>CM068367.1:1376953391-1378413391 GCA_034769895.1 Magicicada septendecula | reverse complement strand
CATGTAGCCAGTATGGGGGAAGACAGAATACCTTGAAAACTATTGAATACCAGAATCCACGGAAAAAGACCAGTGGGAAGACCGAGGAGAAGATGGGAGGACGCGGTGGATGAGGATGCGGAAGAAATACTGAGAGTGTGTTCCTGGAGGAGGATGGATATCGACAGAAGAGAATGGGGGAGGGAATTGAAGGAGGCCAGGGCCCAACAAGGGCTGTAGTGCCATAGGACAGAGAGAGAGAGAGAGAGAGAGAGAGAGAGAGAGAGGTACCCGGTGGCATGGAGTTTGCAAATAGCTGGTCTAAGGAAGAATTCAAAGAATGAGACGAAACAGAGAGAAAAGGGAAAAGAGAACAAGCGGGAGTTAGACGGGGAAGGAGACGTGCAGAGAGAGAGAGAGAGAGAGAGAGATGCAAAAAAGAAAATGAACGCAGCTACATAATCAATCACTGTATTGGTTGCATAACGCTTTTTGTTTCATTTCACTTGTTGAGCACGGTGTACCGCTTGTGTGTGTGTGTAAAACTGAGAGAGTACGTGCTTCTGGTCTTTCACACTCTCTCGCACACGCCCATTTTTTCACTCTCTCTCTCTCTCTCTCTCTCTCTCTCTCTCTCTCTCTCTCTCTCTCTCTCTCTCTCTCTCTCTCTCTCTCTGAGCCGTATATACCTACGCTGATAAGGTCAAACTTTCTACCGTCTGGAAGTCGGCTGACTGACGACGTTAGGTTGTTACAATATTATTGCAAAGTAACCAGGGGCCGGCTGAAACAATAGCAGAACCGCCTCCCTCGCACAACATTCTTAATCATAACATTTCGTGGTACGATACATTGTTATGACCTGACTGGCCACAGTTAATCGCTAAAGGATTAATGAATTAAAATAACACGATTGTTGGCACTATGTTTACTGCTTCACAGCTGGTTTTCTGTTCGTTTAAGTCACAAGCGCAAGACAGTGAGAAGGCTCTGGACAAAGAAAGTATCATGCGTCTGGGATTTAAGACCAGGACCTGACAAGTAGGCTATAGTGGATCAGCTAAACTCGAGAAATGTTATACTGTATTAGAAATTTCGTAGCCGAAAAGTTGAGTGAAGGTTGTTGAAAATGTTTCTAAATGCTCAAAAAACGAGATATACTTAATTTAATTTAAAAGGGTACTTACTATAAAATGTCATAGTGACAATGTAATATAGTAACAGACAGTGGCGTACGCAGAAATCAATCTGGGGGGGGGGGACTTGAACCTTACCAGTCCATATATTTGCCTACACTTCTACAACTTATAGGTAGTAGGCCTATAAGTTAGAGAACATATGCCAGTTAATGGTTAAAATTTATTAGTAAGCGTATTATTTTCTGTAGGTCTCACATTTTATTTATTAAAACTGTATTATTCGTGATTGGGGAACTTACGTCTCATTCTATTTTTTAATCAGTAATTACAAAAACATTACTTTTTTCTTTCAAAAACGAAATATTTTTAAATTGTTTTTTATGTTCATTGTAATATTTAACAATAGATTCATTTTACTTCAATTAGAGTGTAATATGTTTTACATTAATGTCGGTAGCACTGGGAATAAAGTTTACGAAAAAGGTTTATGTACTCATTTAAGTTTCATAAAAATATTACATAATACTTAAGTAAAAATTCTTAGGGTTCACTGGTAGTAGTGGCCGGTGGCCGGTGGCCGGTGTGGCCGCGCCGCCGCCCCGTCAAATGAGTGCGAGAGAAAGAGAAAACAGGTAGCTTACTGAATGTTACACTCAGCGTAATACAGCGCTTATGAAGTATAAATTATAACTGAAGTAATAATTGTTATTATAAACTACTTATTTTGTTAGTATTTTTATTCCCGTCAAATTCGGTCAAAATATGCAATTTTGAACAAGAGCCTAAGTAAATTAACGAAGTGCATATTACATTTTTGTGGTTGGGGGGGGGGCTTGAGCCCCCTGCGTACGCCATTAGTAACAGATTGTAATTATAATGTTGTAATGTTGAAATTATGTTTATATTGTGAAATTTAAAATTATTTTAAAAACCCTTACTTACTTTATAATTATTGTAAGCTATTCTAGTTCTCTTCTTCCTTAAAAAAGGTTATTATAATTTATAATTAATTTAATAATAAAAATTCACTCAAAATTCAAGCGGATTCATTTTGACAACCCGAATACCACAAACGCCTTGCATTACATATTACCATAGTGAATTGTTTAATGTATTGTATGGAACAATTGATTTGGAATGAAATATTTTTTTTAAAAGTACAGCCTACGCAAAAGCCTCCGTAGAATCCCTTAACCTTAGTTTGCAGAAGCCTTGAAACTGGTTGCTATAATCAGTCAACAAATTACACGCTAAAAATGGAACTGATTACATTACTGGAACTGCTTGTTTTGTACAGGCCAAAATAACACGGAAAGTGTTTGTTCGTCTTGTTTATAAAACAGCAACAAAAATATAATACGCTGGAATATCGTGCCATGAAAGTAACGTTGCGCATTGCATTGTGTTGTGACTATGTCTATGTACATAATTTGTCAGCACGACTGCGAAGTATAAAAAGCCTTGACTTTTTGTTTTATCTGATTTACAGAAAGTAACAAATTATATCCAAGATTAGTGTGTCAACTTTAATAATAGATATACCAACCTACAGTGGGATGGGACGATCATACTGTAACCTCCAAGCGGGCACACATTATCGTCTACTTGTAGTGTCCTTTGGCATTCTAGGAAGTGCGTGTGTAAAACCAAAACCTTGACACAGGACACTAATCTTGGGCCGAAAGCTCGTGTATAAAACCAAAACCTTGACACAGGACACTAATCTTGGACTGAAAGCCCGTGTATAAAACCAAAACCTTGACACAGGACACTAATCTTGGACTGAAAGCCCGTGTATAAAACCAAAACCTTGACACAGGACACTAATCTTGAACTGAAAGCCCGTGTATAAAACCAAAACCTTGACACAGGACACTAATCTTGGACTGAAAGCCCGTGTATAAAACCAAAACCTTGACACAGGACACTAATCTTGGACTGAAAGCCCGTGCATAAAACCAAAACATTGACACACGATACCAATCTTGGACTGAAAGCCTGTGTATAAAACCAAAACCTTGACACAGAACACTAATCTTGGACTGAAAGCCCGTGCATAAAACCAAAACATTGACACACGATACCAATCTTGGACTGAAAGCCCGTGTATAAAACCAAAACCTTGACACAGAACACTAATCTTGGACTGAAATCCCGTGTATAAAACCAAAACCTTGACACAGGATACTAATCTTGGACTGAAAGCCCGTGTATAAAACCAAAACCTTGACACAGGACATTAATCTTGGACTGAAAGCCTGTGTATAAAACCAAAACCTTGACACAGGATACTAATCTTGGACTGAAAGCCCGTGTGTAAAACCAAAACCTTGACACAGGACACTAATCTTGGACTGAAAGCCCGTGTATAAAACCAAAACCTTGACACAGGACACTAATCTTGGACTGAAAGCCCGTGTATAAAACCAAAACCTTGACACAGGATACTAATCTTGGACTGAATGCCCGTGTATAAAACCAAAACCTTGACACAGGACACTAATCTTGGACTGAAAGCCCGTGCATAAAACCAAAACATTGACACACGATACCAATCTTGGACTGAAAGCCCGTGTATAAAACCAAAACCTTGACACAGAACACTAATCTTGGACTGAAAGCCCGTGTATAAAACCAAAACCTTGACACAAGATACTAATCTTGGACTGAAAGCCCGTGTATAAAAGAAAAGAGAGAGACTGAGGATTAAATAATGGAAAAACTTGTTTTACATCAGTAACTGGAGAAGAAAAACATCAAGAATGGGAATTCAAATGGATGAGGAGTGCTTCACAACTCTCCTGTTTGCCGACGATCAGGTAATTATAGCGTGTGACGAGCACGACACAGATTATATGTTTAGAAAATTGAAGGAGTAGTACGAACAATGGGGTCTAAACATAAACACTACTAAAACAGAATATCTGAAAATAGGAGACATCCAAGAAGAAGACCCAGATCTGCAAATCCACAGAATCGGAAAGTGTAGCGAATCCAAATATTTGGGAAGCATTATTTCATAAGATGGAACAACAAAAAATGACATCAAAACTAGGATACAGCAGGGAAAAAAGGCTATTCGTTTGCTAAACTCGTTACTTTGGTCGAACAAATTGAAACTTCAAACTAAACTGACAATCTACACAACTATTGTGGAGCCCATTTTACTTATGGCTGCGAATGCTGGCAACTTTCAGATAAACAGAAAAAGATGATAGAAACTGTTGAAATGGACTTCTTAAGAAGAGCGTGTAATATTTCTAGATTGCAACAAGTTAGAAACGAAGATATAAGAAGGAAAACAGGGCGCGTATTTACAACAGAAGAACGAATAGAATCCAGACAGTTGCTATGGTATGGTCACACAATGAGGATGAGGAGTAGCGATGGCCAAAGAAAACATTGACTTACACACCACAAAACAGGAGAAGAAAAGGAAGACTGACAACACAATGGAGAACAGGAATTAGGAAAAGCATGAGAGATCGAGCTATTGAAGATGATGACTGGAAGGATAGGGAGAAATAGTGATCGAAATGCGGGATTTACAGATGCAGTAGAGTCTGTATGACTCCCGCTAATAAAAAAAACTTCTTTTACTTGATGGAAGTAAGTTATAATAACCATTCGATGTATAAACAGATTTTGCCTCTGTAAAGACATGTGGCACCCAACTGTAGGCTTGCAGTAAAAAGAGAAAAGCTAACTTATTACAACGTTTTCAAAATTCATTAACTGGGAACAACGGAAGGTAACATCATTTTAGTTCCACAAGGAACAAGTACCGAAACTAGAATTTGGACTCCCCCCGTCCGTTCGAGTCGGCTTCATAGAAAAGTAAAAAAAGTTAAAACTAATTAATATTACATACTCTACAGAGACTGAAAAACGTGTAATAACATACTGAAACCAATCCCATAAAAGTAATAACACAATAAAAGTAAGCGCTATTGAACATTGTTTCTGAGACAATTATTGACTTGATTGATTTTCCTATATTACATATTTCAAACGTGCACGCTAATGCTGTGTAATAAACTTGATTGTAGACCTATATCTGAAAAAGGATTACTACTGTATTAGTGCACACAGCTGAGTGTATTAGTGCACACAGCTGAGAAATTAATAAAACGGCTTCTGAGAAATTAATAAAACTTAATCTAAAAATTAGATTAACTAATTTTCTTGTCAACTTCCGACCCTCTTCCTGTTTTGGATTTCGTCAATAAGCCTTTCTGTAATAACGTCTTCCATAAGTGATAAGCTTGATAAGTGAAGATATGTTCTGCACTCGTGAAATTAGAGCAAGAATTCCTATAGCGAAAGAGGCATTTAATGGGAAGAAAAGACTGGTGCGTGGCAAAATTAATAAAAATTTAAGAAAAAGGTTGGCCAAATGTTATGTGTGGAGCGTTGCTTTATATGGTGCAGAGACATGGACACTGAGGAAGGAGGATGAGAAAAGATTTGAGATGTGGGTTTGGTGAGCAATGGAAAAAGTTAGGTGGGTTGATAAAGTAAGGAACGATGAAGTTTTAAGAAGAATAGGGGAAGAGAGAAGAATCCTGAAGGTAATAGAAAATAGGAAAAGGAATTGGTTATGTCATTGTTTAAGAAGACTGCTAGCTTACAACTGCCATGGAGGGTGTCATAGAAGGAGAAAAAAGAAGAGGGCGTAGAAGAATGAAGTTAATAGATAGTATTAAAATCTGAGGATGTTAAGAAAAAACGAAAAGACTGCCATGCGATACGACATCTTGGAGAGCTTTTACCATTTGAAGACCTCCCTTAGGGCAGAACACCAAATAATAAATATTTACAAAACAGATTAAGAAAATCACACCACGTCCTGAATACCACTGATTTGAATGTGGTAGGCAGGAAGGTTGGTAGCACTGATGTCTGAAGATCATACGATACAAAACTCAGGCATAAACGGAACCATTACGGCCCATGTATCTAGTAACTCGGCCGATTTTTTATCTGATGCGTTTAATATGACATGACATATTAAACGCATGTTTTTGAGTTCGGAACGATAAATTTATTATACGTAAATGCATAAAACGGCCCATTTGTTTCTGTTGTTCTATATGTTGTCGTACGAGTTTTTATCGTAGGTTATCGTACGATATAAACCGGATGCATAAAAGGGGCCTATGGCAGCGAATTTCCGGCACTACTGGATACTATTGACAAAATGCAACGATTGGTTCCGGTTCATTGACTGGCCGGATGACGGTGAATCAAAGAGTGCAACCTCGAGATGCACACAGAAAGGCGTGTTTCATTAAATAAAGATGATTGACCGTCATTTTCTTGCCGATCATAAACAGGTCGTTACGATGGTTTGCGCGCACCACACAATCGACTGACAGCGATCGCGGTCGAAATTATCAAGGCGCGGATTCAACGATTAAAAAAAAAACACGCCACGTTATGAAACTGGATTTGGTCATTTAATTTTATGGAATTCCGCATGAACGCTTGCGCGTGCGGCAGCCTACACAAGTACAGTATACTGAGTGCTTTACGCTCGTAAATATTTCTTCTACCGTTCACTCTTGACAAGCTAACGACTTCTCAGATCATCTAAGAGTTTTCTATTCCCGTTTGTAAGCAGTGATTATAAACGAGCACATCAAAATTACACAAAATCAAAAATCCTGTTTTATACATATAAATAATGGAACAATTTTAAACTTAAATGACGTATCATCTTATTACGATATATATTATAACAACACAATTTTCATTTATATAATGTACTGAATTCATGGGTGTAATCGTAATAAGATGATACGTTATTTAAGTTTAAAATTGTTCCATTATTTATTTTTTAAACAAAATCTTTCATTTCGCTTTTAAATATTGACTCATTATTATATCGTTTGTACGAATCTTTCGTACACAACTTATTGCTAACACATTACATACACAAGTTATACATAAATCTTATTATCTAATTTTAATTAATTAAATATTTATTTTGCTCTCGGCTTACTCATTGTGTGCTCATCTTTTTGCAATTGCTGATTAATTTGCTTCAATACCGAGTTTACTTGTATTCAGATTTCTTTTATATTAATTTGTTTCAACTTTCTACTGCATATGCATTCTCCTTTATCAACAAGACTTTACTAATTACGTTAATTCAAAAATTAAATATTTCCCTTATCATTTACGTTACTCTCAATTACTAACTTTAATACAAGAAATATTATTCTAACTTTTATTCTGCTTTTACATTTATGTACAATTTATTTATTTTAATACTGGTTGAATGTCTTTCATTCTAACTTTAATTAGTGTTTTTCAAATGTCTATAATTACAATGGTTTTTTATCACCTCGTTTGACGTGGTTAATCATCCGTACGTCCTTCTGGTCCTCTGGTCGTGTTCTCCATGTCCTTCTGGTCCTCTGGTCGTGTTCCACTGCATGTAAATATTGTTTAATAGTCGTCTCGCGTCACATCATATGCTGCCGGTGTGTCCATAGACCTCATCGTATGTACTCTGCTCCTCTGGTTGAACATTTAGTTTGTCCTGTGACTCTTACTATAGATGTGAATTAGCGTCGTCGACTGACATAGCCTCATGTGGCAACGGTTGAATCGAGAAGAAGAAACTTTATTAGCGCGACCTGGTATTTATAGTCAGGTCGTGCAAAAACTCATGTCTGAACAATATTTAACCTGTCAGATTCTGTCGAAGCTTCACTTCTCCCACTCTGGTTCAATTCACAATTTTCGCCTATCTTCGCGAATTACGAAGTTTGTTTCACATCACTCGATGCTCAATTGATCACTAATTTTTATATGCTTACTATACGTAAATTACACTTCTTTATGTTAATCACAAAAAGAGCTATTCATTTTTTACGTATAGTAATTGCACCTTTCGTCACATCGGTACGGTCTTTTAACACTTTATTCACCTTTAATTTCTATACAATTTGGTGTCTTTTGTTTTACACTATCGTACATATTTTTCTTATAATTAAAATAAAACACAACTATTCTACTTGAAAAGGGATGGTTACATTTCAGGAACGGACAGGCTTCACACACACAAACAAAATACGCGTGTACACACCGCTAGCGGCAGGTGTGTCGAAAATGCATGTCCATGCATGAATTCTGCGCTCCCTATTTTTAACTACGATCCAGCTTATGCAATCTGAATAATGTTTATTAATTCCTATTTATTTATTTTTATTATTTATTTCATTTATTTTGGCAATGCACAGTACCGTTAATGGTTGTACTGTTGCAATATATATTATATTTAATTTTTGTAATGAATTTACCTCAAGATATTTCTTTCCTTATTAGGAACATGTTTCGGGTACCATTTTGTACCCATCCTCAGCCTTCCGGCTAAGGATATATATATATATATATATATATATATATATATATATATTATGTGTATATATTGTAACATCACAAGATGTCACCTAACCTAAGTGTATGTTATTAGATTTCATAAAACAGAATAACCATGTAAATAGGTATAGAATAGTCAAAAGAAACAAGAAAGAAGAAACCGAGAGAGAAGAATAAAGCAGAAGTGCCATGGGAAACAGTAACCCAATAGCTGTTTGACACTACAACTAGACTGAGACTAAAACGAACTAATGGACAGAATAGATTTAAATTCAACTGTCAATTCAGTAAATGGTTAATGTAAACCGAATGTCATTTATAAACAAAAAACAAACGAATTAGCAGTTAAATACTGTGAAAGCAAAATCAGCATTTTTCTGATAATAAATGTGACTATGAACAGTAGATAATGAATGCCAAAACCAATGTTAACAATGGCTATATTGTAGGAACTAAGATGTATTTCTGCATCAAATATACATGTCAGAAAAGAGAGCTAACTATATAAGAGAATCTTATACCAATAAGATGTCTCTGTAATTTACCGAATTGAGAACCAATAGGCATTATAAAGGCCAAATTTCAGTGTAGGCGATATTCTACACTTAACAAACTTAGACCAAACATTAGTCAATAAAATGACTATCAATAATTATCACCAGTGCAAAATAAAATGCACCAGAACAATGGTTATGCATTAACATAACGAAAAATGATATTAAAACGATAGGTTTAGCCACGATTTTATTTGTAAATAGTAGCCTAAAACTAACTAACGGTAAACAAAATGTCATTAGTCAGTAGGATCATTTATTACTATGTATAGAATTAAGGTGTAAAAGTAAAGTTCAGTGAAAAAAAAACGTCAGTACAGTATTAATGGAGTCCGCACATAAACATTTGATTAATAAAATGTTACGTGGATACGAGAAAGGTTAACAAAAAGTGTAAAATCGGCGACTCATGAAGAGCAGACGACAGTAAGAATAGTGTACCCGAACATTGCTTTTCTAACAATGTCGGTTAAAGTGAAGGTAATCCGAGATCGAGTGATATCAATTTAAAGGAAACAAAACAATCTTTAATTTGATAATAATATCAACTCAATCGTGACGGTATTAAGCGTATGACAACTGTTAGCATCATTTTATAAATGTATATCAGGAATCTGAGTACAAATAATAATAACAATGACAACAGAAGCGACCTGTCAATCATCTCAACACTTGACAGTTAGAAAAACCGTTTCCAACCGCCAAAAAGTGATACGTCATCTTCGTCTCACCTGTCTGGACCAATAGGAAAATTAGTTATAAAATGATAATTTTTCCTAAGCCCGATCCAAAAGGTGGGTATAAAAAGACTGACCGGCGAATTTTGAGAAGAGACCTTTACTAACTAACGAGCTGAACAGACGTACGCTCGTCTCCGCTACGTTTTTCTTATAACACATAGCGTCAGCTACCTTGTACTCAGGAACCAATAGTTAACAACGAGAAACTTTACTTCAAGTGCATCATCAATCAACTACAGTGTTCAAGTGCAGTTTATTTTATTTTTGTGCGGGAATGACGAACAGAAAATAATTTATTGTCAGTATTCACGATCCATTTTTATCAGAAGAGGATCGAATTTCTGTTCTTGTGCGAATTAGTGCTGAAAGAAAGTAATCTCTATAATCCGATTACTTAAGTGATAAAAGGTTTTAATTAAAATAATTAAAACTACGAAGGTAAAAGTGCAATTATTATTATTCTTGATCTGAGCGCAATAACTTGTATTTTGCTACCATAACCTGTACTGACGCAAAACACAAAAACAGTATTTAAGATTACACCACGTTTCGATTTATTATTCAAATTTGTTATTAGTAAGTAAGCTATATGTTAGTTGTAAGGGCTCTCAATTGAATGATATTGTCATTAAAAAAGCAAGCGTTGATGAAACGCACGATCTTACAATAGATCGTTTTTTTTTATTTTAATTACTTGGTAAAAGTAACTTCAAATTTTTTGATCAATTGTATCATTGGATACTGTGTAGGCATAATTGTTTTCTTTCGTGTCTCAAAGAATTCACAACTGAGATAATAATAACGATAATAATAACAATAATACTAATATTAATAATTGTAATAATATTATATTACAATAAATAGTATCTGGACTTAACCAGATTTATAACTCATGTTCTGAGCAAGCCGTATGAGGCATATAATAATTAACTTTTCATTGTACAACTTTGTATGTTACATTATGTGTATTTTTTGAATTCACTATAAGGGTACAAATAAACCCATTATTAACAGCATCACCTGATTTGATTTATTTTATTTTTTTGAATAATTAAATAGTTTCACTTAATAAACTTAAACAACCTTCTGTTGTGTTTGACATATTGGAATAGCATTGCCAAAAAGTGGTACTCAACTATTTTAAATTTTCTTTTCATCTAATAATTTTTATGAACGGGTTTTACACGGGATTTTCCCTGAATAAATCCGTGTGGCGCCCATTAATTTAATAAACAAGGTGACATAACCTTGCAACCAAAGGGAGTTGATGAATGTAAGCTGAGTTGACAGTTTAGTGAGCTTCAAGTAAACGCAATCAGGTACGTAAAAGTATATGTTTGTTTATAATATTGTCCAGACTTTACGGGACTTGACTTACTCAGACTACCTGTAATCAGAAGAAGTTTCTACTACCAGTGTCAACCAGACGAGATCTACTATCAAGCAATCAACTGCCATACTTCATGTTTTAATTTAAGCTAATCTAACATTTAAATATAATCAACTTTATTATTTTTTGTTTACTACAAGGGAATTCTTTAAAAACAAGAGTATTTAAACCATTGTAAACACTGTGAGTAACTTGAATGTTGTATGGTAAAATACTTTACTACATTGGTCACCGTCAAGTAGAAACAACCATTCTCAACATTGAGTTATCTCCAAGGAACACTTCACCCATAGATGAATTTTGTTTTAATGAGACTTTTAATACTTTAACCACAAATTTAAATTTAAACAACAACCACTCTTTTATTTTTGTTTCAAGTTAATTTAAACGTGACGTAAATTCGATTATAATAATAAACATAATAACAATTGATATAACCCCGGATCGCAATTGGTTATAATATATATATATATTGTTAGATTTGTTTACTTATCGTAAATGAGTGTAAATGCTCAATTAGTCTCAGCAATATTCTGAGTTGTATGTTTAATAATATTTATTTATAAATGAGAACACACTTCTTTTGCTGCTCTGAATCATTCAATTTTTATTCCTTAATTCTCTTATTATAATAATTTTCTTTCCTTCTATTAATTAATAACAAATTTTCCTTTTTTAAGGTTCCTGCTCCATCTAGCTCTCGGATGCATGAAAAAAAATTTTATCTCAGGGTTATAACCAAATTAACAATAGTCTTCAGTAAAATTATAAATTCATACAACAAGTTTTACGTTAATAACATACATGAAGAAAACAAATTTAATGTGTAGTAATTAATTGTTGTTTGTGTATGATTGTTTGGTGTGAGTTCTTGTGATTATATAAAAAGAAATCAATTCAGATAATTTTACAAACTTAATATTACACATTACAAATATAAAACTAATAAAACAATTAAAATAATTAATAATTAGACATTAGTAATACAATTGACAAGAGAAAAAAAAATTGTCTATTATATAGCTCATAGTTCATGAATTCTCAACATGGCGCGCTGCTGTCCCCTTTCAGTAACAGTTAAATAAAGCAAGGGACGCCATGTTCCTTGAGTTGTATACATAATACTCAATGTTTAATAAAAATTATATGAGTTCTACACTTTTGTTTGTTCAAAATACGTTTGTGTCACTCACATTGTATATCATAGATTATGTTTATAAATGTAGTCGCACTAAATGTGTTCGTTATTTAGTTTGTATTGAAGTGTTGTGTAAAACGTTATAGTTGTCAAGTTGGCTTTAGTATTAAAACGGTCTCACCAAATTCAAAGATGTAGTACTCCATTGTAGGATATCATTTTCAGCTTTCCTTCTTCAGGTTGGTCGAATAGGCCTACATATTGTTCGTTAATTTACTGATATCTCCTATAACTTTACTTGTCTTTTTACTATAATTTTCTTCTCTAATATTGTTTGGATTGGCAACTGATTTAGTTTGTTCTTTTTGCATTGAACTCCTACACTAGAAAAAAACCTTTCTTCCTTGTAAAACCAGCTTTAGATTCATTTGTAAGAGGTCTTGGTTTGTTTGGTGTATTTTTCGGTCTCAGGGCTGTTTTATCCGCCTCCAGTAAATATACGTTTTTAATATAACCTAACTTTTCCTGATTATTTTTACACAATACCGTTTATGTTTTTATTTCACTTAATTTTATATTGTCACTCACACTAATGAAGTTGATTTTATTGTTATATGGTCACTTTATATAAAATACATGCCATTCTCACCTTTTGGCCATACTAGGTTCATAACACTTTATATTTTTATCATTGTTTACACTGTGTCATTTGCACTGTTTCATTATTATTATTATTTATCACTTTTCTATTCACTTATCTCACCTTGTATGTTTTTAGAATAAACACAATTATGAAAATAATTACCTTGTCTTTACCACAACACTATATATGAGCTAATTACAAATCCAGTCTTAGGTTAAAGACCTAGCTTGACTTTCAGGCTTGTGTTATACAAATGATTTTGCTTAACTCTAAATACATTTTTTACTTACATACTACAATACTATTATTTACAATATTATAATAAAATATACAAAATCACTTCCCTAATCTATTGGGTAATTAGTATGTCAAAGTCACAGTCCAGTCTAGTCCTTTATTATGTCTGTTTGTAAAGATATTTACTATGTTTGTTTACAAAGCTAATTCCTATTTTTAATTCATTCATGCATCTGAAAAATACGTATTTTTTATTCATGGTTTATTGTTTTAGTTATTATTCTTCCTTATATAATTATTTTTGTTTGTTCTCATTTGATTACTCATTCTTTATAGCATTCCTCATTCAGTTACATAGTATTTATCTATTTGATTAGTTTTACTATAAATTTTTATGATTAAATTGAGTTTCCTTTTTTGTATTATCTCGTGATGCTACAATATATATATATATATATATATATATATATATATATATATATATAAGTTATTTAATATTTATAATTTCTTTACCTCAAGATGTTTTTTCCCTTATTTGGAACATGTATCGGGTGTCCTATTGTTCCCATTTTCAGCCATCTTAAATTTGGATCTTGTTGAGTACTTGTGTTTTGGTTGGTTGTTGTTGTGGTTTCCTGTTGGTTTTTAGTATTTTAAATTGGTATTATTGTGTGTGATTGTGATGTAGATTTTTGAGTATTTCCGATGTTGAGTGCTTTGAAAATTGTGTCGTGTTTTGTATTGATTTGTATTTGTTCGGATATTAGTTTGTTTTGTGTTTGTAATAAATTTTTCTAATTGTACAATTCAATACAAAACATGACACAATTTTCAAAGCACTCAACATCAGAAATACTCAAAAAGCCAATATATATACACGACAACCACACACAATAATACCAATTTAAAATACCCAAATCCAACAGAAAACCATATCAACAACCAACCAAAATTGGAAACAAGTACTCTACAAGATACAAAATTAAGATGGCTGAGGATGGGAACAATAGGATTCCCGAAACATGTTCCAAATAAAGGAAAAAACATCTTGAGTTAAAGAAATTATAAATATTAAATAAATTATATATGCATCAAGAAACACACTGTAGCAAAATGTGTTTGCACACACACACACACACACACACACACACACACACACACACACACACACACACACACACACACACACACACACACACACACACACACACACACACACACACACACACACACACACACACACTTCAAACACTATTTGCTACAGTCCGTTTCTTGATGTATATAATATATTTAATATTTATAATAAATTTACAGGAAAAAAAAAGAAAAAAGATAGAAAAAAGGAAAATATCTTGAGGTAAATTCATTATAAATATTAAATATAATATATATATACATAATTTCATGTATATAAAACATTGTCACCTATTATAACAGAATATTTACAACACACACATTGCTGGCTTGTGCAACACGCCTACGCGCAAAGCCGCGGGTCGTGCCCACAAACTATCGACACAGATACAACTCGACCGTTTGTGTAATCCTGCTGACGACCTGATTTAATTTACAGTTGACTTACAAGATCAGAAACTGAAGCAGTTGAGTTGTGTACTGTTTGTGGAGTGGGTAGGAGGCGACATATCCGTTTACAGTTGTCGCACCGCGTTCAAGGTAAAACACACTCAGTTCATGCTAGAGACCTGTGCAGCAGCCCTCAACTCTTGTATTATTATTCCATTCTATTCGTCTTGGATACAACAAGACATTTTATTAATTGTCTAAAATATCATCATCATCATCATCATCATCATCATCTACAAGGATTAAACCAAGGATGGTTTGTTCCGGTCTCAAACAGTCAAAGAGTCTAGAGCTGGTCACTCCAGCGCTTCCTCGGACGTCCCACACCTCTCCGTTCCTTCGGCTTATAGTTCCATATCAGCCTAAAAATACGGAAGAATCTAGTAAAGACATACGTGTGGAGTGTTGCCATATACGGGAATGAATCTTGGACAATTGGAGAAAGTGACAAGAAAAGACTCCAAGCATTTGAGAGCTGGTGCTACAGAAGAATATTCAAGATAAGCTGGAGGGAGACGATTACGAATGAGCCAGTCTTTAGAAGAGCTCAGGGGAAAAAGAGCTTTATACGAAATTTAAAACGCAGAAGATCTAAGTTTATAGGGCATATACTACGACACAGTGGGTTGGTTAAGAGAATAATAGAAGGAACAATTAAAGGGAAGAATAACAGAGGCCGACCCCGTTTAGACTACATGAAACAACTTATGGTCGATATGAAGTGCACATCATATTGTGAGTTGAAAAGAAAAGCAGAGAAGCGTGAAGAATGGCGAGCTGCTGCCAACCAGCCTATGGGCTGCTAACCTAGAAGAGAGAAGAGACTCCATAGTTGTTTGGGGATGCGGCAGTCATCCGTTCGGCAAGATGTTCCCACCAATTCAGCCGATACTGGGCAATCCTGTCGAGTATACCTACTCATAATATTCAGTTCCTGGCGTATACCTGTGTTTCTTCTATGACCATGTAGTAAGTAATAAAATGTAAAATTTTCGGAAAGATTGTATTCAAGAATAATGTTACAGTATTTCAAAATATGGGATTTTGTCAAATGCTTACCAATTATATTTTTTTACATTTTAATTACCAATTAAAATACATTTTATTTATATTAGATTTTGTGATTAAAAAATGTCTAATTTAATAATGATATCAAGCCACTCGGAAGTTGAACGTACTTAAGAGGTTTTGAACCACCATGCTCTACAACATCCTCCAATTTCCAACCCGTTGTGTTGTGTTACAAATAGACCAAATAGACTGGGGCCATTTGAAAAGTTCGCGGAGCGACGTTTATTGCTTACAGCTAGAACTAACATTTTTCGTATGCTGTAAGATTCGTATTTCATGTAAACGCCTGCTATTTTTCAAATCTATCGTCAATTTATTCACTGTTTATCAGGTAGCTATTCAAAATTTACGTGTAAAATTTGTTGAATTTGTTGTACAATTTGAATTCAAAATTTGATGAATACAATTTTACCGACAAATTTTATACTTTATTACTTACTCCATGGTCACAGAAGAAACACAGGTACACGGCAGGAACTGAATATTATGAGTATACTGTACTCGACAGCTATAGTTCTAGCTGTAAGCAGTAGAAGTCACTCCGCGAACTTTTCAAATGATCCTCGTATGCTATTATATAGACTACATATTATATAATGCACGTATTTACTACATATTCTAAAAGATATTATATTATATTAAGGGATACCAGCAGATAGACACTGTATTCTGCCGGTCAATGACAATTTCAGCTCGTGTCAGCCAGTGACAGCTGAACACAGACGCTGATGTAACGCTATCAGCAGTCAACTCACACGTACGTACTTGTGCGTGCGTGTGTGTGTGTGTGTGCAGAAAGAAAAGAAAAAAACGTGAACAAACAATGCCATTCTGAAAACCAAACCAATGCCAAGACAGCGAGCGAGAGCGCTGTGTGTGTGGACGTTATTATTCCGGTTTGGCGCGGTGAGGTCACTGTCATCGGACCGACTGACGACAACGACGTCCATGTCTTGTATTCCAGTACGGGTTACGTAAGCGCGGCCGTACGAATATCTACGTCGGCTCGCTACATTACGCGGTTTGGATTCGACACCCGGTCAACTGTCACAAGATCCTTGGATTCGACTCCCGTCGGGAGCACGATATAGGCCTAATCTGGTTTTTACAGGGGGTTATGGAAACCTGACGTGGACATCTAGTGAGACTGCCTGCTTTAGTCGTAAACGATCCTCACTTACAGTACACCCTTAAAAGGGTCGCTTAGTGTTCCGCAATAACACAATAATACAATAATTACCGCAGGTATAACAGGTAAAATTTAGGATGGCCCCGTGAAATTGTTTGAGATACATTTTAAAATAAAATGAGCTTCCTCGGATTGAACAGTAACTATTGTCAGTTTTGTTAGCAGCCATCTTAACACCTGCTTTGTCACTACTTATTGCCACACTGCTAAATACTTCGTTCTTGACGAGGCCTTTCGGTGTCTCCACAATCTTCAGGTCTTAAACAACTTGGTCTTCGTTTAAGACCTGAAAATGGTGAAGACACCGAAAGGCCCCGTCAAGAACGAAGTATTACCTGTGTGGCAATAAGTAGTGACAAAGTTGGTAGTAACTATTCTGTTACTGTTTGCCCTGACAAAATAAGACTTATCATACTAATCAAGTAGTTATTATATATTTTTCTTAACAGCTTCTGTAGAATCTATCTCTAGCCGCTTAAGATAATATGGAAAGGTACTACTGTGTAGGTGTAGGTACTTCAGTGCTACTGAGTAGGAGCGAACGTTGGGACAGATCACGAACCAGTGCCTCCAACCATCCCCAGCGCTGCAGCCCATGTGGGATCTGCGCTTCATTATAAAGTAATGGCGACTCCAGTGCTACTGAGTAGGAGCGAACGTTGGGACAGATCACGAACCAGTGCCTCCAACCATCCCCAGCGCTGCAGCCCATGTGGGATCTGCGCTTCATTATAAAGTAATGGCGACTCCAGTGCTACTGTGTAGGAGCGAACGTTGGGACAGATCACGAACCAGTGCCTCCAACCATCCCCAGCGCTGCAGCCCATGTGGGATCTGCGCTTCATTCACAACACTCTGTCCTCCGCCGCTTCTCTCCACTTACGGACACCAGGTCCTCCTCGAGACTGTCCAACCACCTTTTCTTTGGTCTTCCTTTCGGCCTTCTGGATCACGAACCCTGACAGCCGAATGAGAATACGGGCGGTCAGAATATACGCACGGGAAAAACCTAATGATAAATGAAAAAGTTCAGAGAGATTATTAAAATTATCATAATCCGGGCTGTAAGGGCGTGATCTTCCAAATTCTTCATGCCGATAGGTGTTAATCGCTGGCAGAGACGTTTCGGCCTCACCTCTGGAGGCCATCTTCAGTGTAAGAACTTCAAGAAAACTGATAAGGTGTACGTCGGTACAACCGCAGTGCTGCGGCAAAGGCTGACGTACATCTTTCGAAGTCCTTACGCTGAAGAACTGACACGGTTTGCCTGCAGAAGTGAGGCCGAAACGTCTCGGCCAGCGACTGACACCTATCGGCATGAAGAATTTGGAAGACCACGCCTTTACAGCACGGATAATGACTATAATTATTATTATTCCGGCTGTACAATGTTCACGGAACCAAAAGATTACAGGTGTGATTTACCTTTATCCGGCTGCATTCTATTTGGTTTTTTAACATTTTCTTTTTTCCAATGAACGGGGAGTTGGCCCATTGCATTAACACCCCACCTGGAGGACCAGGCAACTTTTAATTAAGGCTTATTTCCTTTAGCCTTTGATAAACCAACATCCAACTACAAGGCAGCGGCTGCTAGTTTTGGTCCGCTCCGGGTATTTTATTTCCCCGGTACCCACCATATCTGGTGAGCATACCCCTATCCGCCACCTGGGGAGGCGCCCGATGGGAGACCAGCAACTCCACACGGGCCGGATAATGATAATTTTAGTAATTATGACGCATGTCGTGAAAGCCTAAGAAACAGTTTGGAGAGAATTGGGTCGTCTACAATACGAGTGACGGAGTAGACCAATCAAAACTTGACTGGCTTCGAACTGCCAGACAGGAGTAGAGAGGAATTACTTGCACGATGATCAGGGCCGGATTACGGTATCTTGGCGCCCTAGGCTAATGTTATTTTATCGCCCCCCCACCTCCCATAGGCTACTCTTACGTTTATTTCCAAGGGACTGAATGAAGCTTTAAACACCCTACAATATATTTCTTAGTTAGGAATATTTCAAATATCTTACTGTTTTTGGAAATAGTCTCAAGAGTTGAAAACTGAGGCTATTTTTTCAAAGATTGTTTTAGAGTTACACCTTAAACCATTTGTAGTTTACATGGCTTTTATAAGGAAACAATTAACTAAGTAGTTACAGAAATAGTTACGAGCCGAACTTCGGCTTGCAGTTTTATTAAGGGTACATTTAACATCATTTACACAAAGAAGACAATCAGTTAAATATCTTCTGGATTTGTTAACACTCGTGTAGAGTTCAATCTATCCTTTTTTTCTCGCTTTAGATTGAGCAAACGTTTTAATCACCTCACTGAAATCAAGTCTTTGCAGAAAGTCTTTCAATGAACAAGAGGGCTACACCGATGACTCATAACCGGAGAAAACAGTTTGGAAAGCACTTCTATTATTTATTTATAGTTTTATCATAATTTCTCGCAAGCAGGCGCCTGTGTTCAAAATGAACTGAAATTTTTATCCTTGTAATTTATTACCAATTTTACATTTAGCTGTAAAATTTTATTATTTTTTAGCTAAAATTTTGCGCCCCCCAAAGTGCCGCGCCCTAGGCTACAGCCTAGTCAGCCTAATGGTTAATCCGCCCCTGATATCCAAAGAGGTAGGATACACCCTTCGTATATCCAAAGAGGTAGGTTTCTACTACGTTACAAAAACAGGCACTATTGATTCCTAGAGCGAATCGATGTTTTTGTTGTAGATATCGATCGACGTAGTGTGTAAATTCTGATAATGTTAGCTACTTGTAGAATGTTCTTTATGACCAATAAATGGAAATACACATTTAATGAAACGGAATATACACCATTACCAGCGAATGAACATTATAACGTGGTACTTTTACCGGGGAAATGATACACTACATAATTAATAAGCTCGCTGAGTCGCAGAACTCGATCGCTATTTAGAACGAAGTACGTTTAGTAGTGGATAAAATAATTTAATTTTTTTTACCTACGAGTAAAGTTCCCGACTATTGCATTTTTTTTTAAGTTAAATTTATAGCCATAATATCTAAATGACATTAATTTACAGTTATTATTAATTCTGTGATAGCTTTTAAATTTTTGTATATTTCCTATATCTAACGCCTTTCAATAATAAACAAAATCAGTAGCAAAATGTAAAGTTTTTTTGCAAAGATAGCTTAAAAGCTTTTTGAAGGCAGTCCATAATTGCAAGAGGTGTTGACAGATATTAATTTTATCAAATTATTAAAAATATCGAGTTCATGTTTTGAATAAAATTCCCCCATAACGTGATGCACCACATGAACGTTTACAATTTTTTCAAAATTTTTACTTCCACTTCTGACCCGTGTGCTCCAAAATTAAGAACTACATTCGGATTTGGGTCAAATATCTCTATATTCTGATACTTGGGGTAGAAGTTTACATTTATTCAATTGTTTATTCCCTTTTTGGTCCGCCGTGTCTTAATATTTTGAAATTTTGAAAACTGGACGTACTATATACTCAGATTGTTTTTTAGTTTCTTTTTAATATTAAACAAGGGATGGATTTCTACGATTTTAACAAACTTCTGATCCGTTTTTTGGACCGTGGTGCCCACAAATTTTGACATATCCAAAACTGAACAGTATATTCCAGTCTTGGTAATAAACTGATTGATTGGTAATAAAATATCAAATTTTAATTTGAAAACCCACATGTCAGTGGCGATTCCTGACCCGATGGGTAGGGCAAACATCGACTCTAAGCACATGTGTATAAAATTCCAATGCTAAAAAATCATTAAAAAATATTCAGGTTCCCACTTGTGTCGCTGTGAGAAAATATTCATCAAGTGCAATTAGTATGAGGATTAAAAAAGTGGTTTTGGCAAGCTATGATTCTACTTCCTAGAAAAAAATTTATGATTACAACAACCAGTACACAGTACACACCGCGGGGATCAACCTCAAACACCGAGAACCAAAACAATAAACACGAAAAATGGCCGCATTTTTCACAGAGCCGGGAAGCTGCTAGCGCTCCTTAGAGGCTTAAAGCACTACTAAATAGAACTACTAAAAGGTGCTATGCTGTTTAGTATTCCCCGTAGGTACCAGAAAATCATCATACATTGTTATAAGTTTGAGTATTTCTAACTATAGCCTAATATAAACAAGAAGGCAAGATAATGAAAGCGTAGTTATGAAATCCTAAATGAAAGCTACGATTTCTGAAATTATGGTCAACTGATAGTTAGTGCACCGAAGCAATGTTTTGAAGTGATTGCCTTGGGGGCGGAGCGGTCAGTCAGCTGTTAAAACATCGCACAGAACTGGTAGCGAAGTGATATTAATGATTTTGATCGAATCAAGTCGTCAGTATCATTTCGACCGGAAGACAGGTGACGAATGCGTGTGTGCGTGCCGATTTTCAAAAGATCAGAGTTAAGACGGCATGTGAAACAGTTTTTGGTGACAACAATAATGTTGGTTATATAATCATTTGTTTACTTTTGCCTGAATTTCTTTGGGTAAGCACTGCTTGCGTCACTTGGCTCTGCGAATTTGCCTCTGCCACAAGTATAACTAGACATAATTATATAACGTGCTAACGTATAGTTAACTATATTTGACGAACTGCCTTGTCGTACGAGGGTAAGTACGTGAAGCTCTGTCTATCTATCTATCTATCTGTCTGACAAGCTCTCTGTCTATCTCACGCGCGCGCGCACACAACAACATTCCTGTGTAATCTAAACATTAATTTCTATTATTCAATCACCTGTGTACGTTTAGCACTGATAAGTGTGTTTCTAAAATTAGTCTAACAATAGCACTGATAAGATTACCGTTAGAGAAATCAATTATTGGACGGCATTTCCAGTGACGTTATTGTCACTTTAACGGTGGAGAAAGTTTTCGTTACTATGAACACCGATTACGATTACAGTTATTAGACAATACTGTGAACTGGTCAGAACAAACTGAACGTGGGTATACTGTAAATCGCAACGGAATACGAGGGGGACCCACCCTAAACTATACAGAGTGTTTCTGAAAGACAGGGTCATTGTTCTTCATAGTCGGATGTGGTTCTCTGTTCCGACGTTGTCTGTTGTTGCCACTTCCTCATACGTACGCCTATATGTCGTTTGGCAAAAATACGGAGCGTTTCTGTTAAAGACAGTTTTGTGACGTTCTGTGTCATTAACTAGACACAATTTTGTAAAACGTTTATGGCCACCTTTCAAAAAAAAAGTACTACATAATCAGAGAGCGGAGTAACTCAGAGACGTATCTAAATGGCGAGGGGGGGGGTAGAACGCGACCGGAAACCGCCAGAGGGTCGGAAGTTGACGAGAAATTTTGTTTCTCTCTTAATTTTTTAGCTGTTTTATTAATTTCTCAGCTGTGTAGGCTAATATAAAGTAGTAACCCTTTTTTAACTAGGTCTACAAACACGTTTATTATACAGCACTTACGTGTACGTTTGAAATATGAAATACAGGAAAATGAATTAAGTTAATTCATTAATCTTATAAACAATGTTTCAATAGCGCTTATTTGTATTGTGTTACTACTTTAATGAGATTGATTTCAGTATGTTATTACACTTTCTCAGCCACTTTAAAGATTGTAATACTGTATTGATTAGTCTTAACTTGTTTTCTCTTTTGTATGAAGACAACTTGACCTGACCCACCCCTCCCAATCTAAATTCTATTTTCACTACTGTTGGAGACTAAGTCGCTGATGAAACTCAAAGTGAATAGTACAATTTCTCTTTTTTTTTAATTTTGGAAAATAAAAACGAATCTCATTCAAAAAAAACTGTAGCTGGTTTGAGCAGAATACAATTTTTTTTAAGAATGTAATATCTTCAAATAAATACACTGCAAGTAGGGTTACTTTAACGTGACGCACGTTTAACAGAAATCATTGTGTATCTTCTGTGGTTTGATTGAATTGTAAATTTTTTTAAGAATGTAACGGCTGGTTTTCAAAATAAAACAATGAGTATGGAGAGAACATAGTAACGTTATACGGAGTGTTGGGAGGAAACAGCGACAGCCAAGTTTGTTTACGCATGCGTAGAGAAAGGATTTCCTCTATATGGTGATTTTGTCGGTGCATGCAGAGGTCAGTGTCACCGACGCTCCGTTGGTCACTTCACGCACTTCCCTCACACCTTCTGCCTTGCACACAACACGTCGTCGTCTGATCACAATCCTCTTATCGCACTACTTTCATCTTCGCAAAATCTTTCACGCTTTACAATCTACGTAAATAAAAATTTTGAATTCTCCTGTAAGACATTAGAACCGTACATTCACGGTTCTTAAAATTCTGAAATTTCCAACAGTGAACACTATACTCAGACTGTGGTTAAATTTCTCTTTAATAACAAACAACAAATATATATAATAACAAATAATATTTATCTTGATCATAGAAGAAACACAGATATACGGCAGGAACTGAATATTATGAGTATACTCGACACGATCGGACAGTATCGGCTGAATTGGTGGGAACATCTTTGCCGAATGGATGACTGCCGCATCCCCAAACAACTATGGAACTACAAGCCGAGGGGACGGAGAGGTGTGGGACGTCCGAGGAAGCGCTGGAGTGACCAGCTGTAATATTTGCCTATTTGAGACCGGAACAAACCATTCTTGGTTTAAACCTTGAGGTTAATGATGATGATGATGATGATAATATATATCTGGACAATTCTTACAAAGTTCTCGTCCAGTTTTTGAGCGGTGGTGGGCAAATATTTTCACATTTAGAAAACTGAACCGTACATCCCAGTCTTAGTTCAAATATATTTTTAATTTGCGGCTCCAGTACATTAGAACCGTGTCGTCGTCTGGCTGCGACCTGTCGTGTTGTGTTTGTCAGGATGAGCATGGTTGCCAGACGTACGGTCTATCTGGCAAAAACAAACGAATATTGAAATCAGCACAGCGACTCTTACCACGAGAAACATGGCCATGGTGCGTATTTACGCGGGGGACGAACGAGACCAGAGGGCGGAAAAGTTGACGAATTTTGTTAGTCTCTTAATTTTTAGGCTGTTTTATTATTTTTCAGTTGCGTACGCTAATATAGTAGTAACTATTTTTGAAATATACAAACAGGTTTATTACACAGTATTAGGGTATGCGTTTGAAATATGAAATATACAAAAAAGCAGGTCAGTCAGCAAGTATCTTGTAAACAATGTTTCAGTAGCGCGTATTTTAATTGTGTTATACCGTTTATTTCTTGGGGACTGATTCCAACCACTTTAAAGGTTATAATGTTGATTAGCCTCAACTTTTTTTTTTTTTTTTTTGTATGAAGCCGACCCGACCTCGGACCCCCCCACGGCCAAATTCTAGATACGCTACTGAACTTGACTGTCCACCTGTTTCTTTTGAATCCAAGGTGGCGTTGGAATACGAACTGTTAATTCACAAAGCTATCCTCCCAAAGCCAGTCTGGACTTATTGGATTCAGCCGAACTCCAACCTTGGAGTACTTACTTCGGAGAGATCTACAAAAAATGCCTTCAGTCACAGAAGAGATAATGCGACGAAGTGCCAATAGCGGTGTTCAATGCACAGACTAAAACGTCTCAAAGCCAGTATCTTAGTGGACAGACTTTATTAAAACAATTAAACAGACTTGTGGTGACTCTTTCAAAACAATATATAATTTATAACGTGCATTTGCTATACCAATTATGGTGTGGTGCTCCGCTGGAAGCACAAGCTGGATATCATTTCTCAACCAATCATTGAATCATTAACATTAGGCCTACTTATTACCTTTGCGGGGTAGATTCTAATAACACGTAAATTTAAAAAAGTGTCAGACACCTGCTTCAGTGCACTTGAACGCTAAAAATAAAATATAACAAAAAAGGAACCATCATCAGCAAGAACTGAACAATCAGAATAAATTCCCATACAATTTAGATTCATGTGAAACTTTAGTTTCACATATGTGATACTTTCCGCCCCCATAAATGAGTATATATATAATAAACAAAAATTATCTTAGACGATGATAATAGTTTAAACTATCGAAACACTGTAAGTATTAAAAAAATACATAATATATTCTTGTAAGAAAAGTTTAATTTAATAGTAATTATAATTATATATGCAAGAATAATTGTGAAAAAATATGAATGATATATATCTATATATAAACTGTTTTAAATGTAAAAGTTTTGTTTGAATAAAATTTGACATTAAAAAATAACCAATAATATTAATTCTGGCGATGTTGAACGAAAGTCCTCAATGAAGTTTACACAAGAAATTAAAAACAAACAAATACTTGCATCGCAACTTTATATCACAATAACAAAAGTGTGTGTGTGTGTGCGTGCGCGTGCGTAATCGTGGTGGGGATTACATGTTGACTGAGCAATGGACGTGAAAGGTTAAGTACAACAGAAGTTGACAGAGCGAGACGCATGGAAATAAAAGAAAGACTAACATCTAAGACCTAAAAGTGAAAGAGGAAAAAAGAAATCTAACTGAAGTACGAGTAAACTCGTAGTTTACCTAAAAGAAGAAAGTTCTTACAAAAGGTGACAGACTGGTATGATGAGAACGTTTACTTTCGTGTCTCCAAAGCTGTAGAGAAATCTGGTGGAGTGGTAATCAGCTGATCAACAACAACAGCTGATCGGACACAACATTAGAACCGTGTCGTCCTTTGGCTGTCGTGTTGTGTTTGTAAACAAGTGGAGCCACTTGTATTAGGTTAAGGTTGTATATATTCGTATATATCAGCGGGTGCGTTCTCTACACTGAAAAAAAAGGTAAACAGACAAAAATATTATCTTTTGAAAGAAGTAAATTCAAAATGTTTTTAAATAAATACCGTCGAAATTTCGATCAACTTTTAAGTAATTAAATTTCCTCAACGAAATTTCCCGGTGCATCGTGAAATTCAAATAAAAATGTATGTGCAATTCCTCTGTGTAATGATGTCATACTTCTCTGTAAAGAAATCGAAAACATATTTTTGCTTCTAATTATAGCTGTAATAACGATAAAATCAAGCCGTTCTTATTCCCTCTCAATTTAGATTATGTTGTTCTAAACATCCGGAATACCCAATAAAAAATGTGTAATTTGGTTTAGCCGAGTTGGTAATGCAATAAAATGAATAATATGATGTTTAATACACTGTTCACTGATAAATGCTTTAATTTAATTTTCAAGATTCGAATGGTGAGTTGTAACGTCTTTGCGGTCTTATTCTGTAGCGCAGAGACTTGGCTGCTTACGAAATCCAGCATGAAATGAGTTGATGCTGTGTGTACGAATTGTCGCTGTGTACTTTTTAATATACAGAAGGGGTTTCAAAATCTCATGGATAGCAAGTGTGTAGAGGCTTACCAACGGTTGAAAGTGAAATTTAACTCACTTTTAGTATTCAGGAAAGAGAGCTGGAGTACTTTATGCAAGTTTCATGAGGACTTAAAGACGAAATCCTACAAAACATGATTATACTTCAAAGACATAAGGTCGTTAGGAAGAAAAAAATGTGGATTAGAAACCTAAAAGAGAATGGTCCTACTGCGCGGGATGCTGAACGTGCGGACGATTTTCAGTCTCCGCCGGGAAACGTTGTCATCATAATAATAATAATAATAAGAAGAAGAAGAAAAATCAAAAATAATTATTTTTAAACTTAAGTTTTACTGTCATTATCGTCTGCAATATGTTTCACTAGAAGTTGTACAACATCATCAATACAGACTTAAATGTTTTCACAATGAGTTCAAGGAGAGAGAGAGAGAGAGAGAGAGAGAGAGAGAGAGAGAGAGAGAGAGAGAGAGAGACGTAAGAAACACAAGTTTCCGGGTGTTATCGTGCAACCAACAGAGTCTACACTAATAGTACGAAGCGATGACGAGATGTTGGTTACAGGAACCAAACCGAAACGAACGAACGAACTGACTGTCCGTCGTCGGCGCTCGCAAATCCCAGAGGTCAATGCCAGCCAGTTTAGCAGCACACTCACTGAGATTTACTTCTTTTTTATTTTTATTTTATTTTTTTTAAATTTAATATTTGTCGACACGCCTCGAGTACCGGCTGACACATACCATTCCATATACTGACGTACGGGAATTTAGGAAATACGCACGGCGCGCGCGCACACACATTCGGTCGCGTGCTAATTAACCACAGCTGTTCTTTTCAGACAAATACGTTACGGATACATATATATATATATATATATATATATATATATATATATATAAAGTAAATCTGATAATCATGTATCAGATACTAAGTACTTAGAACAAGACAGACAATGTGTTAAAACGCTCAACTTCCTGGACGTCAAGCAAGAGTGTGTGTGTGTTTTATATCAGATTGAATGAAAAACGGACTGAACCTATTAATAATGCACGCGTGCACGCCCATGTGTAAACACCCACACGGCACGCATGCACGCGCGCGCGCACACACACACACACCAGATGCTATTTACGTTGACCTCAAGCCACCGAAGGTCAAGGTTTACACTCTATCCTACATTATAATGCACAAGTCATTAATATTGTTTGTAAATAATTAGGATTGAAAAAAGATTTGCTACTCTGGTAGAACTCGGTTTGCTGAGTGAGTGGCACGTGGGTCTTATAAGTTCGTTCTTGTCGATACAATAATGGATACGACGGCAGTGACTGTGTTTATTTCTTTTGCAATTAGACATACGAATGCGAAATAGTCCTGCGTTTATATGAAAAATAATTAATTGCAAATTTCAGAGGAAGGAGAAGAATAAAGCTTCGCATCTATAACACGATAACAAGGCCTAAACTAAAGGACAGATGCGAAAAATGTATCTGGTCAAAAAATTGCGCTAACCGTTCAGTCACCTTAGAGAAGATATTAATTGCGAAGAATACTGGCTCGAATCAATGAAGATAATAGACGGGGGATAAGACGAAATATATAAGGAAGCGCCTCTATCACAGTACGCTAGATTGCGACCTCAGTAGATTGCTAGATTGCCTCTCACAGTGGATTAAAGGTCGAGAAAGGTGTGAACAATGACACCACACATTTACAAATAGGGTTGTGGAAGAGGGCAGCAATAAACAGAGGGGAGTGGCGGTAACTACTGAAGGACGATATGGATTATATCAAGATTAACTGGAAACTCTATAGGAAGAGGAAGACGAGCAACAGGTGGAAGAGGGAGAAGGCGAGGGAGAGGGAGAGGAATGGGAGGAGGAGGAGGAGGAGGAGGAGGAGGAGGAGGAGGAGGAGGAGGAGGAGAAGGAGGAGGAGGAGGAGGAGGAGGAGGTGGAAGAAGAAGAAGAAGAAGAATGAGGAGAAGGATAAGGAGAACAAACTATGATGTCTACTTTCAGGATAAAGTAGATGAAAGAAAACACGGACAAGCTGATCAAAAACAGGAAAGACAGATACAGCTTAAACAATCGTTGGGAAGAAGAAGGCACGGAGAGAATCAACTGACATACGTATTTACTGATATCAGACACGGTTCGGGCATTAGGCTATGCTGTATGCCCATCGTGAGCCATGTTGTTCCGTTGGTTAGTGACTGCGCTCGCATTGGTAATAGTGGGGCTGTGTTCGTTGCAGTAGTATTGACTCCTACATTTAATTCACCAATTGTGTGGATTTTTGTTTATGTATTAACATTTTTAATTTTATGTTGTAATCCTATTAGCCTGTAAGTCCGTACTCCCAGTCGGGGTAACTTTGTTAGCAGTTGTCCGAGTTCCACCTTTATCGTAGGTTATTGCTGAACCGTTAATTGCTTCGTACTGGACGAGGCCTTTCGGTGTCTCCACCGACTATCAAGTCCTAAACGACGGCTTAGAAAGGTCCCATTTTGTTTGAAAATTGAAGCTAGTTATTCCTCCAGGAGGAAAATGTTCACGATCAACAGAATAATTGTTTGGCATTACAGTAACTTCATCATCATGCCACCGTGCCATTACAGTAAGGCCATGCCTTGTGGAGTTAGCCACGTCTCTCTCTCTCCATCATTGTCCTCTTTAAGTCGCAGTACAATAGGAAGTTCATTTCCTTCCCACGTCTTTGAAGAACGCTGCTCTTGGTCGTCCTCTTGGCTTTCCCCACAACACCTTTCCTTCAAAAACATTACTGGGCCGTCACATTATTGGGTCGTAACATGTGCCTTCTTCTTCCAATCACTTTTAAAAGTGATCTATCTTCATTCACTTCTGCGAGTACTTGCTCATTACTTTTCTTATCCATCCAACTCGTCCTCGTCGTTCTCCTCCAGACCCACATTTCCATTGCATCCAGCTCCCTCCTTTCTATTTTGCCGAGGGTCCACGCCTCACACCCATAAGTTAAGACACTCCACACAAATGTTTTTGCGAACCATTTCCTTGTCTCCGTACTTATGTGATTATTTGGTCTGAAACGCCTGTTTTTCTAGAGCTATTCTTCTCTTAATCTCTGTCCCATATCTATACTCACAAGTGGTGGAACTCGCCAGGTAGCAAAAATGTTCAACCTGTTCTAAAATTGTATTACCCAATTTAATGTCAAGTTTTACATTCTCTTTCTTCTTCCCTATCACCATTGTTATTGTTTTCTTCTTGTTAATCATTAATTTAAGTTTCCCTAGAGTTTCAGACAATATTTATAACATTCTCTTCATTCATTTCAGTAACTTCAATAACTTAAAAAAAAAAAATTAGGACAAGAAAGAAGTAAAATATTTTATTAGCTATTTCAACAATATGTCGTTTTGCGTTTACCGCAGTTTTTAATTCTCTAAGGTGGCGGATACGGTGTTACTCGCGTTGTCAAAGCGAACCGAATGACTCTTTTTTTTTTAATCAAAATCCGGTCAGAATTTAGTTTTGGTTTGCAGGAACACAAAAAACGTACATAATAGAGAAACACATAACCTTTCTACTGTGCAATGTCACTACCAATGTCAAAATGCATCACTCCTATTAAATTACATTAACGTTAATTTACCCTTCACGGACACGTCTGTGTAACCAAGTTACTGGCAAATGACAAAGTCAAGACGAATCGATTATTATCTTCCTGGACGGGATTGAAAATTTCAAGACACCTAGGGCACCTTCATTGACGAAAAGAACCTAGTGAACCCTGTTTTGTCAAAAACTGGTATACCTACCCTACAAACTGGTATACCTACCCTACAAATTGGTGTACCTACCCTACAAATTGGTATATCTACCCTACAAACTGGTATAGGCTACATACCCTACAAACTGGTATACCCACCCCACAAACTGGTATACCTACTCTACAAATTGGTATACATACTCTACAAATTGGTATACCTACCCTACAAACTGGTATAAATACCCCACAAACTGGTATATATACCCTACAAACCGGTCGGTATACATACCCTACAAACTGGTATACCTACCATACAAACTGGTATACATACCCTACAAACTGGTATACATACCCTACAAACTAGTATACATACCCCACAAACATAAATTTTACCCACGTACCCATCGTCTCTGCCTATTCAGTGTGTTTCCAACTCTGAACCTCTCTGGTGAAAAATTCAACGAAACAAATGCGTATAACACTTATAAAATATGTGATATAACCATATAATAAGTGTTTGACTCTTTTATTTTCAATTAATCAAATCGCAACACCATGTGTAATAGGACAAGTTCACAATAAAAATTATTGTAAACTCACTTTTTAAGAATTATCGTTTGTCTGTCCATAAATACTGTAACGTACGTTTATGAATAAAATTAAATATTTTTTAATATGTTTATTATAAACCGTAATAATTAATAAATATTATATTATTCATTTACTGATCTACACAATATACACAAAACTTAACTAAGGTAAAAAATAAAAGATTCCTTCCTACGACAACAGATCAGTAAACACAGAACGTTTGTTACTTAAAAACAGAATAAAATGAAATGAAAAAAAAAAGAAGAAGAAGAAATACAGCAAGCAGCTGGCAAAAAGCCTGAACAGCGAAAGGGTCTCGAAGCTGCAGCGTGTAAATTGTGTGCGCTGGCTCTGTGCTGTTGGCTGTTGCTTGGTTGTTGGGACGGTGCAACGAACCACTTGCAAAAAGACTACTAAGTGAGCAGTGAGTGAATGCAAAGTGGAGTATCGAACCTCTAACGTCGTGCACACTCGTTTCAAACGTTAAACAACACAACCCAACAAGCTAACACACCACTTCTCGCTCTCCACTGTTTTTCTCTTCAATATAACTTCTCTCACACAGTAAATAAACCTAGTTTGAATAAATTTTGTAATCACGTTTAGACTAATTAATTTTTATGTATTTCGGTCTGAAATAAAAATAATATTTTGTACTGTTATAATATAATTTATTTTAGAACATTTCTATCGCGCTTAGTTTCAACAGGCGCTGACAGTCATTTTATTTGAATCAATAGTGTTAATAAAAAAACTGAATTAAATTAAAACGCTAATTAGCAACTAGTTATTAGACTGAAATGACTGAAATTAAATTATCGCATGCAAGGGATAACTAGCTGTTCGGACAAGTCGGATGCGTTTTGTGTGTATAAAAATGAATAGAGGAGAGAGAGAGAGAGAGAGAGAGAGAGAGAGAGAGAGAGAGAGAGAGAGAGAGAGAGAGAGAGAGAGAGAGAGACAGACAGACAGACAGACAGAGCTCTAACAAAGGTAGTTCATTTACCGCGTTGTGCTATAAATAAAAAAACAAATAGATTAGGTTTATAACTTAAATTCCAGATTTTCAGAGTCGTGAAACAACAACCACTCCAAATCTACGGACAAAAATAAACAATTTATCGAAAATATTTAATAAATTCCAAAAATAGATCTTTAAACAAAAAGATTTTTGTTGTAAGAAGGCCTACGCAGGGAATAAAATAAACTAACAGACATATATAAACTGAACTTACCGATAATGTCCCCGCTCTAGAGGACTCTGCAAGTTTCTCCGCGGAAGATCGGAAGAAGCTTTTATCTGTTGCTAACCTGAGTTTATCTATAGGCCTATTTTACTTTATTCTAGGTTTAGATTTAACAGAGATCCTTTTATATGCCAAACGATTTTTAATTTACATTTTATACATTGGCTATGAATTATTTTTCGTTGTAGGTCTATTAGTGCATAATTAAAAACGACCAGTGATTATGAATGGTGGAAATTATGGGTTTATAAGTTAATATTTGACAGAAGTGGAGTGCGGTGTGTTAATTTGTAACAGTGGCCACGCGCCAACGAATATCGGGTTCAGAATCGGATTAATGTTTAACGATTTTATTACATCAATATACGGTTGTAAATAAAACGAATACATAGGCCTACTTATATATGTATCTACACATACGTTTAATTAAAAAAGAAAACTTGCAAAATTAAAGTGTTAATATCGTAAACTACGTAGTCTAACGTACGTTTCTCGGATTCAAGTTCTGCATCATCAGAGACTCGACGTTTTCACGAATAATCGATATGGATTCGTTTAAATGTATCGATATGATCGATTCTGGGAAATTTATATCGAGTGTTCGTTAAAACGTCGATACTCTTGAGATAATGCAGAACGGAGTTACGTGAACCGTGCGCATTCCGTGAAACGCCAGGTTACGAATAAACAATTTAATAAACGCGTAACAAAATAATTATTTCTGTAAACTGCTACATAAAAATTGCAAGAAACGTTATTTACGTAGGACATATAATATATTACATTAATTTCAGCTTTGTGGTCCGAGGACGTAAGGCGACGTAAACCAGTGGCGTATCTAGAATTTAGCCTTGGGGAGGGGGGTTCGGGGTCGGGTCGACTTTATACAATAGAAAAAACAAGATTAATCAACATTACTATCTTTAAAGTAGCTGAAGTGTTATATTAAACGGTAATAACGCAATAAAAATACGCGTTATTGAAACACTGTTTACAAGATAATTATTGACTGCATTGATTATCCTATATTTCTAATTACAAAAGTATGTATACGCTGATGCTGTGTAATAAGCCAATTTGTACATTTAAAAAAGAGTTACTAATAGGTCTATATTAGCGTAAACAGTTGAAAAATAATAAAACATCCTAAAAATTAAGAGATTAACAGAATTCGTCAATTTTTTCCACGCTGTGGGGGGGGGGGGTCCGGTTGCGTTAGATCCTCCCTCCTCTGTAAATACGTCCCTGAAAACCCGCTTTCCGATGTGCGACTAATGATAAGAAATAAGTCAACGCTTGCAAAGAAGAAAAAAGAAAAGAAATAATATCTGCAAATATAAATATATCTTGCAATATTGTAGGAAATAAAAGTAAATAAAACACACACACACACACACACACACACACACACACACACACACACACACACACACACACACACACACACACACACACACACACACACACACACACACACACACACACACACACACACACACACACACACACACACACACACACACACACACACACACACACACACACACACACACAAATAACTGTGAACGTATGCAAATATATATGCATATTTAAATATGATTAAACTGTACACATGTTAAGCAAACACACAATGTAATTACCAACGATCTAATATCGTACACGATTCTGAAAACACGAAAACGACGGACGCGATAAGCCTTACAAACAGTAGGCCTACGATGTTTAATATCGTCACCAGAACCAGCAAATTCTGGAATAACAGTTATCTTCAACTTTGCGTTTAAATTCGTAGTGACCGTCAATCAATGTATTTTTCCGGTGAAGCATTTGTGAGGATCGATCAAAAAATATAACACAAATTTTAAATTATTTGTGTCGACGTTTCGACAGTATTTATTGCCATCGTCGGGACAATAATTGTTGCTGAGCTGTTATGAAGGGTTTGTGAGAATCGGTCAAAAAATATAACACAAATTTTAAATTATTTGTGTCGACGTTTCGACAATATTTATTGTCATCATCAGGACAATTGGTGTCTTTGGACCGTTGTGTGTTTGGTGTCGTAACAGCTCAGCAACAATTGTCCTGATGATGACAATAAATATTGTCGAAACGTCGACACAAATAATTTAAAATCTGTGTTATATTTTTTGGCCGATCCTCACAAACCCTTCACCGGAAAATTTTGCGTTTTATGTTTACGTCTCGCCTGTGAGTACACGTAGTATTACCGGCATATTCCGTTCGTTAGTCATATTTTATAATAATAATAATAATATTTAATGCATTTATTTAAAAACAAATTCCTTACGACAGTCCCACCTCACCGTGAAGTTCATAAATTCAGGCCCTTTATTTCTTCGAGATTTGAAACCTGAGGGAGGTGTTTATGGCCCAACAGCGAGATTTTTTTGCCCCAAAAAAATTTTTTAACACACGTCTTGCGTTCGACTCTATCCGTTCTGTGCGCTCAATAACTATGCGCACAGACACATATCAACGCTTAAAAAAGAAAAAAATGTTAACTAATACCAGCCAACAACAATTAAACATTTAACATAACAACTAAACCGTTGTTTTGACTGGATATTATACGTGACTAACAACAATCAATGAACAATATAATGTAATAAACAATAACAAAAAATGAACTGATCTGTTTATTTTATATCAAGTTCCCATCATGCTGTAGTATTTTTTTAATTTTATTTAAGAATCCAATCTAATACAGACGTTTCTGTAGTAACTTGATATTACATTAAAATAAAAATATTTAAATATGCACGTTACATATATGTATACTATGTATGTATTATTCCTTTGTAAGTAACTCGTTGAGTTTCCTGCAGGTCTCCCATGTAATATCTTCAAATAAATATACACTGCACCGCGTAGGTTTATTTTCACCTGACGCACGTTTCACAGAAACTATTCTGTATCTTCAGAGGTCTGTTTAAATTATGTTTGAATTAAGAGGTTTGTAAGCGAAACATTCAATTACGATTCAAACAAACCTCTGAAGATACAGAATAATTTCTGCGGATCGTGAGTCAGGTGAAAACCTACTTGCAGTGTATTTATTTGAAGATATTACGTACGTATGTAGGCCTATGTATGTATCTTTTCTTTTCAAGTAACTCTTGTTATTCAAGTTCCTCGAAGTGTTTCTAAGTTATTATTAAATAACAGTTTACTTCTGAAAGTTTATTAAAATTTTTACCACTATATATATAAAAATTGAATATAAAACACATTAAAATCTCTGCTGATTCAGATTTATTCTGTGAAACGTGAGTCAGATTTTCTTATATATACTATATAATTATATTATATATAATACTATTATGTAATATATATTATATAATTATTTATGTGTATATATATATATATATATAGTATATTATTCTTCAGTATGTATTTAAAAAAATACTATACAAATTCAGATACATTTGCAGAAGTAAACTACTACTGAAGAATAATATGTATTTATATAAACATTACGTATATAAGTATTTTTGCTTGCCTCCCTATTAAGTTCACGAGTGTCTGTGTATCTACCTACAGTGAGCATAACCTTAAACAAACATAAAAAAAAAAAAAAAAAATAATAATAATAATAATAATGCTTTAAAATCTGGAACACCAGCATCAGTTGGGATATTCACACAGAGTTGATGAAAAATGTTTATCTTAATGTGCAGGTACTAACCTGCACGCAAAGTAATAATAATTAATGACAACAGTAGTATATAATAATATGTTGCTGACCTTATGACAAGAAGACCTGTAACCAATGTAAATCCTTTTAAGCGGTGTCGGTCAGTCTCTGGTCGTGTATTTCTTTCACACTTATAAATCACAACTTGTAAATTTTTATTTTATACACATATATAATAAATATATATATTTATTAAAAATATTTCAATAAACGACAAAACACCAACGTTAAAAATATTAATAAACAAAACGTAAACAACACACAACAGTAAAATTACAATATATATATTTTTTTTTACAGTGTATTTTTTATTATTATAACTATACACTCGCGTGTGTTTTACTGTGGTCCTGACGCTGGGCGCACTGACTCAAGTGGTGTACAACGCGTACTGATTGGTTGGCGGTTACTACTCTACGGGCGCACAAACACGGCCGACAACGGGTAAGCCGTTTCTGAACTTTTCATGTCGCGGTCGCAGTCACGATCCACAACCTTAGCGACACTGCTGCTATCTGCCGGTCAACATCTCAGACACAACAACAAGTTGTCTCGGGTATGACGCTCGGCTGCAGTCTGCACTACACGTAACATAACGTAGCTGGTGCTTCTTCCTTTCACTGCTAACATCATTTATTTTCTCTCTGTGCAAAAGAAACGAAGTGACTGTTATTTAAAAAAAAATATTCATAATTAAAAAACTGAATAAATTTATTTCTGTAACATTAACTGGAGCATTTAAACTGAACTTTTACTTAGTTATTTAAACGTAATTAATTATTTGTTTTCGAATACAAATATCTCAATATTAGGAGAGATAAGCACGTTATGAAAAAAATGAATGCTTCCTTCAATGACTTCACATGCGACTAGTGAACACGAGATCGATATGAAAGTACGAAATTGGAAAACAATTATCTTCTTCTACACGTCAGGGATTAGGATTAGGAAATGTGCCTGTTCCGACTTTCACAGTACCAGATCTAATTCTTTCTTGGCCTTCCTACATCCCTTCTTCCAGAAGGCTTCCACTTGTTTACAATTACTCGTATTCCATCTTCATCCATGCGACTTAAATGCTGTTTTCATTTTCCCCTGTATTTTTCAATTTTCTCAGTTAGATTATATATATATATTTAATTCTCCCCGTACATCTTTGTTTCTTATACGATCCCTTCATGTGCATCCTTTAACCCTTCTTAAAAATCTCAACTCTGCTGATTGTATGTTGCTTTTATCTCTTTGTTTTGTAATCCAGGATTCACTGCAATATAATAGCATTGGAACAGCCGTTGATTCGTAGAATTTTAATTTTGTCTCACGCCTCGTTTTACTTTTCAGTGTTCTATTTATAGTTCCACATATGTGTTGAAATCTATTGACTTTATTTTGTATATCTTTGGCAAAGTCAAAACTTGTATCACAACCTAAATAGTTAAAATTTGAATAATTTTTAAAGTATAGTTCCAAGTTCCAATACTTTATTTTCAATAATAACTTTGAGCGTACTGGACATGTTTCGTAGTGAGCCATAACTTTTGTTTTGTTGGTAGATATCTTTATGTTGTAGTATTATTGTCCCAGTTTATGTAGTCTATACACAGAGAAGGTGACGAATTGAGAATAAGAAATATCCAGGAGACAGATGAACTATTGACTCATGAGGACGTTGTAAGATTCATAAAGGCTCAACGAATACAATCGTTAGGTCACATAGAGCGGAAGGATGGTCAGTATATGACAAAGAAAATCTTGACGGCGCAAGTCTATAAAAGCAGAAAGAGGAGCCAGCCTAGGATAAGATGGTTGAATGATATGCTAGGAGATCTCGGAAGAATGGCTGTGAAGGGTACACCGAGATGGCAATGGACAGAAGACTTTGGAGAAGATTGGTGTTGGAAACCAGGGCTAACGTTGGGCTGTAATGCTGAAGAAGAAGAAGAAGAAGAAGAAGAAGAAGAAGAAGAAGAAGAAGAAGAAGAAGAAGAAGAAGAAGAAGAAGAACGTCAATAAACTTATTGTGCTGATAATAATAAACTGCATTTGCATTTTCACTCGTTCCTATCGTTTAAGCCTTTAAGCCTTTAATGAATTGTCCAACCATATATTGTGCTTTATGGATCAAACTTTTCATGCCCCCCCCCCTCAAAATTGGTTGCTGGTTACTTTATGGTACTAGCAGATATCCCTGTCTTACAACTGTGCTGGTTCTGAACGGCTTCGTCATTTCTCCTACACGTAGTACCTATAACTTCCGCATTTCCGAGGATTACTAGAATATTCCGATCATTATTCTACTTTGGACAACCATAATCGTAACTATAATTTTATTTCACTTTACGAACTTATAAAATCGTACGCCGCCATGACGCATGCGGTATGTAACAATAGAAATAGCATACATAAGTAGCACAGGCCTGTAACTGATCATCTAATTGTACAGAGTAAAAGCGAGAAAGGGAATTATACTATAGAAGTTTTCAGCTTCAGGTCAGGGCCGCCCAGAGGGGGGGACAAGGGGGGCATTGCCCAGGGGCCCGGTCTCTGGAGGGGGCCCGGAACGGGTGGTTCGGATATTTTTTAAAACGATTCACATATGATTTTCTGTAGAATTTTAAAACTACTTTTCATTATATTTTTTATATATTAACAAAAAAGATAAGTAGAGTATTGACACCTTTTTACAGTTAAGATATTTTCTTTTGATCATCTGATCAATGTGTTCTTTATTAAATTACATCGCTTATTGCTTTGTAAACAGATAATTCGAACCGAAGCACTAGACCGGCGCGGTGCCACTGTCGCTGTCCGTCACCGTTAGCATCTTCTTCTTCGTCTTCTTTACTGGCTATGTCCGAAATATTATATTTTATGTATATATATATAATATATATATAGGCTATAATATATAAATATATATAATATATAGCCTATATATATAAATATATACGCTATATAGGCCTATATAATGTATAAATACATACATATAATCGTGTGTATAAAACCACATACTCGTTTACACGCATTTTCGAGGAATAGACGGTTGCCTCGTTTGGGGGGGGGGGTAGGCAGAATCTGGTTTGCCCAGGGGGCCGGAATTCATCTGGGCAGGCCTGTTCCAGGTCGACTCAGCCTGTGGCAATGAGCACCTGGGATAATACCATGAGGTAATAATGAGCGGGGCTGAGGCGTAGTGCCGGCCACATTACCTGTCATGTATGCCGAACGACTCACGTAGGGCAGCAGCCTAGTCTGCCTAACTCACACTACTTTTAAGGAGCCAATATAGTTGTTATTATAAATGGCTTGGAAAGGACTGCAGAATATCGTTCTGAACTGTGTGAAAATAAAGTTCTTTGTTGCGGTTTCATCTCCCCAAGAGATTAAACGAAATAAGTAGGCCTAAGCATGTAAGTAATCGAAACTTTTCGCGTTGAAGTTTCAGACGAAATTCAGAGTAAAGCGATCTCTCACGCAGGTTGAACCGATATTCCTTCCTTCCTACTCCCCATACTGCCACAATATTATTGAGTTACAAAAAAAAAGCGAAACATTTTTACGACCAATCTTTTCCTCGTTGAAAACGTTTATAACCACGTAACACGATTATGATCAAAAAAATTTATGACCCACCTATTTAACGACGAACGACGCGGCTTGACACAACCTTTATGGATCACAATAAAATTATTAAAAAAAAAAAATACTTGAAGGTAAAAATAATAATGTTCTGAACAGGTTTATACATATATTTTTTTCTTTTGAATTGAGGCCGTTATAATAGATGTTTTATGGACCGTCTTCACAACTTCCTCTTCCACAGCTACTCATTTCCAGTCTTCGAGTCCGAGAACTCTTAATTTTTATCGATTCTAATTTTACGGTGCCTTCCAATATTGAATAAGGTCTATACCTACAGATTTTTGTACTTCCAACACACTTGAAGAAAGTTTATTTCAATTCAAGATGGATCGACATTTTCTTCATTGTTAACCTTGTTATTTGAATTAGCAGTCTCTGTAACTCCAACTTCGTCGTGATTGTTTGCTAAACTGCTAAATGTCATGTTCTGGACGCGGCCTTTCAGTGTTTCCACCATTTTCAAGTCCTAAACAAAGACAATCCTATAAGTAGTGATTTAGGACTTGAAAATGATGGAAACACTGAAAGGCCTCGTCCAGAACATGACATTTAGCAGTTTAGCAAATAAACACAACGAAGTTGGAGTTTCTTCATTATGTAAGAGCAATCCGGGAATTATTAGTGGCCGTATTTTGAAGTCAACAGGTGGCCATATATATAGCTTATGTTTAAAAATCTCTTTTCCAACTTATTCTGCGACTGATTTTTAAGGCAGATTCAAGCAGTATTAAATAGTGTTGCAAAACAGGTATGTGAAAATTATATTCAGATTGCAGCAAAGAGTAAAGCTACAACAAACTAGCGGTGACCCTGTACACAGGTCAGGCCTTTCCAAAGTCTTTACACAATTCAATTTTACACCTTCCACTCGAATATTCATTTTAATTACTTGTCATCTCCAATTGGCATCACTTCTGTTTTCATGTTAAATTCATGAAGTCTCTAATGTAAACAGCAGATTTCCCTATAAATTGCTTACACACACACACGCACGCGCGCGCGTGTGTGAGTTTAATAGTCTACATTCACCTCGTAAATGGTACAATTAATTTTCCCTTTTGTAAGAAGGTCAAAAGAAGAATAAGAAGAAATAAACAACAAATCTCGCAGCATGAGAATACAAACGAAATGAATCTCTCTCTCTCTCCCTCTCTCTCACTTTGCACTAAGTACAGAGTTTATGTGTGACGACAGTTGAAATGTGGAACACAACGACCGCGAGAGACAAAGACGGAGAAAGAGAGAGATAAAACATCTTAATTAAGTAGAAAGTAAAACTGGGTAAAATACAAACGTTATTTAAAGTAAACGGCGAACGCCGCAGTGAATAGAGTTGGCTGTGGAGCGTCGACGACGACGACTGTTCTATTCAATGGGATCAGCTGTTTGTTAATAATGGGTGTCAGTGCCACGACGTCCGCTGTGCATTATTACTGTCAACAACACACGGTAACACCATTATCAACAATAATGCCTGGAAAACATGGGGAATGAAATATATATATCACACGTTTGGCTGTGTTTGTATAATAATTATTATGTGTCTTGGGTATCATGATGCACGAAGGGCACACGTCAGGAAAATTCGGCCCCTGCCAAATGTGAAAAACTCATTTATTAATACAACCTATTTAGAGAAAATTATTTAATTTTTTCCTTGTCAAGCTAAGATTTATTTTTAAAATATACGAACATTCAGACACATTTTCTAATGCCACTTTTAGCAGAACTAAATTCACGAGAATTGATTACTAGTCTATTGTTTAATCAGGAGGGCCACAGATTTACTTGTAAAGCCTCCTTCGCATACACAGTCTCCCTTCGCTTTCGGCTTATGCACCCTGTCTACCCATTGCAGTGAAGCTGCAACACCGTTGGCTCCAGCAACTCCTGCTTGCCACGTTTGGCATCTGTTCTGCAACGAATAGCAGCAACCTGACTGACCAGGATCCCCATATTGATATTAGCTCGCGGACCCAGTTCACCCAATCTTGAGCAATTTGAACAAAAAGAAAACAGGAAGACAATAGCGATCTTGGTTCAAACGCAGACTTTAGGAAGCGGTAATTATAATGTCAACTAAATTGAATTATAATTTAGACAAACTAGAAATATTGGAAAGACGAATTATTAGGAAAACATTAGGCCCACGAAAAACTTCAGAAGGTTGGAAATTAAGAAGTAATGATGAAATATATCAAAGTACAGAAAATATAACAGGCGGCTCAGTAGACCAGTGGGTATGGCACCTGGCTACTAACCTAGAGGTCCCAGGTTCGATTCCCGGGCCCGCACCATAAAATCAAAGTGCGTTTTTCAGCCCCCCCCCCAGGTCGACTCAGCCTTTTGAAAATGAGTACCTGGGATTACATCCTGGGGATAATAATGGGCGGCTGAAGCGTAGTGCTGGCCACACTGCCTTCCTTGTATGCCGTACGGCTCACATAAGGCAGCCTACCCTGCCTTCTCCTACACCACCTCAGGTGGTACGCATGGGAGCCATTATTATTATAGAAAATATAACAGAAACAATGAGAAAAAGAAGACTATTATTTTTTGGACATGTATATAGAATGGACGACAATAGGTTAACAAAACAGATCTTCAAATATCTGTGGGGAAAGAAGTCAACATCAAGTTGGATTAAAGAAGTCCAAAACGATTTAGGAAAAAATAATATAAACACAGAAGAAGCAATTGAAAGAAAAGTTTTCCGGGCAAAAGTGTTAAAAATGGAAGGAGTCCAGGGTAGGAGAGAGAAAAACGCAGGTTCAAAGTGGACTGAAGACAGGAAGAAGAGACATAGTGAAAACATGAAAGAATAGTGGAGAAAAAGAAAAGAACAAGGAATAAAGAATTGAAATTGGCATGTGGTCCTCAGATGGCCGATACAAATAGAAAAAAATGGCCGATACTCCTGTCCCGTTCGTCCCTCCCGTAAATACGCTCCTGATCATATTATCTTACTTTAATTGAGTCGTCTAGTTTCCAAACCAGAAACATCCACTTTTTCACATTCACATTTTTTTGCATTTTCCTGTACTTTATTACCTTCTACATGTCCCTATCTACTTCAAAAGTTTGTAAAACGGATACATCTTTATTAAAATTAGAGTTGAAATTGCTGGTTAGTTGCAAAACCAGCTATCCTGGAATAATGTTTTTTGCTCTCCTGAAAATTTTCATTTTTTGGATGTATCTGGTTTTGAAAGTAAATGACTCAATTTAAGAAACTTTTACTCCGACAGTCCTTGTCTTGTGCAAAATCAATTGATCGTCCTTAGTCTGATCGTTTTAACTTTGTAAAAAAACACAAGTTAGTGTCTAGGTAAATGTAGCCCACAACGTAGGCAAGTATGAATCGTATTACGGTATAAAACGGGAGTAGGAGACTAGGTGATCGCTGACTATAAAGGTGGAATCATTCCCACTCGGATGTCACCTGTTGTGTTGCTCCACTTCCGCCGTTGACATGGCAACCCTCCTCTTTCCCTTGTCGCCGAGACCGCTTCTAATTAACTAGCCACCAAACCCAGTCGCAGCACCGCATAAACTGATCATCAAAGTAATACGATACGTTATAGTCTAAAAAAAAACATCACTTATAGGTTAAAACGGAATGTAATGTCAGTGCTCACGTTTATGCACATTTATGGTAAAGGCGTGGCAGCTTAGTATGAAGTAAAGTATTTGACTAAAGTAGTAACAAAGAAAGATCGCGGCACCGAGCATCACTGGGTTTTAGCAAGCTTACGTTCGTTTGTAACAGCACTTCAATTTCTGTTCTCATTACCAACTATTGAGCTTTTTTTACTACAAAACCGACTTAAAAAGCTCTATACGCGTTTTGATGCTCAATCGTCACTGGTCTCTGTCATTCCACACGTATCCTCGTCCAGTCTCTTAGTCTCATTTTCTCGCTTATTCCACAGTTTCAGCTCTGTCTAAGTCATCTTGTTTTCTCCTTACTTTCGGTTTCAATCATGAACAGTAGGCAAAAATAGGTATCAATCATCAACCGTGGCTCTACAACCCTTGGTGGCTCTTGGCCTGCTCCAAGAGTCGAGTCCATTCCTCCCTGTTGCATGCCTTGGCTTTCCAGTTTCTTATGTTCAGCTTTCCGAGGTCCTCCTCTATTTGATCTTTGACTCTACTTCAGGGTCTTCCCCTTTTTCTACTACCAATTGGTTTCTGGTAGAAAATATGTTTCGCAGGCTATCCTTCCTCCATTCTCTCTATGTGTCCAACCCACCTTAGCCTGTATATTACACAAAAAAATAGGTATATTGTGTGTGTAATATATTTTTTGATGAGATAATGGTATTAAAGCATTAAATAATAGCTTGATTTATTATCATTCGTAACATTTAAATTGACTTAATGTACATTTAATTGGTGGCTCTTATCAGACCAGTTGTTACTAATGGAGGCGAGACATGAACACTGACGAAAAAGAAAAGGAACAAGAAACACTAAGAATGTTTGAAAGAAACATCATAAGACGTGTTTATGACCCGGTTAAAGGAGATGACGAATGGAGAATAAGAAATAACCAGGAGATAGATGAGCTATTGAATCATGAGGATTCAATCATGAGGAATTATGTAAGATTCATAAAGGCTCAACGAATACAATGGTTAGGTCGCCTAAAGCGGACGGATAATCAGCGTATGCCAAAGAAAATCCTAAGGCCGCAAGTCTATAATAGCAGAAAGACCACACCTCACCTAAGTTGCGAACTAACTGGGGAGGACCCTATACCGTGAAAAAAAGAATCAACGATGTTGTTTATCGGATTCAACAGGAAGGACAGCGAAAGTTCAAGGTCGTCCACCTAGATCGCCTAGCTAAGTATGACTTCAGAAACGGTTTGCCAGTTCGGGACGAACAGGCTTAAGGAGGGGGAAGTGTTACGACATCACATAACAATCTACGTGTTTATCGAATGTTCCAGAGTGGTCCGGAATGTAACGTGTGTGGCGTACGTGCTTGTCGACGCATTTGCTAGAGTGTGCCAGAAGCCGGGCGAACTGTGTCAAGGCCGCAATTAATTACGTCGCACACACTGGCGCTAACACGCATTATGGAATAATCTAGTAATTTTGGGGTGGTATAAATACCAGTACTCAACGACGTTCAGTTCAGTATAGCTGCGATATATTTACAGCGCGGTTCGAGTTATTATCGGGCGATATTACTGTGTACGTTCAAGTGGTTATTAGTGAAGTGTTGCGTTTTATAATCGGGCGGTATAAATGTAATACAATTGTGTTTAATATTAGTTAACATTTTATTGCGTGTGAACAATTTTTATTTGATTTGTTGTACGAGACTGTGTTGTTAATTACGAACTGTTTAACTGTAAAAATTAAAGGTGGTGATTAGTGACTTAATTGGTGTCTTGTACTTATTTTGTTTTCCACTGTACCTACGAAGATCAAGTAGACCGTCGTAACAGTGGTGTCAGAAGTGGGATAGAACAGTTAACAGTGGACACTTTATACAAGACGAGTGTAATTCGTAATTAATCGGTAAAAATGGATGCCAGTCAGACGATGGAAGCTTTACAAACACTGCTGCGGCAGACACAGGAAGAAGCAGAAAAACTACAGGATGAGAAACGCAGACAGGAGGCGGAAGAAGCAGAAAACGACAGGATGAAAAAGGTAAGCAGGAAACAGAAGACGTCAAAGCATTAATACAGGAGCAGAAACAGATGCAAGAACGCATTACCGCAGAACTGGGTCTCCTACGAGGTGAGCTTAATAAACAAGTTACTAAAATATTGGTGTCTTGTACTTATTATGTTTTCCACTTTACCTACGACGATCAAGTAGACCGTCGTAACAATATTAAATTATTGATTCCATTTTGGTTAGACAAATCAGTTGCGAAACTCAGGCAATGAAAATTAGAGTGCACGTAATAGCACAACAAATAATGTAAAAAAAAACATCGGAAACATATAATAAAAACATAACCGTAAGCCACAAGAGTTACAAAAATATCATCGTATACGTGAGATGTGCAGAGTTAAAATCATCTCCTAATCACTTTAACAAAAAGTACTATATGGCCTATCACCACTCTGTAGTTTATAACACAATATAATTCTATTTTTCAAAATTTACTAAGTTAGTGACTAGTATAATATATAATTTGTTATTATAATCTGTATTACATATCTGCATAACACACGAGAATAAATGTAAAATTAGTCTGAATTTTTTCATTTGTTAAAAACAGCTTCGTCTTTTGGCATAGAGATATTCTGAACGTCACTGTTTTGCTTCGTTTCGTACTTGTATGGCAATCGGCACATGCGCAGAATGAAGTATTGAGAACCAAAAAGTGACTCTTGTACTCGTTTATTCGGTAGCTGCGTAGGGGGCTCCCGCGACTCGGAACCACGAGGCCACGAGTAATCGGAACGCGTATTTCGACTTTTCAGTTATCGTTGAATCGGAACAGGTATTTCAACTTATCAGCCACTTTTATATCCGTTCCACAAAAATAATCGTTCCAAAATACCAGTTATAGGTATATCGGGCCACCTCTATTCCGGCCTAGCATATGTTACTTCCACAAATTCGCTTTGTCCAATAATTTTTACTCCCTAGATTCTTGATTTGCCTGCGCTGCCATCCAAAAAACCATTACCATTGTCTTTTCGCGTTTTACCTTTAATTTCTCATACATCTGGTATTCGTTGTTACACTGTTTACAATTCGGTGTAAAGTGTACAATTTGTAGAGTAGGCCTACTACATACGTAGAGTATAGGCCTACTTTGTAGATTATCGTTTGGTCGTACGATGAAGTTTTTCTCACGCTGTACACGTACACACTGCAGGCCTATATGTAAATACGTTGGTATCCTTGTCGTGGAAACGTATATACAAATTAATCGGTGTTTATTAGTGAGAGCGCGCGCATGCGTGTAGCGTGAGAAAAACTATACTAACTTGAAAATGTGAAACAATGGAAACATAAACGTATGTGATGCGTTTATGACCACGAACACGCGTCCTTAAATTGTCTTAATTGGATGTAAAAGATCTCTTTAATTTGTATTTAAATGTATGTAAGTATGCCATATAAAAACAGTAGTTAATTTAAAATAATAAAAGTTCGCATCAATCTCGTGTTTTCTGGAGGGAGGAGGGGCTGGATAATAAACATGGAATATTGGTTCATTCACCATTTGCAGATTGGATTCGATGGCAAAATGAAACATAATCTCGATTCAAGAATGTCAGGAACTGACTGACTCTCTATACTTTTATCCGTTCTCCGCTTCAGGGTCGGATTTACAGTTAGTGGGCCCGTAGGCTGAACATGTGGTCAGAATTTACTTAAGACATCTTCATTAGATAACTATTTCAAAATAACACTCTCTAGGCTCGTAAGAGGTAAAAAGTTCAGCCTATCTTCTGACATGGTTGTCCGCAGCCTATTTTTAATAAGTTTCAATTTCTAAAATGATCTTTCACCACTACTGTTGGTAACTACCACTGACAAATACATTCGAAGTGTCATTTTCACTTCGGAAAACATTCCTTGACATTCTTTTCTAGAAGGAGTTGCCCCACTCTACACTATACATGGCTCATAATACCATGTTTTCCTCTAATAACTTCTACTGTTCTCTGAAACACAAACCAAATAATTTTAATCCAAGTTGACTGTTCTTTTTTTCTTTTTGTTTGTGGTGAGGGCCCTTTTGTGGTGTGTGCCCCCCTAGCTTGCAGACTATGTAGGCTGTGCTTAAATCCGGTACTGTTCCGCTTGTGTAAAAATGCAGGTCTTACCCTGAAATGGGAACTGCGTAGGCTTTCAAAGCCCTAGTCAACCGTAAGATTATCTAAGAGTTCCAGGCTTGGTGACCGTGATCGGATGTTAAGAACGATGTCTCTGTTAGGAACTGACGTTTCGCCGGCTAGTAAGGCAGACATCTCCAAAGTGGAGACAGGTGGAGAATAGCTGCCGAGCGAGCCAACGAAACGTCAGTGCCTCGCAGAGACATCGTTTTAACATTCCACCGCAATCTTCTTCTTCACTACACCCCAACGTGAGCCGTGGTTTTCAACACCAATATTCTCCATTCTTCTGAAATCTTCCAGCACATAATCCAAGTCGGGCCCTCTTCCTGCTACACCTGTGCCCTCTGGATTTCTTTTGGCGTACGGTGATCATTCAGGCAACCACCTAGCCATTGTAGTCGTCGAGACTTTACGAATCTTACGATGTCCTCATACTTCAGTAACTCATATTAATATATCCCCTTTATTTCTTATTCTCCATTCATCATCTTCCTTAACCGGGCCATAATTACGTCATACAATCTTTCTTTCAAATCTTTTCAGTGTTTCTTGTTCCTTTTTTGCCAATTTCCACGTCTCACCTACATAAGCAACAACCTGTCTAAAAAGTGACTTTTTTTTTGTGAGTAATGAGTTTGCTTCGCAATAGCCTCCTGTTAGGACAATATTTCAATGTGCGTTATGAGTCAAAGTTGATGTCTTCGACTATTTGGGCTACATATTCCAAAACTAGCTCTTCCTCTGGTTTCCCTTCTGTTAGTTCACTTCTCTTTATCAAGTCATTGGATCAAAGTAAGTGCTGAGTTACCCGGGCCCTTCTTCTTCTTCTCAAGTCTTTAAGAAGTTTCTGTTTTCTTGAACTCTCTCCAAGAAACATTTTCACTGTAAGCTTTTCTTTCTAATCTATCTCCTTAAATTTTTAGTGACCGTCAATCAGTGAATGTTTTAGTGGATAGTTAGTGAGGATCGGTCAATAATACAACTTATAACCTCTTCTCTTGAGTTATAACAGAGGGAACCCAAAGTAATTGGTTCTGCAAATTACTTCAGGCTGCCTTATTTGGGACGAGCTGAAATTAAAACAGAACAACACACAGTAAATATAAAAGGAATCAGGGAAGGGAAAACTGTTGATTTATGTACTCAGTATATGTGTGCAACAAGAAGATTTCCCTTTATTAAACATTTAAAAAAACAAATGACATTTACTCAAAAGACTGATCCCATTACATTATTAATTAAATTATTAAATTATTTAAATTGCTTTATATAGACTGTGGGATCACAACAAATTATATTTAGCTTTTCCCCGGATCCGGGTAACCATTGGTATTTAGTCTTTAACTTTTAATTATATTCAATTCAAGATATTAGCTTGCAAGACTGTTACTTTTACTTTTACTTTTACTTTTAAGTTTCATTATTATTCCATTTGAAGAATGGTATTAATTATACTACGTTACGTTAAAATCTAAACTGTTACAATTGTAAGAAGCCTGAATAGTTACAATTAAATTCTTAGATTAAAATTTTTATATTCTTATAAAGTCAATAGTCTCTGAAAGTCTCTTTAAGAGAGTATTGTGTTACAATTACTATTATTATTATTCCTCGATAGACGTGCTATCGAGTCACCTTTAATTTGGGATGTAGAAATCTCCTCCATATGGTTACATCTTGGGAATCCGAAGAGCGTCGTCCTCGTCTAGGTCTGGTCTCAGTTGTTCACGGCTTAAACGTCTGCAGGATAGAGTGGGCCTTCTACACAGGTACTCGTTGATTCTCAGATGTCTCGAACTGGATTATCGGTCGGGTCTACTAGAGTTGTAATTCTGATGATTCATGTCTCCAGGTAGGATGTTGTGAAGAGTCGTCAATCGGAGAAGATAGCTGTTATAGTTACTAACACTCGTACTATTGGTTGTCACATATTTCTTCTTGTTACAACGTTTTTTAATTTTTCTTTTTCTTAACGTTACATATTACACTCTTTTGTAGCAGTTAGTAAAATACATAAGAATTAATCCAAACTAATAACCAATCACATAACATTTCAACAGAGCATTTTGCTCGTGCGTGTGCACTGCTTGGAGTCGTCATTGCGAGAGAGAGATTTTTTCGTCCGCTACCACTGGTACAGGACAATAGGTAGTGGGGTGTTTATTCCGCGAGAATATAGTCCCGGTCTCTCTCTAAATAAAACTTTTTATTTATACAAACTATCGCTAGATAAAAATACATCATTTAAATTAGTTGTTTTCGTGACTATCTGTGTCTTCAGATTCTTTAATTATTAACATTATTTTTCTATATTATTTTAATTACAGAAGACTCGGTAAACATGTCGAGTCCGGTATCAACAGGTAGGCGCCTGATAACAAGCAAAGGGTTAAATGCGACAATAATAATTATTTACAATATGTCTTTTCTTTACCGTTTCTTTGCCCTTATTAATTACTACTTCCATTCACACTTAGTACCTACATGTTTTTTATTATCATTGTGAGATTTAAATGGTTAGTTGTTCGCAACTTAAAAATTTTTTTTTATTTCTTTATTTTTATAATTGTCACAATTTAAATCGTCACAAACTTTTAGTAATTTTGCGTCGACGTTTCGACAATATTTATTGTCATCTTCAGGACCTGTGTATGAAATACAATAGAAATATCAAACACAACGAAACAATTAAATATTTGGGTGAACGTGTTGGTGATGTGAGTGTGTGCGTGTGTATGTACGTATCATTTTTTATGTGAAGACTTATGATAGTTTGTTTACATCTTCAAATTATCTTTAAGAAAGCGAGCAAATTATAGTATGAGAGAACTTAATTTATACAGTATTACAATTTAAATTACTAAATATAATGTTATTTTAATTAATTAAACAAACAGTAACCAACAATTGGATATTAGATTGGTACAAAAATTGTTTATACCTACATCAGTCAACATATAGCAAAGTAATATATTACCTATAACTAAAACAGATTAGGGGATGTTCACTACGTAATTATTAAAAGTTATTTTTACCATGTTTCACTCCCTACTGGACTGGCGGGGGGAGCATGGGTGAAAGATGGGGGAAATTGTGGACACATACATAAATTACATTATTCTATAGTACTCTTGACTATATTTTACAATATGATTACAATTACCGTATTATCCAAGTTTACCTTTTAGTAAAATTTACCAGAAACTTTTGTGTGTAACCTTTGTCAACTATCTGATTTAAGTCGTAATGTTTTACAATATTGTGTAAATTGTATGTTTCTAAATTATGATTGTTTGCTAACACCAGTAGGGAGTGAAACATGGTAAAAATAACTTTTAATATTTACGTAGTGAACATCCCCTAATCTGTTTTAGTTATAGGTAATATATTACTTTGCTATATGTTGACTGTTGTAGGTATAAACAATTTTTGTACCAATCTAATATCCAATTGTTGGTTACTGTTTGTTTAATTAATTAAAATAACATTATATTTAGTAATTTAAATTGTAATACTGTATAAATTAAGTTCTCTCATACTATAATTTGCTCGCTTTCTTAAAGATAATTTGAAGATGTAAACAAACTATCATAAGTCTTCACATAAAAAATGATACATACATACACACGCACACACTCACATCACCAACACGTTCACCCAAATATTTAATTGTTTCGTTGTGTTTGATATTTCTATTGTATTTCATACACAGGTCCTGAAGATGACAATAAATATTGTCGAAACGTCGACGCAAAATTACTAAAAGTTGTATTATTGACCGATCCTCACTAACTATCCACTAAAACTTTCTAATCTATGTTCACCATTCTTCTACAATACCACACTTCTAAAGCTAGTAGATCTTCTTCCTCTCATATCGTCCGCTATTCATTCCTATACAAAACAAACGTAACTCTAACAAATTCTTCCACACTTTTAAGCTGATATTCTTCGAAGAGAACAGATTTTTCACATGATATGCACTGTGTACAATCAAAGTGCCTGAAGATGTGCCTAAATAAATAGGCACGGAAACATACCAGACAGTGACTAGGTTAGATAACAGCTAACCTCCTATTCGAGTCGCCTGTAGCTTACCCACTTCTCTGTATTTAACATAAGGAGATTAGTCCCCACCTGCCTCTAGGTTAACTATATTAGCTGATTTGCCACCGCTCTAAGCTTAGGTTTCTCTGCTCGTCACGCGCCTTCCTCTTTAATGATGTTCCATTGATGCGTCTTCTGTCGAGATGCCATGACGTTCACAAGTAACACAAAGTTCGGAAACAGTCTGAAATGCATTAGTGGTTCTCAAAACACACAAACGATAGGCCACTGCAGCTTCAGCCCAGATTGTCGCTCCATTTAACAGTACAGAGAACACTACTGAGAGAGAGTGAGAGAGGAGATAGATAGAAAGAGAGAGAGAGAGAGAGAGAGAGAGAGAGAGAGAGAGAGAGAGAGAGAGAGAGAGAGAGAGAGAGAGAGAGAGAGACAGACAGACAAACAGAATAATTTAGAAAGTTATCTGTACACTGTAACTGTGCAAAGCTTGTTACATTAGAAATGATAATAACATGACGTTAACAAATGAATTGGAAAATAGAAAGAATAACTTAAAAAACTCATGCAATCAGTTCAGAATAAAAGCGAGATCAAATGAAGATGAACTCGCGAGACGCAGACGGAAAATAATAATAATAATACAGTCGAGACGATGCGATAGACGACGTTTAGCGCGGACGAGAAAAGTGAAGTCTAAAAATAATTTATTCATGAGAGAGGAGAGAAGAGGAGATGAGATGAGACGAGAGAGAGGGGTTATCGTATGCGTACCTTCGTCGTTGTAGTACATAATAAATGTCATTTCGTGACCGCCATTATACCTCGTGTTATAAATACTTTACTACGATACTATCTTATTTCTTTCTCTCTCTATCTGTCTATATCTTCTTCTTCATCTTCTTCTACTACTTTGCATCGTTCGGCGTGTTATTGTGCTTTTGTTGTTGGTAACATCAAGTTTATCGGGTGTAACAACAAACTCGGTCACTTTTCTCTTTGTCCGACTCCGATAGAGACACGATGGCGCGCGTCGAGGTTTTGAGACCCAACCGAGAGCACACCATGACATGACCAACGGTTTTTGCCCGCGCGTCATCAGAGTTTATATGCAACGCACACATTAAAGCAACTGCGCAAACTCTTGTGAGTTTCGTTAAAGAATGTTTCTGAGATGTAAACGATGAAGATTTATGAGGGCATTCTTGCCAATTACTTTTCACACTCATCAAAATCATCACAGACGATGTTATTAAATCAAGGCAGAGTAGAAAGCCAAGGAGCCTATAGAATTGGTGAAACACTGCTTCATATAACCTAAAATTCTTACAAATTTGGCTCAAACATTTAGATGATTGAAACCGATAGTGATTCTTAAAAAAGGACGCGATTATGTATAAGCGATAAGCATTTTTAATGTACTTAAAAGGTTACCTCTTGATGGAAATCACAACCCTAGACTCTTTCATGTATAAATTACTACGAAATATACCCAAACTGCCAAACAACGTGTAGACCCCTATCCCTCCAATCCATCGCAGCCTCCATCAACAGGACAACCAGGAACACCCATAGACCATCGTTCCTCATCAGTGCAGGATTTACCACTAGTCCGACTAGGCCGCGGGCTCGGAGGGGGCCGCAAGGTACAGATTTTCTTTTTAACAGAAGTATTTTTTAAAAGTAGGAGGCACTTTTATTTATTTAAGTATGATTTTTTTATATTAAATTATAAATTTTTGTTAATGATACAAATAGAAGACAGTTCTTATTTAAATATTGCGTGCTTATTTTTAAGACGTTGGCATCCTTGAAAACTAATATTGCCCACGAATTTAAACGACCGTGGTACCACTCTTGTTTGTTATCATTGTTTATCTGCGCTGTGACTGAACGGTTTGCAATTTGATGGCTACGTTTTTATTTTGTTTTGAATGTAAAGAAGGTTTTTAGCTTTGTGTGGTGGGCACCGTGTTGTTTCGTTGATATTTATTAGTGTGGAAACTTTATGAACATAGAATTGAATACGTACACTAAACGTATACGTATGCACATTGTTATGTTAAGTTTCTGAGTAAGCTTAGTTAAGTTACTCTACTTAAAAAATAAATTTGCTCAATTCTTTTGCATGGTTCTTAATATTTTGAAAAAGTTTGCTAAATGAAAACGGTTACTACAGTATAACGTTTACTATAACGGTTTTTTATAGTAGCCTACTGGTTTTAAACTTGATAGTATTAATCTAACATCAAATTACTTCTGCAGTACATGTATTACTTCAGTCACAGCCCGGGGAGGGGGGCGCTCAGAAAACTTGGCCTAGGGCCTCAAAAATCTTAAATCCGGTACTGTTCCTCATTAACCGCATACTAGTTATCGCCGATGAGCCTCTACCTAGAAATGCACGCAGACCCAGAAACAACACTAATTAATACATTGCAACACATACTCCATCACGAATCAACTTTAACCCCTGATTCCATAACCCTACCTCACTTCACACCTAATGGAGTCTCCCGCCCCTCCAACTTTAGCGTACTGCGCTACTCGATCCCGCTGTAGCTGTTTTCTAGTTTCGCACTCCCGTATTAATCTCATCCTATCCTCATTTGGCTGTCCACGCTACATTCATATACGCCCACACATTTTCTCTTTCTTCTGGGTGCCTCCACCTTCTCACCCTCCGGCCCGCACTGGCGTGCATCTCCACATTCCTAATACAATACAGACTGCAACGGGACTAGTCCCCAAATCAGCCTGAGACTCGTCCTTCTGGACATGTCTCAAACAACTCGAAAAAATGGAAATCACCGTAAGATGACTTGAAAAGTATTCACTGAACCATAAGAAGTCCTGCTGCAGCTGCTGCTGATGATGATGATGGTGATGATGATTTGGAGCAGTTACTGGATCTACGAAAGCGTGTCTTGTATAATTTGATTATGTAATTCAGCCATATTTAAACCTAGTGTACTTTGTCTATTTGGCGCTTTTTCAATAAATTTTGATTTATAATTCTCGTATTTTTTGTAAAAAAGTAATAAATAATAAAAAATATTTAGGTGCCAATATTACTCAAATGTAGTATAGGCTAACAATGATTGCTGATGTTTCTTGTATCACGTCCCAATGTTACCCCTTGACCAGGGTAACATTGGCAGGTAATTGACGTATAAAAAAAGGTGAAGGAAAGAAGTTTTAGGAATTTTTATGCTAGCAGAAAAATAACAAAACATGTAATTTTACGACAGGGGTTTTAAAACAAATTTAAACTTTCTCATTTTATGTTTCATTAAAAATTTTCTAAAAAAAACCTGCCAATGTTCTCCCATTTTACGATACATCTCAACTACATATTCTATGCGACACCTATACTTCGCAATATACATACATACATATATACTGTATTGTATTAGATTGGAAAAATTGTTTCACTAGAAATAAGTGTCCACGACTTTGTCCAAAGGCACGTGTCAGTAGGACATAAATTTTTTAACATCGGTGTGTGTGTGTGTGTGTGGAATAGTTAAGCGTCTTGCGGCAGGAGGCAGCTGAGCGCCGCCGGAAGGCAGTTCGCCATTAATTTACAACAGTAGACAGTGTGTGTGTGTGTGTGTGTGTGTGACATGGAAAGTTCGCAGAAACGGTGGACAGGCGCCAACACGTCGTCCGTCTCGTTCTCCATCATTGGTCTCTCTCTCTCTCTCTCTCTCTCTCTCTTTTTCTCTCCTCGTATTTGTCTATCTATCGCACGTATGAGTACTATAGATTTCATTAGAGTTCTATATATCTATATATAGGCTACATTTTTATTATTATTTTTTAGGAATTTAGGAGTTGTTAGTAAATGCGGTACAAAGATCTATTTACACCTTGCATACAATCTGCCAGAAATACAACTTTAAGATCTCAAATACTAAGAGAAAAGCAACGGCCTTCCTAGGTAAGAAGCCTGTAAGAGCAAAAACTGTAATTGATAATAGTGTTTTGGAGCAGGTATCACATTGTAATTGATAATAGTGTTTTGGAGCAGGTATCACATTGTAATTGATAATAGTGTTTTGGAGCAGGTATCACATTGTAATTGATAATAGTGTTTTGGAGCAGGTATCACATTGTAATTGATAATAGTGTTTTGGAGCAGGTATCACATTGTAATTGATAATAGTGTTTTGGAGCAGGTATCACATTGTAATTGATAATAGTGTTTTGGAGCAGGTATCACATTGTAATTGGTAATAGTGTTTTGGAGCAGGTATCACATTGTAATTGATAATAGTGTTTTGGAGCAGGTATCACATTGTAATTGATAATAGTGTTTTGGAGCAGGTATCACATTGTAATTATTTGGGATGTGATATCTCATATAGGAAGGACAACGATATTACATATTGTAATGTAATGGCCATACCCTCAACTACTGTATTGTAGTGAGACTTGGATTAGAAAGGCCAAAAGATATATCTAGAACACAAGAAGCGGAAATGGGGTTCTTGAGGGCTGTAAAGCGTTGTACCAGGAGAGATCTTATCAGAAATGATCATATTAGAATGGAGCTAGGCATAGCTGAAAGCATAAATGAGACAATCTCCCTGTACAAAACGGAGTGGTAGTTACATGTTGAGAGAATGGATTCAAACTAGATTTTCAAGAAGAGCCCTTGACTGTCATCCAAGGGGGAAGAGAACTGTGAGAAGACCCCGTAAGCGATGGTTGGATTACTTCCATTGAGACTGAAACAGACTACTAGCCTAAGCCGTAAAAGATAAGAACGATATCGAGAGAAAGTGAAATAAATTTAGTTATAGGCCTACTGTACCTGTGGAACAGTAAGACGACGATTGAAGGATGACAAGGAGAGGAAGAGACAGCTATAGTTCTGTAACGTCGTGGCTGTGCCGTCTGCAATGTATGAAGGTGAAACGTGGACTCTTCTGCAAAAAGATATTTAAAAAATATAGGCCTCAGAAATGAACTTTTTAAGAGCGGCTAAGCGAAGCAGTTTGAGAGATCATCTACGAAATGACGACATAAGAAAAGACCTGAAGTTACAGTCGGTTGTGGATAGAATAAAGGAGGCACAGTTGGAAGTCCCATGTGGAACACGTGTATTCTTAAACAAGCATTTGAATATAGGCCAGTGGGAACGAGAGATCGTGGAAGACTCTGGAAAAAATGGTCAGAGACTCTGTTAAGTCGGAACAGGCTATACACTAAGCCATGTAGTGAAGAAGAAGAACAAGAAGAAGAAGAAGAAGAAGAAGAAGAAGAAGAAGAAGGGAAGAAGAAGAAGAAGAAGAAGAAGAAGAAGAAGAAGAAGAAGAAGAAGAAGAAGAAGAAGAAGAAGAAGAAGAAGAAGAGATTACTTAATAAAGCGTCCAACACAAACGATGCATTTGAGCTCAATTTTTTGAATCTTCTTTGTAAAATAATTCAAGAAGGATCTGTCGTACCCCCTCTTCATAGTCACTTTCATATCGTCCGTGTCACGAAATGTTTGCCTCCCTCCCAAAATTTCCGTCATTAGACGTAAAAGTCGAATGATGCCATACTCGGCCTGTATGGTAGATGAAGGACCACTGTCGTACCAATTTTTCCGTTCGCCTGATTTGTTGTCAAAATGTGTGATCGTGCATTGTCACGTTGAATGTGGGGTTGCTTTTGGTTTCTTCATTTTAATTGTTTCTCTGTGTCAACGCACGGCTCGCAGGAACCATAAATCAAGCGGAATATAGCACTTGGCACGCTAAAAACTCAGCACAACCTTCTGCGCTGATGTCTGGCTGTTGATATTTTTATGCCTTGCAGAACAGACGTGACGCCGTTCATGGAAAAAAATCTTAGTTTCCAGATCACAGAGATTCTCCCGCTTTTCATCTTCTATCATTAGACTGGAAAAAGTCTTCTGTTTACTGACTCCAAAAACTTCCATCTGATAAGAGCAGACTGCCAAAAATACTCACTCTGCACACACACACACACACACACACACACACACACACACACACACACACACACACACACACACACACACACACACACACACACACACACACACACACACACACACACACACACACACACACACACACACACACACACACACACACACACACACACACACACACACACACACACACACACACACACACACACACACACACACACACACACACACACACACACACACACACACACACACACACACACACACACACACTCTCTCTCTCTCTCTCTCTCTCTCTCTCTCTCTCTCTCTCTCTCTCTCTCTCTCTCTCTCTCTCTCTCTCTCTCTCTCTCCCTCTCTCTCTCTCTCTCTCTCTCTCTCTCTCGCTCTTTTTTTCTTCTTTTCTCTTTCCCTATACAAAAGCATTACAGGTAAGTCCATCACAGTGTAAAATGTGGTATAGAGAAACTGTATGTATGACATTTGTTATACTCAACGCACTTACTGAAAGGGAAGGTAATACCAAACAATGAAAAGAAAATAACAAATAACAGGAAATGCCAATATCGAGACAGGTGTACGTAAATGCTTGCACGTGAAGCGCGCGCGTGAGCGCACATATCGATTGTGACTGACGTATCAATTACGATTCTGACGTTCGAGCGTATGCAATAATATATTCGCCCAACTTATGTATAGTAGATGATGATGCTCTCTCTCTCTCTCTCTCTCTCTCTCTCTCTCTCTCTCTCTCTCCTAACTCTGTGGTACTTACATTCCAGCTCCATACGACAAGGATGCATACTGGTTTCTTGTAATGCAAATTAGGAATTTATACACAAACGTGATTTAACGTCACGTGTTTATCGTTTATATATATATAACGAGCTGTGGTGTATTTTATTTTATTTTTTACAATCCAAAAGACCAGCGCACGGTGTGTTTTCTTCTGTGCGGTACAAAGCAGATATATTGATGGAAAAAAGATAAAGAAAACAATAATAAAAACGTCCCTTTTTATTATGAAAAGTAAGTAACGTGAAACCAGTGTTGAAGAAAAATACCACCCAGGTAGCGAATACAGTGAGCGGTGTGGAAGGAGCTTGGTATTACGTCCGTCGCCGGTTGATATCGTGCGGTTTGAAACAGTTGTCCGTCTCAAGTTTGTGTTGCTCTACAGTTCCCGCGATACACTATAGGCTACTTCTTTTGCTTCCCACCTCAATGCCCACAGTGGCGCGTGACTTCACGAAACCGTCACTCAGGCATGTTGATACCTTCGGCATCCAGTGGCGTATCTATAATTTGGCTTTGGGGTGGTCCGGGGTCTGGTCGGCATTATACAAAAGAAAAAACAAGTTAAGACTAATCAACATTAGTATATTTAAAGTGGCTGAAATCCACCCCATTAAAGTAAACGGTCATCTTCATCATCATCATCTTCAAGGATTAAACCAAGGATGGTTTGTTCCGGTCTCAAATAGGTAAAGATTAGAGCTGGTCACTCCAGCCTTCCTCGGACGTCCCACACCTCTCCGTCCCCTCGGCTTACAGTTCCATAGTTGTTTGGGGATGCGGCACTCATCCATTCGGGAAAGATGTTCCCACCAATTCAGCCGATACTAGGCGATCCTGTCGAGTATACTCATAATATTAAGTTCCTGCTGTGTATCTGTGTTTCTTCGATGATCATGGAGAGTAGGCTATACCCTGCCACGTGCCTGAGAAATCTTATTTCAGCCGCTTGGATCCGACTGGCCTGGCCTTTCGTTAAAGTCCAATTCTCAGACCCATAAAGAAATGTAGACAGAGCCATGACCTTGTAGAATTTTAGGAGTGATCCTTTACTTGCTGACTTAAGGGTTCGCCTAATGGTCCCGCACGTAAGGTTGAACTTATGCAACTAATTCACAACGTCGTTGCTTGTATTATAAGACACACTGTAGCCCAGGTATTCAAAATTGCTAACTTCTTCCAGGACAGTACCATCTATAACAATTTTTCACCGTACGGGATCAGTTCCACGAAAAGCCACCACCTTGGTCTTAAGTGTGGATATTTGCAATCCAGAGTTTTTGCAAATTCGATTTAAGAAATGTATACCCAGCTACAATTGTTTTCAGAGTTCGACAGAATAGCCTGATCGTCCGCAAACAATAAACGGTAATAAAAGTTATTTTACCGTTTACAATAAAAGTTTCTTTTATATAAAATTACAATAAACGGTAAAAAGTAATTTATAAAAGTAAACGGTAATGACACAATAAAAATACGCTTTATTGAAACATTATTAACAAGATACTTACTGACTGAATTGATTTTCCTATATTCTGTATTTCAAACCTATACGCTGATGGTGTGTAATAAACCTGTTTGTATATTTAAAAAAGAGTTACGTATTACTATATTAGCGTACACAGCAGGGAAAAATAATAAAACAGCCTAAAAATTAAGACAGCTCCATATGTTCTTAGATTATATTAATTCCTTTTATAGTAGCGTGCAATTTACACTTGAAACAGAAAATAAGAAAAGTTTAAATTTTTTGGATCTTACCATTACTAGATCACAAAATAATCTTAGTTTTCAGATATATAGAAAACCTACTTTTACAGATACCTGTAACGAGCAGAAAATTTAAAAAATTTTTTAAATTCTCACCTCGGCAGAGTACGTTCACACGAGGCAAGTGTCAACGACTTATGGTGGAGCAATAAATAAGGAGTAATGAGAAGGTGTCAGTGAAGCGTTGCTGACTTGACAATAGAAACGCATTAAGTTCTATCCAACTATAGAATTTGGTGGCGTAAGATGACAGGGAAAGTTTCGTCCAGAATTATTGCTCTCCGCAGCTGTAACAAAGTAAGGAGGACATTCACACCCGTACCAAGAATTGTAGCAGATGTGGCCGTATTACGTCAGTTGACGATAAGCGACAAAAACAAGTAATGTTCCATACTACAATGAGACGGATACGCTGCACCTTAAGTAACAATACTGGAAGATAGGCTGACAAAAACTAAAGTCATGTTACACAGCTGGAGGTATCGTCTAATTGACAGACAAGAATTTACGAAGGGAAAGTTAGAGTGACTTCAACGACCAGCAGATGTTCGAAATTAGTAATAGCCAGAAAAAAGGGGTAAGAGCATAGAACAATACGCCAGGAAGACTGTAAGTACAGATAATGGGAATCTATAGAAACGCAGAGTTTACTCAGACAATAGGCTGTTAGACAAATTGTTTATAGCCAGAGTTTCTTCGAAGCGGGTCAACGATCGTCTAGCCGGAGAGTAGGGAGACCTAAGGACCTATCAGAGACCTTCAGCCAGCGAGAAATTTGATGGTGAGGGATGTTTCCATAGCAACTGAGACGAAGAACCTATCGAAAGAACTATGACGTCGGATTTTGACAGAGTGGGACAGTATTTTCCGAGAAAATCAAAAACTGACCAATCTCGAAAAGAAGTGGGCGTGAAGCGCGCCAGAGACAAAATTTTGAGTAGGGACGAATTAATAAAACTAGCTGTCCAGGAAGACGGAGCGTCAGTTGTACTCAATTTTTGGTCAGTTATACTCAAATTTTACGCAGTCATACTTAAATTTTAGTCAGTCATACAGAATTTTCAGACAATTTACATTTCAATTATCAAGTAGTTTAACTACAAGTGTGAGAGACGGTACATCATAAACTTTCCATTGTTACTCGAATCATTCGGAAGTTAGATAAATAACAAGGAACTTAAAACGTAATAATACATTCATATCGCGGTAGTGAACTTTACCGGAGTGCGCATTAACGGACTTAGTGAAATTTACACCAAGTGAACAATCAGACCGTTACACTAACAGACAGCATCACTAAACGATATACAACTTATTGGAACTTAATATTGTGTCTCAACAACATGATGAACACGAAACATTAAACAAACTAACCAATTATAGGATCGTTTGAGGAAGCAGTGACAAATGAAACTAGACATATATATTGACTTTAAAGACGAACACACAGCAACACAGTAAGATAGAACATTGATTGAACACTGAACTTCAATTACCCACACATATACAAACACCTACGCGAGTAGTCGGAAGAATAAAGTGATAAGTGGCAGTGATAAAACAACTAACGACGGAATGTATCTACGAGCCATCTCCATCACCAGAACGAGACTACGTCAACAACTAATGGATATTCACTAACCAAGTAACCATTATTATAATTACTTCTAATTTGTAACTTCTACTGACCTGGTTTCTTTCAAAGAATTCACACCTGAGAAATTATTAAGAAAAGTAATGAGTAAAATTGAAATAAGTAGTTAATGAACGTATAAACAAAAGCTTATTTGGGATTTAATGAACGCATTAAATAAGTAGAATATTGAATTGTAACATCATTGGATTTATATATGTATGTATGTTTTCTTTATTTCAGCATATATATTGAGATATATCTTTGTTTATTATAAATATGTATGTATTTCAGGTACAGCGACGTATTCTATGTACTATTATAATATGTCATAAATGATAATTAAACTAGTATTTTAGTTAACCAGAAACATGCGTTCATTATTACCAATGCAACCCGAATATTGACTTAAAGTTTGAAAGAATGCAAATAGATTTTAAGAGTTTCTTATGTTCAATTAAATAAATGATATCACGTATGTGTTGATGAACGTAGATAGTTAGAATCATCATTAAGATAAATTATACACATACTTGTCAGTGATCGATAATTTTATATATTTAATAATTAATTTATTGTGCTATCAATACGCATATTAAATATTCATTTATAAATGCCGCTCCAAGATCGTGAGGCACGACAAATACAAGTAAATAAGTATTTGCCACGCACATTTATAAATGATTGTTATATACCGTTATACATAAACAATCACTAACATCATGGCACATAAAATTAAGCAGTTTTCATGCAATGGTTAATCGTCTCCTTATAGTTCCTTTATCCAAAGAAAATTTCAATAAAGAGGTAGATATTATAAAAGCCATAGCACAGAATAACGGTTATGATGAAAGAATAATTAACTCTTTAATTTTAAAAAAACAGAAGAAAATTACTTTAAAAGAATTTTATTCCATAGAGCCAGATCAGGGTAACAAAAAAAATTTCACTTAACAAATTACATTCCATGTATAACAGATAAGATTAATAATAGGTTAAAAAACCATGGTCTTAACATGGTATCAGTAAACAAACGTAATCTTTTTTCACTACTAGTCAATAATAAAGAAAAATCTAATACACTGGAGAAAAATGGAGTTTATGAAATACACTGTGCAGAATGCGATGCTATTTATATCGGACAATGTGGCCGTGCTCTGAAACATCGCATTTCTGAACATAAGAAGGCGATTTTAACCAATACATCTAATACAGGTTTAGCAGATCATTGCTTACAACACAATCACTTCATAGACACAAAAAACATAACACTACTCCACAACATACAAAAAGGTAAAAAAATGGATTTGTTAGAAATTTTAGAAATTAAAAAAGCAATAAAAAATAACAAAAATTTAACCAATGAACAGACTGAATTTTGTGTATCCCCTCTATTAAAATCCGTTATTTAGTTTAGTTTATTTTATATTATTTTTAATGTTCATCATTATTTTAAATTTTGCATTCAGTTTATATTTAGTTCAGTTAATTTTATATTTTGCATTCATGATTGTATTTAGTTTTTAAAGACACCAGACCTTCCCTTGTCTCATGCACACACTCCCCCCCCTCGCCATCACAACACAGATGTTCCAGATACGCCCTAAACAGATGTTTACCACCTACACTACTCTAACATCCTGTGTTCAGTAATTTCATTCACTCGCTCTTTGACAATGGCTTAAGTTAGTCGAAACAGCTGTCAGAGTTAATTAAAAAATTTGTGAAACTTACCAAGTGTTTTTATATATTTTACAAAACCTTTGTAAAAATTAAGAGATTAACAAAATTCGTCAACTTTTCCGACCCTACTGGGAAGTTCGGTCCCGTTCGTCCTCTCCCCGCAAATACACCCCTCTGGTCATCACAGATCACTTTACAGTGATTTATATTTTTAGCGATTGTTCTTGTATAAATACACCTCAACGTCCCTCTTCTGCATATCTTTGTGTACTTCATCTTTCCAGTTTTTACACTACCTAATCTCCTTCTACCTTTCCTTTGCCAGTTGAACACTAGTTTTGAAACACTCTTCTTTTATTAGTAGTTTTTGAATTATTCCTTTGAGACTTTCGAGTAAGAAAAATGTTCTCCAAGGGCGTTACTAGCATCCTGTGGAGTACGTCCAGCGGTAGGAGTGTTGTCTTTGAGCGTCTGGTTCTGCTCTGGGTTTCGTTCGGAGATCCGCCTCCTAGGTTCTTTCGCCACTAGTGCCGCTGGGAAACCTTCCTCTTCCGCCCCTAGAACCGTTGACCATTCCCCACCTTTACCCTGGCCAAATCATGTTTGCAGGGTAGCACGAAAGAAAAATAATAAGAGAACAAGAATTACGAAGAGTACAGTTGAAATACGAGAAATAATATACTCAATATCTCTCGAAGCTTAATAGTGTCGGGGTGAACATATCAAGAGTTCGTTAAGAGAGACCAGACAGGAGATATTATACAAACGGATTCCACTCAAGACAGTTTGAGGTACTGTAAGATGAAATTCCAGCCTAGGGTACATCGGGTGTGCTAAACCCGTATCCACCAGGTGTTTGGGACCAGAACGGGAGATTCACCTATTTCTTGATTGAAGAAGAAGAAGGAGAAGGAGAAGAAGAAGTAGAAGAAGAAAAAGAAGAAGAAGAAGAAGAAGAAGAAGAAGAAGAAGAAGAAGAAGAAGAAGAAGAAGAAGAAGAAGAAGGAAAAAAGTTTTTGAATTAAGTTAGTATATGAATTCATATATACATAAAATTCAGCCGACGCGACGTTGAGTTATATGAAGTTGTGTTTACATAAGTCTGTCTCACGTTGAGTTATACGGAGTTCCACAATAAAGTTTTCTAAAGGATGTCACTGATCATAAAAGTTCTATGCCGCATAAAACAGTAGTATTTTATTGTTTTGACACAAGCTTTATTTGACCGAAGGTACAACGCGTAGAAAAAAATGAATTTACTGTTTTGACGAAAACATTAAGCGCAGACAAATAACTTTACATAAGTATGTCAGGAAGAGAGGAGAAAGAGAGCGGGAGAGCTGTAGAAACAGAACAGACGCCCGCGAAGCTTATCCCTCCTTGCCTTCTAATCATCCAGTGATCAAGTAACTGAGAAATAGACGAAAAACAAAAATTAGGGGAAGATGTATAAGAGAGAGAGAGAGAGAGAGAGAGAGAGAGAGAGAGAGAGAGAGAGAGAGAGAGAGAGAGAGAGAGAGAGAGAGAGAGAGAGACAGGCAGACAGACAGAGACAGAGACAGTCAGACAGACTGACAAACAAACATAGAACTCCAAGATGTCGGAAAGTTGTTCGGAGGAAGAATGTGTCCGAAAGTTAGAGTGCTGACAACATTGACAGCTACACAGAGTAAGGTAAATTGTTTACATTACTTATATTTAAATAGAAAGGGGTTACTATGTTGTTCAATATTAGATAAGAAATTAAATGTGATCTACATAAATAATCAAATGGAGAGTACATAGTTAAGTCAGTGGCGTATTTACGGGTGGGGGGAGGGGGCGAACCGAATCGGACCGCTCCCAGAAGGTCGAAGAAGTTGACGAATTTCGTTAATCTCTTAATTGTTAGGCTGTTTTATTTTATTTTATTTTCCTCAGTTGTGTACGCTAATATAGTAGTAGCTCTTTTTTGAATGTACAAACAGGTTTATTACACAGCATTATGGTACACGTTTGAAATATGAAATATAGGAAAACTAACTCAGTCAATTGTAACAGTGTTTCAATAATACATACTTTCATTAGGTTACTACAGTTTACTTTAATGGGACTGATTTCAGGACGGGGGTTTTCTCGTGCTTTCCACCCACTTTAAAGGTAGTAATGCTGATTAGTCTTAACTTATTTTTTCTTCTGTATGAAGCCGACCCGACCCCGGACCGTCCTCCCTCCAAAGCCAACTTCTAGTTACGTCACTGAGTTAAGTATTAATCAAAATTATCGAATGTTATCACATCTTTATCAACGTCTGTTCCATATACTTACATATTCAGGTTAAATACAGAAAATTACATTACTTTTTATGAAAAAAATAAATAAAGTCCAATTTAATACGTAGTAGGGTAAATCCACTTGTAAGTCCATTTGTTTTGAATTCAAAAACTACTATGCTTTACAACACCACTCCCTGGATACCCCCTCGGTGGGGAAGGCGAAGAATAGGAAAAGAAATAAGAAAGAGAATAAGAAGAAGAATTAGAAGTAGAAGAAGAACAAGAAAATAAAAAATTACGGTTTTCACAGTGATGTTTAAAAGCCAATTTATAAAATTCACACTAGCTATACCGTATAAAGTTCTCAAAGCGTTTTCAGGTAACAATTAATATAAAATTCGTTCTCGCATCCGTGCGTGCGTGCCCGTTGCGGAAGTCGTTAATCTTTCACCAGAATCCGACGTGCACGCGCGCGCGAACTCACACACACACACATACACGCACACACCCACAGCAGCAGAGTCTGAACTCTGTTCTATACAGAACACTGATATCGATTCAAAACTTATTTATTGTTATTAATATTATTATTTTTTTAATATTACTAATTGCTAATACAGTTAGTACAATTTCTAACTGGTCACGGCCTGTTCCGGACTTACCTATATAGGATGGGGAAAAAGTAGACAGACCAGACTGCATTTTCTGTAAACAGGAACTAGACTATGTGAACCACACGTTTTTCACCTGCGACTGATGGAAAGAGGAGAGGCAAACCCTGGAGAATGTAGTGGGACAGATCTCGCCCGAAAATATCATCGGATCCATACTGTGGACAACAGGATTTGTGGTTTTGGTGGCTGCGAGTCCCACACACAATAGGAATGCGGCCTTCCAGCGGCGAACATTAGATTCCCATAGTTTCCCTCGTAAAAAAGCTATTATTATAATTATTATTATCGTCATCGTCACCGTCGTCGTCGTCGTTGTCATCACCACCACCACCACCACCATCATCATCATCGTCGTCGTCGTCGTCGTCATTTTTTTTCTATCGGCCATCTGAGGACCACATGCCAGTTTCAATTCTTGATTCCTTGTCCTTTTCTTATTCTCCAATATGCTTTCACCTTTTCACTATGTCTCTTCTTCCTGTCTTCAGTCCACTTTAAACCTGCGTTTTTCTCTCTCATACTCTGGACTCCTTCCATTTTTACACTTTTGCCCGAAAAACTTCTCTTTCAATTGCTTCTTCTGAGTTTATATTATTTTTTCTAAATCCTTTTCCATTCTATGAACCCTTTCTTTTAAAGCAGATTTTTCTAAACCATTCTATTCAATTATTTCACCTAGATACTTAAATTTTCTAACCTTCTCTATTCGACTAATATCTGTTAGCAGAAATTTTGGCGCATTTTTAATGTTCGTAAGAAATTTTATTTTTCTGCAGAAATTCTTAAGCCTGTTCTACTGGCTATGTCCTCTAAAAAATTAACTTGTGTTATTGCAGATGTCAGATGTTCAGAAAGTATAGCAAAGCCATCTTCGAATGCCAAACAGTTTATTTCAACATGTTTGTTCCTTCTTCCCAACACGATTGGTGATAATTTTCATTCCTTTAATTTTCCATTCCAAATTCTCACTACTTTCTCCAGGACACAGTTGAAAAAAATTGGGGATAAACCATCACCCTGTCTTTATTTAGAACGGTTGAGATACTTCTTCCATGAATTTTATTTTTGCGACTGTGTCCGTAAGGGTTTCACGGATTAGATTTGCCAATTTAGATTTAACACCAAGTTCTAGGATTAATTTATCTATAGTTTCCCTATCGACAGAATCAAAGGCCTTTTTGAAATCAGCAAATGTTACTACAATCTCCTTTGAATTCAGTAGCCTGTGACGGATTATTGACTTCAGAGTGAATATTTGTTCTCGACAGGATCTGCCCTTCCTAAAATCCATCATCATCATTTTTATTATTGAATAATTTAATTTTTTTGTAACTTAATTTAAAAAATTTTTAAGTGCTGCAGACTCACAAGAGAGAGGATGGTATTGGAAATGGAGCTCGAGGAGTTCACGCCCGAGAGCGTAGTTGAGTTTATGCTTCGTGGCAAGGCGGAATGGGGCCGCATCTCTGCATTTATTCAGTGGGTCCTACTAGAAAAAAAAGACAGGCCCAACTTGCACGCAACGGGCAGTAGAAGGACCCCGATAAGAGCGCAATAGGCTCCATCCTGAAGTAATACGCTAAGTGGTTCCAGGATGGGTATAAATGCCTAAATTAGAGGTGGGTTTTTTAGTCGGTGAGAGTCCCACACACCCGGGGAAACACCGTAAAGCATAAACCACCGTCTATAAACTGTCATCTAGGAATTGAAACAATCTTCGAAAATATTTTTCTTTTGCTACTCCTCCAACACTAACAGCTGCACACGGTGATAATGGTAGCCTATATATCAAGAAGGCATTCTTTCCATGTTAGAAAGGATGATAGGATAAGATAAGAATTCTTGTATGTAGGAGATGCCAAAATGCTCCGGAAGTTGTGTAATCTGGGATCAGACTGAATATTGAAAGTAAAGGATTTTTCCTGCGGTTTTAGCTTACAAAAAACTGCATCATGAAGGCAATCACATTGTTCCTTGCCCTGACCTTTGGCGATGCAATATTGACATTGAAGTTAGTACCCAGACTAACTAAGGAATGGGGAGATTAAAAATAAACCGAACCTCCTAGAGGCCCTTATTGCCTGAGACTCCTTAATCAGGGGCGAATCTAGGGGAGGGATATGGAAGATATCCGACAAAAATTTTAAAATTTTGGAGCAAAATTTTTTTAACTGGTTGTGTTTTTTGAAATGTAACTAATTGACTCCGAAATTTTGTCAGTTTAAAAAAATTATTATTTAGGTCAATGACAAGTTTAAATAATCTACAATAATAGGCGTCACACTCGATAATAAATATAACAGACGTTGAAAGAATGGTCAAAAATGGAAAGAAGTCGACCTGAAAGAGAGAAGGAAGACACGATTTTTACTGGTTACAAGCAACTTGGTTTTTTGTAATACAACAAAAGACAAAAAGAAAAAACAAAATATTTTAAATTAATCATATGTACATTTAAAATTTTTCATATTCTTGTATCTGTTAACAGTCACTTTCTTAATTTTGGCGTTTTCTTTTAAGTATTTATATTCCACAGAAATGTATTATTAGGCTTCCAAGACAAACTGGAAGCGTGTCTGATGTATGTTTTTAATTGCTTTTAACAAAATTAGTGAAGTACAGCTAATATTTGCCCATTAGTGTTAATTCATCGGTACGATTTTCATTATGATATGAAAAAAAAACTATACTCTTAAGAAAACGATGTTGTTGAAAAAATCCCCCCCCCCAAAGGAATTAAATTCTAGGTTCGCCCCTGTCCTCAATTGACCCATTGTTAAACCGAACACACACAGCACATCGTGAACAATGATTGCCATGCAAAGAGACTGAGCTACCCTGTCGTCAGGATTACTAATTAAATACACGTGCGAGCTCGCTCGCTCATGCTGTAAGTATAAATACCGTGTGAACTAACTCTGAGCACCGTGTGGAAACGTGAGCTCGTTTACAACAAACAGAATGAAGTGAAGAACGGCCCAACGTATTAACAGAGACTGAAGGTAAAGTGCTAGTCGTTCCTAGTCAGATTAACAAAAGATACAGCACAAGGGGACACGAAGTAATGTTAGAAACAAACTGACGTCTCTCCGGCCTATTAGGCCGTGGTCCACTCCTGCTGTTACGAACAGACGTTTCGACCTCTCCGTTGGAGGTCACCTTCAATGTAAAAACGACTCGGGAACTGGCACGGATCTTCACAGTGCTGTGGCCGCAGTATCGTCAATCTTTTGCCACAGTACTGTGGATGCCATCTTCAGTGCGCAAACCGATTAACCACAGTACTGTGGCAAAAGATGTCACGGCGTCATCTTTTGCCACAGTAGTGTCGTTAACCGGCGGAGACCGTGTCAGTTAGGGAATCGTTTGCCTCCACAGGAGAGCCGAAATGTCTGTTCGTAACAGCAGGAGTGGACCACGGCCTAATAGGCCGGAGAGACGTCAGTTTGTTTCTAACACAGTTGACGCCGACCGTGAAAGCCTTAGGTACAGGATATGAATTAATGTATTACAGAATATTACGATAACATAATACCAACAATTTGACGTTATATCTGTCTCGGTGTCCGTGGTATTTCCCTTCAGATTGGACAAACATCATTTACGTACGTAAGTGCTTCCTTAATTGATTCATCATCGTCCATTAAGAATACGCGTTTTTGTGACGATATAATCTTACTTATTCCTGTTCTTCTTCAAGTGAAGACCACTTAAAACAACTATTTGTGTGTGTGTGTTTTTTTTGTGTGTGACCATTTCCTGTTCTCTCGAATTTGTTTCTTTCATTAAAATTCTGTCGATTTTTTTATCCGCACAACAAAGTATGTTTTATTATATCAACATAAAGTTGATTTCAATATTTATAAAATCTGAACCTTATATAACGTTATAATGACTTCATTGGTACTTTATTGAGCCGGAGATATTTAAAAATATTCTAAACCACTTCTTCTTTAACCACAGAAGTAGGTTCACTGTGTTGATTTGTATTTGTTCACAAAACACGACAAAATTTCCAAAATACTCAACACTGGAAACACTAAAAAATATGTATATATATACCACACCCACACACAATACTATCAATTTAAACTACCAAAAGCCAATAGGAAAACATAGGGAACAACCAACTTGAACACAAATATTCAACAAGATCAAAAACTAAGATAGCTGAGGATGGGAAAAATATCTAATTCCCGAAACGTATTCCAAGTAAGGAAACAATATATCCGGATTGTAAAATAGTAATAAATATTAAATAAGTCATGTATCAAGAAACTTAGTGTAGCAAGAAGCTATTTTTATTTATTATAATATAATATAATATAAATATTATATTAAATAATATAAATATGCTTATGTATAATTAATATATTAATTATACATAAGCATACATAATTATACATAAGCAACAGTGTTATTTCTGTTAATAAAATAATTATTTTATGTAATAATGCCGTTTTTCGCGAATATAGAAACAAAGTATGCATTAGTAAACGTGTCTGAATATTTTTGTGCGTATGAAACATGTGTGAAATCTACTAACAGCCTTGGTCAGCTGGCTTGACTTGACTGGATCGCGTCGGTCAATGGTTGCGTGAAGGTGAATATGCCACGGCTTCAATACAGTTATGAAGATTAGTCCAACGAACCGCGGGCGTGTGTGTGTTTTAAACAGGAAAGTTTAATTCGTAAATTCGCCATTCAGTAAATTTAATAAGCACCTACAGACCAGTGTACACACACATTCATACGTCAGGATTATCTTTCATTTCGTTTATTTTTCATACGAAACGTTCCTCGCATATTTTTGCTTTTGCGTGTAAATCTTATTATCCGACTACAAAAAAGAGAAGCGAAAAGATTTTCTGAAACGGAAAATCTCGCGTGACGTCACTACATATAACACGGATTTATTGCAAATTCGTGCGGAACCCCGTTGAATAACACACACTCACACACCGGTCGCGAAAAACGGCGCCATAAATTTGTGTTAACAAGACGGCGATCCTTTAATTTAATGGCTTCTCCAGCAACAGCATCTTTCTTAAAGTAGATTTTCTTTAGACTGTTCTATTTAGTGTAACACTTCGTGGCATAGTTTAACAAGTTTACTTTTGGCTATATGCTCAACGAAGCAACAAAACAAACACGTACACAAAAAAAAGTATTTTTTTAATTTTTATATATAGGCCTAAAGTTCCGAAGCAAGTAGTTGTTTTATTTCTTCTTTTACAGTAGTATACATTTAGTTGAAGCATTTTGTTATAAACCTTAAAAGTTTATGGAAACTTTATCTTCTTCTACTTCTTCTTCTTCTTCTTCTTACTCTCTTCAAGGATTAGATTATATAAACCTGTTGCAGCACCCATCTCATGCTCGGACGACCCACGTCTCTTCTACCAATGACTTTATATTTCAGTGCCGCTTCGGGAATCGATCCTCTGTCGTCCTTTGCAGATGATCCCGTCATTGTCTTCTGTAAGATGAAATAATTTCATTTATGTCCTCTACTTCGAGTTCTGCTCTGATATCCTCATTCCTTATTCTATCTTGCAATGTATAGTTTAAATTATTTCGAAGAGACTGCCTCACTCGCATATGTCAATGTGGATATTGCAGTTATTGCAATCTTCCCTTTTTTATCATATTCAGATTCATAGCTTACTGCACAGCCAGGATATTTACAGCGGCTCATTTGTTCTAAAGTGTTGTTGTTTATAACTATCTTAGTCCTCACTGGATATTTACCTTTAAAAGCCATCGCTTTAGTTTTTCTCACCGAAATTCTCAGTGAGTCTTCTCTTGCTACTTCTTGTAATTGAAACATAGCTCTTTGTAAATCATCCTCATTTTCTTGAATAATAACTGTCCAGGGAACCCATACGAATTGTCTTATCTGTAGGGGCAATTCCATTGGGCAGGGAACCCATGGAAACTTTATCTTAAATTAAAATAAAATAATATAATATAAAATAAAATAAAAATAAACATGCAAGAAATAGTTGAACGAGCGAAGCGAATTCTCAGTTTTAACTCTACCGTTTGACATTTGCCTGTCTATGTGTGTATCTCTCTGTCTAGCTGTCTACTGGGTGTGTCACACGATAACTTTTGAATATATCAACCGTTTTCGTAAAATTTTACTGTGTATCCATACTTGTACCATACAGAATACGAGTGCTTTTGGATTCTCTAGAGACCAATGCAAAATATTTAAGAAGTACATCAGACAAAAAGTGTGAAAATGCCTTATTAGACGGAAACGCAGACAATTGGGTACCACTTTTAATGGGTACAGTAACTATACGATTATGGCGTTAGAGGGAACGTTGGCGGGAGAAAGGATAGACGCAGGCAAGAACGTTCATGGATCAAGCGGCTGAAAAAAGGTAGTTTTGAAAGTAAGCAGAGTGTTTGACTAAAGAATGGGGAATGACGACTTCTGAGTCTAGAGTCCAGTGGAGTAACTACGGGGGGCTCAGGAGGATCAATCCCCCCCCCCAGAGCTATCAACAAAGGAGTATTCCATAATCCCGTTGTGTTATAAATATAAGTAATTCCAAAAATAACAGGAACTGCAGTATTTTTAAGTTAATAAAATAAAGTTTCCTTAATAATAGCAATTACTCAGTATATGGTAAATAACGTACACATTTTCAGCCTTAACGATTATACACAAACGAAGTCAGAGCCTATTAATCTAACTTTATCTTTTTTCATCAGACACACTTCCAGCAGAACATTTTATTGCTGGATTTTACACTTAAAAATAACGTACTTCAACACAGACTACAAGTTGTCTTGAACTTGGGACTTGAATTCTTGGGACAACGTCCTTAACATAAAGTGCGAAGGGATAATAAAACCGGGTTTTCCAAAATACCTTCAGAAAGACTCATTTTCACAAGCTCTATTAAGAATACAAATTTAGAATTCCATCACGTCATTAAAAGTGATTCCTAGAGTGATTGTTTTAACAAAAGAGATTTATTGCCTTTAATGTGAATAACAAATAATCAAGGTAGAATATTTTGAAGGCCATGGGGAAGATTTCATATACAGAGGAATTTATTTAGGGGTTACGATTACGGCCAGTGGGAAGCAAGACAAAGAAATAGAATCCAGAATTAATTGGAAAAGATGGCTATATCTACATTAAATGAATTCTGTGGGATAAACAAATTACAGCAGAAACTAAAACCATCATATTTAAAATTGTTAGAAGTATCATGACTTACAGCTTACAAGTTTGGACTACTAATAAACACACAAGAACGAAATTAATGACAGCAGAGATGGACTTTTGGCGACGTTCGGCAAGAGAAAATCCAGACGTGAGAAAATAAGAAATGAAGTCGTTAAGGACAGAATGAATGTGAAAAATTCAATTGTTGATTCTATCCAAACAAAAAAATTACTCGAAAAGAATGGCACACGAAAGATTGCCAAGGAGAGTTTTGGAATGGACCCCACCAGGAAGAAGGAAAAGATGAAGACCACGTATCACCTGGATAGAAGAAATTCAGACTATATTGAGGGAACGAGAAATTGAAGAAGATTTTTGGATGGACAAGCGGCAGTAGAAGATGAGAATTCAATCACTTCTGTAATCTTTGGTTCCGGAAAATGTGTGAACATTGTACAGCCGGAAATAATAGTAGAATATTTTGAAGTCAGGGTTTTTTAACCCTTATGCACCACGTTAGTTTACTGAAAAAACTTTAGACGTAAAGCGTCTATAAAATGTATTTATAAAATTATATGGGAAGAATCCTGAATTTCTCATTTGTCGTTGGGAAAATGGGGAGGTTTAACCTACAACATAGATCGTCATCCTCCGCTGAAGCAGTTCCTAGTTATGCCACTGATGGAGACACATGCCGAAATACGGATTGAGAAGTAAGAAGAAAGTCCAGTCAGATATCATATACATAGTCCGCTGGGGTACGGTTAGACGTGGATGGGACGGAATATTACTTGGTATTTTCAGAGAGCTTGTGGTATTTCAGGCTTTGAACTACAACTAAGTTACAGGCGTAAGAAGAAATAATGAAAACTGATAAAACGTATAAGAGTTGATGAGTAACGCATCTGAAAAGGAAGTAAAAACATAAAGAAAATATAATAACACGAGTAGGGGCGTATTTATGGGGGGAGAACGGGGCCGGAACTCCCCCCTCCCCAGAGGATCTAAAAAGTTGACGAATTTTATTAATCTCTTAATTTTTAGTCTGTTTTATTATTTTTTCAGCTGTATACGTTAAAATAGTAGTAAATAACTCTTTTTTTAAATATACAAACAGGTTTATTTCATAGCATTAGCGTATACGTTTCAAATATGAAATATAGGAAAATCGATTCAGTCAATAACTATCTTGTAAACAATATTTCAATAATGCGTATTTTTATTGTGTTATTACCGTTTACTTTAGTGGGACTGATTTCAGCCACTTCAAAGATAGTAGAGTTGATTAGTGTTAACTTGTTTTCTTTTTGGGGGCCGACCCGACCGCGGACCTCCCCCAAGTCAAACTCTAGATACGCTGCTGAACACGAGTAAAAGTTACGGAGAAGTGTACCTCAGAATGATCGTTAAGTATTGCCATGAAATCGACAGGAATTATTAACAGAAGAGAGAGAAGCTAAAGTGAACAGCAGGAAATTGCGTAATGCAAGCAAACGGAAGCAGATGGCAGCACCCGGACCTGCTGGTTGATTGGTTGGTAAATGTCAAAGAGTTAGTACAGCGCTCACACAGGATGCGAAATATGGGTTAAACTAGTTGAATCGACACGTGTCTGTTATTACTATTACTATTATTATTATTATTAAATTATCATTACTATTATAATAATGATCATCATCATTATATATAGTATAATGATGATGGCCTATAGACCTGAAACCATGAGTCAGCGTTTTCTAAGTTCGAAGTTTTGTTCCGTCCTCATATTGACCTAAAGGCTACGCCTTTAGAAATCACTGTAGAATTCTGAAGGTCGATTTATGGTGCTGTTTCATTCGAAGGTGGTCTCACACCCCAATTCTTATGTCAACAACTTCTCTTAGATTTCCTAGACGTTCGTCTGTTCTTTCTTCAAAACGCTCTCACCTTTCAGAATGTTCGTGATGTAATTATTGTACGTTATGATGTTTTCTGTTAAAGCTCTACAAAGTTATGGCAGTTCCTGCACTGTAATATAGGTGTGAATTATGGACAACAACCAAGAAACGGAACAGTAAAATTCAGTCCTCGGAAATGCCGTTCTTAAGAGGGGTTAAAGGTGTCCTAAACGTGACCGTATAAAGAATGAGGCCATAAGAGAAGAGTTACAAGTTCTTAATTTGAATTAAAAATTTAAAGATTACAAACAACGGTGGAAAGAACACTTAGAAAGAAAGTCAGATTCCAGACTGGCCAAACAAGTCTGGAAATACAAACGTATAGGACACAGGTGTGTGGGTAGACCCAGGAAGAGAAGGGTGGAGGATCTTTGGAGGCGGAACAGGTAGCACCTTGTCTAAGTCGTGTTGTGAAGAAGAAGAAGAAGAAGAAGAAGAAGAAGAAGAAGAAGAAGAAGAAGAAGAAGAAGAAGAAGAAGAAGAAGAAGAAGAAGAAGAAGAAGAAGATATATTCTGTGTATTTAATCTTTCCAAATTTCATTTCATGCCTAACTCCAGTTATGTACAGTGACACATTAGTAAGTCACGATGATCAGTACTAGGTGTTATGTCTCCCAGGAGTTACCCATAATTTTCACAAGACGGGTTGACATCAGAGTTGGAAAACGCAACTGTATGTTCCTAGGAGGATTTGAAGCCAAAGTCTCTTGGCTAGTAGTTGAATTTAGCTTAGACGTGAAAATGAAATATAGGGACTGACATAAATAGATAAATACAAAGAAGGTGGTTATAGGTGGTGGAGAGGGGAAAAAGAGAGGGGAGAGAGAGAGAGAGAGAGAGAGAGAGAGAGAGAGAGAGAGAGAGAGAGAGAGAGAGAGAGAGAGAGAGAGAGGAAACGGATGGAGAGCGGAATTGGAAAACCGAGGCCTATGTATAATCAAAGTGATACAGATAACCCGAAGATCTGAAAAGTAACGGAAAATAGCCTTTCTGCAACCAGTGGCGAATTTGGACATTTTGCGGCCCTAGGCAGTTTATTCCTTGAGGCCCCCTTTTTTAAACAGGAAAATTTATTATCGCATTTCAACACATTTTCAACTGATACGGAATAAATATATTTAAAATAAAAGAGATACTAAACAAAGTTTTAAATAGACAAGAAAAACGACATGAATACATAGCATAATATTTTATGATTTAGTAAATGGTCTTTATGACTTGATCTTATAACAAAACTAATTTTATATTTTTAGAAGCTTAGTTAGTAGCGACGGCGTATCTAGAATTCGGCTTTGGTGGGGGGGGGGATCCTGGGTCGTGTGGGCTTCATACAAGACCAAAACAAGTTAAGACTAATCAACATTACTATCTTTAAAGTGGCTGAAAAACGCATGATAACATCCTGAAATCAGTCCCATTAAACTATACTGTAATAACACAATAAAAATATGCGTTATCGGAACATTGTTACAAGATACTTCTAGACTGCATTGAGTCTCCTGTATTTCATATATCAAACCTGTTTGCACATTCAAACAAGAGCTGCTACTATATTAGCGTACGCAGCTGGAAACAATAAGTAAAACAGCCTTAAAATTAAGAGATTAACTAAATTCGTCAACTTTTCCTACCCTATGGGGAGGGGGTCCGGTCTCGTTCGCCCCCCTCCCACGTGAATTCGCTCTCGTTATTAGTACTAATAATTTTGAAAAATTCAGTGTTTTGGTATGCGTAACCCTATTTATTTCCTGGATTAAATAATTTAGTTCCCCCCAGAAATTCCCGTGCATTTCCCCCCTCCAGCCTGACTAATCGAAAGTCCGTCGCTGTCCGCAACATACACTGACGACGAACTCACACGTTCGTAAACACACGAAATATTAAAACACTTTATGCTCAACATGATTAAAAACCGGGTAGTCAGGACGTGGTCGATTGCTATATAGGCCTAACAGCGCTATCGTCGGCAACGTTTCGAATCCCACCCTCGGGGATCTTCTTCAGGCCGCAAAAAGCAACAGCGTGTTATGAAACTGTTACGGCAGAACTTGGCAAAACGATACCCGACAACTTTTCTCGGGTAACAGCAACGACCCGAGTTGTTCTCTTGGTTGCTCTTACCCGAGAAAAGAAAGTTGACAGGTATCGTTCGGCTAAGATCAGCCGTAACTGTTTTTAAGACACTGTCGCTTTTTGCGGCCTGAAGAAGTTCCCCGAGGGTGGGATTCGAAACGTTGCTGACGATGTCGCTGTTACGTAGCAATCGACCGCGGCCTGACAACCCGGATTTTAACCATTTGAGTATATTGACCCGTATTCAGGTGTTATTCCAACGATGTACAGATGTTAACTGTGATGTTTTTGGAAGTTTCATCGATTACCAGAAGGTCTTTGACCGAGTCCAACATCAGAAAATGATGGATATCTTGAAAAATATTGGGTTAGAGGGAAAAGGCCTAACGATAATAGCTACAATGTATTGGAACTAATTTGCAGTGGTTAGAGTAGATAAAGAGAAAACTGAAAAGATACAGATTCTGCGTGGAGTAACACAAGGATGTATACTATCTCCGCTTTTATTCAACATCTACTCGGAAGGTATTTTTAGAGAAGCTTTAGATGAATGTGATGTGAGAATCTCTCTGAACGGTGAAATAATAAATAACATACGTTATGCGGATGATACCGTCATATTCTCTGATAGCTTATAGGGGCTGCAACAACTAATAAATAGAGTGACAGAAAGTAGCCGTAGATATGGTCTAGACGTCAATGTTAATAAAACAAAGGTAATGATTATATAAAAGAGCGAATTCACAAACTGCACCTTTTAATATAAACCAAAAGCCAGTTGAACGTGTAAGCCAATTTACATATCTTGGTTCTATAATCAATGAACAATGGGACCACTCTCAAGAAATAAAGAGCAGAATTGAAAAGGCAAGAGCAGTGTACACTAGAATGAGCAGTTTATTCTAAAGGCACGATTCAACAATAAATACAAAGATGAGACTTTTACGCTGCTACGTATTCTAGGTCCTCGTCTACGGTGTAGAATCTTGGACTTTGACTGAAGCCACAACTAAAAATTGGAATATTTCGAAATGTGGCTTTACCGTAGAATACTGAGCATTTCACAGACAGCACATATAACTAATGTTGAAGTTCTTAGAAAGATGAAGAAAGATAGGGAAGTTTTTAACACAGTGAAGATAAGAAAGCTTCAGTATCCGGGACATCTCATGAGAAATGAACAGAGATTTTATTTATTGCAGTTCATACTGCAGGGAAAAGTACTTGGAAATAGAGGATTTGGGCGACCGAGAATTTGGCTGGGAAATTTAAGGACCTGGTTTGGCATGAATACAACTGACTTATTCCGTGCAACAGTACAGAAAGTTAAAATAGTCTGTATGATATCCAACATCCGAAACGGATAGGAACTATCAGAAGAAGAAAAAATATATTGACACTGACTGTGTAAGCTTAAGATTAAATCACTTTAGTTCAAAACAATAGACAAAGACAGAGAGACACATCAATATACGCATCAATAGGCCTATACGTAAGTTGCGATTTCTCGTCGCCAGAACCTTGCTCTCGCTAGAAGGACGGACGTTGCCAGCAGCAGCCGGAACTCGTGCCAACCGATCATTCCGTCAGGCGCGCGCGTGTGACGTGCGTTCCACATACTAATCGCTATGTAAAGATTTATTTATTTATTTTTACCGGCGCAACTGGTGTGGCATATTAACGCTTGAGCCGTGGTATTCCACTGTCGCCGGCTGACGGTGACTAGACGATCAAGATGGCACAGCGTTGAAAGAAAAGCGGGAAACCTCTTAGCTTAGAAAGTCCGTATTCAGTGTGCTGCTAGGGTCACTTACACTTGGGTCCGATCCCCCTCCCGTAGAACAGTAGTCAATAAAACACATTTTTCTTTAAAACCTCTAAGCCAGTGATTCCCAACCCATCCGGACCCGTGTACCACTATGGTCTTCCGCGTTCATTTCGAGTACCACCAGAGCTTAAATAAAGGTTATTGGGGGTTTTTCAACAAAAAACTTTATACAATACGAATAGTATATTTTATTATTCCTAGTTTTTTTTTTTTACTGTAGACTACGTTTGTTTCAACTGGGCTCCCTTCTTCTCCTCTCTCTTCCTCCTCTCCCACATTCCTTCGTTCTTGATTGATGTCTCTCCCTCTTTTCGTCAATCCAGATGGCACCTATCCTCTCCTTGGGTTTTTCCTGAAAACCTTGGTCATTTTTTAATTTGTTTTTGAATGGCAAGCATTCTTCAGTGTCTTCTTGAGTAATCTGGAATTCTTCTATGTCTTTTTCTGTTTGTTTGAAGCACGTATTGGACATTTTTAGCTTTCTAAAATAGTTAAAAAGCTTCTCTGTTAGTCTGTCAGCATTCATTCTTTGAGGATGTCCGTAGAAAGTAATTCTTCTTTTTTTAATTACGTATGTGATTTTCTCAACACGTGTGTACAGCTCATTATTGTGGCGTTTTCTGTACTGTTCTCCATCTTTTATTGATCCCAAGATTTTTCGTAATATTTTTTTTCTGTGACTTCCAGTTTATTTCTAGGTTATGTATAATTATTTAAATCTAATACATAGAATTTACAAAACTGGCTCTAATTTTAAACATTAATTTCAGGATGGTTCTAAACTAAAATAAAGTATAAAGTTTTTTCAAAAGACAGTTGGTCACTTTTTAGTACTGAAAATTTTGTGTTTAAGGTTTGTTTTTATAAGCGTAATCGTTTTAAATTACGTCCAATGAAAATTTATTGTTGTTCTGAACATAAATTTTTATTTATTTTTTTTTAAGTAAATACTTTTTTCCTAGCTAGGTCTTCTTGCGTACCACCTTGGATCCCTCCGCGTACCACCGGTTGGGAACCACTGCTCTAAACGATGGGTGATTTCTTATGGGTAAATTTCTAATCGGACTGGTTGCGTCGTAATACTTCTGTCGCTTGACATTTCGATCCTTGCAGTCTGGGATCGTCCACAAAAGCTGTGAGTGGCTGTTGAAAGACCCTGTTGTCCGCCACTCTCCGCTTCTGTCGACGATCCCAGGCTGCAAGGATCGAAACGTAGAGCTACAGAAATATTACGACGCAACCAGTCCGAATAGAGAATTTACTCGAAACACTTTTTTGTTTAAAAGTCATTAGATGCCTCGATTCTTAACAGTGTCGCAAAATTAAAAAAAATTAAGTACTCAGACGTACTCAAAAAAAGATGATTCTATATGTCTTGCTGAACTTCGACTTTGAAAATTTACATTTTCTATAAATACAAAAAAACATTTTCCGAAAATATTAATTATAAGTTTACCCAACAGAAGATCTACAAAAAACTTCGTTAATCGAGTCAGAGAGTAAAGGATCTTCATCATTACCAAGTATGGAGTCTATGGAGTCGTGTTTCGGCGCCGTCTGAAAGTTGTGCAAATATTTTGATAGTGTATCATCTTGGTGGACTTTTTTTTTTTTTATGTATACTGGTAGCAATAGCAGTAATGATAGCATTTGGTCTGGGGGGGGGGTCGAGTCGGCTTCATAAAAAAGAGAAAAGAAGTCAATACTAATCAATATTACACTCTTTAAAGTGGTGGTATAAGAAACAGGTATGAACTTTATGCAAAAGTTGTGAAGTCCACGTTCGTGGAGGGCAACACAAAGCTTATATTATATAAAATTATAAACTGTGTAGAATCACTACAGGCCTGTAGTTACTATGGACATGAAGCCTGGACACGCAGAGTAATGTCTGAAGAAGAAATGTTTGCAGTTTCCAAAAGAAGCGTCCAACGAAAGACATATATGCCTCAGAAAATGTATCTAGAGAATATATAAAGTACTTAAAATACTCGTATATTTCAATAGAAATGGAGATTATGGGAAAATAAACGTTCGACAACTAAGGTGTGAAAATGAATCTCTTTTGATGCGTTTAGCTAAAAAGGAAATATATAACAAGTTTATCATGTTTGTATCCTAGATTTTAGAATCGTTTACCTGTCGACACAAAAAATACAAACAAAAACAATTTTTCTCAATCATTTGAAATCTTTACTGATGAATATAAGGTCAATTGAATACCTTTATCATCCTGCATATCGTTAATAATAATTTTAACCACGCGCTATCGTTAACAGAAGAAATTTAATTTGGGTTTGTATTTTATTTTTAAAGAGTACAGCTAGATTTAGTTGTGACGTAAAAGTATTCATGATTTTTTTATTACTACAGATTGTTAATAATTATGATAATAATTTTATTTAATTTGCAAAGATTATATCAGATTTAGTTGAATGTGAAAGTGTCGATTTTATGTTGAATATTGCCATAACTGTCAAATATTATGTTAATTATTTTATGTTATTAATAATAATTGTTAATACTATATCTTAGTGTTGTAGTCGTTGATGTGAATTAAGGTTAAAAAGAATATTTCATTTCGGGGTTCATTTTGAAATGTTAAGGATCTATTTTTTTAGTACATGTTAAATTTAGTATAGCCTATGTAAGGTTTCAGTGACTGCATAATAAATATGTGACAAAATTGTTGGCAGTAAGAGCTAACCGGACCTATGAAAGATGGTTTTTGTTGAATTAAATATTATTATTAATAATAAAACTTTTTGCAAGAATATATTTATTATTAATTATATGAAATGAATTAAATGTATATAGCACTGACATTAATAAACCTTAACTTGTCACTGCTCACAGTATGTGGTGAGCAGGTAATTCCTAGGGCTGTGAATGTAAAGAACATTGTAAACTTTAATAATGGGAATAAAGATATTAAAAAAAAACTCTTTAATTGTGAGAGCGTACGAGGGCCAAGGTGCGGCTTGGTGAACTGGTTTAGTTGCAGATACTTAAATGAGTAGGGGATAGGAGAAAGGGAGGAGACAGACAAACGGGTATAAGACAGAGAAGAGGGTATAACACACTAGGTGGCTGTCATTAACTGCCAACCAGTGTCACTCTGACTAGATGTGTTTAGAAACGGTCGTTGAAAGAGGCTAGGGTCCAAAAAAAGACTGACATTCCTGTATAGGAAGAACTGAATATCCATCGTCCTTTTACAACAAATGCGAACCAAATGTTATTGGTTACGAATCAGGGCGGATTTAGAGTTAGTGGTCCCTAGGCTGAATATGCGGTGCGGTGCGGGCCCTCCAATTACTGGGGGTACGGAATACCTCCCAAGGTCCGGGGGTCCGTCTTCTGGAAAATTTTGAAAAATATATATAAACACTACTAAAACAGAATATCTGAAAATAGGAGACATGCAAGAAGAAGACCCAGATCTGCAAATCCATAGAATCGGTAAGTGTAGCGAATTCAGATATTTGGGAAGCATTATTTCAGAAGATGGAACAACAAAGAATGACATCAAAAACAGGATACAACAGGGAAAAAAGGCTATTCGTTTGCTAAACTCGTTACTTTGGTCGAACAAAATGAAACTTCAAACTAAACTGACAATCTACACAACTATTGTGGAGCCCATTTTAACTTATGGCTGCGAATGCTGGCAACTTTCAGATAAAGAGAAAAAGATGATAAAAACTGTGGAAATGGACTTCTTAAGAAGAGCGTGTAATATTTCTAGAATGCAACATGTTAGAAACGAAGATATACGAAGGAAAACAGGGCGCATATTTACAACAGCAGAAAGAATAGAATCCAGACAGTTGCTATGCTATGGTCACGTAATGAGGATGGAGGAGAAACGATGCCCAAAGAAAGCATTGACTTACACACCACAAAAGAGGAGAAGAAAAGGAAGAATGACAACACAATGGAGAACAGGAATTAGGAAAAGCATGAGAGATCGAGCTATTGAAGACGATGACTGGAAAGATAGGGAGGAATGGCGATCGAAATGCTGGATGCGGCATAGACTGTAGGACCCCCGGTAATAATAATAATACTATATCTTCCAGAACTGCAAATAAAAGCATTGTTAAGTGTACAAATTAAATCGGGATATAGCCTACTGTTTTTTGCAAGCTCTCAATACTATTTTCAATAGGCCTACACTGTGTTTTGCATACTTTCAATAATTTAACGGTTTCAAGGTATCTGAATGTACAATGACATTCTGGAATCCATGAAAATAATAATAAAATATTGCACTCGTTTTTGTAGGCAGAAGACCCTAAACAAAATAAAAATGTAGCAAAAATAAAAACAACTGATTTCCAAAGTAAAGTAAAACAATGTCATTGTAATTATCACAAATGAATTAAATTTTTAAAAAGAACATAAAAGTATTAGAGTATATTTACATTGTAGAAATCTCAAGTAAATCATAATTTTTCTGCATCATAAAATGATTGTAGTATACTATTTTCATTAGGATTTGGTTTAATGTATTGGGACTCGCCTATACTTGATATTAACAAATTTATTTATTACATCTTCATAAGGTAACTGGCTCATAATACCACCTTTTCCTCTAATAACGTCTACTGTTCTCTGAAACACACACTAAATAATTATTATATAAGTTGACTGTTCTTTTTTTTGTGGTTTGGGCTCCTAGGCTGCAGCCTATGCTTAAATCCGGCACTGCTATGGATGTCAACTTCAGTGTATACTGTATGTGCCAATCGTGTACAATGCTGACTATTGCGTACTAATCGTTGGGCATGGGCAATTGGGCAAGTAGTACGAGTATTCACACAGTGAACAGTTTGATATCGTTGGACACAGCTAGGATAGACAAATAGACGTGTGTATGTGTATGTGTGTGACTGACATTTGTTTGTTTTGTAAGCTTTCCGTTTGCGACACAAAACATAAACACGGTAATCGGTTCCGCGGCCACGTCGTGTTTGTGTGAGTGCATCATAAACAGCTGGTAGCGCATGTGACGGGCGTTTGTTCACCACAATCACACATACAGACAAGAGGGCATCCATAGACATGCAACACACACACACACACACACACACACACACACACACCACATATACACCGAGAAATTACATTTTAGCTAATGTAATCGATTTTACGGTATTTCGTTTGTAACACAGCGCAACAGGCCTATAGAAAGGAACGTTTTCTTTTTTTTCTTCTTATTTCATACTGCAATGGAAACTCGTGCTTGCAAGTAGGCGTGAATAGGTGTATTTGCCAATTATGAATGTACAAATATTTGTGTCAACTGACTGAGAATAAATGAAAGTAATACTAAATGTGGTGTAAGACATCAAATGTAACACGGTCTCGTCATTCGAAAGGACCTCGTGGTAACTCCTACTATAAGTTATGTGTAGGCCTACTATACTAGCTCCTATTCTATCTACCTACTGGCTCTACTATTTATAGGCCTATAGTTCTGTACTATTAACTTTAACCAGATTCAAAACCAACTCACTGCCTTATAGAATATGTTTTCTCTGACATCTGATTAGTCAACAAAATAAAAAAACAATAAAAAAATTATTTCTCCATCCTGCTCTTTCGATCCCTCTATCTTCTTCTTCAGTTCCTCCTCCTTTTCTCTTCATCCTCCTCTTCCTCCCCTCCTCCTAATCCTCATTCGTCCCTTCTCTCCTCCTCCTCCTTCTCCAATTCCTCATCCTCTTTCACTTTTGCTCTCCTCCTCCTCCTCCTCCTAATCCTATTCGTCCCTTCTTTCCTCCTCCTCCTTCTCTAGTTACTCCTCCTCTTTCGATCCCTTCTCTCCTCCTCCTCCACCTCCGACTCCCTTCTCTTCGATCTCCTCCCTCATTCACCTTCTACTCCATCTATTGTTCTTGTAACTCATCCTTTCTGACTCTATTCCCTTTCTATCGCATTTTCTCTGTAGTTCATTCTGTAATTTATCCTCATTTATATCACCATCGACACCGCCATTATAATTTTCTTTTCCTGTTACTCTTTTCCTTTTTCCCGTCTCCTGGTGTGTCACATCTTTCTTCTTCTGTTTCTTTTTCTTTTTCTCTTCTTCTTATTCTTCTTCACTAACTCCTCCACATACTTCACTTCGCCCACTTCCTGCTAAGCTGTCCCCTGCTACTTTTCCTCACCCGTTCCTTGTTTTTTCTTCTTTTGTCTCCTCTTACACCTTCTACTCATATTTTCGGTTTTACTCCGATCACAAACATTCGGCTACATTAATCAAATGCGGCATCTACCTTTTCTTATTCGCTCTTTCAAGGTACTTCCTGGATGTATATAAACTACTATTACTAATTACAGCCTGCTATTTAATATTTCGTTTCAAAAATAACATACTAGTAACAGCCAGTACGTTTTTGTTTAATTACTTCGACTGCGTCCTCGTTAACGGCTGTGTACCATTCGACACCCTCGGATGGTTTCAAACGGCTGGATAATGAAATAAGTAAGTCAACTTAGTTGGAAACATTATTAGACTCTGGTCTAACAGCTCGGCTAAAATATGTGGACGCCGGCCGTGAAAGCCTATTCAAACGGAAACCTAAAAACCCGTTAAACCCGTTTTGAAACGGTTTGATATTCGTTCACTTGTCTAAAGGTGGATGATTAGATTTTACGTTGTGATCTGTTTTAGCGTCATGTATTTTAACGACAACGATCGTTTGAAGAAATCTAACGTCTTGGCTAACAGTGAAAATTATAGCTACAAGGAAGACGAAGAAAGAGAAAAAAGAAGAAGACAAACTATTAAACGTGGCAGGAAAAGGGGACCGCCTATAGCTGGTTGTGTTGATGATATATGTAGGAGTAAAAGTTCTATAATAAAGTGTAATCAAAGTAAAATATATACTACACGGTGTGTGTGTGTGTGTGTGTGTGTGTGTGTGCGCGGACAGAATTAAAGATTATTTATTAATCGTGAAACAGCCCGTTTCGGGGTTTGTAATCGCCGTCATTTTTAGTCGACGGCGCTGAAATAGCTGCCGCCTGTTGATAAAGTGATGTTCCGTGAGTGCGCTTACGCGTGCGCGCAGTTCTCGTAATTTATCGTGTTCGTACAGGCACGGGGTGTGTTAGTGCTGAATTTAACACTGCTGATCGACGTGTAATTTATTGACGATAACAAGATGCTTTCATCCTGTTTAAAGTGTGTGTGTGTGTGTGTGTGTGTGTGTGTGTGAGAGAGAGAGAGAGAGAGAGAGAGAGAGAGAGAGAGAGAGAGAGAGAGAGAGAGAGAGAGTACAAAAATGTATCCTTCTTCCTCTATCTTTCCGGGATTAGACGACATGCTGCCTTTTTCGGCTTCACCCACTTATCCTCGATCTCACAATGTTTCGTTTCCCCAAAGGCACCAGTGGTTTCCAAAGTGGGGTCCGCGGACCCCTGAGGGAGTCTGCAAAAATGTTTCAGGAAGTCCGCAGACACTTTTAAGAAAAAATAGAGTATACCGTAAGGCTCTGCGATCTTTTATGCTCTAAAATCTAAATTTCAGAATTTTAAAACAATTAGTAGAAGATTCCAGTATTTTTGTTAGGGGGGGGGTCTAACTAATTGTAATTGTAAAAATAATTTCAAACTAATGGCTTTAATAGTGTCTTTAAATCATGTCGTGTATCAGATCTGTTTGTCAGCCGAACTGACTAGACCTCTCTCTTACACTACAGAAAGAAAATTCATTGGCAGAACTTTCAACTGACAGTTCATTAAAATTACAATTTTCGGAATTACAGCTAGCTTACTTTTGGACTCCTGAACTCGTGAACTAGCAAAAAAAGTTTTGAAGCGTTTAACTGTATTTCCAGGGAAAATATAGGGAGCTTAAGGAAAATATACCAAATTTATGTCCGGGTAAAAAGTGTATAGAGGAATAATAAATTAACTCTACTAGAACAACGAGATGAAACAGCTTTTATTACAGTTAGAAATGCTTTTATTTTTTCAATTTTTATGTGGTGCGGGCCCCTACGCTGCAGCCTAGTCAGGCTACCCTTAAATCCGGCCCCATGTCTATGGATATACACCTAATACATCCATTTTAAACACACACACACACACACACACACACACACACACACACACACACACACACACACACACACACACACACACACACACACACACACACACACACACACACACACACACACACACACACACACACACACACACACACACACACACACACACACACACACACACACACACACACACACACACACACACACAGAGTTCTTTTTCTGACGGTACTCCATACAACCAGTCAGCTCACGTGTATGGACTCACATCGGTTCACCAGGCCTCTCTGCGGTATTCTGTACCTTGAGCTAGCATAGCAGCATCATTTGTAAGCATTAACAGTCGCTCTTCATTCCTCTTTGCTGCCCGATTTGTCTTTCCGCTCAGTTCTGTTGAACATGCGATTATCCTTTTTCACATCCTCCATCCGTCTGTCTCGTAGTCGTCATTGCGTTCTTCCGCCTCCAACGCTTACAGATGCGTAATACTTGGTTACTTTCTCAGGCACCACCATTCACATTAATGGCTCAACCACTAATTATTCGTGAATATGTTACTACTACGGTGTGTGTTTACAAAAATATGTCTTCTTCTTCTTCCTCCTCCTCTGTCTTTCCGGGAAAAGGCACGCTGTTTGTTTTGGCTTCACCCTCTTATCCTCGTTTTCATTATAGTTCGCTTTCTCAAAGGTCTAAGACACCATAGCCTTCTCTAGTATATATACACATAACATAATCTCTCCATTTTAAACACACACACACACACACACACACACACACACACACACACACACACACACACACACACACACACACACACACACACACACACACACACACACACACACACACACACACACACACACAGAGTTTTTTTCAGACGGTACTCTATACAACCATCTCAGACTTTTGGCTGAGAATCAAGGGACACACGTGGGGTCAGCAGCGAATCTAGAATTTGGTCTTGGTAGGGGGTCCGTTCGAGTCGGCTTCATAGAAGGAAAAAAAGTTAAGACTAATTCTAATTAATATTACGTCTTTACAGTGGCTGAAAAACGTCTAATAACATACTGAAATCAATCCCATTAAAGTAATAACACAATAAAAATAAGCGCTATTGAACATTGTTTATGGGACAATTATTGACTTAATTGATTTTCCTATATTTCATATTTCGAACGTTCACGCTAACTCTGTGTAATAAACTTGTTTGTAGACCTATATTTTAAAAAAGGGTTAATATCGTATTAGCGCACACGCCTGAGAAATTAATAAAACAGCTTAAAAATTAAGAGATTAACATTTCTCGTCAACTTTCGACCCTCTGGAGGGGGGTCCGGTCCCGTTCCTCCCCAATCGTAAATACGCCCCTGCGTGGGGTGTAATGTAGGTTTTAAAGAAAATACATTGCACACACACACACACTATTCCTATAGCCGTAAAAAGCATGTGCCGTGATTAACGGTCGATCTCCATTCTGTGTCTGCTGCCCGATTTTCTTTCCCCCGATTTAAACCTGGATTATCCTTCAGTCGTCTGTCTGTCTCGTGGTCTTCTTTCGCCTCCAGCGCTTGAAGATTCTCGGTAATTTTTCGGGCACTATGCTGCTTATTAAGTGCCTCAAGCACTTATTCTTAGCGGCTATAGTACGTAATATTCCTACGATGTACGTTTCACTGAAGAGTGATATCAATTTCTGATTATACATTAACTCCTAACGGGTTAATGTGCATTCTTGTTGCTCATGACTTGCGTCGTTTCCACACTACCGAGATATTTTTGTTCTGCTATTCCTACATCTGCAAGTTACTAAGGTTGTAAATACAGCTGTGTAAATCACCAACTTAAGCGCTCACCATACAGACGCATTTCTTGTACAATTAATATTTAAGGCACTTTCACTTGTGAAAAACTTACTTTTTGTTATTTCCTCAAACGTCGTTTCGGAGTGGTTTTCTCCTTCCTCAGTGAGGTTTAAATGCGGAATGCGCCAAGGCGTTGGTAATCTGTAACGGTTTTTTAGGTGACTGGTTGTGTGTGGGGGTGTGGAGATGGAAGGGAGTTGGCGCGGGATTCTGAATTGTATGCCTTGTGTATTATTGTGTCGTATAGTGTGTTGGATTTAATTGTAATTGTTCATTGAGTATTTTGTTTGGTTGTGTTTTGTTGTGTTTGTATATTTCGTATTGTTCTGCGGTGTTGAGTTTGCGACTTTTGGGTATGTAGTGTAAAATTTCAATATTGTTTTTTATATTGGTGTAACTGTGGTTTTCTGTCTGGATGTGTGTGGCAAATGTGGATTGTAAGTTGTTATTGGATAATGCTTTTGTGTGTTCAGAAAATCTGGAGTAAAATGATCTTCCTGTCTGGCCTATATAGAATTTATTGCAGTCGTTACAGTTTAATTTATATACGCCTGTTTTGTTGTATATGTCTATGTTTTTGTGCCGTTAATGCGTCTGTTAATGGTATTGCTAGTTCTGTATGCTATTTTGTAATTGCGTCTTCTGAATGTGTTGGAAATTTTGTGTGTGTTAGAGTTGTAGTATGTGAGTGTGATGTATTTGTTTTGTTGTGTGTTGTTTGTATTTTTTGTTGTTTTTGTATAGGATTTGTCTATGTAGTTTGTTTATTAACTCAGGGTTGTTTCCGTTTTTTAGTGCTATGTATTTTATTGTGTTGAGTTCTTCATTATAGTCTTCCATCTCCACGCCCCCACACACAACCAGTCACCTAAAAAACCGTTACAGATTACCAACGCCTTGACGCATTCCGCATTTAAACCTCACTGAGGAAGGAGAAAACCACTCCGAAACGGCGTTTGAGGAAATAACAAAAAGTAAGTTTTTCAAAAGTGAAAGTGGCTTAAATATTAATTGTTAAAGTGCTGTGAAAGAAGTGATGAACATTCAAAATAATAGCATTTCTTGTGTTTAGTACGTTCGTGTAAAGCGTCTAGACGTCAACAAACAATTAATTTGCTTATACGCTCGTTCGAGAACTAAGTGAAACGTATCAGACACATGCTCTTACTCTCTGCCTGTCGATCAGAGAGTAGTGCAAAACTCCAAACAATAATAGAGACATTGTAAACTTTTTATAATATGTAATTAAACTACTATCGGTATGCTCCCTGAGCTGCAGAACTCGCTCACTGCTTTAACGAAGAACATTTATTAGGCCTACTGGATAAATTTTGTTACTATATAATTTCTCAGTTATCAGAAAAATTACGAAAATCCCGATTACCCTATTAGGCCTACTTTTTACTTCCATGTTCCATAAGGAAATGGAAGTATGGTGATGGCGAAAAAAACCGTGTTCGAAATAAGGGCTGATTCTGATTGTACTACCCTCAAAACATGCAGAAAAGTCATTTTCCGAAGTGTGTGTGTGTTGTAGAATTTTTTCTATGGCGAACGATAACTGCCGCAAATTCAAACAGAATCAAATAATTTTTTTGCACATGTGCCTGAAATGTAGAGGACTCAAGGCCTATTTATTTTGGTGAAGATCGGTTAAGGGGAAGGGGTAGTTTACCTGCAACGTTTTATGTTTTAACAAGAGTAAAGTACTTAATTTTGAAAAATAAAGTATCCTGAAAAGAAGATCATAATAATCCACTGTAGAAAGGTACATGAAATATCCATAAATTAAAAGGGTAGTTGAAGGGGAGGGGGTAATTTTCTATAAATGATAATGATAATTGAACGGGGAGGGGATAATTTTTTATGACGTTATCGGCAACAAAGAAGTTGTTTGTTGTTAAAATTCCTTCCCGGGCTGTTTGGCCGTAGTCCAACGTTTTCTGTAAAACCAGACGTTTCGGAAGTGCAATCGACTGCCATCGTCAGTGAAAATCGAGTGCGCTAACGTGAGGTGGTATACGTTAGTGACCACAGTACTGTGGTTAAGGCTGAAGAAAGAAGTAGAAAGAATTAGTTTCTATGGAAATATTTCATTTCGAAAATGATTTTAAATATAAATCTTAGAACATGGAAGTCATGTATGGTTCTCTATACCGATATTTGTTTAGTAAAATAATACTTGTAGAGCAATCATACGATAAACACCAAAAATTCCAAGCAATCGGATTTGTGTTAAATTCCCTCTAGTCTTAACGCCCAGCTGGATTATTACTACTTTCTCTCATTTTTTACCTCAGTTTTTATGCCTGGGATCAATAAACTTTGAAATTTCCAAAACTGAACACTAAATTCAGATTTTTTGGTAAAATTACCTTTAATTTGACATCCCACACGGAATTTGCAACTTATTAAACTTTTGCCCCACTTTTTGGGCCCCGGCGTCCCAAAATTATAAAATTTTCAAAAATCAACATTAAATTAATATTTTGGTTAAAATTTCCTGTTCATTTATCTTCCACATGGATTTTTGCAAATTTTATCACAAGTTTGACCCCCCACATTTTTGCTCTCGGTGCAATATTTTTCAGGCGATCGATCTAAAAAATAATAAGGTTGTGTAGGGTAAAATAAAATTGTTAAAAAGTTCAGACACCTGGGTAACATGATATATAATGAAAGGTCCATAAACACGACAATACATGACAGGATACAAATAGGAAATAGGGCATATTATGCAAATAACAGACTATTGAGAAGCAAACTCATTAGTCGTAACAAAAAATAAAAATATATAAGACACTTATCAGACCAGTTGTTACTTATGGAGGCGAGACATGGAAAAGGTTTGAAAGGAAGACGTTAAGACGTGTTTGAGAAGTTGGTGAAGTCCCGGTTAACGAAGTTGGTGAAGGGAGAATAAGAAATAACCAGGAGCCAGATGAGCTACTGAATCATGAGCACACTGTAATATTCATAAAGGCTCAACGAATACAATGGCTAGGTCACCTAGAGCGGATGGATGATCAACGTATGCCGTAAAAAAACTTTAGGGCGCAAGTCTATAAAAGCATAAAGACGAGCCGACCTATGATAAGATGCCTGGATGATGTGCTAGAGGATCTCAGGAGAATGGACGTGAGGGGTTACAATGAGACGGTAATGGACAGGAGACTTTGGAAAAGATTAATGTTGGAAGCCAAGGCTCACGTTGGGCTGTAATGCTGAAGAAGAAGAAGGGGGTACAATTATGGACACGAATGTTACGTTTTAGGAAAATCGATTGATGCTTCCAAAAGTTGTCGTGAGTTATACCCCACATAGACAGACAGACAGCAAATTCCAAACGGTAGAGTTAAAACTGAGAACTAGTTTCGATCGTTCAAAAACTAAATGAATGTTACCGAAGTGTACACTATTTCTAGCATAACTGAAACGTACTTTGTTTGTCACGTTGGCCGCATTGTTGCGTGCGTGTGACGTCACGAGGTTTGGCGTTTGCACAACGAGAGTTACACAGTACTCATTCACCGTCAAGTTTGCGTGAACTCAGGGTCAGTACTACGCCCATTATTCTTCTTTAGTTTTGCCTCAATTTCAGCGGCTAACGGTATTTTAATTAGAACGCACGCACACATTGAGTAACAGATCACTTATTTGTTACTGTTTCTTTTTTTTAAATCTTCCGGCAATAAATAAAATTGCATTGCGTAGTCTTAAGACAGGTATCGGACGTCGTACGCTGCGCCACCGCTGACGAAATAATTAAAGATATTGTATTAACAGTCGAGGCTGTATAACTGACAACAGTGTATTATACGATACATTATATGTGGATTATACAAAAAATAAAATGTCTTATACCGTTCAAAATAAATACAGCTGTAAGACAGGGTGATGGTTTATCCCCAAGTCATTTCAACTGTGTCCTGGAGAAAGTAGTGAGAATTTGGAATGAAAAATTAAAGGAATGCAACATAACACCAATCATGTTGGGAAGAAGGTACACACGTATTGAAATAAACCGTTTGACATTCGCAGATGACTTTGCTATACTTGCTGAACATCTGACATCTGCAGTAACACAAGTTAATTTTTTCGAGGACATAGCCAGTAGAACAGGCTTAAGAATTTCTGCAGAAAAAAACAAATTTCTCACGAACATTAAAAATGTGCCAAAATTCCTGGTAACAGATACTGGGTCGAATAGAGAGGGTTCGAAAATTTAAGCATCTAGGAGAAACAATTCAAGAGAATAGCTTAGAAAAATCTGCTATAGAAGAAAGGATTCATAAGATGGAAAGGCCATGTGGTGTAACTAAAGATATTTACAATAAAAAGTGCATATCTAAAAATGCAAAAATAAGGCATTACAGTACAGTAGTGAAGACAGAATGCCATATTGCAAGTGAATGTCTAGCATGGAATTATAATTTAGACTAACTAGAAATATTGGAAAGACGAATTATTAGAAAAATATTAGGCCCACTAAAAACTTCAGAAGGTTGGAAATTAAGAAGTAATGATGAAATATATCAAAGTATAGAAAATATAACAGAAACAATGAGAAAAAGAAGACTATTATTGTTTGGACATTTATATAGAATGGACGACAATATAGGTTAACAAAGCAGATATTCAAATATCTGTGGGGGAAGAAGTTAACATCAAGTTGGATCAAAGAAGTCCAAAAGGATTTAGAAAAAAATAATATACACGCAGAAGAAGCAACTGAAAGAGACGTTTTTCCGGCAAAAGTGTTAAAAATAGAAGGAGTCCATTCGCAGGTAGGAGAGAGAAAAACGCAGGTTCAAAGCGGATTTTCGACAGGAAGAAGAGACACAGTGAAAAGATGAAAGAATATTGGAGAAAAAGAAAAGAACGAAGCGTAAAGAATTGAAATTGGCATGTGATCCTTAGATGGCCGATACAAGAAAAAAAAAATGTCTTATAAAATGGGAATGACACTCTGAACAAACAAATAGAATTTAAAAACATGGAATGAAAAATGCAAAAACCCAAGCAAGAAAACTTTTAGAAAAAGTTATCAACACATGTCATTAAATACATACCTGGGTAACATGACATGATGAAGGGTCCATAAACACGACAATACGTGACAGGATACATATTTATAGGAAATAATGCGTACTACTCCAACAGCATACTATTGAGAAGCAAACTCATTAGCCGCAACAAAAAAATAAAAATACGTAAGACACTTATACACAAGAATAGCCAAATACTGATTAGGTGGAGTGACTTGTAAAAATTTACTATATAAAGGTCACTTAGGAAACAGTATACTGAGACTATCATGGCTAACGGAAAAGGGCGAATAGGAAGTGCTAAAGAAGATAAAAAAAGAGATGAAAATTATATTAAAAATGAAAAGGCGGAAACTTGAATATCACGTAAATTATGGAAAGTAACTTATGAGACTGGTATAAGTATATCATCATTCAAGTTTTAGATCGGCAGTTTAGAAAATACTTAAAACCTCGATGATTGCCAACCATCGGAACGAAGATGGTTCTCAAGAAGAAGAAGAAGAAGAAGAAGAAGAAGAAGAAGAAGAAGAAGAAGAAGAAGAAGAAGAAAAAGAAGAATGCTCCTAAGCTTCGAAAAATCACTGCCTTCGATTTAGAAATTGTGTTGAACCCGATAGCCGAAGTGTAATATCTGTTCTACAGATTTGTTGGCACTGTCAAAATTGTTAAAGTCATCTTGTAATCATGTCGTTTTTAAAAAGTAGCTGATCAAGAAACAGGTGAATACTTAGACAGAAGATGCACGAGGTGTTTTGGCGCTCTGGTTTGTGAACGTTGTTCAGGCCGGAGCCCGATGAACGCCAGTTTCATACAGTCTTAAGGACCGGTCCACTAATACACAATGAGCGTGTATGACATGGGTCTGAGTATTGCTCCAGACAGTCGCCAGGAAAGAGGCGCGTCTCCGTGGCTCCCTTAAGGCTTCGCCCACAGGAGCTTAGAGGCGCGCTGGTGACAGGCTAGACTGCCTGGAGACGAGTCGTCCGTAACGATGGTTGCCACATCAGGGTGAATGGCTCCCGCAATTAGGACAACTCGTGGTTTCCCATGCCCCGGGTTTCAGCCCAGTCGAGACGGCAAAGTAGGTGTTAAAATTACTGTCCTGTCTATCTTTGTGATGGCTGACGCTGTTATGGAAGCCCAGCGTCGGGAAGCCGTAGCCGTGGGGATGTGTCTGTCTGGTACCAGGCAGGATGCAAGGAAACAAGGAAACTCAGTAAGGTGGGGCGACGGTTCTGAGAGGTTCGTGTGAAGATTTGCATTGGAGAGTGGTAATAATTACAGATCTGGGGGCGCAGGCGAACACTCGGAAGAGAAAGAAATGGATACACAAGAGATAGAGGGAGATAGAAAAGATACAGAAAGGAAGAGAGGGAAGAAAGAGATGTTGTGAGACAGAAGGAGAAAGGGGGGATGAGAGAGGGAGAGAGAAGTAATTTTAGCTTATTATGCATTGCTCTATTAACGTCAGTAATTGCCATATTAATAATGTAATACAGTGTGCGGTGTAACACCTATTAGAGCTGCCTATTGTTGTTAGAGAGACTGTTATTATTGGTATTTTTACACCATTGTCAGTTTATTAAATTAATTACGTTACGCTTTATCTCGAGGAAATATCTTTCGATTATTATTCAATAATATTCGAGCATTATAGAAAACACCTGCTAGGCTGTTACTATATAAATTACTCTTCGTAATAATATTAATAATAAATTGAGAAAATTTGTGGTGAACTTTTTCGACTACCCGAGGACGTCTTATCTCCAGCTTAACACAGAAAGGAATAATTATTTAAATTATTACCCGTCTTTAAAAAAGCTGACAAGATGTACGTCAGTCAACCATAGTACTGTGGCAAAGCCTTTATTTATGTTGTGAAGTCTTATTAGTACTATAAAAAATCCTTTGTGAAGCAGACTCATTAGTCGTAACACAAAAATAAAAATACACAAGACACTTATCAGACCTGTTGTTACTTATGGAGGCGAGACATGGACGCTGATAAAAAAGAAACAAGAAACACTAAGACGTTTGAAAGAAAGCTCCTAAGACGCCTTTATCGCTCGGTTAAAGAAGATGACGAATAGAGAATCAGCAAAAAGCAGGACATAGATGAGCTATTGAATCACGAAGACATTGTAAGATTCATAAAGGCTCAACGAATTCAATGGTAGGTCACCTAGAGTGGATGAATGATCAGCGTATGCCAAAAAAATTCTGAGGGTGCAGGTCCATAAAAGCAGAAAAAGGAGCTGTCCTAGGATTAGATTGTTGGATGATGTGCTAGAAGAATTCAGAATAATGGATGTGAGCGATTTCACTGAGATAGCAATGGACAGGAGACTTTGGAGAAGATTTGTGTTGGAAGTCAGTGCTCACGTTGGGCTGTAGTGCTGAAGAAGAAGAAGAAGAAGAAGAAGAAGAAGAAGAAGAAGAAGAAGAAGAAGAAGAAGAAGAAGAAGAAGAAGAAGAAGAATTTTACAGTACACCAGGAACTGAACCCCGTTGTCTTTAGCATACCAGCCAGTCGCCATATCCACTAACATACTACGCCCCAAAATAATAAAATAACTATAATAATAAGTTTGCTTATTTAAAATTTTCTGAATTACAGTCTAAACGTAATCGGACGTTATTCAGGCGACTGAATATCGCGACTAACGATACAGTAACCTACTTCTAAGGCTTATAACGACAATTTTAAAGAATTTTTTTTTTGAAGTAAGTGAACATAGTAACTAGGGTCTGCGGACAACTTGACAATGACATACGCAGGCGCTGTACCATGTGTCGCTCAAGCAACGGGAAGGCAGGGGAGTAGAAGGACAATACCTCTGTAGTAGCAGCGGTTCGCTTAAGAGATTGCGGGTGGCGAGCTGGACATCAGAAAAAACAAAGGAGTAATGTATCAAAGATAAATGACAAAAAAAGGCTGACAGGAAGACATAACGAAGCTACACGAGAAATAATAAGCCACGTGTGTGAAGCTTAACACCAAACGCGGCGTTACATTGTTCACAATGGACAGGAAAGGCTCGGACTGAATAGCGACAACACGGGTGAGCAATTAACAAACTGCGGGACGCACAGTTTTACCAGGATGGTTCACAGCTAAGGAAGCCTGCAGAGCAGATGTGGCAGCTGTAACGAATACCTAGAAACGATCACACTGGCGTGGGAATAGCAAGAGGAAACTGGTAGACAATGCGAGGATTGGTCACGGGTAAGCAGCGATACACATGTTGAACTAAAAGGCAGATGAGAGGCCATGCAGCAATTAAGAGAACTTTGCCTGAAAGGACCGGACGTAAAGACAAAAGGTGATGGACAGGCGTTAAATTTGGTCATCCGCCACAGAATATGGGTGGAGCCAACCAGGAACTCGGAGGGTAGGAAATCAAGAAGCCAATCAGAATCCAGAGTCGAGGAAGGCGTTTCTCCAAAAAAAGGTTGTCAAGGAGACGAGATGGAAGAACGAATGAAAACCATGTCAGAAGACAAACCATGGTGTTAAGGAGGGGTTTTCGTCAGAAAATAATTGAGAACCAATAGAAGAGAAGATGGTGGGAAGAAGAGTCTGGAGTAGAGAAGATAGTGGGATTCGGAATATAAAACTTGGGTGTTTACCGCGATCGGGGTCTTATGTTTTTTGTCTTATGTGTAGGATCTGTCTTGAGTGCGGAAGTCGTAGTGAGAGCGAAGTAAAGTTTTAACCTTAGAAGAGTCGGCGTGGAATTATAAGTGCGAACAGTCGAGAATCGGGAGACGGTAATGGAACTTAGTAATTAACAGACATGTCGGAATACTACTTGATATCGACTTAGTTTTGTTGACTAGAATTAATATACTAACCAAAGACGTAAATAACGGTCGGAAGTTTCGATGGAGTGTAAATGATAGACATAATGTTGTAATCGAGATAGTTAAAGAGAACCGAAAGATGAACTAATTACGGTAATTGAGTGAAAGACGAATATAACTGCTAACGCCAGTAAGCATAATCGAATGGCGTTATAACGTGAAAATTGCACTCTCAACAATTTTACGGGGACAAAGTCATGTTGTACCCAGGGAGAAATATAAATTCGTAGAAAGCGGGGAGAAAATAAAACTAAAACTACCGATTAGAGCGGTGGTACTTCAAAGTAAGAAATATTAAAATGTTGTAGTAGGGCGCGGTAGTTGTTCATAAAGACGACCTTGCGTTGACGCCCGTGAGTCGGCTAAAAACTATGAAAAGTAACATAGCGGACGAACCGTCATAAAACTGTATTATTTTCAAGGGTGTCAGAAAACTTCCCTAAGTTTGTAAAAAGTTAAGTGCACCTAACAAAAGAAACCGTTAGGTTAGACAGAGAGCGAGAAGAGCGAAATGGAAAGAGACGCTAAGTTTCCTACCACATTTTCACGCGCAAAAAGTTGACGAATAACAGAAAGCGTCATTTTTTACGCGGGACGTGTTCATTAGACAGATTGGGTAAATTTGAAATTAGCGGTATGTCAGAGCAATCGGCGTGTATTTTGTAGATATTTGGTGAGGGTAGTTTGTAGCAATGTATAAAAAAAACGAAGCGTAGGAAGTTAAGTTAGTCTACGGGGAGATTACAATACAAAGACTCGTATTTAGTGTATTAAGAAATTTGTCAGTAAATTAAATAAGTATATTTCAATCGCAACGGAAAAGTCAGTTACGGTAACGCGATATTAAGCCTTGTGGAAGTTACGTATCATAAACACTTATTAAGCGGTAACAAGAATAATTTTCAGAGTAACTAGAGAAGATAAATTAAAATCGAGTAATATATCCAAGTTTTACTTAGTACAACATCAATCGTTGAATGTCGAAATACATAGCGAAATTTAATGTGTCAAACATAATTTAGCTTGATCAATTCTTACTTTATACATGCTCGGAGGCCAAGTAGTAGGAAAGTTGGAACGTGAAATAGTAGTAAGGTCTATTAAAAGTGTATTACATTCTGTCGTCCGGAACGTGGGACTATTGAGTCACTAATAGAATAGTAAAGTAAGAATAAAATAGAATTAAGAATAACAATAATATAAGACATAGTTGTATGATTACTCGGAGTAAGAGTAGGAAAAATAAAAACACACAGAACAACACGCACGCAGTAGACAACAACGTGAATACAGAAACAACAGCCCACGATAACGAAATGGAATTCGATATAAACAATCAGGTAGGAGATCCTCAGATGCTCGCACACATTTCAATGGGGAATCAAGAGTCAGGGACGCGGGGACCGAACGACGAAAATGCAGAGACACAACAGATTACACAAGAAACACTAGTAGAGGTTAGAGAGAGGACGGTATATCAGACATTACCAGAGACAGACAAAGACACCGATATATATACAATACTCCAACAACTGTTACAACAATCAAAAGAAACAAAAGAACAAGCGAAATAAACTAAGGGACAAGCGAAAGAAACAGCACGACAGATAGCACAGCAAGCGACACAACAAAAACAACACGAACAAAAATTAGAACAAGCGTTACAACAAATATCAGAACAGATACACAAACAAAATATGGAACTAAGAAACGAAGTGACCGCGCAATTCAATCAAGAAAAAGCAAATAACCAAAAGGTCCTCCAGAAGTTTAGAATAGACACTGATAATAAGATCCAAGAAAATTGTGATAAGATTAATACCGAGATTAGTGCCACTACAAAACAACAGATTAAAGAGATTGATGAAAAGTACAATAATAACTTTAAAATAATCACTGAAACAGTAAGTGTAAACAATGAAAGATGTGCAGACAACACGGCAGCTATAAATGAATTGAAGGTCGAAAAACTGAAAGAGTTGGAAACTAAAATTGACAGCAAGTCTGGCGAGACACATCTGAAGTTACAACAAATACAACGGGAAGTCAGAACTAAACTAGCGTCAATAAGCAACACACCATGTAGTCGGGGCATGACAAATGAACAAATTAAGGACATAAAATATAATGGTACGGGTAATTTCCCGATGGAATTTATTAAAGAATTGAACAAAATATTCAGAGAACATTATCAAAATGCGGGAAACATCAAGTGGATAGCAAGACATCTTGAAGGAGAGGCAGCAGTGTGGTGGAGATTAGTAAAAGATAGCGTTAACAATTTCGTTGATTTCACTGACGCATTTATAAATAAATATTGGAATGACGTCATTCAAGAGAGAGTAAGAAATGAACTGGAGTTCGGAAGGTATCACGCAGAGAATGGAATGACCATGATCCAGTACTTAGAGCGTAAACTATTAGAAAACCGCCAATTAATTCCGCCAATACCAGATAAATATTTAATTAGGAAAATATCTAAACATTATCCACATGAAATACAAGTTGCAATAATTACTCGTGATGTAGTTACAATCGATGAATTCGAGCAAGTATTACTAGAATTTATGTGTTTGAGAATTGACACGAGGGAAGCGAGCCGAGTGTATTGTGAAGGCAGGCGAGAGCGTAAGCCATGGACGAGGGGTGAAGAGGAGAGAGAGCGAGCACCTGAACAAGGGCGCGCTAACGAAAGTGAAATTAGGTCAGCTACGTCACACTACCCCAAACGACAAAACAGGTTTAAGAATGAAAACGAATCTATTCCGTCGACTAGCAGTGCAAACGGTAACAAAATTAATACCGCTATGCCAAAAAACTAGATAAGTTATGTAAATATGAAATAGACTTAAGTACTATTAATAAACATATTAACACTACCTTTCTAGATTTAAGAGATGATTTAATGGTCAATGATGATGTCAACATAATATGTCGAGTGAATAAATGCCCGGAAGTAAGAATCACGTTGAATGGAGTGCCTACGTATGCTTTGGTAGACACTGGAAGCCAGGTAAACGCCATATCGGAGCAGTGGTTTAAAAACAATAAGAGGGAGTTGGGTAATTTAGAAATGTTAAAATTGTCAAATACCGTAATTAAGGGTGCAACCGGCAATAAGTCAAAAAGGGTCACACAACAAATCTTGTTAACTGTCCAGATCGAAAGTTTAAAAGTCGATAGTGTCTTTGTAGTTGTACCAGTATTAATAAAAGACTGTATCTTAGGCGTGGGATTATTGGAAGAAAATGGGTGCGTTATCGACCTGAACAACAAACGATTAATGATTCAGGGAGATCAAAACCAGGAAGGAACTACAGCAGAGATACTACGAGTAGATCTCTCATCTGCCGATGAAGATATCGAAGAATTGATTGAACAGAAGGTGCAAGCTATCAGGGAGATAACCGCTGCTGAACGGAGCGAGCTACAACATATTTTAATGGAAAATAAAATGGTATTCCGAGATACGCCAGGTAGAATTAACTCATATCAGCATAGATTCGAAGTTACTGATCGGACACCATACTTTCAGAAAGGATGGCCGATTCCGATGAGATACAAGGAAGCAGTGAAGGCAGAAATCCAGAAAATGGAGGCGAACGGTATTATTGAAAGGGCCCAGAGTCCATACGTCAACCCTATGGTCACTGTCATAAAGAAAGACCAGACGGTTAGATTATGTTTGGACGCCCGTAAATTAAATTCAGTAAAAATTCCGGACCATGAGGGAGCCATTCCAATTAACGAGATACTGGCAAAATGTGGGAACATTAAAGTCATGTCCACAAATGACCTCCGTAGCTCATTTTGGCAAATCCCATTGCATCAGGAATGTAGAGATTTTACTGGTTTTTGTACGAGGGCAAATGCTATCGGTACACAGTGACGCCGTTCGGATTGAAGACTAGTCTAGCAAGTTTAACGCGTGATGTGGACCGGGTGTTATCGGAAGAAGTGAAGACATTTACTATCTTATATGTAGATGACTGCCTATATATCTCGGATAGCGTGGAAGAGCACCTACGACACTTAAAATTGTTATTACGTGATATAAAACAAGCCAATTTAACTGTCAACTTTAACAAGTCACAACTATTTCGTAAAGAGATTGATTATTTGAGATATCGCTTAACAACAGAGGGTATAACCGCCGCACCGGATAAGATTAGAGCCATTCAGGAGTTTCGGAAGCCAAAGAATCAAAAACAACTCAAAGGGTTTCTGGGCTTGACCAACTTTTATAACAGATTCACAAATAAATACGCCGAGGCTACGCAACCGTTACTAAACCTATTAAAAAAGGATACCACGTTTCAAATAACGAAGGAACTCGGAACAGCAACCTACCAGCTAGAAGACGCGCGACTATCAGGATGTATCCGGGGAAATTTTAACATACGACAATTAAAACAACCTTATATAACCTTATTATGAGCAACGACCCATTGCTACACACACGAACACTGACACTACACAGCTACTAAAACAGATTGTAATAGCACACAAACGTCTATGTATGTAATAATTGTAAGACTAGAATACCGTTGTAATGGATAGGATGATCTTTGTTAATTACTCAACTGTATAGGAATTCCAAAAGGTATTAGCGAAGTTGTTATAGATTTACTACATTATAAAATGAGTTAAGGGAAACTAGAACGTACACAAACCTTAGGGTAGAATGCCATTGTATAACATTGTGTTAGGATGAAAGTGAAAGTGGGACGGAATATCTTAACTTAGTTGTTTGACCAGTTGTCAAGGGAGGGACGAAGAGTCTGTTTGTAAACAAACATTGAAATGCCGTTGACACTCAGGGTACAACAACAAATAGTCAGTAGATAATGTTACAATGTTGTGTAATATAAATTAGAAGTACTTAATATAAGGTGATGTATAAACAAATGTATATTCTAGCAAAGAGTTAGACTAATCATTAATAGTAAAATATAATTAGAATGGAATTAGGGACGCAGCAATAGAATCAATTCCAAATTTTAATAAAAATTTGACATAATTCGATTGGGGGACGATATAACGTGAAAATTGCACTCTCAACAATTTTACGGGGACAAAGTCATGTTGTACCCAGGGAGAAATATAAATTCGTAGAAAGCGGGGAGAAAATAAAACTAAAACTACCGATTAGAGCGGTGGTACTTCAAAGTAAGAAATATTAAAATGTTGTAGTAGGGCGCGGTAGTTGTTCATAAAGACGACCTTGCGTTGACGCCCGTGAGTCGGCTAAAAACTATGAAAAGTAACATAGCGGACGAACCGTTATAAAACTGTATTATTTTCAAGGGTGTCAGAAAACTTCCCTAAGATTGTAAAAAGTTAAGTGGTAACAAAAGGAACCGTTAGGTTAGACAGAGAGCGAGAAGAGCGAGATGGAAAGAGACGCTAAGTTTCCTACCACATTTCACGCGCAAATAGTTGACGAATAATGGAAAGCGTCATTTTTTACGCGGGACGTATTCACTAGACAGATTGGGTAAATTTGAGATTAGCGGTATGTCAGACCAATCGGCGTGTATTTTGTAGATATTTGATGAGGGTAGTTTGTACCAATGTATAAAAAAAACGAAGCGTAGGAAGTTGAGTTAGTCTACGGGGAGATTACAATACAAAGACTCGTATTTAGTGTATTAAGAAATTTGTCAGTAAATTAAATAAGTATATTTCAATCGCAACGGAAAAGTCAGTTACGGTAACGCGATATTAAGCCTTGTGGAAGTTACGTATCATAAACAATTATTAAGCGGTGACAAGAACAATTTTCAGAGTAACTAGAGAAGATAAATTAAAATCGAGTAATATATCCAAGTTTTACTTAGTACAACATCAATCGTTGAATGTCGAAATACATAGCGAAATTTAATGTGTCAATCATTCATAGTACGGGACAGTCGGTCGAGAGTAGTTATCAATCCGGTGTTGGACGCACTTAGCTTTAATCAGGATATACTGAGTATTCAACAAGTGTATTAGTATACGGCACATGTGTAATTATCACTATGTTAATTAAGTGAATTGTGTAATACCTGTGAAACCAGTGTAAAATAGCGCAAACTAACAAGGATAACTGTTCAACGGTCAACGTCGGATCACCAGCCTGGAACCCGCAAAATTGATGACATCGCATCGCAGAGTGCATTCAACATACACGTAAATAATAAAATGAACACTCATTTTAATATAGCTTATTAATTTTAAATGTATGTCAATCTTATTTGGTGACTCAATAAGTCTAAGAATCCATTGCCAAGAAATAAGCACGAACAAATTTTATAGTAAATTTATTGAAGTACTAACTTATAAATTTTGTAATATGTGAATGCATATCGTTATGAAAAACTTAATTAATAACAATCAAATTGTGTTTATTTATTACTGGCGCCCTGGGATAATTCTTAAGAGTCGGTACACTAAAGTAAGTGTGATATCTTGTTGCTAAGAATTAGTATGTGATAAATATTAATATTGTCATTGAATAATTTAGGTTGATCAATTCTTACTTTATACATGCTCGTAGGCCAAGTAGTAGGAAAGTTGTAACGTGAAATAGTAATAAGGCCTATTAAAAGTGTATTACAGCGTGTTAATAAAGTTAGTCCGCGAAAGAACAGTGCGAACTAAATAGAGCATCCAACACTCGGTATAAATTAAATAAATTGGTAACGTATTAAGAATATGTAAATGATCCTTAAATATAAACAATTCAGAGAAAGTGGCGTTATCAAATAACATGTGTTGAAATCAGATATTCCAATAACGAGAATTAACAAAAGAGTTGTATATGTGTCGGAGTGCGAGATAATAAGTGATTTGTAAAAGTGTCTTCCACGAGATGATAGTGTCATCAATAAGGACATCAGCGAGCCTGGAGAGAGAGACAGGAATGGTATCGCAGATTGATCTCCGCAGAAATAATGGAATAACTTACCAACAGTAACAAAATTCATGCTAAACTAATGTTAAAACACTCTCTGTCCCTCTAAAAGAACTCACGAATGATATGTCATGAAAATAATATCTAGTAGCTATTCATGTTAAATTGGCATGAACAATTTTTAAAAAAGATAATTTTAGTTATATCCATGCAATTATGAATCCATTTGTTAGGAATACTTTAGTGTAGCATAAAAGGTTATAATTATGATTATTGATGTTTAAATAAGTAACTCTAAGAAAGAGATTATAAGAGAGTGAGTAAATTTTAAAGTAAATAATAAATGATATAATAATGTGCTATTTCATATTGCAAGATAAATGTTGTGTTTCTTTTCAGATATCATGAAAATGATGTCATTGGTAACAGATATAAATAAATTAAGTTAATATCGTAAATTTTGGTGTACGTTGTTACTTATTCGAAAGCACCTAAGATGGAATACCAATGCTATTGATTATGAAAGATTAAGTTAGTATATAGCATCAAATAAATTAAAACGACGTCATTCAAATCATATATATTCAATTAACACCATATAAATAATTGAGGTAACACACACAGTAGAATGGTTATAATTGGCACCACTAGAAAGGTGGGGCAGTTTTATTTATACTTCGTATTGTTTAAATTAGCAGCCATCCTTACATTTTCTTTTATGAATTTGCTAACTGCTATAATTTTTTTATTGTTCGACTAAGCTTTTCGTCATTACTGACATCTTCAGGTCTTAAACAACCTTCCAAACTATTAGTATGTCATCTACATACCTGATCCATTTTTTAATTCTTCTTTCTTTATCTATATCTTTTAAAATTTTGATTTCAAAGCTATTCATGAATATCTCTGCCATTAATGGTGAAAGCGGTGATCCCATTGGTAATCCATTTTCTTGTATGTAAAATTTGTTATTAAATCTGAAGTAGTTCTGGCTTAGGCATAATTCTAATCCTTCTGTTATTTCGTTTTTCCATTCTACATTACTTAATTTGTTTTTCTTTATTATTTCTACTGTTTTTGCTATTGGTATGTTAGTGTACATATCTTTTATATCTAATGACATTAATTTTGTCTTATTTGTTATGGTAATTTCTTTTAATCTTTCTATTACCTTTTTACTATTTTCTATGCTGTGGATTTCTTCTTTTTCATATGCCATTTTGATTCTTTTACTTATTTCTTTTGATATTTTGTATGTTGGCGAATTTATAAATGATACTATAGGTCTTAATGGCATTTCTTTTTTATGTAACTTAATTTGACATCTAAATTTTGGAGCTTCAGGATTATGTTCTATTTTTTGTTTCTTTTGCCATTCTGTTAGATATGTTGTCTTTTTTATCAATTTCTTTGTTTGTGCTTGAAATTTACTTGTGTAATCATATTTTATTTCTTTATATGGTCCTTTTTGTATAAATTGTTCTGCTTTTTCGATATAATCTCTTTTGTTCATTACCACTGCTGTATTACCTTTATCGGCTTTTATAACTATCAAATTGTTCTCCGTGATTTTCTTTTTTAATTCTCTTATATTTCTTTTTATTTGTGTTTCGTTTTTATTTCTTACATTTTTGTTTTTCTTACATATTTTTTCTACTATTTCTTTTACTTTACTTCTTAATTGTTTTTTAGTTTCTTCATTTTTTATTTTATCGATTATTTCTTCACATTCTATTATTGTATTTTCTTTATCTATGTTTGCTTTTGTTGCATATTTTAAACTTTTCCCTAATAATTTATGTTCATTTTCTGTAAACTTTGTTTCTGTTAAATTTAATACTTTTTCAGCAAATTTTATTTCTTTATCTTTTTCTTTATTTTTATTTCTTGTTCCTTCTATTAATTCCTTGAGTTTCTTATTTAATCTCTCTTCCATTTTTCTTATTTTCTTTTCTATGTATTTTTCTTTATATTTAGTTTTATTTATATTTGCAGTACCTAACGAGTGACAATAATATGGTATGTCACACTTATACACAAACAATCAGCATAATATACTATATCATAGTTAATTAACTAAATTAATTAATTAACCATTAATTAATAACAATCACCAAAGTAAATTATTATTATTATATTTGACGCCCATAAAGCCGGGCAATCTACATTAAAGTTATATTTGGCGTCCCATCATGGGGCATTATAAAATATAGTTATATTTGGCGCCCCAAAACGCGGGACAGTAAATAACAACCACTATAAAAGTAATTGTTAAAGGCTTTTACGGCTGAAACGTCTGAGAATAACATCTTTTAGTAGACCACATCCCAATACCCCGGATTTTAATTTCAACAATGAGAAGGATACAGTTTCGATGAAATAAACAAAAATCAAAATGGTCTTTGTGTAACGTGCACACGTAATGAAGTGATTATAATTAATAAACAGAGAAAAAGAAGAGGGAGAATAGAAGCGTGTCAACGTGAAGATTAAATTTTTATAATAACGTGAATTATGTGTTACACACGCAGAGGAAAAACAATAGAGTCGGGGGCGCCCACGTGATAGTGAAAGCACATTACACGCGGAGACAGAGGTATAAATGAGGCACGCAGCCACGGCCAAGCTCTCGCCTGACTACGACACATCTGTCTCTCGGGTTGTGAAACCGTGACCTCCAGTAATGAGCAGATGGCTTGACACCGCTCGTTTTGGGCGGGGACCGTTCCTTCTTTTTTACTATTAATATATTTTCACAGTAATAATAAACAATTCATCAGGCAGTGGTTTTTTCCTGAATTTATTAATATATTTAAATATTATGATAAATAAATACTACTACTATACTACTAGTATGATTACTACTGCCACCACGTAGACCCAACACGTAGTCGCAGAACCAGTTCCTGTTTGCGAGAGCATAATACAAAGGAATACTGATTGAGTAACAACAGCAAAAGTGGGATTGGTTTCTTTTGTTAGAAATTGTGTCAGTGCGTGTGTGCATTTCGCTGTCGATTGTTGGCTGTTAAATCGATAGCGAAATCTTATCGAAAATTTCGAGCCAATTAAAACTAAAACAAAAGAATGCAAACTATCTGAAAAAAAAGAGAGGAGTAAAAGACCGGAGCCATTTTAAAACTTCCGCTACAGGGAGAGAGCTTTACAACGCTAGTGGAAGACAACGAACGGATAGTTTAGATTCCGATTGCTTCATAGTAAAGCAAGAATTTGTTTATTATTTTCATACACTATGATTGTAGTATTTGTGTTCGTGATTATCCTCCTCCCCCCTCATCATCATTACATAACTGAACAACATCATCATCATCATCTTGTATTACCCACCCACTTCGTTTATTACGGTTCCTATCTTTTCATCGAGCCTCACCCAGTGTCTTGTATATTCTACAGATACTCATGCTGTTTCACGTCGTTCGATATAATCTTCTCATTCAGGTTGAATATTTGAAGTTCTTCTATTTCTGCTTCATTTTTTAAAATAACTCTTCGAGTACATCCTTTAACTGTTCTGAACATCTTTGTGTTCTTCTTCGTTTATTTTCTAAACATCGGCTGATACAACCAGCGGCGTATCAGTATTTGGTGTGGTGTGGGGGGGATCGAGTCGGCTTCATACAAAAGAAGAAACAAGTTAAGACTAATCGATTTTACTATCTTCAAAATGGTTTAAAAACGAGTTGAAACATCCTGAAATCAATTCCATTAAAGTAAACGGTAATAACACAATAAAAATGCGTGTTACTGAAACATTACCCAGACGATACTTATTGATTGAATTGATTTTTCAACATATTTCTTATTTTAAACGTACAGACCTACGCAGATGCTGGGTAATAAACCTGATTGTATACTTAAAAAAGAATTACTACTATATTAGTATACACAGCTGAAAAATAATAAAACAGCCTAAAAATTAAGAGATTAAATAAATTCGTCAACATTTTCGACCCTCTGGAGGGGGTCCGGTCCCGTTCGCTCCCCCCGTAAATACGGCCCTAGGTACAACGAACAATATTATTAAATCCTCAGATATTTTTTATGTAGGCCTTCGTTACATTCATCGGATTTTTAAACCGCCTAAAGCAGTGGTTTCCAAAGTAGGGTCCGCAGACCTCTGGGGGTCCACGACAATGTTTCAGGGGGTCCGCGGACACTTTTAAGAAAAAATAGAATATACCGTAATTTTCTCAGATATTTTTATGCTCTAAAATCTAAATTTTAGAATCTTAAAACAATTAGTACAAGATTCCAGCAGTACTTTGTTTTTATTCAAACTAATTGTAATTGTAAAAGTAATTTCAAACTAATGGCTTTAATAATGTCTTTAAATCATGTTGTGTTGCAGATCTGTTTGTCAACCGAACTGACTAGAGCGCCACATCAACGCAGAATGATCGCCCTGTTTTAGTCCACGTATAAGCACTGTATCTTGTTTATAAGCACTGTATCTCGCGTGTAAGCACTGTATCTAAGCAAAAAGTTTTTCCGTGTAGCTGGATTTCGACACGTTTGGCTGGAAAGATAGAGCCGAGGTTGGCAAAGTTAAGATATAAACTTGATGTTGAGAGTGGCTTAATATTGAATTAATATTATCAGGCATTTAACCTAATATTCGAAAGCTAATTGTTCGAAAGCAGCTTCATTGTTCACATTAAACTATCTTTGATATATAATTAATATTATAAGCAAGTTAAGAGAATTTTGATTTTAATACATTTAAAAAAAAAAGAGTGTATCATATTTACTGCTTGTTTTATTTCATAACTTAGAGAGGTTCCGTGAAATTTTTAATTTTTTCTTGGGGGGGGGTCCGCGGACTGAAAAGTTTGGGAACCACTGGCCTAAAGAATGGTCAAAATGGTGCTGATCTTAGGCACGGCCTCTAAGATCCAAGAGCGACATATCACAAACCACAAGTACGGCACAAGCACGATGGGACAGCGGGACAGTGGGAGAGCGATGAAGAAATAACGAAATCAGGATTCTCCTCGTACTGAGTCCCAGGAAAAAACTGGGGCCCAGGAGATGTCACCTTGGAGCCTCCTGAGCCGTCCTGGGTTTCAGTCAGAGATCCGCCTCCTAGATTCTTTCATTCACTCTCGGCCGTCGGGAACGTAGACCTCCTCCGGTACTGAGACCGTCGACCGGTTTTTACCTGTAATCACAAGCGGGCTCTATTCCGGGCAAGAAATAAATTTAAAAAGGAAATTATATACACATACTAACCTCGAATACTCTTGTAGCGAAGTCATAACGAGAGTTTGTCAAGAGTTATACCAGAAAGGAGAGATCCCAAGTAAGGGGTCTCGTCCAAGCCCGCCGTTTTCACGTAACATAATGTTACGACGGTTTCACGGATCGTCGTATTGTACAGTGGAAACAAAATACAGACGCCGATGAAGTCACTAATTACCAACTTTAATTAGTCACAAATAAGAATTTTAAATCAACAAGGTACTCTCATATACTCTCAAGTCAATTGTCCACACACACACACACGCGCGCGCGCGCTCGCTAATAATGTCAACTAACAGAGTTCCGTACTAATTACAACACAATAATCACTTTCCACAAATCCGCAACAATCACTCTACAACATCGCCAGATGTAACTAACTTCTAAGCCGAGCCGCCCGCTGTTGCTTATATAGATCCCACAGATGTTCTAGAATAATTTTCCATACGCATGCCAGCATAATTTGCGTAGTTACAAGTGCTCTAGAACAATCTGGAGTGCTACGTTAGTGGTCGGCCTTGACACAGACGCCACACGCTGGGCTAGTCGAGAAACGTGTAGAAAAGAAAAGAACGTGGAATAGTATGGCAAAAATTATGAGAAAGACAAGAAAACTGGAACTCAATGAAAGTAAAAAAAGTCTGGAGCATGTGGAAGGTACTGACGAGGAAATGGAAAAAATATTGTCAGAGGATACCTCAAAGCCTATAGAAGATAAAGACAGGACTAGAGGTATGTATGTATTTAAATAAATAAATTGTAATCACAACCAGAAAATTGAAAATTATTAGTCACAGCGAATTTTTCTTCATTATATGTATTTTTTGTGTGTACTGCCCTCCGCTTTTAGCGGCATACAGACTAATTATAAATTCACGTAAATTATTCTACCATAATTATGACCGCTGCCAGCTTAACAGTTCCCTCGGCGATAATAACTGTGTTTTAAGTAACAAAGCCACGGGAAGTCGTTGACAGTGATCGAGTGTCGAAACCACGGTCCGTCGTCCACTTAGTTATGTGCAGTGGCTAACGTAACGACACTGCGACCGCTATGGCTTCGTACAAAGAGATATACATCGTGTTAAATGAGCCGGAGATGTACATATTTCTGGTAAACGGCTGCGCTGTTTGCAGTTACACGTTTAACGTCCAGTGGTTTAATAATAATAACAATAATAATAATAAGAGTCTTGCTCAAACGTAGTTAAATGACCAACAGCAACGGTACGTTGTACCGCTGTGTGAGAACAGAGAATTCCCATTACGTTGTACGTGTGTGTGTGTATGTGTGTGTGTGTGTGTGTGTGTGTGTGTGTGAGCGCACGTATACGTGTTTGACCCCTGCCACATTTAACCTTGTGCATCTTCATCAACACCTACATCATTTAGATACAAGCTGCATTCTTACTCTTCATTTCGTTTTTTTTTTTACTATATTCTAACGTCTAAGAAGTGAATACAAATTGTTGCATTTAAATGCGGTATTTTAAACGATTAATACTCCACATGTGTATAACTTAGCCTCTCCATGATGAAGTTAATAATAACTACTACGCTCTGTGAGCTGCAGAACTCTCTTGATATTTTGAACGAAGTACATTTATTATTGGATATATTATGGCACCAGATAATTTCTCAAATATCAGAAAAATAACGAACATTCTATTTTCTTGTTCAGTAAAGTAACAATTGTACAGCAATTACACAAAAAACCGCTAAAAGTTCCAAACAATCGGATTTGTGTTAAAATTCTCTTTAGTCTGATATCCGGCTGGACTTCATAATTTTCAAATTTTGGGCTCTGGAATCAAAAAAATTTGTTAATTTCAAAAATTGTACACTGTATTCAGACTTCTGTTAAGATTCTCTTTAACATTATATATCCAGTGTATAATTTGCAATTTTATCGGACTTTTGTCACACTCGAAAGGGGGTGTGACGCGAACATATTTATGCTTTTATAGAAGAGAAATCCACTAGCCTCTCCACCCCAACTCCACTTTCACCTACACTTTGGTGGGCCCTGATACGCCTAGTAATCCACTCCAAGGTTGTGGTAGCCAATACCTTCGGCGGAGTGGATCGGTAAGCAAACGAGAGATAGGGGTTCTGTCAGGGAAGCCTGGGGGTATCCTGGGTCCTGGCCTGGCAGGATGGTGCACATCGGCATCAGGGTGTGCATCTAGTGTGGAGGCGGAGGAGCCTACAGTAGGCCAACGACTGCGCACATGGGCTAAGTTAGTAGTCTACTGCGATCGGGCAGAGAGAGGTCGTCAGCTGAGGTGAAAACAACTATCTAGGGGAAGAGCAGCCCGAAATCAAAGTTCCTGGTCCTCCAGTTTGGGGGTTTTACAGCAGGCCACTAACCTGCTTAAGTAAAAATATATGTACTTACAGAACTCATACGAGCCTCGGAAATCGGATGGAAAATACGGCAAAACGATCGATTGGTATAGTAAGCTAACAAAATTTAGACGCATCTGTGGAACGATTCGTAGGTACCTGAAAAATAAAACACGGAAGGATATCCGGAATTTATGAAACTTTATAAAACTGTGGCTGTCCCCACATTCCTGTATGCTAGTGAAACACGGACTCTTGGTAAAAGGAACGTGCAGAGGATTCAGGCAGCCGAAATGAAATTTCTAAGAAGGGCGCAAGGTTGTTCTCTTTTGGATCGGAGAAGGAACGAGGATATTAGACGCGATATAAAAACATTGTATCATTGCACCAGAAGATTGAAGACCACAGAAGGAGATGGTGTGAACACTTGAATCGCATGTCTGATATCCGTCTACCTGTGGGTGCTTTGGGTTAACACCCTACTGGGAAGAGAGATGTCGGTAGACCGAGGAGGAGATGGGTTCCTGAACAGGTCCTTGGAGTGGTGATGATGATGATGATGATGATCGAACTTTTGCCACACTTTTTGGGCCCCGACGTTCTAAAATTTTGAAATTTCCAAAAATTAACACTGCGTTCAGAGTCTGGTTTAAATTCCTTTCAATTTGATACCCCTCATGGGCTTCTGCAATTTTTTTCACTTTTGTGTCTCCCGCCCCCTGGTGAATCAATCTCAAAAAACAATAATTTTCTGTAGGGTATTAGTAGGGATACGCTTGCCAAGACGGCAATTCTGAAAACAGCATTGTATTCAGCAAGAAAAGCTTTATAAGTAGCCGCAATCTCAGTTAATATAATTAACAATTGAAGAAGTTATACGGATGACGCACGCCAACAGGAATAACGAGAGAATTATGCTACGTAGGAATAAGGTGTTTTCACACATACACAGATAAAGACCTAAGCAACAATATTCTGTGGTCAGATCTTTGGAATCACATTTGCAAATACCTGTAATCAATCGATTTGCAAATACAGGAAGTACGATTTTGACAAGAATGCTATGCCGTTTGGAACCTGTCACGGAGTGTTAGACCGACTTGTTCGAGATTGTCGAAACTGGAAAAACGCATGATTTATTTGTACAACCAATCAGCAGCCCGTATTTAAAACAGACGCCAGCTAAAAGCGAGGGGTAACATCACTCTTCGTTCGGTACTTAAACACACTAGACGTGTATAATTCACATGCGAAATTTTCAAATCACGCAAAAGTGCAAAATTAAGTTCTAATTCGAGAAGTAGTCCGCAGTGTAGATGAATTAATAACCTTAAATAACACTCGCTGCATAAAACAACAGTTAATTAATTAAATAATTAATTAATTAATCAACAGCCGTGAAGGACCTGTGCTACAGAAGGCTACAGCATCTGTAATTGCCAGGGCATCTTCAACATCATTGATCAACATCCATTCTTCTGTGCAACACCATCAAAAGGAGGACCTCTACAGATTCCTATCTTCGGTCTACGCATCAAACAGTAAGAAATAGATTCATTGATCAATGATATAAGCACTAAACAAATAATAAAACAATAAACAATTTTAAAAGGACACTAAGAAAAGCACACTTTGTATTTTAACTATAAGGTTAGCTCTAATATAGTATAGGAGTGTTGAATGGAAAGTGGTGTGTAGTATTGGACGTGCAAATTATTGCAGACCTGTTCTTTAGCACTGGTTTGGGAGATAGAAATCTCTTAATCAAACCAGATAAGAGCTATAGGTCGTTTGAGCGTCTTAATCATTACTTTTCACACTCACTCAATAATTATAAGTGATAGGGTAGAGTTAAGTCCTGCCATTAACAATTTAAAGTTTAAAAATAATTAAATAAAAGTTAATTAAATAATCAAGCAAATCTTAAAGTGTTGTTTGTAACGATTCCCCTTGAAAACCACAATCACTGAACGAATCCTGAGAAAGAGTGTCTCCATGCGCTGAGCTAAGCTGAAACCGTGTCATTTGTATCTGGGATTTGTTCTGGCGCCCAGGTAAAGTAATATCACGGGTAAGTAACTTTTTATCTAACATCACAAATATTAGATAATTGTGTTAGACCAAAGGGGGCGTTGTAGTATATATATATATATATATATATATATATATATATATATATATATATATATATATATTGTGACGTGAAAATTCCCTTCACATAAAATTAATCTTAAGATTGAAATACAAAACCATAAAAGCTTAATTAATAGAATATTATTTTTATGCCTGATTAGTAGGCAAAATAAACAATTATTGTAAAAACATTTGTGTTAAACCTTGTTTTATATTATAATAGAGATTGTATTTTATTTTGAGTAAGTTAGAATCAATTATAAGTGTTTATAATTGATCATTTTATAATGTAAATATGAATGTATTTGCTGTAGCCAAGAAAAAACTTACATCTACATAGGAATGTGGAAAGTATTATTGCAGTATGTTAAAAAGGTTTTAAAACTATAAAATGTATAAAAATAGATAGTGTAATTATTTAGGTTTAATTAATAAATGTAAAATTATAGAAGAAATAAGAAAATTTATGATATAAATGAATTCTAACTTGAGTAACATTAGGCATTACAAGGCCTACAGTTTAATCAAAAGATTTGTAGAAATTAATAATATTATTATGAATCATGAATAACTAAATGTATAAATGTTAACAAGAATTTATTTATACAACTACCGTAATAAATTAGGTACAAAAAGATTACTGTAAACCTAATTTATTGAAGTGGTCAAAATTTTATAAAATATAACTTTGGAATTAATGAATAGAAACTGATCATGTAAGATATCTAAATGATCAGTAAGAAAAGGTCTGTTCAATGGTACTAATAACTTCAAGCTAGTATTTAGTACACGAAAGTTAGATCAGTTATAAATAATTTTGTAAATTTTAATCTCAAAAAATGATGTCATCAGTAACAATATTTTGAAGTTCCAGCAATGGAAATTTTACAATTTTGTCACTTGACAACCTAATATTTAAACAAAAGTTATTTATTCCTTTGTTAGATTTCATAGAGTATACTTGAATAAAAATTGTAACCCTAAGAAGAAAGAAATTGAATTTGGAATCAAACTGAAGATCAAGTTAGATGAAAGAAGACTTGATGAAGATTTATTGAAGACAAAAGATTATAATACAATATATCAACAAAGAAGAAACCTTTAAAGTGATCAGAAAAGTGTATAGAAATAATAAAGACAAGAAAGTATTGTGGACAGGTATTAAATTAGAAAACGATTAAATAACAGTTACCTACAATTCACTATTATACTTTTTACACACTTAAACAAGATTGAATACACTTTCACTGAAATAGGACACTCATATTTTATAATTATTTCACTTATCAACACTTATTTATTTTTATTTGAGAATTATTAGAGGCAAATCATTTTATAAGCCCTAACTAACCTATAAACTAACACTGTTAACTTATTCATTATTTTATTTACTGTTGTATTTTACTATAATTTATTTATGTTTGTGAGGTTTTGTACTTCATAAGTGGTATTTTCGTTAATTGTTTGTAGTCTAAAAGAATCCACAACATTAAAAATAATAACAGATTTTAATGTCAAAGCCTGAATTAAGAAGTCACACCAACCGCTGAGCGAAAACTATTATTAGCCTGGACAAATGCATTTATAATAAAGATTATTTAAGTTGAATAAAGGAAAAATAGAAGGAATTTAAAGCGAATAAAAGAGTATTGATTAATATAATTTGTATGGATAATTATTCTTTTTAATAATTAACAATTTTGTTATATAACGAATATTAGTTTTTCTTTAACCAGAGAAGAAAGGTTGGCAAGCCCTATTTTTATGCACTAGACTTGAATTTGAATAAACTAACAAGGTAAATTCAAATATAGAAGGAAAGGAAGAAAAATACTATTTAATAATTTTTTAATTGTTTATTTCAAAACAATTTGGCGCTCAACACCTGAAAAAATAATTTATAATAATTATTTATTTTTGAAGAAATTAAAAATATCCAAACAAAAGCATTACAAATACAAGATGAATCGGGTCATATTATACAATTGACTCACAAACGTAGGGCTTTAAGGAAAATATTTAACCGTAATAAAACCACAAAAAGATCGAGATTTACTAGACGTTATAGAATTGGCACCAACAACTTGGGGCTAATAAACACACATATTTACTAGACGTTATAGAATTGTCACCAACAACTTGGGGCTAAGAAACGCACAAATTATAGACGATAAATCTCGGCAAGGTACAATATATATATATTGTAACGAGAAGACTCGGTCGTGTCTGTGTAAAAGCGTGTATATTGTTTTTTATGTATTAGTGTGGTGTGTTCGTCTCACACCTTGTCGTTACATCAATAGTTGCTGCTAACGAAGTCCGCAGCGTTGTCACAATTATCAGTACAACGTAGTGGAAACCTTACCTGTAATTTCATAGGGGTTTGTGAATCCCGGGTGGCGCCAAATTGTTTGTTGAAAACAATTAAATTTATGAATTAATGTGTTAGTATGGTGTTTTCAGCGGTGACGGCCGTAGCATTCGAATCGGTTCCCGCCTTTGTACAGCTTACTGTATTGCACAGATAGCGAAAGCGCTAGTTGTCTAATCTGTAAGTTCGCTAACACACACATATATAATACAGTTTCCTATGAAATAAAACAATGGTTACACTCTGTACTGTTTCTTTAATGGTTGTTTGGTAATTATGTAATGTGACAATAATGTTATAATTTAGTATTCAATAAATTTGCCCCGACATTAAACATGAAACGCATTATCTCAAGTTGACGAAACTGGTTTTGAACGAGGTATTCTGATGCGATCATGGCTACTGTTTGTATTTTATACGTCGACTCGTCCAAAATCTGGAGTCCTTTAGATTATAAAGAAAACATTAAATATGGTTACAATAAAAAAGTACACTACCGTACATTATCCGTACTTAAATAATATAAAGTGTGGCTACAATTTGTTCTGCAGTGTAGTAATAGGTGTTACAAAAGTTCGCAATCTAGTGCGAGGTTATTTTTTAGTTAACAAGTTTTTCTATGTAAGTTTATTTTATTTAATCCTTGAAAGAAATTATTTTTAATTCATAGTGAGAGTTCGTATAGATATGAGAAATATTTAAAGTGCTTTATTTCTGGGGTTAGGGTATTTAAATGATACTTATCAGTTCAGAAGGTTTGTGATAGATCGTTGTTCTTTGGAAATGGAAAATTCATCAATTTTGAGTGACTTAGGCTGCTGGCGTCCTTTTCTAATTAGTCTTGGGAAATTCTGTTTTTTAATTTTCGTTTATATTGTTCCTGGACATCAGTTAAATGTTATTCCTCTTCATCTCCTTCTCACTGGTACATGTTTTTGGATGTTGACTAGTTTTTCAACATTTTAAAGTAAAATTCGTGTCATACAAAATCTTGCGTCCCTACTACACAAGCGTCATTATAGGAGTACTGAAAATTAACGGAAAATTAGTAACCAACGGCTCGTTTCTATGGTAACCTAAACCCTTTGATTGGCTAAGGTATGGTTTATTGCCATTGTTATCATATTTGAATTTTTATTCAAATTTACTATATATTTTCTGATTGATTTTATTCTTCTGTCTTCCTTCCTGAGTATTTAATATTATCACTATTGTCTGTATTTGCTTTCAAAGATTAAAATAATACCTCATAAGGTAATGTTCTATTAGATATTAACTTTTGTACATTTATGTTAACATTTGTTAATTACATATTTCTTTTAATTTAAGTTCTTATTGTAACATTTTTCTTTTAAAATGATTTACACATTATTCTTGGCTAGTTACTCGCCTTAGATTTGTTAATTTCCTTGTGGATTTTATACAATTTGTAATTATTGGTTTTGACAGTTAGGCATTTCAGATGCACTAGCAGCCATTGACTACATTTACTGAATTTATGAAAATGATGTCTCATTTTATTCTAATGTGTTTTGTTTTGTTATTATCCCATTTGTGTGGTTCTGTCATTTTCTACATTTACTGATTTTCTAGTGTAATGATATTTGTATTGTCTTAACTTCTTAATTATCTATTTGCCTTTGTTAATAAGATGGCTACCACTCCCTATTCTTCCTCAATTAAAACATAACATCTAGGCATATGCTCTGTACAAATTCTTCAGTCATACCCTATTCATAAATATAATTACACAATTATTATTAAGTAAAGTTTGTTTACAACTCATTTCATTAATTACTATTTTTTTTTGGGTGTTAACTAACATCACCTTTTGAATAATTGGTTTTCCCTTACAATCTGGGGTGTTTATTTATTACATTATTAATTTCTTATTCCCTAATTAAACTCTACTCTCAATCCATGTTAACACTAGCTGTTTATCTTTTCATGGGATTCTCCCCTTTTTTACAATCGTTTACAATTAATCTTAATTCTCTTAATTAACAACGTTATTATCACTTTCCAGTGTTCGTTTCATATTACTAATTGTTGACATTTACTATTATTATTAAAACCTTATATTTTTTATTACTATTTTGTTTCACTTTTAATCACATAGTGTTTCCTCATCACTCTTCAGTGTTTATTCCACATTATGAAGTGCTTACATCTAATTCTATCATTAAAACCTTATTCTTAATTATTATTGGATTCATTATTAATCAATTATTGTTTATTATTGATTATTGAGCGTTTTATTATCATAAATGTGGTTTCTAACCATTTTGGGGTTTCACACTTTCACTATTGCACTTTTTAACTGTTTACCTTAGGTGTTTCTTAGTGGGTAATCCCTATAATTATTTCTCTTTGTCACTTTCTCACTTTCTCACTATTTCTTTCTTTACAAACATTATACATAGTATTCTAATGTTATATTTCTATCGAGTTTTACTACATCTAACTCTAATTCTTGGGTTAGTGTACTTTTCATTTTATAATATTACTTTACTGGGTTTTGGTTAAACCAATTACATTAATTATTTAATTGAGAATAATATTTGTTTCTGGTACTGGATAATCATTGGCTTTATTCCCAACATTATACTTGAGTATACCATTTCTCCCTTACATATTTTATATTATTGGTTTGTTGGTTTCACTTTAGTTACATTTTCATTTTTCTTCTTCTTCTCCTTCATTTTCAATTGACTTCATTTTAGTTTGGTTCTCCCCTTCTCGTCTGGTTTTATTTCATTTGGTTGTATGAATTCGTTCAATTGTCTTTATTCTTATTTGGTTTCGGTTTTTTCCCTTCTTCTTTGTTTTACTGTTTGTTTGGTCAATCACTGGGGTTAGGTCATGTCGTCGTTTGTCGTGTCACCGTCTTTATATTTTATTTATATTTAATATTTTATTTTATATGAAGTATATTTATATTTAGTATCATCTTTTTCATCCCTGGTATTGGGGTGGCTTATTTGTGTTGTAACATAATATATATATATATATATATATATATATATATATATATACACGAGTTCCAGTGGTATATTTGTTTGCCGTGGTTTAGGACTTGATAATGGTGGAGACACTGAAAGGCCTCGTCCGGAGCATGACAGGTAGCAGTTCAGCAAGTAACCACGACAAAGTTAAAATCCACTACTTGCTCACCACCTGCGTTTGTGTGCGGCAGATAACTCTGAGACAAACAAGTTTGACTGGTTTTTATCCGTCGATGACATTCGGGTATCATTCTCCTGTCTGCAAACGTTTTGAGGCGTAATCGTAATACTAAACTTGCACAGGAAGTAAAATACAAGGATAGCCGTATAGAAAAGCACAGCAGGTCGTGAAGTTAAGTTAAATATAAGAAGGACATACAATAAAAATAACAAAGGGACGAAGATTTAGATAATGTGGGCATATAAAGAATTCTCATCACTAAAAATTATTACGAATTCGAGGCCCACAGTTGAGACACTAAAAGAGAGATGGAAAATAAGACGGGAACAACTGGGGATTTTTTGAGAGGAGGAAAAGTACGATACGAGAGAGAATGGAAGAGGACAGCAAATGAAATGAAAAAAAAAACAGTAAAGAAGGAAAATAGAAGTGGAGCGACTATTCAGATGGACCAGAAAAGTTCAATTGAGCTAAGAACATACAGCGCTGCGAAATAATAGTAATAGTTATTATTATTATTATTTGCCATCTTCATCATCATTATCGTCGCCATCATTGTTGTCGTCGTCGTCGTCGTCGTTGTCATCATCATTATAGTCGCTCCTGTTGTCGTCATGTCCAGAGGACGATATCGGAAGAAATGACGGACGGAAAGAAGCGAGAGGCAATAAAGTAATTTCCATCTAAGTATTCGGTGTTCTGCCCTAAGGCAGGTTTAAAAATTGTAAGATCTCTCCAAGCTGTCCCATCGCATGCCAGTCTTTTCGTTTTTTCGTAACACCCTCTGATTTTAATGCTATCTATTAACTTCATTGTTCTACGCCCTCTTCTTTTTTCTCCTTCTATTCCGTCTAGATGAAGAGATACTCGAACAGACGGAACGTGACAAGCCACAGGGAAAATAGTAAAAACTACGATCTGTCTGTCTGAGGTGTGTCTCACAATAACATCTGGACGCTTCAACCGATTGTCGTAAAACTTGGCATACGTGTGCATACTTTGTTCTATACTCGAACAATCCAGCCGTGGACCACGCGAATATCATTTCCTTTTCTTCTCCTGCCAGAAGGCCCTCATTCGCACACTATGCGCCGCCTTCCTTTCCATTGTCCACCCCTTTCTCGTCTTCTCACTGCAGAGAACCTCAAGATTTTGAATTTTGTTTCTGTATGTATTTCTATCCACACAGTCGTTCAAAGAGATACCCAGTTTCATCATTTCCTGCTTGAGTTGTTTGGTGTATCCGTTCAGACTGGAAAATTGCCAAATATAGTTGAAAATTTGTATATTTAATCTGGACCGATCCATCCGAAGAATTCTTCTTTCGATTTTAAGAACTTTTTTTTTTAAGATTGATCCATCCAAAAATATAGGTAGGAGGAAAAAAATATGAGGGGTCAAAAGTGCAAAAAAAAACGCAAAAGCCCCTGTGGGTTATCAAATTAAAGGGATTTTAAACGAAAATCTGAATATAGTGTTGTTTTTTTTTTGAAAATTTCACAACTTTTGGTGATCGGAGCCCAAAAGTGGGTGAAAATTTTTATAAAATCACAAAAATCCGTGGGGATATCTAATGAAAGAGAACATTTTAATTAACATCTGACTTTTTAACTGCAGTAATGAAAACAAATTGTTGCGACGTAACAATGACAAACCGTCATTGCTGGCGTGGCACGTAACAGTACGTTGTGTTATGGCTTGTTACGTGTACGTCGCGTGATTATTTACTTATTACCGTTGTGTGTACCATCACAAAACAACAAAACGTTTTCACCACGAAGAGCGAGAGGTTTGCATGCGGTATAACTGTACATGATGCAAGCCAGCAGGCGTGTTGCTGTGTGTGTGTGTGTGTGTGTGTGTGTGTGTGTAGGATGAATGCAAAATATTTGCCGAGGCACGTCGCCGTCGTCCAAGGTAAACTGGCGCGGCGCGGGGCACAGCCCGCCCGGCCTTACCAACTGAGAGAGTGGTGTGAAAAACCCAAACACAAGTCCTGTTGTGTTGTGTTGGTGTCTTCTTCACGATCGTTATTAGTCACCTCCTGTGCCGTTGCGTTGCGTTCGAACCTTCACCTTTCTCTCCGCTGCTTTTCTTCGTTACACCTCGATCCCTCGTGTTGTTCGCTCGCGATGTTTTTGACCTTCATTAATTCGATCCTTGATATTACGGATTCTCGATGTAAAGTGTGTTGAGTTAGTTGAGGCGGCGTTGTGTGCCTCTTGTTCTCACGATGAGCTCACGGGTCGCTGTCTTTAGATAGTGTTATAAATAATCTAACACAAGAGAATTTGTTAATAATAATAATAATAATAATGGGTCCCACGTGTACCACCGAAGCAGCTTAGGAGTCAGGCAGGGTAAGCTGTCTTATGCGTGCCGTACAGCATACAAGGAAGCCAGTGTGGTCAGCACTACGCTTCAGCCGCCCATTATATTATCCCCAGGATGTTATCAAAGGTACTCATTTTCAACAGGCTGAGTCGACCTGGGGGCTGAAAAACGCACCTAGATTTTATGGTGTGGGCCTGGGTAAAGAATTTGTTAATCTCGACTTTAATACCAAGTGTACACCCTGAGCCAATGGAGTATCTAGAATTTGGCTTTCGGAGGGGGGTCCGTGTTGGGTCGGCTTCATACAAAAGAAAAAACAAGTTAAGGCTAGTCAACATTAGTCCTACTGTCTTTAACGTGGTAACATCTACTACCAAACCCGTGTGATAACATCCTGGAATTAGTCCCATTAAAGTAAATGGTAATAACACACTAAAATACGCGTTATTGAAACACTGTAAAAACATACTTATTGACTGAACTGATTTTCCTATATTTCATATTTCAAACATATACGCTAACGCTGTGTAATAAACCTACTGTATATTTGAAAAAGAGTTAATACCTAGGATATTAGCGTACACAGCTGAAAAATGTAAAATAAAACGTTTTAACGCAATTCGTCAACTTTTTCGACCCTCTGGGGGGGGGGGTTCAGTCCCGTTCGTTGCCTCCCCCACGTAAATACGCCCCCTGCCCTGAGCTGGAGAACTCGCTCTGTGTATTTTAGACTTCTGTGAATAAAACTATAAAAATTTAAAATAAAAGAATTCGTTATTTGCTGACGATCTGGTTGTAACCAAGAATGCAAATGTGGAAAAATAACGATCACACTAATAGATATCTAACATTTAACAAAGTCATGAAATGATAAAGCTGACATAACACATAACTGTCGTGCATAAACTGCCTCCTTTGTTCCTTTCCTGTTCGTCCTTCTATTCAATACTCTCCATTACAACTACCAAGTAGCAATTTTACTTCCATAACATGCCCTAACCAATTAATGCTTTCTCATGTTCATGCACTCCGAATTCTCCTTTTTTCATTCACGAGCCCAAGAACCTTTCTTATATCTAATTTACTGATCCAGATACATTCATCATCTCTTGGAGGCAAAGGTACAAATAGGAACCCTATAGGATGTTTCAAGGGACAGATATTGTGAAGACAATTAAAATAAGTAGACTCAGATGGATTGGCCACGTTACGAGAACGCATGAAGACGATACTGTTAGAAAACATTATTAGGTGGGGGGGGAGTGGTCTTTTGTCCAGCGCAAGCGACGAAGACCAAGAACAAGCCTCTTGGATAATATAGAGGAGGACCTACAAATTATTGGAGTGAGAGGGTGGCGGCGACGAGCAATGGATGTAGACGATTGGAGAAATGTCCAGAGGAGACTACGGCTCAACGAGGGCTGTGACGATGATGATGATGATGACGACAGGAGTGACGTACAGGCGGGGTACAGCCCTACAGGGAGGGGGTCGTGACGCAAACTGTGTCATTGAAATTTTTGGGGGCTTTGACAAAAAACTATGGGAAAGTATGAAAAATTATAACTACTTTACAATAAAAAATTGAATGTTTATAAAAGTTCATGGTTTGTTAGTGAAGAATGGAAGAAATCGTAGAATTTTAATGCAACACTAAGACCGATCTAAAGACACAACACAGAAAGAGGATCATGATGAAGGAAACACTAGCATGGACGTTGACGATGAGCCTGAAAGTGAAAGAGAAAATGTTTTTTTGGGTCACAAAGGGATTTTTGAAGTCTTATAGGTGCTTGATTAATTTTTTAGGCTTTAAGAGACTGAAAGTTGTTTATACAACTTTGCTATCTTTAGCCGTAACCAGTTGTTCGGCTGAAAGAGGTATGAGCCGAGTTAAAATAATAAACAACAAGCTCACGTCAGCAATGGGAAATGCATGGTTCTAGCTACAGAGAAAGACTTATTAGAGTCGATTCCTCATGAAGAAATAATTGATGCCTTTTCTTTATCGTCATTGCAGAGGAAGAAGTTACAGTGCTCAATATAACCCAAAGCAACGAGGATTTCATCAAACCACTATTTTTTTCCACTTTTCCTTTTTTACAACACGCTTTGTTGATATTTTGTTGCTTTGCTTTGAAATATTGTCTTACACGTAATAATTCATTAGACGTTTTATTTATTTATTTGTTTAATTGCAATTGAGAATGTATCTGCAAAATGTACTATTTTCAGCTTCAGCTTCCTTGTAATAGAAAGCTTAGTACAAGAATATTTTCTTTTAATTTAAATACCTTTCTTTGGGGTGGTTATTCAGCAAGTTTGGGGGATTGAGTCAAGAGCTTAGGGCAGTGGTTCCCAAACTTTCCGGACCCGCGTACCACTTTGGTATTCCGCGTTCTTTCGAGTACCATTGGAGCCTAAAGAAAGGCTATTGGGATTTTCTCAATAAAAACATCATACAACATGAATCATATTATCTTATCTTATATTATCGTGTAATCTTAATTATCGTGTATCTTACAATTCCCAGTCATGTATAATTCTTTAAATCTAATGAATAGAATTTACAAAACGGGAACTGATTTTTAAAATTAATTTCAGGTTGGTTGTATGCTAAAATAAAGTATAAAGACAGTTGTTTAGGTTGTGTTTTTATAATGGTAATCGTTTTAAATCATGTTCGATGAAAATGTATTGTTGTTTTGAACATAAACATTTTTTTTTTAAGTAAATACTTCTTCCTAGATCGGAACCCCTTGCGCACTTCCTTGCGCACCAACTTGGATCCCTCCGCGTACCACCGGTTAGGAACCCCTGGGTTAGGGGATGTGGGCACCCATGATGATGGTATTCATAATTTCCCGCAGCACCATATTATACAAAGTTCTGCGCGGTGTTTGTCCCTTTTGCAAGCTGCCCAGGCCTGGACCTGCACAACACAGTCCTCACAGAACTCCTCATTGAATCCTTCCGTATCCTTTCCCCTGTATTACGCGATGTAAGAAGCTTCTTGTTTTCATTGAACCTTACTTTGGTCTGCTTTATTCCATGTACATCATGGACTTATAATTGATGAAAGCGTAAAAGGAGGTCATAACGAGTTCAAGAACGAACGACTTGCGACACATGGAAGTGGAATGAGAGAGACTCGATAGACGTAAACACTATGAATAGAAATACACTATACAAAGGTTGTTTGCCTAAGTAAGAGAAAAAACTCTGTAAATTTTAAATTGACGCGAACGTGCACAATTACAGCTGGGCTGTTTATTGCCGTGTGTTATAAACGTGTCGTTCTTGAGAATGCAGCTCAAGTGGCGTTTTATAACGAGCTACCATCTCCGCGGCTACTGTCCGCTATTAAAAAGCGTAATAACACACTGTTTGCTGCAATGTTGGCTGGCTGCATAGTAAAGTGACTACTATGCGCGAGCAGAATATACCTCTAACCTCTAGCCTGTTTTGTTTTTCAAAAAGTTTGTAAAAATAATACACACAGACCACGTACTTTGGATGCGGAAAACAAAAGTCGACTCGGGAATTACACTTCAATGAAACGAACACTTTTCCAAATAGGAAGTAGGTCTAACACGAAGAAGGTTTGAGAGAAAGATCGTAAGACATGTTTATGACCCGGTTAAAGAAGTTGACGAATGGAGACTTAGAAATAACCAGGAGATAGATGAGCTATAGATTCATAAAGGCTCAACGAATACAATAGTTAGGTGACCTATTAAATAAATAGATATTATCGAGCTAGGTTAAGATGGTTGAACGATGTGCTAAAAAATCTCAGAAAAATGGATGTGAGGTGTTACAGTGAGATGACAAAGGACAGGAGCCTCTAGAGAAGATTGGTGCAGGAAGCCAAGGCTGACGTTGGGCTGCAGTGATGAAGAAGAACATCTCCAAGCATCGGTTGGTCAACATTCGTTCTCCCCGTGTGTAAAGATTCATAAAGATTCAATGAATACAATAATTAACTCACCTAGAGCGGATGGATGATCATCGTATGCCAAAGAAAATCTGAGGACGCAGGTCTATAAAGGCAGAAAGAGGGGCCGACCTAGGATAAGGTGGTTGGATGATGTTCTAGAAGATTTAATAAGAATGGATGTGAGAGGTTACACTGAGATAGCAATGGATAGGAGTCTTTGGAGAAGATTGGTGTTGCAAGCCAGGGCTGACGATGGGCTGTAGTGCTGCTGCTGAAGAAGAAGAAGAAGAAGAAGAAGAAGAAGAAGAAGAAGAAGAAGAAGAAGAAGAAGAAGAAGAAGAAGAAGAAGAAGAAGAAGAAGAAGAAGAAGCATACATATGAGAACAGTCTCTCTTCGGACACACCCTTCACCTCCGCGATTTTCCTTCTCGACACTTCTCTGTTTCATTAATAAAGCTACTGAGTTAAGGGCTCTTTGGCTGTGGTCGATTGTTTAAATTTACTTCTCTAAACGTTTCGGCCACACCTCCGGAAAAAGGAAAGAAGAAAACTTCAGTAAAGCTATTTTCCGGCCGGTTGGGATGACGACGAAACCCCAAACCACTCATTTAGTCGGCAGACGAGCATAACAGAAAACCACTGAGGGTGACTGCCGCAGCTTTAGTCGAAACGTTTGGATCTACAAAAAGAGTACCACGGGCTAACAACGGGGAAAGTAGTTTTACTAAAGATAAGTCCAGTCGTGAAAGCTTTTTGTTATGTTATAAATGTTATAAAGAAATAAAACGTTCGCAAGGATGGCAGGCCGAGTTGAGGAGTAAGCAGTAACCTAAGACGGAAAACGAGGTTGCCTATAGGTATTTAGCTGGTTCTCTTAAGGGCACACATAACCGGCTATGCTTACCATGTTAAATTCATCAATTTTGAGACCCATTTTCTCAGAACCTATGAAAGATAGAAGTATAAATTTTAACAGGCATGTAAGCACATTATATACTACAAACCGTACTACAATTACAAAGATATCTCAATATCCTGATTTTTATAAATTTGTATGTTTTACTCTAAAAATTTAAATCCAAATAGCAAACTTTTTTTTACATTTTTATTTTTCAGTATCACTGTATAGTTATAGCAGTGTAATAATATCTCCATTAACTCAGTAGCTACAAAGAAATTCAGCTTGATAGTTCACTTGGTTTCTGAAATGATGGGTCACTTATCTTAAAAAAAAATACATTGTCAGAAAAACGCATTTAAAGTTTTTAGAACAGGTTTTTATTGTCTTACATGATTTAAAATAGTCCAGGTCCATACTTGGGGTCTTCTAGTTTTTTTATTCACATTTCTAGTCGACTGTCTGACCTTTTTCATCAATTCATCTGCTGCTCTCTCTGCCTCAAGGATTCATTGCAAGTCAATTTTTTTCATTACCTTAACCATATTTGATCCTAGTTTGATCCCTAATGTTTATAAGACTTGACATTTACTTACATTACCCTCAGTGAAGGTCAACACAGCATCATGTACACCAAACCAAAACCAAAGTATCCAGTCCAACAAGTATATTTTTTGGCAATCTATTCCAAATCAAATGGTTCAGCGGCTCGTTTGCATTCTGTGTACTACCATGAAGGCATTTTTAACAAATTAGGATGCAAATATTAGTTTTATGGTAGTGAATCGGTAGTGAATGTTTATGTGAATAAGTTTCACGAGTTAGAATGGCCTACAGATTATAAGGAAGTTACAGATTTGTAAAAAGTGGTAATATTATCAGCACTTTTCCTACGGTCTCACTTTTTTGAAAAATCGTAAAAAATTTACTATTGGGCGTATTCACATAGGCTAAATTTGGTATCAAAATCACTCAGAAAATATTGCAAATTATCTTTAAAGACAAAAAACCAAAAATCGATTTGCCGGTTACGAGTGCCCTCCGCTCTAGGCTGTGCGGTTGTGCGTCGCAGAGACGAACCGCTCGGTGTCTGAGTTCCGAGCTACCTTCTGGAGCTCCTGCATCGTGGCCCTGCCCAAGTAGGGCGTGTGCTCTATAGCAGGCCGATTCTCGGCTGTTGTGCTAGCCTACACTAGCGCAGTATACACCGAGGGCGTTTCCACGAATCACCTGGACGTATACGGTACCTTCCTAGCCCAGCCACTAGAGGATTGTCTGGGAACCTCGCCGCACGTGCATAAAATCTGCGTGCAAGCCGCCTGAAAGTTTCGTCTAAGGAGCGGACGCTCAGTCCTCTCCTTAGAAGGCGTGATGAGAAGCGACGGGGGACTTTGGCCGCTAGCCGAAGACCCCTGTCGAGGACGCTCTGCAACTTCTTTTTATGCATTGCGGCGAGGTAACCCCAGACCGGGCAAGCGTAGGTAATGACCGGCAGCAGATACGCGCCGACGATCATCCTGCCCAATTTCCTGGTCATGGCTGAGCTGATCAGGAGTGGAAACAGTAAGCTCAGACGAGCGGATGCTGCTGAACTGTCTGACCGTGGGTACGCCAGGTGAGCCGACGGTCGAGGTGTAATCCGAGGTACTACGAGTGCAGCAGAGTCAGGGGCTGTGCGGGACGAAGGGCTTGCCCGTCGCCCGCTCGTGTACTACGTCCCGAGCTTCAAAAGAGCTCCTGCCGTAGGGACTACTGATGTTCTGGATTTAGGGTGTGGCCTGCTACCGGCCGTGGGTTGTCAATTAATTATTTAATTGAGGGTGAGTGTTCGCCGAGGCCGGGTCCAAGATTCTCCTGGCACAGATTGGTAGCGACCGAGAGCGCTAATGAGATGGTTGCCCTGGAATCGGGCGGAGCGACGATAGAATTTGCGGGACAGTGTCCGTATAGTGGCGTCCAGGGAACGGACACGCAGGGATTCACGGATGGTTTTGTTAGATGTCAGATAATGGGCTTTGCATGCCCAGCGCAATCCTCGGTCGAGGAGAGACTGAAGCTTTCGCTTATGGGTCTTGGCCAAGTAGCCCCAAACGGGCATCGCGTAGGTAACCATCGGCGCCACATACGTGGAGACGATAAGCTTCCCTAGGCGGCGGGTCATGGCGTTGCTACATAGTATGGGTCTGAGTTGATAAAGACGATGGGCGGTCTTTCGGGCTACTTGCGCAGAGTGTGTCCGCCAGGTGAGACGTCGGTCGAGGTGAACCCCGAGGTACCTGACCTCTCGAGACCAGGGCAGAAGTGTGTCGCCTACGTAGAGTCTGTCGGGGAGCCTAAAGCGTCTGGAGAAGACTACTGCTGTGCTCTTGGCTGCGTTGATGGCAACTCTCCATTTCTCTGCCCACTCAACGTATTCGTCCAATTGCTCCTGGAGCCAGAGAACGGCCGTCTCAGCACGACGATCGACAGCATACACTGCCGTGTCGTCGGCGAACATGGCCAACCTGGTGCCAGGCAACTTGGGCACGTCGTTGACGTACACAGAGAAAAGCAGGGGGCCCAAGACGCTTCCCTGAGGGACACCAGCAGTAATAGCCCTTTCCGAGGAAAGGGTGTTATCAACTCTCACGCGAAAGGTTCTGTTCTGAAGAAAGCTAGCAATCAGATGAAGGTAGCAATCCGGAAGCAGAATCTCCGTGAGTTTGTAAAGTAGGCCTGGATGCCAGACACGATCGAAAGCCTTCTCGACATCAAGAAAAACGGCGACGGTCTGCTCTCGCGAGCAACCGGCCTCGGCCACGGTCTCCACGAAACGCATCAATTGATGCGTCGAGGAGTGCCCAGCACGAAAACCGAATTGCTCGGGGACCAGAATATCGAACCGTTGAAGGTGATCCGTTAGCCGCCGCTGGACTAGTCGTTCGAAGACTTTCGAAGTGGACGACAGCAGGCTGATAGGCCGGAGGTTCTCGGCGAACTTGTGGTCTTTTCCCGGCTTCGGGATCATCGTGACCGTAGCCGAACGCCATTTCTTAGGAAAATAGGCGAATCGGAAGCAGGCATTGAACAAGTCGACCAGGAAGCGAACTCCCCGGTCCGGAAGTCTCTGTAGGGCGGTGTTGGTAACACCGTCCGGTCCAGGGCTCTTCCGGGGCCGAAGCGCTAAAAGCCTGTCCGTTACCTCTTCCACCGAAGTGGGTTCAGGTTCGGTTGTGATCGGGCTGCCGAGAGAAGCCTCAACTTCGGCTTCTATCTCCTCGTCGGAGTCTGGGTCCCCGGACGGGTTAGGAGCAAATTGAAGCTCCAGGTACCCGGCCAGGAACTCTGATTTCTCGTCCGGCTTGGCAAGGGGATGTCCACCAGGCCCGTTGATGGCCGGGAGTGGAGGACGGCGCCTCTTCCCGGTCATCGCGGTAGGTATCCTGTAAACGGAAGAGTCCCCCTCCGGTGCATCATCTGCCATTTTGGCGACCGTAAATTCCCAGCAGCTTCGTCGGAAGGCCTGCAAGTCACGACGTAACTTGCCGGCCGCCCGATTGAAGCTGGCCTTGTCGTCCGGATCTCGCGTCCGCTGCCACCGTCTCCGAAGTCTGTTCTTCTCTAAAGCGAGAAGACGGACTTCTTCAGGGATCCGGTGATAATCGGGCGTGAGATTAGGCTTCATCCGTGAGCACACGCCGACGGAAGAGACCACGGCTTCATCGAACAAGGCTACCGCCTCGTCGATGTGCTGAGTGGTATCAAGCGGAACCTCCTCGGGAAGCCTGCGACAAAAGGCAGGCCCGAAGCGGTCCCACTCGACCACTCGTCGCGCTGCTCTCCCAATCGTGTGACGGGTAGGTACGTGCACCTCGATGGGACAATGGTCAGAGGACAGTTCCGTTAACACGGACACCTCAATCTGGTTGACAACTCCCTTGACAACTGCAATGTCTAGTATGTCCGGTCGGGCTCCAAGTCGGAGGGGATAGTGCGTCGGTTGTCCGGGTCCGTAGGCTCGTAGATGGTGGTCGTGTAGGTACCTGCTAAGCGCCCTCCCGGATGGCGTAGTCAATCGACTACCCCATTCGGGGTGTTTGCAGTTCAGGTCACCTGCAAGAATAACCTTCCTATGCGCACTGAAAATTGCGGACAGGTCGGCGTCTAGAACTGGTTTGGTCGGCGGTTTGTAAGCCGAAACCAGGAGGACACCTCCGAGAACTCCGGAGAGTTCAACGGCTGTGGCCTCGATATTTTGGCGAGGAGGCAAGACCACGCGGTGATGTGCAATGCAACGTTTCACCGCTATGGCCGTACCACCCCCCGCGTTCCGCCCAGGTCTATCGTCCCTGTAAAACGCATAGTTAGGCAATCTCACGTTGTCATGTGCCCTAAGCCAGGTCTCAGAGAGGAGAAGCACGTCGGGCTTGCGACGGGCTAGGAACTCTCTAAGTTCCTCGAGTTTGGGCAGAAGGCTGTTGGCGTTCCACGCTATAATGGAAAGGTCGCGCTTAATGGAGGTAATTCTGTTAGCGTGGAACATTACAGAAGACCTATGGCGGCTGCAGCTTCCGCGAGGAGGAGGAACTTTTCAGTCGGGTTCGCCGTGCGAAGACGCTCCCGGATGGATCGATAAAGACGGGCCACTTCTTCGAGGTCATATTCCTCGAGGAAAGACTTTACCTCGGCAAGAGCTGAGGGGGATGTGGACGACGATGAAGCAGTTTGGGCAGGGTCGCTGCGGGCGGCGGCAGCATAGCTGCGGGCTGAATTCACCCGAGATGTGTTCCTGGGTGGGCGCTCGGTCCTTTCAGCTGCAGGACTGGGCTCTACTCTGGTCTGCCGAGCAACCCCAGCGCCGGAGCGCTGCGTTGGTCTGGTTTGTGGTTTCTGGGCAGGGGGAGCGGGAGCAGCGTTTTTCTGTTTCTTCTGCTTCTTCTTCTTCCTAGACTTGGGCTTGTAGCGAGCCGCAGGTTGGGGAGATTCAGACCTCTCAGGGACTGGCTCGACTACTTCCGGGGCAGGTTCCTCGTCCATTGGAACGGGCTGGTCTAGGGTCGATGCTGGCGTAGCATGCTCTTCCCGAGCAGGTTGGGACGATGCACGTGGCTGAGCACGTGGGCGAGGTCGGGCGGGAGGTTGTGGCACAGATGAGCTGACCTTCTCCGGGAGACGGGGAAAGGCAGCACGATCCGGGACGACTGGAAGCTGCTGGCGGGCAGGAGGGTTGTTCCTGTCCGCAGCCTGCCTCAGATGCTGCTGGAAAACCCAGCATCCTCTGTAATTGGCCGAGTGAGGTTCGCCGCAATTAATACAAAAGCGGCGCCCCGCAGCCGGCAATTGACAGGCCTTGGTCGGATGCGGCTTTCCGCATCTGACGCAGACCTCAGCGTTGTGGCAGCTGTCCGAGCCGTGCCCGAACCGTTGGCAACGATGGCACTGCGGGACGTGGCCAGCTTCGCGGCTCCTTTCAACTTTTATTCTGAGCCCGCAAAGACTGGTCAGGCCCAGCAGTCTGTCTGCCTGGTCCCCCTTCAGGAGTATCACCCGGAGGAGGGGTAACTTTCGCCTGGGTCCATACGTGGTGTAGAGCCTAGTGCTCTCCTTAATAGGGAAGCCGAGTTGGCGGAGCTCGTCCGCCACCTCGTCCGGATCGGTTTCCTCGTCCAGGCCGCGAATAATCAGCCGGACGTGAGCCGCCTTCTCATTGGTGAAGGTGTGAAATTGCAGACCATTTGCCTGTAAGAACAGGTAGACGGCACGGTACTCTTCGTCCGTCGCGCAGCTAACGCGCAGGCAGTCCCTTCCACGAAGAGACATCTGCACGTCCGCCGAGAGACGAACGCCGAGCCGGAGGCGTCTGGAAAAGTCAACGACGTTCTTGACGCCGTTGACGAACAAGGGTGGAGGGCGGCTTCGACGGGAAGGAGCATCCAGATCAAGCTCCGGTTCATCGGGGAGCGGAGTTTCCTCCGCTTTCCGCTTCTTTTTTGATGTAACTACTGTGAATGACGACCCAGGCGTGGGCTGGGACGCAGTACACGTCGGGGCAGGAGTACCCCTATTGACAGAGTTGGACCCGGCCGAGACCGATTGGTGGCCCTGAGAAGGACCACTGCACGATCCGACCGAGTCAGGGACAGGGTCGGGACCTACCGATGAAGCATTGGATTGGCCCTTAGCAGGACCATTCCGCTGCCCGGCCGCAACGCGACGGTCGCCCATCGCGTTTTGGCAAAGGTATTCGGGCCGAAGCCCTCCTACTGGGATACTGAACCCGCTTAGCGCCGGTATTGGAGGCCGCACCACGATTAAGCGAAGCGACCGACCGCTACCGGCAGGGACCTAACTTAGCCTACGCCAAGCTAAGCGGGCCGATGCCTCCAAAAGCCGCGGGGAAAACAGTAAATTAAGCTAGGCTTACCTGGAGCGATCCCACGAAGTAATCCCAACTGGTCCGGGGTTCGCGAAAGCCACAAACACCACACAGCACTAACACTGGTCCACAGCACTGCACTTAGCCGCCTGTTGGCACCGGGAGGCACACTACGCACGGTAAAACACCAGCCGACACCAGACCGCGAGCGGCTACTGCCGCCAAGAGACTCGCACACGCGCACTCGAGAACTACCACGAACACAAGCACAAGCCGAAGCAACCGATTTATCCGGACTAGATGAGTCTGCTGCCACGCGGCCCTAACAAGGGACGCTGAAGGCGGTCGCACGACCCACTAATGCGTGGCCGCAGCTAGCTTGGCTTCGCTCTTGATGTTACTGTACCGGCACTGCAGGTGATCCTAGAGTTTTCAACACCTTCAGTCGTGAAGACCTTCCTGCCGGCGCAAGCTAGGGCGGGAGTACCAACCGCCAGCAACGTTCTTCGTTAGAAGTCCGCGGTCCACGTCAATCTCGGAGAGCTCTTCGATGTGAAGTAGTCAGCAGCTAGACGATGACTTCGGTGGTCTGGTCTGGTCTGGTACTACGAGTGCCCTTGCAAGTTGCAAGTTGCAAGTTGATGTAGGGCACAGCACAGTGCGTGCCCCGGTGACGGCAGCGTCCGGGCAAGCCCGATGACTGCCTGGTGCTTGTCGAGTGCTTGGTGCGAGACTTGTCGCTGCGAGGATGGGTACCCCCTTTTTTATTTTGGCGGAGGTGAAGGAGACGGGCTGTGATTGGCTGAACCGCTGACGCGATCCACCAATGGCCTGAGAGGGAAGTCTACGCGAACGCTTAGCACGGATTGGCGGGATCTGTACGCCCACAACGGGTCGATACACCTCCGCCAGCCCGGTAAGAGTCCGGTAGACTGCCTTATGGCGATACCGAGGCAGGCGAGAGATTGGAGGGGCGAAGTTGCCGACTGAAGGTGGCGCTAGGCACACCTAAAGCCGGCACAACGCCCGACCAATCTGTCGGCCTGCAACGGACCGGATTTGACTGGAAGGATGGTGGTGAGATCCGATTGGTCGGCGCGTGGACAGATGGTGAGAGGGCAAGTTGGTATTTTAAATTTACGGTGGGTCGTCGAGCAGAGCTCGAGGGCGGCGGCGTTTGACTGGTGGTGGTCCATCATCGTTATCGAGGTGTTGGAGGTGAGGAAAGTCTGAAATGGATGCCCAATGGAAGAGGTTGAACGTAAGAGTTCGCGCAAATCCATCGAGCGACGGAACCTTCAGCCCTCGCCTGATAGTAACATTTTTTACAAACCAGGGAGAGCCGGAGATAAGGCGAAGGGTAAGGGCTTGGAAGGCTTCCATGCGTTTAACGACGTCGGGGGCGAGTTGGGTCCAAAATGCAGGCGCTGCGTACATAAGGACGGCTCGTAAAAAGAGCAGATATATCGAGAGCTTCGTGCGCAAAGGCAGTGGCCCTCGAGGCGATAAGAATGGGTAGAGTTTGGCTTTGACGCCTCGGGCGCGCTGGAGTACTGTGGATACGTGAGCTCTGAAGCTTAGGCGTCGATCAAGAGTGACGCCCAAGTACTTCACAGTACGTTGCCAAGCGATTGGGCTCCCTTCAAGGGAGAGGGTCTGGCATCGGGAAGTGAGCTGACGGGAGAAGGCAATCGCCTCGGATTTCTCCGTATTGATCGCCACCCGCCATTTCCTTAGCCAGGCCGGAAGTAATGCGAGCTGGCGCTGCACCACGTCAGTCGCAAAACGAAGGTTTGCAGAACTGGTGTGATACATCGCATCGTCCGCATAGAGAGAGAGCGTGACTCCAGGCAAAACTGGCAGGTCGTTCGTGTACACAAGGTACAGAACGGGGCCGAGGACAGATCCTTGAGGAACGCCAGCGGCGACGGGGCGGACAGAAGAGTACGTCCCATCGACGCAGATCCTAAATTTGCGGTCGCAGAGATACGACCGTATCAGATGCACAAATGAGGCAGGGAGAGGGGAGGTGGCTAGTTTATAGAGAAGGCCTTCGTGCCAGACTTTGTCGAAGGCCTTACTCACGTCCAGAAGGACGGCGACAGTTTGATGATTCCTGTTGATGGCGTCAGTGAGTTGCGTGGCAACTCGGACAAGTTGAAGAGTGGTCGAATGCTGCCTGCGGAAGCCGAACTGTTCCTGCCGGATGAAAGTATCCAGCAGGGGAGTAATCCGGCGATGCAGGAGGCGCTCGAACACCTTCGATAAGACTGGCAAAAGAGAGATTGGTCGATGATTCTCCGGGAGTGTACGCAGCGTGCGAGCTTTCGGCAACATGATGACTTTGGCTCGTTTCCAAGGGCTGGGATAGTAATGGAGCCGGAGACATCCATTGAACAGCACGTGTATGAGTGAAACGAGACTTGCTGGGGCGTTGAGTAGGGCCGCTGCGCCAATACGGTCCTCGCCGGGCGCCTTCTTGGGGCGCAGTCGACTAATGCCCGTTTCCACTTCGGCCTCGTCGAACGGGTCGATTGGGTCTGCGGGAGGGCGGGAAAAATAGCCAGATAGGAAGTCTGCGACCGCTGCCCTTAATTGTTAGTGCCCTTAAGACAGCTGAAATTATTTAGGTTTTTTTTTTTTTTGCTTACTACTCAACCGTGAGGTGTGCTTCGAGCCTATCAGGCCTTCGCTGGCTTGTGACTGGCTCGCTTAGGACAGCTGAAGTTACATAGGGAACCACGATTTTCCGACTCACATTTTTGCTTAGGCCTCAACTGTGAGGTGCGTTCCTCCTGTCACCGTTGCGAACGTTTTCTTACTTTCACTATTCTTCTGAAGATGGCCTCTGGAGTGTGGCCCAAATGTAGAGATGTAAATTTAAGCAATCGACCACGGCCTAACAATCCAGAACATTGTATATTTAATAACGTTGACTCCAGCCGGGATAGCCTTAGTAATAAATGACTCCTCTATTTCCTATAGCTTCTTCCCTGATAACACATTTTTCTAGATCCTGTTAGATTTCTTTCACCCTTGGTACTTTGTCTATGTATTCTTGTGGAAGGTGAGGATCTTACTTGCTATTCCATCCATTCTGATTTCATTCTTCTAAAGTGCCAGTAGAAAGACATTCACCTTTTCTTTATCGTGGCCGAAATTCTCACAAACTTTTCGTACAGCTCTTGACTTGGTGTCAAGTAAAATGTGAACCCATCTTCATAATACGTACGTTATGTTGGCGTGTACGATTCTCCATGCGCTTTTTTACTAGTATCATATGATACTACGTAGATGCGAGACAGAATCATAGAGTATTTACTAGTATCATATGATAATTTGTAGAAGACATGATAGAAGTGCTCTTCGGGTAGCATCAGCCTATCGTACGGTCTCCGAGCCGGCTGTTTTGGTCTTTGCCAGAGTAATGCCGATCGATCTTCTCACTAAGGAGTGTAAGATCGTCTTTCAGAGGAAGAAGGAGGTAGCGGTGAAGCTGCACGCCGACAGGTACGAAGCCAGATGATGGGGACTTGGCAGAGAGCTTGAGAGCAAGAAGAGCGAGATCGCTGGACGAGGAGGCTAATAAAGCAAATGCAGTCGTGGACAGTGAAGAATGGGAAGATCGACTATTACCTTACCCAGATTCTGACTGGACCGGGTATTTTCTATCTTATCTGAACAGTCTTGGAAAGGCCGAGTCACAAGAGTGCCTGTACTGTCCGGGAGTAGGGGACGATACCAGCCACACGTTTTTCGTCTGCGACAGATGGGAGCAACACACGAGATCTCCCCGGATAACATCGTCGAAGCGATGGTTCGAGGAAAGAACACCTGGAACTGTGTGGCACGCTTCGCAGAAGGGATTCTTCGGTCGAAGAATTTATACTTGGAATACACAACACAGAAGATGAATAACCGGACATAAAATAGAAGCCCGAAATAATGTGTTAAACAGTTACAGGCTAGTGACCTAGAACAGGAAAGGGAGTTAGTGAGTATGACTGTATACTATACCGGAACTATGCCCCCTTCCGGAGATTTGTTTACCACTTTTTTTTCCACCTACCCTCGTAAATAAAAAAAATTGAACGAGCGAAGCAAGTTCTCTGTTTTAACACGACCGTTTGGCATTTGTCTTTCTGTCTGTCTATCTATCTATCTCTATGCGGTGTGTTTTACGACAACTTTTGAACTCATCGACTGATTTTCGTAAAAATTTGGATGTGAGTCCATGCTTTTACCCTGCAGAACAGTACCGTTTTCAGATTGATCCAGCCCCAAAAAAAAAATAGGAGGACGCCAGGTAAAAAAGTGGACAGTCAAAATAGTGAAAACATCGCAAAAGGGCATGTGGGGTATCAAATTATAGGGAATTTTAACAAAAATTTGGAAAAGTACGCGTTTTGGAAAAAATAAAAGTTTTTGGACGTCAGGGCCTAAAAGTGGATGAAACGTTTGATAAAATCGTAAAAATGCGTGTGGCGTATCAAATTAAAGAGAATTTTGACTAACATTCAAAGAGAACGTAGGGTTAAGTTTAGGAAATCTCAAAATTTTAGGACCCAGGACCCAAAGAAAAGAGCCCAATATTTGAAGAAAATGCTAAAAATCCACCAGGGTGTCAGACTAAAAGGAAATGTAACCCAAATCGGAATGCTTAACATTTTTTATAGTTCATTGTGTGATTGTATGCTCTACAATTGTTATACTACTACAGAAACAATAGAATAATCGGTATTTTTGTAATTTTTCCCACAATTTAAAAATGATCTAATAATTTAATGTACGTAACAGTAAGTGTACTTAGTTCAAAATAGTGAGCGAGTTCCCCAGCTCAGGGAGCACACTAGTTTTATTTATATTGTAATGTGAGATGTCATCTTTATTGTTTCCTGACTTTGTCAAATGTTAGATATCTACTAGTGCCACCCTTATTTTTCCACAACCATTAGTGTAACCCTTCTTGGTTATAATCATATCAACAGCAAATAACGAGTCCTTGTTATCTTAATATTTATGGTTTTATTCACAGAAATCTTGGCTGCGTCCCTCCGCCCAACTGTATACAACTATAGGTGCAGCCTCACTTTATAAACTTTAAGCAGCCTGTTCTGACACAGGCCTTTTCATTGAACCGCATGGCTATTAAAACTGTAAAATGTTTATTAACTATCGTCATTTCCCACATACGTGACAGCAACGAGGGGTAATCAGTAGGATCACCACTCCCCCTACAGACATTTGCCAACGATGGCTCTACGGTTATCAAATGTTTTCTGCCCAAGGGCAGGTTTTACAGAGGTCGCTTCCTCCATGCTTTCCCCTACCAACTTAGTCTCTTCATTTACTGATATCGCATCCGTATATTGTCTATCATCTGGTTTTTCCTCTTCCCTTTCGTCGTCGTTGTCATCCTTTACGGCTCAGGCTAGTAGCCTGTTCCAGTCTCAACGGAAGTCATCCAACCATCGCTTTCTGGGTCTTCCCACACTTCTCTTCCCCCTTGGATGATAGTCAAGGGCTCTTCTTGAAAATCTAGTTGGATCCATTCTCTCTACCTGTAAACGCCACTGCGTTTTGTACCGGGAGATTTTCTCATTTAAGCTTTCAGCTATGCCTAGCTTCAGTCTAATATGATCATTTCTGATAAGACCTCTCCTGGTACAACCTTTTACAGCCCACATGAACCTCAATTACGCCCCTTGTATTCTAGATATCTTTGGCCTTTCTGATCGAAGTCTCACTACCATACACCAGTTGAGGTATGGCAATTCCATTATGATATTTAAATTGCGTCTCTTTTCTTGTTTTCTTCTTTAAATTTTTAATGATGCAGCCACAAAGCGACTAGAAGAGACTAATTTTGCTTTCAACCTCCTTATCATTTTGGTATGTGATGCTACACCCTAGATACTTGATATCTGGCACCTGTTCTATTGGCGAGTCCTGTATGACAATCTTTTCTGTCCTCTATTACTATTTATTATTGTTGTATCTGTATTATGTTTGTATTACTTTAACATGTAAATCTTAGAACAAACGTCAATATATCTACAAAATTCATACATGTGAGACAGTGAAGAGTAATACGGTGAACTAATTTTTGTTACGGCCTCCAATAAGAAAAGGTTAGATAACTAGTGAGCAGCAACATCAGGCGGAATCGTCTTCTTCTTCTCTGAGTAGCGTTTCGCGCATTTTCCGGTCTCATTAGCAGCGAGATAATCTTTTAATCTCCTACTACGAGGTCTGGCGTCCGACCTCTTGTTAATAACATTTTACCCCATCCGTCCGTGGAATGCTTAGAACATCCATTCGATACGCGATTATGTATTACAGCTACAGCGCGCATCCTTGACTAACGCCCGTGACACAGACCAAGTAGTTAGATACCCATCGGCCGTGGCCGTACGATATGAACTTTTAATTTTTTTAAACTGGCGATTACACTATAAACAAAACAAATGTGGTTTGAAGATATACAACAATCAACCAGAGTACTAAATACCGGGCTGCCAGGCCGCGGTCGGTTGCTACGAATTCTCGACATCGTCGGCAACGTTTCGTATCGCCGCCCCTCGGGGGATCTTCTTCAGGCCGCAAAAAGCGACAGAGTGTACGAAAACAATAGCGGCAGATCTTCGGCCGACCGATACCACACAACTTTTTCGGGTAAGAGCAACACGTACGTTAGAGCAACGTTTTTGAAAACATACCTTACAAACTTCTTAAATATTTATTATGTATGGTATTTATTCCTTTTTATGGTTTCTATCCAAAAAGGTTGCTCTTACCCAGAAACAGTTGCTCTGGTATCGTTCGGCCAAGATCCGCCGTACTTATTTGTTCAACACTCTGTCGCTTTGCAACTTGCATACGGCAAGTTGCTTCCCCGTGGGCCACCCCACCTTACTTAGTATTGATTTTTTTTTACATCGATTCTACAAAACGTGAGTATGATTTTGAAGGCATAATGGTGTCCATGTGTAATTTTAGTTTCCATGTTAACGTAACAACGCCATCTTCTGGCGTCACAGGCACAGATCGGAGTTATATTATTCCTAGAAACATTTTTCGTAAAAAAATATGACAATGAAAACACGATTGCAATCGTCAACAAACTATTTTATAACATACACAAATATATTTTCACGATTTCTATCATCCAACTAAAATTATATACACTATTCACTACATATCGATGCCAATAATCGCATAATCGAAATATCGAAAATGAGTTCCATCCATCCATATTCACACAGCTTTTCCCGTCTCTTCTGTTCTGCTCATCACACGTTTCTGTCTTTCCGTTCTTCTTCTTGTTCTCTTTTTCCAGTTAGTCGTAGATACACTCTTTCCATGTTCTCCTTGGTGTACTTCTTCTCCTTCATCTATTTGGAACCAACTTTAACAGCTTTTTTCACTAACTATCATCGGCGGTCCAGTTCACGTGGCCATTCCATGAGGGGCGTTTCATATTTACGGTGTCTAGAGCTGGATCAAATCCGCTGGAATGGACTAAATGTAAATATCAAAAATACTAAATACATGCTGATTTCTGCATCAGAAAGAACAAGATATCTATATAATTTATGCACGGGGATAATTCGTTTGATGAAGTTAATAAGTTTACATACCTGGGTAACATGATAGATAATGAAGTGTCCATAAACACGACAATAGATAACTGGATATAAATAGGAAACAGGGCATATTATGCCAAAAGCAGACTATTGAGAAGCAAACTCATCAGTCGTAACACAAAAAGAAAAATATATAAGACACTAATCCAACCGGTTGTTACTTATGGAAGCGAGACATGGACACTGATAATAAAAGGGACAAGAAACACTAAGAAGGTTTGAAGGAAAGTGCATAAGACGTGTTTATGGCCCGGTTAAAGAAGATGACAAATGGAGACTTAGAAATAACCAGGAGATAGATGAGGTATTGTAAGTTTCATAAAGGCTCAACGAATACAATGGCTAGGTCACCTAGAGCGGATGGATGATCAGCGTATGGCAAAGAAAATCTGGGGAGCGCAAGTCTATAAAAGCAAACAGAGGGGCCGATCTTCTAGCAGAAGAATGGATTCGAGGCGTTACACTGAGATGGCAATGGCTAGAAGACTTTGGAAAAGATTGGTGTTGGAAGAAGACTCGCGTTGGGCTGTAGTGCTTCTACAAGCATTTAACTCCTAAATTTTGCACTCCCAATGCGCTTTAGTCTTGATAACGCAGAAGACCTTCTCCCCAAAGTCCATATCCACACTGCTTAGAGCCGTTGGAAGTGATTTATTTCCCAAGTTTCAGAGGCATTGACGAGTATACATATACAGTAAAGCTTCATTTATACGTTTTTCAGGGGACTTCGAAGAAAAAACGTATAAGTGTGAAAAACGTATAAGTGTGAAAAACGTATAAGTGTGAAAAACGTATAAGTGGAATCGAACACAAATAGTATAATTAAATGATGTAGGCCTAGTACTAAATAGAAATAACATATAATTTACAATTTGGAATAATAGAATAGGTATTTATAAAACTTAACGTATATACAGAGAAAAACACACAAATTTATTAAATCATTTCCCAAAAAGTCTGTAATCTTCCCTTGTTCTTTATTTTCCGCGGCTATAGAATAAACTGTGCGTGCGGCTATAGGGCAACTGCGTCATTATTTCGTCGGATACATTACGGCGGGTTACAAAGCGTTTAACTGTCTCCAGGGAACATTAACTACATCACTAAAAGACACGGGGGTCTGCGTTGCTTCTTCATCATCATCATCGTCGTCTTCTTCTTCTTCTTCTTCCATTTCCTGCTGAATGCCGTCAGCAATCTCCGATATGGTCATGGCTTCCGCGGTAACAACATTTTCGTCAATGTTGACATAGTCGTCAAACGCGACATTTTTGTCAATGTTGACGCGTGGCCTTCCAGTTTGCCCCATTCCACATCATCAACGGGAACATCGTGCAGCTATCTTCATTACTACAGGTTTCGCTGTTCCCAAACCTGGCTTTGTGAAAGCAATTGCGGACAGTGAGTTGCGATACTCTGTGCCATGCAGCTGCGATGTAATGCATTGCCTAATAGAAGAGAGCAAACCGTCACGAATTTGTGCAAAAATAGAATTTTAATAGGCTTGTTTCATCGGCATTGAACACGTCTTTGGGATCAAACTGAGACGTTAGTTCCCTCAAACGGGTTTCTTTCCACTCACGCACTGTATTAACGTCTACACTCTTACTCTCGCCGCACACGCTTTTGCTGACGATGCCATGCCTTACCTTCAATTTGTGTAACCATCCGGTCGACGCATGAAAATCTTCAACTCCGAACCTAGCTGCCAGTTCATTTGCTTTTTCGCAAAGGACTGGCTCGCAGATAGGAATTCCTTCCGCCCTGTGCTGCTGGAACCACTGTAACAGACAGTCTTCCAAGAGTTCGTATTTTCCGCCTTGAATAGGTGTTCGCTTATTACTAGAAACACCAAACACACGAGCACTTTCTTCAATTTCGGTTGCTTTAGCCACGATTGAATTTAACGTCGACGGAGCAATCCCTAACTCCTTGGCGATGTCTACTCGCTTCTTATTCCCGCTTTCCTTCACTATTTTAAAAATGTTTAATTTCTCAGCGATCGTAACGCACTTCCTCTTCCTTTCACTCATTTTCCACTTACGATGTTACCTATAATAGAAGCAGTAACAAACTGATGTCGACGAAGCGATGGAGTTTTACGAGCATTGAACAAGTACCGTACGTTTCTAGGAATCAAAGCTTGTTCAAAGGGTACTCGTCAACTGCAAACTCAGCCGGCACTAATTGACGATTCCCTAGAAATGTACAGTCTGTTCAAAATATTTGAATTCGGACATTCACATGATATGCATTTTGTGATACACGCGACGTAAATAAGACAAAAATATTTAAACGTATAAATGAAGTTTCGTACCTCCAGGGACTTAAAAATTTGATCGTATAAGTGTAAAAAACGAATAAACGAAAAACGTAGGCATATAACCGAAATAAAATAACCCGGAAAGTATAGGAAATTTGCCGGAACCTAAGGGAAAAAACGAGTAAGTGTGAAAAACGAATAAGTGAGAAACGTATAAAAGAAGTTTTACTGTATTACTGAGATGGTAGAGTAAACAGTCTTCTTGGTTTGTCGCTCCGAAACACTGAATTCAACTGCACCATCACCATCTTCCCTTCTTGTAAATGATTAATTCGACTTCAGGTGTTTAATTTGCATAAATTTGCAGCGTGCAAATAGATTGAAACTTTCAATGACAAATTCCTCAACTCAGTATGTGTTCCATTTGTTTATGAACATGCGTGTGTTTGTGATGAAAATGTTAATAGCAATCATTCAAAAGGACGTTGATTTAAGTTGAATGAACCGTGAAACTCTGTGTCGTTTCGCTCAACATTTCGATTGTATTCACTTCAAACGACAGCATCGTTATAACTGCCTGCTTCAAGTTATAGTAAAATTGTGTGTGTGTGTGTGTATGTAAGCAATAGGGATAACATTTATCACCTCCTCGTTTATAGGTTTTTAACGGAACACAGCAGTTTTGACGTTACGATGTATCCGCCTCTTCACAGCTGTGCGGCACGCCAGGACACACACACACACACACACACACACACACACACACACACACACACACACACACACACACACACACATCGGGACACTGTGCCCATAAGGTTCGGGACCGAAGCCGGAACAACTTGAATTTCGTGCGAAAAGAAATAACGAATATTTTATGGTGTAATAATTCTCAGCTGGAAGAAAAACCAGCGAAGCCTACGCACTCTTGTGAGGCGCCACCACGTTGGGACAAACAAGATCAAATTTAGTATAATACTACGTCTTCCTTGACTCGCGACAAAAGCTCGATATCGTACCCATGAACAAGAAAATATTTCTCAACCTGACTGACTGCTGGAATAGAGGCTCCCTTCTTCTTCTTCTTCTTCTTCTTCTTCTTCTTCTTCTTCTTCTTCTTCTTCTTCTTCTTCTTCTGCTCCTCCTCCTCCTCCTGGTCCTCCTTCTCCTCCTCCTTCTTCTTTTTCTACATTCTTCTTATTCTTATTCTCTGATATTTCTATGCAGAGGTCAATCGTTCCTTTTCACATAAAATTCGGTCTGCCATGTCGCCATCAATGAAATACTTTTCGTCTACTGGTCGGCGGGCAATTTATGATTACCACAACGAAGAGCCTCTTCTTATTTCAGTCTTTTTTGAGGGGCGGCTCGTCTGTTATCTGCTCTTCACCAGATGTTTTTTACAGTTCACTTAACTCTTTCAAATGAACTAACAGTTTGATTTTCATCCTTATATCCGTTATACGTATTTTATTCACGCTCGTAATTTGTAAATATTCCTTCGTATAAATTAAATTCCATATTTAGGATTGAATCCCTTCTGTTAGAGGCCTCATTTCTGTCCCATGTCACTATGTTTTCAATTACACTACGAACAGTATATTTAGTTTCTTGTCTAAAAGACTTTTAATCCATGACAATTCGTGTAGATATATTTAGTTGTGTACGAAGTGGAAAGATCATTTCGGCTCTTATAGATTATGGCTCAGACAATCACGACACGGAAGACAGGAGTACATAGCGATAATGAAATAAACATCGCTACCTTAATCACCCTAATTTTTTCCGGCATAGCAATAATTCAAACTGATGAAGACTTCAACTGAAACTCAATGATTTGTAACATAGCTAGCGGACTGCAACAGGCCTCAGGGTTAATGCTTAAAGAAAAAGAAGATAAGTCTTCTCTGCTAGAGTTAAGTGCGATAAAAGAGTTAAATATAGCTAGAGTGATCACTTACGCAAATTTCTGTTTCGATTTTCAAGAAATTTATAGTTTACAAAAAAATACGCATACAAAAATGGAAACGGTTAGGTAAGATTTTTTCTGCCAACGCACAACAGAAACCGTGATTTTTGAAGAAAAAAAAAAACAGTTGTGTTCAAGCGCATAATAGTTTATGCGAATTTGATACGTGAAAATTTTCAAACCCTTTTCTACAGTAAACTGATGTTTAAAACGAAATTAAAAAAAAAAGAAAAACAATGTGTAGAAAAAAATCAGTATACATGTATAAAATATACCAAACCAGCTTTAACAGTTTTTCAAAATTTGTTGTGCACTTTTTTCGCAGCGTACGAAACGTCACAACACGTAGACTTTTTGGGATCAAAATTTGTTCAGACCCATTTTCAAATAGTAAAATATTATTTATTAAAATACATTTTGCTAACCGAGCAGAGCCATTAAGTGAGGCCCGGAGAGACGCGAATATAGACACGAAGTGAGTAAAAATTACGCTTTAACTAACTATTCAAAAGCAAACTAATTACTTTTGTAATTAATAATAAATAATTTTGTAAATTAATATAACGATAATTAAAAACAAAATATAGAACATTTTTGCCACACAAGGCACAAGATTGTGACGACAGAGGATTAAAAAAATCGGCCTGTTTACATTTGCCAATCTTATAGTACTACAGTCCATAAGACCGGTAATTTCTTCATTTTCTCATTTTACACAGACGAAGAAGAAGAATAGGAATAATAATAAATGTAAAATAAAAATATGGATAAGATCAAGCAAAATAAGCAGAAGAAGAAGAAGAAGAAGAAGAAGAAAACGGGTGGATCGATGCGCGCGCACGTGGTTGTAATTTTAGCCACGCTAATGTAGTCGAAGGTTCATTGTTAGTTCCGTACCGGTTATGCAATGTAGACCATCCCACTGGCATTTGTTTTCGTTTAAATCTCTCGGTTTGATAGTGAAATTGATGAATCACACGACGAGTAAATTAATTCAGTTTCCAAAGAGACGTGCGCGTGCGCGGCGGTCGTCGAGCCTGTCTATTGTTCTCTGCGTCACGGACCGCGGAAATGTCTCCTGCGCACAAACAAAAAACTTAATTAAACACGTAAATAAATTTACACAACGGAGTTATGTGCGGTACTGAACAACAAGATGCTCTGTACACAGATTTCAGTTTGCGTGTCATATAGTCCAGGTCTTATTTTTGACTTGCACATATCACTTGATCGTCTGCAAACTGCAGGGTGTACAAACATGTGTCATCGTTAATTTCAATATCCATCCCTTTGCATTTTTTCTTCCAATGTGTTATAGATTTTATGAACGCTTTTATACTTTATAAATAGGCTATATATTATAAACGATTTGCGTCTCAAAGTTTTGAGTAAACCAACGCGTGAAGGATGCTGCAAGTTTATATGTTATGTACCAAAATGTTGAATGAATGTCATTGTTGAGGAAATTCTAACTTTATTTTATTAATTCACAAAACACCGTAATTACTTTTGTTTCATCATCATCACTTCATGGATAGGATTTCTCCTGTTCCGGCCTCATGACTTCCGCCATCTTGTGACTGGCCTGCCTACAGATCTTCTCCCAACCGGCTCATACTCCTAAGACAACTTCGGAAAGCGGATATTGTCCATTGTTTCTAGATGTTGTTTCCAGCTATTTATATAATTCTGAATGAGTTCATTTAGGGAAACCATATCAAGTTCTCGTCTAATATACTCGTTTCTTATATGGTCGAGTCGGGTATATCCCCGGTCTCAAACAGCTCATTTCTATTTCTGCAGCCCGTAATTGGCACCAGTACAGCTCTCGCATCCATACAACAGTGCCGATTGTCTTGTGAATTTGATAACGTCTCTTGTCTACCTTTCCTTTTATTTCTACAGTTATTTTTCAACACATGCAACTGGCTTAGGAGTAAGCGTATGTTAAGTGGTTATGGAATTTCGATGAAAGCTCTGCGGGCGGATTGCTCCTCCTCCGCAGTTATCCCACTGGCATCATTTATCTCTTCTTGCCAACTTCTTCTGGGGCGACCTGATTTCCGTTGCTTAATGGTTTCCATGAAGAGAAAGAGTATGATGAAGTGTTTCGTTCGGAGCGTGCTCCTACACTGGATAGAAACTTGGACATTAAGGAAAGAAAGGGAAAGGAGGTTACACAGGCCTTCGAGATGTGGACCTGGAGGAGGATGGAAAGGATTCCCTGGAAGGACAGAGTGATAAATGAGGAGGTGCTTGGAAGAGCAGAAGAAATAACTATAGCGTCGGATATTATCAAGAGCAGTAAAAGAAATTTGTTGGGACACTATTCGCCAAACATGAGATAACGTGATGGCAGAAACACTAAAGGGCTGGTAAATGAAAACCGGAATAGAGTACGGAGGAGGGACCAGATGAAAGACGATACGGATGCGATATCAACAAATGAAGAGTCTAGGCCAGTATAGAAAGCATGGAGGAAGCACCCTCTGTCAGATCTGTCCTTGGGCAGAAAACACATGATAACCACTAGAGCCATCATTGGCAAATGTCTGGACGGGGAGTAGTGAGCCTCCTGATCGCCCCCATTGCTGTCACGTATGCGGGAAATGACGATAGTTAATAAAAATTTTACAGTTTTAATAGGTATGTGGCTCAATGAAAAGAGTGTTTAAAGGCCTGTGTCAGAACAGGCTGCTTAAAGTTTATAAAGTAAGGCTGCACCTATAGTTGTATACAGTTGGGCGGAGGGACGCAGCCAAGAGTTCTGTGAATAAAACCATAAATATTAAGAGAACAAGGACTCGTTATTTGTTGTTGATATAGTTGTAACCAAGAAGGGTTACACTAATGGTTGTGGAAAATAAGGGTGGCACTAGTAGATATCTAACATTTGACAAAGTCAGGAAACAATAAAGATGACATCTTACATTACAATATAAATAAAACTAGTTTGCTCCCTGAGCTGCGGAACTTACTCACTATTTTGAACTAAGTACACTTACTGTTACGTAAATTAAAATATTAGATAATTTTTCAGTTATGGGAAAAGTTACAAAAATCTCGTTTATTCTTCTATTCTTTAGTAATATGACAATTGTACAGCACACAATCATCGTGAGCTAAGAGAAGGGGACATAGTTGCACCGGTGAAGGCGCAAAGGTTGAGATGGTTCGGGCACGTGGTGAGAATGAGAAGTGACAGAGGCCCAAAAATGGCATTGGAAAGGAAGCCGGTGGGAGTAAGGAGAAGATGTTATGAAGATGTGAAAAGGGATTTGAGGGAGATGAAAGTGGCAGGTTGGAGGAGTAAGCCTCTGGACAGAGAAGAAAGGAGGAGAATCGTTGAGCAGGCCAGGGTTCTACAAGGACCGTAGCGCCAGAGGAAGAAAAACAGCACACAATCATGCAATAAATACTAAAAATTCGATATATTCGGTTTTGGGTTAGAATTCCTTTAAATAAAACAAACTCCTGGATTTTCACAACTTAAAAAAATTTTGACCTCTTTTTTGGGTCTTGGGGTAATGGGGTGAAACCTCAAAAACGTAATACTACGGTCAGATGTTAATTTAAATTATCTCTACTTTGATAACCCACATGAATTTTTAGCACAATTTGCGCCCACTTTTTTAGGAATTTACAACCAAAAATTTTGAAATTTTCAAAAATGATCATTATATGCAGATTGTGGTTACAATTCCATTCAATTTGATACTCAGCATGAGCTTTTGAGATTTTTCACACTTTCGACTCCCTCACATTTTTTGCCTCCCTCCCTCTATTACTAGGGAGATCAAAAATCGATAGAGTCAATTCTCAAATCTCGAAAACAATAGGGTTCTGTAGGTTAAAAGTATGGGTACAGATGGCAAGTTTTAAGAAAATCGGTTGCTGGGTTCAAAAGTAATCGTAACACATACCTAAAATAGACAGACAGACAGAGAGACTGACAAACAGTACACAAAGTGACATAGGGTCGAGTTAAAACTGAGAACTCGCTTCGCTCGTTCAACAAATAATACAAGCAAACTGGCACAAATTTTATTTCATCTTCTGCAGACGCTGATAGTGTTAAATGTTTTTTACTTCCATGTTCGATAAGGAAATGGAAGTATGGTGATGGCGAAAAAAATCGTGTTCGAGATAAGGGCTGATTCTGATTGTACTACCCTCAAAAGATGAAGAAAATTCGTTTTCCGAAAAGTGTGTGTGTGGAATTTTTTCTATGGCGAACGATAACTGCCGCAAATTCAAACAGAATAAAATATTTTTTTTGTATATCTTCCTGAGTTGTAGAGCACTCAAGGCCTATTGATTTTGGTGAAGATCGGTTAAGGGGAAGGGGTAGTTTACCTGCAATGTTTTATGTTTTAACAAGAGTAAAGTACGTAATTTTTATAAATAAAGTATCTTGAAAAGAAGGTCATAATAATCCACTGTAGAAAGGTAGATGAAATATCTATAAATGAAATTCAAAGGTTGTTGAAGGTGGAGGGGTAATTTTCTATAAATGAAAATGATAGTTGAAGGGGAGGGGATAACTTTTTATATGTGTACTACGTTATCGGCAACAAAGAAGTAGTTTGTTGTCAAAATTCCTTCCCAGGTTGTCTGGCCGTGGTCCAACGTTTTCTGCGAAACCAGACGTTTCGGCAATGCCATCGACTATCATAATCAGTGAAAATCGAGTGCACCAACGTGAGGTGGTATACGGTAGTGACCAGATACTGTGGTTAAAGAAAGAAGATAGTTACTATGGAAATATTTCATTTCGAAATTTTTTCTATTTTATTAATTACGGCTGACGCCGCCTCTCGCATCCTAGCTTTCACTGGCGCCGGTCTAAACGGTCCTGTTCTGTAAGTCCTCTTGCATTCACTCCATCTTCGACGTCCATTTTTCATGAACGTTTAGGTCTTCCTTTTTTTCTTCTAGAGGGTGGAGTCCATTCCCATACCTTCCTTGGCCATCTCTCATCCGACATTCTATTTAGGTGTCCAAACCAATTCAGTCTTCTTGCTTCTATTCTTTCTATAATGTCAAGGTCGACTCCCACCGCTTGTCTTATCTCTACATTTCTCACTCTATCTAGTCTTGTTAGTCTACAGCACCTCCGCCAGTAATCCATCTCCATAGCTCTTATTATGGATTTATTTCTTTTATTAATTTCCCACAGTTCTGCTCCATATAGGCCTATACTTTCGACTATAGTTTTATACATTCTGATTTTATTGTTTTTGTTATTCGTGGACTCCAAAGCAGACTGTTTAATTGTTTTGTTGCTGTCTTAGCTTGTCCTATTCTTACCTATTTAACTTGTCCTATTTCGAAAATGATTTTAAATATAAATCTTAGAACATGGAAGTCATGTATGGTTCTCCATACCGATATTTATATTTCTTTTTAAAACAACCTTAGTGAGTATGTATCTGAAAATATTTCCAGAAAATGGAATTAAATCGGTCTACTCGTATTGTTACAGAAATTAATTAAAAAGTTTTTATAAAATGGACATTACAGGTCTTAAAAAACAAACGTTTCAATCGCGCTGTTGAGCGAATGCAAAACCCATAAAATCAACTGCGGAACAATGTACGCAGCAGACCTATGTTCAAACACGACAGCAATAATACTTCCATTACTGAACACACTTACTAGTAAATAAAAAACTGGACAATTTATATAAGTTAAAAGTTATAAGTTAAAATATATATTCTGTATAACTGTGACACTATAACCTAATAATAGGCCACGACCTCCATTGTCCTTCTCCAAATCTCGTGCATCGTCTGAAGTTCTCTTATTTGTCGGCGTCTTCACCGTTTTGCCTGTAGTGTCTTCTTTAAGTTTGCGCCCTCTTCCTGTTCCTAGCAAGCTTCTGTAGTTTAACAAAATATTCGTACTGTTTATTCTTCTTATTCAATTTTAGTATAATTTTTGACTGAATTTGATTCACAAGAGTCCGTTTCCTGCAATAAATTTACAGTTAGAAAAATCAATTCAGACAAAATAAAAACGTATACAATTTACTTTTGAAACAGATAATTCGTGTAAAGATTCTACAGAATTCTACGTCTTTCTTATGTGTCGTATATATTTACGCGATACGTTTTAATATTCCATGACGTTGATCCTGCGCCTTGTTTCTAAAATACGTATTAGACAGTGTAAACAATAGTTGGGGATGAAAGTGTTCTTACATATTAGTAATATTTATAAATGTATTTTTAAATTATGTGTAAAATATTTTTATTACATTACATTTTATATTTTATTACATTAGATTAATTTACAAAAATTTCAAAAGACCAATACATTTATATTACTCATATTTACATGTACAGAGGACGTTCCATGAGGAATGGGACGTACTTCAGGAATGTGTTCTACAGACAGAAATAAAGAAGAAATTTCGTAAGTCCGAATAAACATAAATAATAAATAAGAATAACATAAAATAAATTAATAAATTTTTATTGTCTTTACTTACATTAAGTTTCTCAGAATTAAATTCTTTACATATTTTATTACAGATTTGCACTTTATTATCGGCAAAATAAAGAAGTAAATTCACATTAAACCTAAAAGAGTGTGTTTTTTGACACCACTTTTTTGAGATTTACGAAACTTTTCTATAAAACTACTAACGGTACAGTTCTGGAACCCTCTTTTTTCAATTTTGCATGTCAAATACCATATCAAATTTACCCTATAATTTAAGTTTCAAGGATTTCAGTAGGGCTTGATTGTAGCTTTGGAGCATAAATCAAGGTGAAATTTTTCGCATGTCATAAATTGAAAACGAAGCGTTTTTCGACCTATGTTTATATGAAATTCCTTCTTTGTTTCAGCATGTAGAATGCATTCCTGAAGTATATCCCATTCCTCACCGGACAGCCTGTATATACTGTGTCCCCTTGCTCAGTACGAATTGCAATGTTGCGGAAGGGAGAAGATTTTTGGTGCGGGGGGAGGAGATTTTCGATTTTCTTCAAATGGCTTTTCGTCAACCAATTATTAAGATAAATCCACGTAGTATATCGTATTTGATAAGCAATTTAATGTAAAAACAGTCAGGCTTCTGGCGAATGAATTTGTTTAAAACGATTGATTATTAAACACCACGAATGTTTCGTGAAACAAATATTTATTTTACGTAAATTTATATTTGAATATACGACACACAATTAGTCATAAAAAACCACGAAGAATACTCACTCGTTTTCGACGCATCCTAAACATGAAATGTACAATATAAATTTTGTTTAAATCTTGTTGTTTCCTTTATGTTTCTGTCTTAGCGTGGTCACTTTTTGTCGCCCAGTATTGAGACGGGTCTCAACATAAAGAAAATTAAACACGATATTACAAGGCAATTTTTACATAGGACTCTCACTTATAGAGTAAATCATAAAAGTGTTACTGATAGTTCAATTTTACGAAATATTATTAAAACACAACTTTCAAAATATCTCAATTTTTTTTAAAATCCAAATTAAACGTAATGCCTGTCAATTAATTATAAATCGCATCACCTTTAAATTTGTTTTAACCTTTTATTTTACTCGCTAAATACAATCGAAGCCCAGGTGGGTCTTGGAAGCGACCCCGTTTGTTAGCCCCGGTGGTATAATCTACCAATCGAAAGTTGCTTCACGCCCTCCCATAATTAGAAATTAATATGTAAATATCTTAAAGTGACCCAGTGGCAGGAGTCCAGTTGGAGACTCGGGACAGTGCACACCTTGGAGACCAAGACGCACTACCTCCAGTAGTCGTCGTCGCATCCCCATTTAGTCGCCAGAGGGGAGAACAGAAGACCACTGAGGATGGCAGCCGCAGCTGAAGTCGAAACGTTTGGATCTACAAAAAGAGGAGACCACGGCCCAACAGCCCGGAAAATAATTTTACTGAAAATACGTTATGTGTTTGCGCATGTCCGTGTTTATCCGTGAATATTGAGATTATTCCTCAAATCCGTTAAGCACCTTCCCACACACTTGCTGATCGTCAATCGGTTGTGAGAAGAATTTATCGCTATTGCAGTCACAAGAGGCATGCAGCAGGAAGTGTAACCCAAAGAGAACGGTTTCGCAGCTGCAGGCAGACACAGACTGGAGATTTGGAAGCGGTCCAGTAGCTGCTGTCACAGTACATACTGTAGCCTGCACTAACTACATCTACATACAACACGCACTGGAATCCAACCTGACAACTTCACGTGTCCGATACTCGATACCCAGCTAGATTGGTAACCTCTCTGACATGCAGAACCCACTTCCACTTCCAGAACCAGGTTTTGAACGAAATACATTGATTATTAGATGAATTTCAATAACTGCGTTATTGAACTTGGTCTCAACCTAGTGTTGAGACAGGTCTCAATATAAAGAAAATTAAACAGGATATTAGATTTATAAGGCATTTTTTACATAGGACTCTCACTTATAGAGTACCGGTAAATCAAAAAAGTGTTGCTGAAAGTTCAGTATTAAGAAATATAACTTTTTAAGAAATATATATTGGTGGTCTTTGATTTCTTAAAAATAATCAATTGTTTTTAAACAAATTCAGTCGCCAGAAACCTGACTGTTTTTACATTAAGTTGCTTATCAAATGCGATATACGACGTGGATTTAGCTTAATAATTGCTCGACGAAAAGCCATTCGATGAAAATCGAAAATCTCCCCCCCTCCACCACCATAAACAACATTGCAAGTCGTACTGAGCAAGGGGACACAGTACACACAGGCTGTCCGATGAGGAATGGGACATACTTCAGGAATGCATTCTACATGCTGAAATAAAGAAGAAATTACATATAAACATAGGTCCGAAAACGCTTCGTTTTCAATTTTTGCTTGCGAAAAATTTCGCCTTGATTTATGCTCCAAGTCTACAATTAAGCGCTACTGAAATTCTTGGTTATTGGTTAGGTTTTTTTTAGTTAAATTTAAAACCATAATGCTTAAGGGCTCTCGTAACCGGCAAATCAACCAAAAAATCGTGTTTTGGTTTTTTGTTTTAAAAAAATCTTCAATATTTTGTGAGTAATTTCATACCAAATTTATGTGAATACACTAAATAATAAAATGTTTAATTAAAAAAAAATTGAGATCGTAGAAAAAGTTCTCTCAAAAGTGCTGATAAAGTTACCATTTTATACAAATCTGTAATAACGAATCCCGTAGTAACAGGCAATTTTTACCATTGAAAAAGGAATTTCAAAAAACATTCACGTAATAAAGCAAATATTTGCTGATCTGAGTCATCCTCATTAAAAAAAAATGTCTTTCACGGTAGTACACAGAATGCAAACGATTCGCTGAATCATTTGATTTCGAATAGTTTGCCAATAAATATATTTGCTGGACTGGATACTTCGGTTTTGGATGTACACGATGCTGTGTTCACCTTAAGTGAAGGTAATATAAGTTTTTTTTTTTTTTTTTTTTTTTTTTTTTTAATTTATTGGAGATCTGTAAGCTGTTCGACTGAGCGAACATTTAACAAATTGGCTGACAACACACACAGGATTATGAAGAGCTGACCATTGACAGCTCTTCTGGTTTTGATAATAGATTAAAGAGGTAACAAAATACAAAACTAAATGATAAAAACATGTAAACAAATGAACAAAAGTCACTATCACTTCCTGCTGGCATGATACAATAAGTTCAAACATTAAACACTGGGCCCATAAGGCACATATACAGGTTGACATTAACACGTATGAATGACACGAATACAAAAACATACAGAACAGATATCACAGACAGTACAATACAGAAAATACAGAGAATACATTATGAGTTAAACCTGAATGGTAAGTCTAATAGTTTGTGTCTTTTTAGTCTATAAATATCTTCACTGTTGTCTAACAAGTTAATAGCCAGGTGGTTGGGATGCTGTTCGTAATATAAGTAAGTGTCAAGTCTTACAAAAATTAGGGATTAAAATAGGATCAAATAAGGTTAACGTAATGAATAAATTTGACTTGCAAGGAATGCTTTGAAGCAAAGACATCAGTAGATGAATGACGGAAAAGTTAGAGAGTCAGTTAGAAATATGAAGAGAAAACTAGAGGACTAGAGGACCAAGTAGACATAAATGAAGACCCCGAATATGGAGTTGGTCTATTTTAAAACAGGGAAAACAATAAAACTCTGTTTAAAAACTTCAATTGCGTTTTTCTGAAAATCGATTTTTTTTAGATAAATGACCCATTATTCCAGAAACCTCGTGGTTATTTGGTTACTGGAGTTGTAACTACACTATTAGAACTATACAGTTTCACTGAAAAATAAAAACGTAAAAAAATTATAAGAATGGTTTTTGTATGCAAAGTTCCAATCAAAACATAAAAATTATACAAAATCATAAAATTTGGATATCTTCGTAATTGAAGTAGCGTTGGGTAGTGTTGCAAAAATTTCAGACTTATATCTTTTACAGGTTCTGAGATATTAGGTCTCAAAGTTGATTAATTTACCATGGTAAGCGTAGTGAGTTACGAGTGTCCTTAAATGACAAATAATTTAGTCCTACGTATATTCATAATTACTCACAATTATTCGTGTTACTAAAGAATCATCTTTAGTGGCTCTACAACCCTTGGTGGGTCTTGGCCTGCTCCAAGAGTCGACTCCATTCTTCCCTATTGCGAGCCCTGGCTTTCCAGTTTCTTATGTTCAGTTTTCTGATGGCTTCCTCTATCTGATCTTTGAATCTACTTCGGGGTCTTCGCCTGCCACCTGTAACAGCCTTTTCCACAGTACTGTGGTTGGCTGACTTACATCTTGTCAGCTTTTTAAGATCTTTAACTGAAGATGGACTCCAGAGGTGAGGCCGAAACGTCCGATCGCACTAATAACATCAATCGGCATGAAGATTTTGTAAGACCACGGCTAATAATTTAAATAATTGTGAAATGTAATTTTTATTGATTCGTAAGTTTGTTAAATTTTTGATATCTATTAATGTAACGACACTTCTCTATGGGTCTGAGAAATGGACTTTAACGAAATACCAGACCAGTCGTATTCAATAAGATTTCTCAGGCACGTGGCAGGATATACTCTGCAAGAAATGTTGACGTACGGCAGGAACTGAATATTACGAGTATACTTGACAGGATTGTCCGGTATCGGCTAAAATGGTTGGAACGCCTTAACCGAATGCATAACTGCCGCATCCCCGAACAACTACTGAATGTGTCAGCCGAAAGGACAGAGAGGTGTGGGGTGTTCCAAGGAGCGTTCGAGTGAGAGCACCTAGTCTATCTGCTTTGGACCGGAACAAACCATTTTTGGTTTCATCTTTTTTGAAGATGATGATGATGGTGATTAACGGAACCCTTATGTTCCCATTATACCTTCTTTGTAACAACAAACTAAGGAGAAAATAATTAATTCGTTTTCTTTTAACTTTTTTGTAGTTCTATGCACGAAAAGCTAAGCCCTCCTCCCACCGGTACAACTCGCCAGACCCTCCCCGGAGAAAATTGTGGCTGTGCCCCTTGTCGAATTGTATAATACTGTTACGACATTACAGGACAATCTACGTGTTTATCGAATGTTCCAGATGAATCCAGTGGAATACAGCTAAATGTTACGGCCTACGTGATTTCAATATACGCTCGCGAGACTTTTCTGGAAGCCGCAAGTGTCAAGGCCGCAATTAATTACGTCGTAGTTTAGAGATAAGGCGTAGTTTGGAATTCTCGTCTGTGAGCGTTGTATAAATACAAGGCGTCGGCGGCCTTAGTTTTCAGTTATAAGTTACGATAAATTACTGTGCGGTTCTAGAGTTTTTATCGGGCGATATTACTGTGTGCGTTCAAATGGTTATTAGTGAAGTGTTGCGTTTTATAATCGGGCGGTATAATTATAATACAATTGTGTTTAATATTAGTTGACAAAAAATTGCGTGTGAACAATTTCTATTTGATTCATTGTAAGAAACTGTGTTGTTAATTACGAACTGTTTAACTGTGAAAATTAAAGCTGGTGATTAGTGACTTAATTGGGGTCTTGTATTTTGTTTTCACTGTACCTACGCCTACGACGATCAAGTAGACCATCGTAACAATAACTTTTACAGAGTATATAAATTATATTTTATTATATATGAATAATTTTACGAGATAGAAACTAGGCACGAGGAGAAATAAATAATATGATTCAAGTTACTCGACTGATAAAACGAGGGGATTCTCTCAGCTCCTTAGACATATTTTAGTAGCCCAATAAACGCGTTAATCACTCACCTGCAAATTTCTGTACAGATATCAACCTATCTCCATGTATTAATAACTGTTCCATCGTACATTCAAATAAGCAAGAAAAACTCTTGAATGCACATTTATGTCATTGAAAGTTCACACACACACACAGAGCTAGTTATACATGTTTTTGTCCAGCACACTCCTGTTATGAGTTGGTGAATATTGGAGAACAATGGGTAGGATGACTGCCCACGATCGACACATCCATCTCGTCGCATGCCGGTGTAATCAATCGTCGGTCGGAATGGATATTGTTGTTGCGACGACTGGAATTTGATCAGAATAATTATTGGCCAGAAGGCAGTAACGGTAAACAGCGAAGCAGGCGTAACGGACGACGGATGTACGGGGGCAGAGCGTAATTAACGCCGTACAATAGCGTCCGCGTCCGGGGACACGCATGTCGCACTTTGTTTTGATTTACGCATTGTTTGCTGCGGCCGCCTGTAATTTCGTACGGAACGTCTCTGTAAATATTGTGCAGCGCGGATGAATATCTTGTCTCGCCCCTTCACGACACGTGCATAAAGCTACTGTAAACAAATTCAATTTTATGCCTACGTCATTTGATAGCAGGATGGATTAACTGAAGAATAAGTGACGGCTGGAGGTTCCAAATTTTGGTGGTTGCAGTAGTTGGATGAGTGGGTGGGGGAGCGGTTAAACTATCCTAATCACAGTTACACAAAAATTATTACTATAATTTTATAACCTCAAACAACTGATAACGTTTACTTTGAACCAACGTAAACACTAAATCTGACACAGATTACAAATCAAAAAGGCAGTGCTGATTTCATGACACAACTAAGGATGCGCTAAAACGCTACTAGTGGAACGTTGCTGAAGCTTTGCAACCACCTAGCTTACATTGGGAACATAGGGCAGTTGCGAAGAGTAACGCACGTTCTCCCATATGTTTGTGTAGTAAGCGCTGCCATATACTGTTCAAGTTGCAAGAGGCCTACAACCACCAGCCTGCGCGCCACATTTGAATTGTACACAAACATTATCGCATAGAATCTAACACGCTTTCCGTTGAAATTCATTACACTTTTAACTGCTTAATGTTTTCTTATATTATTTTATAGTTTAATTATTCTATATTGGTGGTTGTGCAACGCTGCAACCATAACACCAGCTGCCACTGGGTTTTATATGGTGGTAAAATCATGCCGAAGTTAATGGAAAGGCCAGGAATAGTTAATAACGCCAGGTTAATGTAATAGGGCCAGGAATGACGTACGTTGGTGAAACACGGCCAGGAAAGAAAGCACAAGAGATAAAGCTTGATCGAGTAGAAATCAAAATACTGTACTTAGATGAATGTGTGGCGTAACCAAAGTGGATAAGATCAGGTACAACACAACAAGAGCAATAACGGAACGTAGTTGGAGTATCGAAGAAGATTCATGAAAGAAGACATACAGTGGTATGGGCATGTGAGGAAAACAGAAGACTCGTACGTGGCGATAAGCGTTCTGGAAACAGAACGAGAGGCAGGCCTCATCGGAGATGGATGGATTGTGTAAGGGATGACCTGAGTGAAAAGCAGTTATCGGTGGAGGATGTGGACGACCGGCTAGGATGTAGCCAAGATGTAAGCATCGTCGACCCCGTATAGAGTGTGGAAAGTTGTACAGAGAAAGAAGATCATCGAACAGTGATCAGAAAGAGGAAAAATAATATACTTTTTAATATATTTATATAAATAATAATACTTTATTTCTATATATAAGAGTATATAGTCTTATACATATTTTCTATATAAGTAACTCGATGAGTTTCTTGCAGTATTATTGTATAATATTATATATATATATATATATATATATACACATTAGATTATAATATAATATTTTTATATTATATAAATGTTAGTTCATTTACAAAACTCTGATACATTTAGTGAAACGTACGACAGTCCATGTGAACGTTAAACATACAATACAGTACTTGCCGTACGGTTTAAGTATAAATAATGATAGTTTGATAATATGTATATTATACTTTTATATATAATATCTTCAAATAAATACACTGGAAGTAAGTTTATTTTCACCTGACGCACGTTTCACATAAATTATTCTGTATCTTCAGAGGTGTGTCTGAATTGTAATTGAATGTTTCGCTTACAATACAGCTAACCTATATTGTGTATATTGACGCATGTTTATGTGAAACGTGCGTCGGGTGAAAATAAACCTACTTGCAGTGTATTTATTTGAAGATATTACATGGGAGACCTGCAGGAAACTCAACGAGTTACTTACAAAGGAATAATGGACTTTTATATATTGCGACAGTACAGATAAGTGCTGAACTGAGCATTGAATATAAAAATTTAAATATACATAATAAATTGTAAAATAATTAATAATGTATTAGAAGTAAGCATGTCAGGGATTGCAAGCTTGGCTCAGACAAAAATATGGACAGGTGTTTCGACCTGAATCGACTTGTACACACACACAGATGTAACTGAAAGTGTGTACAACAGTATTTTGCATGTGTGTGTGACGCAGGTCTATGCAGGCGAGTTTGCCACCCCAGTATGAATAATTGCGTAATTACTGTTTTTCCGTAATTATTCGTAAACTATAAATAAGGAGTAAAATCCAAAGACACAATAAAATGTAATAAAATTAACTACATACTGTGTACGAAAACCACGTGAAAGGGACACACCGTACGAGTGTAGTGGGGAAATAACTGTGTACAGATCGAAAGGGTTAAGTTACAATGTCCAAAAGTACAGTGAACATGTGTAGTGAAAATAGTTATAAGATGGGTATAAGAGTATACTTACAGGACTCTGCAATTCGCAGAAATATAAGAAATATCGAAATTGACAAGGAGTGGGGGAACAAGACCCAGAGACAATTTCAAACATGTCGATTTCGTACAACTGCAGGTGTTAACCAAGACGTGGCTATAAATAGGACACACACGCTACAGTTGTATCTTTTTTGATCACCCACAGTTGCAGCGGAAGCTTCTGCCCGTCCGCACGGAGTATTTATTTTTTTGTAAATAGTTTCATCCTTCCAGTTACATACAACTATGTAACTGAGTTGTAAATACATCAATTTTAAATAGTAACAGAATTACACGAGAAGAAAATTCATATAAGATGATCAACTGACGTCCGAAACAGCACGAAAAGAAGTAACATGAAGTTCCGGAGAGCAAGAGAGCTGACGACTTAGTTCCAGAGAGCGAGACGACGCTGGAGTCTAGAGCGGCTGCGCTGGACAAGAGGAACATTACTGAAGTCAGGAAACGACGCTGGACAAGAGGAACATTACTGAAGTCTGGAAACGACGCTGGACAAGAGGAACGACGCTGGACAAGAGAAATTGATGCTGGAGTTCGAGACGAGGACGATTACAGATGGATCGATTGCGATTGAGTATGATTGACAACAATAAGGTGATAAACAACTTATTTATCTCTTAGTCGAACAATTAACTCAAAGACAATTAAAGACAGTATTGTTTTATTTTAAAGTTAAGAGCCAATGTTTCTTGTAAATATAGAGTTAAAATGGTAGATATTATCGAAGTAAGATTAACATAAACAAGAGCTCAAATTAGTATTGAAATGAAAAGAATACAAAGATTTAAAAAAAAAGTAGTTTTATAAATCAGTACTGAAAAAGAAAGATAAATTCAGTAGCTATTAATATGTTGAATTTCGTTACAATATCTAAAAAAAGAGATATTTAAGCATTGATATTTAGAAGGACACTAATTGTATGAGTAGTCAGGAAACGATATTTTTAATAAAATAATTATTAGAATAGAATATTTAGTCAGTAAGGATGTATACAGCGTAAGCCTTACGGCATAGTAACAAAGCAATAATGAATGTTTTAAGTCGAATCAAGTGCCTTGCGCACAATTTCATTATTACTAAATAAATTTGAAATACCGTTACAAGGTACATAGAGTTATTTTTACAGATACACCTGAACCCCAAATACATACACACCATTATAGGAATGTTATATAAAGAGTATGAGTTAAATTAATGTACAGATTAAAATACACAAAGAAGGGTAATTTGTCACCTTTTGGCGTCCCAAAGAACGTGGGACTCCACAAATTTAAAATGCACTTAAATGTTGGTATTTAAAATGTTGCAATATATATATATAAATATACTTTGTATCAAAAAATATAAATTATTATAATTTATATAAATTATCTTTATTCCTAAGTAACTCTTAAATATTTCTTATAGTATTTCTTAAGTAGGTTTTTATAGTATGAAATGTTCTTCAAATATTAACTGCTTCTGCAAGTAAAATTATTATTGTATTGTCTCCTGACGCACGTTTCATTGATCACATCAGTGTCATCAGAGGATATAATTTATAACCCTCTTTTAATTTATTAAAAGATAAATTAATATATTAAAATTTGTAATTTATATATTACATCCTTTGATGATGCTGACGTGATCAGCGAAACGTGAGTCAGGAGACAATACAATAATAATTTTACTTGTAGAAGCAGTTAATATTTGAAAAGAACATTTCATATTATATAAATTAAAAGAACAAGAATAATGTGAGTCAATATGAATATTTTTAATATATATAAATTATTTTCATGTATAGTATCAAAATTTTCATGTATTTTCATATTTATTATCAAAATTGTATACATTTAATGCAATTTTTAATTATATAACAATTAATATACAAAAAGTAAATCTGAATAAGTAAAATGACAAGGGCCAAAATTGTCTTGGCTTGTGGAATACTGAAACGAATAACACGTTTTAAATATTTGAGTTATAATGCGACTTTCAATTGTATAGCAAATGTTTAGTTATTGGCACAACGGTCTCCTGATCGTCGTATGGTACAGTGGAAAACAAAGTACAAGACACCAATGAAGTCGCTAATCACCAGCTTTAATTAATCACAAATACACTTTATAATCAACTGGTACAGTAATCTGAGCAAAATTTGTCCACACGCAATAGTAATGTCAGCTAATAGAGTCCCGCACAATTATAACACTTGGCCACAATACTTCGAACCTTACTTGAATAAATCGCCACTTAAACTGAACTGAACTGTCCGTCGCTGGATGCTAATATTAATATACCGTTGAGATTCCAGAATAATCTGTCACTTTTTCGATGACGTGTTAAACTGGCGCTCTCGAATTCACTAGAAACATTCTTACTGTCTGCCCTTGAACACAATACCCGACCGTTGCGGTCTGGAATAGCCTCGATTGTTGACGCATGATAAGTGTCACGTAACTGCCTTTCGTCACAAAGCAGCAATATGTATTACGCACACAAACTTTACAGCTGGAATCAGCTGGGATAGCCGAGAAAAGAGTAGAACGATGTTCTCAAATGTACCAGAACGTTCCGTATTGCGTAACAATGTGTACAGAATACTTTACAGAGTGACATGTAAGAGCATTAGACTTCTATGACATCTCATCTCCATTGCTTGAATTCCTTCTACTTTATTGTTTAATGAGTGGTACGCATAATCTTCAGTCCCCTGTTTGGAGAGTTGCAGAAACTTGATGAGAAGTGGATATAGAAAGGATGGAAAAGGAGAAGATACCAGCGTCCTGATGCACCGTTTCCTTGCTCGTTCTCTTCCTAATCCATTCATTTCCCTTTTCATATTTCGGTGAAATGCATTTTAGTTTCCGTACTATTCTGTAGCTCATGACCCAAATTTTTACATCAGCTGTTTTAAGACATTACCTGTTTTACGCTCCATATTATGTTGTAACACGGAGATTTCGCTGTTTGGATCGATCTTGACTATTCTTAGATCACTGGATTGTACAGGTGCAAATAATATAAAGATAAACAATAGGATAAATAACTATAAAAGTAATAACATAAAAAACCGCTGGTAACAATGTGCTCCGTTAACAGATTTGCCAAAAAAAAAGATGAAAATATTTTTGAAGAAAATAAGCAGAAGGATACGTGGACAAAGAAAATAAACAAAAAAAAACTGTTTGGAAAATGAATAAAAACCAAGACGGTGTTGACATTTCAACAGCAACAAAGAAAGGTAAATGTTAAAAATATTATGGACTGGAAGGTACAAGGAAGTAGTAGTAAGATGGAAAACAATGTGCGATGGAAGGATCACGTCATTACGTACATAAAGAGTGTGGAAACAATGTGATGCAGAGGAAAGGGAACGGCGGAGGCCAACACAACGCCTGTAATCAAATGAAGGAAATTAGAGTGAAGTGATCACCGTCGTCACTAGTTAAATGGGTCAGAAGAGCTCAGGCGAACGACTTTACTTCTGTATAGGCCCATGTATATAATACTACTACTAACACTAACAAGGTCCCTCGCTCACTTAATTGAACGAAACGCATTTATCATTAGACTAACGATAACCGTGCGCTTCACTGCACGTGCCAATCGCAGTGTTTTATACAAAACTATTACCTATACTACTATTATACACATCATAGGCGTAACTTGGGAGGGGCAAGGGGGGCACTTGCCCCCCGCCCCCAATGTTCCGAGTATTATAAAATTTTGTTTCCAGTTGTTTATAAATTAAAACTAACAAATAGGCAAACAGGAGACAGTTTCTATGCTTGCGAGCATAGTAAGCTCTATTTATCGTCTGTACTGTTAGCAGACGACTAGTTGCCATAAATTTATTATTCTTATTTCTTTCGAAGAAACTTGTAAGGGGAATGTTTGACAGATTTGAATGATATACGACAAAATAATATTTCTGTTCCAAAAAAAAAAAAATAAATAAAAAATAAAAAAGAAACGCTAGAGACCTAATTAACTGGAATACAATGCGTGCCTTTTACACAAATTGTTGCAATTATTCGGCTTCTGCCGAATGCAACGATTAGGCGCATCATCAAATTAAACGGAATTAAATCAATTAATCGCGATATAGAACCATTTCCGTACTTTGCCCGACGTCCTGACGTCACGCCGTCCACCCCGTTCATTGTCTAGTAAGGTTTTAACCGGGCGAAATTAGTCAGTCGACATTCAGAAATAGCCGTGAGCAGAACTACTACTCGTCTCCAAGTCGACACGTAAGTGCAGAGCCTTTTACCAAGGTATTTATTGTCAGTTTGGCTAATATGAATCAGTACCAGTATCTAACTGTATTGCTTTGTCATTTTGTAACTAGATTGTATGCATCTTATGTAAAAAAAAGAGAAACAATTGTAATCTGTAACATATCTTGAAGTAACATGTTTGTAAACGAAGCCTCTTAACAACAGCCAGTAAAATACAAAAGAAAAATGTGTGAATTTTGTGTCAATTTAATGTTTTTGTGTTAGAAAATAGCTATGTCAGAAAAGAAAGATATGTAATTTTATGCCAGTTTGATATTATGATGGAACTTAAAGCTTAACTTTATGATTGTAATGCTTGTATTGTAAATGAACGTTAAATGTAGAACAATTTAATGTGTGAACGCAATAATGCGGAACGTATTATAAAAATTGTGGGATTTGCAGTAGGAACTTGGTTCTACGTCGGGGACGAGAGTTCCACGTTAGCGACGATAGCTTCATGTTGGCGATATTAATTATGGTAACCCGTTAAAAGAAACAGAAACTACAGGAATCCAGTGCTCCTCACGGCTTTACTTTACCGAAGTACGCAGATTCTACAAGCTGCGCGAAGAGTTCGGACCTGCAGATCATAAGCACGTGGCATTACATCTCCTTGACGCCATCGTATCACGCAGGCTATCCAAGCAACACCTTAAACTCTTATTAACACCTCGTGGTAATTGCACACTATTAATAAACGAGGATATACGACCATTTAGTAGTAACAGAGACTTTTATAGATAAGTGAGAGTAAAGACAAAAGTCAGTGACAATCTGTAGCATGCTCGCCATGAGTATTTGATTTTGTACACTGGTATTAATACATGTCACCAAATTGTTTTAATTAATTTAGCTTACAGTTGACTTTTCCCAAGTATTGCAATTCGAGTAATTTAGTTCTGAGATCATTTAGCACTTAGTTTGTTCTAGATCCAAAGATCTAATGATTGAAGTTTAATATCCTGGCTGATCAGTAATTATAAAGGCATAAAAAGAGGCAATCTCTGTTCTGTTTAAACCAATAAACTCACTTAACTCTGCTCACCAACCGAGGATTTGTTTTTTTAATATGCGCCCTTCTCATTACTCATAAGTCAGTCGCCAAGTAAGTTTGAAGAATACTATAACTAAGAATAATCAGAGGTATTAGTTAAGTTGTTAGTTATTGTGCTTTACTGTGATATAATTTTGTTGTATTGTGTTATGTATGTTACACACCTAAGGTTACAGAGGTAGCGATGTGTAAAAAAACAAAGACTTGTTTTGGAACACCGCAAGACGTCGATGGCTTTGTTCACGAATCTTAAAGGACGGTCGTTTGGAACTGTTATTTGTTAATGATTACTGATACAAGTGCGGTCGGTTAGTCGGTCGTGTACGTAGTCCGTTAAAGTACACATCGCTTGTCTCTTTCTTAATTCGTTATTGTTGCGATTGTTTTGGTTTTTTGTGTTGATAAATGCTGGGAAATGGGAGATAAGAAACGCAAAGGAGTAACACGGCTTAATTTCTTTGAAAATCGCCTGACTGGCAATTTGAAAATTTCTTTGTGTTGTGACTGATTCGGCTTACTGCTACTACTGCCGAGCGTTTTGTGACAGTGTGGCTAAGGGAGAGGATGCGTTTACGAAAACTGGGTATAAGAATCGGAAGAACTGAAATTGGTAATGTTTATAGGCCTACAGTATATTTGTTCTAGGTAAACATAACTGGAAGTACAACTTATGAAGAAAGGTTTGTTGATCATTAAAAAATGAAATTGTCCCTCGTTTACTAAGAATTATTACTAAACTTTCTAATTTTGAATATAATATATATTTAATTAATTTTATTACATAGATGGTCTCACTACACGCCAGAATTTATGAAGCTTTACCCTGCCTCCCCAAAGTTAGGCCCCAAGTTACGGCCACGATACAGATTAAACTATATTAATCGTCTAAAAATAAACGGTTAACAAATGTGAAACGAATAGCCCAATTAATACACAAATCTTAAAAGACAAACAGTTGATGTTGATAAAGAAAGAGAGAGAGATAGAGTGTGCCCTTACGCGAAAGTGAGCGATGGTATTTGGGAGGGCGAATGTACACAAAGCCATGCAGTAAATAATAATAAGGAACCGCAACTGTGGAAACGACATATCATTTGTTTTTACAAAATCGCCAAAATGTCTCGAAAACGAAAAGGAGGATTTTATTGAAACGAAAACCAAAATAAAATCTGGAATTTTCTATACTCGCTGATTCCATATAGCTATCTCTTATAGAACAAAAGTTTGTCGTATGCCGAAAATTTCACTCTAAGGAAATTAACAAAGAAAAGTTTTATGATATGGGAACGTTATAAGGCTCTGTTCCAAAAACTGTTAAAGTTATCTGTTCAAATTTACGTCTAAAACCATCCTCAAACTTCAAGGAACACTATGGTGAACGATTTTTTTTAAATTTCTAATGTATTTAAAGTATTTATTTTTCTAATATTGGTGCTAGGAGAAAATGTGTTCGGAACTTTTGATGATAAGAATGATCTAATGAACTTAATCGATGGTAAGAATATTCTTAGTTGTCCGACTGTTTTATTTTTGTTAACAGAAATGTTACTAATGTAATTTTTAATACTTACTGCAAATAAATACTGGATTTCTCTGTTTGAGTCATTTTAATTCCTGCTCCTAACTTGAATCTAGTGAATTGATGACAATTACGGTCTGTAAAATGAACGGTGGCGGTTGGGACCGGCCAGTCTGCCGAAGTTGTGACAGTTGTACGGAGCGACACTTGTACGGAGATGAAATTTGTTGACATTTATACGGATCCCAAAATATTCCCGGAAATGGCCAAGCATGAAAAATTTAGAAAGTTACAGTTGTACGGAGAGTAATCTGGTGCTGGCCAGCCAATTCCCAGAAAATAGCCTATACATTTAGGGTGTTCAACCCTTACACTGTGCAGCGCCAGTATAATCCCGGCCTAATGCATTTCTTAGAATTTTGACGCGAGAACTATAAGGGTTGGAATGCGTGGCTGGCAGGTAATGGTTGGGGGGTGGCACTCGCTAAGAAGAGTTCATTACGACAGTTGATATCCGAGTGTCAAGTAGTAATCAAATTGGCATCCGTCTCAGAAGGGTGGAATCAAAGAATCAACAGATTAATTTCAAGAGTTCATCCTAATGTTTACTCGCTAACAAAAAATCTTCGAGAAGACGCAGAGTACTACGGCCACCAGTTTGACCGATTAGTTTTAAATATGGACGGGAAAAGAAGGAAGAAGTCAGCAATGAAGACCGACGAGACTATTTCAAAGGCATTACAAAGACTCCAAGTTGATGGCAACTTAAAATCATTTCTGGCTTGTGTGGCTTACTCACAGAAATTACAGTAAAGAAAAAGGCTACTACAGGACGACGTCAAACCATTGGCAACTATATCATGTAAATATTGTAAATAAGTTTAATACTCAATTAAAGCATTAAAAAATAAAATAAAAAACAAAAAAAATAAAAAAATAAAAAAAAATTAAAAAAAAATGGGGGACGAAAAGAGACTACCTCCCCGTGGTGTTCCCTGGAAACGACACAAAGTCGGCTGAATGTCTCTTACCATTTGTACAAAAAAGTTTAATACTCAGCACCAGCTCCCTTCTAACCACAGCGTTCTAGCATGTCAAACTGACACGCTAACATTTACCTAGAAAATTGCAAAACCGGTTATTAACAGTCGTTAGTGGTCATTCCGTACAAGTGTCAACATTCCACTTCTGACTCATCAGGTAGAGGAAAAGGCTCCGTACAAATGTCTCTCCGTAGAAGTGTCACTCCGTACAAGTGTTCCAACCCCCAGTCTGCCTGAGGTGCCCTCACTGACGCACGCCCACTCACAGCCGGCCTGCGCGTCACAGGTATGATTCACAAAGTGTGCCGTCCACTACATAATTACAACTTTTTAAATTTGATTTTAATGCCAAACGAAATTGTCGTTTTTGAAATCTCTACGAAATTTTAAGAAAACTGAGTCTAAACACGACATAATTGCGACAAATCTCTGTTTTCAACACTATAAAAATCTGATCAAGCGACTAATGTTGATGTGGAATATTAAAAAAATATATACAGTAAAGCCCCGGTTAACCGAACTCGGGTCAACCGAAACCCGGGTTATCCGAAATGCCTCCGAAAATCGCAAATCCAAAAAATAATACAGTACTGTACTGCACGGAAATAATTCGAGGGCGAGAGTGTGCTGGGCTATGGCTAGCGGGGAGAGGTGAACGCCCGACCTTGAGTTGCTTCCCCAGCCACCGGCTCACCAGTCTAAATATAGCTACACTGCCAACTCTCCAACCCCTTCCAAGACCATGACGCCCGCATCAGTCACTAGCTGTCAACACACAAGTGCGGATCTGCGATACAATAGTGCCTTCAAGTGGTTGTTTATTTCCGTTGCGTGTGTATTTTTGTGCTATGGCGACTAAACGGAAGCGTGTTGTGATTACTTTCGCTGATAAATTAGCTGCTATCAAAGAAGTTGAAAAAGGAAGTTTATTGAAAACTGTTGCGGCTAATTACGGAGTTGGTGTTTCTACCGTTTCAGAATGGGTGAAGTCTAAATCTAAATTTCTAGAGCAAGCTGTGAAAAATCCTCATAGAACAATACTGAAAACATCCGACTTTGAAAAAGTAGGCGAAGCTCTTTATCTTTGGTTCACCCAACAACGAGAAAAAGGCATGCCTTTGACTGGCCCGATACTGCAAGAAAAAGCTAAAATGTTAGCTGAGTTCTTAGGTGAGGAAGGAAAAGATTTTTGTGCAAGCTCTGGGTGGTTAGACAGGTTTAAAAACAGATACGGCATTCGGCAATTGAATGTATGTGGAGAAAAGTTATCTGCAGACCCAGACGCGGTTGCTGTTTTCAAAACAGAGTTTGAAGATTACACCCAAGGCTACACTAAGGACCAAATTTACAATGCCGATGAAACGGGTGTTAATTTCAAGATGTTACCTACAAAATCCTTAGCTTCCTCAAAAGAAACATCTGCCCCAGGACACAAAATGCAAAAAGAACGGATAACTGTTCTTTTGGCATCAAATGCCACTGGCACACATAGACTGCCCCCAATGTGTATCGGGAAGTCGAAAAAACCTCGGGCCTTGAAGGATGTTGCCCGAAATGCGCTACCAGTTTTTTATAGAGCCCAAAAAAGTTCTTGGATGTCTTGTGAACTCTTTGCTGAATGGTTTAGTGATCAGTTTGTACTGAAAGTTGAAAAGTTTATAACTGAAAAAGGTCTGCCTAAAAAAGCGATCTTATTAGTTGACAATGCGCCTACGCATCCTTGCGAGTTAAAAAGTGGCGATATTGTTGTGCGTTTCCTTCCCCCAAATGTTACCAGTCTAATTCAGCCACTGGAGCAGGGCGTAATAGCAACATTTAAACGGCACTACCGTGGGCTATTTTTGAGAACCATCCTGCAAGATAGTGACATGCAAAACAAAAACATGAATGAAGCGCTGAAGGCAGTAAATATGAAACACGTAATTTATTGGTGTGTGCAAGCCTGGGATAATGTGAAAGTTTTGAATACTTGACAGAAATGATAAAAAGAATTCCCGGATGCGAAGACATGGATACTTGCGAGGTGGATGAATGGGTTGTCACGTACGATTTGCAAGAAATCACGGACCAAGAAATTGTAGAAACAGTGTTGCAGTCAAATGCTGACGCGATCGAAGAGACCGAAGTAGATAACGTGGATGACGCAGTGACAGCTGACGATGGTTTTCGAGCACTAGAGGTAAGCCTAAATTAAGAATTTGTTATCTTTCAAAAACCTACTGGGTATAGTATAACACAAAAATTACAGTACAGTACATGTGTTGTTGTTAGGTTGCCCTAAGATTTGTTGAACAATGCAGTGAGTCAACGCCGGCTGACGTCCTTCTAATGAAAAGATGGCGGGACATCGCTGCTCGAAAACATTGGGAGGGACGCAAGAAACAAACAAAAATTACTGAGTTTTTTAAATGAGTAGTAATTCATATGCTCCAAACTATTAAGTACAGTACAGTCATCCCCCGAGATACGTAACACGCGACTTACGTAAATTCGCAGTTACGTAAAATGAAAATTTCAAAAAATGGAAAAATTTTTGAGTAGAGTAACATACAATTTTACAAATAATTACTGTACTGTATTCTATTTCAAGCATGCAATACTGTACCTTGTAGCGACTGCGTCAATACACTATTTACTCTCACTCTCTCTTTGTAAACACACACACACACACACACACACACACACACTCTCTCTCTCTCTCTCTCTTACTTTATTGCTCTGCTAATCCTTTACTTTTCAGTCTAAGCACGAATGCAAGCATACCGGGCACTCTTTCTCGGAAACTTCTTCCACTCAGTGAAGGTTAAGCAGTGGAACCGAGCACATGTTTATCGCTCGTTTTTCTAGATGTATTGTTTCACGTCATTAGTGTAGCTTGCCGCGAGTGATTTGTTCGTACTCATGTATGTACGTACGTACATACCCATACATATGTCTGTATAATAATAAGTACGTAGGTACACTTAAGCAATGTTCAAATTCGACTTACGTAAAATTAGAGTTACGCAAAAGTCTATGGTCCGCATTAATTACGTATCTCGGGGGATGACTGTATACTGTATATTAATGTACTGTGATCCTAAAAATGTAATTTTAACTTTAATAAAGAACATAAGTGTAGCCTACAAAGAGATTTTTGAATTCGTTTGACCTTCAAAACCTTTAAAAAATACGTACTGTAATTACAATACAAAATACTGTAGTATTAGATGTTCATGGCTTAACCGAAAAAATTGTTATCCGAAACAGCTTCCCCCCCTTTAGTTCGGTTAACCGGGGTTTCACTGTATATAGGCCTATGTTGCACTCAAATTCAAATTTTACTCTTTCGTATTCATACAATAATATACATGGTAATCGTCAGTATAATATAAATAAATAAATATGTACCCAAATTAGACATACACATATATTATAGGTACGTAATAGTAGGTAGAGAAGTAAGAATAAATCCTACTTCCTACAGCCGAAATTATTCATGTCGTCAATGGAAAGAAACCTATAATAATTTTTACATATGTGATTACAACAGTGTTTCATAACAGGATAATGACCTCATTATGTCTGTAAAGGACAGTGTTTGCTTGTTGATAGTTGTTGTTTGGTATCATTTTTCTCAGAATTTTGAGCAGAACTCAAAAAGAATAACTGTTTTGCAATTGTTTAGCACAGTAAAACAATGCTCTTGCGCTTAGAAATGTCCAGTATGTGAGTCACGGTGGCCACCAAGGGCCAGGTATAATCCACTGCGTGTGTGTTAGTGAGGGTGAAAGTCGGTCTGGCCTGTTCCAACCGCCATCGTTCATTTTACAGACTTTAGTTGAATCTTAAAAATACTTGACAATGTAAAATAAATTATGTATGTTTACAAATTATACCAATTATGTTAGTATCCTAATATTAAAAGACTAAAACTTCTAAAAATAGAAAAGAGTGACCTAGTCTTTCAGAATAAATACATAAAATACTCAATATTACCAAAACGTTCCATATCCCCTCATAATTAAGCACTGATGAGGCCCATGGTAGTAGTAGTAGTAATAATAATAATAATAACAATAAAGCAAAACTTCATAGTGAACAAAAGTTAGGTTTCACTAACTGCAAAATACCATAGTATTTGTGGACGATCAAACCGTTGTTCTGAAAATAAATTAATAATGTTGTAATAAATAAATTGTGACGCTGAAAATAAATTACAAAGGCCCGTGTGTAATAAGCTTTGAGTTATAAGCATAATCTGAAGCATAATCATGCTCTACAGTATAAAAATTAACGTTATAGATTTCAATGTCATCTATCTGACGTGGTGCAAGGTTGAACAGGGGTGGGATGAACGGGAACGGAACCCCTCCCCCCGAAGGTCGTAAAAGTTGACGAATTTTGTTTAATCTCTTAATTTTTAGGCTGTTTTATTATTTTTTCAGCTGTGTACACGAATAAACAAGTGTTTCAGCGGTGTAATTCTTTTTTAAAAATACACAAACAGGTTGATTACACATCGTCGGTGTATACGTTTGAAATATGGAAAAATAGGAAAATCAATTCAGTCAATAAGTATTTTGTAAACAATGTTCCAACGACACGCGTTGTTGCTGCGTTATTGCCGTTTACTGTAATGGGACTGATTCCACCTACTTTAAAGATAGTAATGTTGATTAATCTCAACTTGTTTTTTCTTTTGTATGAAGCCACCCCGACCCCTGACCCCCCCCCAAGCCAAGGCCAAATTCTAGTTACGCCACTGCGGTTGAGAATACTAACTACGTCAGGTTAATGTATAAGATTTAACGCCTGGGCTGTGATCTGACTTACGAGGAAAAAAGGATACGACTTACGAGGAATAGAGCGAGTGAAAGAGAACGAGAGAGAACGAGAGAGAGAGAGAGAGAGAGAGAGAGAGAGAGAGAGAGAGAGAGAGTGATAGTGCTGTAAGGAATCGCAAGAATGTCTCCAGAGCCGAAGTAGACAATGCTAAGAGCCGGCTGTGTTTGGGACTATATATATTCCGTTGTCAGCCGCTTAGTGACCATATCGTAGCAAGAGATCACGAATTACAATGAATACTACTTCTCCTCTGCGCACCTGAAAAGGGAATCGGACCCACTTCGCTTTGTTAAAAATTCGGCAAAAAAAAAAGGTGAAACACAAATAAAAAACCACGAAGGATGACCAAACGTTTGGGGCGAAGGCTTTGTGTTTAAATGTTATAATCTCTTTGTGTTTTGAACTTTGTGTACACTGCATTTATATAAACTGTAAGTAAATCTCCTTGTAATAAAAAATTTATTCATATACAGTTATTGTTGAGTGTACAGTAAACTGAGCGAAATATTGTTCAAAGGAAGTACAAAAAAACATTAAGGACTGTTTGCTGTACACAGAGATATATTTATACTGAGATAATGTTTGAGTTTGAAATGCATATTTCAAATAATTAAAGTAATATACAGGTTACAACATTTGTCTGTATAAAAGCCAGTATCGGTAAATCAAAATTTATTCAATATTAATCTAATTTTCTCTTTACAAACTAAATTCATATATGAAATCGTTCTCTTGACGAATTCATATGAATAATGTTATTTAAAATTATACAATTGATGTCAAAATTGCATTAAATCAGAGAGAAAGAGATAGAAGAGGGGAGAGAGAGAGAGAGAGAGAGAGAGAGAGAGAGAGAGAGAGAGAGAGAGAGAGAGAGAGAGAGAGAGAGAGAGAGAGAGAGAGACTTCATATGAATGTTACTGAAAATACATACGCTTGTTGTCAGAATTTCATTAAATCAGAGAGAAAGAGAGAGAGAAGAGGGGAGAGAGAGAGAGAGAGAGAGAGACAGACAGACAGACAGACAGACAGACTGATATGCAGAGGAGCCAATAATTAAATAATAATGGAAATATTAAATACATAGTTTTCCGACTATAAACATTTTTTTTACTGATAGTAATACATTTTAAATAATTAATTTTTCTTTTCAAATATAAAGACAGAATAACCGAATTGAACTGTTGACGTTTTTCCTTTTCCTGCCTTACAATAAGATGTAAAATCTCTTCTTTTTTTCATACGTTGATCCGTGGACTTCAGCGACGACTTCCAACCCTCTGCCCAGGCCTTCTGCGATCTTATTTGAGTTCGACACGCCTGTGGTTCCCTACCTTTGGTTCTGTTAATCAGAGGTGTCCACGGGGGAGGGGGGTCGTGACACGCAGACTGCGTCATTGAAATTTTGAGGAGGAGCTTGACAACAATTGAAGAGTTTTTGGATCACAAAGCGTTTTTGAAGTCTTATAGGTGTTTGATTAATTTTTCAGGCTTTAAGAGACTGAAAGTTGTTTATACAACTTTGCTGTATTTAGCCGTAACCAGTTGTTCGGCTGAAAGAGTTATGAGCCGAGTTAAAATAATAAAATACAGGCTCAGGTCAGCAATGGGGAACGCATGGTTCTAGCTTCGGAGAAAGATTTATTAAGAGTCGATTCCTAATAAAGAAATAATTGATGGCGTTTTTTTATCGTCACCGCAGAGGAAGACGTTACTGTGCTGAATACAAGCCAAAGCAACCAGGACTTCATCAAACCATTATTATTTCACCTTTCCTTTTTTACAATACGCTTTGTTGATATTTTGTTCCTTTGCTCTGAAATATTGTCTTACACGTATTAATTTCATTAGATTATTTGTTTATTGGTTTACTTTCAAATGAGAATTTATTTGCAAAATGTACTACTTTCAGCTTTAGCTTATTTTATGACATTTTCTTTTAATTTTAAATACCTTTCTTTGGGGGGAGGTTATTCATCAATTTGGGGGGTGAGTCATCAAGCTTGGGGGGGGGGCCTGTGTTAATTAAACTTTCGTTGTTTTCCTCGTTAACGCGCTCACATCATTATTTTTTCCTCGAGTGTTAACCTTAGTGTTTAAACTACCTTTCTGTCTTTTTCGTTTCATCCTCCTATGGGTTACCACGACACAACTTCCATCACTTTATGAAGTTGTTCCTCCCTCGCTAGTATTCATCCATTCTCTGGTTCCTGGTTCACTTTGTTCTTTCTTCTTCTGATAACAGCCTCTTGGTGCTCCGTCGTGGCTTATCGGACAGGTTCCTTATTCCCGGAATTTTCTGTACGTTTTTTATCATTATCATCTTCACACAACGGCGTAGGCAAGGAGCTGCCTGTTGCGCCTTAAAAGTCCTCCAGCCACCTCTACCCACACACCTGTGCCCTATAGGTTTGTTTGGCCAGTCTGGAATCTGGCATTTATTTCCAAGTGTTCTTTCCACAGTTGTTTGTAATCTTTTAATTTTTCATTCAAGTTAAAAACTTGTAACTCTTCTCTTATGGCCTCATTCCTTATACAGTCAAGTTTAGAACACCTTTTAATTCCTCTTAAGAACCCCATTTCCGAAGCCTGTGTTATACTGTCTTGTTTCTTGGTCGTTGTCCATAATTCGCATCCGTACAGGGAGGCCGCCATAATTCACACCCACATGACAGTACAGGGACTGCCATTACTTTGTAGAACTGTAATTTGTATCTTGACGTACCTTGTTTGTAAACATACGGTTAGTTGTCCCACAGATCGTCTGGAACTTACCTAACTTAACATCAGTATCGTAATTCCTATCATAGCCAATATCATTTCCAAATAATTAAAGTGGCTCGCCTGTTTTATAATTCTATCATTAACATTATTTTTGTTCCAATTGACTTCTTGCCTCGAAATCCCGTTACCTTTGGTTTTATAGTGGAGATTTTCATATTTATAGTGGAGATTTTCATATCGTATTGTTTGCAAATCTGATAAATCTTAAAAACATATTTTTCCGAATCAGCTTCTTTATTTTGAACTACAAGCAACTCGTCAGCAAATATCTGTCTCGTTAATACCAGTTAAGTTAATACCAGGGTTTACTAGATGTTTCCATTTCCTTATCAGATCGTCAACATAAATGTTAAAAAGAGTAGGTAATATACTGCACCACTGTCTGACACCTTGACTGACACGATTATTCATAAGGCTTATGTTAACACACGTAACTGGCTTAGGAATTTCGCTGAAATTTTTAATAGCGCTGGGGGGAATTGATCCCCCGACCCACCGGTAGGTACGCTGTACTTGATGGTATGGTATGTTCGATAATCGACGAACAAGAAGGCGATTGATCGAAAACAATAGCTAGATTGTAACAATGTGAGTTACGACAGTAAAGTCAGCAATACAATGTACATAACGCATACGTTGTTTACGATTTCCATTTCGTTGTTGAGCAGTTCGCGCGCGGTTTTACTTTCCCCCCTTCCACCACATCGCTTCGTGCGCTCATCTTCATTTATTTATTTTCACTTTTATGTGTTCTTCATTCTGGTTCGCGTTTTACGCGTTCCACCGAGCGGCGGGTTGTAAATAATAAATTTTCTTCTCCACCGCCCGCGCCGTCGACGACCGGACGGTTGGAAATCGTTTTATTTCACTTGTTGCGTCTAGACAATGCTGAACATAAATTACGTGCGTGTTGTGTGAATGTACATCTATGTATTACATTTACGTGTGTACATAAATATGTTACCCCATTACCGTCACACTGCTGAGTAATCGGATTGTGAAACGCGCTAACCCTTCCATATCGGCTAATATAAACACGGAAATGAAACAAATTAACGATGTTTAAATTTTTTAGATACTTACATACCACGGATGTATTATCTCCAAGAGAGAAGAGCGCCCCTGGTAATTGGAGGACACAAATTTCAATCTGAAATTTAAATACCTGGGCTCAGTAGTTGCTGAGGACAACATTATGGCCATAGAAATAAAAGAAAGGATATCTGCTTGAAACAGTTGTTACTTCTCCATACAATCAATATTTGAGTGTAAAAACATAAGCAGAGTAACCAAGATTCGTCTCTATAAAACAATTCTTAAGCCAGTTGTCATGTATGGGTCTGAAACTTGGACAATGACAGTGACGGAGGAAGAGTGGTTGCGCAGGTGGGAAAGAAAAGTCCTCAGGAGGATACCTGGTGCATTGAACGCCCAAGAAGCATGGAGAATAAGGACGAATGTAGAAATCCAGCAAATCTATGGAGAACCAGATACTGTCACTGACATAAAGAAATGTAGAATCCGGTGGACAGGGCATGTTCAGAGAATGTTAGAGACATCCATATTGAAGAAAATTTTTACGGGGAGACCTAGTGAGAGAAGAAGGAGGGGTCGGCCAAGAAAACGATGGTTGGATGATCTTGAGGACGACCTGCGCAGGCTCGGCATAAGAAGATGGAGAATGAGAGCAGAGTATCGAGATGACTGGAGGCGGATTGCCCAGGAGCCCAAAGCTCTCCAAGAGCAGTAGCGCCAATTGACATGGTATGCTACGGATATACGAAGAGTGCGGACAGCGGTACAATCTGACAACTGAGGCGGAGAAGTGTGCGAAGTGTGCGGACTCGATCTTGGACTGGAGGAAGGATTAGAGGAGAAACAGTGAATACTTATCGTTTAGAGCAGCGTTTGCCAAACTGTGTGCCGCGAAATTTTTGGAAAAATAATCCTCTTCCTCTTCTGCACCTCACGGAGTAGGCGCTTTGCCTGTTCTGTCTTCACAGAGTATCTCTCCATCTCACTATTCCCCAAAGTGCTGGAGAGGATGAGTAATGCCTGAGGAGACCAGCAGGGGTGCTGATCCCCCCCAATTTTATTTAAAAAATCCCCACTTTTTCTGACAAGATCTTTTCTCTACCTTTTTTATAGTAAAATTTCTTACATAATCTAGCAAAGGCCGCGGCTGTCTAACTCAAAACTATTACAAAATATAACCTTTTACCGAAACGATATATCGGTTTCGGTATCCTCAGTGCTTGCCATAAGCCGCCAGACGGTGACACCTTGAACTCGATCTGTAGCCTGATTGAAGCATCGAGTAGAAGACTAGATCCTTTTCTCCGTGCACAGCCCGCTCGAAAAAGTCAACTGGGTAGATTTATTGTGCGTCTGATACGTGTCCGTTGTACGTTTTTTACAGTTTTGTAAAATTGGGGAAGATTTTTCATGCAATAGTAAAAAGAAATCCCCCCAACAAACTTTCTAAATGTCGCCAATGGCATTACGATCCCTTCCTCCTGTAGGCACACCTGGAGACGAATGTTCTCGCTTGCGAGAGAAATCGCCTCCGGAGACGCTGGCAGCGGACCCGTGATTCGGCCGACAAGACAGCGTACAACCGGGCGACCGGCATGTTACGTTGTGAAATGCAGGCCTACCGGAGATGCTGTTGGAACTCGCCGTGGCCCAAGCAGGGGACGGAACCGACGAGAGTCGCCCTTACCGGATACCTTCGGCTTTGACTGGGAAGAGGCGCCGACCTCGCATCCCTGCCATTGCTGGACCGTTCGGCCATGTCCTGGGTCGCCCGTAAGAGAAGGCCGAGTACTTGGGAGCGTGTTTCGAGCGACAGTTCCTCCAAACCCGCCCATGGACTGGGACTTCAACGAAGAAGTCGAGAACGAGGTGGAAGACTTCTGTCTCTTCCGATCACTGTGGAGCCCGAACCCATTACTAGGGAAGAGGTCTCAGATCGGCTCGTTGAACTCGCACCTAGAAATGCTCCTGGCCCGGACGGCGTTTCGAACGCCGCTGTAATTCGTCTGCCGGAGCCAGTAAATTTTTCTTGGTCGCCTGTTTAACGCGTGTCGACTCGCCTACTTTCCCAAGTAATGACGGAAGGCGACGGTCATAGTGATCCCGAAGCAGAGAACGACGCTTCCCGTCCCGACAACCTCTGGCCCACATTAATCTACTGTCCGCCACGTCAAATGTCCTCGAGCGTCTCGTACAGCGGTGAGTCCTAGACCATCTAGGAAACTTCGACGTACTGGTCCCCGAACAGTTCGGTTTCCGTGTTGGGCATTCCACCATTCATCAACTGATGAGGCTGATGGAATACATCACGGACGCCGGCTGTCGGAAAGAGCAGACTGTCGCCTGTTTCCTAGATATGGAGAAGGGCTTTGATAGTTTCTGGCACGATGGGCTCTTGTTCAAGCTCTGGGAATCCAGCACCCAGATTGCTACCTTCGTTTGATTACTAGCTTTCTGACGGAGAGGACCTTCTGTGTGAGAATACATGACCACGTCTCTTTCGAGAGACGTATTACAGGCGGGGAACCTTAAGGTAGCGTCCTAGGGTCTCTTCTATTCTCCGTCTACGTCAACGACACACGCACCCAGATCGCCCTGTTTGCCGACAACACAGCGGTATACACCGCCGATCGGAACGCAGACAGAGCCATCATACGACTTCACCGCGCACTCGATGCGTATACGACCTGGACGGAAAACTGGAAAGTTACCGTCAACGATACCAAGAGCTCCGCGGTGCTATTCTCCAAGCGCCGGAAGGGATCGCGGGGACGAGTGAGACTCGGTCTAACGTATTTGCCCTGGTCTAGTGCCGAGAGGACGGAGAGGTCTGGGACGTCCGAGGAAGCGCTGGAGTGACCAGCTCTAATCTTTGCCTATTTGAGACCGGAACAAATCATCCTTGGTTTAATCCGTGAAGATGATGATGATGATGATGATGATGAGAGAAGTTAAGAAACTCGGTGTCCACCTTGATCGTCGGCTCACCTGGCGTGCCCACGTCCGGACGATGAGAAAAAGAGCGTCCGCTCGTCTGGTGTCTCTGTTGCCGATCATCACCTATGCCATCTCCGTCTGGGGTTACCTTGCCGCTGTACATAAAAGAAAGTTGCAAAGCGTTCTCGATAGGGGTCTTCCGCTAGCGGCCGAAGCCCCTATCGGTCCCCTTCTCGTCTTTTGAGAAGTGCACTCGGTGTCCGCTCGGTGCGGCGACTTGCACGACAAACCACCTCATAGGCGGCCTTGACAAGTACCGTCCACGACGAGGTGATTCTTGGAAACGGTCTCGCCAAATACTGTAGGCCTACTAGCATTTGTTCTGTATAGCAAAATGGCTTAGTACGAGCATTCCGTTGTAAAGGCCTTCAAATTTAATTAAAAGATTCCAAACTGGACCGGATCACTAGGCAGAAGCTCCCTCCGCAAGCTCGGAACTAGGAAACCACAGGGACGTCTCGGACGCGCATTCCTACAGCTCTGGCAGGCCACAGATTCATTGGAATCGCAGCATGCTTCTGGATCTGCACGGACTCCATATGCAAGCGAGGAAAATACGCACTCACCGACGACAGGAGCCTTGTGTCTTCAAAGACGATGTAATGGTCGACATTGGCGAGTGCGCCCTCAGCAGCTACAATAGACTTCTCCGGCTGCCTCAGACGACAGTAGCGGCTATGTTCACCAACGCGGGTAGGGACACTGCTCTTCGTAGTACCAATGTACAACTGGCTGCAAGAGCAAGAAACTGCGTACACCTCGCATGACGGAAGCGGGTCCCATGCGTCTTTCGCCGGTCTCAGGAAATGATGGATTTTCCTGGTCGGCTTGAAGATAAGCCTAACGCCGTGACGGCAACCTGAATATCGTATTTACTTCCGCTACCATTCTCCCGTCAACCGATACTGGAAACACCACAGACATACGTATGCCTAATTCAGCGCCCCAGCGACACGTTACAATACAATACACGGTTCACACGTACCGTCATTATATACGAGCAAATCGTTCGCTTAACCCGTGTTTCCGTTCGCACGCCAAACTACAGTTCCGAGCGTCGTCATTCAAGGAATAGTTTTTTTTTTTTTTTTTTTTTTTGTTTACATCTGTTAAAACGTTTAAACACTCAAGACAATTACTACTTCTCGTCAGAATAGAAAGCGAATTAAATACAATGTGTGTTATTATACAGCGATATACGGATAACGGATTTTTATTTTCACAACAATAAATAGAAACAATCATGGCAATGCTTCAGTGTAACACAACAAATTAACGCTGTTACAGTTCAATAAATATTATAATGTTCTGTTGTGTTAACATGAATAACTACGTGAAGTTAAAATGCACGCGAATGTCTGTCACGAACGTTTAGTTTTGTATAATAGTGAGTATAATAATTATTACGTATTTTAACGATTACTCTAAAGACGTGAATAATCGGAACAATCGAAATGTTATTGATTCTAATGAGGGAATTGAACTTGTGAGTTATTGTTGTTGTTGCTTTAAGTCACAATTTGTAAAGCAGTGCAAACTCGTTTCACAGGTTTTGTCTTACAAAACTGACAATAAATTAAACGTGCATAGATTCGTTTCTGTGCAGTGGCATTTACTTATTCTTTTCTTTGTTCTCCTACCACCCACGGCCTTCAATTCTTTTGATGTTCCCATATTCCCATTCTGCTCATCCATCTTTCTCTCCCTTCACGCTCTCCTTGGACACTTTATTCCCTTACTACCTATTGGGTTCCAATCTCCAGCACTTACTAATCAGCTCTCCTAATACAGACGTACAACATAAGCCACTTGTCCTCTCTATGCTTTAGTATGTCTGTTTTCACTTTCATCTTTATGTATGTTTTCTGTTTTCTTCGTTTTGTCTCATTCTGTCTCTTGTAGTCGTCCTCCACGCTTTTATGAATATCAAATATCTCTAATTATAAGAACTGCTGTCCGGGCTATCAGGCCGTGGTCTTCTATAGATCAAAACAGACGTGTCAACCTCGCCAATGGAGCCCATCTTCAGTGTCTAAAAGGACTTGCCACAGCACAGTACTGTAGTGTTACTGACGCACATCTTCTCAGTACGAACGTAAGCACTTTCAGACACTGAAGATGGCCTCCATTGGGGAGGTTGAAACGTCTGTTTTGATCTATAGAAGACCACGGCCTGATTGCTCGGACAGCCCCGTTCCCACGGCGCGTGGCTTGACGAGTCTGCTCTGACGTTTGCCATATCACGCGCCGTGGGAACAGCTAGACCTGTGCAGGCTCGAGTAAACACGAGCTGGCTCGGGGTGGCTCGGCCTTTCCCGCTCGAATGTCGGTAAATGCTCTCAACATCAAAGACTTGTGGGTCGACGGACGACCTCAGTACGGCTCTGGCACCGTTCCAACGAGCTTGTCAAGCGCAGTTTTGAGTGGTTTTCGTTTGTGATGTGTACTGTTTTTCGTTATGGAGTGGCGTGAAGTGATTATGGAGTTTTTGGATCTGTACGAGGGAGAACCTGTCATACGGAATCCCCAAAACGAACACCATAAAGATAGGAACCAGTTGTATGATGCTTGGAAACGAATCCATATTAACATAAGTATTGAGTGTACATAACACGCTGCGGCACATTCAATGTTCTCGTCACTGTCCGATTCATAAACTTTATTCATTTTTAAAAATTATTCCGATTAACCAAACGACAAACTAAACAACTCATGTCCCACTACAGTATCGAGTTGCATCAAGTCTCCCGACGGAACCACCAGCCGCTCGAGACTTGCCAAGCCACGCGTCGTGGGAACGGTGCAAATTACGACGCCGGCTATGAAAGCTTAAGGAATCAAATATCTCTATTGCCACGATCTTCTGCTGGTAATTTTTATAGATTACTCGGTCGTTTCCACAATGTGTCATTCATTGTACACTGCACTACGGTTCCTATTGTCAGTTTCATAGTTACAAAACAGTGACATCCTCAGCGGCTGGTAATACTGTCTCAGTCTAAACGATGACAGCCGGCATCAAAGCAACTATTAGTCGTAATTAATTTTATTCATCTCGCATCAGTGTAGTTACGTTGTTGCCATGTTTCTGCACGTCATTAAACAACGGCTACATCGACAGCAGAAAGACGACGACGCGAATCAATTACGAACATGATTTTTATTGTGATTTAATTACGGCTGGCGGCGCCTCTCGCATCCTAGCTTCCACTGGCGCCGGTCTAAATAGTCCTGTTCTGTAAGTCCTCTTGCATTCATTGCATCTTCAACGTCCATTTTCCATGAATGTTTAGGTCTTCCTTTTTTTCTTCTAGAGGGTGGAGTCCATTCCCATACCTTCCTTGGCCATCTCTCATCCGACATTCTATTTAGGTGTCCAAACCAATTCAGTCTTCTTGCTTCTATTGTTTCTATAATGTCAAGGTCGACTCCCATCGCTTGTCTTATCTCTACATTTCTCACTCTATCTAGTCTTGTTAGTCTACAGCACCTCCGCCAGTAATCCATCTCCATAGCTCTTATTATGGATTTATTTCTTTTATTAATTTCCCACAGTTCTGCTCCATATAGGCCTGTACTTTCGACTATAGTTTTATATATTTTGATTTTATTGTTTCTTGTTATTCGTGGACTCCAAAGCAGACTGTTTAATTGCTTTGTTGCTGTCTTAGCTTGTGATATTCTTACTTTTATTTCTTGGTTGCTGTCACCATCCGATGTCATTGTTACACCCAAATACTTGAAGTCTTTAATATTTTTATTACTTTTGTTCCTAGTTCTAGGTCTTTACCTTCACCGCCTACTATAAGGTACTCTGTTTTTGAGGTATTTATTTCCAGACCCCATTTCGCATATTCTTCTGCTAGTTTCCTAAGCATATAACTTTTATCAATTTCGTCCTCTGCAATTATAGCCTGATCGTCTGCATATTACGAACATAATTAATAACATTATTATTTCATCCAAGGCTTCTGACTGTCACCTTTTTCGGCCGTGCCAGTGTTAAACTACGTCTGCCGGTCGATGCCGAGTACAAAAACGTTTATAAACCGGAAGGATCAGCGCGAATGTTTTGAGCTCAGCAAGCTGAGAGTAGCGTTAGTGACATGACACAATCGATTAGAATACATAACATATGGAGGAAAGATGGTCTATCGAACCTTTCCAGAATTACTGACTGAAACACGGGGAGGCACTGGTTTGTTATGGGATAGACACAGGCAAACAACTAGAAGTCAAAGTTTTGGGTTCTCCAGGTCTGGAGCTGCGTATAACGATTTGACAGTGAAAACTAATTCGGTTACTGAGAATATAGAGGGCCGCACAAGATTTCTAGAGAACCACACACGGGTGGCCAAAACTCCTGATTTTGAAGGCTAGAGAGGGGAGGCTCGTATCAGGTAGGTCGATGAAAGCTCCTCTTCAAAGAGTTTTAACAATTGAGATTACCACAGAAACGCTGTTTGCGCTGAAATATACTGGCAGGTTGTGGGCATGATATTGACCTATTTGAAGGGCGTTACATTAAAACAACATAAAAATACACGCTAGAAAAAAGAATTTGTACTGATATGATGTTAATAGTCTTCATCTGCTTGTGCTATTATTAATGACACGGGGCTCATATTCTGAACAGAATATTATGGTTATATATATTATATATATTGCAGAAGAACACAGGATGATAAGCAATGTTAACCGTATCTAAGCATGGATGACGAACATTTTCAGGTTTAAAATGGTTTTATGCAATTTTTTGTCTTTTAGCCGTAAAGTTTTGTATTTAGCAATGGATAAAAAATGTAGGTTATATCAAATTCTTCATAAAAATGTGTTCTTTATTGTCATGTACTTTTTGTGTGAATTTGTGAGCGTGTGATAACTTGTGTTCGCTATATCTTCCGCGGTAATCAACCCATCGACGTGAAACTTTGACAGTGGATTGTTTTTGTAAATAGCTACAATTCTTATTTACTCTGAGGTTTACAACTATTTTATTAATATGGTTTTTTTTTAGTAGGGAAAAACTCAATTTGTAACGCTTATCATTAATAGGCTGGTGACATAAAAAAGTGGTGTTTGCAAAACGTGGTGATCTATAATAATTAGGCAGAATACATAAATTGTATGTACTAGAGGCAGATCCAAGAGTGATAGGGCGAATTCCATCATCTATCTTGAAAAATTATCCTGTGATGAAAATATGAAATTACTGTTTATCAGGCGTTCCGAAAAATTACACAGAATTCAGCTTTCAACTCTTCAATCCAAACAGAACTCATGTCTGCATTTGCCCCTAATACTTAGTACCTAGAATAAAATTAAGTTGAAAGCATAACCTATTTAGAAAGGACAAACAATATACTGATCTAGAAATAACATATTAGACATTTTGGAATAATATTTTAGCTTACCTTACTTAAACAAAAAGTCCATCCTCCTCTCTTTCTGCTGAGCAAACCTGTCAATAACCCTTTGGTTGAAGTCAGGAATACTCATCACTAAATCTTTCTCAATCGACAGCATCGCCATAGCAGTTAGTCTTTCTTGGGTAATCATGTTGCGGAGAAATGTTTTTATTCTTTTCAATGTTGAAAAGCATCTCTCGGATTCTGCAGTCGTCATTGGAATGGTGATTAAAATTTCCAGCAGCTTAAAACACTCACTGAATGTCTCTTCTATTTTGTTAGATTTAATAAAAGCATGTAAACTAACAGCTCCAGCCATATTTCTAAATTATTCTGCGCTATATATAGTTGACAGTTCGAACTTTAACTTCTTTAAATTTAAAATAGGGTATGCAGAACAAACTGTTTTTTAATTCTTTTTCTGGAAAGTTAGTGCTAAATTTATGGAACATTTCGGCAGAAAATAATGTTCCAGTAGTTAAATGGCCGGTGAAAGCAAATCTTTCTTTTGCCTACGAGATAATAACGTCAATAACTTCTTTGGCTTCTCTCTTCCATTCTTGCTTCTCCATCTTCCTTCGTTTCGGTGACGATACTTCTTCACTTGCTTCCACTCCAGAATCTAAATGGTTTCTTCTAATTTTTTAAATATTTTCCTCAAAATTTGTAAGAACTTTCTGTCACAACAACGTCCAATTTTTCATTCTGTATCTGGGCAAACAAAACTTCTACAAAAGGCATAATCTGATTGAACAAGTTTAACCAAAACAGAAAACTGGCAGATGAAAGTGTTTTTAAATGTCCAGAGGCTTGTGTCAATGTAGCTACATTCTGAATCTCTTTGCTTTCAAGAATAGCCTTCATACATTTCATAATATCGGTCCGGTGAAGATGGATTGTCATAACACTTCTTGACTGGAAATTCCATCTAGTGGGAGCAGATCGAGATAATCGCTTCTTTACAATCTTATCTAGGATTGCAGTCCTTTGTGAACTTGTTGAGAAAAATGTACAAAGCCCTTGAATGTTTGCAAAAAATATTTTAACGTTTATACTGATTGATGCTGCTTTCATCATTACGAGATTCAGCTGATGGGCATGGCAATGAACGTAGTGAGCATCAGTGCAGTCCTCTTTTATTAAAGCTTGAACACCTCGCAAAGAACCTGACATTACAGCTGCTCCATCACAGGTCTGAGCAATTAGTTTTGATGGCTTATTATTGACATTTTTTAATTTTAATTCTTCAAGAATGCAAGAACCCAATGATCGAGAGTCATGGTTAGACGGGGTTAAAAACTTCCAAAACCTTTCGACAGGTTTATCTCCAACCACATATCGGTAAATTAAGGCCATTTGAAATGAGTTCGATATACCACTCGTTTCGTCCGCAATTATTGATAAAAATTTGCGTCTTTTATTTCTTCCGATATTTTACAGTGACACACACCAACCATAATTTGTAGGATTCCATTCTGTATAGTCTTGGAAGTACCTTTAAATACAGTAGCCGTTTCCAAACGATTTTTTAAAAGAATGTCAAGTTCGGCACTAAAATCTATTAATACTCGAAAGATACCCGAGTTACTTGATTCAAGTGCCTCGTCATGCCCTCTGAAGGCTAGTTCAAAAGAACCGCAAAATCTAATGCAATTAATAATTATGTTCAAAATATATCTATTTTGTTTAACTTTTTCGTTGTGAATAGCAATATTTTGTCTGTAAGCAGAATCTAGTTTTTCTACTACATTAACACTCCCGAACAACGTAAGTTTCAATGTGTTTTTTATATGCACTGCAGATGATTCATGTTTTTTGGCACGATAAGCTAAATGATTTATGTCATAGAAACCTGATTGTCTCCATGTATCCTCATTTCCACCACCAAACAATAAACAAGGAAAACAAAAGAAAGCATTTTTATGGTCACATCCACACAACCAAGTCCATTTTGAGTATACATTTTTATTAAACTGCCTATTAAACGATCTATTTCCCGATTTTATAGTTTGAGTGATGTTCAGGTCTGGTGTGGGCCTACCCAGGTTTTTAATGTCTAATTTGTCTTCATTAGGGCGAAGATTAAAAGGATTCAATAATAAATTATTAACTGTATTCATGGCTCGAGTTATAGACACTTTTAAACGAGTCAAGAGTACACAAATAAACTGCCTTTACTTAAACAGTGAACACAAGCACTACAAACTAACACTTATATAAATTGTAAGAAATATTTTTATAATACATAAAACAACAGTCCGTACTCGAATACAAAGCGAAGACAAACGACAATGACGCTACGCGACGTGTGGTACAATGGTATCTTTGATACGCACACCACAGCGCACTGCACAGCAGCGCTTGCGGTGGCGGTTTGCAGTACTCCAATGCAACACCTGAGCCTATTACCAGCCGCCTTGTATTTCATCCCTACCACCGTTTTTGTCACTGTGCTGTGTTCAAGTCGTATTACAACGATCGCAAACCAACTACCGGCAGCGCGCTTAACTTATTATCTGTATACACTAAGTTGGCGTCTGGGCCGGCGACTACCTGGCGGCTGGCCCGGGCATTCACAACCGGCCCAGACGCCAACTTAGTGTATACAGATAATACTCGTCTGTGATGTGCTGCATTAAACATATTTCGACATTTTCCCAGCTGTAGAAAAATAACTGTGGAAAAATAAGATTGTTTTAACATAAAATAATTTTGTTGTATCACTTAGTTTAAATATACATATACACTGTTATGTTAGACCTATAAATACTGGTGGTTGTGCAACCTTACAACCTTAACACCAGTCGCCACTGTTAATAGGGTAATAAAATTCGTAGATAAATCAATGCACGCTCTTGCGGATTTATACAAACTTTTGCAGGAAAACCTTATATCTTTTGCAATCAACAACCATGTGACCTGGGTTTAACCAATCGGAAGACACTAATTTCATTAATATTCATACTCTGTAAAGTAAGGATCGCTACAGTTCTTCGATTGCAGTTGCAGAGTGAAGGTGTGTCTGTCGTCGAGAGTTATGCTCGTATGAACATATAAAAATCTTAACTTACAATAAAACTTGGAACTCTTTGCGAAGCTTTGCGTAAAGAACCAAGCGGGTTAACAACCTAAGTAAAAAATTATATTAGATTAAAGTGCTTTTCGCGTTAGTGTAAAATAGTCCGCATAGGGAATTATTAAAAACACTTCAAGCTTTCTCGGAAGGTGTACGCCAAATATGCCGCTTTTCTAATAAATACCCGTATTCACCCTGAGACTAATTAAAAAAATGAACGTGTAAATAAATAATAACTGTTTCGAGTAAGAACGATAATTATTGTGAGCGTAACAACTTTGTGAAAGTCTAATTGGTGTTAGCAGTTAGACGGAATCGTCAACGAGCCGTATCGAAGTATCGCCGCTGGAGCAACCCGCCGACGAAGAGGACGCCAGGAAGGAGAGCGACGCCGAAGAAGAGGACACCAGGACGGGAGCGACGATCAGAAGAGGAGGAACGCACATACCGAGGACGTATCAGCAAGTAACGGATATCCTCAAACAAGTAAAATCGATATAAAATCGAACTATATAAACTATTATTTCAAAATATAAAATGCATGACAATTTGTAATAGAATATACATCATAAAACCAATTATGTCTTGTGTATAATAAATAATTTTTCATCACCTCCATTATAGACTCGTTTGTAATTTCTGCACACACACTAGGCCTATATCCTTTGCGATAATTAAATCTGTATCGTTGCATAAGGATATTTTGTGGCTCCCCGGCGGGGAATCGAACCCCGGTCTCCCGCGTGACAGGTGGGGATACTGACCACTATACTACCGAGGAATTTTAACTGCGAATTGGTTTCGTCTAAAGTTCTATAGATGAACGTGGTCTGGTTCGCTGGTGTCGAGGTACTTTGGAGTCGAGTCAGCTGTTGTTCCAGCTCCTGTATCCGCTGATCTTGTTCAGCTACGAGCTCACTTACTGTTGACGTATGTTGAACTACTCTTTCCTCTATTCCCGTGATTTTGGCTTCACAGTCGCTGACGCGAGAGTTATTCGCTTCCAGAGCGGTCTCAATATTACTGCGAATTAGGCCTACTTCTACTTTCTCGCCTATACGTTTCTCCGTTGACTCTAATAGCTGTTTACTTTGTTTTGCCTGGTCATGAACGGCTGTATAGATTCTTTTATTCTCATCGTGGAGTAACTTATTTTGTTTTGCTGCTTCGTCTGCCATTTTCTGCATCGTGGCTTTATTTTCTTCCGCCATTTTCTGCAGATTTTCTTTACAATCTTCCTTATTTGCTTTATTTTCTTCAGACATTTTCTGCATATTAGCTAAGATTGCCGCTAAAGAATTCTGTAATTCGAGTCCTACGGCCATATTGATTATTTATTTTATAAATTTAACAAATATTATAGTTTTTATTTATCGAGACGGCACCCTTATTAATACTTATTATTACGAATAACGGTCAGTTTATATGTTGTTAATTGTTACAGTCAAGTATCTCAATCAAATGCACACAAACTTACTCTCACACAAGTACAAATAATAATTCAACCTTCTTATAAACACACTTACTACTATTGTTCAAATTTGATAACAAAGAATATTCAAAATTTTATATATACTCTCTGCTCATAAATATAACAACATACACAAATAGTTCAATGAATTTAGTCTATACACACTCAAATAATACTTTTTGTTAAACTACTACAAAAATCGAGCCCAACGTTGGCCAGCGCCAAAATATCCTTATGCAACGATACAGATTTAATTATCGCAAAGGATATAGTGTGTGTCCAGAAATTACAAACGAGTCTATAATGGAGGTGATGAAAAATTATTTATTATACACAAGACATAATTGATTTTATGATGTATATTCTATTACAAATTGTCATGCATTTTATATTTTGAAATAATAGTTTATATAGTTCGATTTTATATCGATTTTACTTGTTTGAGGATATCCGTTGCTTGCTGATACGTCCTCGGTATGTGCGTTCCTCCTCTTCTGATTGTCGCTCCCGTCCTGGCGTCCTCTTCTTCGGCGTCGCTCTCCTTCATGGCGTCCTCTTCATCCTGGCGTCCTCTTCGTCGGCGGGTTGATCCAGCGGCGATACTTCGATACGGCTCGTTGACGATTCCGTCTAACTGCTAACACCAATTAGACTTTCACAAAGTTGTTACGCTCACAATAATTATCGTTCTTACTCGAAACAGTTATTATTTATTTACACGTTCATTTTTTTAATTAGTCTCAGGGTGAATACGGGTACTTATTAGAAAAGCGGCATATTTGGCGTACACCTTCCGAGAAAGCTTGAAGTATTTTTAATAATTCCCTATGCGGACTATTTACACTAACGCGAAAAGCACTTTAATCTAATATAATTTTTCACTTAGGCTGTTAACCCGCTTGGTTCTTTACGCAAAGCTTCGCAAAGAGTTCCAAGTTTTATTGTAAGTTAAGATTTTTATATGTTCGTACGAGCAAAACTCTCGACCACAGACACAACTTCACTCTGCAACTGCAATCGAAGAACTGTAACGATCCTTACTTTACAGAGTACGAATATTACTGAAATTAGTGTCTTCCGATTGGTTAAATCCAGGTCACATGGTTGATGATTGCTAAAGCTATAAGGTTTTCCTGCACAAGTTTGTATAAATCCGCAACAGCTTGCATTGATTTTATCTACGAATTTGATTATCCTGTTAATGATAAGCGTTACAAATTGAGTTTTTCCCTACTAAAAAAAAACATATTAATAAAATAGTTGTAAACCTCAGAGTAAATAAGAATTGTAGCTATTTACAAAAACAATCCACTGTCAAAGTTTCACGTCGATGGGTTGATTACCGCGGAAGATATAGCGAACACAAGTTATCACACGCGCACAAATTCACACAAAAAGTACATGACAATAAAGAACACATTTTTATGAAGAATTTGATATAACCTACATTCTTATCCATTGCTAAATACAAAACTTACGGCTAAAAGACAAAAAATTACATAAAACCATTTTAAACCTGAAAATGTTCGTCATCCATGCTTAGATACGGTTAACATCGCTTATCATCCTGTGTTCTGCTGCAATATATATATGCTATAGAAGAAAGGATTCACAAAGTGGAAAGAGCATATGGTATTGTATTTTATGGTACACAATAAAAAGTGCATATCTAAAAATGTGAAAATAAGGCATTACAGTACAGTAGTGAAGCCAGAATGTCTATATGCAAGTGATGTCTAGCATTCAGTTATAATTTAGACAAACTATAAATATTGGAAAGACAAATTATTAGGAAAATATTAGGCCCACGAAAAACTTCAGAAGGTTGGAAATTGAGAAGTAATGATGAAATATATCAGAGTATAGAAAATATAACAGAAACAATGAGAAAAAGAAGACTATTATTGTTTGGACATTTATATAGAATGGACGACAATAGGTTAACAAAGCAGATCTGCAAATATCTGTGGGGGAAGAAGTCAACATCAAGTTGGATTAAAGAAGTCCAAAAGGATTTAGAAAAAAAAAATATAAACACAGAAGAAGCAATTGAAAGAAATGTTTTTCGGGCAAAAGTGTTAAAAATGTAAGGAGTCCAGGGTAGGAGAAAGAAAAACGCAGGTTCAAAGTGGGCTGAAGACAGGAAGAAGAGACGCAGTGAAAAGATGAAAGAATATTGGAGAAAAAGAAAACAACAGAGAGTAAAGAATTGAAATTGGCATGTGGTCCTTAGATGACCGATAAAAAAAATACCACAAAACATGGAATTATGCACCAGATAGTTATACTTCTTACGGAGCAGACGACACCACAACAACAGGATCACGCAACAGCATAGAACAAGACTGAAGACTATCGGAATAGACACCCACCCTTCGAAGGGGATGTAGAATGAATGTCAAGATGAAAAAAAGTCACACCGAAAAAATAAGGAAAATGCAAATTGAGAGAAGAGGCAGAGAAAAAACAGACACAAGCCACTTGATCCAAGAACTAAGAACTTCTTACTTGTTTATCCTATACTTCGTATTTCTGAATATTTCTCTCTCTGAGAATTGGACTTTAACGAAAGGCCAGGCCAGTCGCATCCAAGCGGCTGAAATGAGATTTCTCAGGGACGCGGCAGGGTATACTCTCCACCATCATAGAAGAAACACAGATATATGACAGGAACTGAATATTATGAGTATACTCGACAGGATCGCCCAGTATAGGCTGAAATGGTGGGAACATCTTTGCCAAATGGATGACTGCCGCATCCCCAAACAACTCTGGAACTATAAGCCGAGGCGACGGAGACGTGTGGGACGTCCGAGGAAGCGCTGGAGTGACCAGCTCTAATCTTTGCCTATTTGACACCGGAACAAACCATCCTTGGTAATCCGTGAAGATGATGATGATGATGATGATGATATATCTACAATCTAATTCTCTATTAGTACTATGCATTACAGTACAATACCACAATATCTCTGCGTCGATGTAAACAGGTTTCGTTAAAATCCACCTCGATTTGCACGGATGGAGCAGCGATAAAAGTCATGGCTTCGATTCCCCACCACGTTTCTTGCTTTCCTGTGCAAAATCGTCGAGACATAAAAGCGAAGCGATGTGTCGAAACCGTAACTATCTGACCCGATTACCGCACCAGTAGCAATTATTATTGCTTAATTAACTATCATTGTTTTTATTATCATTATACATGGAGTGTAGTAACCTAGACATTATTAAGCGTGCACACACACGCGCGCGCAGAGTCAAGGCTGTGTTGTGCTGTTGCCACTGCTGTTACGATCGCCGGCAATTATTATTGCGTAATACGTGCACGTACGTGATGCATACTTTCAGGCGTATTACAGTAATCATGTGCCGGTCAAATATATCGTTGTTGTGTTCGACCGAACTACATACATAACGAGGTGCATGGTGTGTTCGCGCGCCTGTTGCTGGAGAGTGTTCTGAATTATCGTTTGTTCTGAATCATTATTATTCATGACGCCGATGCAAATTCCGATTTCCCTTACCTTCGGATTGCTGCCTGCAAAATTTTAAACGAAAGCAACACACACCACAGAATCATTATTATAGATTCATGAACACATAATTAAATGTCTGACGAGCTCGTCGTCTGAATAGACTGGAGAGGGGGGGGCCAAACCTTGTTCCGCTCAACAAAATCTTGCTACTTAAATTTTTTTCGATAATTTTACTCATCGAGTATCGATTGCGTTTCGGCGATGCATTACATTCTTCTTCTTCTTTTTCTTCTAAACAAGTGGATTACACCATCCGGCGTTTTTCGCATTTTAGCTTCCACTTTGGTCTGTTTCTCCAACCTTCCTCTACTGTATTGCAATCCTCCAACACTTCATCATTCCAAGATACCCATGATCTTTATTTCTCGTCTTTACAGCTGCCATTCTCATACATTTCTGAGGGCGACTTTCTACCTGGCATTCGTCGCGCAGATCTCTCATATTAATTTTTTGTCTGGTCTTGTTTTAATCTCCTCATGTATAATTGTTCCTAATCTTGTTATTTCACAATTCCGACGCCAGTAAACTGTTGCCCGATTTTTTTTTTAACTTTTCTATCGGTTGTTTGACAAACTCCTCCACCCGCCTAGCAATACTCTCAGTTATAGTTTTGTCCAAGCGTCTTTTTATACGCTGGTGTAAAGCCCATTGCCACCCTTAACCGAATATTTTGTTTTTTCACAATTGATGCTTCTGATTCCTCATACAATTTGCGGAGTAATTAACATCATCTTTGTCCTGCGCAAAAATAACCTCACCGTAGGTAAAGCCAAAGGAACAATAATCACTTCGTAAAATTAAAATTAAAATTGAAAAAAATACTTGTTTGGAATTCGTCGTACAACTATGTCACCCTGCTCTCCCTTGAGGTAAGAATTTATACCCACGATAGAGATTCCACCACACAATAGGACAGGCAATTGCAAAGTACGAAATGTAATATAAAAGTAGAAGAGAACTGCGGTAGACAGAGAGAGTAGGCAGAAGTTGAAGGAGGCCAAACCCGACTTTAGGCTGTTGTAGCACACAGTAACAGTGCTAGAGGCAGTGGTACCGAGGATAATGCCAAATGTAGGAGGAGAGGAGGGTGCTTGTATATGTTTTTCATTCTGTACTGTTCTATGGACTACTTATACGGGCTGAGACGCTCTCGCCGAGGAGACATAAAACAATTCCACAGCGCACAGAAAAAATTTTCGGCCATGCTTTTGATTCCCATATAATTTGCGTAGTAACCATCTCTTTTTCCTACGCGAAAATAATCTGACCATCGGCAAAACCAAAGCAATAAAGATAATAATTTCATAAAATTATAATTAAATCTGAAATTAATTGGTTGGAATTCATCATAGATCTTGGGCAGTCCTATAGCCCTTGAGATAAGAATCTATCCTCATGGTAGAGATTTCTCCATTCAATAGGAGAGGGAATCACAAAATATTAATAAGAACAGCCAGCGCACATAGGATTACATCAACCATAGCCCTATGAGTTATTACAGAAGTAATTCCAATTGAGCTAATGGCAGAGGAGAGAAGACTGTACTTCAGAAAGGATGGAAGAATCAAGGCACGAAGAAAGAAGAGAGCATACACTGAACGATGAGAACAGTAGAATAAAAAAGAGAATATAACGTTCATGGACAAAACAGACAATGCCAAATATTGAAAAGTGGACAGACTGCCAACTGGAAATCTTGATTATTATATGACCTAGATATTCACAGTACTGGGAAATAACTATACATAGTTTACCACTAAATCCTGTCCTACTTCTGAGCTATTCTAGTTTTTACCAACAATAGAGTCTGCCCTGGACGCCGCGCATCAGGGATAGTGGTTGGGCTGCCGCCTTAATGTCTCTGAACTTACACAATTCTCATTCGGGGTTAACTCCCCTAGTCGCTTCCGCTCTTTGCGCTACTGGAATAATCGTCTTCCACCTTCTAGACCGTTGGCTGAATAATACAAAGAATAAGAGAGGAAAATAAAAGACCCCTAGCCCTCGAATTTTGTTTTCTTTTTCTTTACAAGGCCAGAGGTCAGCGAAGTGTGGAACGTCCGAGGACAAGATGGTTTCAGGAATAGGCAGTGCAGTGTAGGCTGTGAAGTGTTGGAGAAGACGAAGAAGAAGAAGGACAAGAAGAACAACAAGAAGAAGAAGGAGGGGAGGAGGAGGAGGAGGAGGAGGAGGAGGAGGAGGAGGAGGAGGAGGAGGAGGAGGAGGAGGAGGAGGAGAAGAAGAAGAAGAAGAATTTTCTAACGCATGGGTTGCGTGTGAATGTATGAGCATCCGTGATCTTCAACATTTAGTTCTTATCGGCAGGTACCATTTATTTGTGCATTCTATCCATTAATGTACAGTTCCTGGCTCTTTTTCAATAAGCTTTGTAGGTTCTTACAATGACTCACGAATCCGAATTATGGCCAAACGGCTATTGTTTTGTAAAGTCTGGCGTTTATAAAGTTCATAAGAACGTGCTAGAAAATACGTACTAAATTATGCTATACATAGGCTAATAGTGAACAGTGTAAATAAGGAAGCGTCGACTAACTTAAGAAGGCCGTGTCTCACAAGAGCGTAAAAACGAACACGTTACTTTTGTGCGTGTACGTGTGTGTGCAACAAGATGGAACGATTTCAAAGCAACACACACACACACAGTAAGAGGGAGGTGAAACGAAGGCCAACATCGACTCTTCATTCTCAGGTTAAATAATACCAACAATAACAACAACAATAATACGTCCTATTCACTATAACTGTTTCGATTCATTATGTCAAACAATGAAGACGAAAATGACTGTTTTACATAAAGCACATTCATTATTACTAATCTCGCGTTCCCACGACAAGATTCACAACAACAACAACGGGAATATACATATATATACTGCAGCAGCGGCTAACTTATAATTGACCCCAGACGGCATGTCACTATTCGCGGCTGGGCTGGCTCGCGTCTTGCCCACCCCGGTCATTATTACATTACTACGATGATGTTGTTGTTGTTGTTGTTGTTATTATTATAACAGTTTCAAACAGTTTTACATCAGTGTTGGTGGGGGGATGGGGGTTAGAAGCCGACAACCGTCTCTGTTCCTTACCGTTTTATAGAGAAGACGTAATCACTGCCGGCCTCGCCAAATATGCGCTCCGTTCGGGTCCGATTGCTTTGTTAATCTCAACGGTCGGTGTACCGTTTGTTTTTGTGTTTTTTTTACCGTTCTTTCCATACATAATGACGTAATCGTTATTGTAACTGATGATAATTGTTATTCGTGTTTCAATATTTTAGATGACCTTTGAAATGCCGATATACAACGGGTCAACTAATTCGAATACCTAGGACGGTAGCGGTTAAAGAGCAGGACGACAGGGGCGTTTCGTCCCGGGCCCGTTCTACAAGCGGGCCCCGTATAGGTTCCAACAAAGTTTCACTAAAATTCTTTACCTCCATGGAGGACACGAAAAACACATTTAATACCTTAAAGTCAGACTTGTTTAAATGATTATTATGACTTTGATGACCTCTAATGACTATTTAAAATCGGGCGTAGAGAAGGTGAACAACCTTGTAGACCTTTAAGGTGACGCTGATAAAGAACAAATGGTGCCAGAGAGTGGAGTAACAGGACTGACAATAAGACAAAGATTATGATGTCACGAAGGGCAGATACCCTTTTATCTGTTTCAAGGGTACATACAGACAGATAAAAAAGAAACCTACCCTATAACTGACGGCCAAAGAAGAATGGAATTTAAAAAAAGTCAAAACGTAAGAAGAGATCGTGAACAGATCAAGACCCATTAGAACTCTATTCAGTAGGTAAATTCAGTTCTGCGGTAAAGACACGTCACAACAATCGCCAAGAATAGAATTTACAACTCAGCGGCGGAAGTTTTTATGTGTTAAAAAGAAGCGTGAATAAATTAAGACGACAAAATAGACCTTCTAAGGAGAAATCGTGGGTTTGGTCGGACATAATTGCCAACGAGGAAACCGAAAATCGAATAGAAGAAAATCCTCGGAGACACTATAAGCGAAATAGGGACTAGGACAGAAGAACAGACTAGGGTCCGTAGATAGCGTGGCTGAGGTACTTACTTGTCCCAGACGATGATGGTTCTTACCAATCTCTTCGTCGTCATGCCTTTTCTCTTAACTTAAGATTAACTAAAACCTCTTTTCTCTGGGACAACAGCCTAGACAATATTCCATGTTTTCCTTGGTTGTTCACGTTTCGTTTTTCTTCTTAATCTCATCCCCCAAATTGTTTTTGGCGTTCTCTCTTCACCCATTCTAGTGTCATGATAGAACCATTTTGCCTCAACTTTTTTTCCAATCTTCCGCATAGCCGTAACATCGTCATCGTCATCATCATCATTACAACACGGCATAGAGAAGGTACTGCATGTTCCGCCTTCAAAGGTCCCCCAGCCATCTCTTCCTGGGACTACCCACACACCTGTGTCCTATAGGTTTATATTGCCAGACTTGTTTGGCCAGTCACATGTCTAACATTGGCCAGTTTGGAATCTGACATTGTTTCTAGGTGTTCTTTTCACCGTTGATTGTAATCTTTTCATTTTTTATTAAGGTTAAAATTTGTAACTCTTCTCTTATGACCACATTCTTTATGCTGTCAATGTTGAAATAACTTTTAACTCCTCTTAAGAACGTCATTTCCGAGGGCTGTATTTTACTGTCTTGTCTCTTGGTTGTTGTCCATAATTCACACCCATACTGCCGTAACTTTGTAGAACTTTAATTCTGTATCTCGACGTACCTTGTTTACATAACCCTAATGTATGTCGAATCGTCTCAGTCTTAACCATATCCATTTTCGTACCCAATCAATATCCGTCTGTTAGTACTCACGGTCCACAACCATACATGAACATCGCAACAGAACTAACTAATACATTTTTATCTTGTTCCATTAGTCACGTTCTTCGTATTGAAGAATCATTTATACTGAATTCCATATAACGCCGTTATTTTATACCCTACCCTAAAATACCCTAATTTTCCTGTATTGTCTGTTATAGAATAGTGGAAGTAATTATTGGAATCTAGTGGGCAGAAAAAAGAGGGAAAACTCTATATTATGTTGCAGAAACGAAGTAAATTAAGAAATGGGAAGGATTTAAAAAGAACCCGGAGACTAAGAAAAACAAACTGTATGAAGAAGTGGTCGAGGGAAGAAAATAGTTTTATTTTGGTAAAAGAAAGGTCGTATGTGAAACGATCAGAAGATAAGGCTGGCAGTCTTGGAGCTGTTTACAAACAGTGGAAGTGAAGCCAGTGGGAACAGTCTGGACTGAACGCTACAGAGTAGGACACAACAGACAGTCGCAAACCTGAGGTCGCCCCTAACGACACTGCCGTCTGAATAATTACTTAACTTCATTTTCTTTTGTCTCTGCGTTTATCTGAAACCGACGGCGACGCGAGATTTCAAAGGCAGAGCGCCGTCCGTATGCTTTCTCCTCACTCTTGTCATGTCATGTTACGTTTTCTAAAACTGAAAGACTTTCACCATAAACTCAAAAGAAAGTAACAGTGCCGCGACGTTCGTATCTCATAAATATTCACACAAACGCCTGCAAAATTTATTTCAACGTTTCGTTTGCCAACAGCGAATGCATTTACATTATACGCAACATTGTGTGTGCGCGCACGCGCTTGCTCGCTATCGTTTACAATTTAGTAACAGTACGGGGACCGAGTAAAAGTTGTCTTCACTGTCATCTGTTAATCTACGGGTGTCGCCCTCCCGCATACCAAATATCACGTCTTTCTTTTTTCCTTTAACCAGTCGCTTTCTTATTTGTTATACAAATTAGATCAAAATTATTGTAGATAGGCCTAACAATAATGCTATGGAACATTTCCGTAACACTTGTATAATATTTTTTATGACTTTGACAGGGGCGTGTTTACGAGGGGGACCGGATACCCCCCCACAGGGTCGAAAAAAGTTGACGAGGGATTTTGTCATCATCATCACCACCACCACTCTAAGGATTAGGCCCTAGATCTGTTCCAGAACCCATCTCCTCATCGGTCTGTCGACACCTCTTCCTAGTAAGGTAATAAGCCACGGCAGCCATGGGTAGGCGGCAGTCAGGCATGCGGTTCAAGTGTTCACACCATCTCCTTTTGCGGTCTTCAATCTTTTGGTGCAATGATACAATATTTAATTCGTGTCTAATATCCTCGTTCCTTTTCCGATCCAGAAGAGGACAACCTTGCGTCCCGCTTAAAAATTTCATTTCACCTGGCTGAATTCTCTGTACGTCCCTTTTACCAAGAGTCCCTCATTAACATGCAGGAATATGGGGACAGTCACAGTTTTGTAACTTTTCATGAGATTTTGTTAATGTCTTAATTTGTAGGCAGTTTCATTATTTTTTCAACTGTGTACGCTAATATAGTAGTAAGTCTTTCTTAAATATACAAACAAGTTTATTACACAGCACTTGCGTATACGTTTGAAATATGTAACGCAGGAAAATCAGTTCAGTCAATAAGTATCTTCTAAACAATGTTTTAATACCGCGAATTTTATTGTGTTATTACCGTTACTTTAATGGTATTGATATCAGGATAATATCTTCGTTTCCAGCCACCTTAAAGATACTAATGTTGATTAGTATTAATTAGTCTTTTTGTATGAAGCTGACTTGATCGGACCCCCCTCCCCCTACCAAATTCTGGTTACGCTACTGGACTTTGATGCCGATAAAGATGCACGGGGGAGCAGGTTATCATTATTGTATCTACCCGACAATATTGACCTTCATCAGTATGACTAACCAAGTTTTAAGAGTACCTTAATTACCACGAAAATAGTTGGAAATAAAACCACTATTATACAGGGTAAATCGCACAAGATGACAAAAATCCATTAGGGCTATAACGATTCGTTTTTTAAGACTAATTGCGGAACAATAAACCTCTACTACTTACACGGTCAGAGTCAATGTTATTAAAATTCATTCCCGGGATACTTGGCTGTGGTCCATCGTTTCTAACTAAAACAGACGTTTCGACAGTACCATCGACTGCAATCAGGCTTAGCCACAGTACTGTGGTCTCTAACGAGTACCACCCTACGTTAGTACAGCTCGAATTTTTTTACACTGATGATGGCACTCGATGGTACTGTCGAAACGTCTGTTTTAGTTAGGAGCAAACAACCACGGCCAAACATCCCGGGAATGAATTTTAATAACAATAAACCTCTACACTAAAAAGATTTTTGGACCCCACATTCAAAACCACAAGAGATACTGACACGAGTTTGTCATCTAAACACTTAGCCTTTCTTAAAGGCTTTCTTAAGAAAATATACCAAATTACTTATGTTCATCATCATCGTCATGTTCACAGCACGGCATAGGCAAAGTGCTGCTTGCTCCCCCTTTAAAGATCCTCCACCCATCTCTTCCTGTGGGTATCTACACACTCCTATAGGACTGTATTTCACACTTGTTTGGCCAGTCTGGAATCTGACATTCTTTCTAAGTGTCCTTTCCACCGTTGTTTATAAACTTTTAGTTTTTCGTTCAAGTTAAAAACTTACGACTCTTCTCTTATGGTCTCATTCTTTATACGATCAAGTTTAGAACACCTTTTAACTCCTCGTAAGAACCCCACTTCCGAGGCTAGCCCGGAAATTACTGTCTTGTTTCTTGATTTTTGTCCATAATTCATATCCATAGGACAGTAGAAAGATTGCCGTAACTTTTTAGAACTTTAATTTTGTTATTCGACGTACCTTGTTTCTAAAAATACGGTTGATTGTCCCACACATCGTCTGGAACTTACCTAACTTAACATCAATACCATAATTCCTATCATAGCCAATATCATTTCCCAAATAATTAAAGCGGCTCACCTGTTCTATAAATCGTTCACTAAACATTATTTTTGTTCTTGTTGGCTCCTTGCCTCGAAGTGCCGTTATCTTTGTTTTTGTAGTGGACTCGTTCATACTGTATTGTTTACAAATCTGATGAAGCTTATAGTGGACACGTTCATACTGTATTGTTTACAAATCTGATGAAGCTTATATTCGACACGTTCATACTGTATTGTTTACAAATCTGATGAAGCTTATATTGGACACGTTCATACTGTATTGTTTACAAATCTGACGAAGCTTATAGTGGACACGTTCATACTGTATTGTTTACAAATCTGACGAAGCTTATAGTGGACACGTTCATACTGTATTGTTTACAAATCTGACGAAGCTTATAGTGGACACGTTCATACTGTATTGTTTACAAATCTGACGAAGCTTATAGTGGACACGTTCATACTGTATTGTTTACAAATCTGATGAAGCTTATATTGGACACGTTCATACTGTATTGTTTACAAATCTGACGAAGCTTATAGTGGACACGTTCATACTGTATTGTTTACAAATCTGACGAAGCTTATATTCGACACGTTCATACTGTATTGTTTACAAATCTGATGAAGCTTATAGTGGACACGTTCATACTGTATTGTTTACAAATCTGACGAAGCTTATATTGGACACGTTCATACTGTATTGTTTACAAATCTGACGAAGCTTATAGTGGACACGTTCATACTGTATTGTTTACAAATCTGACGAAGCTTATAGTGGACACGTTCATACTGTATTGTTTACAAATCTGACGAAGCTTATAGTGGACACGTTCATACTGTATTGTTTACAAATCTGATGAAGCTTATATTGGACACGTTCATACTGTATTGTTTACAAATCTGACGAAGCTTATAGTGGACACGTTCATACTGTATTGTTTACAAATCTGACGAAGCTTATATTCGACACGTTCATACTGTATTGTTTACAAATCTGATGAAGCTTATATTGGACACGTTCATACTGTATTGTTTACAAATCTGATGAAGCTTATATTGGACACGTTCATACTGTATTGTTTACAAATCTGATGAAGCTTATATTGGACACGTTCATACTGTATTGTTTACAAATCTGACGAAGCTTATATTGGGCACGTTCATACTGTATTGTTTACAAATCTGACGAAGCTTATATTGGACACGTTCATACTGTATTGTTTACAAATCTGACGAAGCTTATATTGGACACGTTCATACTGTATTGTTTACAAATCTGATGAAGCTTATATTGGACACGTTCATACTGTATTGTTTACAAATCTGATGAAGCTTAAAAACATATTTTTGTAAATCAGATTATATCTTGAAGTACAAGCAAGTCTTCAGTAAACAAAAGCACATTCAAATATCTATCTCGTGATAATTATTTATGTTAAAAGAGGAAATTTTGAATCAAACCGTCCTCGCGTAATGGATTTGGGACACCATATATGATTCACCCTGTATTTCCACTGAAGAGATGTAAATTTATGTAAATTTATTTAAGAGATGCTATCTTATACGCCATGTGCAGTATTTCAACTGGCCCAAAAAGTTGTTGAATTAAGTTCCATACACAAGAAGGAAATAACAGCCAGTTCTAGACATCGGCTAATTGAGGTATACAAGGAATCAAACATCCGCTCGAATGGGGTTCAATGTAAATATCAGCAAAACTTAATACATGCTGACTCCTGCATCAGGAAAGAGAAAAAATGTATATAATTTATGCATGCGGATAATTCATTTGATGCATTAATAAGTTCAGATACCTGGGTAATATGACAGATAATGAAGGGTCCATAAACACGGCAATACAAGACAGGATACAAACAGGAAATAGGGCATATTGTGCTAATAGCAGACTATTGAGAAGCGAACTCGTTAGTCGTAACACAAAAATCAAAATATATAAGACACTTGTCAGAGCAGTTGTTACTTATGGAGGCGAGACATGGACACTGAGAAGAAGAGAACAAGAAACACTGAGAAGGTTTAGAAGAAAGATCATAAGACGTGTTTATCACCCGGTTAAAGAAGATGACGAATGGAGAATAAGAAATAACCAGGAGACAGATGAGCTATTGAACCACGAAGACATTGTAAGATTCATAAATGCTCAACGAATACAATGGTTAGGTCATCTAGAGCGGGTGGATGATCAGCGTATGCCAGAGAAAATTCTGAGGGCGCAGGTCTATAAAAGCAGAATGAGGGGCAGACCTAGTTTAAGATGGTTGGACGATGTGCTAGAAGATACCAGAAAAATGGATGTGAGGGGTTACACTGAGACGGCAATGGACAAGATACTTTGGAGAAGATTGGTGTTGGAAGCCAGGACTCACGTTGGACTGTAGTGCTGAAGAAGGATTGACTGCTTGACTCTGCGGTATAATTACTCTCAGCACTGATTACCATAACAGCTGATCTGGCCCATATTTGAAGGGCATAAGAAACGACCGGAAACTACTGTGAATTTTTTTCTTTTTTTTTTTTTTATACTTTTTAATTTTCTTCTGTAAATAACTATATAATAAATAAACACGGCCGCTTCCACAAAATTCATCGGTTACCACAAACACCTGTTGTGGATAATCAATCTCTTTCTCTCCCTGCACGCATCGATGGGCTTTCAGTAATAATAACATAGTGTGAACGCAGCTTCCAACTCTTGCGGTCGCCTCAGTAATACGAATACGAACACACACACACGCGTATACGTGCGCGCACGCAGTCATCCATAAAATTTCACTGAAACCGTTTTTCCTCACTCACGCCAGTCGAGAGTTTCGTCGTTTTTTCCGGCTTTCGCTGCCAAAAGGAAAACACGTAGACAGTCAGTTGTTGTTGTTGTTGTTGGAGATTAATCACGTTTGCCACTGTGGTTTCACACGTTCGACAATAAGGCGGAGGACGAACTAAACAACTGGAACTGAATACGAGATGAACGGGAAACACCGTGCAGTCGCTGAAACTACAACGTCCTTGAACTTGAAACAATGTCCACAAGGTTATTGTCGACATACGGATTGAAAGCAAAATCGGCCAAGACCGACGACGGTTGTTAAGTTCAAGAATGTATACAGTACAGAGGACGATTACAGCTTACATCCTGGAGGTTCACCACAGAAAATATCGGTATGGAGAACCATACATGACTTCCATGTTTTATGATTTATATTTAAAATCATTTTTGAAATGAAATATTTCCATAAAAAACTACTTATTTCTTCTGGTTTAACCATAGTACTGTGGTCACTAACGTGTACCACCTCACGTTAGCACACTCGATTTTCACTGATGATGGCAGTCGGTGGCACCGCCGAAACGTCTGGTTTTGTAGAAAACATTGGACCACAGCCAAACAACCCAGGAAGGAATTTAGCAACAAACTACTTCTTTGTTGCCGATAACGTAGCACACATATAAATAATTATTCCCTCCCCCTTCAACTATCATTTTCATTTATAGAAAATAACCCCATCACCCTTCAACTACCCTTTTCATTTATAGATATTTCATTTACCTTTCTACAGTGGATTATTATGACCTTCTTTTCAGGATACTTTATTTATCAAAATTAAGTACTTTACTCTTGTTAAAACATAACACGTTGCAGGTGAACTACCCCTTCCACTTAACCGATCTTCACTCATGCAAATATGCAAAACATTAATTGATTCTGTTTGAATTTGTGGCAGTTATCGTTCGCCATAGAAAAAATTCCACACACAGACACACGGACGGACAGACACAGACACTCACACAGACACTTTTCGGAAAATGACTTTCTTTTCTTCATGTTTTGAGGGTAATACAATCAGAATCAGGCCTTATCTCGAACACGATTTTTTTCGCCATCACCATACTTCCATTACCTTACGGAACATGGAAGTAAAAACTGTTGATACAAACTCAGCGTTTCGATCACTCAGTGTAATAAAATATCATCGTCATCGCCACACCATCAACACCTCACCGTCATCGTCATCATCAGCATATCCAACTTCGGCTGACACAATTGGGTTTGTTCCGATTTAAATCAGACTGGAATTGAACGACAGACACAATTAACGATCGAGCGAAGCGAGTCCTCAGTTTTACCTCGACTGTTTGGTATTTGTCTGTCTGTCTGTCTGTTTCTCTATCTATACTTAATCTCATGTAGGCTTCCGCGGCCGGTGTCCATTCTGTTTTTGAAATCTTCTTCCGGTATGGACCGCGTCAAAAATGTCTTGTACGACAACGGTTTACACACACATTGCAATTAGTATCCTCAGGTCTATGTGACCTGAGTCACCTGAGACCATCTACAGTAGGTATAGATCTCGAAGTGGGTATTAAGGCCCACTAGCAGGTACTGGAGGGTTCTGGAAGGGAGTCACTGACTGCAAGGTCAGTAAGAAAGTGTCGACGAGTATGTGGTCAACAAGAGGACACTGGCTTTGGTCATCCACACGTTTAGGTACAGCACTTTATTGCAAATTCAGTAATAAACATTTACACTTTAACACACTTTATCAAGTGTTTCAGTTTTGTATAATATTATGTTGTAAATCTTGTGGCTTCAGATTTGACTCACAAATGCACAACATATAAATTTTTCTTCTATATGTACGAGAAGGTAACCATCTCGTTCCAATAACTGGAATAGGATGTTTGATTTTCTTAGGTATATAGGATATAATATAGTATAGAAAAACGACATTAACTAGTTTAATAAGTTTACAAAATTGAGTAACATCTGTGGAAATCTAAAGAATAAAACAGTAAGGGATAGCGCACTAAGTTTTTTAAAACATTAGCTGTTCCCACATTTCTATGCAGAATGAAACATGGATATTCAGTAAAAAGGAGATAAACAACAAAAAATAATAAATTACCTTATTTCAAATCCGTCCTGTGCTTTCGTTGCGTTGTTTTTGTTGTTTTTCTTACAAAAAATAAGATGCTGAAATGGATTTATCAACGGAAAGGGAATACACAATAGTATATTTCATTAGGAATCCAGAAAACAGGCTTTTCCCATGCGCGCTGACAGATTCCCGTATGAGGCGAAGCCGTTCACGGGAAATCATGCAAAAGGACGGGAAAAGCATTTATGGACGTGTAATGAACGATATTTTTCATTATACCTGTCTGAAAAGACAAAACAAATCTACACGTTATTAGAAACCTTTATTTCGAAACATGAACAAACAAGTATAACTTTAATTTTTACTAAATGTAATGTTTATATTACAATTTGTGTTACTATAAGCCTAAATACGCAATCCCTTAGCAGGTACTTCATTTTGTAGAATTTAATTAATTATTGTGTGTAGGATCTGAAATATAATGTAATATAATATACTTCCCCATTTATATTAATGACAGATAAAGCCAGAAAATAAATCATAAATAATTATAAAATTTAGGCTGACATTTAAAACAATCATAATATCAAATGTAACATAGTGCGATATAAAACTATTTTATTCTACTTTATTAAATATTATTAATAAATATTATTAAATATTACGATTCCCGTCGGGGCCATTTGATTTAGATATGACCGTTCCACCTCGAAAGGCGATGGGAAACCAGCGAGAGTTATCCTGCCTAGTATAAATCCTCCCCAACTATGCCGTTCGGATCCGGCGTTAAACTGTAGGTCCCATATACCTGTGAGAGACTCAGTAACACACGCACCACGGCTATATGCGGGGAGGGTACAAACCAGTCGAAAGACTGAAGGACCCAATAAATTAAATATCACAATTATTTTTAACTAAATTAAGTACTATTTTAGGGTTGAAAGTTAGCGCACGGAAAAACTTTTCGGTGCGGGAGCAGCGAAAAAAGCAATTTTCCGTGAGCTGAACAGACATGTACGTTGTACGTATACATGGTGAGCTGAACAGACATGTACGTATACATGGTGAGCTGAACAGACATGTACGTTGTACGTATACATGGTGAGCTGAACAGACATGTACGTATACATGGTGAGCTGAACAGACATGTACGTTGTACGTATACATGGTGAGCTGAACAGACATGTACGTTGTACGTATACATGGTGAGCTGAACAGACATGTACGTATACATGGTGAGCTGAACAGACATGTACGTTGTACGTATACATGGTGAGCTGAACAGACATGTACGTATACATGGTGAGCTGAACAGACATTTACGTTGTACGTATACATGGTGAGCTGAACAGACATGTACGTATACATGGTGAGCTGAACAGACATGTACGTTGTACGTATACATGGTGAGCTGAACAGACATGTACGTTGTACGTATACATGGTGAGCTGAACAGACATGTACGTATACATGGTGAGCTGAACAGACATGTACGTTGTACGTATACATGGTGAGCTGAACAGACATGTACGTATACATGGTGAGCTGAACAGACATGTACGTTGTACGTATACATGGTGAGCTGAACAGACATGTACGTATACATGGTGAGCTGAACAGACATGTACGTTGTACGTATACATGGTGAGCTGAACAGACATGTACGTATACATGGTGAGCTGAACAGACATGTACGTTGTACGTATACATGGTGAGCTGAACAGACATGTACGTTGTACGTATACATGGTGAGCTGAACAGACATGTACGTATACATGGTGAGCTGAACAGACATGTACGTTGTACGTATACATGGTGAGCTGAACAGACATGTACGTATACATGGTGAGCTGAACAGACATGTACGTTGTACGTATACATGGTGAGCTGAACAGACATGTACGTTGTACGTATACATGGTGAGCTGAACAGACATGTACGTATACATGGTGAGCTGAACAGACATGTACGTTGTACGTATACATGGTGAGCTGAACAGACATGTACGTTGTACGTATACATGGTGAGCTGAACAGACATGTACGTTGTACGTATACATGGTGAGCTGAACAGACATGTACGTTGTACGTATACATGGTGAGCTGAACAGACATGTACGTTGTACGTATACATGGTGTTTTCAGAGAGAGATAATGAAAAGATATTTCCTTCTGCACTGGAGAAGACATGAAGACATTAGAAGAGAACTGAAAATTAATCCTTACGAAATTGTGGCAATAGAATGCGAACATTTGGACCGCATGCCAAATAACAGACCACCAATAGCAGCCTTCAGATGTGAACATATTGAAAAAAGCGCTGTTGACAGACGGAAGGGGAGGTGGTTTTTGAAACAGGTCAACAAAACCTAATCCTTGGAGTAAAAATGGTGATGTGACTGACTACGACGACGACGACGATGATGATGACGACGACGAATATATTTTACAGACCAGACCGTCACTGACAATGTCATTCTCGATAGCATTTCCATCTACAGCCATGAAGCGTGGGAAACAAAAACCGTTAGAGAACGACATTTCATATTTTAATAAGTTACAAAATTATTAAACAACACAGAGGACGATTACAGATTACATCCTGGAGTTTCACCGTAGAAAAGTCTGTTAACGCAAACTCAGCGTTTCGACCACTCAGTGTAATAACATGCACGTAACTGCCTCAGAAATAGGCGTACGTTAAGTTCTTATAGAATTTCACTGATTTTTTTGTAGTTATGGGGGGGATTAATCCCCTAGCCCCCCCCCCCCCGCCGTAATAATGCCACTGGTGTGGCCAGTCAAATTTACACTACCGGCAAAATAGCCTGGAATATTGACGAAAAACAAGAAATCGGACTCGTGCTTACGAAGGTGACGCCATAGCTCAAAAACAACTTATACAGTTGTGGCCCCCTCCAGCCTGGGTAACAACCAGAGGTGACGAAGTAGGTTCTAGAAATGGGCCCCTGAAGCAGTAAACAAGAAAGGACAGCTGATAAAGTCCTGCAACGTTGACCTGAAAAATCAACAAATAGGTCATCATCATTATCATCATCATCTTCAAGGATTAAACCAAGGATGGTTTGTTCCGGTCTCAAATAGGCAAAGATTAGAGCTGGTCACTCCAGCGCTTCCTCGGACGTCCCACACCTCTCCATCCCCTCGGCTTATAGTTCCATAGTTGTTTGCGGATGCGGCACTCATCCATTCGGCAAAGATGTTCCCACCAATTCAGCCGATACTGGGCAATCCTGCAGGGCCCGCTCTAGGGGCGTGCAACCCGGACATTTGTCCGGGGCGCCAAAATTTGGGGGCGGCATTTTGGCTGTAAGTGTGAGAAAAATATTGATATGTTAAATACCCAATTAATAGAAAATTTCGAATATCGATTTTTTCGTTCGCTAAAAATTTACAGTGCGTAGCGTATTTATATTGTTTATGTCTAAAAGCTAAAAATATTTACAATTCTTGATTCTAAAGAAAACAATCATAAAAGAGCGGTATGTTTAATTAAATAACCGTTTTTCCGTTTCAGGGGAGAACGGAAAATCCCAGCATTAATTTAATTTCTTGAGATTGTGATACATATCTTGGTAAAAGTTGGTTTAAATTTGCAGGATATCAGGGGGCAGGGATACGACAACGGGTCCAATATGAGGGGCGATAAAGCAGGAGTGCAATCTAAAATTAAACAATATAATTCGCGAGCATTCTACGTTCCGTGTAGTAGCCACTCTCTCAATCTTGTTGTTAATGATATGGCAAAAGCATCCTTGGAAGCCGCTAATTTCTTCAGCATGGTCCAAAAAATATATTTATTTTTTTTGGCATCTACTTTTCGATGGGCAATACTTTTAAAACATGTTCAAGGTTTAACTTTGAAACCATTGCGTGACACTAGATGGGAGAGCAGGATAGAGGCCTTAAAGCCTTTGAGATTCAATTTGGGAGATGTATACGACGCCTTGCTAAGCATTTACGAAAACCAAGAAATTGATAATTTAATAAGAGACGAGGCCTCGGGTTTATTAAATTGTATTAAACAATTTAAGTTTTTGTGTTCATTAGTTATTTGGCATAAAATTCTAAATTGCATTAATCCAATAAGCAAGTTGATGCAAACAAAAGATTTTGATCTAGCCTCTGCATTTGATCTTTTACAAAACTGCAAAATATTTTTCAAGAATCTTCAATCGGATTCGTCCTTCGATGAAATTATTATTGATGCAAAAGAACTTGCTACTGAAATTGACGTGGAGGCTAATTTTGAATCAACAATAACACGACACCGCGTAAGAAGAATAAAAAGGAACTTCTCATACGAAGCACGAGATGAACCGATCGAAGATCCAAAAGAAAAATATAAAATAGATTTTTTTAATTTTACAATCGATCAAGCACTAAATGCACTAGATGCTAGATTTGAACAACTTAGTAATCATAGTAACTATTTTCAATTCTTATATAATATATACGATTTAAATACCATGTCCAAAGAAATGCTACTAAAACACTGTAAGAATTTAGAATGTATTTTAACTGATGGTGATTCTGTTGACATAAATGGGGTAGAATTAGCAGAGGAAATTTCAGCAGTATCTGCGCCTTTGGGCAAAAAAGAAAGCCTAAACAATGTACTGAGCTTAATTACAAAGTTAAATTTTGCCCCAAACCTTACTATTGCTTTAAGAATATTGCTAACGATACCAATAACTGTAGCAAGTGGCGAAAGGAGTTTCTCTAAGTTAAAATAAATTAAGAACTTTTTACGTTCGACTACTACACAAAATCGTCTTAATGGTTTGGCCATTTTGGCAATTGAGCATGAAATTGCTGATCAAGTAAATTTAAAAGATGTAATAAAAAAGTTTGCAGAACTGAAAGTGAGAAAAAAAAGTGTTTTGTACTACTTGATTGTCAATATTATGTTATGTTACATGTCTCTTTCTAAATATATGCTTTTATTAAAATTTAAATAAAATGATTTGATTTTTATTGAAAATAAAAAATATGTACCTTTATTTAAAAAATATATATATATTCTTAAGAGGCGGCAATTTGTCTTTTTGTCCGGGGCGACGTAACCGCTAGAGCGGGCCCTGAATCCTGTCGAGTATACTCATAATATTCAGTTCCTGCCGTATATTTGTGTTTCTTCTATGATCGTTGAGAGTATACCCTGCCACGTGCCTGAGAAATCTCATTTCAACCGCTTGGATGCGACTGGCCTGGTCTTTCGTTAAAGTCCAATTCTCAGATCCATAAAGAAGTGTAGGAAGAGCCATCACCTTGTAGAATGTTAGGCGTGTCCCTTTACTAGCTGACTTAAGGGATCGCCTAATGGTCCCGCGCACAATGTTGAACTTATGCAACTTATTCACAACGTCGTTGCTTGTATTAATTCAACAAACAGCTGACATAACCAACTGACCTGACGCAAGGGAAGCGAGATTGTAGAAACCTCTTGTAAGAGAAAACAGATATTGCGCATTGTCGATGTTCAAAAGGGAAATTTATCTTTCATCCCTCCAATGAAACGTTTGTGGTTATGATACAAATTACAGTTTCGGACAACCACGAATTACCAATACATGAGTTATATGCAGACGCGCGCACGCACCTCCCTCCAATTATCGCTGGTGCAGCGCTTGTATTGGAAATGATTATACTTATCATCATAACTACATACAGGTGGATAAACGTTCTTGAGCTGGTTAAAAATATTCTCTCAATCGCTATTTGAACGTAGTAACCTGTGATTACACCGTTCCAATGTAAAATTTATAAATAGCTCCAACTCTTTTATAAGTAGGTAATAAGTAAATTTGGGAGAAAACACAGAGTCCAACGGGGAACGCTGTACAGTTAATTGTCCTGAAAAAAAGAATAGAGACTACGATACACGTCACCAAATTGCCTTTCCGAGATGCGGGAAATTACTTAATTCCAACTTGGAGCAACTCAACACGCTTAAGAAACACGAAATAAAACAGTTCAGTTACAAAAAATAATGCAAAAATTGTAAATCATATTTTGTATAGATATACAATAATACACTACTTTGTAGAGGTTATAACTATTATATCAAAAACAATAATGTATAATAAAATATAATAATATATATAATACAATAATATATAATAAAAACTGCAGAAAAGAGCTCATCATACATCATCATGTATTTTCTGCCCAAGGGGGCAGGTCTTACAAGACATGCTCCCTCCATGCTTTCCTATCCCGGGCTAGTCTCTTCATTTGTTTATAGCACATCCGTGTATCGTCCATCGTCTGGTCTCTCATCTGTCCTCTATTCCGCCTTCAATTTACCATCCCCTCCAGTGTTTCATTTACGGAGGGACGAATGGAACCGGACCCCCCAGAGGGTCGAAAATGTAGTCGAAGTTTGTTAATCTCTTAATGTTTAGGCTGTTTTATTAAATTTTCAGCAGTGTACAATAATATATTAGTAACTCTTTTTTGAAACATAGGCCCTACAAACAGATTTGTTACACTGTATTAGCATATACGCGTTTGAAATATAGGAATATCAATTCAGTCAACAAGTATCTTGTAAACATTGTTTCAATAACGCGTATTTTTAATGTGTTATTATCTAATTGGAGTAACTTCCGCCACTTTAAAGATAGTAATGTTGGTTAATCTTAACTTGTTTTTCTTTTGTATTAAGCCGACCCCCCCCCCGGACTCCCCCAGACAAAATTCTAGATACGCCACTGATCACATTACCTTGTATTTGTCGCGTATAGTGTCCAACCGATTTCTCTTCCTGTCCTTGATGATATCCACACTATCCTTTTCTCCCACACTCACCCAAAAACCTCCTCTGTCCTTCCAGGAAAACTGTTCCAACCTTCTCCACATCCATATCTCGAAGGCCTGTAACCTCCTCTCCTCTTCTTTCATCTATATCCAAGTTACTGCCCTCGTCTACCCCTACAGAAGAAAAAGCATTCGTCACAATTACATTACATTGTTTGTTCATTAGTCTACGTTAAAAATTAATCTGTGAGCTACCGATCGCCATCGTTTTCTACATCCCCATTCTTTCTAATGTAGAAGTCCCGTTACCCAGCAGCACAAGTACGAGGATAATGTGTTTAGGTGTAATATATGCTTCTTTATGTTCTCCCTAACTACTATTTCCGGTCTCGGTCAGTTACGACGAAACAACGTTTTTACCTATTCTTACGTGGTCAGTTGCGCCCGCACTTTCACTTAGTGACCGAATCTGTCATTTAGAAACTTTGCTATTCGGAATTTCAATGAAATTTTAATTCTGCAAATTTTTATTTGTGCGATAACCTCTTTCTTTCAATATTTTTGTTACGTTTGGTTAGGTTAGATTAGGTTAGGTCAGGTTAGGTTAAGTTAGGTTAGGTTAGGCTAGGTTAGGTTAGGTTAGGTTAAGCTAGGAATGAATAGAATTATAAAGGTGATTTCTGTATTATTACAATAACAGCATGAAAATGTAACTGATCGCAATTTACCGGGTTCAAATTTCTACCTCGGTAACAACTGACCGAGTTTTATACGACTGTCTCGCAACTGACCGCGGTCAGTCATTACCAGTGTTTTCCCGCCAACTACTTCACTTCAGTCTGAGTTAACAACATTTTAAAGCTCAACAATTTTCTTCTGTCCCCTTTCCGCCCGGCACAGTTTGAGAACTGCTTGCCTGAAACATTCCTTTCAGTGACAACGTTCAATTGATCCTTCTTTTTTTAATCGGCGTGTCATATTGGAGTTAGGGGGCCGTGGTTAAGAAAAGAACTGCTGGCCTAACTCCAATATAACACGCCGATAAAAAAAAGAAGGATCAATTGAACGTTGTCACTGACGGGAGTGTTCCAGGCCAGCAGTTCTTAAATTGTACTGGGCGGAACTTCCGAAAGGGGACAGAAGAAAATGTTTTAGCCTTAAAAATGTCATTAACTCAGCCTGAAATAGTTCACGGGACCTCATTGGTAATTACTACTACGCAATCAGTTTAGTTAATAACATTTTGTTCATAAAATTTAGTGAATAAAATTAAATTATTATAGCTTTTGGAACAAAGTAGTTAAGTAGCTGATCTCAGCGATCATAAAGTATCAAAATGCAAGTTATGTACTACCCTAGCTGCCAACTTTGTGCAAGTAACACAAGTAACCGAAGTAATTTGTTGGGGATTTTTAGTTACATCCTCCTTACGCAAGCAACGTACAGTCAGGATCAAACGATGATAACAATAAAAGGACGCCAAGCAGATATAGTATTGGGGGGGGGGGGGGTCGCGACGTCCTTTATGCAGATGGGAAGTGGTTCACAGTGGTAAAAGTTTGAAAATCTCTATCCTAAGCTATATAGTGTCTTGGATAAAAAACAAAATGTCAGATGTCAGACATTTACAATTATCCTTAACGTACAAAATTAAAAATATCCATAACCATCTAAGAGAAACATCAATTGAGCCGTCTTGACCTCCACTGTGACCCCGAGTGCAAAGGCATATTCGTGAAGGGTTAGTTAAAAACTATTCGTTTTCACTTCGAAAGTAAACAAGGAGAAAGTCTGCTAAGATCGTAGCCCTGTACCCTAAGACTGGTCAGCTGATTTCGACGAATACATGCCATTCGATTCGTTTTATGACGCAAATGGCACTGGGAAATAAATCATAAAATTAAAAACGACGGACGCTATGAACGCTGGACATATTATTAAAATCTTGAACAAAATATTTAAATTCATCGTTTTGTTACAAAGTTTTTGTTTTAAATTATTCAAGTTACTAAAATTTGAAACAGTCATTATATTAAAGTTCTTCGTGAATATTTTTTTTCCTTTTAGTAACATACGTGATTCGATTTTCATAAAATACAGTCTTTTGTATAATCGGAGCTCTTTTGTCTTGTTATTTAATAATTCTAAATTATTGTCACTTCGTTGTTCAACAAACTGCTATTGTATAAACAACTTCTGAAGGTTGTGTGGACTTACGGAATTCAGCTGTGGCGCTGTACAAAGAAAACAAACTTAGAAAAGATACAAGCCTTTCAGAAAAAGTACTCAGAAGCATAGTGAATGCTCCTTGATATATAAGGAACGACACTCTACATAGAGACCTCAATGTAGAATACGTCAGCGAAATAATAACAAAATATGCAGACAAACATGATCAGATGATTCAGATCCACGATAACACAATAATGCAACACGTGGTGGAAGAAGCTCCACACGTCTTGAGGCGACTCAAAAGACGAAGCCACATGTTCTGTACCTCGTAGAAAGCAATGAATACATATAGATCCATAAAACTCTACGCGAGAGAAGGACAGAATAATCTTGGCTTCACCCCATCACCCGTGAAGGAAACATGAAGGAGAAGCTGCTGGATGAGCTTGCTCAGTTGTAGCATTAATGGAGGTGTTTTTAGTGGGAGTCCCAAACTACTAGGAACTAAGGGTTCCTAGTGTCTATAGAGATTTTCACCTACCCTCGTAAAAAAATTCGTTGTTGACGTCCGTTCTTCAGGATGTCACTAGATCACTGACAACAAAGGCCAAACCTTAGAGAAATAATACAGGGGAAAAAACTACCTGTTTTTCATGATACTTTAAGTTACAAGTCACTGGAAGAATCGAAGTCCTTACGACAAAAACAAAGAAAACATCACGGCATTAATTCGAACACTTCCCTCAAGGGAAACGTTACTTTCGTCTTCTTCTTGCACGTACGATACGGAGATTGGTGAGCGGCCGTATTCTTAATTCTTCCAAGTTTTCCTGTTGATCACTCAATGTGCTAAAATCCTTGTACCGTTTAAACTTATTTTTGAATCAATTTGAGCCACCTGATCCAGAAACGTTCTTTCTTGACCTTCCTTAACGAGTCTTCCATACAGCTCTCCCAATAATGTTATAATGGTCTTATAGATATTGCGTTGGGTTGCGTCATTGTAGCGGGGCCTCTTTGCACCAGTGGCATGACTACAGCATCCGGGTCGAGCCCAATTGCTGCCAGATGATAAACATAGTGCTGGATCAATAGACAGGTGCCTCCTAAAATTGGGCTGGACAACCGCCAACACGATCATTCCCTAGATGGCGGGGGAACAAGACTTTAGTGTATGTCACTGCTGCTGGAACCGATCCAGGCAACAGGTGTCGCCTGTCTCAAGCCCAGCTAGCAGACGCCTTGAGGCGTCGGTCGCTCTCCTCGAGGCAGAGAGCCTCCTTCGTGCCGGTGACAGGGGTAACAGCGGCAAGCAGAGCGGTCCGCGTGCGAGGAAGGAAGGAAGGACAGCTTTATGTGGTTAACTCAAGGACTGGGACAAGAAGTTACAGTCGAGGACTTCTTTATGGCGGATCAACAAGAATCGTTAGAGGGCGTTTGACCCGAATCGGTGGAGGAGGCTGCGTGGTGCTGATGGTCCTTAGGCAGAGGATGGATGAGGTCGCAGCTGGAGAAAAGAGAGTACAGCTAACGACCGGACAAAAGCAGACACGGTTGGAACTCGAAGACCTCCTCCAATAACACCATTCCAGACAAACCAAAGACATCCCGACAAGGAACGGAGGGTTTCTGATTCGACTCTTTCCAGTCCGCACCTGTTGGTAATTGACAGAAGTGGCCACCAAGCGGAAGCAGCATAGTTCAGTACAGACCTGAGAAACAAAGGCTAAATGGTTACTTTCGTGCGCAGAGCCAGGCGACACGAGAGAAATGGGTATAATTTGGATGGAGAATAGATATTGCGTCCAATATGTCGGAATACCTATACCTATCTATACGTGGCCCCTTCTCTTTCGTAGACTGCGCCAAACATCTTAAGCGGATCAGGAGCCAACTTTGCAAATTGAAAAGTACAATAACTTTAGAAGAAAAAAAATCGAAAACGAAAAGTCACAGTAGTAATTTTTGCCTCAGGAATAAAGGTTTTCTGTTATGGTTTTACGAATTTACATCTCGTCATCGTCGTCGTCATCAGTGTCCGGTCGCCTGCAACTATTTCCTACTTCCAGTCTCCATCTCTATGGATCTTCTACGTCTTCTTCAGCACTACAGCCCAACGTGAGTCCTGGTGTCCAACACAAATCTTTTCCAAACTCTCCTGTCAATTGCCATCTCAGTGCAACCCATCACGTTCATTTTTCTGAGATCTTCTAGCACATCATCCAACCATCTTATCCTAGGTCAGCCCCTCTTTCTGCCTTTATAGACTTGCGCCCTCAAGATGTTCTTTGGCATACGCTGATCATCCATCCGCTCTAGGTGATCTAGCCATTGTATTCGTTGAGACTTTGCGAATCTTACGAGGTCCTTATGATTCGATAGCTCATCTATCTCCTGGTTATTTCTTATTCTCCACTCGTCATCTTTTTTAACCGGACCGTAAATACGTTTTTCCTACTTCCAATCTCCACCTCTACGGATCGTTCCAAAATTTATCGTCAAAGTGCCTCTCCCTCGTACCTCTACCTATGAATTTTCTTCGTGCTTTATCTCGGATTCTCTGGTCTTCTTCTCCCTCTTTGGGTTGCCAGTTCACAACACCTGTTCTGGGAGTCACGTGTTCAGCCGTTCGTTGGATATGTCCACTCCTAATCAGCTGTTTATTATTTTTAATCCAATTTACGATCGAAAGTGTAATTCCTGTAATTTCTCTCATCCGGCATCTCCTTTATTTTCTAACCTACCGGCTGCTACTGTTCAAAAATCCATTTAAATTGCTCATAAAGTTCTTTTTACGTTATCTTTCAGATGTATAATATTTCATGTGTAGTACTGTAGGACTACATCCTATAGTACTGCATTATAAATTTTCTTTTTATATACCTCATCTGTGCAACCACTAGATTCAAGATCTTTCTTGGCGGACTTCGGTCTTCATTACTTTTCAACACTACTGTCTTTCTTGATACACGGTGCCTCCTCCAAGTGAGAAAGTGATGGTTTGGAGGAATCAAAACCTCTTTGCTTGGCGTGTCAGAAAGGCTTTATTATTGTTAAATTGTTATAAATTTTCATACAAATTCTAATACACCTATTCTTTCTAAACCAAAAAGCAGACTAAAATAGTACAAAATAATTACTTTACTAGATTTAACTTTTTTTTGTACAATTGTTTTTTTGTGGGCAATTACAACAAAAATAATTATTGGTGATCGGATTCTAGAACAGGCGAGCCACTTTAATTATTTGGGAAATTATATTGGCTACGATAGGAATTATGATATTGATGTTAAGTTAGGTAAGTTCCAGACGATCTGTGGAACAATCAACAATATTTTTAAAAACAAGGTACGCCGAGATACAAAATTAAAGTTCTACAAAGTTATGGCAGTCCCTGTACTGTCCTGTGGGTGTGAATTATGTGGAACAACCAAGAAACAAGACCGTAAAATACAGCCCTCGGAAATGGCGTTCTAAACTTGACCGTATAAAGAATGAGGCCATAAGAGAATAGTTACAAGCTTTTAACTTGAATGAAAAATTGAAAGATTACAAACTATGGTGGAACGAACACGTAGAAAGAACGTCAGATTACAGACTGGCCGAACGAGTCTGGAAATACAAACCTACAGGACACAGGTGTGTGGGTAGAGCCAGGAAGAGATGGCTGGAGGATTTTTGAAGGCGGAACAGGCAGCACCTTGCCTATGCCGTGTCGTGTAGTCGATAACAGAAAAAAAATCTGGTGTTTAGCCCAGTAGTAGTAGCCCATGCGTCTGGTCCGGAAGTTCGGAAGTTTGACGACAATTTCTTTGTTCTGAATTTTCCCATTGTTCTGCAACTGTGTTATTTGTCTACAACGCTAAAACCTCAGTCCCCCGTTTGGATTCACGTACAGTGACACGAAAAACACGCTTCATTTTTATAACTTCCTGAAACAATCCAACAAAAGTACGGACTAGGCCGTGGACCTAATTCCCCGCTCAAGGCAAACACATCAGTTGGCATATTGTCGTTCAATAACAACAATACAGATTGTTCACACAATTACCGATGTGACCAACAATACAGCTACGACAATTCCGTATCGTTTGCCCTGGCACAACAATACACGATTGAAAACGATATTAATAGTAGATTATAATGATTATTATTATGACGATGACGATAATAATAATAAACTGATTCTTTCGAAGGTTGTTGTGTTCTTCGCTATTGTCCGCCGCTCTGCCTTGTTCGTTGTTGTTTCCTTTATTTGTCATCGTCATTCCCGTCCGTACCACATACTCGGTGCACTGTGTCATTTCCACAGTGCCACAAACACAAATAGAGGACAGAGATTTCTTCTAAAATAAACAGTGTTTAAGCAATTTCTCCTAAACTTAGCCTTTCAAAGAGGAGTACATAGTAACAATATTCAGACGCGTATTTACGGGGGGAGACGAACGAGACCGGACCCCGTCCCAGAGGGTCGTAAAAACCTGACGAATGTTGTCATCTCTTAATTTTTAGGCTATTTTATTATTTTTTCAGCTGTGTGCGCTAATGTAGTAGTAGTTGTTTTTTCAATATATAAACAAGTTCATTGCATTTCCGTTTGCGTTTAAAATATAAAATTTAGGAAAACCAATACAGACAATAAGTATCTTCTAAACAATACGGACAATAAGTATCTTCTAAACAATACGGACTTATAAGATAATAAGTTGTAAACAACGCGTTTCGATAACGATAGTTTTACCGTTTACTTTAATGGACTGATTTCAAAATGTTATCACTTTTTGCAATCATTTTAAAGAGAGTAATATTGATTAGTATTAATTTGTTTTTTTTTTGTATGAAGCCGACTTGCCGGAACCCCTCCAAGCCAAAGTCTAGATACGCCACTGACAATATTCACACATCGTCTTAAGCCGCGTCCAGACGTACGCACCGCACGGTGTGCACACCGTGCGCGTACATGAAATTCCCACGTCTGGACAGCGCGACATACACGTTGCACACGGTGTGCGCACCGTTCGCACACCGTGCGCCACGATCCAGATTTTGTCGGTTTTTCCCGCGAACACAAAGCGGTTCGTGTGTCATGTGTGGACAGGTAGTTGATGTCTGGACAGTGCGGCGCACACGTACCGTTTCCCCTCGCGAACTAATTTGTGTTTTCTTTCTATTGTTTTTCATTCTAGTTTCTTTTTAGTGTTATGGAGTGGTCAGAAGATAAAGTTTATTTAGAATAAAGGTATTTAGAATATTTTTTAATCCACTAAGTAATGATTATGGTATTAAAAAAAATTGTCAGTGATCTACCTAAAATATCAGTTGAGTGTGATAAAAAATAGTAAAATAGATAATATTGTGCTTTGAGCACAATGCGAGTTTCATTATAAAATCAAAAAATTCTTTATGTGATTCATAAAGGAAAAGTTCGAAGGACAGCAACCTTGGCGCGTGTTGAAATTTCAAAAAATCGCAAAAAATACAAAAAAATCCTAGTTTTGGCAGAATAAATTAATTTGAATAGTGTAAATAAATTTGAACATTAGAAATTTTGGCGCACCAGAAAAGTGTTTAACTTTGATTTTTAATGTTAAATGTAACAAATACATCACAAAAAGTTGTTTCATACAAAAATTTGCTCATGACGTCAATTTAAATTTTCTTTCATGTCCATTACTTAAATATTTTTTGCATATTTATTAATCAATTACTTACCTATCTTGAACCGAAATGGGTTCTCGCATGTAGGTCTGCTTCTTCTGAATAACTGGGGCGATCATCTGCAGCAGTTCCTCAAAGTTTGTTGAGCTCATTCGAGTGAAATTCCTGTACTGCCCACTGATTTCTTGATTTTTCAGGATTTGCAATAACTCCTCGCCTTTTCGTTGCAAAAAAATATTTGTTGACCACCAACGACGTCGGCGATCCCGTCGGTGTTTCCTCTTCCTCAAAATATAACCGATGACGGCGGCAGCACCACTGCACACGAGTAGAGCTCCTTCCTGCTCCATAGTAATTGCAAGACTGGTTCGTGGTTGGTACGCCAGAATTTATGGATCTCGGAAACTCGCACACCGTGCGCCGAAACAGAAAATTACGACGTACGGTGTGCACACGGTGCGCGCACCGTGTGCACACCGTGCGGTGCGTACGTCTGGACGCGGCTTTACGTGCTCATTCCGTGGATTTGTCGCAGCAGTTCTCGCTCTGTTTTCAGCTCTCCAATTCGGTACAATCTGCGCAACTTACAACATCCATCAGGTCAATGTGATGTATACATTTGAAACGGGTACTACTTTGGCACCCCCTCCCTTCCGGCATTCCCTCCAATAGTGACCGAACTCTTGTGACTGTTTTCCTTTAATTACACTAATCTAGTAACCTTACTGTCTCTCTGTTAAAAGTTTTCATTAATTGTCTCTCCAGCTGATCTGTATCGCACTTCTGTAATACCACTATTGCGAACTCCCGATCCTGCTTGTCTTGTTGTGAACTCCCATTGTTGCAACCAGCTTGTGTTACTTTTCTCTTTACTTCTTGATTGTATATGCTATTCTAATTTCCGTTCAATAATATCGATCTGCTCAATCGCGTTCTATTAAACCCCGCCAATGTTTTTTTTTCACTATTTGTCTGCGACTTTTAAATCACTACAACTCGAATTTACATACCTCAACAATGGACAGTTCTTTAGTTATAAATTATAACCACGTCCGAGAATTTTTGTGTTACCAATTCTAAGGTGAATATGTCTTGACTATTATAAGCCTTTTACGTTGAAATTCTTTCGTACGTAATGTAAAAATAATGTATAACCTTCTCAATTTCGTTTATTTCCTACGTCACACACAATTCACTACCGACAAAAATCACCGTCTTCACAGGTGCGCGCGCGGACTGAACAGTTGATACGACAAAAAAAGATAATCATAAAGTCTAACCGTTAATAGATAACAAATATAATTTTCTTTTAACTCGCAGATCGTAAATTATTTGTAGCTTATCACAATGATAAATTTATAGACTACGTCTTTTAGTATGTGTCGTAAAACAACATTTTTTATCACGTGAAGACCCGAGAAATACTGATCACATTCTTTACCGCCATACCAACCGCATCGAGTTTTATATTTATTAGATAATAATAATAAAAATAATAACCGGAGAGGAAAATAATTTTGTTATCCATCACGTTGGAACTGTATAAAAACGACGTTTTTTTTATTAAATACATTTCTAAAGAATTGTCATGTCCGTGGTAGAACATTCGTTAGACTTACGTGGCAGACGTATACGATCGCGCAGCTGATTAATGATCCGAGGGGAGACGAACGGAGCAACAGACGACGGGCGTCCTCCGACCTTTCAGACCGTCATGACCCGGCTTCCTTCTTCCTTACTGACTGGCATAACGGTACGGAACCGGGCGGGCAACGGCCTTATAGATTTGTTTACCGACAACAACGAACAATACTACACGCACACACACACACATACAGTCTATTGATATGCGTCCCACGCATAATGCACGCACGCCGCACTGCTGCACCAACTTGCTGCTGCTCTCCTGAAGCTCACGTTCATTGCCTTCTTTGTGTGTGTGTGTGTGTGTGTGTGTGTGTGTGTGTGTGTGTGTGTGTGTGTGTGTGTGTGTGTGTGTGTGTGTGTGTGTGTGTGTGTGTGTGTGTGTGTGTGTGTGTGTGTGTGTGTGTGTGTGTGTGTGTGTGTGTGTGTGTGTGAGAGAGAGAGAGAGAGCGCGTGTGCGTGCGTGCGTGTATGGAATACAGGTAACTAACCCCGCCTACGCCCTATTCATAAGTACGCGCGCGTACGCACGCGCACGCGGCTTTAACGTTATTATCAATTTTATTATTGTTACCATTGTTATTACTATAACAATTCTTATATAATATCGCCCGAGATCTCTTACAGAGGTACGTTTATTGCTGTTCTATGAACGAAGTTCAAGCCAGAGTGGCTGTTGTACTGTACGTGGTAAAACATTATCTGTGCGGTATAAAAACTAAACGCGAGTAAAGCTTTCAGGCTTTAATACCCGTGGAGGTCACCTCAGTCACATCTGAGTTCATTTCAATATCTTTCCGAAGCAGACAAAGCGTATGGAAAGTACCCTCGCTGTGAGTCTATGAATTCCACTATCCCCTGAGCAGCGCGTATAATCCAGTTATTCAGCACCGCTTATGGGTCTTTTCTGTCCCTCCCGCCGCCAACGACAAACCGTTCGCTGTAGAGTTAGAAGCAGGGTTTGATTTCAAAGGGAACGCGCCAATGGCGTTCCGGAACCTCTTGGATCCAAAAACAAATTACCTAAAAAAATATATATATATATATATATATATATATGAAAAGAAAAACCTTACAAAAAATTACTACTACTTTTTAAATTGTGCCCCTCATAAGCCCTACTACAAAACTAAACATATGTCAAACTCAAACACCAGCACTAATCTTAATCTTAACTACTGTCGTTCAGTTTTTTGCACAATCGCAAAGTTGGTCTAGGTTTCGCCAAATAAAACTGAAAATTACAGATTCTTTATTTGAAAGTAGAAAACCCGTACCAGCCCCTCCCCCATTATTCGATGGCCCTGAAAGCACTACAAAACTTAACTTTTTTCGGAGTTCCGCTTCAAAAAAAGGAAAGTAGAAAAAACAATAATTCCGTAGACTCTGAAAAATTTTATGAGGCACTGAAAAAATCTATTGAAAACAGACTGCTTAGTGAACAAGAGCTCAAGCTAATATAAAATATAAGTATATTTTTGTCTGTACAACTTTTGAATTGAAGCGTTCCGGCACCTATAATCAACCACTGGTTAGAAGTGATTAAAATGGAGACAACTTACCAGAATCTGGGTGCCAAGCCGTGTAGGCATCGAAGACAATGAAGAGACGCTGATTCCTGCAGTACGTAACGTTGCGGACAATTCTGAAGTAGACGACTTTAAACTAAAGACCTGCCGATCTGAAGATTGGTGTCACATCACCAATATGGGAGCAAAATTGCAGCAAACGTTACGCACAAAACTGCAAGCGGGCAGATAGCGACATTGCAGGAGAAGGTATAACGTCTCACCTACGTTATAACATCGAGAACCTGTGCATACTTACCTCAGATCAATTGCACGGGCTGCCATACTCGTAATTAACTTTAGTTACTAATTAAACCAGCTGTAGTTATAACTAAAGGAACCTTTACAAGGGGGTCTGATGATTTATTCACTCAATGTTTTAGTGTAAAGTAACGACATCTCTTTATTAAACCATTACTACAACAGTTCTACATAAATATTCCCACATAAGGTTTTCTAAATAAAAGATTACAATTTATAAAAGATTTTGTAAATAACGGGGCCCAAAACATATGGATTTATAAGTGCTAGCATTATCCACGGATCCGGGACCTTAAACTTGTTTGTGAGTTAAGCTCACTTATTCATATTCTATCATACTATTTGAGGGGCCATTTGAAGAATGGACTTAATCTAAAAATTTTGTATTAGTGAAGCTTTATATATATACATCAGCATTATTTGGTACTACAAATATTTTGAATCCTAAGACATACTACATCTTATAAAGTGATTATCATTAGAGTCTTTATATATTTCTTTAAACTGTCTTTAACAATTCATTTGTTAGAATTTTAATTAATCACGGAGGACAAGTCTCCGTGTCCCCTGAGATATCCAGAAGTTTACTCGATGTCCGGGTCCTTGGTCCTTGTGGTGTTCGTCAGCGGTTGATCTTTAGTGGAGTTAACTTTCCTGTTGAAGTTCCTGAAGTGATTAGTTCATAGTGAAGTAGCGTTGAGGTCCTCAGAAGTCTAGTAGTTAAACATCGTCAGTAGTATGATTGCCGTAAATGTTCTTGTTTGTTGTAGAATCGCACGTTACATTATTGTTTATAAAAGTTCTCACTTTAGGTAGCTCGTACCATATTATTTTAAAACAACATAGACATCTTACAAATTATACAAATGAGATGTCATCCCTTACACAGTTATTTATTCCTTTTGGTTTTTAACATTTAAACTTACTAGCACACTAATTTGCTACTACTTTTCGCTACACATTGTTATATCTGTCCTCTAAATAAAAACATTTTGTCGTTCTCCGGGACATGGTCCAAGCGTGTGTTTTCTACGCGAGCGCTTCATCTCGATTGAATTACTAAGTTAGGAAGGGTCAGTTAATCGCGCGGAGTTTACGCGTCGCAACTAAATAGTTCCACATTTATTCTCTATTTAAGGGGTTAAAGTTTGACCTTTTAATTATCCAAAGATATTCTTTATTACAGAATTTATTATAGTACACTACTGTGGTCTTGTTTATTTATTTATTTAATATCAATTTACAAGGATTATTAGTTTGTTTATGGGTCGGTATTCAAGTTAATTCCGGTTAGCGCATGTCTATGCAGGGTTAAATAATAAGGGTTTCCCTATCTGTACACTCGTATTCCTTTTTTTTTTATTAAAACTCTTTATTAAATATTATTATGATTTATGATAGTGATAAAATTTAGTTTAAATGTGCAATTAATTAAAATTTAAATTTCTCAGCTTTTAACATTTCCTATTTTATTATTTATTTTTTTTTTAATTAATGAAATCGTCACAAAGGTAGTCGACGTGAACGGGTTTGTCGACAAGACTACATATTGCTGTTCTATGAACGATACGACCCAGATTTCGGTCCTAGGTCCCGGTGTCCCGAAAAATTGTTAGAAAGTCCCAGATTTAGACTTTAAAATACAAAAATTTAGATTTAAATTTTTTCATTTTTTGTTTTAATTCGTTTAAAGCAAAAATTGTGTTTAATTTCTGCAAACGTAGCAGCCGTGGTCCATGGTCTGCTGAAGTTTCATCTTTTGACCAATTAATGTTACTTTGACAATAATCGATATAATTGAATGAAATTTTATACATTTATAGCACTAATGTACCTGAACTTCCATACCCAAATTCAAATCACTTTGTTAATAATTAATGCCAAATATAGGCCTAACCTCCACTAAAAGAATATATATTTTCAACATTGTTTCGACAAGTGACTCATACCTCCCCCCTATTCTAACCTAAACCCAACCTCATGTCCAGGACATGAAAGTCTATACACCGTTAAGTTTTAGAATACCAAATCGGTCGGCAACACATTTTTATTAACAATTTTAGTTGGAAAATCGTGTTTTTTCTGGTTTCTCAAAATATTTCCACTGCTAATAATCGGCTCAAAAAAAGTTTCAATTAAAAGTTGTTCAGGGTCAAATTTCAAATAAAAATGAACTTATAAAATTATAGGCGATAAATAATTTTTACGCAAATCGCTTGTAGAGTTAGCAACAGGTGATCTTAAACAAAATTAATGTTACTTTGAAAACAATGGCTATAAATGAATTAAGTTGTACACATTTACTAGCTGTTATCTGCGGCTTCGCAAGCGAATATTTGACTTTTAATAAGTATTTCAATATAATTTTTATTGTCTACGTCTATTTGGCGTTCTCTCAGCTCGTATAACAATTTTGTACTCATTAGTCAAATTCTCTCCAAAGCTGTTTTCAAGACTTGTACTATTTTAACTTGTACTAAATTATTATGTTGGTGTAACAGCCTTTGGACATTTAAAAGTACCCGTTTATAAAGCGTTTGGAGATATTTATAAAGTAGGCCTACCTGTTAAATCAAAAACGCTAATACTTTTATTTTAAGTGTTACTGTGTTAGAAGCATTGTATAACACATTAAACGTTATGTTTTCCTCAAGCATGGCTCTTATTTATTTCAGCAGTAAACTAAAAACGAAAAACCGTTGTCACCTAACCTCACAAATGAAAACATCACGTATTTTCGCTTTGCGTTAAGTAATAGGACAATTCACAATTAGTACATTTTCCACATCTTAATATATCGATACTATCGCATATTATATAAAACATCGAAAATTTACTCCAGGAATGGATAAATGTATAGTTCCGATTCCGCTAAATAGCATTTGTTTATTTACTTGTTACTATTGTAATTAATTCTGGTCTCCATGGTGTTGTTGACATCTTTATACGCGTAAACGAAAAGGCATAATTAAGAGGGCCTAAATCGTGCGAACGGGGCAAAATATCAAATTCCAAATTAGACAGTATTTTTTTCCTTGTGTCAAAAGTTACCTGTGCAAAATTTGGTGGCAATCGATGTAACGGTGTGGTTTTGTGTTCAGTACTCATAAATCCTCAGACTTTAAGTTATATATAGCACTAATGTACTTGAACTCCCATACCAAATTTCAAATCACTTTGTTAATAATTAACGCCAAATATAGGCCTAACCTCCACTAAAAGAATATATATTTTCACCATGTTTCGAGATGTACCTCATACCTTCCCCCTAACCTAACCTAACTCCAACCTCAACTGGTGTCTTTTGTCCTGGATTGCAACTGAGAAAATATGGTCACCGTACGTATAGGACATACGAATCTGACATCGTATTAACGGCTATAACCTGTACAACAACGGCCAGTATGTATACGTGGCAGATTTTTCACAGTAAAACACATTATAGAGGAGTGCTTCTGCTCTTCCAGCCTTAAGACAGAGATGCGGGCTTAGAAGTGATCTGAAACTGAAAACAGACCTCGCTGATAAAACGACGTTGACCGAGAGAACTCTATCGTTCTTGAAGGCAGCTGGGTTAATTAACCCAGGGGTGTCCACGAGGGGAGTCGTGACGCAGGCTGCGTCATTGAAACTTGGGGGGGGGTTGACAAAAACTTTGGGAAAGTATGAAAAATTATAACTATGTTGCAATAAAAAATTGAATGTTTATAAAAGTTCATAGTCTGTTGATGAAGATGAATTGACGATGAGTCTGAAAGTGAAAAAGAAAATTAACCTGAACAGATTAAGAATTTTTAGGCCACAAAGGGTTTTTGAAGCCTTATAGGTGCTTGATTAATTCTTTGGGCTTTAAGAGAGTGTAAGATACATATACAACTTTGCTATCTTTGGCCGTAACCAGTTTCTCGGCTAGGAGAGCTATGAGCCGAGTTAAAACTAAGAGTGTCTCTGACACAAATGGGCGGAGCATTTGATATCTTAATAATTTATTTATCAATGTTTTTACAATCAACCGTTTTTGATCTGTTAGATAAATAGATTCGTAATAATTTATTTATCAATATTCTTACCATCAACAAAATATACACTTTTATGATACACACTTTTTATTGAATACACTACATTATAGTGCAATATACATTAATTGTCATTAGACATATTCCACAACCTTTGCATCTCATCTCTACGATCAACCATTGATGGACTTCTATCAATTTTTAGCAGTCTATCAAAATTAAACGCCGGTCTTAATAATAATCCTTCTAATGTTTTCACTCTTGAAAGAGTAACATACGTTAATCCAACCAGAAATTCATTGTCTCCTAAATTAACAGTTGCCTTATCTAATGTCATCCCTTGCGATCTATGTATACTAACAGCATATGCTAACGAACATTAACGGAAATTGTTTGCGAGTACAAGAAATTTCATTTTTCTTGAATGATACCACTACTGGTACAATGGGTATTGAATTCTCGTACAGAACTGGTCCTGTATATTTTTCGAAAGATACAAGTATACTTATTGGCATGTGATTGTTATAATTTTCGCATTCAACTACCGGGGTCATAAACAATATCAGTTACGGTCCCAACTGAACCGTTGGGTAGTCCTTTTGTGACCCAAAGAATTCTTCTAAGGATAACTCGAGCAACTTTACATAAACGTAATTGGGTAATAATCCCTGAGCTTCGTCAGATTTTGCTAGAGAGGTTTCTGGGCAATTATGGATTGCATTGATTAGATCAACGGGTTGTTTATTGCTTTCTAATTTTTCTTAATTAAAGCATTCGATTTCAGCATTTTTCGACATTATACAGACAGCATCTTTGAAATTGTCCCCGATATTGTTTTGATTGTATAACACATGATTCATGTTATGTTCTGCAGGGCCTTCAACAGTTGCTGCAGCAACATTTTGTCGCTGTCTCATCCATCTTTGATATGTAGTTAAACGACCAATATATGGAGCTCTTCTCCATCGAGGCATACTATAAATAATACGTAGCCTATATATAAATTGATGGATATGAATGTATAGAATATAACAGAAAAAAGTACTTAAATAAAAAGTACAAAATTGAATAAGAATTATAGCAATAATAATTTTAATAGAATTTGGAAAATTGAATAAAGAATTATAAGAATAATAATTTAAATAGAATTTGGATTAAAATTTACCTGAACTGTGATTCGTTGCAATATGTAATGGAAAGTTGCAGTTGCATCAGCGACTACATAGATTCTCGTCAAAAAATTGACACTTGTTTAACACTTAAGTCCAATCCGTACATCTGGCTACACCATAGAACAATTCTCTACTACCGTTTGAATTAAACACGTGTGAGACACGAATACAAAGTATATATAGCAAAATCTTATCTTATCGAGCGACAGCAGCGCAGGCGGCGGGAGCCACACACGCACACGCACCGGCATTTGTGATACAGCAAAATCTTATCTTATCGGGCGGCAGCCGCACACGCACACACACCAGCACGCGAGCGCCAAAATCGGCTGGTGACCGGTGAGTCGCCTAGCTCCCCGTAAGTGCGAGTAAGACAGAGCGCCGTAGCTGGGCCACGATATCTCTATCTCTCTTCCTCTCACACGTTTAAGCTAAGATTTAAAAAAAAATCGTAATATCTTTTGAACCAAATAATTCAGAGAAATAAAAATTACATGTATGCACTCTACAATACAGTCCGGATTTGTACCAAAATTTTATAACATTTCGTTGAGTAGTTTCGGAGGAGTTCGCGGTGTAAGTTGTGCACCGAGTCATGGATAGAGGGCTATGCCTGATTTCGCTACGCCCATCAGGCTCCGCCCAATAATAAAAAACAGGTCTGCAATGGGACACGCATGACTTTCGAACCTTATGGTTCTAGTTTCAGAGAAACACTTATTAAAGTCAATTCCTAATGAAGAAATAATTGATGCCTTTTCTTTATCGTCATCGCAGAGGAAGAAGTTACTGTGCCGAACATAAGCCAAAAAGCAACTAGGACTTCATCAAACGATTATTTTTTATATTTCTTTCTTATTTACAATACGCTTTGTTGATATTTTGTTCCTTTGCTTTGAAATATTGTCTTACACGTATTAAATTCATTAGATTTTATTTATTTAATTTCAAAGGAGAATTCAATTGCAAACTGTACTATTTTTAGCTTTAGCTTATTTGTAATAAAATGCTTGTTACAATGACATTTTTTTACTTTTAAATATCTTTCCTTGGGGGGGGGATGAGTTTGGGGGGATGAGTCATCAAGCTTAGGGGGAGTGGGCAGCCCTGATTAACCGGTTATAAAGCTCAGGGGCGTAATTACGGGGGGACTAACAGGACCGGACCCCCCTCCCTTGAGGGTCGAACAAAAAAGTTACGATACTCTTTAATCTCTTAAATTTTAGGTTATTTTATTATTTTTTCTACTGTACACACTAACGTACAGTGGCTCTTTAGCTAATATACGCTAGTAGTAACCAATTTTTAAATATAGGTTACAGATTTATTATACAGCATTGGCGAATACGTTTGAAATACGAAATATAGGAAAATCAATTCAGTCAATGAGTAACTTGTAAATATTGTTTCAATAACGCGTATTTTTTTGTGTTATTACCGTTTACTTAAACGGGACTGATTTCAGCTACTTAAAATGTAGTAATGTTGATTGATTAGGCTTAACTTGTTTTTTCTTTTCTATGAAGCCGACCTAAACACCCCCCTAAGCCCAAATTCTAGATACGCCACTGATAAAGCTATTACTCTGGGCGGTAGCCAAGTAGCCAACGTCAACAACAAAAGAAGTCCATTCCTTTTTTTCTGAGTCCTCATTGCATGTCGAGAAACAAGCGCTTAAGATCCTAGTTCTCGAGCCCAACGCTTACACACAAAAAATCTTACCAGAAACCAAAAGAAAATCGTTTGACGAAAATTTATTGCTGGGGAAGCGTAAGCTAACCTAATCAAGAGTAACCTGTGTCCCGATCAACAAACGTTTTTATACGATTCACAGTCATGTGTGGCTGAAATGCAACTATATTAAATGCCGCTGTAGGAATTCCGTATATACAGGGTGATTCACGAAGAAACGGAAATACTTCGGGAGATGAATCTACATCGAAAAATAAGAAAAAAAAAGTTCATGTAAACATAGGTCCGGAAATGCTTCGTTAGCGAGTTACAGCTAGCGAAAGATTTCGCCCGGGTTTCGGTTCCCCCGGGTAAATGAAGACTTTCTGAAATTCTGGGAAGGGGCAAATTCTGCTGTTTCTTATGGCTTTTGACCTGAAAAATCGAATAAAACAGGTCGCAGAACTGTATCTCCCATAAGTTTCATGATATCCGACGTAAAACAGAAAAATCTTTGCCTAAAAACAAATTTTGGAAAATTGGAAACAATTAGAATCTTTTGTTGATTTTTATTGACTTTATTTACACCATTTTTCTCAGAATTAAATTCTTTACAAGTTTTCTTTTTAACTTTTATGCATTTATTAGTCATTTAACAAAGTTATTGTACTTCTAACCTAACCAATTGTTTCCAATTTTCCAAAATTTGTTTTTAGGCAAAGATTTTTCTGTTTTACGTCGGATATCATGAAACGTATGGGAGATACAGTTCTGCGACCTGTTTTATTCCATTTTTCAGGTCAAAAACCATAAGAAACAGCAGAATTCGCCCCTTCCTAGAATTTCAGAAAGTCTTCATTTACCCGGGGGAACCGAAACCCGGGCGAAATCTTTCGCTAGCCGTAACTCGCTAACGAAGCATTTCCGGACCTATGTTTATATGAACTTTTTTTCTTATTTTTCGATGTAGATTCATCTCCCGAAGTATTTCCGTTTCTTCGTGAATCACCCTGTATAAGCGTGTATTTCGTGCCGGGCAAGAACTAAACGTTTAAGACTATTTCACTTCTCCGGTCCGGGACAAACACTATTTATCTTCACGACGCGTTTAGGGATACTATATTATAAGCCGCGCGACAGCCCACGTTATTGTTCTAATGAAAAGTTTACGAATGTTTCATAGTGAATGGTGGGAGAATAAGAGAGAAGACTCCCAACTTTGACCGACGTAGACCACAGGTATCGTTCCCCAAAATAATTTGCAAACAATATTATACGTAGACGAAATCAATATCAACTTTCAGAAAGAAAGAAACATTTAACCTTTTACGATCACCTATGCCAGAAAAGAGACAACAAAAAAAGTTAATACATATACACTTAATTACTTCTTCTCCTTCTTCTTCACTTCAAGGATTAGGTTATGTAAACCTGTTCCGGCACCGGACGACCCATGTCTTTGACTGGGTCCTACTGCCACAGCTTCCAATCCTTACTCCAAAGCTGTTTTGGGTACTATAAGTATTATAAAGTTTTACATGAACAGGTTACTGCCCACCAGGAGGACCAGAAACTCTTCTGTCAGGGTTACCATACCTTAGCCGAAAGGCCCCTGTTTTTGGGGCTCAGGAGATTCGCCCTCTCCTTTCTCTTTCTGAGATAGGATTTGGTGGCTTTGTATCAGTTATTCTGATACTGAACGTTTCTTAGTATTTTCAGTGCTCACCTATCGGCACCAGTGAGCACTCTAAGATCCTAAGCCACCCAAAATTAAGAAAGTAGAACGAAAAAGAAAGACACCCTAGCCCTCTAGTACTTTAATAGCGTCGGCATCAGGAAAGAACAAGAGTCAGTCGACAGAGACTAGACAGGAAAAGATTAAAGGAAAGGATCTCGCCCAAGACAAATTGAAGCAAAGTGAAAATCCAGTTAGGGCACATCGGGATTGCCAAACCCGTGTCCACAAGATGTGGCCCCTAATGTGATACTTAATTATATATTACCAAACCATAAAAGTGTCCAACAGAATCGCAACAGTCTACGAAATCTGCAACTCTAAAACAACCTATATCCGGCAGGATCCAGAAATGCACCAAGGAACACAATACATCTCGGTGAGGAGATGAGACAGAAAGAACCAAGACACACTCTCAGCACTACATTACCACAGATACATCTTGAGAACATCAAAATCTTGGCTGGGGTCGAGGGAACTTGGAGAGGTAGCACCAACTTCGGTCGGGTTGAGTGGGCACTGGTACTCAATAGTCCCAGGGTTTGAGGAAGCGATGCAGCCCCAATGGAGCCCCTAGCTTCTACCCAGCCAAGACTGTACTGCGTGGTGAAGAGCCACATCCTACACGACGCGATCCAGAACATTACGGATCTAGACTGGGAAGTCGAGAAATATTCCTGGTGGAGGGCACCAGCTCCCACCAGTATTGGCATGGGGCCGAAGACGGTAGTAGTCAGCTGCGACCACACCTGAACATCATCGGGCGGAGCTGAAGGCCAGTGGTACGGCAGGTGAACTTCGAGGGTGGACAGGACTCTATAGCCGAGGTGAAGGCAGCCTGTCTAGGGGAAGGACACCCAGAAATCAAAATAACTGGTTCTCCAGGTTGGGGGTTGGGCGACCTCATTCTGTGGAAAAGCTATTGTTGCGATTGCTCCAGAGAAAATGTGGCGCAGACTCTATAATTATGAACTATACCATCTATACGAAGAGCCCGACATTGTCAAGATACTCAAAACGTACAGGCTAAGGTGGGCTGGACACATAGAGAGCATGGAGGAAGGACAGTCTACGAAATATATTTTCTACCAGAAACCAATGGGTAGTAAAACAAGGGGAAGACCTCGAAGTAGATTCAAAGATCAGATAGAGGGGACCTCAGGAAGCTGAACATAAGAAACTGGAAAGCCAGGGCACGCAATAGGGAAGAATGGAATCGATTCTTGGGGCAGGCCAAGACCCACCAATGGTTGTAGAGCCACGGCTGATGATGAAAACCTTGCCTACTACATTAACACATTTGAGATCAATTGAAGCAACAACGATCGAGTAGTTTTAACAGCAGAAGAGATACAAGAGTCTCAATATCTTGTTTGAGTCAACCGTACGTCATAACTGTAATAGCGCTAGCCGCGAGACTAAGGCTGTTCTCATGACGAACAAATCATGAGCCACCATGGCAACAGATGTACATTATCTCCCCCACTCACTCTCTCTCTCTCTCTCTCTCTCTCTCTCATCATCATCATCATTCTTACACGTACACACATGAGAAGTGACCAAACTTCTCTTATTGAAACCTCAATCCGCGGTGGGCCGGTGGCTATACATTCTGAAGTTACCAGTTCCGCTGGTTAATAGTCCTCTGCCTCTGTACAAGAACCCATATCTGCAATCACTTTATCCAAGTACTTCTTTCTTGGTCTTTCACCAACAACTTCTGCCATCCGTTTTAGCCCTTAATACTGCTGCAGTCATGTAAATGTTTTCCTTGTGTTTAGTCCAACATTTCTTGACGTCAGGGGCTTCTGTCTTTCCATAAAGTCTATATTTGTCCGCACTGTTCAAGGTTGATATTTTATCCACTCAGGCTCTCACAGTCAACAAACATGAAGTCTATTTATAACACGGAAACAGGAGCGCGAGTGTGTGGTATATGTAAGAATAGCACAAGTAGACGGCCAGTCGACTATCATTTTTAGTCACACGGGTACAATAACGTCATCCGGGCTCTTCCGAAAAGACGATTCGTCTTCGGGCGCTACGGGAAGAGAAAGGAAGACAGCAGAAGGAGGAAGACGGCCTGCCTTAACCGTACGTCACTTGCTGCCGCTGTGTAACCGGTTTTCAATATTCGTGCGTGATTCGCACTCGGCGTGGCGCGCACGCGTCATTTCGCCAATCGGCGCTGCTAAGCGGAAACGACGAACTATAGGCCTACACCACTGCAGGATGACGCAGAGGAGGCTTTATAATGTGACTGACAGCACAATACACACACACACTCATATACAACTCTAGTAGTCTACCTTGAAAGGGCACATGGGGGAAACTTTCGCTAGGTATATGTTACATGTGTATATATATACTTTTTTCTATAATAGTAACTCGTTAACTCTCTTACAGGATTTTTGTGTAATATATGTATAGGCCTATATATTACGTAGGCCAGGCAATGAAAAAACTACACGATAGATTCCTTCAGCACCGGAGTACGTTTTTAAAACCAAATATTTACAAATCTAATTTAGCCACGCATTGTATAAATAATAATCACTAATTTCCGTGTGATAACATCCTTAAATCAGTCCTAATAAAGTAAACGATAATAACACAATAAAAATACGCGTTATTGAACCACTGTTTACAAGATACTTATTGACTGAATTCATTTTCTATATTTCATATTTCAAACGTATACGCTACTGCTGTGTAATAAACCTGTTTGTATATTTTAAAAATAGTTACTTCTATATTAGCGTACGCAGCTGAGTGTATTAGCGTACGCAGCTGAGTATATTAGCGTGCGCAGCTGAAAAAAAATAACAGTCTAAAAATTAAGAGATTAACAAAATTCGTCTACGTTTTTGACCCTCTGAGGAGGGTCCGGTCCCGTTCGTCCCTCCCCCCGTAAATACGCCCCTATGATCACCTACTCCAACACTAACACATTTCGTCAAACAATTACTACCTACATAACTCAATAAACCTCTCGGCACGGATTTATGTGGTTTGTGTTAGTATTACGCAGTCTCTACGTTCTCAATAATTGCCACGTCATCTCATTCGTTCGACCACTTATTTTAAAATTACAATACAGCTACTTTCCCATAATAAACTAACTTCATAAAGCTCCGTCTTGTTTGTAGACAAACTATAAGAAAACAAAAACCCAACCAACGTAAACTAGGAGGAACTAACCTAACAAAAAGTGGAAGAATGACGTTACCCGCACAAATGTAAAAGTTACAGAATTGAAACATCATTCCAATGTATGGGTCAGGTTCGTTTCTACTAGTTGCCACTGACTCGGTCAGTTGCGACCAAATGGAAGCGCGGGGCGCAACCAGAGGCGGATTTATACATAGGCAAAGTAGGTAATTGCTTATGGGCGGCAAAACTTGAGGGACGCCAAATTTTGGAAAGGTGAAATTTAACGGCCGTTGTGTTGGTTTTATACCTAAGAGATGTTTCAAATGCGGCTCCATTTCATCCCGATATGATAAGAAACTTTTAAAAATATATATTGTTTAGTAACTAGTATTATTACATAAAGACAAAAACCGTATTTACATGCATTATCTATGTGATAATTCAATTGTATTAATTAATTATTTAATTCTTCGTTACTATTACTATTACCGGTACTTCGTTTACATTCAAAGTTTGAACATCCTTTACAGACGTGAGTGAATGTCTACAGATGCCACTATAAAAGAGGTGTAATTTCATGAATATAAAAGTCATAGACTGCGAGCGTAGCATAATTTCGTACCCAACTCTGACCGGCACCGCGTAAATTTTTGGCGTGGTGTACTTCTGTGTAAAGTGTGAGTCGTGTGATCACTTTTTCTTAACCCCACCGCCGCCTCTTCTTGTGTTTGTTTACTTATTAATATATTTCCTTCAGTTATTATTCTTTAGTTCTTTGATTCAGACTTCAGTTAAAATGTTTTGGAATAAACACGGCTACACCAATTTAATGTCTAACTGTACTCATCCTAGTAGCCTACGTTATGTAAATAGTTCTACAAGAAATGTATTAAGAAAATTTGAGAAGAAAATATATAAAGAACAAATTTTAGGGTAATTGAAAATATGAAGGATGAATTAAATCCGTAAATCCCCCCCCCCCAAACAGAGTTTTCTGGGAGGGTGGCAAATAGGGCCTGAGCTCAATTGAATGGGTAAGAACAGGTAAAAACGTCGTTTCGTCACAACTGACCGAGACTGTGTACAATATCTTAAAAAATTAAAGACGGAGGACGTTAAACAACATATTCTTTTTAAATTTCAGAAAAGACTTTAATTCTGTTTTCCGTCCCCAGATTTTTTTTTTCAAATTACTCTGACGTCAAACTATTGTATTGTCATTATTCATGAATTTTTCTCCACGACAGATATGTTTTTAAGTAGTAATTTAAGGTTATTGTTCTTGTTTTATTAATTATGTTTCTTGTTGCGATTTAAAATACAATATTAAGTGCAAATTTATTATTTTCCGCAATACAAATGTTAATTTTATTTCAACAGTGCCTTGTACAAAAATGTAACCTTTTATGTTCAGTACGTGTATATTTTGTATCGTGCATAATTCGCTTCATCTACACGTTTAAGATCAAACCACACTAAATACTAAACATTATTAACTCCAAGTAAATAATGAATAAAACCACACGCACACACTGTACTTTCTTGCTGTGGCTGTGGTTTGGTTTCCCGTAGTGTTAATACCCTTCATTAGACACGACCAAAACAGTTAGTGATTCACAATGTTGTAATGAAGTTAACGGTATCAGTTCACTTCAGAAACATTCAGCTTATCAACTATACAATTATTATGCATTCATTCTCTAAACGGATTAGTTTTTATAGACTCAAGAGAATGTTCGAAATATTTAGTGAGTTCAGTCAATTTCTGAACACAATTTAAAAATTATGTCTTCTTCTTCTTTCCTATCCAGAGGTTAGTAAATCTTTTATCCATAAGTCACGTTCCGTTTATTCGCCGTCTGTTAAATCCTTCTCATCCATTTCCCAAGTTTCGTGGTAACCTATAATGATCTCTTATTTCTGTCATCCTAGAACGATCTTCTTCTTCTTCATTCTAGGATTAGGTGGCATCACCTGTTCTGGTGTTTACTTTCAAGCCATCTTTTGCGCGGTCTTCCCACATCTCTTTTCCCTTTAGGCGCATAGTGTAAAACTTGTTTAGGTAACCGTTTCGCTTCCATTCTACCTACATGTTCAACCCATCTCAGCTTACATTCCTCGATTCTTGCATTTACAGAGAATATACCCAATTCATGTCTTATCGCATCGTCTCTAATTCTATCGTTTTCTGTACATCCCTTTACGTATCTCAAGAAATTCATCTCTGCAGCTTGTATATGACTTAATAATCTTTTTTAGATAATACCCATGTTTCGGAACCGTACAAAAGAGTGGAGACTGCCACAGCCTTATTGAATTTCATTGAGTTTCCTTTCTTGTTTTTTCCCTAAAGTTCTTTTAACAGTGCCACAAATCGCCTGAAATCTGTTTATCTGTCTCTCGATGTCCTCGTCAAATTGATATATATGTCACATCCTAGGTATTGAACGATCTTCTATTGTACAAATAGTTTATAAAACGCATAGGAACAGCCGGTATGTAACACTGAGGTTGCATCAACAAGAGCAGTATTAATTTTGTCAAAACTTTTCAGAGTAAAGTCCTAGAGAATACGATTGATACGTCATTGGTGTACGAAATTCACAGCAATGGTTTCAGGCAAGAAGAAAACCCCAAAGGTCTGCCAGGGAAGACTCCATCACCGTGAAAAGTCGTCGATATCACTATACGTATATCTACGGGAAAGACTATATCATCATGAATTACCGTGGAAACATTATCTTAAATGAAACAAGAAAACACCTGTCCAAATTATTATTTCTTGCTTAACAGTATCGCTTAGCTTTTTTTCTCAACGCCGATTCTGTCGTCCAAAGATGTACAAAATTCAAACGGGGTTTTAAAGATTTGCTATTTCCATATAAGATTCAGAACAATTTGAATAAAGTAAAAGGTTTTAAGCTACTTTAATCGATGGCGAATCAGTTAACAAGCTCTCTTATTCTCCCATTCATTCAAAATTGATTCGATTAACATTTTGAGGTAACGTTCCGTTTATGATTAAAACTGTTTTGTTTTTATTTTTAAATTTAAATTATTTACAATAAGTTACGGTATAATTGTGGACTTACTAGTACTAAGAACGGGTAGCAAATTATTTACAATAAGTTACGGTATAATTGTGGACTTACTAGTACTAAGAACGGGTAGCAAATTATTTACAATAAGTTACGGTATAATTGTGGACTTACTAGTACTAAGAACGGGTAGCAAATTATTTACAATAAGTTACGGTATAATTGTGGACTTACTAGTACTAAGAACGGGTAGCAAATTTTCCTTTAATCTCTGCGGTTTTTATCATCATCTTCACAACACGGAATAGGCAAGATGCTGCTGCCTGTTCCGCCTTGAAACATCCTCCAGCCAGTTCTAGGTCTACCCACACACCTGTGTCCTATAGGTTTGTATATCCAGGCTTGTTTAGCCAGTCTGGAATCTTACATTATTTCTAAGTGTTTTTTCCACCGTTGTTTGTAATCTTTAAATATTTCATTCAAGTTGAAAACTTGTAGCTCTTCTCTTACGACCTTATTCCTTATACGGTCAAGTTCAGAACACCTTTTAACTCCTCTTAAGAACGTTATTTCCGAGGCCTGTATTTTGCTGCTTTGTTTCCTGGTCGTTGTCCATAATACGGCAGTACAGGGACTGCTGCCTTAACTCTGTAGAACTGTAATTTTGTATCCCGACGTACCTTGTTTCTAAAAGTACCGATGATTTCCCCACAGATCATCTGGAATTTACCTAACTTAACATCAGTATCGTAATTTCTATCATAGCCAATATCATTTCACAAATAATTAAAATGGCTCACCTGTTCTAGAATGCTATAATTAATCATTATTTTTGTTCTTTATGGTTCTTTGGACACCATAAATTAGAACACCCTGTAACTCCTCTTGAGAACGGCATTTCTGAGGCCTGTGTTTTACTGCCTTATTTCTTGGTTGTTGTCCATAATTCACACCCATAGGGCCGTACAGTGGTCGCCATAACTTTGTAGAACTTTAATTTTGTATCTGGACGTATCTTGTCTGATGATCTCTGGGACAATTAGCCGTATTTTTTTTTTTTTAGAAACAAGGTTTTGTTGGTATAATATGATGTAAAAAACTTGTTTAATCATTTGAATGTAAATAAATGTTATCTACTTGAAACGACTGTCTTGGTTGTAGGCCTATACATACGAACAATTGAGACAACAATAAAGAGTTCCGTTTTATAGTTCTGGTTTCGTTTCTGATCCCCCCCCCGATCTTACGTTTCCCGTTTAAAGGTGACTTCGCCAACGACGGTGGTCTGCTGGTACGAAACCTCCGACAGGGTAAATACATACGTAAAACAGTCTTTTCCATGCGTCGTTCCAAACTCGAAGTACGTAATACCATTGTGTTTAAGACCACAGTGACACAGAGAATAGTTTCCTTTTAGTACTGGTCGTTGATGTGATTCGATGACTATGACGATGATGATGATGACGATGACAACAAAGAATACCAACCGAAGACGCTGTCGATCGGTCGGTATTTGGTCATTCACCCCGTCCGTCACTGCCGCCACCCCATCTGGACCATCATGCTGAGAGACTCATTAAGCCCCAGCATTGTTGTCTGCTGGAATCCAACCCTAAAGCGACGCACCATTGTTGGCCACGTACTTCAATCATCGACGGTTCAAAGACCTCTGTCTCTTTCTCTCTCTCTCCCGCTTACTCGTCTTTTCTTTTCTTTTCGTGTCTCGTTTTCTCTCTCTGTCTCTCTCCCTTGTTTCTCTTCATCGTTCGATCGGTGCGTTGGCTGTGACCGAACTGTACGTACACAGATTGACAGACGGACCGAGCTTAATTTCCTCTCTTCACCGATTTCCAGTTTAACCGAACGCTGGTCATTAATTATTATCAAACGGTAAGTAACGAGAGTGGGCAGTGTAGATGAAAGCGAAAGTAAACAGCCCTCTTCTAGTCTTCCGAAGAAAAAAACACACATTTTTAAATGTAACAAAAAACCAGCCTCACGTTTAACGCTTTAAGATGTTAATAGGAGTTTCTACGCACGTTTTCCAATACCATTCTGTCGTTCACATTAGAAGACACATTTTTCATTCTGCTACCTGCGTCAAGTTTGATATCCGACCAACGACGACAACTATTGAACGCGACTTGTTATGCTTTACAACGAAGTAAAAGAAAACTGGGTTTTAGAATTTTTTTATTTTGTTTTTAATTCTTTTCAATGTTCACAAACTAGCAACAAGGTCAACGTAAAAAAGATAATATTTCAAAACTGACAACATTCTTCTTCTTCTTTTCTTCTTCTTCTTCTCCTACTTCTTCTTTTTATAACTTCTCTTGGGAATCGATGAGTATTTATTATCTAAACTTGTTCTGTTAATTGTTATCTGTTTAAAATATCCAAACCCATCATATGTTAATTACTGTAAAACCGAGATGATTATCATAATTATGACACGGGGAAATTTTATTTGTACTGTCTCTCCTTTCCCTTCTTCTTCTTCTTCTTCTTCTTCTTCTTCTTCTTCTTCTTCTTCTTCTTCTTCTTCTTCTTTTTCGCCTTCTTGTAATCGTTGTTGCTCTTCTTTTCACTTCATCTTTCTGTCGTTATTTTTTATTAATTTCTACAATGACATCATCGCCTTCCGATATTTTCTTACTTTATTTTTCTTCTGGTTCTTTTCCTTCTTCTTTTCTCTTGTTCTATATTCTTCACATTATCAATACCATCATTATGTTCATCACTATAATCATCGTCATCACGATCACAACCATCAGCAGCATTGTCATCGGCATGTCTGTTACTGTGAACATCATTACTATACTGATTTGTTATTGTGAATTAAGTTTTCCCTATTTTTACAACGGTAGGCTTTAGTATCGTTGTACGTTTCACAATTCGCAAACTCTTTTTCTTCTTTTTTTCCCCTTTAACATACTCTGTCGTCATCAAGCGTCGGGGTCCTTCAGCCACTTTCCAAACTCCGTTCTGTCTTGTAAGTGATGAGAGTAATCTCTCGTAAAATCGGTCCTTTTCTAGTAACCAGCGTCGCAATATGGGCACCCCATTCCCCTTCCTCCTTCTGGATGTAACTCCACGATAAATTTCTGCTTCTTATCGTTATCCTTTCCGTTAAAAGCACATATAGTTACCACATAGTCTCCAGATAACGCCTTATGATACCCATTTTCCAACCTCTTCATTCATCTTCAGAAAGATTCGTCTTTATTTGCGATATCTGCAACGTCTTGTTCTAATGACTACTCCAGTCTGTTTTGAAAATTGACTTTCAACCGTCCTACGCATATATCCGTACGAGACAAGTAGCTTTTGATCAGTCCTGTTGATCATTGATAAATACCTTACATCGACAGACGTCCGTGTCATCCCTTCCAACTTGTAAACGACATCCAGACAAGTTATTAGAGCCGGTCACATCTCTGAACTAAGAAGTTTTGTTCGTTAAAAAGAATCTTAGGAAACACTTAAACGTACCTTAAATATCACGATCGTCCATCATTTAACCAACCGTGTTTGTTTCGTCATTAGTCTCAATCAAATCAAACCAAAGTCATTGTCTTTCCTCTCTAAATCCAGGGACGAAACAAAGGGAGAGACGTAAGAGAAATTTCTCCCTCCCTCTATAAACAACATACAAAATTCTCTAATACAATTTTAAGAGAGATAATTTTTTTTTTTTAACAGATAATTAATTTGCTTGTTTTGTTTCTTTCTTTAAACATTAGAAAAAGCTCCGTTTAATAATACTCGCAAACTGTATTCAAGATTTTCGAAAAAAATTAAAAAGACAATTTTCTCTTTTTACATTTGTGTAGAAGGAAAGTTTTTAATATCAAATGCATTGTCCGTTAACAGGTGCTTTTCATAATTTCTAGTTATCTTCTTCAGAAAATTCACTCCCCACCTCCAACAAATTTCTCTCTGGGCCTGGGCTCAGTTGGCTAATCGTTCACTGTGCAGATCTTACACACTGCTTCATAACAAACTACTGTATACACAACAATTTACAAAAAAATAAATAAATAAAACAAACAACAAAATGACGACGCAGGAAGCTAATTTTATAATTTGTCAATAAATGCCGCCTTACCAAATATAGGCTATATCGAATGCAATCCAACATCTTGTTTTTTTTTTTTTTTTTTTTTTTTTTTTTATAAATCCTACGATAATCTTCAAAAAAGACGTATCGTTTGACGTTGTTCCATTTAAATCACTTCAAACCAGGAGCGTATTTACGGGAACGAACGAGACCGCAAACCCCCTATTGAGACGGGTCGACTAAAGTTGACGAATTTTGCTATATCTTAATTGTATGCTCTTTTATTATTTTTTTAGCTGTGTTTTAAGCTAGTAACTCTTTTTAAATATACAAACAGGTTTATTACACAGCATTAGTATACGTTTGAAATACGAATTATAGGAAAATCAATTCAGTCAGTAAGTATCTTTTAACAATGTTTCAATAACAGGTATTTTTGTTCTATTAGGCCTATTATCGTTTACTTTAATGGAACTGATTACAGGATATTATCACGCGTTTTTCATCTGTATGAAACCAACCTGACCGCAGACACCCCAAAGCCAAATGCTAGATACGCCACTGGTTCCACTTAAATCACTTCAAACCTCTGACGTTACCAGGGTACTACCACAATTAATTTTTAATAAAAGTATGTAACAGGAGGAGGGAGCTCAGTGGAAAATGGATTTACCGTGTACAAAACGATACGGAAAAGTATGGCCTTCAGTTAGAAGATGCTGAAAATAGAGATAAGTGGAGAATCATGATCAAACGGGAATGTCCAGACGTATTGGGAAATTCCTTGTATATGTTTAATGTATAATGTGTTGATCATGTAACACATGTTATATATCTTAGTAGTGTATTGGTAGGAGAAACCTTCAGCATTGAAGAAATTCTCTACTAATAAACACGCGTGCGGCTAAGTTTTACGGAAATCGATTGTGCGTTCAGAAGTTAACATAAGACAGACAGACAAATGTAAAACGGTCTAGTTGAAACTCAGAACTCGCTTCGTTCGTCATCAATGTCTTTTCTGCAATCGGGGTATTTGTTGCTGCTTGATAATATTATGTTTAATCGTATGTACGTTTATGTGACGTGAAGAAGGTGGCGAGCTCCATCGTAAAGATTATAAAATATAATTACTTTTTAATTCTGTAATATTAATTTTCTTTAGTTATTCTTTTCAATTAATTTTTTTTTAAATTGCAAATTAATTTATTAAGTAGGCCTATATATCTACTTTGATTTTTTTTCTGTAACACTCTATTACTTAAACAATTCCCAACGAAGTAATTAACGGGCGACTTTGTGCTATTGGGCAGAGCATGCAAACTGCATCAGTGTGATGGCGTGGAAACAATCGCCCTATCGACGCTCGCACGCACACGCGCACACACGCTACGGATTAGCATTAACCGCCGCCACACCAACGTGAAGAGTTCCCATTACCTGAGGCAATCACACACACACACACACACACACACACACACACACACACACACACACACACACACACACACACACACACACACACACACACACACACACACACACACACACACACACACACACACACACACACACACACACACACACACAAACCCGCCTTGTGTAATTGAACTGTGGCTGGATGATGATGGCTGGCTTTCCTAGAAGCTATTGTTGTCCGTTGATGAATTGTGTTGTGTCCAGGCTTCTAAGGAAATGCAATCCCAAATAATGCTGTGGCTCGCACACCACCACGCTAGTTAATTGTCATCGCTTGAATGGACTCGACGACGTTAGTTCGATTCCGTCCCCCCATCCATCCTCCACTCTGCCAGCATCATTCCCAAGGCTATATGAATTGGGCGAGATTATATTGTTATTATTATTAATATTATTATACTGTTTCCTTTTGTTATATTCTAGACGACGAGATCGGCAAACGAGTAGCAGCGGCGTACAGATCGATTTTCATCCCAGTTTTTGATTCCTAGAACTTTGCTAACATGATACTGTCACGCCGCGCGGCGTTCGCACGATGAATTTGAAGCACTACTTACAATCCCATCTATTCGTAATACTCGTTCTCAATTTTTTAAACGAATTACTATTGACTGTGTTGATAATAATAAAAGAAGTAAAACATGTAGTCAATTGACGAGCAGATTTGTAAATAAAATTTTCTTTACCTTTGTAAAGATAGTTTTCCTGATCATCGATTGCACAGAAGTGTAGTCGAACATTAAGATGAAAAAAAATAGTTTCTTCGTCTTATCATAATTATAATTTAATTCTTCTCCTTCCTCTTCTTCTCCTATTGTTGTTGTTCTTCTTCTCCCTTTTTCCTCCGCATCATCTTCTACGTTTTCTTCTCTCCCATCTCGTATTGCTTCCCTACTTGTCCTCTTATTTCTCTCTCAACCTCCTCCTCCTCTGTGTCCTATTCTTCCTCACCTTCTATGTCTACATCTTTTCCTTCTTATACTCCTTTTCTTCCTTCCGCTGTTGTTTCTCTCTCCGTTCCCTCCTCACCTTTCTTTCGATTTCTTTCTTCTCGTTTTCCTCTGTCACTATCTCCCTTATTCTCCCGCTCTCCCATAAGTTCATTATTCTCATTCCATTTTTTCAACACCACTTCTCTTCTTATTTCCCTTTCTCTCATCGGGCAATCTTATATTCTTCGACATCCTTCCGTCGCCTCCTCTTAATTTTTCTCCTTTCCGTTATTTTGCTCATTTGCATTATTATTAAATTAAAAATAAACTCAGTTTTCATATGGAAATAGTCTACGGTTCAAAAGTAGAGCGTGATGAGCTACATACTATTTAAGGAATTTACAAAAGTAGAAAGAAATTCGAGCAAGATAATACTAATCACATTAGTACGTATTAGTATTCATCACCATCTTCACAACACAGCATAGGCAAAGCGCTGCCTTTCCGCCTTCAATGATCCTCCAGCCTGAGTCTACCCACAGACCTGTGTCCTACAGGATTGTACTTCCAGACTTGTTTGGCCAGTCTCTGGAATCCTACATTCTTTCTAAGTGTTCTTTCCACCGTTGTTTGTAATCTTCTAATTTTTCATTCAAGTTATAAAGTTATTCAAGTTTTTCTCTTATGGCCTCATTCCTTATGCGGTAAAAATTAGAACACCCAGTAGCTCCTCTTAAGAATGCCATTTCCGAGGCATGTATTTTACTGCCTTGTTTCTTGGTTGTTGTCCATAATTCACACCCATAGGCCGTACAGTGGCCGCCATAACTTTGTAGAACTTTAATTTTGTATCCCGATGTACCTTGTTTCTAAAAATACCGTTCACTGTCCCACAGATCGTGTGAAACTTAACTAACTTAACATCAGTACCATAATTTCTATCACAGCCAATATCATTTCCCAATTAATTAAAATGGCTCACCTACTCTAGAATTTGATCTTTGATCATTATTTTTGTTATAATTGTCTCCTTGCCTTGAAACACCATTACCTTTGTTTTTATAGTGGAGATTTTCATATTGTATTGCTTGAAAATCTGATGAAGCTTAAAAACAGATTTTTGAAATCTGTTTCTGAATTTTGAAGTACAAGCAAGTCGTCAGCAAACAACAGCACATTATTTAAATATCTGTCTCGTGATAACTTAAAACTCTCACGAGAGTAAGTTACTAATCAAATCTGTAATAGGCTTTAGGTTTTTCTGAACGTACACATAGCCTGTAGTTACTATCCATAGTTGTCACGAAAATGTAAATGTGTATACAAACTGAAATGCGCACGCGCAAAGACACATTAAATAGGCCTGCCCTAAGAATTGTGTGCACAGTGCACACAAAGTTTACAAGAAACGAGGCTGTAAAAAGGGAGAAAATTAAAACGACGAATAGAGTACAGTTGCTGATTAGTAGAAAGCAGCCTATACGAAAGCTTTACAAAGAGACGTGACGATGAAGACGTAAAGTGTAAAAGTCTTAGAACAGTTGTAAGACGCAAAGTGAACAGCGATAGTTGGGTAAGAGTTTGCTAAGACGATTGAAAGGGATGTTACTACTAGTTCACAGGTGTTTGGTTCCCCAGGATACTTAAATATAAAAGACAAAGTTGCGATCAGAAAGAGATGAGTTGAAGCGTGTTAATAAAGGCTCAATCATAAACGTTAAAAAAAAGTGGATTATTAAACCACCTCATTCAATGCTGGTGATAGGGCTGCCATCTGTGGAAGCGCGCTGCCGGATTTCACTACAGTAGAGCATCGATTATCCGAACATCCATTAACCGAACGATCTATTATCCGAAGTCTTTAAAAAGTACAATTATGTACTGTACTGTACAGTATACTGTATTGGACACGTGTACGCGTATTGGATATTTATTGAACATAAAAATCTGTATACTATAACTTATTACAGTACGTACAGAAATAAGTAAACGCTGTAGCTATACAGCGTTACAATCGATAAACAAAGAATCGATAAACACACTTACATCAACAAACTTCGATAAACACATTTACAATTGACAAACAAACTGTGTCAACGGAAGTCTCTGTCACCGAATGTCTGTTTTTTAATTAATTTTATAATACAGTGTTTGTCATTAAACTCTAACTTTTGTCATTTAAATTAACTTTTGTTTCTACCAGTAATTTTATACAAACCACTGTGTTGTATTTGGTACTGACGAGCGCTTTCGGCAGTCAAGCCATCTTCAGGTCATTTACGAACCTGAAAATGACCTGAAGATGACTTGACTGCCGAAAGCGCTCGTCAGTACCAAATACAACATAGTGGTTTGTATAAAATTACTAGTAGAAATATTTAAAACCACTAACACTCCAAAATAACAATAAATTAACTTTTGGTTTTTATTGTAATTACACTCAGTTTTAATTCAATGATTTTTAGCCTTAGTAATACACTACAGTACAGTATACAGGTTGATGTAATTATATAACAGTATGTTAGAAATGATTTTGTAATAAAAATCTTTGTTTTTGTAATGGCAAATAATGTTTCCAATTTACGATCTATTATCTGGAATGTCGATTATCCGAAAGGGCCTTCGTCCCGAGAAGTTCGGATAATCGATGCTCTACTCTATTTCAGTGTTTTAATCTTCATGATCCTTTTAGCCATTAACGTTAAGATCGCTTTAATTTAAAAAGTATTTAGTGAAAGACAACCCATCCGTCCTTCGGTAACCTAACAGCGGTGATGTCGGAAGTAAACAAGAGTTAGCCAAGGGAGATCGGACAGGAAACACTGGAGGAAGGCTCCAGATTTGGCTCACGACCTCGTACTTACCGCCCACGCGAGCCTCTGGCATATACCTGTATATTTTCCTATTATTGTATTTTCAATAATAAAATTATAGTAGTTTAACCTATTTCTTAGCCTTTCACGGTCTACGTCATAATTAATTATCGTAATTGATATCTGGGGTGTAAGGCCGTGGTCAACTATGATTATCATGCTGATGATGTTATAACCATGGTGTACGTCAGTCAGGCTCAGCCTTTGGCACAGTACTGTGGTTTTATTGACGCACATCTTGTCAGTCGTTTCAAAACCGTTTCACTGAAGATGGCCTCCAGAGGTGAGGCCGAAACGTCTGATCCACCGCCATGATAATCATAGTAGACCACGGCCTTACACCCCAGATATCAATTTGAATAATTACAGTGTCTTATTATATTTTTCGCAGGCTGGTATTCCGCATTTTCACAGACTGAATGAAACGGGGAGTGAAAGATGAGAGAAAATTTTTAATATGAATTTTTAACAAATATTTAATTAAAGAAAATAAATGGTTGCATCTATGTTGCGAATTAAAAATTATCTGAAGCTAAAAAGGAAAGAAATACCAACGTTTACAAAAGAGTGAAACAAAAGTTACAGGCGGTGAGGCGGGCGTGGCGGGGGGTAGTTTCTCAAACTGTTGAATGCAGCAGCAAGGGTTCATTGTTCTGTTGTGTCGGAGGACGGGGACGACGGGGGTATTCACGACCCCGCCGGTGATGCACTTTCAACTTGATTTGCAAACAATGAATACCCCCAGAAGCTGGGCGTACAGTTACACACATGTAAGCTAGCCTACCTAGGTCAATAATCTAATCAATAACAACGATTTTGATACAACTACCATGATACCGCGCATTCTTCTTGTTCACTTCACCGTCTTCTATTCACCGTTGTCTTCCCCTCTTTTCGTTTCCTTCTTCTGCTTCTGCTTCTGCTTCTTCTGGTTCTTCTTCTTCTTCATCTTCGTTTCCTACTTCTTATTTTTCATTACATTATCATTATCGTCATCACCATCAAAGTCTCCCCCTCCTCCTCATCATCCTCCTCCTTCTTCTTCTTCTTCTTCGTCTTCGTTTTATACTTCTTATTCTTTGTTATACTATTATCAGCTTCATTATCAACATCATCGTCTTCTTCTTTTTTCTTCTTCTTCTGCTCCTCCTCCTCCTCCTCCTCCTCCTCCTCCTCCTCCTCCTCTTCCTCCTCCTCCTCCTCCTCCAAGCAAAGTATAGTCTTACAGGCTATTCCGATTTTCACTAAAGCCACCTCCTCATGGGCCGTTCTATATCCTCTTTTCTTTCGACCTATAAGCGACAACCTGTTTTTAAATGTTCTTTAACTGGTTTTAACTGTTTTCTTGATATTTACGGCGTCAATTATTTTTACCTGTTATTATTATTATTAGTATGTTTATATTTGTTGCATCAGCAATGTGTTTAATAAGCTAATGAGCTTGCTCGGATGAGATCCGTCCAGCAACTTGAGACCTTCTCCAACGAAGAAATGTTTTTGCCTCATCATGTCTCTTCACTCGGACGTGTTGGCCAGTTTCGTTTGCTATCCCTTATTTTATAGAGTATATGTTTAGTTCGGTCTTTATGTTCTCTTTTCGTATCCGATGCCCGAGTATTTAACGTTTCGATTTTCTAAAAACTTTATTTTCGCAAATTAAAATTGATTTCAATCCGATTTCTTCCGTTTGCGCCACTTGTTATTCGTTGCTAGTTTTCTCTTCCAAACGCGTTCCTATTTTTCTGTTTATTCCTTTACTTCTTCACTTTCTTTCTTTATTGCCATCTTCGTCGTATTCAACGCCATCCTTAGGTTTCTTCAGGATCTACCAGGACCTATGCTTGTATCAGGATCTACCATATTTACCCGTTCCTGCTTTACCTTTTTTACCTTGTATTCGGCCTCGCAACGCTTTTCCTCTCCCATTAACCTCTACATTGCATCAATAAGGAGAAGAAATCTATACAATTTATGCAAAGAGGATAATTCATTTTATGCAGCTTATAAGTTCAGATACACGGGTAACATGCTATATAATGCAGGGTCCATAAACACGACAATACATGACAGGATACAAATAGGAAATAGGGCATACTACGACAATAGCAAACTATGGTGAAGCAAACTCATTAGTCGCAACACAAAAATTAAAATGTATAAGACACTTATCAGACCAGTTGTTACTTATGGAGGCGAGACATGGACATTGATAAAAAAGGAACAAGAAACGCTAAAAAGGTTAGAAAGAAAGAGCATAAAACGTGTTTATGGCCCGGTTACAAAAGATGACGAATGGATAATAATAAGAAATAACCAGGAGATAGAAGAGCTATTGAATCATGAAGACATTATAAGAGTCATAATGCTGAATGAATTCAATGGCTAGGTCACCTAGAGTGGATGCATGATCAGTATATGGCAGAGAAAATCTTGAGAGTGTAAGTCTATAAAAGCAGAAGAGAGGCTAACCAGAAAGAGTATGATGTATGATGTACTAGAAGATCTCAGAAGAATGGATGTGAGGGGTTACACAGAGATTAGCAATGGACTGGAGTCTTTGGAGAAGATTGGTGTTGGAAGCCAGAGCTCGCGTTGGGCTGCAGTGCTCAAGAAGACTGACCACTACATTAAAGTTTCTCACGATATTCTTTCTTGAGACAAACGCAGTACGCAGTCCCTCCATCTTCCTTGTATTGTGTTGCCCATTTCATTTACACCTAATTCTTGTCTCACATCATTTCATACATGCTCTAATATTGTACCGCCTTTTGGCATTGTTAGAAATTTTATCTGTAATGATTTCAATCGTCGGTAAACTCGTTTCCTTGGTGCTCACGGGTCAGTTCCGTATAATATATACCGAGAACTGCCATCAGTTTGTACCTCCCCTCACGGTTTTCTCTTTCACAATTCACCCTACCGCGTCCCATATTCTCATTTGACAGCAGTTAATGAGTATACATTTGTTTTCTTCATAACTTACAACACAGCCTGGATACTTAAAGCGTGATGCCATTGTGAACGACAGTTATCCTAATTGCCATATGGCTGTTTGTATTGCCACTTTTAAGTTATAGACATTTCACAGCAGTGATATAGTATTACTTTTTTCTCTTCACTGCTTTTGTCACTGATACATAGAACAATATTAAAGAACGCGTTTTGACTGATTTGTAATTCTGAAGGGACCGCTAAAGTGCTAAGCAGCTGTAGCGATCCTAAAGCGCGCTCCTGCCGAACGTCTGTCTTTGTCTTTTAATTACTATTATCTCTATCATTTCTCTTCTTCGTCTTCCATTATTCTCCAGTATTCTTCTTCTTCTTCTTCTTCTTCGTCTTCTACTTTTTATTTTTCGTTATATTATTATCATCATCACCATCAACATCATCGTCTTCTTCCTTTTCTTCTTCTGCTTCGTTTCTTCATTTTCTTCTTCCTCTCCTCCTCATCCTCTTTCTTCTTCTTCTTGTCTCTTCTTCTTTTTCTTCATCATCACCATCTTCTTCTTCTTCTCCTCTCAAAGTACAGTCTTACAGGTTGTTCCGATTTTCACTAAAGCCACCTTCTCATGGGCCGTTCTATATCCTCTTTCCTTTCGATCTACTGTATAAGCGACAACCTGCTTTTAACTATTCTTTACAACCTCCTTTCCTCGGACAACAAGTCGTCCAAATTTGTTTGCTATCCCTTGTTTATCTTCTCATTTCACATCCGATGTCCGAGTATTCAACGTTTCAATTTTCTTCATCAATTTTCTTCATTAATCTTCTTCTTCTCTCAGGGACTATGCAAATCTGGTCCCAAAGGGATGTATCGCTTCTTCAAACCACTTCCTATATAGTTCCACTGCAACATATTCCACTTGCTAACTACTTCCACTAATAATAATATGGCTCTCATGTAGCCTATACCATCGGAGTAGCTTAGGAGTAAGGCAGGGTAGGCTGACTTATGTGACCCGTACGACATACAAGGAAGGTAGTGTGGCCAGCACTACGGTTCAGCCGCCCATTATTATCCCCAGGATGTTATCCCAGGTACTCATTTTCAACAGGCTGAGTCGACCTGGGGGCTGAAAAAACGCACCTTGATTTTATGGTGCGGGCCAGGGAATCGAACCCGGGACCTCTAGAATAGTAGTCAGCTGCCATACCCACTGCTCTACTGTACCGCCACTGCTTCCACTTCCACACATATAACCACTGCCTACGTCTTCCTATGCTTCGTTGTCTGACAGGCTTCTATTGCCACACTTCCTTCGCCAACCTGCAATCCTATTCAGATAAGCAATTCATCTATCTTTGTTCTTTGCAATACGAATATACTTCAGGTAGTCAGTATAAACTCTCAGTCGTGCCCGACTATTCGTGATCCCATGAATCACGTGTCACCAAACCCTTCTATCTTGCGCCGTTTCTCGGAGATCTTCTGTATTCTCGTCCTCTGCCGTCCTCTTTTCCTTTTACCTTCCACTCACTGTCCGCAGCATCAGATTCTTTTCTAGCGAGTCGTGTATCCTATGTATTTATAGGAGGTTCAGCCGTTATATTTTTGATTCTCCAGCGAACAGTTGGGATTGATTCGTTCCAAAACTGGGGCCGGTCACGTTCTCTTCACAGTCGTCGAGATTCCCAGAATTCGGCTGCAGCGCCACAGTTCAAAGCCGTCAATCATTCGACGTTCAGCCCTCCTCCTTAAAGACCAGCTCACGCAGCCACACATTACACCTGGAAAACCCGATGGCTTCACAATACACATCTTAGTGGTCAAAATAATATCTCAGCTTTTGATGACACTGTTCACGTTTGTCATATCTTTCCTTCCGAGAAAAAAGCTCGCGACTTTTGATTTAATGATTGCAATATCGTCTACAGAGATCTTGGGGGCTAAACAAACAAAGTCGAGCACTTCCTCTCCGTCTCGTAAGTACCAGGGAGTAATAAGGGCAGTCGCCAACATAGTTTTCTTGATATTTACGAGCTCCATTATTTTTACTTATTATTATTATTTTTATGGGTATCTCAACAAATATCTGTCAATCAAGGTGACAAGGGTGCAGTACCGGTATATCACCTACTCTTTTTAACATTTATATTGACGAAAATGGAAACATCTAGTGAACTCTGGTATAAAGTTACCACGAGTCAGACATCTGAATGTGCCGTTGTTTGCTGACCACCCCAATCTAAAACCTGAAAAAGAAGGCTGATGGGAATGTTTTTCAGTGTGCATAAAAGTAAAGACCTTCAATACAATGAATGGATTTGTTTATTGTGTTCAAAACAGCTGCATGATTGGTGTGTCACATGGTTGGTCACCTCACCCATCCACATCCTGCACTGTCTTACCTGCCACCACTACAAGCTGCGCGAATCGTTTCATGGCTTACTGTTTCATCTGTACGTATGGCTACATATGTACGTAAGAAAACTATGCGCTCCAGTTATGGATAATGAGATGTGTGTAATTTTTTACACCATCCCCAGTTCGAGGTGGAGTCCGCACACTTAGCATGCCAATTATTTGCGCCATCGCAGTCTATCCTCCTCAAGTATCAGAGTGTACCACAGTCAGCACTCCTCGTATGTAAGTATCTAAAAAATTTAAACATCGTTAATTTGTTTCATTTCCGTGTTTATATTTGCCGATATGGATGGGTTAGCGCGTTTCACAGTCCGAGTACTCAGCAGTGTGACGGTAATGGGGTACCATATTTATGTACACAAGAAAATGTAATACATAGATGTACATTCACACAACACACACGTAATTTATGTTCAGCATTGTCTAGACGCAACAAGTGAAATAAAACGATTTCCAACCACCCGGTCGTCGACGGCGCGGGCGGTGGAGAAGAAAATTTATTATTTACAACCCGCCGCTCGGTGGAACGCGTAAAACGCGAACCAGAATGAAGAACACATAAAAGTGAAAATAAATAAATGAAGAGGAGCGCACGAAGCGGGTGGGGGAAGGGGGAAAGTAAAACCGCGCGCGAACTCCTCAACAACGAAATGGAAATCGTAAACAATGTATGCGTTATGTAGACTGTATTGCTGACTTTACTGTCGTAACTCACATTGTTACAATCTAGATATTGTTTTCGATCAATCGCCTTCTTGTTCGTCGATTATCTTACATACCATAACATCAAGTACAGCGTACCTACCGGTTGGTCGGGGGATCAATTCCCCCCAGCGCTATTAAAAATTTCAGCGAAATTCCTAAGCCAGTTACGCGTGTTAACATAAGCCTTACGAATAATCGTGTCAGTCAAGGTGTCAGACAATGGTGCAGTATAGCCTATTACCTACTCTTTTTAACACTTATATTGACGATCTGGTAAGGAAATGGAAACATATAGTAAACCCTGGTATAAAGTAAACACGAGACAGATATTTGAATGTGGTTTTGTTTGCTGACGACTTGCTTGTACTTCAAAATATAGAAGCCGATTTGCAAAAATCCGTTTTTAAGCGTCATCAGATTTGCAAACAATACAATATAAAAATCTCCACTATAAAAACAAAGGTAATGGCATTTCGAGGCAAGGAGCCAATTATAACAAAAATAATGATCAATGTTCAAATTCTAGAGAAGGTGAGTCATTTTAATTATTTGGGAAATGATATTGGCTATGATAGGAATTTTGATATTGATGTTAAGTTAGATTAAGTTTCACACGATCTGTGGAACAATCAGCCGTGTTTTTAGAAACAAGGTACGGCGAGAAACAAAATTAAAGTTCTACAAAGTTATGGCAATCGCTGTACTGTCCTATGGCTGTGAATTATGGACATTTGAGAGGAGTTAAAGGACACATATTGCGGCACATGCGCCACACACATGCGCCTAATCCTTCAGGGCGCATGGCTGCTTGGACAGAATAAACTTGACCGTTTAAAGAATGAGGCCATAAGGAGAAAGGAAAGAGTTACAAGTTTTTAACTCGAATGAAAAATTAAAAGATTACGAACAACGGTGGTAAGAACGCTTTGAAAGAATGTCAGATTCCAGATTGGTCAAACAAGTCTGGAAGTACAAATCTATATGACAGATGTGTTTGGGTAGACCCAGGAAGAGATGGCTGGGGGAGCAGGCAGCACCTTGCCTACGCCGTACTGTGAAGATGATGATGGATTTATTAGCGATCATATTGTAGATTCTCTGCTGATTATTGTACAAACATAAGAAATGCACAACTAAGTAACATGATGAGGCGTTCCATTCAGCGATTGTCACCTCGTGGTTCTTAAAGGTCGGATGGCCGAATTCTTCTTAACCTCCTGTTAATTGTGGGGCGTATAAGCGACTCGAATAGCGCGGGTTAGATTTGTCGTCAAGTCTTACGTGGTGTCTGGAGGATCTTTGAAGGCGGAACAGGCAGAACCTTTCGTATGCCGTGTTGTGAAAATGATGATGATGATGACCCAGGAAAATATGCTTAGATGACCTAGAGGATGATTTGAGAAGTATGGATGTGAGAGGGTAGAAGAAGGCTGTGTGGAGAGAGGAAGGAATGGAAGAAAATAATTGAGGAGGCTAAGAACCACACTGTGTTGTGACGAAAGAAGAAGAAGAATAAAAATAAGACTCCTTATTTTTTTATCGCCTGATTCCCTGAGTTTCGAACTACCGGGCCTATCGACCACGAAGCAAGCGCTTCACCTAACATATGACATAAACAATTATAAGTAAATCAATTGTAACGAAATTAAAATGAACCATGCATACAATCACGAAACAAACTCCCATGATATCCCGTAAACAGCCCCCTATCTTGTTTGTTCCTCTGTTCGTCCAACTCAACTTATGAAAAAAGTACTGAAGGTTATTTTCCGCTGTTAATTTACCGATTAAGTTAATATAAAAATTAAACTTACCTATTAATACTATTATTAAACTGAAAAACAAAAATTAATAAAGAACCAGTAGCGTCTAGTCGATGAGAAGTGGTAATAATTTTTGTAACCGCTGCACGCGCGCGCGGCCAAATATACCACACATTATTGTCATAGCGCTAATAACAGCTTTGTTTGGCATGATTAAAAACAATGCACACAATAATAACAAGGTAGAAATGGTATGTGACAGTGTGTCGCATGCATGGGCGACAGTGGGCTTCGGACCGAGTCGACTGACCTTGGAGTGCCCCCTTAACCGGATACACCCCGTGTGTCTGTGTGTGTGAGTGTGCAATACTGGAAGTCACGATCCCGGGCTCGCAGGTTACGTGAACGTATTTTGCTGGATAATTTCACTGACGTGAGGTCATCGGTTCTGCGACTACGACAATTTAAATATTATTCTGAAAACATAACACAGTGCACTCGTCGATACTTTCTCTTTGTCGTTTCAAGGACAAATATGCTAAAACAAATGTGTGTGTGTGTGTCCAAACTAAACACCTACACATACATAAATTACTTGCAAACGGAACGGAATTTCTGAAAGTTTCTGAAAGCTACCATAAAATTAATAGTACCCATTGTACGAGGCTAGACTGAAAAGTTCCGAGCCTGAATAATAAAACAATTAATTTAAATTTATTTCCGACAATAATCGCTATTTATATGTATACACTTTTTCCAACGATGTACTAAAGTGGTTACGCCAGACTCAGGGGGTGCTGATCCCCCCCCCCCAACCCCTATGACGCTTCCCACCTAATTTTATTAAAAAATCCCCCTTTTCTGACAAGACCTTTTCTCTCTTTTACAGTAAAATTTCTTACCTAATCGAGCAAAGACCGGGGCTTTCTAACTCAAAACTATTACAAAATATTACCTTTTACCGAAACGATATATTGATTGTAGGTAGTTATAAACTAAAAAAATACGGATTTCTAATAATAAATCACAAATTAATATTTTCAGTAAAACGTGATTTGTTTTACAATACCAGTACTCTATGACTTCATTGGAAATATACTCAGTTTTGCAACTTAAACGTCTCACTTAAATCTGTTTTTATCGATAAAATGCTATACAAATTTCAGTCTGTTTTTGGACCTTTTCGCAGTGTACTAAAATGTAGCAGAAAGCAAAATAAATAAAAAATATAAACACAAAGTTCTATTGCACACTGTACTTTATTAATACAGTAAATAAAAAATAAGATGTATTTCAAAATTACATTATCATAATATGAACAATCTAATATTTTAAGCTTACAATCACAATATTTGTGGTATCTGAAGTTGAAACATAACTTATAAGTAATGTTAATAATAACTTATAAGTAAGTGAGGACGTTCGGCATCCTCAGTGCCTGCCATAAGCCGCCACACGGTGACAGCTTGAACTCGATCTGTAGCCTGTTTGAAGCATCGAGTAGAAGACTAGATCCTTTTTTCCGTGCACACCGCGCCTACACCCCGCTCGAAAAAATCAACTGGGTAGATTTATTGTGCATCTGATACGTGTCCGTTATAAGTTTTTTACAGTTTTGTAAAATTGGGGAAGATTTTTCATGCAACAGTAAAAAAAAAATCCCCCCAAATTTTCTAAATGTCGCCAATGGCGACACGATCCCCCTCTGTAGGCACCCCTTGCCAGACAGATAAGCCGGTTTGTAGAGGTACTCAAAGTAGCAATTTACAAGAATCGCTGACTTGATTGTCGTCGGGGAATCTTTTCCAGCAAGCCATTTGTTGAGGTTAGGAAAGAGGCTGAAGTCACTCGGCGCGAGTATGGAGGTTGAGGAATTAATACGAACTTCACTTACTTGATTTTAGCGAACGCAACAATTGGCGTGTGAGACGGTACATCGCCTTGGAGAAACAGCACTTTATTTTTCTCTAAATGTGTCCGTTTTTCCTTGATTTCTTCGTTTACAAGGTGCAGTAGGTTTGCATAGTACTCGCCATTGTCTTCCCCTTTTTAAGGTGGTCAATGAAGATTACTCCGCGTCGTCCCAAAAAAACGTCACCTTGATGGTAAGGTTACTACCATCAAGAACAAATTGTCATGCCTTCTTTGGAGTTGATTCGCCTTTCGTGGTCCAGTGTTTTAACTGTTGTTTGATCTCAGGAGTGTTGTGGTGGACCCAATCTTATCAACGGTTATGAATCAACGGAAGAATTCGGTTAGATTCCGCGTATAGAGTGTCAAACAATCGGGTGAAATATCCTTTCGAAACTGTTTTTGGTCAAATGTCAGCAAACGCGGGACCGATCTAGTTCTAGTGCACAGCTTTGTCATGCACAAATGTTCGTGTAATATACTGCGCACACGTTCCGTTGAAATACAAACAGGCTCAGCTATCTCACTCACTTCATTCTACGGTCTACCGTAGTCACTTCAATGGAACGCCCAATACGTGGGTCGTCATTTGTGCTTCTCCGATCCATTTTAAATTCAGTGCTTAACCGTTTTAGTCAATGGAGAAGAGTCGCCCAACCTTGAATCCAGCTCCTTTTTTTATATCGGTTGCAATTAAGCCTTTCAAAAAAAAAATGTAATCACAGCACGAATTTTCAGTCTACCAATGACGCCCGAGGCGTTTACAGCGGTGGACTGTGCCACTAATAATAAACAACTCATTTATTTGAAATATATAAATCCAGCTTATAAAGGATGAAATCATACAACATGGTCAAAATTATGAGAAGAGTAGCGCTTTCTCTGTGCCAGGTCCGGAACCTTTCGCCCTTCCCTAGTAAGTGCTACGGAAGTCATCAGATTACGTTAACATATGACAGCTTGCCAACTGACGGAATAAAAATTATCAACACATCCATCGATTGCGCTATTCCTTATCTACTTATTTACCAAAATTTATAAAATTTTTCACTCTGCATATTTCTACTTAAAAAATGTAATGAATAGCCCTGAGCTGCAGAATTCGCCCATTATTATGAACGAAGTACATTTATTATTGGATAAATTTTGTTTTTTGATATTAGTTAAAATTTTTCAATTATCAAAACATTACGAAAACGATGACGGTACCCTACTATTTTTTTTGTTTAGTTAAGTAACAACTGTAGAGCAACCATACAACAAACGGTTAAATTTCAAAACAAACAAATTTATGGTTTTCTTTAGTCTGACATCAGGCTGGATTCGTATAACTTTTTCAAATTTTGGATCCTCGGGTCCAAAAAATTTGAAATTTCCAAAACTGTATAACATATTCTGATTTTGGTTAAAATTCTCTTTAATTTGATGTCTCACACGGAATTTGCAACTTTATCAAACTGTTGTCCCATGTTTTGGGCCTTGGTCCACTATTTTTATCCCAAAATTTTGAAATTTCCAAAACATTAACACTACATTAAGGTTTTAGTTAAACTGCCTTTTGATTTTATACGTCGCATGAGTTTTTGTGATTTCACCAAAATTTTCGCCCGACTGTTCGGCCCCAGTGTCCAAAAATTTTCATAAACGAACACTAAATTCATATTTTGGTCAAAATTTTCTCTTTTTATGCCCCACAAAACTTTTGTGACTTTTTAAAATTTAGATTCCCAAATTTTTCCTCCCCCCCTATTTTTTTGGGGGGATAAATGTCAAAAACAAGGGGGCCGGTTGAGTAGTAAAAGTATGGACACGCATGCGAAGTTTTACGAAAATCGGTTACCACGTTAAACATGTTATCGTCAGACAAACCAAACAGACAGACAGACAAATGCCATACTAGCCTGGCATTTCGTTAAAGTCCAATTCTCAGACCTACAGTAAAATGTGCGAAGGGCGTGTTTCTTTGCTCGTTGATTTCAGAGCTCTGATGGTCCCGCACATTTGGTTGAACTTGTGCAGCTTCTCCACCACATCATTGATTGTAATTTAAGGCATACTATAATCCATATATTCAAGATTACTGACCCTGACCTACTGCAGAACAGTACTATCTACAACGATTTTTGCTCGTATGGAATCAGCTCCATGGAAAGCCATCATCTTGGTCTTGAATGTGAAGATCTGTAATTCGAAATCATTGCCGATTCGGTCTCAGTCAGTTGCGACGAAACAACGTTTTTACCTGTTCGTACGCGGTCAATTGCGCCCCGCACTTTCACTTGCTGACCGAATCAGTCATTTAGAAACTTGCTAAAACTTCCTAACGTGAAATTCTGAATTTCGATGGGATTTCAATTCTCCAACTTTTTATTTGTGCGGGTAACCTCCTTCTTCCAGTATTTATGTCACGTTACGTTAAATTAGGTCAGGTCAGGTTAGGTTAGGTTAGGCAAGTAATAAATAGAATTATAAAGGTAATTTCTGTATTATTATTATTATAACATGAAAATGAAATTGATCGCAATTGACCGGGTTCAGATTTCTACCTCGGTCGCAACTGACCGGGTTTTATACGATTGTGTCGCAACTGAAGACCTAGAGTGGTTTCAGGAAGGGCAGATCGTGTTTAGATTGCATCTTCACAATAGCCGAGATCGTCGAAAAGCACAGAGAATAATATTATTTGCCCTTCCTGAAACTACGCTAGGTCTCTGAGAGAATAGTCTTCGTTATTGCATTCAGTCGACTTGCAAGAATAGATCCATCCAATTTGTAAGATGTGTTAAGCAGCCTGACCCCTCTATAGTTATCACAGTCATTACGATCTCCTTTCTTGCCTTTGGTATCTGCCAATCTTTCGGGAATTGACCAGTGGTCCACCAAAAATTAATAAAGTTCAATAAACGTTCATGCAGCAAGGCATAATCTTGACAGTAATTGTAATAATCTCATTGTTACAATGAGAGCGCAACAATGGCTGGCATATTCCCTTGTGTTGACTTTCACCTCTCCTTCCCTTCATCTATTTTCTGCGCCGTACAAGTACAGACAGACAGACACGAAACATAAAATCGTAGTCGTCGTCGAATTTATTTATTTTTCTTCGTTCCTTATACTGCAAATGTTTGTTACACGTTATTTCTTTATTTTAATTTTAACAGATAACAGACGTATGTCGGATGATTTACGACAGAGACGAGACTTGACGGCAGTGTGTCGTGGTTTATTGTTAACGCTTTTCCTCTCCCCCTCCTCCTAACCGTCTCTCCCACTAATATTTTATGTTTGTTTTGATTCTTTATACGTAAATCATGCTTTCATATTTTGACTTTGATTGATATAAAGCTTTAGTCGCTGTTAAGGCTGTGAATGACGCAAAGCACATGCGAGCTCGTTGCCTTGATTTCTTATAATCGCAAAACATGTGGAACTAGAGATAAAAATAGAAACATACATTATCCCCGGTTTAAGAATTCTTACAGTTATTGTCTGCACCACAAGTTGCTGACTCAATGGTTGCTATTTGAATATTTATTTTTTTTACTTCTTTGAAGAAAATATTGAATTTTGTTTTCTATTGCGATATATTTTCTTAAATTTACACGATATATTATGTTTCTTGACTGTTCCTTTTTACTTCCATGTTCCATGAGGAAATGGAAGTATGGTGATGGCAAAAAAATCGTGTTCGAGATTATTCCAGATTCTGATTGTACTACCCTCAAAATATGAAATATCGGTATGGAGAACCATACATGACTTCCATGTTCTAAGATTTATATTCAAAATCATATTCGAAATGAAATATTTCCATAGAAACTACTTCTTTCTACTTATTGCTTCACCCTTAACCACAGTACTGTGGTCACTAACGTATACCACCTCACGTTTTCGCACTAGATTTTCACTGATGATGGCAGTCGATGGCACTGCCGAAACGTCTGGTTTTGCAGAAAACATTGGACTACGGCTAAACAGCCCGGGAAGGAATTTTAACAAAAAACTACTTCTTTGTTGCCGATAACGTAGTACACGTATAACAAATTCTCCCCTCCCGCTTCAACTATAATTTTCATTAATAGAAAATAACCCCCCCCCCCGTTCACTTAACCTCTTAATTTATAGATAGTTCATCTACGTTTCTACCTGGATTATTATGAGCTTGTTATCAGGATACTTTATTTATCAAAATTAAGTACTTCACTCTTGTTAAAAGATAAAACGTTGCAGGTAAACTACTCCTTTCTCTTAACCGATCTTCACCAAAATCAATAGGCGTTCAGTCCTCTACAATTCAGGGATGCATGCAAAACAATATTTGATTCTGTTTGAATGTGCGGCAGTTATCGTTCGTCATGAATACATTTCTCTTGTTACAACACAAAATGTTGCAGGTAAACTACCCCTTTCCATTAACCGGTCTTCACCAAAATCAAAACGCTTCGAGTTCTCTATAATTGAGGCACGCATGCAAAACATTATTTGATTTTGTTTGAATGTACGGCAGTTATCGTTCGTCATAGAAACAATTACTCTTGTTAAAACATGAAAAGTGGCTGGTAAACTACCCCTTCCCCTTAACCGATCTTCACCAAAATCAACAGACCTTCACTTCTTTACAATTCAGGACAACATGCAAAAAAGTATTTGATTCTCTTTGAATTTACGGTAGTTATCGTTCGTCATAAAAACAATTACCCTTGTTAAAACATAAAACGTTACTGGTAAACTACCCCTTTCCCCTAACCGATCTTCAACAAAATCAACAGACCTTGAATACTCTATAATTCAAAAAGGTATGCAAAAAAGTAGTTGATTCTGTTTGAATTTACGGCAGTTACCGTTCGTCATAGGAAAAATTACCCTTGTTAAAACATAAAATGTTGCAGGTAAACTACCCCTTTCCCTTAACCGATCTTCACCAACACCAACAGGTCTTGATACCTCTATAATTCAGGGCTGTATGCGAAACATTATTTGATTGTGTTTGAATTTGCGGCTGTTATCTTATGCCATAGGAAAAAAATTACCCTTGATAAAAAAAAAGTTGCAGGTAAACTACCCCTTTCTCTTGACCGATCTTCACCAAAAATAATAGGTCTTGAGTACTCTACAAATCAGGACTGTATGCAAAAAATTATTTGATTCTGTTTGAATTTGCGGTTGTTATCGTTTGCCATAGAAAAAATCTACAGACACATAGACACACACACACTTTTCGAAAAATGACTTTTTTTCATGTTTTGAGTGTAGTACAATCAGAATCTGCAATAATCTCGAACACGATTTTTTTTGCCATCACCATACTTCCATTTCCTTAAGGAACATGGAAGTAAAAAAAGTCATTTTACTTTTTCGAAATGTGTGTGTGTGTGTGTGTGTGTGTGTGTGTGTGTCTATAGATTTTTTTTCTATGGCAAACTTTAACAGCCGCAAATTCAAACATAATCAAATAATTGTTTGCATACAGTCCTGATTTGTAGAGTACTCAAGACCTATTGTTTTTTGTGAAGATCGGTTAAGGGAAAGGGGTAGTTTACTGGCAACGTTTTATGTTTTAACAAGGGTATTTTCTATGGTAAACTATAACAGCCGCAAATTCAAACAGAATCAAACAATTTTTTGCATACAGCCCTGAATTGTAGAGTTCTTAAGACTTATTGTTTTTGGTGAAGATCGGTTAAGGGAAAGGGGTAGATTACCTGCAACGTTTTATGTTTTAACAAGGGTATTTTCTATGGCAAACGATAACTGCCGCACATTCAAACAGAATCAAATAATTTTGTGCATACCTTCCTCAATTGTAGATAACTCAAGGTCTGTTGATTTTGTTGAAGATCGGTTAAGGGAAAGGGGTAGTTTGCCAGCAACATTTTATGTTTTAACTAGAGAACGTTTTTCATGAAGAACGATAACTGCCGTAAATTCACACAGAAACAAAATTTTTTTACATATGTGCCTGAGCTGTAGAGGACTCGAGACCTATTGATTTTGGTGAAGATCGGTTACGGGGAAAGGGTAGTTTCCCTGAAACATTTTTTGTTGTAACTGAGTAAAGTACTTAATTTTGATATATAAAGTATCCTGATAAGAAGAGCTTAATAATCCACTGTAGAAACGTAGATGAAATATTTATAAATGAAGAGGCTAGTTGAACGGGGTGGGGGTAATTTTCTATAAATGAAAATTATAGTTGAAGAGGGAGGGGATAATTTTTATTTATGTCATGTGTACTACGTTATCGGCAACAAAGAAGTAGTTTGTTGTTAAAATTCCTTCCTGGGCTGTTTGGGCTTGATCCAATGTTTTATACAAAAGCAGACGTTTCGGCAGTGCTATCCACTGCCATCGTCAGTGAAAATTGAGTGCACTATCGTGAGGTGGTATACGTTAGTGATCACAGTACTGTGGTTCAGGCTGAAGAAAGAAGTAGTTTCTATGGAAATAGTTCATTTTGAAAAGTATTTTAAATATAAATCTTAGAACATGGAAGTCATGTATGGTTCTCCATACCGATATTTAACTAATGGAATAAGGATCGAGATGGTGGCGCGGGCCGGCACAGTGATAACGTTGGCGACTCATAATTGCAACGGCCGAGGTGCGCTCGTAGGATCACGACTCGGTTACCTACACAGCCCCATCGTCGAATCCAATAATACAGCGGCGTTATCTGGCATGTCTGGACAAGTAAGACAGTCACACTTACACTAACCCCCCCCACACACACACACACACACACTCACAAAATAGAATTCCCTTGCCACCGCACGTAGTGGTGGAATCCGAGTTGTGTAAGGGCCAGAGGGCGCAACGTGTTCCAGGCCTAATGCTTGAAGGAGAAGAAGAACGTGAAGAAGAAAAAAATAAGAAGAATGCTCGAGATGAAGTATCTGAACTTTTGGGGGTAAACGAAGGAAGGCACCTTCATTATTCAAGATTTATTTGACTATGGCCCTTACAAAGTTGCCCAGAGAATAGAGTAGAATGGGACTGCAATTAAACAATGAAACAATTTTACCCTTTTATTTGCCGACTACCCGCTAATTTTCTTATTAAGGATGTGAATGACACACACAATATGATATTGGACGACTTTGGTGATGGGGGTTTTGGGGTATTAGTCACAGTTACTGGTGACGAATGAATCGTAAATGTACATAAAAAGAAACCATTATAACTGTTTGTTAATGACTGTAGGATTTGATGATGAAACTGTTGACGATGAAAATAGCTGGCGGAAGGAACGGTAACGCATAGACTACGGAATAAGTGTATAAACAATACAACACGACACAGCTCCAAACGTTTGTGACTCCGATGTTTCGATAATAGATAGAAACTATAAAAAGGAATAAATACTAAAATAGATAATAAATATTTAATTACTTGGGATGTTGTGACGTCTCCCTTGTTAAGACAACACAAAAGTCGGGAACTAGTTCAATTCTTTACCAGTTAATTAAACTAGCTGCCGTTGTTAGTAAAACATCCTTACCAACAAATTACAACACAATTATGACATAGGAAATTGACAAGGTTTGCACAAATTTATTCACTCACTTGGTGTTAGCGAAAACATCTCTTTATTACTATTCAAATATTATGTTTGACTTTGTTTCTTTTTAAAGAAAAATTACTTTAGTAAATACTGCTTTTAATGCTTTGAAGATATTAAGTTTATTATTCCTTTTATCTCAAAAATAACTCATCTAGATGTTTGTTTTAAATACCTCGGATCCGGGTCTGAACTTTCTCAAAATATGTAAATTTATCACAAACTTCAACCAAATTATTGGAAGAATAATATTGGTGGTAATCTACATTATTATCTTACATTTATCTATATATTGCTGTTACTACTACTACATTACACAAATTACAAATCTGATAATTTCTTCTTTACATTATTAAAGTTCTTTAGTGTTCTTTTGTTACTTATCTTATTGAAACGAAAATTTACAAATGTTGTGTTTGGATATCACCTGAATTTAATATGAGGTTGTTGTTGGGTCCTTGGGGGTCATCTCCTGTCGTCTTCTAGGGTGGAGTACATGGTTCCTCTTGAAGCTACATCGGGTTGATTATATCTGCTCTCGACGATCGGTTTTTTATTTGAAGTTCGTACTGTTGTAGTTTGAGTTTTCTTCGTCCGGATTTTGTAGTTCACATTTTACACCTTAATTATAGTTCTTACTTTGCAGTACTAAAGTCTGGTAGTTACATATCTTACAACTTACAGTTTTATATTTTTAAAAGAGATGTGTCGGCTAATTTTTCCTTTCTGATATTCTGTATATTCTTCCTAACTCTACACACACTACATTTTTCAAAATAAAATCATCTTACACTGGATATTCGTTTAACGGCATACACTTACGTGTATGTGGACAACACAAAACTCACATCATTTCATGTCGAAGTTCAACTGGCGACTGCGCGTATAGTTTAGGGGCGAGGGCTCAGTTAGCTGGTGCGTCTTTACGCACTAAGAAAATAGTTCGTACTTTTATATATTATTAATTATTCATTAATTAGAATGTAAATACTTTATGTTAACTTTATTACGACTCAGAGATTTCTTTATTTATATAGTCGCATTTTTAATAATTAAAGTAATTATTATTATTATTCTTTACTTAATACCTTTCTTGGCGTGTTGGTACTGGACAATTTCAAGTTGATTCAGGAATCTGGGTATAGGTAAGGGTGGATAATACTCTTACTTATTAAAAAAAATTTTTTATTTGTGCGATTTTCGATGTTTTTAAAATCGTCACATCCTCCTGCACTTAACTATGAAAAACGGGGTGGTGGAATATTAATAGAAAATCTAATAAACAATTATATTTGGACACAGAATTCCATACTGAAATTTCTCTCTCTCTCAGATTATTTCTATTCATCAATGGATTATCTTACACTTACGTAATATCTAAATTCTACTACATCTAATATACATAAAATACACAAAACGTAAATCTACCTTGAATTATGAAAGATATCCGGGCTGTTTGGCCGTGGTCCCTGGTTAAAATCAAAACCAAACGTTTCGGCAGCTCCACTGGCTGCCATCATCAGTGGAATTAAATTTCTGCACTTTGGGTGTCTACGTGCAGGCCCACAGTACTGTGGTATAGACTAAATTGATTAGTCTGTATTAGTGGTATTTTTGGTTTTGATTTTAACCGGAGACCACGGCCAAACAGCCCGGATATCTTTCATAATTCAAATGACACCGGCCGTGAAAGCCTAAGGAGTAAATCTACCTTATTATAATTCTTACATCTACTACCGGTTTTTTCTTGAATTGGTCACTCGTTTTACGGAGTTATACTCATGAGTATGTTACTAATAATAATCACGTATTGTAATAACAATCGAATTATTTTTAGTTTACAGCGCTAGGGATTATTTTTCTTTCTTTCTTTCTCTCTCTTCATCATCGTCACCAGATTTCTCATGTATTATATCATTCTCGCAGGACATTAGCTAAGGTTGATCAGGCCTCGCTAGTATTCGTACGAGGGGTTTTGAGTTTATACTCACTTATGGTATAGGATGTTGCACAATCTTATCCTATTTCGGTATAAGTATATACAATATATTTTATTCTTAATACTTAGATAGTATTCTAGGTTTTCTATCTTTCTCGTAGTCTTTCTTCTGTATTTTGACACGAAAAACATTTTTTTATTTGAGACAGATGGCTTCTGCGAACGTAGTTTTCTGTATTTGGTTCATACAGAGATACAGTAACGGGGGTGATGAACTTATGAATTTGGTAGGGGCCACACCATCGATATGATAGTTTCGAAGTGGTCCTATCAACTGCTTTACTCATAGGATGAGTTTTATACATTACTAAATCACCTATTTTATACTTTATTTGCCTATTATTATGCTCATGATACTTCCTTGATTTTTGTAAATTCGCTCTCAAATTTGCACGAGCTTCGTTCCATATTTTTCGTATGTTATTCCCATTTACGTCGCGGGGTAATAACTCATTGATTTTCCACTTTGTGGTTAAAGGATGGTTGGGTTTGTACTTGTACAGTAAATCAAATGGTGTTGATTTATGACCTTCATGATACGCTGAATTGAATGCAAATTGTATCCACGAAATATTTTGATCCCAGGTTGTCTGGTCTTTAGCATGATAAGATATTAATGCTGATTTTAAGTTACGCAAGTATCTTTCTGCTAGGTTTCCTTGCGGTCTGTACTCGGTCACGGTAATATGATTTATACCTAATTTAAAACACATGTCGTTAAATTCTTTCGACTTAAACTGGGGTCCATTGTCAGATATTAGGTTTAAAGGTGTACCATAATCTTTAAATAGTCTTTCTTGTAGAATTTTAATTGTCGTAGATGCTAATGCACGACGCATAGGATACATCCACACGAATTTAGTGAAGGAGTCTACACAAATTAACAGCATAGTATTTCCGGATTTAGAGCGGGGATAAGGTCCAGAATAGTCTATGTATATTTTAGAGAAGGGAGTGGTAGGTATTTCGGAGATTAATTTTCCGATTTGACTGGTTCTTGCTGGTTTGCTCAGGGCACAAATTTCGCATTCTTTCACGAACTTTTTTATTTCACTATTCATGTTTTCCCAGTGGTATTCCTTGCGAATACGATGTATAGTTTTCCTAATTCCCATATGAGCTCCAATTGTCGATGAATGGTAGTAGTCCATTAACATGGGTTTGATTATTTCCGGGGCGATTATTCTCAGTAATTTTCCGTTTGCCTTTTTAAAACAAAGTACTCGTTTACTCAATGTATATTTGTCAGAATTATTTCCTTTTTCTATTTGTTCTATTATTTTGCACAATTTCGGATCTTGTTGTTGGTGATATGCTATATCCTTAAATGCAAGGGGAAAGTTAGTAATTAGTGTATTAACGGTAGTGGTTTCAATATTGTCTTCTCCAGATCTTGTATTGGGTAGTTGGAACATGCGGGATAGAGTATCGGCTACTACATTTTGAGTACCACGAATATGTTGCACTTTGAACTTGTAGCAATTTAATCTTAACACCCATCTTCCGATACGACCTAACTGTTTTGGGTGATTCAATAACCATGATAAAGCTTGATTATCGGTTTCTAGTAGAAATTCCTTGTGTTCCAAAAATGGTTTGAATTTATCAAAGGCGAATACTACGGCTAAACATTCAAGTTCGTAGGCTGAGAACTTCCTTTCTTGCTCGGTCAATGTACGGGATGCATAGCTGATCGGGAGTCTAGTATTATTTATTTCCTGATATATTACGGCTCCTAATGCTACACTTGAACTATCGGTCTGTACGATAAATGGTTTACTGAAATCCGCTAACTGCAATACAGGTGGGGATATAATGCTTTCTTTAAGTGTTTCAAACGCTTCTTGATGTTGAGTAGTCCACTCGAATTTCGTTCCTTTCTTTCTTAAGGCATTCAATGGGGCTGCTATATCCGCTAAGTGGGGTATGTACTTATGAAAATAATTAATCATACCTAAAAATCGAGCTATACCTTTGACGTCTCTCGGAGGTAAGAATTCTCGGATTGCGCGTGTACGTTCGGGATCGATGCTAACCTTACCTTCGGCTGATACTATGTGATCTAAGAAGGAGAATTGTTTTACTGCGAAATTAACTTTACTCGGGTTTACGGTCAGTCCGGCTTTCTTTAACCTGGATAATACTTCACGCAAGTGATCAATATGTTGATCCATTGACTCACTATATACTACTATATCGTCAAGATAATGATATACAAATTTAAATTTAACGTCATGGAAAATTTTTTCTAACAGTCGGCTGCATACTGAACTTCCTTGTGATATACCGAATGGTACTCTCGTAAATTGATATAGATTAAATGGGACAGCAAAAGCAGTTAAATGTTTTGATTCCTCAGCTAGTGGGATTTGGTGGAATGCTTGGTTGAGATCCATTATGGTGAAGATTTTCGCTCTTGTAAAATAGTGAAACGCACTGTGAATGTCGGGCAGTGGTATCGATTCAAATTCTATACTCTTATTTAGTTGTCTATAAGCCACGACTAGTCTATGTTTGTCAGTTCCTTTTGGTACTAGGAATGCAGGTGATGAGTATGGAGAAGTTGACGGTTCAATGACGTGCTGATCAAGGAGTTTGTTAATGTGGTTTCTCATTATTTCCATCTTGGGCGGAGATAATTTGTATGGGTGGAGTCGTATTACCTTGTTGTCACTAAGATTTATTTTATATTCGATTAAATGGGTTAATCCTAACTTGGGAGTGAGTACAGTAGAAAATTCTTTTATTAACTTTTGGATTCTTAGTCTCTCATTTCCTTTTAAATGACTCAGACTCGATTCATGATGCTCTGAATGAATAGTTGCGGTTTCAAAAATAGCGTCGTTACTTAATTCGGAGTCGAACTGATATTTTCGAGTACGATCAAATCTGAAGAAATATTGTTTTGCATATATATCAAGGATTAAGGCAGTTTTTCTTATAAAATCCGCGCCTAATATTAAGTTTTGTCCTAACTCTTCAGCTACTAGTAGGGGAATATACCAAGTAAAATTCTTTATTTTTAATTTCACCGTAATATTGTGCGATATCTTTAGGTTTTGTTTATTTGCGGTGGTACACTTTATGTTCACCATTTGGCTACGTTTAATCAGATTATGATTAGCTAATAAGGTGGCTAACTGTTTACTAATTATACTACGGGTAGATCCGGAATCAATTAAACCAAGGGTATTCGTTGCTCCAAGGTCTATCTGTACATAGGGTAGTTGGCATATACTTGTTTTACATGCACCAATAGAGTTGCACTTCTCGATAAATCTTGTTAAGTAAGGGTCTATGCGTTTATTTTTATTTATTTTTATTTGATGCTTATTATTGTTGTTACCTTTCCTTCTGGTGCTTCGGAAGACGTAGGATTTTCGTTCTTCCAGCTTCACATGTTTTTTTTATTGGTCGGTTTTCTGTTGATAGCGCTTTTGTTTACATAACTTGCTAATATTTCCGGCCTTTCCACAGTTATAACATCTTCTTTCCTCATTTACTTCGCTCGTAGGTTGTCGGGGTTTTGGTTTAGAGTATGAAACATGGGGATAGCTTTGGGTTTTATATGTACTTACGAATCGCTTATCGCGGTAGTTTCGGGTATCATTTCTAATTGGTCGAGTTTGGAAGGAATCTCTGTGTTGACTCTGGGACATAGAAACGCGTCTATTCTGGTCAGAATACCAGACGTTGGATGAATGTATACAACATAGTTCTAGTTCGGTGAAAGTGGTAGGTCGCTTCATGAGTACTAGGCGAGATCGCTCCTCGGGGGATAGTCCTACTAAGATAGTGTCTACTAACTGTTGTTCACTCCATTTAACTTGTAGCAATAAAGCAGATTCTCTTACCTCAGATATATAATGAGCTAATCTCTCGTATGTGCCTTGTACACGAAGTACTAAGTTTCGCTTCAATTCTTCGTAGATACCGGTGGGAATGAAATGTCTTATTAGTGTGGTATGAAGTTCTTCTACCGGGTGATTATACCTTAGGGATTCTAACACTCTATCTTTTAATGGAGGTCTACACTTAGGTAAAATTACTTGCAAAATCTGGTTATCTCTTAGTTGTTGCAGGTCCTTTAATTATAAAATGTGCTTGATAAAATCAAGGAGCTCTGTAATATTCAGCCCATCAGTGATTGGTATGTCAGACAAAATACTTTCTACAGGGTGTGTTATCTTTCCATAGAGCTCGGTAGTTAGATTTATTTGACTCATCATTCTAGGTTTTTCCGCAGATTGATTAGTCCGCAAGTGAGAAGGTAAATCGTAGGTACGGGTCATATTTTCTTGTTCACTATGGAGGAACGTAACGTTTACTGGTTGGATATTTGCTTGACTATCAGTTAACCGTTCCTTGAATGGATTTATATTTGGTTCCTGCAGAATCTGAAGTTTTGCAGTACCGTTTGGCTGTTCTTGAGTCGGGGATTGGGTAGGTGAAATATTTAATTTCGTCATTGCTTCTTCGATTTCGTCTAATCTAAACGATTCGGATCGTCGACGTAATTCGCGCATTATCTCGGGTAATTGTTGTAATGCTTCCTCGGCGAATTTTTGTACATCATGAAAGGTATCTTTATCACCTGGCCAGTTCAACAAATTGGCGATGCGGCGGGTCAGATGCTCGATTCTTTGGGTGGTGCGTAAAATTACTGCGGGGGATTTTTCATCACGCAGGGTTTGTGCGATCGAAGTTAGTTCTGTATACTTATGATAACATGTTTCCTTTTCGCTTTCAAAATCTAAAACTCTCAAACGATTTAATAATGAGGATTTGTCCGGTTTATTTTCACGTAACGTCTTGCGAAGTTCCGCGACAGTTACATTAGAGTAGGGAACACCACGCAATAATGCTTCATAGCTTAATTCGTCTTTCAACAACAAGTCGGGGTTAAATTGTGCCATTTTTGATAATAACAACTTTAAATACACGACGTATTACGAACGACAAATCTTATGTCACTTACTTTAATTCGTTTTATCAATGTTTAAAATAGTTAACGTTAATTCATTTAAACACATACACATATATATCTTATTGCATTTGAAATCTTATATTAATTAATCAACATAACTTATCTCACAACAATTCAATTCTCTGTACTGACATACATAATTAATCAAAACAAAAACTAATACCATCGTATAGTGGAGAGAAATTTCATATATGAAATGTTGATTGCTTTAACAATGGCACAAAGGATCAGCTGTTTTGGGGAGTCGTCTAGGGTGGTAATTTAGGACAATTCAACACAGGAAAGAGCGTGTCTAAGGTGGTTTGTTTGGTTTAGCGAGGGGAGGTTATGAATGAGATGAGTGCATACAAAGGGGAGAGTTTACATTCCTCAACACGACCAGACATCAACATGAACAGACTGGCTTCTACCGACAGGTTTGGAATGGAATACTTACCAGCGATGACTTGTTTAATACGGCAAAGTCGCGATACTAATATTATTATAAAATAATTAAAATTTTACTCATTTTTTTTTTTTTTTTTAATTTCTGAGTGAATAAATTTATGTTTGTCCAAGTTATTGTTAACGAATTATAAGATTACACAACAACAGCAACATAATTATTCTTTTTTTTAAAGTAGCAGAGTGGCGCAATTTTGTGACGTCTCCCTTGTTAAGACAACACAAAAGTCGGGAACTAGTTCAATTCTTTACCAGTTAATTAAACTAGCTGCCGTTGTTAGTAAAACATCCTTACCAACAAATTACAACACAATTATGACATAGGAAATTGACAAGGTTTGCACAAATTTATTCACTCACTTGGTGTTAGCGAAAACATCTCTTTATTACTATTCAAATATTATGTTTGACTTTGTTTCTTTTTAAAGAAAAATTACTTTAGTAAATACTGCTTTTAATGCTTTGAAGATATTAAGTTTATTATTCCTTTTATCTCAAAAATAACTCATCTAGATGTTTGTTTTAAATACCTCGGATCCGGGTCTGAACTTTCTCAAAATATGTAAATTTATCACAAACTTCAACCAAATTATTGGAAGAATAATATTGGTGGTAATCTACATTATTATCTTACATTTATCTATATATTGCTGTTACTACTACTACATTACACAAATTACAAATCTGATAATTTCTTCTTTACATTATTAAAGTTCTTTAGTGTTCTTTTGTTACTTATCTTATTGAAACGAAAATTTACAAATGTTGTGTTTGGATATCACCTGAATTTAATATGAGGTTGTTGTTGGGTCCTTGGGGGTCATCTCCTGTCGTCTTCTAGGGTGGAGTACATGGTTCCTCTTGAAGCTACATCGGGTTGATTATATCTGCTCTCGACGATCGGTTTTTTATTTGAAGTTCGTACTGTTGTAGTTTGAGTTTTCTTCGTCCGGATTTTGTAGTTCACATTTTACACCTTAATTATAGTTCTTACTTTGCAGTACTAAAGTCTGGTAGTTACATATCTTACAACTTACAGTTTTATATTTTTAAAAGAGATGTGTCGGCTAATTTTTCCTTTCTGATATTCTGTATATTCTTCCTAACTCTACACACACTACATTTTTCAAAATAAAATCATCTTACACTGGATATTCGTTTAACGGCATACACTTACGTGTATGTGGACAACACAAAACTCACATCATTTCATGTCGAAGTTCAACTGGCGACTGCGCGTATAGTTTAGGGGCGAGGGCTCAGTTAGCTGGTGCGTCTTTACGCACTAAGAAAATAGTTCGTACTTTTATATATTATTAATTATTCATTAATTAGAATGTAAATACTTTATGTTAACTTTATTACGACTCAGAGATTTCTTTATTTATATAGTCGCATTTTTAATAATTAAAGTAATTATTATTATTATTCTTTACTTAATACCTTTCTTGGCGTGTTGGTACTGGACAATTTCAAGTTGATTCAGGAATCTGGGTATAGGTAAGGGTGGATAATACTCTTACTTATTAAAAAAAATTTTTTATTTGTGCGATTTTCGATGTTTTTAAAATCGTCACATCCTCCTGCACTTAACTATGAAAAACGGGGTGGTGGAATATTAATAGAAAATCTAATAAACAATTATATTTGGACACAGAATTCCATACTGAAATTTCTCTCTCTCTCAGATTATTTCTATTCATCAATGGATTATCTTACACTTACGTAATATCTAAATTCTACTACATCTAATATACATAAAATACACAAAACGTAAATCTACCTTGAATTATGAAAGATATCCGGGCTGTTTGGCCGTGGTCCCTGGTTAAAATCAAAACCAAACGTTTCGGCAGCTCCACTGGCTGCCATCATCAGTGGAATTAAATTTCTGCACTTTGGGTGTCTACGTGCAGGCCCACAGTACTGTGGTATAGACTAAATTGATTAGTCTGTATTAGTGGTATTTTTGGTTTTGATTTTAACCGGAGACCACGGCCAAACAGCCCGGATATCTTTCATAATTCAAATGACACCGGCCGTGAAAGCCTAAGGAGTAAATCTACCTTATTATAATTCTTACATCTACTACCGGTTTTTTCTTGAATTGGTCACTCGTTTTACGGAGTTATACTCATGAGTATGTTACTAATAATAATCACGTATTGTAATAACAATCGAATTATTTTTAGTTTACAGCGCTAGGGATTATTTTTCTTTCTTTCTTTCTCTCTCTTCATCATCGTCACCAGATTTCTCATGTATTATATCATTCTCGCAGGACATTAGCTAAGGTTGATCAGGCCTCGCTAGTATTCGTACGAGGGGTTTTGAGTTTATACTCACTTATGGTATAGGATGTTGCACAATCTTATCCTATTTCGGTATAAGTATATACAATATATTTTATTCTTAATACTTAGATAGTATTCTAGGTTTTCTATCTTTCTCGTAGTCTTTCTTCTGTATTTTGACACGAAAAACATTTTTTTATTTGAGACAGATGGCTTCTGCGAACGTAGTTTTCTGTATTTGGTTCATACAGAGATACAGTAACGGGGGTGATGAACTTATGAATTTGGTAGGGGCCACACCATCGATATGATAGTTTCGAAGTGGTCCTATCAACTGCTTTACTCATAGGATGAGTTTTATACATTACTAAATCACCTATTTTATACTTTATTTGCCTATTATTATGCTCATGATACTTCCTTGATTTTTGTAAATTCGCTCTCAAATTTGCACGAGCTTCGTTCCATATTTTTCGTATGTTATTCCCATTTACGTCGCGGGGTAATAACTCATTGATTTTCCACTTTGTGGTTAAAGGATGGTTGGGTTTGTACTTGTACAGTAAATCAAATGGTGTTGATTTATGACCTTCATGATACGCTGAATTGAATGCAAATTGTATCCACGAAATATTTTGATCCCAGGTTGTCTGGTCTTTAGCATGATAAGATATTAATGCTGATTTTAAGTTACGCAAGTATCTTTCTGCTAGGTTTCCTTGCGGTCTGTACTCGGTCACGGTAATATGATTTATACCTAATTTAAAACACATGTCGTTAAATTCTTTCGACTTAAACTGGGGTCCATTGTCAGATATTAGGTTTAAAGGTGTACCATAATCTTTAAATAGTCTTTCTTGTAGAATTTTAATTGTCGTAGATGCTAATGCACGACGCATAGGATACATCCACACGAATTTAGTGAAGGAGTCTACACAAATTAACAGCATAGTATTTCCGGATTTAGAGCGGGGATAAGGTCCAGAATAGTCTATGTATATTTTAGAGAAGGGAGTGGTAGGTATTTCGGAGATTAATTTTCCGATTTGACTGGTTCTTGCTGGTTTGCTCAGGGCACAAATTTCGCATTCTTTCACGAACTTTTTTATTTCACTATTCATGTTTTCCCAGTGGTATTCCTTGCGAATACGATGTATAGTTTTCCTAATTCCCATATGAGCTCCAATTGTCGATGAATGGTAGTAGTCCATTAACATGGGTTTGATTATTTCCGGGGCGATTATTCTCAGTAATTTTCCGTTTGCCTTTTTAAAACAAAGTACTCGTTTACTCAATGTATATTTGTCAGAATTATTTCCTTTTTCTATTTGTTCTATTATTTTGCACAATTTCGGATCTTGTTGTTGGTGATATGCTATATCCTTAAATGCAAGGGGAAAGTTAGTAATTAGTGTATTAACGGTAGTGGTTTCAATATTGTCTTCTCCAGATCTTGTATTGGGTAGTTGGAACATGCGGGATAGAGTATCGGCTACTACATTTTGAGTACCACGAATATGTTGCACTTTGAACTTGTAGCAATTTAATCTTAACACCCATCTTCCGATACGACCTAACTGTTTTGGGTGATTCAATAACCATGATAAAGCTTGATTATCGGTTTCTAGTAGAAATTCCTTGTGTTCCAAAAATGGTTTGAATTTATCAAAGGCGAATACTACGGCTAAACATTCAAGTTCGTAGGCTGAGAACTTCCTTTCTTGCTCGGTCAATGTACGGGATGCATAGCTGATCGGGAGTCTAGTATTATTTATTTCCTGATATATTACGGCTCCTAATGCTACACTTGAACTATCGGTCTGTACGATAAATGGTTTACTGAAATCCGCTAACTGCAATACAGGTGGGGATATAATGCTTTCTTTAAGTGTTTCAAACGCTTCTTGATGTTGAGTAGTCCACTCGAATTTCGTTCCTTTCTTTCTTAAGGCATTCAATGGGGCTGCTATATCCGCTAAGTGGGGTATGTACTTATGAAAATAATTAATCATACCTAAAAATCGAGCTATACCTTTGACGTCTCTCGGAGGTAAGAATTCTCGGATTGCGCGTGTACGTTCGGGATCGATGCTAACCTTACCTTCGGCTGATACTATGTGATCTAAGAAGGAGAATTGTTTTACTGCGAAATTAACTTTACTCGGGTTTACGGTCAGTCCGGCTTTCTTTAACCTGGATAATACTTCACGCAAGTGATCAATATGTTGATCCATTGACTCACTATATACTACTATATCGTCAAGATAATGATATACAAATTTAAATTTAACGTCATGGAAAATTTTTTCTAACAGTCGGCTGCATACTGAACTTCCTTGTGATATACCGAATGGTACTCTCGTAAATTGATATAGATTAAATGGGACAGCAAAAGCAGTTAAATGTTTTGATTCCTCAGCTAGTGGGATTTGGTGGAATGCTTGGTTGAGATCCATTATGGTGAAGATTTTCGCTCTTGTAAAATAGTGAAACGCACTGTGAATGTCGGGCAGTGGTATCGATTCAAATTCTATACTCTTATTTAGTTGTCTATAAGCCACGACTAGTCTATGTTTGTCAGTTCCTTTTGGTACTAGGAATGCAGGTGATGAGTATGGAGAAGTTGACGGTTCAATGACGTGCTGATCAAGGAGTTTGTTAATGTGGTTTCTCATTATTTCCATCTTGGGCGGAGATAATTTGTATGGGTGGAGTCGTATTACCTTGTTGTCACTAAGATTTATTTTATATTCGATTAAATGGGTTAATCCTAACTTGGGAGTGAGTACAGTAGAAAATTCTTTTATTAACTTTTGGATTCTTAGTCTCTCATTTCCTTTTAAATGACTCAGACTCGATTCATGATGCTCTGAATGAATAGTTGCGGTTTCAAAAATAGCGTCGTTACTTAATTCGGAGTCGAACTGATATTTTCAGGTACGATCAAATCTGAAGAAATATTGTTTTGCATATATATCAAGGATTAAGGCAGTTTTTCTTATAAAATCCGCGCCTAATATTAAGTTTTGTCCTAACTCTTCAGCTACTAGTAGGGGAATATACCAAGTAAAATTCTTTATTTTTAATTTCACCGTAATATTGTGCGATATCTTTAGGTTTTGTTTATTTGCGGTGGTACACTTTATGTTCACCATTTGGCTACGTTTAATCAGATTATGATTAGCTAATAAGGTGGCTAACTGTTTACTAATTATACTACGGGTAGATCCGGAATCAATTAAACCAAGGGTATTCGTTGCTCCAAGGTCTATCTGTACATAGGGTAGTTGGCATATACTTGTTTTACATGCACCAATAGAGTTGCACTTCTCGATAAATCTTGTTAAGTAAGGGTCTATGCGTTTATTTTTATTTATTTTTATTTGATGCTTATTATTGTTGTTACCTTTCCTTCTGGTGCTTCGGAAGACGTAGGATTTTCGTTCTTCCAGCTTCACATGTTTTTTTTATTGGTCGGTTTTCTGTTGATAGCGCTTTTGTTTACATAACTTGCTAATATTTCCGGCCTTTCCACAGTTATAACATCTTCTTTCCTCATTTACTTCGCTCGTAGGTTGTCGGGGTTTTGGTTTAGAGTATGAAACATGGGGATAGCTTTGGGTTTTATATGTACTTACGAATCGCTTATCGCGGTAGTTTCGGGTATCATTTCTAATTGGTCGAGTTTGGAAGGAATCTCTGTGTTGACTCTGGGACATAGAAACGCGTCTATTCTGGTCAGAATACCAGACGTTGGATGAATGTATACAACATAGTTCTAGTTCGGTGAAAGTGGTAGGTCGCTTCATGAGTACTAGGCGAGATCGCTCCTCGGGGGATAGTCCTACTAAGATAGTGTCTACTAACTGTTGTTCACTCCATTTAACTTGTAGCAATAAAGCAGATTCTCTTACCTCAGATATATAATGAGCTAATCTCTCGTATGTGCCTTGTACACGAAGTACTAAGTTTCGCTTCAATTCTTCGTAGATACCGGTGGGAATGAAATGTCTTATTAGTGTGGTATGAAGTTCTTCTACCGGGTGATTATACCTTAGGGATTCTAACACTCTATCTTTTAATGGAGGTCTACACTTAGGTAAAATTACTTGCAAAATCTGGTTATCTCTTAGTTGTTGCAGGTCCTTTAATTATAAAATGTGCTTGATAAAATCAAGGAGCTCTGTAATATTCAGCCCATCAGTGATTGGTATGTCAGACAAAATACTTTCTACAGGGTGTGTTATCTTTCCATAGAGCTCGGTAGTTAGATTTATTTGACTCATCATTCTAGGTTTTTCCGCAGATTGATTAGTCCGCAAGTGAGAAGGTAAATCGTAGGTACGGGTCATATTTTCTTGTTCACTATGGAGGAACGTAACGTTTACTGGTTGGATATTTGCTTGACTATCAGTTAACCGTTCCTTGAATGGATTTATATTTGGTTCCTGCAGAATCTGAAGTTTTGCAGTACCGTTTGGCTGTTCTTGAGTCGGGGATTGGGTAGGTGAAATATTTAATTTCGTCATTGCTTCTTCGATTTCGTCTAATCTAAACGATTCGGATCGTCGACGTAATTCGCGCATTATCTCGGGTAATTGTTGTAATGCTTCCTCGGCGAATTTTTGTACATCATGAAAGGTATCTTTATCACCTGGCCAGTTCAACAAATTGGCGATGCGGCGGGTCAGATGCTCGATTCTTTGGGTGGTGCGTAAAATTACTGCGGGGGATTTTTCATCACGCAGGGTTTGTGCGATCGAAGTTAGTTCTGTATACTTATGATAACATGTTTCCTTTTCGCTTTCAAAATCTAAAACTCTCAAACGATTTAATAATGAGGATTTGTCCGGTTTATTTTCACGTAACGTCTTGCGAAGTTCCGCGACAGTTACATTAGAGTAGGGAACACCACGCAATAATGCTTCATAGCTTAATTCGTCTTTCAACAACAAGTCGGGGTTAAATTGAGCCATTTTTGATAATAACAACTTTAAATACACGACGTATTACGAACGACAAATCTTATGTCACTTACTTTAATTCGTTTTATCAATGTTTAAAATAGTTAACGTTAATTCATTTAAACACATACACATATATATCTTATTGCATTTGAAATCTTATATTAATTAATCAACATAACTTATCTCACAACAATTCAATTCTCTGTACTGACATACATAATTAATCAAAACAAAAACTAATACCATCGTATAGTGGAGAGAAATTTCATATATGAAATGTTGATTGCTTTAACAATGGCACAAAGGATCAGCTGTTTTGGGGAGTCGTCTAGGGTGGTAATTTAGGACAATTCAACACAGGAAAGAGCGTGTCTAAGGTGGTTTGTTTGGTTTAGCGAGGGGAGGTTATGAATGAGATGAGTGCATACAAAGGGGAGAGTTTACATTCCTCAACACGACCAGACATCAACATGAACAGACTGGCTTCTACCGACAGGTTTGGAATGGAATACTTACCAGCGATGACTTGTTTAATACGGCAAAGTCGCGATACTAATATTATTATAAAATAATTAAAATTTTACTCATTTTTTTTTTTTTTTTTAATTTCTGAGTGAATAAATTTATGTTTGTCCAAGTTATTGTTAACGAATTATAAGATTACACAACAACAGCAACATAATTATTCTTTTTTTTAAAGTAGCAGAGTGGCGCAATTTTGTGACGTCTCCCTTGTTAAGACAACACAAAAGTCGGGAACTAGTTCAATTCTTTACCAGTTAATTAAACTAGCTGCCGTTGTTAGTAAAACATCCTTACCAACAAATTACAACACAATTATGACATAGGAAATTGACAAGGTTTGCACAAATTTATTCACTCACTTGGTGTTAGCGAAAACATCTCTTTATTACTATTCAAATATTATGTTTGACTTTGTTTCTTTTTAAAGAAAAATTACTTTAGTAAATACTGCTTTTAATGCTTTGAAGATATTAAGTTTATTATTCCTTTTATCTCAAAAATAACTCATCTAGATGTTTGTTTTAAATACCTCGGATCCGGGTCTGAACTTTCTCAAAATATGTAAATTTATCACAAACTTCAACCAAATTATTGGAAGAATAATATTGGTGGTAATCTACATTATTATCTTACATTTATCTATATATTGCTGTTACTACTACTACATTACAAAAATTACAAATCTGATAATTTCTTCTTTACATTATTAAAGTTCTTTAGTGTTCTTTTGTTACTTCTCTTATTGAAACGAAAATTTACAAATGTTGTGTTTGGATATCACCTGAATTTAATATGAGGTTGTTGTTGGGTCCTTGGGGGTCATCTCCTGTCGTCTTCTAGGGTGGAGTACATGGTTCCTCTTGAAGCTACATCGGGTTGATTATATCTGCTCTCGACGATCGGTTTTTTACTTGAAGTTCGTACTGTTGTAGTTTGAGTTTTCTTCGTCCGGATTTTGTAGTTCACATTTTACACCTTAATTATAGTTCTTACTTTGCAGTACTAAAGTCTGGTAGTTACATATCTTACAACTTACAGTTTTATATTTTTAAAAGAGATGTGTTGGCTAATTTTTCCTTTCTGTATATTCTTCCTAACTCTACACACACTACATTTTTCAAAATAAAATCATCTTACACTGGATATTCGTTTAACGGTATACACTTACGTGTATGTGGACAACACAAAACTCACATCTTTTCATGTCGAAGTTCAACTGGCGACTGCGCGTATAGTTTAGGGGCGAGGGCTCAGTTAGCTGGTGCGTCTTTACGCACTAAGAAAATAGTTCGTACTTTTATATATTATTAATTATTCATTAATTAGAATGTAAATACTTTATGTTAACTTTATTACGACTCAGAGATTTCTTTATTTATATAGTCGCATTTTTAATAATTAAAGTAATTATTATTATTATTCTTCTTTACTTAATACCTTTCTTGGCGTGTTGGTACTGGACAATTTCAAGTTGATTCAGGAATCTGGGTATAGGTAAGGGTGGATAATACTCTTACTTATTAAAAAAAATTTTTTATTTGTGCGATTTTCGATGTTTTTAAAATCGTCACAATGTTACGTTACATATGGGACAGAAATTGATCAGGATGGAAAATTAAACAAATTTAGGAACATCTGTGGTACAATTCACAAATATCTTACAGATAAGACAAAGAATAAAACAAGGATAAGGTTTTTTCACACTGTAGAGGTACCAGTTTTGATGTATGGAGGTGAAGCCACAGTTATGACAGAAAGAGACAGCCAACGGAGATGAAGTTTATGAGGAGTACTCTGGGCTGTACCATTCTCGACAGAAAGAAGAATGTGGATATAGGTTCGGAGCGGGGGGTCGACCCATTGTTGGAACAGCTAAGGAGCTACGAAAGAAGGAGGTGTGAACATTTGGGGGGAATAGCGGGTGAGAGGATTCCAGTATTAGCTATGGAATATAGACCGGTGGGGAAAAGAGATGTAGGACAGCCGAGAGCGAAATGTGTCCCGGAACAGGTTCAGGATGAGCCTAATCCTTGATACCACCTTCAGCTCTTTTTGGTAGATTCCCTTACACCAGGCGTGTCGAGACTACACCGGGTTCCTGTACGAGGGCAAGTGCTGTGCCGTAACTATGACAGTTGTTACGGCAACTTACGAATGTGTTTAAATCGAATCTGGGCAATAGATCCATTCATCTATGTAGTTGCGTGATATTGGACGCTCACGCCATCTATGAGAGACTTTAGACAACTTGACTTTTCTGTCCCGCGCCGTGGAGCAGAGTTGTCGTTGAGTAGACGGGAGGCTTGTTGTTGACTGAAGGGTTGTCAGCTGTGTGCATGCAGCGAGCTGTTTTTTCCAGGTCAGCGTCTGGAAAAGTATTGTTTGTTTCATTTTTAATGCCGGGGTTTTTTTAAATTGATTATGGAAGGCTAAGTAAAAAGTGTGCCAAGGGGTCTGTGGCCTGGCAACTGTGATCCTGTGGTGAGACCAAGATGTAATGTGTAAGTAGATTGAGGAACTCAGACTGAGCATGTGCTATTGCAAAATCGGACAGGTATGCAAAAATGAAAATTATTAAATTTTTCCTAGGAGGTGCTTTTGCACTACTTGAGTTTCGGGTCAAGTGAGGGCCTGGCTAGTTCTTAACTCAAAAAAAAAAAAAAAAACAGTTGCTTTAATTCTGGATCTGTTTTTTGAACTTACTGAATACCTGGAATGCTCAGGTGTCCTTAGTTATTGCAAATTCATATATCTTTAAATGGTGAGGTCAGCTTTTCATGCTGCTAGTAGTGACAGTAATACCTTATGTGCAAAACCTTTTTTTTCCACTAAAAAAAAACAAAAAACAAAAATAAACTTAAGAAAATGTGTTAGGATTTGGCCTGCGTGCCCATGTGCCTAGTGAAGCTTGAAATCTAGCCCGAGTTCCTTAATTTCTCTCAATATTATTCAGTGTTGTTCATATAAATGTCTTGTGTTTGAATTGTGAAAAGCATGTAATGTCCAGTATACATTTTGTCTATAATCTGTGTTGAACTTATATTGTGTCTGCCTTTTATTGGAACGTATAAATGTGTTTATGAAAAAAGCTGCAGATCACATACAATTGCCATAATCTGTACTAGAACTGTAATTCAGAAGTATTCATCATGTTAATAGAAATGACTGAACTTTTGTACAAGATGAAATTTCCACTTTGGGGATTTAGTATTTATTTTAATTCTCTATCAATGTACAGTCACTGTTAAAATTCTTTTGTATATGTACATACTCATACTTCTAATAGAACTTAATAACGTTGGTTCAGTTTCAAACATGTAGAATGACTATACTTAATCGTTGAGTGATGAGTATGTATAAATAGTGTTATGTATCTAGTCCTTCGTATACACATGGGTGTATGCACAAAACATTTTTACATTTTTGAGAGATATATACCTGATTATTTGATATTTTTTAAATAATGGTGTGCACTCTGAAATCAGCAAGCCATTGTGCTACACAAGTTTATACAAGTTTAAGAAAATTGAGCACACACACTTGTGAATTCCACACAAAGCACATAATTACCTACCTTATGTTTACATTATACCTTACTAATGATATGATTCTCCTTCCTAGCTTTGATTGAGATTTCAGAGGGCGCATGTTGTTGTGTAATATAATGGTTTAAATTGTTGTGGCTGTAATAATTGTTGTAGGGTAAAATTGTTCGTTAAATGGTTTATAAAATAGTTTATATTATTAAAATTGTTTATAGTACAACCAGAGGGGGACTGTAAAAAAAAAGAAAGACTTATTGTTATTAAATGTATTAGATTTCGAAAACCTCTGGATTTATTCTTTGTATTTATTAATGTTAATATAATTATTTCCAAATAGGGAAATTCTATTTGGTGAAGGTTAAAAATGTACTGTCGAGGCTTGTTGCATGTCATGGTTATTTTGAATACCATGTAATATATTTTAAATATTTTACATATTTTATATATTTCTAATAGAATACTTTCACAGTCTGGATACTATGAAATCTCTCATTGTAAGAAAAACAAATTTTATAGAACCAATAAATTTGTTATTTGCGGAATTTGAAAATTGAGGTCACCTCATTAGTCCAATTGCCTAATGGTTCCCCAGCATGTGGCCATTCTTCCACTAGGAGGCCTCTCCTGGTTCAAGTGAACAAGTGAGCCGGTCACCCAGGTAAGTTGTAGATTTTATTTATAATTTTTTTAAGGAAGTCAAACTTGTAAAATGTGTTAAATTTGGAAAGTTGAAAATTGTGGTGATGTCTTGGGTGATGAACGGCTCAGTGCTATAGATATACGGTAACGCCATTCGGAAGAAAACCAGAACGAGATTAGACCCGATATATCGACCGGGAAATGGTACCGGAAGGTCAACCAGTTGATTACAAAAACATTTATCTACGAATAAAAGAAAAGGGAGAGAAGCGGACAAATCAGATAAATGCCGCTCACAAAACCACAAAGTTCAAAGTCGGAGATAAGGTCTTGTTACGCACGTATCCAATATCTGATTTCAATCAGAAGGTAATAGGGAAATTCTGTCACATGTTCGAAGGACCCTATAGAATAGTTAAGGAACTGGGTACAGCTACTTATCAACTAGAAGATGTTCTACAGCCAGGACGAATCCGGGGAAAATTCAACATGCGACAGTTAAAACCGTACTATGAAGGGTGACAGATGACAACACACAGTAACAACAAACATAAACATAAATTTCTCGAACAGATTGTAAGAACGCTAAACAAAATGTGTGTAATAATCATAAGTAATTATAATAAATTTATGTTAATAAGATAATAATACCAATTAGATAATAATACTTGATTCAAATTGTGTAGAATTAAATTGTTACATTGAGGTTGATTATGATGATGATGTTGAATAAATATTTAAGAAGTTAGTCAAGTATGTTTGAAAAAAACGTTACGTACTGTTATCAGTTATGTCTGACTTTGATAATTTGCATATTATTTGTTACCTCTTCATTTGTATATATGTGAAAAACCCTATAAAAATTACAAGTTTAAAAATACAAAAAATATGAGAAATGACGTATAGCCGCCACATCGAGATGTTTCTCTGTTAACGCAAACAATCATACATTCGAAGAAATTTACTCACAGCTTATAAAAAAATCGGTATGGAGAACCATACATGACTTCCATGTTCTAATTAATTATAAAATTATTTTTAATATGTAGTATAACCTCTTCTTTAGAGTCATAACGGAGGGAACCCAAAATAATTGGTTCTGCCAATTATTTCAGGCTGCCTTATTCGAGACGAGCTGAAATTTAAATCAGAACAACACACAGTAAGACATACAAGGAATCAGGGAAGGTGAAACTGTTGATTTATATACTCAGTATATGTGTGTAACAAGAAGACTTGCTTTATTAAACATTTGAAATATAACATTTACTCCAAAGAACAGATCCCATGACGTTATCAATTAAATTAGTAAAATTAAGTGAAATGCTTTATTTAGAATATGGGATCACAACAAATTTATCTAGCTATACCCCCGGATCCGGGTAACCATTGGTATTTAGTCTCTAATCTTTTAATTATATTTAATTCAAAATTTTTATCTTGCAAGACTTTTACCTTTTTGCTTCATATATCTTCCATTAGAAGAATGGTATTAATAACACTACGTTACGTTAATATCTAAACTGTTACAATTGAATGATATTGAATAGTTACAATTAAGTTCTCAAATTTAAGTTTTTATATTCTTATAAAATCAATCGTCTCTGAAAGTCTCTTAAATAGAGTATTGTGTTACAAAAAATATTATCATTATTCCTCGATAGACGTGCTATCGAGTCACCTCTATTTTTTGGATGTAGTAATCGCCTCCATGTGGTTCCGTCTTGGGAGTCCTAAAACGTCGTCCTCGTCTTGGTCTGGTCTCTGTTATTCATGGCTTAATACGTCTGCAGGATAGGTAGAGTCTTCTACACAGATACTCGTTGATTCTCAGATGTCTCGAACTGCATCATCGGTAGGGTATACTAGAGTCCTCATTTAGATGGTCCATGACCACAGGTCAGATGTTGAAAAGATTCGTCCACGGTGAAGATTGCAGTCATCGTTTTTTCTTTATTAACACTCGTCGTTTGTAGTTACATCTTTCTTCTTGTTACAAAGTTTTTGGAATTTTCTTTTTGTTAACGTTACATGTTACACTTTTTGTAACGGTTAGTAAAATACAAAATAATAATTAATTAATCCACACTAACAACAAATTGTATAACTTTTGAACAGAGCATTTTGCTCGTGCGTCTGCACAGCTGGGCGCCGTCATCGCAAGAGAGCGATTTTTCGTCCGCTACCCTTGTACATGACGAGAGAGAGAGTGGGGTGTTTATTCCGCGAGCATATATAGTTCCTGTTTTCTCTTTAAATAAACTTTTTATTTATACAAACTATCCCTAGATAAAAATACATCATTTAAATTAATTGTTTTAGTTACTATCTGTGTCTACAGATACTTTAATTATCTATAAAATTAATTACTATACTTACATTAATTACTATAAAAACTCTGAGAGTTTTTATTAGTTTACTCTATTATTTTTTTAATTACAGTAGACTCGGAAAACAGGTCGAGTCCGGTATCAACAGGTAGGCGCTTGATAGCAAGCAAAGGGTTAAATACGAACATAATAATTATTTACAATATGCCTTTTCTTTATGTATACTTTGCCCTTATTAATTACTTCTTCCATTCACACTTAGTACCTACATGTTTTTATTATTATTATTGTGAGATTTAAATGGTTAATTGTACGCAACCTTAATTAATTACATTTTTTTTTATTCTGTAAATGTCACAATTTAAATCGTCACATACTCCGCCTCCTTACCAACACAGACTCCTAAAAATTTGGTCAGCTATGTACCGAGAGTATACTTAGGGAGTTCCGTGTGAAATTTCTCTCACCCGTTTCTGGCTGTATATAATTACTAGGAGCATAAGTCATTCTTGACTGGCTGTTTCTTACCATCTATACATATACTTCATGTTTTACACGCTAATTCTATTACTACATAAAATTTACATTATAAAGTATTTTCAACATTCTAAATTTCCTTAACTCTACTACTTATTACTACTACCGGATTTTTCCTTTTCTTTCGAGAGAGTTTTTCTTCGTTATAGAATTTACTCTTTAATTACTCCATTACTTTTATTGGATGTCAGCTGACTTCTTGCTTTGGTCTACTTTCGATGAAGAGGATTCAAGGTTGATCAGGCCTCGTACCTACTTAGACGACAAGGTAGCCAAAGGTTACTCAAGTACTTTTGCGGTTGAGTACTAAACATTGTTTTCACATTTACTTATTTAATTAACTGGCACTCTACTATTTTCTTCTTCAAGATAACGTTTTATCTGTGAAATATGTGTCCTTCGCACATATTTTTGAGTAGAGGGTTCGTACAGGGTCACAGTTACCGGAGTTAAGTATTTGTGAATTTGATAAGGACCGCACCATCTGTAAGATAGCTTGGAAGTTGTCTTATCGACTGCACTACTCGTTGGGTGCGTGTTATACATAACTAAATCTCCGATTTGGTATTTTACTTTATTATTCTTATTCTTTTGCTCGTAATATTTCCTTGACTTCGCTAAGTTTGTTCGTAAATTAGCGCGCGCTTCGTTCCATATCTTTCTAATATTTTTATCCCTAATTTCAAGGGGTAACACTTCATGTATTTTCCACTTTGTGGATAATGGGTGATTAGGTTTATACTTGAACAACAATTCGAATGGGGTAGACTTATGTCCTTCATGATATGCCGAATTAAAGGCGAATTGTATCCAGGATAGGTTCTGGTCCCACGAAGTATGGTCGTTAGCATGGTAGGCAATTAAAGCAGATTTTAGGTTTCGCAAATACCTCTCAGCTATATTACCTTGCGGACTATACTCGGTAGTGGTAATGTGGTTTATACCTAGTTTGAAACACATGTTCCTGAATTCCTTGGACTTAAACTGTGGTCCGTTATCCGACACTAGATGGACTGGAATACCGAAATCTTTGAATAATCTATTCTGTAAAATGCTTACTGTTGTCGTAGCTAAAGTTTGCCGCATGGGGTACATCCAGACGAACTTACTAAACGAATCTACGCAAATTAGTAACATAGTATTTCCTGACTTGGAACGTGGGTAGGGTCCAGAAAAGTCTAAATAAATTTTGGAAAATGGGGTGGCAGGAATCTCAGATATTAACTGACTTATTTGACTGTTTCTCGCTGGTTTGCTGAGTGCACACAACTTACACCTTTTTACAAAGTTAGCTATCTCACTGTTCATATTTTCCCAGTGATATTCTCTCCGAATCCGATGTATGGTTTTATTTATTCCCATATGTGCTCCAATGGTGGAAGAGTGATAATATTCCATTAGCATAGGTTTAATAATATCCGGGGCGATGATACGCAAATATTTTCCGTTAGCTATTCTACAACATAATACTTTCTTATTTAATAGGTATTTTTCAGACTTGTTTCCTTTTTCAAGTTGTTTGATGATCGGACTCAAACGTGGGTCTTGTTGTTGGTAATGGGCTAAATCCGTAAATGCAACAGGAAATTCGGTAATTAACGCATTAATAATAGGTGTCCATCTACTCTTGTTTTCGTAATTATTACTACTAGGCTGGAACATACGTGACAGGGTATCGGCAACTACGTTTTGGGTGCCTCTAATATGTTGTACTTTGAATTTAAAACAATTTAATCTCAATACCCATCTTCCGATTCGACCTAATTGTTTTGGGTAGTTTAGTAGCCAGGATAAAGCTTGATTATCTGTTTCTAGCAAAAACTCTTTATGTTCTAAAAATGGTTTGAACTTCTCAAACGCAAAAACGATAGCTAAGCATTCTAATTCGTATGCGGAGTATTTCTTTTCTTGGTCCGTCAGGGTGCGTGAAGCGTAACTAATTGGTAATCGAGAGTTATCTACTTCCTGATAAATTACTGCACCTAGGGCTACACTTGAACTGTCGGTTTGCACAACAAACGGTTTACTAAAATCGGCTAATTGTAGTACGGGGGGAGATATGATGCTTTCCTTTAATTTCTCAAATGCGGTTTGGCGTTGTTCATTCCACTCAAATTTTACTCCCTTCTTTCTTAAAGTATTTAGTGGTGCTGCGATTTCGGCTAGATGTGGGATATACTTGTGGAAATAATTTATCATTCCTAAAAATCGAGCAATTCCTTTCGCATCCCGCGGTGGTAAAAATTCTCTGATAGCACGGGTTCGCTCTGGGTCTATGCTTACCTTTCCGTTGGCTTTTACGATGTGACCTAAAAAGGAGAATTGTGTCACAGCAAAATTTACTTTACTGGGGTTTACAGTTAATCCAGCTTTCTCTAATCATGATAATACTTCACGTATATGTGCAAGATGTTGTTCCATTGACTCGCTGTAAATAACAATATCGTCTAGGTAGTGGTACACATATTTAAACTTTATGTCGTGAAATAATTTTTCTAACAATCTGCTACATACAGAACTACCTTGGGAAATACCAAAAGGTACCCTAGTAAATTGGTATAGGTTGAAAGGCACGGCAAAAGCGGTGAGACGTTTCGATTCTTCTGAAAGTGGTATCTGATGAAAAGCCTGATTCACATCCATAATGGTAAAAATTTTTGCTTTCGTAAAATAATGAAAAGCACTGTGGATGTCGGGAAGTGGAATGGATTCAAATTCTATTCGTTTATTTAGTTGTCTATAGTCTACAACTAATCTATGTTTATCGTTGCTTTTGGGTACTAAAAACGCAGGGGATGAATAAGATGAAGTAGAGGGTTCGATGACTCCTTGTTCTAATAGTTTATTAATTTGGTTCCTCATTACTTCCATTTTTGGCGGTGATAACTTGTATGGGGCTAAACGTATTACTTTATTATCGCTCAAATTTATCTTATACTCTATCAGATCCGTCAGTCCTAACTTGGGGGTGAGCACATTGGAGAATTGATTTATTAACTTTTGTATGTTACGTCTATCTTTACTTTCCAGATGACCTAATTCACATTCGTGATGCTTTAGATGAGAAGAAGTAGTGCTTGTACTTTCTCTGTTATTTGAATTATCCTCTAAGTTATATTTCCGTGAACGATCGAATCCAAAGTAAAATTTCTTATCATGAATATTTAGAATTATTCCTGTTTTACTGATAAAATCGGCTCCCAATATTAACTCGGGTCCTAATTCGTCGCTTACTAACATCGGAAAATACCACGTCAAATGTTTTATTTTAACTTTACACGTGATGATAAGTTTTATTATTAAGTTTTGTTTGTTAGCGGTTGAGCATTTAATGTTTACAGATTGACTGCGTTTGACTAAATTATGTTTAAATAACTTATTGGCGAGGTCATGACTAATTAAACTTCGCGTTGATCCGGAATCAATTAAACCAAGGGTGGATGTTACACCAAGGTCAACTTGTACATAAGGTAATTGACACTTACTGAAATTACACTTATTAATAGCGTTACATTTATCTATAAATTTTTTTACATAGGGGTCTAGTTTTCTTTTGTTATTATTATTATTTTGTTTTATTTTATTGACTCTCAGGGGTTTACCTTTTTTTACGATGCTGCGGAAGACACAGGGTTTTGGATCTCCCTGCCTTACATGTTTTTTGGATAATGAGTTTTTTGATTATACCTTTTTTGTTTACAGTATCTACTGAGATGTCCCGATTTTCCGCAGTTATAACACACATATTCTTTACGTTGTGTCTTACTGGTTTCCTGGAGTGGTTGAGCCTCCTGGGACTTACCATGGCCATTGGTTGATCTTCGAAATGGTCTTCTTTCTTGCATACTTCTTGCGTCAGATACTAAGGCATGCATTTCTTTTCTATTTTGTGTAGTGGATATCGATGCATGTCTGTGCTGATCTGCGTACCAAACATTGGAAGAATGAATACTACATTGTTCAAAGTTCGCGAACGTAAGGGGTCTACTTATTAGTGCTAAACGGGAGCGTTCATCAGGAGACAAGCCTACTAGGATCGTATCGACCAATTGTTTTTCAGTCCAGTCGACTTGTAGTATACGTGAAGATTCTCGGATATCCGCAATATAGTGGGCCAGTCTTTCGCGAGCTCCTTGTACTCTAAGTACAGTACTTCTTTTGATATCCTCATAAATTCCAGTGGGGATAAAATATTTGATTATATTCGTATGAAGATCTTCTACTGAAAGACTTGAGTTTAATGTTTCTAGTACACGATCTCGTAATGGTGGTTTACATTTGGGTAATATTACTTGCAGTATTTGCCGATCGTTTAATTGTTGTAAATCTTTTATTTGCAGCAGGTATTTTATAAAAGTTAACAGTATCGTTATACTTAACCCATCGGTGTAAGGAATCTCATTAATTATTTTCTCTACTGGGTGGGAAATCTTTCCGTAGAGTTCAACATTCAAATTTACGTTTTGTATTTCCTTCGAAGAATTAGTGGTCGCATTTTGACTAGTACGAGTAAGCTGAACTTTTGGTGGTGGGGGTTCTTCTACATTAGGGGATTGAACAGGGGAGATATATAATTTTTGTAAGTCTTGCTCAATTTCCTCCATTCTCGATTCATCTGGCTTTCGACGTAAGTCGTTAATAATTATAGGTAATTGGCGTAATGCCTCGTCTGCAAATTTCTGCACATCGGCGGGGACGACGGTGACGTCGGGCCAGCTTAATAAATTATTTAATCGGCGGGTTAAATGTTCTATACGTTGCGTAACGCGCAAATGTTCCGTGGGTGATTTCTTGTCCTTAAGGTTCTGAGATAATACTATCAGTTCCCGATATTTCGCATAACAGGTTTCTCGTTCGCCGTCATAATCGAGTTCACGCAATTTATCTAACTGCGAGGTTGTCTTTGATCCGGTTTGGCGTAATGATTTTCGTAATTCAGACACGGTTACATTCACGTGTTTTAGACCTCGTAAAAGTGCTTCGTAGCATAGCTCATCTTTTACTAATAAATCAGGATTAAATTCAGCCATTTTCGTAAAGTGGCAAGAACTAATTATTCTACGATTAGTATTTACTACTATACAACGCTATATCATTTTACACAAACATAACAATATGAATAAATCGTATTCTTACACGTTTATTAATAAACAATTAAAATGAGATGACAAAGGTTGTCATTTTACATAGAAAGAGAGAGAGAGAAATCTCACACTTGTTTACAGATGCTTACGGCAACAGATTCCCCCTTCGGTTATCAACACATGAACAGACACGCTTCAAATAACAATACACCACACAAGAACTGTGACCGATTGTTCTCACTCTAACTGGGGAGACCGACTACGATAATATTAAACAATCGCCAACAGGAAATTTACATGTCCGAGATTGTCGTGAATGGGGTTGTTTATGAATGGGACTTTTAACAAGTACCTACATGGTTTGTTTACATTGGATTATATGTTACTCTTACTTTACACATATCATATTTACAAATAAAATTATCTATACTATATTACTATAATATTAATTATTATTTTATCTTATTTAAATTTCTGACACATATTAAAATACACGAGTAAATAAATCAACAGCTTATGAATAAGGACACAATTACTGTTTAGCAACACAAGTCACAAAATTTTTTTTTGTTATTAGTAGCAAAATTTAAACAAATTAGCAGAGTGGCGCATCTTATAACCTCTTCTTTAGAGTTATAACGGAGGGAACCCAAAATAATTGGTTCTGCCAATTATTTCAGGCTGCCTTATTCGAGACGAGCTGAAATTTAAATCAGAACAACACACAGTAAGACATACAAGGAATCAGGGAAGGTGAAACTGTTGATTTATATACTCAGTATATGTGTGTAACAAGAAGACTTGCTTTATTAAACATTTGAAATATAACATTTACTCCAAAGAACAGATCCCATGACGTTATCAATTAAATTAGTAAAATTAAGTGAAATGCTTTATTTAGAATATGGGATCACAACAAATTTATCTAGCTATACCCCCGGATCCGGGTAACCATTGGTATTTAGTCTCTAATCTTTTAATTATATTTAATTCAAAATTTTTATCTTGCAAGACTTTTACCTTTTTGCTTCATATATCTTCCATTAGAAGAATGGTATTAATAACACTACGTTACGTTAATATCTAAACTGTTACAATTGAATGATATTGAATAGTTACAATTAAGTTCTCAAATTTAAGTTTTTATATTCTTATAAAATCAATCGTCTCTGAAAGTCTCTTAAATAGAGTATTGTGTTACAAAAAATATTATCATTATTCCTCGATAGACGTGCTATCGAGTCACCTCTATTTTTTGGATGTAGTAATCGCCTCCATGTGGTTCCGTCTTGGGAGTCCTAAAACGTCGTCCTCGTCTTGGTATGGTCTCTGTTGTTCATGGCTTAATACGTCTGCAGGATAGGTAGAGTCTTCTACACAGATACTCGTTGATTCTCAGATGTCTCGAACTGCATCATCGGTAGGGTATACTTGAGTCCTCATTTAGATGGTCCATGACCACAGGTCAGATGTTGAAAAGATTCGTCCATCGGTGAAGATTGCAGTCATCGTTTTTTCTTTATTAACACTCGTCGTTTGTAGTTACATCTTTCTTCTTGTTACAAAGTTTTTGGAATTTTCTTTTTGTTAACGTTACATGTTACACTTTTTGTAACGGTTAGTAAAATACAAAATAATAATTAATTAATCCACACTAACAACAAATTGTATAACTTTTGAACAGAGCATTTTGCTCGTGCGTCTGCACAGCTGGGCGTCGTCATCGCAAGAGAGCGATTTTTCGTCCGCTACCCTTGTACATGACGAGAGAGAGAGTGGGGTGTTTATTCCGCGAGCATATATAGTTCCTGTTTTCTCTTTAAATAAACTTTTTATTTATACAAACTATCCCTAGATAAAAATACATCATTTAAATTAATTGTTTTAGTTACTATCTGTGTCTACAGATACTTTAATTATTAACATTAGTTTACTCTATAATTTTTTTAATTACAGTAGACTCGGAAAACAGGTCGAGTCCGGTATCAACAGGTAGGCGCTTGATAGCAAGCAAAGGGTTAAATACGAACATAATAATTATTTACAATATGCCTTTTCTTTATGTATACTTTGCCCTTATTAATTACTTCTTCCATTCACACTTAGTACCTACATGTTTTTATTATTATTATTGTGAGATTTAAATGGTTAATTGTACGCAACCTTAATTAATTAAATTTTTTTTTATTCTGTAAATGTCACAATTTAAATCGTCACAGTAGGCCTAAACTTAGAAAGAAACCAAAACCAAATATATCAGCATGCTTGTGGTAAAAACGCTGAGAAAGATAAGCAAAATATGAACCTACTTGTTAATATTTTAAAAATAAAGAATTCATTTGATTAAATTATTTTTATTTAAACAACACGATAGAAAGCGAATACCTCCCAGTGTTTGTTATCTGTTTTCTGAAAACGAAAAATTATTTTGGTTACGTATCCATGGTGACATAGCATGGAACAATATCAATTGTTAACATTTTATTGAAATCTAAGTTTTCGGTCTTATAAATTTATAACATCAATACAAAAAATTATCCCCTCCCCCTTCAGCTACCTTTTTCATTTATAGATATTTAATCTACCTTTCTACAGTGGATTATTATGACCTCCTGTTTAGGATACTTTATTTACCAAAATTAAGTACTTTACTCTTGTTAAAACATAAAACGTTGCTGGTAAACTACCCCTTCCCCTTAACCGATCTTCACCAAAATCAATAAGCATTGAGTCCTCTACCATTCAGTGCTGTATGCAAAAACTTGTTTGATTCTGTTTGAATTTGCGGCAGTTATCGTTCGCCATAGAAAACATTCTACACACAGACACTTTTCTTAAACTGACTTTTCTTCATGTTTTGAGGGTAGTACAATCAAAATCAGCCCTTATCTCGAACACGATTTTTTCGCCATCACTGTACTTCCATTTCCTTATGGAACATGGAAGTAAAATTACTTCTAAATTATTATTAATTCGATTATATTAATACTAAATGTATTTCGTACAACGTAATAGTAAGCGAGACTTGCGATTCTGGAAGCTTGCTGAGTAATTAAATTAAAAACATATAAATAAATAATTCTCATCGGTATATGTGAACGATGTTGTTGACCTCACACAGGTTTGTGTTTATAAAAATATTTTTATAATCCGTTGGTCGGCGCATACATTGGCCACCGGGGCCGGGTCATAATCGTTTCTGTATTCACGTATGGACGAGAGAGCCACCAACAGAGATTTACATACACCAGTGTACACTAGTACATTTTGGAAACCCGTTTGTCTGCTTAACCGTGATTACAGGCTACCACCCCTCACTCTCTCACTACTCTTTCCCTCTACCCATCTTCTCATTTGTTTATAATTGTCTTGTACGTAACCAAAAAAAAAAAAAAAATAAGAAAAAGAAAATCAATTTGTGTGCACCGCAGTTCTGAGACCGACTTGAGCATTCTGTTGATTCTTCTTCTTCTTCTTTGGCAAAGAAGCTAATCACCGTAATGTTGTCGACATGCACACACGATTTCATGTTCGTTTAGCCGGTTAGTTAGTCAGTTATTCCGATGAGGGTGTATCGAAGCGTAGACGTCGCCAGACGCCAAACAATTTCACTTCGGAGACCAGTGTGTGTGTGTGTGTGTGTGTGTGAATGCGCGCGCGCACTTGAGTCCGATTTAACAAGGCTGCTACATTGGTGGCCGCAATCATCTGTGTACGTTTCTTCCGAATAATCTTCATTTGCGGTGAGGAGCAATCACTCAATTTTCGCTTGGTCAAAACTAACACATTTTTTTTTTTTTTTTTTTTTTTTGATTACGCCACTCCGCGCGCACGTGTTCCTTTGCAATCACATTTATTGCTTAATTACAGTATTTTTGTTAAACTTCCTTAGAAAGATCGTAATCGACGTACAAATGTCAGAATAGTAGCAGTGAAATCATCCAGCTGTTATGGATCTGACAAATCTGTGGTAGATTTGACTAAAAACCTTAACATTCTATCTTTCTAATGAACATATGAAAATGTGACCACTTAAAATGAAAACAAACAAATTCAGTATCATATTTCCAAAACACGCTGTGGGCTGTAATGTCAAAGAAACAAATTAGAACCATACAAAACCATACACCTCATTAGAACCATACAAAACCATACACCTCATTAGAACCATACAAAACCATACACCTCATTAGAACCATACAAAATCATACACCTCGTTAGAACCATACCAAGTCTTTGTGTGGAAAACAAAATCTTAATTGAGGCAGGAAGATCGAGCACAACCGTATTGTGGATCTGATCAATAAATTGCGGAGCACGACAAGGGTGCCCATTACCACCATCTCTTTTTAACACACACACACGTTGCCATACACAATTGGATGATGAACCTTCCGGAGAATTTTATGATTAGTAACTCTCAGTGGCGGCTGGTGGTTCCAAATTTTGGTGGTTGCAGTAGTTGGTTGAGTGGACGGGAGAGAGGTTAAAAGACATTAAACTATCATAATCACACTTATCTAAAATTATTACTATAATTTTATAACCTCAAACAACGGATAACGTTTACCTTGAACCAACGTAAACACTAAACCTGACATAACTTATAAATCAAGAAGGCTGTGCTGATTTCATGACAAAAAGTTGCGCTACAGCGCTACTAGTGGAGCGTTGCAGAAACTTTGCAACCGCCTAGCTAACATTGGAAACATAGGGCAGTTGTGAAGAGTAGCGCACGTCCTCCCATATGTTTGTGTAGTAAGCTCTGCCATATACTGTTCAAGTTGCAAACTGCCTACAACCACCAACCCGGGCGCCACTTCTGAATTGTTCACGAAAATTTCCGCGTACGGATATAATACGCTGTCCATTGAAATTGATGATACTTTTAGCTGCTTAATGTTTTCGTATATTATTTTGTAGTTTAGTTATTCTATATTGGTGGTTGTGCAACGCTGCAATCATAACACCAGCCGCCACTGGTAACTCTGCATTTGGCACGTTGTTGCTTGCTGATAACCTGTCGAATCGGAAAGCGGCTCTATACCATATTGGCGTTTTACCGTACTGTTCTTAAGGAGATCATCAATTTTGAATATTTTTGCTGTAACGAGTCTTATATTACACACAGTGACGTGGGAAATGACGATCGAACTCTAAAATGAACGAGTAAAGAAACAGTTAGCCTTATATCTTGTAGTAACCTGTAACCACAACTTCTTGTAGTGACCTTAGTTCCACTTGTATTTGTCCGTCATACTGGAAGAAATACGAATTCTATCGTACTAAGAAGCACTTTTATGATTCATATATCTGCCAGGAATGATAATGTACAGACACTGTTAATAGACCTATACTAATCAAATATTTCAAGCCTACACCTGCAATAAACGTATGCTACATGTAATGAAATGTCAGATAAAATAAACACGATAAATAATTTTCTTGCAGCAACCAACGTTTTAATGAAGAATTTATAAACTATGCTGCAAAGAAGACGGTAAAACAGGAAACATAACGAGTAGATTTATTGCAACAATAAAAGAAAACACATTTAATCAAGGAGTATAAATCGATGGGACTGTGCTACGCGTGCGTCTGGAGAGCAATTAAAGACATAAAATACAAAATAATGAGAGTACAAAACAATGAGGAAGAAAGCGATGATTGCGTAATCCGTGGCAAGATCGTGAAAAGGTCGCTAACATTATTTTAGTCTAAACTTTATTAACAGGAAGAAATGTTGCTATTATACGATTTAATACTTACAGTTAGTTTCGAAAAAATAATGGTACCGTTTTACAATTATTTTTGTTTTGTTTCTCTCTGTTAGTTTATTTATACCGATAAACAATTTTATTACTGGATTAGGTTGGAATGTCTTTCTATTCTTGTTTTAATTTTCTCTTTAGACGTTGGTCAGTCTTTTTCCCCGTAATTACTCTTTTGTTTATCTCTTTTCTGAGCAAGATATGCGTTCCATTGAGCCGGTATTTCTGGTTTCTATCTTCTTCGGTGGCTTACTGTAGTCTTTCTGGACTATTTACTTCCTGTCACTCTTCTAAAGGTAGCTAAAAAACTGTAGATTCAGCTAGTAATTGACTATGGTCCCTTCCGCCCTTTTATAGCGGGTTTCTGCTAATCTTATTTTATTCTCGCCAGAAACCTGCAGCCATCTTCACATACGAAGAACATATCTCGTACAATATGTTCTGGATTTTATACTTCTTCTTCGGATAAGTAGTTTAGGTTTAATTTAGGCCTGTTCCAGGACAAAACTAGAATTGAAAAGTCCATCGTCAGGTTACTTTTATCTCTGTAACCGCTCAGTAACTAAGGAAACAAACGATTGGTGCTTCAGAGTCCTTAGAACGTACTGTCTCCATCACCTACTATGTTGCTTCGTCTTATTGCTGTTTCCTCGGATAGTCCACGAAAAACATACGAGTAAGCCTTACCCCTTTATCCCATGTCCTATTCCTGTATTAATAATCCTCCTCTACGGCCTTCTATCATTCGGCAATCCTTTCCAGCCTCTTATACCTATTGTAGCAAGGTCTCGAGTGACGTTGTCATCCTTGTTTTCCGTACTTCACACCTTCTTCTTCCATATAATCTCCCCTTCCAGACACTCTCGACCATTCTTGTATTTTCCATCATTTCAAAGTGCCCTAGCCAACTTAATCTTTGTGTTTTTATGAACCTTACTATATCTTTCATTTCAATGAGTGCGTTCAATTCTTCATTTTTCCTTATTCTCCTTTAATCGCACCAAATATCCTTCTCAGTGTTTTCCTTCCAAATCTTCTCGATTGCTTCTCATCGCTTTCAGACAGGGTCCGTGTTTCACAGCCGTATGTCACAAGATATACACATATAAATCTCTGTTGTGTTGCGCTGCGTCGTGTCTTTGCACCCGCGGCGTGATTGCAGCATCTTGGTCGAGCCCAATGGCTGCCACATGATAAACATAGTGCTGGTTCAGTAGACAGGTGTCTAATACTGGACTGGACAATCGTCAACACGATCATTCGCTAAATGGCGGGGGAAGACTTTACTATATGGCACTGTCGCTGGAACCGATTCAGGCGCCAGGTGTCGCCTGTCTCAAGCCCAGGTAGCAGCCGCCGCGAGGCAGACAGCCTTCGTGCCGGTGACACGGGTAACAGCGGCAACCAACATGGTCAGCGTGAAAGGAAGAAAAAAAGGACAGCTTTCGATACTTATTCTAGGGGTGGGATAAGAAAATACTGTCGAGGACTACTTTATGGCGGGTGATCAAGAATCTTCCGAGGGCGTTTGACTCGAATCTGCGGAGGAGGTTGCGTGGTGCTGATGGTAGGGGAAGGATGAGGTCGTAGCTGCAGCAAAGAGAGTTATAGCTAACGACCGGACAAAAGCAGATAGGATAGGAACTCGAAGATCTCGAATTGCATAATTCCTGACAAACCAAGGAAATTCCGACAAGGAATGGAGTGTTTTCGATTGGAATCTTTCCAGTCTACACCTGTCGGTTGTTGACAGAAGTGACCACCAAACAAGAGCCGCATAGGACAGTATAGACATGAGAAATAACTTATTGGTACGACGGTCTACAGATTGTCGTATGGTGCAGTGCAAAACAAAATACAAGACACCAATTAAGTCACTAATCACCATCTTTAATTATCACAATTAAACAGTTTGTAATCAACAAGATAGTCTCTCACAACAAACCAAATAAAAATTTTTCACATTAAATAAAAATGTCAATTAATAGAGTCCCGCGCAATTATAAAACACATAACACTTCGCCACAATACTTCAAACCGCAGTGGAATAAATCGCCACTAAAACTGAAACTAAGCGTTGCTGAATGGTTATATTTATACCCAGCTGAGATTCAAGAATAATCCATATTACGCGTCAACTACTAGAAAACACTAGAGCGTCATTGATTGCGGCCTTGAACACAGTCCCCGCGGACCGGTATGGTCTGGAATAGTCTCGTTGCGGACGCGTGACAAGTGTCACGTAATTGTCCTTCATCTCAAAGTAGCAGCATATGTGCGCACACACACATTACAGCTGGAATAGCCGACAAACACGTAGAATGTTCTGAGATGGTGTAACAATATAAATCTTCGTTTTGGCTTTTGTCCGTGAATCAACTTATTTCTAAATATTTTATATTAGCAAAGCTGGCTGAATCCTTTCCTGAATGGTGTCACTCATCCTGTTCTGACTGTTTAGCATGTTCCCAAGATATTTAAACTGTTTTACCTCATCAAATTGTCTTTCTCCTATAAACTTTAGTTTTCGAGGGACCCTGTTCAAATTACCTGAAGTCTAGGTCATATACTTTGTTTCATCTTTATTTACTTGTCAGCTTATACTACACGATATTACGATAAGTTTGTTTAAACCGTCGATTAGAGTAGCTCAGCGGGTTGCTTGTTAATTATTATTTTTGCCTGAACAGCGTCTGACTTAAATCCTTAAATTTCTAGGTGGAACATAGGGCCTCGACGAAATTTCTCCAACTTGTTTTGTCCATTGCCAGGGCCTTCACCTCCCTCCATGTCTTGTTGACACCAGCCAGCTCTCTTTCCATAGTCCTCTTCCAGGTGTTAATCGGTCTTTCACGTCTGCGGCTACCTTGTGGATTCCAATTCAGTGCCTGTCTGGTGGTCTTCTCAGGGTATGACCGATCCACCTCCATTTTCTTCTCTTTGTCTGTAGTTGGATGGGACTCTAACTCGTGGCCTCCCATAGATCTCTGTTCGATATAGTCTTGGGCCACTAAATCCTCATTATGTACCTCAGACAACGGTTTATGTAAGTCTGTAACCTCGTGGTGATGTCCTTTGTCACTTTCCAGGTCTCACATCCTTACAGCAACACCTATTTGACATTTGAATCAAATATATTCTGAGTTTTGTCTTCCTGCGTATACGGGATGATCTCCATACTGCTCGTAGCTGTGCAAATGCTCCTTTTGCTTTATTTATGCGACTTATCACATCCCTAAGAGCACCTCCATCCTCACTAACCATGCTACCCAGATAGCAAAATTCCTCTACCCTTTCTATAACTCTTCCGTCTAGTATGAAAGCAGAATTACTTCTATGGTTAATACGCATTTCCTTGGTCTTTTTGTTATTTATCTTTAACCCTACTTGTTTGGCTTCTATTTTCATATCGTTCAATTTAATTTCCATATCTCGTAGGCTTTCTGCAAGAAGGCACAGGTCATCCGCATAATCCAGTTCCTCCAAACGGCTATTTAAGCCCCACTGAATCCCCCGTTTTCTATTTGTTGCCTCTCGCAACATGCTATCCAGCGCTGTGATAAACAAGATAGGGAACAGAAGAACAGCGTCTGGTCCACACGAAAACGAAGAAGAGAAGACTGCCGTGTAGCTAACTAATACTGTCATGTTAAACTCGCCTGATATTTTGCGTATCTGGTGTAAAGCGTGTTGTATTTTTTTGTTTTTGTTTTAGATCTATCAAATACCGCTTGATTGTCAGCAAAGAATGTGTTCAGTAGGATGACGCAAACTGTACCCTCATTTCCGGGTAAAGTCGTCATATATGCAAGTTAAAAAGTGCAGCTGGTGATAATAACGGACATATTTGCCTATCGCCACAAAGAAACATGCGGGTAAGCCTACTCGTGTCATCGAAACAAAACATGAACTAAAACAATCTCAAAATCTGACGACACAGATAAGAACCCAAACAGTATACAACGCAAAAACTTTTATAATGGAGTGAGTGATTTCTAACTTGCAGCCGGCAGAAGCTTTTTATGACGAGTTTTAACATATAAGATTCAAAGAATCTGAAATGCTGAAAAATAACAACCAACTGATATTCAACTATAACCGTGCGATTTACAAGCGGATCCCTTCCTGCAGACCGGGAAGAAAAAGGGCCGGTTTTCTTTAACCTGCTACGTGATGGACGATTTCTAAATCTACGAAATTTTGGACAGTAAATGTCTTTCATGTTTTGAAGTATACATATCTGTGAAACCGTGTTCTCCACAGTGAAGTTAATCAAGAAGCACAGTACAAGTCACCTCACACATTCTTCTCTGCTTCACCTACTGGGATTAGCAACAACTGAGTTCCATGTGAACATTCCCGCTGCAGCAGATTGACGTCGGTTTTCACACTGAAGATTTCATATAAACATACAAGTTTAATATCCTTCTGACATCTTCATTATTATACTGACATAATAAAGACTGTACCGTTAAAGAAATACAGTAAGTTATTTTGTCGGGATCTCCTTGGTTCGTCAGGAATGATACAATTCGACGAGGTCTTCGAGCCTTAGGAAGCAGACCGGACCTTGTCTGCTTTTGTCCGGTCGTTAGCTGTAACTCTCTTGCTGCTGCTGCGACCTCATCTTTCCCATACCTGAGGACCATCAGCACCACCCGACCTCCTCCACCGCTTCGGGTCAAACACCCTCGGAAAATCCTTGATCGCCCGCCACAAAGTAGTCCTCGACAGTATCTTCTTATCCCACCCTTAGAGTGACTATCGGAAGCTGTCCTTTTTTTCTTCCTCCTACGCTGACTATGCTGCTTGCCGCTGTTACCTCTGTCACCGGCTCGGAGGTTCACTGCCTTGCGGCGTCTGCTAGCTGGGCTTGAGACAGGCGACACCTGTCGCCTGAATCGGTTCCAGCGGCAGTACTGGAACACTCAAGTCTTCTTCCCCCTCCATATAGCGAATGATCGTGTTGGCGGTTGTCCAGTCCAGTATTAGTCACCTGTCTACTGAACCAGCACTATGTTTATCATGTGGCAGCCATTGCGCCCAGATGCTGTAATCATGTCACGGGTGCAAAGACACAACGCAAAGTAAGTTATGTTAAATGTCTGATTAAGTAAATTATTTACTTAAGTAAATTACATATTTACAATTGCATACTGCCTTTTTTATTTTTATGTTACTTGTCGAAAATTGATCACTCACCGACCTGCCTCAGGTAGTTTCCCGAGTTTGATTGTGCTTTTAAGTTGCGAAAACCATTGGTTTAGAACGAAGGTCGCCATTCTGTGTCCGTATTACGACTAGGGACCTTTCGAGATTTCTCAGATCTCCTCTGCTGTGATCACACTTATACATCAAAACAAAATAAAGGTCAAAAGGATAGTCCGGCACGACACGATGAAGGTGTTCATCAATCCACGTCATAATAAACACATCATAATCGTACGCTTTACACGAAAACGGCAAGTAACAGACGAGCCTAAGGCCCTAACAGTTACCGCGTACACGTACACGTAGTTCGGCAGACTCGAACGGCGTTACCGAATCCAGTTTGAGAAACAGAAAAAAACCGCAACACACAATATAATTAATGTGCATTTTATTTTTTACGCTCGAATAAGCAGTCTGCAAATTCGCCATACGGACAAAAATATTACAGTTACAGCTACCTTCACAATTATAATATACAGAACATACGATCGATATACATTCTAGCCGATACAGCAAAATACGTAGTCATTTTGTATAATGGCGTGCGTAGCAGCAGAATTTGATTGATTATTTCCTTTTGGATCTTTGTGGCTGGTCCTTAAACGGATTTATTGGTCGGGTATAAAACAGACAACCACACACGCGCGCGCGCGCGCACACACACACACACACACACACACACACACACGGAACTCAATCAATCGCGGACCGCCGCGTCGTCGGCATAAAAGAAACACCTGGGGTAGGGCATCGAACTTCAGTCTGGTGCGACGAAGACGAAGACGAATCCTTCTCCCCCCTTGAACAATGACGTGTTCCTTCTTGAATATCAATGAACGTCATAACGTTATATATGTTTATATATTCAGTTTGGGGACGCACAGCGCGACCACATGTGCTCGCTGTGCTGCATCCATCCGTCCGTCCACGACTAAACTGTGTCGGGCATCGAACTCGCGCGCGGCGGCGGCAACGCTGAATCACGGCACCAGTGGAAATTAATTATGCTGCGGTCGATTATTGTTCCTTCTTGTGCGCGTAACGAGTATCAAGTAAGCAGTGGTTTTGAAGTACTTTGACGGTTTTATATTGAAGCTTTTAGAAAATTAAGTGATTACTAAAGATTAAAACTTTGTGTAGGCTTTGAAGTAAACAAAAATATTTCAGTGAATCGGACATTTCGAGGTGAGGTAATTCAAAAATTACATCAACTATTTTACCAAGCCACGTAATGATAAACTATGTGAAACGACAAGGTATAAAGAAACTAGCTAATGCATCGGCACTTGACATGCAGTAACATAGAAAGTCAGAGCGTTCAACCTGGAAGCTGAGACGGGATCAAGAAAGCGCTGGATACCGTAATGGGCAATCTGCCTAATACATAAGAAGCAGAAGAAGAAGTAAAAATCGACAGATTTAATAATCTGCCTCTCGGCGCATGTTGCAGTATCGAAAGGCACTGCACTTCTGTGCCGTTTATACTGTACTGTACTATTAATACACGACAGAAGAGGGAAGAAAATAAATGTACATACGCCTGCATTGCGCGTACTGTGTGATACTTCTAAATGAACTCACGTACTGGTCGTTGGTTATGGTGCATTCTGTCGTAAAGATTCCTTCTGCTGCTAAGCCAGCGTACGCACACGGCGGCACAGACTGGCCGGTCGCCCATTTACAGAGCATTATTTATTAACTCGGAGAAAAATATTTTGTACGTTACGGTCGAGTGTCACGTGTCCTCAGCTTTGCTGGCCACGGCTTTGATATCTGACACGAGGAAAATATTCGTGTGGCCATAAAAATTGCCACAGGAACACGGTCTTAAAACATCTAGGCCTAATTACGGAGCATTTATTTTTTCTGTTTTGATGATCGATTCTGGGATTAATAATTCCCCAATTAAGGTGGCAATCCACCTTAATGTAATATTCAAACGGTAAAAATGTTATTTTTTAGGAATATTTTGTTTGTTTCCTTGTTTATAAAACGTATAAAAAATTCTAAAGATGATGTGACCCGTTTATTAATTTCTCAAGAAATTGGTTTATATTTCAACGATTTAATAAATTAAACTTACATCTAATTAAGCGACATTTATATTCTGTAAATTAAAACTGCGAAATTCAAAATTCAAGATCATTTCATTTTTATTTGTAGGCCTATTAAAATTATAAAAATGCGATTGACAAACATAACATAATAAACTTAAGGAAAAGTTAGGGGAAGTAAGGAAATTTGATACAGAGAGAAGAAAAGGAGAATTCAAATAATGATATGATTATATTAGCGCATCTGCAATAACCACCTTTCTGTGTTTCTTGAAAAACAATATTTTTTAAATTAAAAATGTTCATATCACGAAACGCCTCAGACAAATAATCCTTTAAGATAAGGAAACTCAAATTAGCAAAGTCCTTTACTCTAACGCGGGAACTGTAAGGAAAGAAAAACCTTTCCAGAAGTGCGAAAGTCCGTCATTATAGCGCTCCCGGTGATCATGTATGGAGTTGAAACAATGTGCTTTCAAAATTTGGAACCTCTTCTTAAAATTGAACGAAGAATTCTTCGGAAAATTTATGGCCCCAAGAAACTGAAGATGTGCACAGGCATAGACCCAAAGAAGAGCTGTATAGGAATCTGGAAGATCTGGAAACGGCTTTCCGAAAGAAAAGACTGAAACTCCTTGGACATATGGTTCGGATTGATCGTCGGTCCACATTAAATAAACAAATTTTCAAATATTTTTGGCAATTTTCTAGGCTGAACGGATACACCAAACAACTCAAGAAGAAAATGATGAAACTGGGTGTGTCTTTCAACGACTGTGTGGATAGAAATACATACAGAAACAAAATTCAAAATCTTGAGGTTCTCTGCGGTGAGAAGAAGACGAGAAAGGGGTGGACAGTGGAAAGGAAGGCAACGCATATTGTGCGAATGAGGCCTTCTGGCAGGAGAAGAAAAGGAAATTATATTCGCGTGGTACACGACTGGCCTGTTAGTAAAAAAAATGTTCATAACATGAGCACTGAGAAGACGGAGTATCTCGTAGTCTATGATTCATAGACAGTTACATAGGCAGGTCCATTTCCACGGTTAAAAAGGTAAACAATTTCCAGACGCAAGATACTTGTTGCAAACATTTTCGCATAACATACATATACTCGATTTTATTCGAGTGTCAGTGGACCGCATCGGCGAAGCACGTTTACGCTGTAATTAATCACGATGACGTAAGCAAAAGTTTGCGTGACCGCGAACCCGCGGACCACTCCTGTTGCATGCGCGTTCACAATCCTAAATTAATTAATTAACCAAACAGTCGGTCTAGTGTGCGTGTAAAACACATGATTTCGTCTTCGTGTTTCTTTTTATGTGAGGTCAAGGACGTGGCTAACGATCCTGCAGAATTACACCACCCAGTACTCAAAAATATTAAACGCATGGAAGGACGCGAAAATACTATAATGATATCACTAGGGACAGACAGAGCGAAATTATGTGACTTTTGTAACCATCACATGAGCGACATGTTTAACAGCTTATTAAATATTTAATCCTATAATGCACTGTGATTTGTGTGAACGTGACATTGAAAAGGATGTGTTTTTAAAAAGAAACATTACGTGGTTATGCAAATTATGTTGTATAAGTTGCAAGAAGCAAGAATACACAAAAGAGAGATACTCGCAGCTGAAAAGTGTAAGAAGAACGTAACAGTTAAATGTGACAGGGAATGTAACAGGTGAGCATTTCGAGAACAAAGTATCTGAAGACCTCTACAGCAAAATGTCGAAGAACAATTGATAAATTAGATGCTGAAGACTGTTTTAAATGAAGTTAAAAAGTTTTAAAATAGATCATCATCATCATCATCTTCACAACACGGCATAGGCAAGGTTGGTGTTCAAAGGCAATGTTCCGCCTTCAAAGATCCTCCAGCCTGGGTCTACCCACACACCTGTGCCCAATAGGTTTGTATTTCCAGACTTGTTTGGCCAGTCTGGAATCTGACACTCTTTCCAAGTGTTCTATCCACCCTTGTTTGTAATTTTTTTCATTTTTCATTCAAGTTTAAAACTTGTAACTCTTCTCTCATGGCCTCACTCTTTATATGGTCAAGTTTAGAACATCTTTTAACTCCTCTTAAGAACACCATTTCCGAGGCCTGTACTTTACTATCTTGTTTCTCGGTTGTTGACCACAATTCACACCAATAGGACAGTACAGAGACTGCCATACTTTGTAGAACTTTAATTTTGTATGTCGACGTACCTTGTTTCTGATAAAACGGTTGATCGTCCCACAGATCGTCTGGAACTTACCAAATATAACATCAATATCATAATTCCTATAATAGCCAGTATCATTTCTCAAACAATTAAAATGGCTCATCTGCTCTAAAATTTGACAATTAATTATTATTTTTATTCTTATTGGTTCCTTACCTCAAAATGTTATTACCTTTGTTTTTACAGTGGAGCTTTTCATATTGTATTCCTTGCAAATCTGATGAAGCATAAAAACGGGTTTTTGCAAATCAGATTCTGTACTTTGCTGTACAACAGCACACTCAAATGTCTGTCTCATGATAACTTAATACTGGGGATCACTAGATGTTTCCATTCCTTACCAAATCGTCAATATATATGTTAAAAAGAGTAGGTTTGATACACTGCGCCCTTTTGTCTAACACCTTGATTGACAGATATTTGTTGAGATACCCTACAATTATTTTTAACAGCTATCCTTGTTCTGTTATATAGGCTTTGTATAGTTCTTATAAGTTGCTGAGGGTATTCCCGTTCGTCTAATATTTGCCACAGCAAATTTGTAGCTACTCTATCAAAGGCCATCTCAAAGTCAGCGAAAGCTACATGCGTTTCTTTATTGAACTCACGACGATTTTGAAATAGATACTACATAAAATCAAAGTACGTTTTGCAGCCCCAGGTCTTTGAGCTTACGAATCAGGGTAATAATGAGCTGCTGAAACAGTTCTACTCATATACCAAACGGCTTGTTTAGGCACACTACCCTGCCTCTGCTAAACCAATTCGGTACTACAAAAAGATATATTATATTATGATTTTACTATTATTATTATTATTATTGTTACTGGATACGGACTGGATTTAGCCACCAAAAACACCGAGACAGTACTGCTCACCCAATATCCGTCTCACCGAGACGGATCCCCACTATCAAGCTGCAAGTGGGAGCTGAGACAATCCAAAGGTTGTAATGAAATACCTAGGGGTGAGACTAGACTCAAATCTCTCCTATTAGGAGCAAATCAAGTAGGCTTTTTTTATGATAACTCATGTAACATTTCTTACCCATGAACAGTATTTTATATTCATTAATTCTTTTTCATTTTATACAATAATACTTTTAATATATATCCACTTCTTCTCTTTCTTTGCCTGTAACTTTTATTATCTTATAATGTTTCACTAAATCTAGCAATTTGTGACCTTCTGTGTGGAAAGACGAATTATTATGAAAATATTAGACCCACGAAAAACTTCAGAAGGTTGGAAATTAAGAAGAAATGATGAAATATATCAAAGTATAGGAAATATAACAGAATCAATGAGAAAAAGAAGACTATTATTTTTTGGACATTTATATAGAATGGACGACGATAGGTTGACAAAGCAAATCTTCAAATATCTGTGGGGGAAGAAGTCAACATCAAGTTGGATTAAAGAAGTCCAAAAGGATTTAGAAAAAATAATATACACGCAGAAGAAGCAATTGAAAGAGAAGTTTTTCGGGCAAAATCGTTAAAAATGGAAGGAGTCAAGTGCAGGAGAGAGAAAAGCGCAGGTTCAAAGTGGACTGAAACACAGGAAGAAAAGACACAGTGAAAAGATGAAAGAATATTGGAGAAAAAGAAAAGAACAAAGAGTAAAGAATGGAAATTGGCATGTGGTCCTTAGATGGCCGATAAAAAAAAATAATAATAATTATTATTATGTATACTATATTAAAAATACGATGAATACCGGTTTCTACCAGCTGTACTACAGCAAATTCTGTATTTCTTTGGGTTAACAGAGATGTAAACGCTTTAAGGTGTTTTTAAACGAAGATATATAAACGAATTTATTGATCAGTGTACGACGGCATGTATATCGACCGAGGAAGAATAGAAAGCTTGATAAAAAAAATGTACGAATGTACCAAATATAGAAGAGTAAAATGGTAGGTGAAGTGACAGGAAAAGCAAGAAGCTGGAGAAGAACGTAAGCAGAATAACGTCAGCAGAGATGCGGCTATGACGAAAATAATGGGAAAAATCGTAATAGACACGAGACGAACAAACGGGAACAATATAGATTGTAAAGCTCATTATGGTTTTACTTGAGGTGAGGCTACTGAACTGGTTAGGGCTTGCCAGTAAGGCAAATGAAGGAAAACAAATAAAACAGTTTCTGGAAGCAAAACCTTAGTAGGAGGAACAACTGTGAGATTAGATACTGTACCCGAAGACAATAAGGCAAAGTACGACTTATTCAGTTGAGAAGGATTGAACAGGAAGTTATGTGGAAAGAATGGGTCGAGTTAGTCGACCAAAGAGAATTCTGTCTTGTCAAGTGGGGGGAGTGAGGCAGGTAGGAGCTATTGCTATTGCTGCAATAGGTGGAAGCGGATTTTGGAAGGCAATCAGGAATTGAAGACGCCTGGCAGGGGGGAGAAGTGAGTGGAGGCGGTAATGGAAGAAACAAAGATCTCGCAGAGCTGTAGCGCTTTGGGAGAAGAAGGAAGTAAACCCTGAGGATCAGAGAACTATAAAAAGACTGTGGATAAGAAATCAGCCATATATTGAGAGACTGGGATAAGACCGTGGAAAAAGTTTACAGGAAACGGACTTTCATGTATGGAAAGAGAAGTTCTACACAGTCTGCATACAATCAGACGCTGAGAAGCAGATCGGTTTGGTGAAGAAGAAGAAGAAGAAGAAGAAGAAGAAGAAGAAGAAGAAGAAGAAGAAGAAGAAGAAGAAGAAGAAGAAGAAGAAGAAGAAGAAGAAGAAGAAGAAGAAGAAGAAGATACGTTTAAAAAATATACTGATTTAATCAAAAGCTTGCCAACGAGGTGATTAAACGATTTAAAAATATGACCATCCACCGATCCCCGGACTGAGGCTGCAGAAACGATGGTGCGATAGTTGAAATCCGCTAGAAACGGCTAAACGCTTCGTTCTGGAAAAATTAACATGACACAGATAGCCAAAGAAATTAATGTTGCCAACGGTAAGTCTAGGAAAATGATCAACAAAATGCTGAGGGTCTCTTGAGATTGAGTGCCAAGCCGCTGCAAGGGCTTTGGACGGATGGAGTCGAAGTGTGAGGAGATGATGAAGAAGACGACGACGAACGAGAACAATAACAAAGAAACTATAATGAAGTTAGGTATTGTTGTCATGGCTTGATTCTATTTTTCACAATCACTGTGACAATAACTTGACAAGTTTCACTTGTACGTCGACAAGTTTCATTATATTTGTTTCATCGACAGTGAGAAACTAGCTGCGGCTTATCAGGGTAGGCTAAGCCTCCCCAATAAAATTTAGAAAATTATTTAAAAATAAACAACTAGTAATAGGCTCTATTCTTTATTATAACTGAACCCTGATCAATATGCAATCACAATTTGGTATTTTAAATTACCTGATTACTTACAAAAAAACGTTTTAATCAATATTAGCGCAGAGTAGCAGCATACAGAGGGAGGGATCAGAGTAGCCGCCGTAGTACTCGTATAGCAACGTGAGAACTATGTTTGCCGGGTGTGGGAGGGGCACGCTAGTGCATCTGTAACCGTGCCTGGGAGGCAACGAGGAGTAAGCCTCTACGTGAGAACAATGTTTGTCTGGTGTGGGAGGGGTACGCTAGTGCATCTGTAACCGTGCTTGGGAGGCAACGAGGAGTAAGCATCTACGTGAGAACTATGTTTGCCTGGTGTGAGAGGGGTACGCTAGTGCATCTGTAACCGTGCTTGGGAGGCAACGGGGAGTAAGCATCTACGTGAGAACTATGTTTGCCTGGTGTGGGAGGGGTACGCTAGTGCATCTGTAACCGTGCTTGGGAGGCAACGAGGAGTAAGCATCTACGTGAGAACTATGTTTGCCTGGTGTGAGAGGGGTACGCTAGTGCATCTATAACCGTGCTTGGGAGGCAACGGGGAGTAAGCCTCTACGTGAGAACTATGTTTGCCTGGTGTGGGAGGGGTACGCTAGTGCATCTGTAACCGTGCTTGGGAGGCAACGGGGAGTAAGCCTCTACGTGAGAACTATGTTTGCCTGGTGTGGGAGGGGTACGCTAGTGCATCTGTAACCGTGCTTGGGAGGCAACGGGGAGTAAGCCTCTACGTGAGAACTATGTTTGCCTGGTGTGGGAGGGGTACGCTAGTGCATCTGTAACCGTGCTTGGGAGGCAACGGGGAGTAAGCCTCTACGTGAGAACTATGTTTGCCTGGTGTGGGAGGGGTACGCTAGTGCATCTGTAACCGTGCCTGGGAGGCAACGAGGAGTAAGCCTCTACGTGAGAACTATGTTTGCCTGGTGTGGGAGGGGTACGCTAGTGCATCTGTAACCGTGCCTGGGAGGCAACGAGGAGTAAGCATCTACGTGAGAACTATGTTTGCCTGGTGTGAGAGGGGTACGCTAGTGCATCTGTAACCGTGCTTGGGAGGCAACGGGGAGTAAGCCTCTACGTGAGAACTATGTTTGCCTGGTGTGGGAGGGGTACGCTAGTGCATCTGTAACCGTGCTTGGGAGGCAACGGGGAGTAAGCCTCTACGTGAGAACTATGTTTGCCTGGTGTGGGAGGGGTACGCTAGTGCATCTGTAACCGTGCTTGGGAGGCAACGAGGAGTAAGCCTCTACGTGAGAACTATGTTTGCCTGGTGTGGGAGGGGTACGCTAGTGCATCTGTAACCGTGCTTGGGAGGCAACGGGGAGTAAGCCTCTACGTGAGAACTATGTTTTCCTGGTGTGGGAGGGGTACGCTAGTGCATCTGTAACCGTGCCTGGGAGGCAACGAGGAGTAAGCCTCTACGTGAGAACTATGTTTGCCTGGTGTGGGAGGGGTACGCTAGTGCATCTGTAACCGTGCCTGGGAGGCAACGAGGAGTAAGCCTCTACGTGAGAACTATGTTTGCCTGGTGTGGGAGGGGTACGCTAGTGCATCTGTAACCGTGCCTGGGAGGCAACGAGGAGTAAGCCTCTACGTGAGAACTATGTTTGCCTGGTGTGGGAGGGGTACGCTAGTGTATCTGTAACCGTGCCTGGGAGGCAACGAGGAGTAAGCCTCTACGTGAGAACTATGTTTGCCTGGTGTGGGAGGGGTACGCTAGTGCATCTGTAACCGTGCTTGGGAGGCAACGGGGAGTAAGCCTCTACGTGAGAACTATGTTTGCCTGGTGTGGGAGGGGTACGCTAGTGCATCTGTAACCGTGCTTGGGAGGCAACGGGGAGTAAGCCTCTACGTGAGAACTATGTTTGCCTGGTGTGGGAGGGGTACGCTAGTGCATCTGTAACCGTGCTTGGGAGGCAACGAGGAGTAAGCATCTACGTGAGAACTATGTTTGCCTGGTGTGAGAGGGGTACGCTAGTGCATCTGTAACCGTGCTTGGGAGGCAACGGGGAGTAAGCCTCTACGTGAGAACTATGTTTGCCTGGTGTGGGAGGGGTACGCTAGTGCATCTGTAACCGTGCTTGGGAGGCAACGGGGAGTAAGCCTCTACGTGAGAACTATGTTTGCCTGGTGTGGGAGGGGTACGCTAGTGCATCTGTAACCGTGCTTGGGAGGCAACGGGGAGTAAGCCTCTACGTGAGAACTATGTTTGCCTGGTGTGGGAGGGGTACGCTAGTGCATCTGTAACCGTGCCTGGGAGGCAACGAGGAGTAAGCCTCTACGTGAGAACTATGTTTGCCTGGTGTGGGAGGGGTACGCTAGTGCATCTGTAACCGTGCCTGGGAGGCAACGAGGAGTAAGCCTCTACGTGAGAACAATGTTTGTCTGGTGTGGGAGGGGTACGCTAGTGCATCTGTAACCGTGCTTGGGAGGCAACGAGGAGTAAGCATCTACGTGAGAACTATGTTTGCCTGGTGTGAGAGGGGTACGCTAGTGCATCTGTAACCGTGCTTGGGAGGCAACGAGGAGTAAGCCTCTACGTGAGAACTATGTTTGCCTGGTGTGGGAGGGGTACGCTAGTGCATCTGTAACCGTGCCTGGGAGGCAACGAGGAGTAAGCCTCTACGTGAGAACTATGTTTGCCTGGTGTGGGAGGGGTACGCTAGTGCATCTGTAACCGTGCCTGGGAGGCAACGAGGAGTAAGCCTCTACGTGAGAACAATGTTTGTCTGGTGTGGGAGGGGTACGCTAGTGCATCTGTAACCGTGCTTGGGAGGCAACGAGGAGTAAGCATCTACGTGAGAACTATGTTTGCCTGGTGTGAGAGGGGTACGCTAGTGCATCTGTAACCGTGCTTGGGAGGCAACGGGGAGTAAGCCTCTACGTGAGAACTATGTTTGCCTGGTGTGGGAGGGGTACGCTAGTGCATCTGTAACCGTGCTTGGGAGGCAACGAGGAGTAAGCATCTACGTGAGAACTATGTTTGCCTGGTGTGAGAGGGGTACGCTAGTGCATCTGTAACCGTGCTTGGGAGGCAACGAGGAGTAAGCCTCTACGTGAGAACTATGTTTGCCTGGTGTGGGAGGGGTACGCTAGTGCATCTGTAACCGTGCTTGGGAGGCAACGAGGAGTAAGCATCTACGTGAGAACTATGTTTGCCTGGTGTGAGAGGGGTACGCTAGTGCATCTGTAACCGTGCTTGGAAGGCAACGGGGAGTAAGCCTCTACGTGAGAACTATGTTTGCCTGGTGTGGGAGGGGTACGCTAGTGCATCTGTAACCGTGCCTGGGAGGCAACGAGGAGTAAGCCTCTACGTGAGAACAATGTTTGTCTGGTGTGGGAGGGGTACGCTAGTGCATCTGTAACCGTGCTTGGGAGGCAACGAGGAGTAAGCATCTACGTGAGAACTATGTTTGCCTGGTGTGAGAGGGGTACGCTAGTGCATCTGTAACCGTGCTTGGGAGGCAACAGGGAGTAAGCCTCTACGTGAGAACTATGTTTGCCTGGTGTGGGAGGGGTACGCTAGTGCATCTGTAACCGTGCTTGGGAGGCAACGAGGAGTAAGCATCTACGTGAGAACTATGTTTGCCTGGTGTGAGAGGGGTACGCTAGTGCATCTGTAACCGTGCTTGGGAGGCAACGAGGAGTAAGCCTCTACGTGAGAACTATGTTTGCCTGGTGTGGGAGGGGTACGCTAGTGCATCTGTAACCGTGCTTGGGAGGCAACGAGGAGTAAGCATCTACGTGAGAACTATGTTTGTCTGGTGTGGGAGGGGTACGCTAGTGCATCTATAACCGTGCCTGGGAGGCAACGAGGAGTAAGCCTCTCGCCACGGTTTGATGTAGTTTCTGGTACTTACGGAGTCTTTACGTTGTCGTGCTCCTTGTGCGTGTATTTACCACTTATCGAGATCGTCTCAGCACCATTTCTTCAGTTTCAATTGAAAAGGAAATCCTTTGCAAACTGAAAAGTCGACCGACATGGCATGATGATGTTATCGATAGTTTTGCAAATAAGAACGACCCTGCTGAGTGAATTTGCTGTAGGCCTACAAGTAAATTCATCGCAGCTTACAAAATATATTTCTACTCAGCAGTTTACTGCTTTACTAGAACAAAAGTAAGTTAATCTTCGGTTTATCTTGTTAAAGATACGCGTATGTTTCTAATCAGACGTGTATGCTGTAAAAATCGTATATCTCTACCAGTGAAATAATGAGTGTCGGTGAGGGGAGGGCTGCTATGACTGACGCGCGGCTCAGGTGACGCCTCCCCATCATCAGGTCTCACCGGCCACCACTGTGAGGGACACGTTTCTACTTGTCAAATTTTTATGGTAGTGATAGTGCTTAAAAAAACTGTATCAAAAATAAATGAGTATAAATGAGCCGTAGAAGGATAAAGACGAGTGTAATACAAATTTCTTGTTGAACTGTAAACCGTAAAGATGACAAAGTAGAAGAGAATTCAAAGATTAGTTTAGATTGGTAAACACTTGGAAAACAAAGTATATATGAGTCATATAGAGGTCTTGTATGCAAATACTGATATCATGAAGGAGGTAATTTATCAGGAAATATTTTATACACAACGAATATTATTTTACAATTGAAAAATTTATAATTGATCACTTCCATTAGTGTGTATATATAGAATTTCCATTTGCAGGTGATAATAACAGACATTACCATAATTATTGTTATTCGTTTAATATACATATAAATAATTGCGTCCATTACAAGAATTCAGCAATGAGTAGAAACGGGCATGCAATTAACATATTTGTGGACTTGTGTCGTCAGTCAACCATCGTCAGTTCTGCTATAAATAAACATAATGATAACCGGCCTGACAAGACCAGTTTACCTCACTGTGTATATGTAAATAATAACTATAATATATACACTGACATAATAATACAGTTAGTAGTCTACGTTGATGTTGTTGTTGTTGTTATTGTATATGTGCAACAGAGTTACAACAAACAGGCTGACGGTTTTACGGAATTTTCGTTTTAATTTTCTTCGTCTTCAGCACTACAGCCCAAAGTGAGCCCTGGCTTCAAACATCAATCTTCTCCAAATTCTCCTGTCCATTGCCATCTCAGTGTAACCCCTCACATTCATTCTTCTTAGATCTTCTAGCACATCATCCAACCATCTTATCCTAGGTCGACCCTCTTTTTGTTTTTATACACCTATGCCCTGAGGATTTTTTTGGCATACGCTGATCATCCATCCGCTCTAGGTGACCCAGCCATTGGATTCGTTGAGCATTTACAAATCTTACAGTATCTTCGTTATTCAATAGCTCATCTATCTCCTGGTTATTTCTGATTCTCCATTCGTCATCTTCTTTAACCCGGCTGTAAACACGTCTTACGATCTTTCTATCAAACCTTCTCAGTCTTACTTGTCCCTTTTTTGGTCAGTCTCCATGCCTCGCCTCCATAAGTAACAATCGGTCTGAGAAGTGTCTTAGATATTTTTCTTTTTGTGTTACAACTAACGAGTTTGCTTCTCAATAGTCTGCTGTTGACATAAAATGCCCTTTTTCCTATTGTATCTTGTCATGTATTGTCGTGTTTATGGATCCTTCAGTATCTACCATGTTACCCAGGTATCTGAACTTATTAACTGCACCAAATGAATTATCCTCTATGCATAAACTAGGTAGATTTCGTCTCCATTCTGATGCAGAGATCAACATGTATTTAGTTTTTCTGATATTTACATCGAGTCCTATTCCAGCGGATTTTTTATTCAGTTCCTTGTATACCTCAACTAGCCGTTGTCTTGATCTGGCTTGTTTTAATTTTACGGAATTTTTACAGCTTACAAAGATTAGATAATACACACATTCCGTTCATCAAAGTGAAGCCATCTCTTCGTCTGACAGGATCGCCCAGTATCGGCTGAATTGGTGGGAACATCTTTGCCGAATGGATGACTGCCGCATCCCCAAACAACTACGGAACTATAAGCCGAGGGGACGGAGAAGTATGGAACGTCCGAGGAAGCGCTGGAGTGACCAGCTGTAATCTTTGTCTATTCGAGACCGGAACAAACCATCCTTGGTTTAATCCTTGAAGACGACGACGACGACGATGATGATGGCGATGACGATGATGATGATGATGATGATGAACTCCGCTCTTATATTTATTTTACTATTCATTCTTCGTTGTTTTGATTGTTCATCATCTTCTTTCACAGCACTAAACTTTATAGAATATTGAAACTTTCAACTTGTGAAACTTACTTGTCTTTTCTTCTCGTACGCGTTTCGGCGTGGTGTTCGCCTTCGTCAGCTTTGAGACAGACTGCCATTAATTTGTAACGGTTTTTATTTTGAAAGGTATAGTGGGAGTGGTGTGTGGAGGAAGGGGATTGGCGCGGGGATCCAAATTATTGTTAGTTTTTTGTATAATTGTGTCAAAAAGTGTGTGTGATTTATACTGTAATTGGTCGTTAAGTATGTTGTTTGGTTGTGTTGCGTGGTGTCTGTATATTTCATATTGTTCTGCTGTGTTAAGTTTTCAAACTCTTCTTCGTGTTAAGTATTCATTCATCGTGCATCCTTCGTGATTGTTTTTTCTTAAAGTCCATGCTTCGCTTCCACATGAGACGACTTTATAGAATTTCACTGTCGTATCCATTAATGTAATTGAATTTTCGTTCTTACTAGCCACGTCTTTACCAAACGATAATGTGTCCCCGGGAAAACTGAATGCATTCACTCATTCAGTTTGTTGATTATCAACGGTCATTTTATTTATACCTGGTGAAATCAAACCCTGTAAGTAATTTTTGTCGTAAGCTCAAACGGCCGGTGTCAATATTATAGAAATGATTAGAAGCAGGGCTGCTAGACCGTGGTCGGTTGCTATATAGCACCGACATCGTCGGCAACGTTTCGAATCCCACCCTCGGGGAGTTTCTTCAGGTCGCAAAAAGCGACTGAGCGTTGTGAAACAGTTACGGCGGATCTTGGCCGAACGATACCCGGAAACGTTTCGGGTAATAGCAACATTTTTCGGGCAAACGTTGTCGGGTATCGTTGGGCCAAGATCCGCCGTAACTGTTTCACAACGCTCAGTCGCTTTTTGCGACCTGAAGAAGATCCCCGAGTGTGGGATTCGAAACGTTGCCGACGATGTCGCTGTTACATAGCAACCGACCACGGCTAGGCTAACAGCCCTGCTTCTAATCATTTCGATAATTCTAGCCCTGTAAGCTTTAGTTTTCTGTGTTGAAATTGTGAGTAGACTTTAAGAAATCTTCTCTGTTAGTTAATATCAACTGATCATGGGCGAATAAACCGCGGACATTGTGTACCTTTTCTTGCTTAAAATGTGACTGTAGAATTTAAGTTTCTCTATTCATTGGCGTAACACGTCATCCACGTATAAACTGGAAAATATCGGGATATATTACAAGTAAAAAGTCTAACAAATAGCTTCAGAAACAAGACGCGAAACGGACGAAGCTACTATAATGAACACTGATTAGGAACAATAAAGACCGAGACGTTTCGTTCGCCTATTCCGCACGGTCTCTTAACGTTTATTCAGAGGACAATACTGGAGGAAGGAAGAGAATGTTCAAGAATATCGTGGAATGACAGACTAAAAAGCGCCTTGGAACGCCGTGGCCACTGCCTTATGAATGTACAGCTACAAGTATAAGAACCCCCTGGATAAGTAGATGTTAAATATTATAAACATATACTTTATATGTACACGGTGTAGACCCGTTTGTGTTTTTAATCAGAAGTCGCGTTTGAAGACAGATACAATTTGTAATGCACAGACCACCCACACGCATACGAACAGAATTATATCCTGGTAAAAGGGCGAGGCATCCTGCTATAGTGGTCAACTGGACACAAAGGAGTGTACCTTAACGTGCAACATTTGACGATATTTGCATATTATAAGCCATATACAACGCAGTAGTTATGATTTGAGCGTAGTGTTGTGCAGTGTGCATGTGTATAGTTTATAGGGTAAGAGACAACACCGGCACAGCACACAAGTGAATAAAATGAATCAACGCCGCGGCCGCTAATGCGGTGTAGCATATAAAATCGGTGAAATACAAGTGGCCGAGGACGTCGTCGTCGTCCAACAAAGAAGAGCGCGAAAACGAAAGACAGAGATGCACAATCCACTCACTAGAGATGATTTTCATTTCATCTGTAAGCGAATGTGTTATACAAGCTGCTTAATAACAAAAAAAAAATACCAGGTTTAGGAAACCTTTTCAGAAAGGTTTATTCGATGTTAAATTGTTTTATCGGAATAACAAAATGATCTCGTGCTTAAAAAAGATTTGTATCAGTTCGTGGTTATGGCAGTGTTTTGAAGATAAGAAAAAAGAATTCGAAAATAAAAATGACACTGTGAAGGCGACAATGGTAAGAAATTCCTGACTACAGAAGCGTCATGCTAGAAGGGATGCTGTTAAATCTAGGCAGTGCCAGATTTAAGATTTTTGAAGCCCTAGGCCAAGTTTTCTGAGCGGCCCCCCGGACTAAAGTACTTGACGTTTGAAAAATGTTTGGGTAGGTTTCTTATAACATAATCAGTCAAATCTGACGTTAAAGTACCCCGTGTATTCGGATCTAATAAATTAAACCCTGGAATACAAGCGATACTTTTTAAATTATTTTGATTCCCTTCAATGTTCTAATTAGCCACAGGCTTATTAATGGTCTGATCGTTTGCAACCTCTGCTGCAGAAGTACTTGGAACCTTGAAGTCAGTTTCTGATACACATTTAACTGCAGGGCTATCATTAGAAACTTGCGTAGTTTTAACAAATTGATCTAGTTTTTGAGTTTTTTATTGTTTCCGAATGAGCTTAATCTTTAATTTTTTTGTAGCTTACGTTTGTAGGCTTCCATAGTCGTATGAATGTTTATGTTCATGTTCATGATGAATACGTTTAGTGTACGGATTCAAATCTATGTTCATAAAGTTTTCACACTAATAAATATCAACGAAACAACACGCTGCCCACCATGCAAACCTAAAAACCTTCTTTACATTCAAAACAAAATAAAAACATAACCTTAAATTACTATATTTTAAGTAGCTGAAATCAGTCCCGTTAAAGTAAACGGTAATAACACAATAAAAATACGCGTTATTGAAACATTGTTTACAAGATACTTTTTGACTGAATTGATTTTCCTATGGTTCATATTTCAAACGTATACGCTAATGCTGTGTAGAAAATCCGTTTACATATTAATAAGAGTTATCAATTAAAAAACGCAGCTGAAAAAATAATAAAAGAGCCTAAAAATTATGAGATTAAGGAAACTCGTCAACTTTTTCGAGCCTCTGGGGGGGGGCCTGGTCCTTTTGCCCCCCATAAATATGCCCCTGGGAATAAAGAAACACGCCTGAAGTTCTAGAAGGTGGTGATCCTCCCCACACTTCTCTATGGGTCTGCGAAGTGTACTTTAACGAAATGCCAAGCCAGTCGTATTCAAGCGGCCGAAATGAGATTTCTCAGGCACGTGATATAGGCCTACTCTTCCAGATGGCAGACGTATAGGTGGAACTAATTATTATGAGTATACTTCACAGAAATGCCCAACATCGGCTAAAATGGTTGAAACATCTTAACTGAATGGATGACTGTCGCATCGCCAAACAACTATTGAATTACAAGCCAAAAGGATGGAAAGGTATGGAGTGACCACCTCTAGTGTATCTGCTTGGGACCGGAACAAGCCATCCTTGCTGAAGATGATGACAATGAAGTCTTTCTTTATGCCTTTTCAAGTGTATTTTTGTCTTTTACTATTGCCATCCTATGTTTTATTTCTGTTGTACATTTGTCATCATTTGTTTTAACGCTACAGCAGATCGTAACGGCTGTCGCACTGTTATGGGGAAAGAAGTGGGAAACTACTAATTAACAGATTCAGTGGGGAGAAATTATCCGGAGGTAAAATATTTTCTCCCACATTGTTCTGCGGGAGGCGACTACCCTGCGGTAGAATGTGAGTGAATGATAAGTTTATAACTGCTATTTGGAACGTCCTTGCTTGGAATGTAAACGAGAAATTGAAAGGAGTGCAAGCAACGGAATTACATAATGACTCCAGAATATGGCTGTCTCTAAACCAAGGTTAAAATAAAGAGAGTGGTGGAAAGAAACAGTCAAAGAAATGCTATGAGAAAGCTAAGAAAAAATGTTCTCAGATAAAATTTGTTCAACATTTTTTCCACTTAATAGAATCTTTCTTTCCATTTAAAATCCTCCAAGACACCCCAATCTAAAAATATGAGAGCGGTAGACAGATAAGGTATAGGCCGATAATGAATTTTGTAAATTTAGTTTCAAGTAGAAATTAATTTAAATTTTATGCAGTGTCTGAAGAGTATTACAGATAAATAGTGGTCAAAATAACTAATTTTAAAATGTAAAGGTAATCCTTATCCGATTATATAATCTACGAAAAAGAAACTCACTGTTAGAAGGCCTTAAAAAAACGAGATAAGGGTCAGATAGAGTATCATGCAGTTGTAACAAAACTTAGCGCACAATGAACTGCGACAGTTGTACAGAGTTTGCTAAGAGTATTGAAAGGGATTGAAACGGACGTTACTAGTTCAAAGGTGTGCGGTTCCTGAATACGTAAATAGCTAAAGTAGAACATCAAAGACAAATTTACAATCAGAGAAATAAGTCAAGTGAAAAGGTAAAAGCATTGTTGACAGCAAAAGAGATTCCATCCGATTGGAACGGATGAGAAGGAGATTTGCTAAATGTTTTACTTGGAATATAGTTTTATACGGCAGTGAAACATAAACCTACAAAGAGAAAGAAGAAAGGTACTTAGAGAGCTTCGAAACATGGTTGTGGCGAAGAATGGTTGAAGAATGGCCTAAGAGAGTGAGAAACGATGGAGTACTGACGATGACGTATTGAATTAATGACGGGAAAACTGGTGAAAAAAAAAGAAAAAAGAGAAAAATATTGCTACCACAATTACATAACGCTCTCGAAAAGTCGGCAGATGCAGTTCTGTAAAAGTTCTACACGTGTCTCGGCTAGCCGACCAGCTGCAGTGGCTCTGTCAAGGCCGTGGACTCAAGTAGCTTCGAGACTATTCGAGCACTTTTAACTACGCAAATTATGCCATGCCGACACTAGTATGGAAAATTATTCTGGAACTTCTGCGGGCTCTATATAACCAACAGCGGCCGGCTTAGAAGTGAGTAACACCTGTCGATATTATAGAGTGCGTATCAAGTGATTGTTGCGGATTAGTGGAAAGTGATTACTGCGTTATAAATAGTGCGAACTCTAATAGTCGACCATTATTATTGCGCGTGAACAAGTTTAACTTGAATTACTGTCTGAGAGCAGTTTGCTGATTTCAAATTGTTTTTTGTGACTAATTAAAGTTGCTAATTAGTGACTTCATTGGTGCCTGTATTTTGTTTCTACTGTACATTACGACGAACCGTGAGAAAGTCGTAACGATATCTTGGTTGGAGCATATGTGCGCAGAAACTGTCTGTAGCTAAGGATTATAAAAAAGAAGAGTGGGAGGGACAAGAGAACAGGGAAGAAGAAAGGTTGGAACACTTGATGACATAAGAAGTGGAAGGAGCTGTAGGCGCAAAAAGACAGATCCACAGGACCGAGAAAAGGAGAGACAAATGGAGAGCGTCCAGTTGAAACCTGTCTTAACGCAGTTTTGACGTAGAATACGTCTTACCTTTCAGGCCAGCAATAGGACCCACAACCAGAAAATCGAGCGTTACGTTTTCACGTCACGTTCGAAATTGAAATATTATCTAAACGACAAAAGATTCACGCTTATATGAGGTACCATTCGACAGATGAAGGAACAAAGATAATAAATAGCACAATATAAGCGGGCTATTGCATCATCCAGCGCGGGGTGAGCGGGGGGGAGAAATAGAAATGTTTTGCGCCGCTCGGCGCGCACTAAAATTAGTATTTCTCCGGTTTCCGATGCTATAGAACGTTGAGTGAGGTGTCGTTAAAATTGTCTCATCGAGCACTGTCTACATAGTGTACCGTAATAGCGGTGATATTATTAAGAGGTTTGAATAATCGTAATTCAAGTTGTAAAAATCGTGTGTACAGACAGAATGTCGCGGTATATGGATGCTAAACGTGCTCAAAAGTATCGTAAACGCATACAGGGGAGAAAAGAAAATCATGGGGAATTCAAAAAACCCAAAATGTCAATGCCGAACGTCAGAGGATTTACCGACAACGCTTAAAAGACAAGGAAATAAATACTGGAGTCGAGTCAACACCATGGAGACCAGAATTAATTACCATAGTAACAAGTAAATAAACAAATGATGTTTAGCGGCATCGGAATTATACCTTTATCCGTTCCTGCAGTTTTTAATGTTTTTACTATGCGATTGTATTGATATATTTTGTAATTTTTTATACAGATACGTCTATATATTTTGTAATTGTCTTAAGCGATTATAAAATGTATGCTTATAAGTATTTCTGATGATGCCACCGACTACGCTGGGTAACACCACCATCGATTTGACTTTCACCAGAAATATCGGCGTTAATATCTTACCTTATATCAGCTACTTCTCCTATCATAGGCCCATTATAAATAAAGTCTTGCTTAAACCAACTAATTAACTTGTGTGATGATTTTGGAAATAAAATTTTGTACTTTGTAAAACTAAATATGTGTTTGTTCATTTTATTCATAACACATTAGCAACCCTAAAGCACGCAGACGTATTCTACGCTCTGAAGACTTGCGACCGTGTCTCCGACACAACCGCCGCCGATTTTTTTTACTGAAGAAGAACTCTTTCCCTCTTCATCTAGTCCACTGCGTCCACTGCTGGACACAGAATTCGTCTATGAGCTGCTATTCCCGTCGGATTTTTGTGCTGTTATGTGCCAATTGGTGGCAAGTTCTACGGTATGTAACCAGCCTTGCTTTGTTACGTTTGTCAGTCCTCTGTAACTTATATGTAGAGTGATGGTCTCAGATTCTGGTGAGGTTTCTAGAACATTCTGGATGTACGTTTGGGTGTGTATGTATCCATAGCCTAAGACGCATCTCACATGCTTTGTCATTTTAACCGGTCATGTCAATCATTCTCCTCTTGTCATCGCTTCATAGACTCTTCACGATCTTCTTTAACTCATTTTGGTTACCTGCCATTTTACCTATCCTATGGAAGTAGCCATGCCATAAAATTGTTTTTGGCCTACTGTGTCCGGAATCTATGTATGTGTATGACATACAGCTAAAATAGTTAGACATGAAAGGTGTGTCTGAATGCGCAGTGTCAAAAGATCTCATTGCGCATGCGTAGCTTTGACGCATTGTTTTCATCCAATCATTTTGTGTACAGAAGAGCCGCAGGGTTGGTGTGTCACGGTTGGCCATCTCACACGCCCCACTTACTGCACTGCTTTCCCTGCTCCCCATACGATCTGCGCGAATCGTTTCATGTCTCACTACTTCATGTGCCTGATACCCTGGTTTCCTCGGTGTCCTTAAAATTCCAGCAGAACTGCGCTATTAATCCACTTACATTACTTGTAATCGGTTTCTGTTCCTTTTGTTTAGCTCGTACCTGTCCAATTCTACTTAAGATTAATTAAATCAGTGATTACCAATTGGCGGCCCCCGACACCTTTCTGTTCAAGTTATTGGCGGCGCACCTGTTATTCAAAGTTACGTACAAGTATTTACAGCTCGATGTAGACGTTCATGCTTTAATAGCTGGAGCAGCAGGGACGTATTTACGGAGGGGGCGAACAGGGCCGTATACACTCCCAAAGAGTTGAAAAAGTTGACGGATTTTGTTAATCTCTTACTTTTTAGCCTGTTTTATTATATTTTCAGTGCGCTAATACAGTAGCAACTCTTTTTTAAAATACAATAGGCTTATTACACAGTGTTTGCGTGTACGTTTGAAATATGAAATACAAGACATTCAGTACAGTCAATAAGTATCTTCTAAACAATGTTTCAATAACGCCTATTTTTATTCTGTTATTAATGTTTACTTTAATAGGATTGATTTCAGGATGTTATCGCGCTTTTTTCAACCACTTTAAAGATCGCGTAATGTCGATTAGTCTTAGTGTTGTTTTCTCTTTTGTATGAAACCGACTCAACCGGACCCCGACCCCCAAGACCAAATTCTGGATACGCCACTGTGAAGCAGATCAACCTCAGTTTTTACATCGAAGATTTTATGTAAATATATAATGTTTAATGTCTCTTATTATGCGATTCTTAAAGTTATTGTTAATCGATGGAGCAATGTACTCATTACAAATTGTAAAGTTTCGGACATTAGCCATCGTGAGTTAAAATTAAGAAACACGACGTTTCGACCTATATAGAATAAGAAGTAGTCAAGGCGAACAAAAAATTAATGCAAAGATACATTTTTCACTAACAAACAGATGTCGTCAAACTCTACATCTTAGTTAAACAAGTATATTGGTAAAAAATAGTAATAATAATAAAAAAACAGTACTCACCATTCCATTAAGGAAGGATTCCTCCTATAGTTGCAACCTAGCTCACCTTGATGGTATGGTGAGTACTGTTTCATTATTGTTATTACTATTTTTTAGCAATATATTTGTTTAACTAAGATTTGGTGTTTGACGATATCTATTTGTTAGTGATAGATTTATCTTTGTATTAATTTCTTGTTCGCCTGAAGACGACCTCTGACTCTATAGAGTTCGAAACGTCGTGTTTCTTAATTTTAACTCACAATGTCTAATGTCCGAAACCAATCAATACACTGTAATTAGTAATGAGTCTTTTTTTAAGTCTTATTATTATACCGACATAGTAAAGATTGTACCATTAACGATATGTAGAAAGATATGTTAAATTGTATTATTATTTACTTTTACTTATTTACAATTAATACGGACTCATTTAGTTTACGTTTCTTGTCGAAAACTGATCGTTTATGATGCGGTCCGCCGGTTGGTTCCTGAGTTTAAGTGTAGCCCCACAGCCGATTAGTTGGAAACCACTGGGCTAAATATTCGACTACATTCATGGCACCCGTGATGTTTCGCAGATCCTAATCATGAGTCTGTCTCTTAAAGTGTGTCACCATCCATCGCTGGCCTATCATCGATCATCAAATTCAACTGCTTGTGGCAACACTTATAAAAATTTTTTTTAACTTCAATGTTGGAAACGAACTGACTAAACTCCGCGCTGTTGGGCCATGGTCCACTCCTTTTGTTACTAACAGACGTTTCGGCCTCTCCTCCGGCCTCTCCGACTTCAGTGTACGATCTGACACGGTCTTCGTCAGTTAATCGCAGTACTGTGGCAAAAGAAGCACCAACAGCAGTACTGTGTGTACCACGGCCCAACAGCCCGGAGTTTAGTCAGTCTGTCAGTAACAACAGCAGTGTACCGCGGCCCAACAGCCCGGAGTTTAGTCAGTCTGTCAGTAACAACAGCAGTGTACCGCGGCCCAACAGCCCGGAGTTTAGTCAGTCTGTCAGTAACAACAGCAGTGTACCGCGGCCCAACAGCCCGGAGTTTAGTCAGTCTGTCAATAACAACAGCAGTGTACCGCGGCCCAACAGCCCGGAGTTTACGTCAGTCTGTCAGTAACAACAGCAGTGTACCACGGCCCAACAGCCCGGAGTTTAGTCAGTCTGTCAGTAAAAACAGCAGTGTACCGCGGCCCAACAGCCCGGAGTTTAGTCAGTCTGTCAGTAACAACAGCAGTGTACCGCGGCCCAACAGCCCGGAGTTTAGTCAGTCTGTCAGTAACAACAGCAGTGTACCGCGGCCCAACAGCCCGGAGTTTAGTCAGTCTGTCAGTAAAAACAGCAGTGTACCACGGCCCAACAGCCCGGAGTTTAGTCAGTTTGTTTCCAACACCGTTGACGCTGGCTGTGAAAACCTTAGGTTCAGAATTTTGTTTTAACAACACCCCCTCTCCAAAAAAAAATGATTGTTAGTGAGAAGGAGAAGAAAGAGACAGACAGACAGAGGATGAAGATTGGTGGATAACGGCCGGCGAAACTATTATTAAAAACCGTAGTATTCAACGATTAAACACTTAAAAATCTGATTGGTGAACAGGTTTGAAACAGTTTTAGGAAGTTGTGAAATAGTTAATGTGAGATTGTGAGGTTGATTTATGTAACAGTAGTGGTAAAGGCAGCAGGTTATCATTATCATTATCAGCAGTCCAGAGAGAGAGATGAACGGACAGACTGACAGACGCGTGATCCACCACACTAATTCCACACTTTCTCTCTCTCTCTCTCTCTGGCTGTCCAAATCTTCACCACTGACAACGACAACGGACGACGACCAATACGAGGAGGTGTGCTGCTCAATCGCTGGTTAATTATATGCACAAACGCTGCCCGTTTCCAAGAAAAAGGTTTCGTTCGTGATAACACCTCGGCAGCAGCAGTTGTGAACTGGTCATGGGAAACCAAGCTCCCACCTTACGAGTGACGACGATCGCTACATGCTTGGCTTATTATGCAACACACACACACACACACACACACACACATCTGACCACAACTATTTAATCGTTGTTCAGTAAAACCTGTTAGCGCGCTCTACGTTATTCTCAATTAAACTGCCTTAAAATAGAAGAAACCGTTTTTCAAATGTTCCTTGGAAATTAGAACGGTAGATATGACTTTGAATAATGTAACACCAGAATAGGCCTATATGGAACATCTATAAAAGCAATGTCAAGTATGAGATACATATGCAGTAGGCCCCTATGCACCTAGTATATAATTTTAATACGTTTTCCGTTAACAACCACGTTTCATTGGTTCTATTGTTAACACCAAGCGTTTCGGCAATTCTAAAAACCGGCATCTTCAGTAACATGGCAGTTTGACCTACTTCATTATTGATAGACCCCTCTTCATTGGGCGTGTTTATTTTATATCTACAATACGCTGAAAAAATACAACACTACAAAAATAAAACAAAAATCAAAACAGACAAGTTTATTTGTTTTTATTTTTTTTGTCGATGGTATTATTTTATATTAATTCTTTGGTATATGATCTCTTTTAATGCAATGGCGATGCAGGTTATTATAACGGGCCCACTACCAAGGGAGTTTATAAATAACAAGCCGTGTCAAACTAATTATCATTCTCAAATTTACACTGAGCGTGCCACATTACAGAACGGGCGAAACGTTTGGTGTCGAGAATAATGTCAAGGAAAATTGGATGTCTACCGTAAAACATGTTAATAAAACTTCCGATCTCGCAAGTGTTAGCATATTTAAAAAAAAAAAAGATATTTTAACAGATAGAGTTAAAATATCTTTTTCTTCAGGAACTCCTTTCCTCTGTCGTGCATCCCACTTCCTATCATCATCCTATATTGTCAAATCGGATGACCTCCCTGTCTAATCGGTTCCTCTTCGGTGACCTTTTCCTGTCTTCTCGCCGCTTTTTCGTTCAAAATTGTTGACAACAGATCCATCATGTTCCCTAGAAATTTCGTTTTCCCTTTCTACCAGTCCGTCCATCTGTCTCTTCAGAACGTGTTACGATATTGCTTAATGTCCAATCTCCATCCTCATCTCGACATATGAGCATCTTTGCTAAGGTTCCTGAAACTTCTGAACGCCAAGGAACGCCGAAACGTCTTAAAGGTTCGGTCAAGATCTTCCGAACGCCTTCCATCCACGTTCACCTAGGTCTTCTTCGCTTCCTTCTGCCTTCCACAGGCAGCATTCCGGTATAATCAGCCTCCGTCCGCACGCAGAACCTGACCGAATCACTGCAGTTATTCGTAGTGAGGGCGTAAGGGAAATGATCGTGGACTGGCTTATCTTTGGAATATTACAGGAGGCAATTAGATTGATTTAGTCGGCTGCAGTACTGCGCCCTATTGTTATAGAATTATATTTTGCTGCTGCCTTGCAGTTGGGTGTTGTGACATCAAAGGCTAGGGGAAGACAACCCTGAATACAAATTACCGGGAGTCATGCCCCGTAAGGAGGCAGGCTCTCCACATGACTCAGCCATCTATAGGCTGGTACCCTATTGTAATGGGGAATAAATTTACTTTACTCGCAGCTTTCAAAGAACACAGCAGGACGGTTATACACTTAGAAAGAATATCAGATTCCAGACTGACCAAACAAGTCTGGAAAAAGAAACCTAGAGGGCACTGGCGAGTGGGTAGACGCAGGAAGAGATAGCTGGAAGGGGAACAGGCAGCTCCTTGCCTAATTGTAAAGATGATGATGATGATGATGACGTGAAACTAGCGTAATGTATGTTTTAAACAAGATGACAATCTTGTTAAAACAAGACTGGAGAAGAAAACGTGGCATATCTCCCGGATTGAAAACAAGAGTCCAGAACAAGTGATCTTGCCTAATCCTGGACAAAAAAAGGAAATTATAAGTCAACTTTTCCTCCATAAAGTACCTACAAGTTCTGCTGCTGGTGAAAATTTTCTGTTGCAGTTAGGAGCTCCTAGTAATAATAGTTGTTAGTAATAGCAGCAGCAGCAGCAGCAGTAGCAGTAGTAGTGGTAGTAGTAGTAATAATAGTAGCAGTAGTAGTAGTAGTAGTAGTAGTAGTAGTAGTAGTAGTAGTAGTAGTAGTAGTAGTAGTAGTAGCAGCAGCAGCAGCAGCAGCAGTAGCAGTAGTAGTAGTAGTAGTGGTAGAAGATGTAGTAGTAGTAGTAGTAGTAGCAGTAGTAGTAGTAGTAGTAGTAGTAGTAGTAGTAGTAGTAGTAGTAGTAGTAGTAGTAGTAGTAGTAGTAGTAGTTGTTGTTGTTGTTGTTGTTGTTGTTGCAGTAGTAGTAATAGTAACGGTCTCTTAAATATTTTATCTACATTCATATAACTAAATGTAGTAAAAAGTATAAAATGTAGCAACGTATAAAATGGATATTATATTCATGTTCCTATCACTGGCTGCAATGCGTAGTTAAAGAACAAGAGAAAGTAAGAATGTAAAAATCGAAAGCGTGTTGCGAGTAATCTGTGGTGTTATCGTCGTGTAACACTTTGGACGTAATGTAACCAACATTTGTTTTAGTAACCTGTCTTATCCACTACCGTACTTGTACACTTTGTGACATATCGCCTAGACTTATGTATGCACACGTGTCACATACACAATGACTTAATCTATTTTTATTGCAAACAGTGCAGTATGTATGTTTGGACACTTGCGATAAAACATCCCCTATTTAACATAGTCTACTATTTAACATAAAACATCCCCTCCTTCCTATCTACCTCTTCATCAGTCTTCTTCTTCTTTTCTTTCTTCTTCTTCTTCCGCTTGTTGTTGTTGTTGTTGTTGTTGTTGTTGTTGTTGTTGTTGTCGTCGTCGTCGTCGTCGTCGTCGTCGTCGTCGTCGTCGTCGTCGTCGTCGTCGTCGTCGTCGTCGTCGTCGTCGTCGTCGTCGTCGTCGTCGTCGTCGTCGTCGTCGTCGTCGTCGTCGTCGTCGTCGTCGTCGTCGTCGTCGTCGTCGTCGTCGTCGTCGTCGTCGTCGTCGTCGTCGTCGTCGTCGTCGTCGTCGTCGTCGTCGTCGTCGTCGTCGTCGTCGTCGTCGTCGTCGTCGTTCTTCTTCTTCTTCTTCTTCTTCTTCTTCTTCTTCTTCTTCTTCTTCTTCTTCTTGTAACCTGTATTCGGGGCTTGATGGACGCCGACAATCAACTGAAATAATGAAAGAAGAAGTCAAGCGTATAAGAAACAAAATAATTAATGATCGAATAGAACAGGTGAGCCACTTTAATTATTTGGGAAATGATATTGGCTGTGATTGGAATGATGATATTGTGTTCAGTTAGGTGAGTTCCAGACGATCTGTAGGACAATCAACCGTATTTTTAGAAACAAGGTTCGTCGAGATACAAAATTAAAGATCCACACAAAGTTATGGGGCTCCTTGTACTGTTCTATGGTTGTGAATTATGAACAACAACCAAGAAACAAGACAGTAAAATAGAAATGGCGTCCTTAAGAAAGGTTAAGATGTGTTCTAAACTTGACAGTATAAGGAATTAGGCCATAAGAGAAGAGTTACAAGCTTTTGACTTGAAAAGATCACAAACAACGGTGGAAAGAACACATAAAGGACGTCACCAGATTCCAGACTAGTGAAACAAGTGTGGAAGTACAATCCTATAGGACACGTGTGTGTGTGTGTGTGTGTGTGTGTGTGTGTGTGTGTGTGTGTGTGTGTGTGTGTGTGTGTGTGTGTGTGTGTGTGTGTGTGTGTGTGTGTGTGTGTGTGTGTGTGTGTGTGTGTGTGTAAACCTAGGAAAGATTTTTAAGGCGGAACAGGCAGCACTTTGCCAACGCCGTGTTGTGAAGGTGATGATGATGATGATGAAGAATTGAAGCATCCACAGAAGAGTGTACAGACGCAATCTAAGAGGCGTTATAAGAAATGGAGCATAAGAAAAAAGATTGTTTCCCCTTTTGTAGCTTCGTTTCATACGTATCCTATACGTTATCATCCTTGCCTTATGTTCCTGTCAGTATGCTTAATAATCGAAACAGAAGACGAAAATGATGACAACGGTAACGAATAACACGTACAAGATCTCTCGTAAATAAGTACGATAACTTATTTAATTTTAATTTTAATTTTAACAAAAGGTGAATGTAAAGAATATACCATACAACAGAGCTATAAGAAGTATCATAACTTACAGCCTTCATATAGGCCTATAGACAATTATAGAGGCGACTTGTACGAATTTCAAGAAGAGTGAGAGAACGTCATGGGTTAAAGACAACGAGATATATAATGAGGATTTCAACTCAAAACTTGAGCGACGACAGCTGTTCTGCTGCAGACGTGCGCAAAGAAAAGGGCGAGGAACAATTGACAAAACGAATCCTGCACTGGACACAAATTGCAATACAGAATATGTGGGCATTATGAAGGACGCTGAAGGACTTCTTGAACACACATATAATTTTTTGTTTAAATCACTACTTAATAAATTTCACTTTTTTTACACGATGACCGTATAAAGTTTTATATGTATAAATTCCCGGGGTCTCTGCGCAATCATTGGCTTTTACTTTCACAAGCCAGCACGTGCGCGCGCGTGTATAATTCTCGGATTTATACATATATGACGACTCAAGCATTTATCCTCTTCCATTTCTGTAATACTCGCGGATATATTTGTGTATTTACACAAACGCGCAAGCGTGTGTGCGTGTGTAGTATATATTATTATATAAACCATAAAAAATGACTTCCATTAACTTTTACCTTAGTTAAAGGTCAGTCATACGCACGACCGGGTTAAAGGTGAATGAGTGCGCATGTGCGTTGTTTGGCTTAGCGTTGATATGTGGTGTAATGACAGTAAATGACACGTCACTAATTTACTATAAATAAGGAAAGAGCATTTCAGAAGTTACTCACTTCGTTATATAAAATACCAAGTTCTCGCTGTTTGAGCAATTAAGTGACAAACAAACAGCTTATTACACAAACAGCCTTACATGTTGGGCTGTCAAAACCTGTTCCTTCTTTTACATGACATCACTAGGAAATTATCGCGGTAAAATCATTAACTACTCTTTTAATTAATTTAAATATTTTTAAACACCTTCCGTCGTGTTTCGTTTCTGCCTTCTACGGGCTGCGATGACACAACTTCCTTCATTTTCTGAAGATTTTTTAACATGATAATGTTTTTAGGCTGGGGGTCATTCCACAAAAATCGTCATCGAAAAACGTGACGCTTCCACACTTTCGATTCCCCACAGTCTAGAAATATGCTATGTAAACGCATCAAGACAGAAATAATCCCTGCTGACATTGAGTTTAGCAAACGTTTTAGTGAGAATAAATTTGGTTTTACATGCTCTGTTTGTGATCGTCTGTGGTTTGGAAATGATTTACGTAATCCACCAAACGTAATCCACATTATACGTTTCAAAAGCCTAAAAACATGATCATGCTTCGATGTTTCGGTTTCGTCGAAATTTTTGATTTGTAAGATTTTTTTTTTCCTTAGCAAGTATTCCTACATTCTCCGGCTCGTTCTTCTTCTTTCGATAACACGCCTCTTAGTTCTCTTTGATTTCTCTTCGAACAAATTCTTTACCTCTGCAATTTAATTTAATTTGATTCAAGCAGATTGTCTTCGAATTTATTTAGCACTGATTCCGTCAACGTTTCCCTCCAATATCACAGTTATTATAATCATTATTTTCGTTACAACACGGCATAGGCAAGGTGCTGCCTATTGCGCCTTCAAAGATCCTTCAGCCGTATCTTCCTGGGTCTACCCACACACTTGTGTCCTATAGGTTTATAATGCCGGACTTGTTTTTGACAGTCTTGAATCTGACGTTCTTTCTAAGCGTACGTCCCACCTTTGCAGGGGCGTATTTACGGGGGGGACGAACGGGACCGGACCCGCCTCCCAGAGGGTCGAAAAAAGTTGGCAAATTTTGTTAATCTCTTAATTTTAGACTGTTTTATTATTTTTCAGCTGTGTACATTAATATACTAGTGACTCTTTTAAATATAAAAATAGGTTTATTACACAGCATTAGCGTATACGTTTGAAATGTGAATTATAGGAAAATCAATGCAGTCAATAAGTATCTTGTAATCAATGTTTCAGTAACGCGTATTTTTATTGTGTTATTACCGCTTAATTTAATGGGACTGATTTCAGGACGTTATCACACGTTTTTCAGCCACTTTAGAGTAATGCTGATTAGTCTTGTTTTTCTTTTCGTATGAAGCCGACCCCGGACCCCCCCCCCCCACAAGGCTAAATTCTAGATACACCACTGCCGTTGTGTATAATCTTTTAGTCTTTCATTTAAGTTTAAAACTTGTAATTATCCTCTTATGTCTTCATTCTTTACATGACCAAGTTTAGAACCAAGTTGTTTGTAGTCTTCTAATTTTTTATTCAAGTTAAAAACTTTTAACTCATCTCTTACGGCCTCATTTATTATACCTTTTAACTCTTCTTAAGAACGCCTTTTCGGATGCCTGTATCTCACTTTCTTGTTTCTAGGTTGTTGTCCTTAATTCACACCCATTTGACAGTACAAGGACTGACATAACTTTGTAATACTTTAATTTTGTATCTCCATGTACCTTGTTTCTGCAAACGCAGATCGTTTGGAACTTACCTAACTTAGCATCGATATAATAATTCTTATCGATATAACTGTTCTTATTGCAGATAGTTAAAATGGCTCACCTGTTCCACAATTCAATCATTAATACCACAGTCAGCGTTGTTAATTTCCTCAGCCATCGATATATGTTTCTGACGAATCGTTTAGGTATTAGATAATATATTTTCGCATATTTTCCGTTGAGTGTCTAGAAAATGAATTCTAATCAGTGGCGAAACTAGAGGGAAGGGATCAAGGGGGATTAATCGCTCCTGCAGAGCTGTTAAACATTTCAGTGAAATTCCACAAACACTTAACATACACCTAGTTGTAACCCACTTGCAATTGTTTTAAAATAAGGCTTATAAATAACAGTAGACTATATATAAAACGAATTACAATATCTATAAATTAATAAATAAAGTTAAGAGTTTTCTTAAGAACTTTAAAATTATTTAACTTCATAACAAAAAAGATAGGCCTATACCTTCTTCATAAATCCTCATACGCTCTTAGGTTTGTAATATGCTTGTATTCTCCTCTTGTATACTGTATGCTTGTGTCTATAAGACCTGTAATAATTCTGTTGTATAATTTAAATATTGTGTTTTGTAATTAAATATGTTTTATAATTTGTTTACAGGGGTATATTCAAGACTAGTTTCATAACGTAGAGAAAGTAATATGTGGTAAATTCGTCATTGCCTCGAGTACAGAGCCGCTTTTGTAAACAAGTTTCACTTCCAACTTTGTAAACAAGATTAGGTATATAAGGTAAGTGTAAAGCGTGGTAAAGCACCAAATCCAGAGGGTTGCCGTGCGTAGCACATATATTGTACCTGTCCGTGTGAAGAAAAGGACACATTGGTGATATTCTGTATTAATAGTAATTCAAAGAATAATAGTTTTTAGTGAGAGTAATAAATTGGAAAAGATACTGTTAACTAGTAACTTGAGATTAATGGAAGAGTAATTACATTGGAACTTTTGTTGGAATAAATATACTTTACGTTTTTGGCATCTTTGAATTCTAATTCTTAACTCAGTAAACCACCTACACTTACTATCTGTTTTGCCACTCGACCAAGTGGTATATTTTGGTGGTAATTTATCTTAGGATAATCCGTCGGTATAATAATTCTTTGATCACTTCTATACAAGATTCACTCCGTACTTAAAAGATTTTATGACATCTTTCACTATATTAAGCCCAACATGTCGTGAGATTAGAAGCTCTCCTTTTTTAACAACGGTATTACGGGATCCTGTGGTATCCTTTTAGTACCTCTGGCGTTCTTCCGTTCACTGAGAATGTGCTCCACTGAAATAGATCTAGAATCATCAACAGTCACCTTTCACTTGAAAATTTATTTTGCTTGTGTTGTCTTCAATTATTTTATCTACGTATAAGTAGAGAATGTATATTTCCGAGAAAACAAGTGTTCCCCATCTTAGGTCGTCTGTCTTTATAGAGCCAAACATCGCCACCATAAAAGGCATGGATATAATGAGTAATTACAGTATAAACGAATCGTTAATTTAGTAGTGACCGTCAATCAATAAATATTAACGATGGAAGGTTTAGCGAGGATCGATTAATAACTACAACACAAATTTTACATTATTTATGCGGACGTTAAGAAGAATATTAGCCGAAACACGATGAACATAAATATTCAATACACGTCCAAATTAACAGGCATGGCAGACTGGATAAAAAAATGGTATCGACTCTGAAATAACGACAGAACAGGACGGATGAGAGCACACTAGTTAAAAAGATTCGGAATAATCGTCAAAAAAAGAAGAAGAAGAATTAGGCGACCAAGATAATATATACAGCAGTGAAGTTGGTTATGAACAAGAACACCTCATATAAACCAAAGAAAAAAATACATCGTCGCCTATTGCGGACCGTGACATTTCCAAGCAGTTGAATCAAAAGTACGTTAGAGTGGGACTCAACGTGCGGTAGCTAGGTATCAGCAAAACTAAGTGCATGGTGATTTCTGCATCAGAAAGAAGAAGAAGTATAAAAATAATTTATACATAGAGGATAATTCATTTGATGCAGTTATTAAGTTCATATACCTGGGTAATATGGATAGATAATGAAGGGTCCATAAACAACACAATACATGACAGGATACAAATAGAAAATAGGGCATATTATGGCACCAGCAGACTATTGAGAAGCAAACGCATTAGTCGCAACGCAAAAATAAAAATATATAAGACACTTGTCAGACCGGATGGTACTTATGGAGGCGAGACATGGGGACTGACAAAAATGGAACAAGAAACACTAAGAAGGTTTGAAAGAAAGATCGGAAGACGCGTTTATGGGCCAGTTAAAGAAGATGGCGAATAAGAAATAACCAGGAGGTATATGAGCTATTCAATCATGAGGACATTGTAAGATTCATAAAGGCTCAACAAATAATGGCTAGGTCATTTGGAGCGGATGGATGATCAGCGTATGCCAAAGTAAATCTTGAGGGCGCAAGCCTATATAACCAGGGCCGGATTATGGTATCTTGGCGCCCTAGGCTAATTATATTTTATCGCTCCCCCCTCACCTCCTATAGGCTACTCTTACGTTATTTCCAAGGGGCTGAATGAAGCTTTAAACATCCTACAATATATTTCTTAGTTAGAAATATTTCAAATATCTTACTGTTTTTGGGAATAGTCTCAAGAATTGAAAACTGAGGCTATTTTTCAGAGACTGTTTTAGAGTTACACCTTCAACCATTTGGAATTTGCATGGCTTTTGTATGGAAAAAATTAACTAAGTAGTTACAGAATTATAACAGTTTTATTAAGAGTACATTTAACACCATTTACACAAAGAAGACAATCAGTTCAATATCTTGTGGATTTGTTAAGACTCATGTAAAATTCAAGCTAGATTCTTTTTTCTCGCTTTAGATTGAGCAAAGGTTTTAATCACCTCACTGAAATCAAGTCCTTGCAGAAAGTCACTTTGAATGAACAAGAGGGCTACACCGATGACTCATAACCGGAGAAAATAGTTTGAAAAGCACTTCTATTATTTATGTACAGTTTTACCATAATTTCTCGCAAACAGGCGCCTGTGTTAAAATGAACTCAAATTTTTATCCTTGTAATTCATTTAGCTGTAAAATTGTATTACTTTTTAACTAAAATTTTGCGCCCCCCAATGTGCCGCGCCCTAGGCTACAGCCTAGTCAGCCTAATGGTTAATCCGCTCCTGTATATAACAGTAGAAGGATAATATGGTTGGATGATGTGCTAGAAGATCTCAGAAAAATGGATGTGAGGGGTTACGCTGAGATGGCAATGGACAGGAGACTTTGGAGAAGAGGAGAAGATTGATGTTGGAAGCCAAGGCTGACGTTGGGCTGTAGTGATGAAGAACATCAAGCATCGTTTGGTCCACATTTGTTCTTCCCGTGTGTGTTATGTTCAGTCAGTTGCTTCGTCAGCGAATAACAATTCATTGTTCCGTCTGTTGATTTGCCAGCGAATAACAATGCATTGCTGCGTCCGTTGCTTTGTCAGCGAATAACAACTCATTGTTCCGTCTGTTGCTTCGTCAGCGAATAACAATTCATTGTTCCGTCTGCTGATTTGCCAGCGAATAACAATTCATTGCTCCGTCCGTTGCTTTGTCAGCGAATAACAACTCATTGTTCTGTCCGTTGCTTTGTCAGCGAATAACAATTCATTGCTCCGTCTGTTGATTTGTCAGCGAATAACAATTCATTGCTCCGTCCGTTGCTTTGTCAGTGAATAACAACTCATTGTTCCGTCCGTTGCTTTGTCAGCGAATAACAATTCATTGTTCCGTCTGTTGCTTTGTCAGTGAATAACAATTCGCTACTGACTACCACCGTCCGGTGGAGTAAATTCCTCCAGGTACTCTGATTTTCCACAGTCTTACAGTATCGTCAAGGTACAAGTTAAACAAGACGGAGGACAAACCACTACCTCACTTATCGATTTACTTGGATCGGTTTAGTAACTTCGTCACTGGCAATCATCAATATATATACGACTGTATATACGGATCCTTATATGTGGTTTTAGTTACTGCCATTACCTTCTTTGGAAAACAAATTTTTTAGAAGCACTGCCCACAGTTTACGTCTATCAAGTCTGTCAAGGGATGCAGTAAAAAAACAACCCATACGAGTCTCTTGGCTAAGCATGAGCGACCTTCCCGAAAACAATTTTGTTCGTGCGCGCACAGACAAAACAAAATTATTGAAATCTGCACGTAGAAAAGAAAGAGGATAGGTACCTCGTACGAACTTGAGACGAAAGAACATAGAATAAAAAAAATGTATCGAAAAACGTGTAATTTGAAAGAAGATGACGGGAATAAAGCGACCGTCTGTTCCCCCAAAGTAAATTACGTTCACACCTGCTGTAAATGAAAGCGATGTTTAGAGACGGTTTTAATTTTCATATTATAATCGACAAAAACGTTAATAAGATATTTATAAAAATTGTACATTCTGTAATATAGTAACTAAAACAAAATTCCCTGCCCTGTGGCCGCTTTGTCTTGTACCGCGAATTAGAACCAGTATGATTGGCGGGCGTAATAATATGGGCAGCCGAAATTACTTTGGTGGTGCGCGAAACAAATAGTTTAGAGTAAATTGCTTGACCACGAATCGGTCAATTTACCTCCTCCTCGTCTCGTCACCCTCCCCCTCTCCCTATCACTCTCTAACTCTCTTTCAGCCTCACTTGCATCGTAACACCATCATGTGCAGAATTGTTGCGAACGCGCCTTAGTACAAATCAAATCAAATGTTGCATGACCATTTAAAAACACCACTAGTTAAAGACGTAATCCAGGGAACGAATATTGAACATTACGAAAAAACGATCACCGAATAAGAACACATTACTTTTTAACAATGCATCAACAGAAGATTGAAGAAAAATTGACCATCAGACCAGGGGCGTATTTACGGGGGGGAACGGAACACCTCCTCCAGAGGTTAAAAAAAATTGACTTATTTTGTTAATCTCTTAATTTTTATGCTATTTTATTTTATTGTATTTCAACTGTGTACGCTAATATAGTAGTAACTCTTTCTTAAATATAGAAACAGGTTTATTACACAGCATTAGGTATACGTTTAAAATATGAAACACAGGAAAATCAATTCAGTCAATAAGTCTCTTTCAGCAATGTTTTAGTCACTCGTAGGCCTATTTTTATTGTGTAACTTTACTGGAACTAGTTTCAGGATGTTATCAGGCGTTTTTCATTCACTTTAAAGTTAGTAATGTTGAATTAGTTTAACTTATTTCTTCTTTTTGTATGAGGCCGACCCGAAGGACCCCCAAGCCAAATTCTAGATACTGCATCAGACCTGTTAAAAAGTTCAAGAGAATCATCGTCGGAGAAGACGTCGCCTGACGCGATGAGTCAAGAGTGAAGGAAGTGGGCCGATCCCCCACAGTAACATGATCCGAAGAGTTCTAGCGAGATCCCCGGTATAACTCTTTTTTGAATGTAAAGCCTAAAAATAAATAAACAAAATCATGATTTTGTATGAGATGAGAGAAACTATGTTTTACGAAAACAATCGTGTATATTGATAAATCATTTTCTATATACGTAACTCGAAGTTTCTTGCAGCAATTATATATTATTGTGATATCGTTCAATATGGTTTCTTCTGCAAGTAGATTATTGCGTTTTTGTTGATAAAAGGCAGATGCCGTGGAAGCAGTCTACCAGGTCCCTTAGCTACAGATCAGTATCCTTTACAAGAGAAGATTTTCAAAATACTTACCAGTAGTGTCCGACCGAAACACGATTTTCAGCCGAAACCGAAACCGTAAACGAATATTCGGCCCCTCTTCTAGTTTCGGCCGAAACCGTAACCGAAACCGAAACTTATGTAGTTAAGTTAAAATTTAGTTAAATTTAATAAATTTACACTATACCCTGAAACAACTAGTTTTTCCTAGCTTTGTAACAGATTATTCAATTAAATAAAAGACTTCAATTCATTAGTAAATCACTTTATTTTTGGAATACAATGTACCTAGGTACAAAAATAGGCTCACGAACGCTAGTTTCGGCCAATTTATACCGAAACCGAAACTTCGGTCGGTCTTTGCTTACCAGTCATTATCATCATCTTCACAACACGACATAGACAAGGCGCTGCCTCTTTTGCCTTCAAAGATCTTCCATCCATCTCTTCCTGGGACTACCTACATTTTATAGGTTTGTATTCCATTCTCGTTTGGCCAGTCTGGAATCTGAGATTCTTTCAAAGTGTTCTTTCCACTCTTGTTTGTAATCGTTTAATTTTTCCTTCAAGTTAAAAACTTGTAATTCTTGTCTTACGGCCTCAGTCTTTATATGGTCAAGTTTAAAACACCTGTTAGCTCCTCTTAAGAATGCCATTTCCGAAGCCTGTATTTTACTGCCTTGTTTCTTGGTTGTTGTCCATAATTCACACCCATAGCACAGTACAGGGACTGCCATAACTTTGTGGATCTTTAATTTTGTATCCCGACGTACCTTGTTTCTGAAAATACGGTTGATTGTCCCTACACAGATCGTCTGGAACTTACTGAACATCAATATCATAATTCATTCATAATGTCATTTCCCAAATAATTGAAATAGCTCACCAGTAGAGGGAAAATGGGGTTCCTGACCCACAAAGGAATGCCGCCTTTCTTAAAAAACATAAAAAACGCTAAAAAACAAGATCAAAGAGATGCCGCCGTTCCCGCGGTCCAAGATTTTTTCCCACGCTCTCCCCACCACCCTGGACCCGCAGTATCCGCGAATTTTCGCGAATATAATTTTTTATATCCAGCCTTTCGCGAGCCTAGATCACTTTCACTTTCTACTGGACCACAGCATCCGCGACTTTTTCGCTGATCTGTGTCAAGATCCGCGACTTTTTCGCGTATCTGGACCACAGCATCCGCGAATATAATTTTTTATTTTTTTATATGCCGCCTTTCGCGAGCTTAGATCACTTTCACTTTCTATCACTTGATGCATTATAGTGTATATATTAAATATATGATCAGGGTTACCAACCTTGCATGAGTTCAAATTTGTTGTGTGTTATAATGTATATTAAATCTATATGATCAGGTTTACCAACCTATGTATGGGTTCAAACTTGATATGTGTGTGTATTATAGTGTATATTAAAATATATGATCAGGGTTACCAATCCTGCATTATTGTGTGTGTATAGAACAGATCTGCCAACATTTTTCTTCGGTGGGAAATTCAAACTATATTATAGTAAATTGTTGACGACGACTTCGATATCAACTCTCTCTCCCCTCCTCTCTCTTTGTCTCTAGACACAGTTGTCGATCACGATATAAACTCTCTCTCTTTATGTCATCAGTTTTACACTAAAATGTAATCACCAGGAAATATATATATTTATCACCTACCTCGTTGCGTCCTACTTATAATTTTTTTTTTTTTGACACATGGCAGTCATTGACCACGATTTAGAAATTAATATACTGCCAAGTCTGTGTGTGTGGTAAAGTGTTACGCATAAAAAAATCTCCTTGAAATAAGGTATTTTCAAAAGTTTTGTGTACACATACACACATTGTATATGTCTCTCTCTCTCTCTCACTGCAAACGTTGACAAGAATTCCCTTATTCAAACGATTTGAATGTGTACACGAACTTAAATATAGTTTACAGACGATTGTAATTTTAAAAATTCATTTTTGCATTAAATATATATATCGTAAACAATGAAATAATAATATTTCGTCATTGTAAGATTTTAATAAAACAATTATCAGTTTAAATAATAATTTTCATGATTGTAAGATACAACCTACAAATTATTAAAATGTCTCTCTCACACACATTTCTGATTACTATACAAATAATTGCATGCATATTCGGGGTACGTTGACAGCATTGATCCGATACTGAATTAGATATAGTTATTATTCGCTAAATTAAACCAGAGGTCATTAACCTTGTGTACGACGTCCTACATTCTAATTTCACACCCGCTAGTCATTAGCAGCGCTGACAGTAATTAGGATTATAAAGTATTTACTCTAAAAACGGACAACTCTACTTTCTAATTTGACACCTGTCAAGCATTAACACCGCTGACAGTAATTACTCTAAAAACGGACATGCAAGCTTTCTCCCACTACCAGTGTACAATATATATACGCACAGAAAATTAGCGAAAATTTCTCATTTTGACTGCTTGTGTATGTGCTGATACATCGTGAAATCTATCTCTACATCTTTTTTAATAGTTGAAAGACTGTTTGTGCGCATTCAGTATACGCAACTTTCATCATTAAGGGTGTGTAGACAACACACATACTAGTTTTTGGTAAGTGTACAGATTTTATTTAATTTTAATGTATGTGCAGATTTTATTTAAACGTAAAAATTATTTGTATTAAAACATTATCAAGCGCATTATTGAAACATTTGAATACGTTAATAACTGAGTATAATTTTTATTGTATGTACAGATTTTATTTAAACGTAAAAATTATTTGCATTAAAACATTATCAAGTGCATTATTTATTGAATTTAATACATGTGTGTGTACGCGTGTGTGTATGATCAAATTACAATTTCTGAAAATATATTCTTACCGTATTTTTATAGTGGCAATTTCTCACCAACGTGTGCTGATACATCGTGAAATCTCTGCATCTTTTTTAATAGTTGAAAGACTGTTTGTACGCCTTCAGTGTAGACAACGCACATACTAGTTTTGGTAAGTTGTACAGATTTTATTTAATTTTAATTTTAATGTATGTGCAGATTTTTATTTAAACGTAAAAATTATTTGCATTATCAAGCGTGTTATTGAATTTAATACATGTGTGTGTGTATGATCAAATTATTATGTCTGTTACAAATTTTCTGAAAAATTGCTTTAAACAAACGTTTTTAATGTAAAAAATTTAGAAAGTAGGTCACAGCGTATGATGACATTTATATCTCTCTCTAATTCTGTTGTGGACATACATAGCTGTAAGCAGTGACTATCTCCTTATGAATGCAGAATGTAGACTTTCCTAAAATTATTTGCATTAAAACATTATCAAACGCATTATTATTTATTGAATTTAATACATGTGTGTGTGCGTACGCGCGTATGTGTATGATCAAATTATTATGGAGTGGGTTATACAAATAATAATAAAGTGTGTGTAATATATATATATATGTATACATTTATTAAAATACATACACACAGCTCCAAGATTATATTAAACAGTTTTACAATTAAAAATACATACACAGCTCCAAGATTATATTTTTACAAGTATGAAAATATATCTAAACTAATATTTACAATTAAAAAAAAAACATACACAGTTCCAAGATTATATTGTTACAAGTATTAAAATATATCTAAACTAGTTTTACAATTAAAAATACATACACACACATAGCTCCAATATTATAATGTTACAAATATGATGAAAATATATATATATATATTTAAAACTAGTATTTACAAAATATGTATAAAATAAGACTTAAACACGTCTATGTACTGTGTTGGACAATGGCGTATATTCTACAAGCGAATCATGTAGTATCATACAGTAGGCGGTCGTCTGTGTAGGAAAATTCGTTGACGATTCAAATTCTAAACGTACATCAACTGCTGAAGACTTAAGTGCTTCGTCTTGTCTGCTACAATCGAAAACAAACAGCGGGGCTTTTGATTTGAATAATTCCGGTGTCAGTACTGGGCTGCCGTCTAAACGGTGGTAATACGAACTTTGAAAACTGGCGTACATATTGTACAATAATGCAAAACGGTCTTTCCCAATATCCAAGTTTAAATTATCGTAAGGATAATACTTGTCGTTTAGAAACAGTCTCGCATTGATCACGTTACAGTGATCGAATTCATCAGCGTGTGCTGTCAGTACATTTTTTCTTGCTGTCTGAAACGCTAACACAACAAAGCGTGGTTTTTCTAGCTGACTCGAGGTCTTGACAATCCAATTCTGCCTTTTAGTCTGTGGTAAGGCAGGATACTCGTGCAACTCCCAGGTCCTAAAAGGCATAGTTATCGGGTGGTCTTTCTCTATGAGTCGTAACAGTGATAATCTGTACGCATTAGCTACATGTACATAAGGCATTTTCCAGTAAACTTTATCTAGTTCAAGAACACAATTAGCAGTCGTTTGTCCGCTTACTAAAACCATAGCATTTATGTCGGTAGAAGCACGTAGGAGTATAAGTTCTTGTTTCACATTCAGCACGATGCGTGTATAGTCTTCTGCGAATCCCATTAGCATTTTCAGTGGTATACAAAAATTGAATTCGCCGTCATCATTCACTTTTAATATGTTCGTGGTCGGTGCCACCCAACCTGCGTTTTCCATTGCGTTACGTGTGTTGTTTTTGAGTGATAGAAAAGTTTTAATAGTTGACGTAACACCGACGTTTCTGGTATGGTCCACTACCACTCCGGCCAACTCGTAACGAATCTCTTCAAAGAGAAATGCTATAGCATTGTTCACCAGTTCCACATTCAGTGCAGTATCTGCAGCCGCACTAGGGTTTTTAACCAACTTGCCTTCGATGTAGAGGAAACTTTCTGACGGCAGTGTAAAGACGTCCTGTTGTTGTATTGGCACACGTATTTCATCATTGTTTCCATATCTTGTTGTTGCGTACGGTGCGTGTGAGTGAAATGAAAAGTGTGTGATACTGTCTTCAAAGAACGGTTGCTGCTCCACTGATAATATTCCACTCGCCATGTTACTTGTTTACAACAACAAAACCCAGTGAAATCAGGAAACGGCGGTTAACTGATGTTAATCGTTTCAGTTTCGAACGAGTACTGATGCGTTTCCTAACTGATCTTTCTTCTTCTTTTATTACTGACGACTGTGGTAGCAGCGGTGGCGAAGAAACAAAGTACAAGCCCATGTCTATAGTCGTTTTAGATGTAAACGCACAGTGATGACTTCTCCGCGAAAATCTATTACGTCACCGTCCTGATCGTGTAAAGATAATGTTATGTTGTCCAAACGACTCACATTCACAGGTAGGTATATGACGTTTGTAGGCGATTCAATTATTTTGAATCCTGGTTCGACTGACGGATAGAACGAGTGCAGTGTGTGCTCGGTTTTACCGTTCTTGTATGATCCTTGCGCTATATTACACCTTATCAGTATACTGTTCACTTTTATAATGTTAACTGTGGCGTCAGACGTGTGAGTTTTATTCGCTTCAAGCAGACGCTTTCCCTTGAAACCCAACATATCACCGATACCGTACACTGTTTGTTGAAAGTCAATATCCAGTGCACAAGTCAGCTCACATTTCAGTGTATTGTTGTTAGGACGTAGACTAATCTTTGAGTCTCCTAACTGCTTTTTGAGGAAGGCTTCTATGTCACCGATTTCATAAGCACCTGTAGGTAAAGTTATCAAGTCCCACGTTGTTCCGTCTCGTAGTACTGGAAACACGTTGTTTTTTCCTTCAATCACGTTCGGTATACTGTTGTATGTAGTAAAGTCCAATAGTCCTACATACCATTCGCCGTTTGTTAGTTCGAGAGGCGGGAAAAAGTCACATACAAGAGCAGCAGCATTCGTACCTGTTAAGGTGACCGACAGCGAAGACATCTTGTCGCTTACTGATCACTCGCGCGTTAAGAAGTCCAAACATAAATGCCCGCAGATGACTGTGTGTGGTGGCTGTTCACGTTCGTAATTGTAGTAAATGTCAGTGTCGGTTCCAAAATACTGTGTCAGCTCAAGAGGTGGCTGCATATTACCATACGCATCATAGTAGTAAACTTGTTTGTTTCGCTTCTTGTAGCAAACCCAGTGCGTACCAGGTCCTTCTGCACTGTCTAGATTAACAACTGCACTCTCATTCTTCCATGGTCGTGTGTGTGGTAAAGTGTTACGCATAAAAACTCCTCTGAAATAAGGTATTTTCAAAAGTTTTGCGTACACATACAAATCACTGTCAGACAATGCACGCACTGGTATGCAAATTAGTTTTTTTGTCTGTAAGGACGTAGGTATAGACCTGACGCTATTTTTTTATTGTTACGTTTATGTCTTGGGACTGTTTTGCGTTTGCAGGTCGTTTTGCGTTTGTTCACGGATTGACGTTTAATTCCTGAACCCTTCTTCTTCTTGTTTTTTCTGCAACCACTACGCGAGCTCCCTCCACCCACTGCCGATTTCGCCTTCATCGCTGCCGCTACGGCCGCCGCGTACGCTCTTTCGCTGATGCCTGAATTCAAAGCTTTCACTCGATCCCACGCCTTGCCGGCTAGCACACGATCCGCTACGCGTCTTCGTTCGTTGTCCTTGTACTTAGCGTAAGCGATATCGTGTTCGCGACAGGCTTCGTCCAACTCGTTGATTCCGCGCTCGCCACGTGCCAATCTCTCTTTGAGTTTTGTTCCAGGTCCACAGAATCGGTAGCCCGGTAGGTGTAATTCTACTGGTAATGCGTCCACCGCTCGATTAATCAAAGTAGGTACTGACGAAACGATAGCGGGCACAGTGTTTTTAAGTATTTTTCCAATTACACCACGCCCCATTCTTTTCTTACGAAGTACGTGCATTCTTGTAAACAGATCTCCAATCCTTGATTTCCGTTTCCGTATCGAGAACGTCTATTAAACGCCCCACCTCTTCAATATATTCAGACAGGACTGAACGCTGTGTCGTGCTGTCTTGATATTTATAGACAAACTTTATTAGATTGATTATATGAGCGTGAAATACCTGAGTGACCTTGTACAATTCGGTCTTTATATGTAATTTTAATTCGTGCATTTGTCGTACAGTGACTGCGTCTTTGTCATTGACACCGTTCGCTATATTCGTAATTTTTCTTCCGGCAGCGTAGAAAGTATCGTTTTGCAAACTGATTGTGTGTGCATGTAAAAATTCCAAATTCACTGCGTCTTTGAAGTCAACAGGCGCTTGCACATGCGTTAGTCGACAGTCGTTAACGATTACGTTACCTGCACGATCTTTTTTCAAACTCTTCTCGTCTACGTATCGTTTTGTGGCTGCATCTCTTGATTTAAGCGGATCGTTTAGCATTATTATTCGATGATCTTTGGCGTCTACGGTAGCGTTGTCGTCGTTCTTGTACTGTAAGCATGTGTCCTTTACGTACTGTAAAGAAACAACATCGTGCAACTCTTCAGGATCACCCAAGTTGCATATCTTTTTGTTTTTCACATCAAAGTGACCGTCGTTAGTCACTCCTAAACCGATATCCTCACGCAGACTTCGATGAGTTTCTTTTCGCACTCTTACAGCGCTGTCGTGTCTACCGAACTTGTCTACACTCATATTTATGAAGAAGAACTGATGGTTATAGAACGGTGCGTCTGCTTTTATATGATAATGCCAGTTTCACGTAATTCTTCCAATATCGAAACGATTTCATTCCTATGACCAGTATGGCCGCTATTTTGAGACGCCATTAACAGTCTCAATCTATTAACCAACTCGTTAGGATCATCCCAATGCACGTAATCGATTGCAGTGTTCGGTTTCATCTCCATATAGCCACTCCCTGTACGTTTTCGTGCAAACAATTTAGATATTACTAGTCGGTACTTGACGCCACTGTTACTGTTTATTTGCATATTGTGTTTATATTTTTGTTTGTGTCCGTTGGTTGCTAGTAGTATAGACTTATATTTCCTCATATCATCCTTATTGTATTTTTTCGGTAGTTTCATAAACAAAAGTTCATACAGACCAGGTGTACCCTCGTAAATTTTTCCTTTGACATGAAAGTTGTCGTTATCATCGATTTTTACATTTGAATCACCTATCATAAATTTACCACCTTCGTATCGAACACCATACATGCGATCTATAATCCGTTTACAGTCCGCCGATTCACACAAACGCATATATTTGTTTGCTAATGAATCCTCGCTGAAATGTGAAGCGTTAGGGTTCCAAGCGTCCTCTTCACTGAAATGAGAAGCGTTATGACTTTGCATACCACTTTCGTTTTCTGTTATTACGTGTTGTGTAGGCTCTTCTTGTTTTATCTGCTCCTCCTCCTCCTCCTCCATCATGTCACCACTTAACTTTCGTGAAATAACTTCTAACGGTTCCAGAATCGGTCTGTAATTTTTTCTAAACGCCTCGTCGCTTTCTCTGATACCGTGTTGTAATGCATGATATTTTTTCCTTATGTTGTCGCTTATCGTGTCTATATCATACGCGAGTCGTTCCTCCTTATTCATTGCCATCGTGTGTTAGCAAGAGGACTGATTACATTACTACAGTGCAACCACTTTTATACTTCGTCGGAAACAATTATGAATCGATCAAAGCCGATTCTATATCTACCTTCATTTATTGGCGAGTCTTTGTCTATGACTAGAAATCCATAACGATCCTTCCACGCTTCCATGCAGACGTCTTTGAAAGCATCATATTTCATATCTATGTTAACGTGATCATTGTATGCATGTCGTAAATTTAGATCGTCTTGTTTGAACAATATCAACAAGTTAGCGTTGTCACGTACCAATTGTTTCGGTATCTGGCTATATGTCTGGCATAGATAGAATGTGTCCACACCGCTATGTCTCCCCATAGCAAAATACTTTCGAATATTGTTTTGTCTTTCACACGATACATCATCGAATACGATAACAGAGTCGAGACCAGTGATTTCACTCGGTAGCGGGACTTCTTCGTTCTCGCTGTATGCATGATAACCTAAACCTTCATCAGCGAGTGATTTCATCACTGTTTCTAGCATTCTGTATTTTGGTTGAAATAATGATTTTGAAAACACGTATACGTTGCGGAAACGTAGTCCGTTGACATCAAACAGTAGGTTGAATAGCACATTTGATTTCCCACAGGAACTTGGGCCTGTAACGATACAGCGAATACTGTTCGGTAATAGCGGGCCATGTTTACGCTTAGCACTACCTTCGTCACCAGCCAAAAAGGCCATATCCTTTATTGGTAATTTGTTTGCTTGCTGTACAATCTTCATCTTTGTGAATACCGAAAGCATACTGTTTTCATCACGTGCTGTCACCTTTTTTATATTAGATCTTTCTTATGTATCCACGCATCGTGTTTACCATCGAAACCGAGCCAACGAACACGCACTCTGTCACCTTTGCGTTGTAACACCTTTTCCACTAGGTATACGTCGCCGACTTTGGACTTACTAATCTCGTGCTCGTAAAAACCACCTTTCAACACTTTGTTTAGATGATCTTTTAGCAGATAAGTGACGGGGATAGTAGTGGATTGTACTTTATCCACAGTGAATATTTCGTTAGTCCAATTCGGCGTATAACCTTTGGCGAACGTCATTTTGTGCTTACTTATACGAACACGGTCACCGACTTTAAATTTGGGTGGTTTCGTTGGACTGATTTTAGGCGCTGTGTTCTTCCTTATTCGTTCCAACACTATATGTTCGTTGGCGTCATTCACTTCACTCGGTTTCATACCAATGGTTCTGTGTGTTGTATTGTTGTACGATTTCAGTAATGTAGGTAGTAGATCCAACCAGCGGTAGTGTCCTTGTTCACTGAAAGCTCGATACATGTGTGTCTTCAGTGTGCGATTAAAACGTTCCACTATGGAAGCTTTTTTCTCACTGTAGGTTGAGTAATGTTTCACATTATACTTTTTTAGTAACGCTTGTACTGTGCTGTTGTAATACTCCTTCCCGTTGTCTGTCTGTAAATATTTCATTCGATTAGCAGTTAGTATAGGCTCTAGTGCATGCTTTACTTCTTTTCCTGTCTTTGTTTTCAATGGTACAGCGTACGCGTACTTGCTAAACGCATTGATCACTGTCATCATGTACTTGTACCCTTTGTTCACTCGAGCGTATGGTATCATCTCCACAAGATCCGCCTGGTACAAGTCGTGTAGACCCTTCAATTCAACCGCGCGCCTAACGAAATTCCTTCTCGCTGCTCTGTGTAGCTCTAGAGCTATAGTCTTGCGTGCGTTGTTCATGGTTTAAGATACACTAACATAATACCGGCGTTAAAAATACTATATATATCTATAACAGTTTCTTTGTTTTTCAGTATTCATTCTCACATCTGAATATCATCATGTCCGACCTTCAACAGAATCCAGAACATCAGCAGGAACAGGAACATCCTCAACAAGGTAAAAATTTTTTAAAATACCAATTGTCTCTCTATAATTATGTAGCAAACCAAATTTGTTTGATATGAATTAACTCTGTCTAACCTGTACAAGATAGTCTCTTGACGTTGTTTAGAAATTGATATGACGGAGAAAATTTTTTATGTTCTGACATAGGTTTGTCATCTTCTCCCCAATGTATTGTCTCTTGACATCGTTTAGAAATTGACATGACGGAGAAAATTTTTCATGTTCCACCATAGGTATGTCACCTTCTCTCCAATGAACTAATTCAATTCCGCAACAAAAGCATTTAACTCTATCGTCTATGAATGACATACTATGTCCACAAACATCATAATTTAGCGGATAGTAGTAAAACCCAGCAAACGCTAACTCGTCGGGACTGACAAACGTCACTTCCCAATACTTGAACGATTTTCTTCTTTCACTTTCAATGCTAAAATCATGAGTAGCTGCCATCTTCACAGTTTGCAATAAACTAACGTGTACTATCTATTTATTTACCACAAACATGAATTTGTGTGTGTTATTCATCATTCCTATTAGCTAATACATGTGTTTCTATTGTTTCAGATATGACACGATTTTATATTGTGCGAAACAGTAGTATTAGAGGATGTCTCACAACTTTTAATTACCTGCCTGTGTACACAGAAGAAGAAGATCAAGATATAGTACCGATAATGACCGAGGTGCGACCTTTATTGTGCAAGGATATTCTGGCAGAACAAGCACGTTTACGCAGTATCAAATGGCATATTGCGTGCAGGATACGTTTCACTAAAACTGTGTTAGATGGTGACAGCGGCGAAGAAAAAGAGGTAACCAAAGACGCCGTCTTCCACGGACGTTGTCGTACGTTTCTCACGGACGACAACGACGAGTTGAACTGTCTACTCGATGAATCCTACGATAAAATCATGAACAGCATATCCAATTTTACCCGTGACGGGAGCGGATGGTCGGTGGATGCTGTACTGAAGCTGGAACTAGTTGTTGGACGGTACAGACCTCTAGCAGCGTTCTCCTACCTTCCAACCCCGCGAAAACTTGCACTCACCAAGGCAGTAGTCAACATCAATAACTCCCAAGATGAAATGTGTTTTCTATGGTCCGTACTAGCTCACATACACCCTCAACAAAAGCATAAAGACCGTGTTTCAAAATACCTCTTATTCAAAAACACAATAAATATGTCCGGTATCGAGTACCCTGTTTCTATAAATTCACTTTCTAAATTTGAAACACAGAATCCCAATATTTCTATAAACGTTTTCGGCTATGATATAGACGACAATATCAGAAACGAATCAAAAAATGAGGTTTATCCGTTAAGAATTACCCCCAATAAGGACAGATTACATCATGTTAATCTTTTACTTCTGTCCGATACAAATAGCCGAAAACATTACTGTCTTATCAGTAGCATTAATAAATTGTTATCATCCCTTACAAAACACAAAGAAAAATCATTTTACTGTGACTACTGCCTGCATCGTTTCTCCACAGAACATGGTCTGTCCGATCATCTCCCCTACTGCACACCTCACGGCGAGCAGAAAACCAAAATGCCTACAGAGGAGGAGAAGTTTATGTCATTTAAAAATTACGCGCACTGTCTTAAAGTACCCTTTACCGTTTACGCCGACTTCGAGTCCCTCATCACTCCGCTTCAATCGTGTTCACCTGGTAACAACGTCCCGACGACAGTGCACGAGTTAGGCGAATTCTACTCAGTTGATAGCAACGGTGCCCATCAGAAAATAACTTCTCCTCCTGTATCGTCCACATCATACGAAGCGATGCATATTCCGTCAGGTTTCTCCTATGCTATCGTTGATCATACACATAGACTCTGGAGAGAGGCTAAAGTTTATCGAGGTGAAAACGTTGTAGACACTTTCTTCTCGTGGTTGATGAAAGACGCCGAGGATATGATGAAGGTAGTACGACATAACGTACAAATAATTATGTCCGATGATGACAATGTTGCGTTCACTAACGCCACCGTTTGTCATTTGTGTGAGCGCCCTTTGACAGACGATGACAAGGTACGCAATCATTGTCATCTTACGGGGAAATTCTTGGGAGCAGCCCACAATAGCTGTAATCTAAGCTACAAGATGCCTCGTCATATCCCCGTCTTCTTTCACAACCTTCGTGGCTACGACTGTCACCATTTAATGCAGGGTTTAGGAAAATATAAGGACCAACACGTATCCTGCATTGCAACATCCAGTGAGCGTTACGTGTCGTTCTCCCTGGGTCCCTTGCGTTTCGTAGACTCTTTTCAATTTCTTAATCGCTCTCTGGACACACTCGTTACCAATCTGTCCAAGTCTGGGAGCCAATTTCCTTTGCTCAGAGAGGAAATGCTTAATTCAATTTTTGTATACCACTGAAAATGCTAATGGGATTCGCAGAAGACTATACACGCATCGTGCTGAATGTGAAACAAGAACTTATACTCCTACGTGCTTCTACCGACATAAATGCTATGGTTTTAGTAAGCGGACAAACGACTGCTAATTGTGTTCTTGAACTAGATAAAGTTTACTGGAAAATGCCTTATGTACATGTAGCTAATGCGTACAGATTACCACTGTTACGACTCATAGAGAAAGACCACCCGATAACTATGCCTTTTAGGACCTGGGAGTTGCACGAGTATCCTGCCTTACCACAGACTAAAAGGCAGAATTGGATTGTCAAGACCTCGAGTCAGCTAGAAAAACCACGCTTTGTTGTGTTAGCGTTTCAGACAGCAAGAAAAAATGTACTGACAGCACACGCTGATGAATTCGATCACTGTAACGTGATCAATGCGAGACTGTTTCTAAACGACAAGTATTATCCTTACGATAATTTAAACTTGGATATTGGGAAAGACCGTTTTGCATTATTGTACAATATGTACGCCAGTTTTCAAAGTTCGTATTACCACCGTTTAGACGGCAGCCCAGTACTGACACCGGAATTATTCAAATCAAAAGCCCCGCTGTTTGTTTTCGATTGTAGCAGACAAGACGAAGCACTTAAGTCTTCAGCAGTTGATGTACGTTTAGAATTTGAATCGTCAACGAATTTTCCTACACAGACGACCGCCTACTGTATGATACTACATGATTCGCTTGTAGAATATACGCCATTGTCCAACACAGTACATAGACGTGTTTAAGTCTTATTTTATACATATTTTGTAAATACTAGTTTTAAATATATATATATATTTTCATCATATTTGTAACATTATAATATTGGAGCTATGTGTGTGTATGTATTTTTAATTGTAAAACTAGTTTAGATATATTTTAATACTTGTAACAATATAATCTTGGAACTGTGTATGTTTTTTTTTTAATTGTAAATATTAGTTTAGATATATTTTCATACTTGTAAAAATATAATCTTGGAGCTGTGTATGTATTTTTAATTGTAAAACTGTTTAATATAATCTTGGAGCTGTGTGTATGTATTTTAATAAATGTATACATATATATATATATATTACACACACTTTATTATTATTTGTATAACCCACTCCATAATAATTTGATCATACACATACGCGCGCACGCACACACACATGTATTAAATTCAATAAATAATAATGCGTTTGATAATGTTTTAATGCAAATAATTTTAGGAAAGTCTACATTCTGCATTCATAAGGAGATAGTCACTGCTTACAGCTATGTATGTCCACAACAGAATTAGAGAGAGATATAAATGTCATCATACGCTGTGACCTACTTTCTAAATTTTTTACATTAAAAACGTTTGTTTAAAGCAATTTTTCAGAAAATTTGTAACAGACATAATAATTTGATCATACACACACACATGTATTAAATTCAATAACACGCTTGATAATGCAAATAATTTTTACGTTTAAATAAAAATCTGCACATACATTAAAATTAAAATTAAATAAAATCTGTACAACTTACCAAAACTAGTATGTGCGTTGTCTACACTGAAGGCGTACAAACAGTCTTTCAACTATTAAAAAAGATGCAGAGATTTCACGATGTATCAGCACACGTTGGTGAGAAATTGCCACTATAAAAATACGGTAAGAATATATTTTCAGAAATTGTAATTTGATCATACACACACGCGTACACACACATGTATTAAATTCAATAAATAATGCACTTGATAATGTTTTAATGCAAATAATTTTTACGTTTAAATAAAATCTGTACATACAATAAAAATTATACTCAGTTATTAACGTATTCAAATGTTTCAATAATGCGCTTGATAATGTTTTAATACAAATAATTTTTACGTTTAAATAAAATCTGCACATACATTAAAATTAAATAAAATCTGTACACTTACCAAAAACTAGTATGTGTGTTGTCTACACACCCTTAATGATGAAAGTTGCGTATACTGAATGCGCACAAACAGTCTTTCAACTATTAAAAAAGATGTAGAGATAGATTTCACGATGTATCAGCACATACACAAGCAGTCAAAATGAGAAATTTTCGCTAATTTTCTGTGCGTATATATATTGTACACTGGTAGTGGGAGAAAGCTTGCATGTCCGTTTTTAGAGTAATTACTGTCAGCGGTGTTAATGCTTGACAGGTGTCAAATTAGAAAGTAGAGTTGTCCGTTTTTAGAGTAAATACTTTATAATCCTAATTACTGTCAGCGCTGCTAATGACTAGCGGGTGTGAAATTAGAATGTAGGACGTCGTACACAAGGTTAATGACCTCTGGTTTAATTTAGCGAATAATAACTATATCTAATTCAGTATCGGATCAATGCTGTCAACGTACCCCGAATATGCATGCAATTATTTGTATAGTAATCAGAAATGTGTGTGAGAGAGACATTTTAATAATTTGTAGGTTGTATCTTACAATCATGAAAATTATTATTTAAACTGATAATTGTTTTATTAAAATCTTACAATGACGAAATATTATTATTTCATTGTTTACGATATATATATTTAATGCAAAAATGAATTTTTAAAATTACAATCGTCTGTAAACTATATTTAAGTTCGTGTACACATTCAAATCGTTTGAATAAGGGAATTCTTGTCAACGTTTGCAGTGAGAGAGAGAGAGACATATACAATGTGTGTATGTGTACACAAAACTTTTGAAAATACCTTATTTCAAGGAGATTTTTTTATGCGCAACACTTTACCACACACACAGACTTGGCAGTATATTAATTTCTAAATCGTGGTCAATGACTGCCATGTGTCAAAAAAAAAAAAAAATTATAAGTAGGACGCAACGAGGTAGGTGATAAATATATATATTTCCTGGTGATTACATTTTAGTGTAAAACTGATGACATAAAGAGAGAGAGTTTATATCGTGATCGACAACTGTGTCTAGAGACAAAGAGAGAGGAGGGGAGAGAGAGTTGATATCGAAGTCGTCGTCAACAATTTACTATAATATAGATTGAATTTCCCACCGAAGAAAAATGTTGGCAGATCTGTTCTATATACACACAATAATGCAGGATTGGTAACCCTGATCATATATTTTAATATACACTATAATACACACACATATCAAGTTTGAACCCATACATAGGTTGGTAAACCTGATCATATAGATTTAATATACATTATAACACACAACAAATTTGAACTCATGCAAGGTTGGTAACCCTGATCATATATTTAATATATACACTATAATGCATCAAGTCGGAACCCCCCACCATAGGTTGGTAAACCTGATCATATAGATTTAATATACATTATAACATATTTGAACTCATGCAAGGTTGGTAACCCTGATCATATATTTAATATATACACTATAATGCATCAAGTGATAGAAAGTGAAAGTGATCTAAGCTCGCGAAAGGCGGCATATAAAAAAATAAAAAATTATATTCGCGGATGCTGTGGTCCAGATACGCGAAAAAGTCGCGGATCTTGGCACAGATCAGCGAAAAAGTCGCGGATGCTGTGGTCCAGTAGAAAGTGAAAGTGATCTAGGCTCGCGAAAGGCGGCATATAAAAAATTATATTCGCGGAAATTAGAAAGTGAAAGTGATTTAGGCTCGCGAAAGGCTGCATATAAAAAATTATATTCGCGAAAATTCGCGGATACTGCGGGTCCAGGGTGGTGGGGAGAGCGTGGGAAAAAATCTTGGACCGCGGGAACGGCGGCATCTCTTTGATCTTGTTTTTTAGCGTTTTTTATGTTTTTTAAGAAAGGCGGCATTCCTTTGTGGGTCAGGAACCCCATTTTCCCTCTTGACGGCATATATTTGAACTTGACGCGCGAAAGGCGCCATGAAATTTGATTGGTCGATGCTGCTGGTCCAGCGGTGGCGGTGGGGGAATAACGGTACTTTAGTCAGAACCCCCATTTTCCCTCTACTCTCACCTGTTCTAGAATTCGGTCACTAATCATTATTTTTGTTATAATTGGCTCCTTGCCTCGAAATGCCATTATCTTTATTTTTGTAGAGGAGATTTTCATATTGTATTGTTTGCAAATCTGATGTAGCTTATCAGTCTTCAAGTAAATCGTCGGAATAGATTAAAAAAAAAGTAGCGTAGGACTACCAAAGATCAAAGTGGTGTATAAGTCTAGACGTAACAAGCAAACGCCTATACCGAGTAACGAAGATTATGATAATGATGATGATGATGATGATGATGATGATGATGATGATGATGATGATGATGATGATGATGATGATGATGATGAAAAAGGACATTCAACCTGTCACATAACGAACTTGCTTTTTTTTTGTATGAAGTCGACTCGACCGGACCTCGAACCCCCTCCCCGGCCTAATTATAGATACGACACTGGATCAATAAGACGGAAGAGTCACATAAAAGGCAGATGCTATGTAAGCAGTCTGTCTAGGAGAGAGAATCTGATTTGTCACTATGTCAAAAGATGGTAGTCTACCAGGTGGCTTAACTACAGATCAGTATCCTTTACCAGAGAAGTTTTTCAAAATTCTTATCAGTCTTCAAGTAAATAATCGACGGAATAGATTTAAAAAAAAAAAAATGAGCTGTGGGACGACCAAAAAACGGGTGGTGTATACTTGAAGACGGAACAAGCAAACGCCTCTGTCAAGTAACGAAGATTATGGCGATAATGTTGATTATGATGAAAAAGGACATTCAAGGGAGGCCGACAAGTCGGCCCGAACGGTCGGCCTGTCACACAACGCGAAACCGTCTCCAAGTTTTAGTTTAAAAATCATACAATTTGTCTGTATTCAAATTACTGACATTTCACGTTGTCTTCGTCTCCACCAGCCGGTCTCTCTCGAGTCGTGAACTTGAACTTCCGGGTTGGGTCTGGTTGGCGCCAGAAGGGTCAAACGGTATACAACGCGGCCCGCTGCTGTTGTGGCTGCAACTAACTTCTTGACCGAAGTAATTAACTACGTGGTGCGCATGTGTGTGTGTGTGTGTGTGTGTGTGTGTGTGTGTGTGTGTGTGTGTGTGTGTGTGTGTGTGTGTGTTTTGCACGCTGACTGACTGCGGGAACAGACAGAGAGAGAGAGAGAATACACGATAGTATGCAGCGATACAGAATACTTAGTACACTTTAATTGGCCACTTCTTTTATTTTTCTTTCCTCCGTATTTTTTTCTCTTCTATATCTAACCTTCCGTTGTATTATACGCTACACTACCGGCGCGCTGTGGCAGTTAATTAATTTAACCCTGCGTATTAATTACTGTAAACAGCGACACAAAGTGACGACTCATGTAAGAAAAAATTAACTTTAACAAAATATTCCACCGGTTCGCAATCGAATAACTACGAGGGTCAATTGAAAAGTTCGCGGAGCGACATCTACAGCTTAGTGGTAGAACTAAAGTTTTTCGTGTGTTGAAAGATTCATATTTCGTGTAAACACCTGTCAATTTACGTGATGTGGGAATCTCTCTGAACTGTGAAAGACTAAATAACATACCTTTACGACATTACAGGAGAGTCTACGTGTTTCTCGAATGTTCCAGAGGAATCCGGCTGTAATGTTGTGTGCGTACGTGATTTCAACATGCGTTCGCGAGACTTTTCTAGACGTCGCCAGCCGCGCGCGCTGTATCAAGGCCCCAATAAATTACGTCCTAGTGTAGAGCTGACGCGTAGTATGTGGAATGTTCTGGTGTCTCAGCGGGTTATAAATACAAGGCTTCAGCGGCGCTTAGTTTCAGTTTGAGTGACGATTTACACGATACGGTTTGAAGTATTGTGACGAAGTGTTAAGTGTTTTATAATCGTGCGGGACAATTGTAATACAATTGCGTTTTATATTAGTTGACATTTGATTGCGTGTGAACAATTTTTATTTGATTTGTTGTAAAAGACTATCTCGTTGATTACAAACTGTTTAATTATGATAAATAAAGCTGGTGATTAATGACTTAATTGGTGTCTTGTATTTTGTTTTGCACTGTACCATACGACGATCAGTTAGACCGTCGTAACAATACGTTATGCGAATAGACCGTCATAGTCGCAGAGGGGCTGCAACAACTAATGAATAGAGTGACAGACAGCAGCCGTAGATATGGTCTAGACATCAATGTTAATAAAACGAATCTAATGATTGTATATAACAACAAGTTCACAAACTGCACCCTTAATATAAACCAAAGGCCAGTTGAACGTGTAAGCAAATTTACATATCTTGGTTCTATAATCAATGAACAATGGGCCCAGTCTCAAGAAATAAAGAGCAGAATTGAAAAGGCAAGAGCAGTGTACACTAGAATGAGCAGTTTATTCAAAAGTCACGATTTAACAGTAAACATAAAGATGAGACTTTTACACTGCTACGTATTCTCGGTCCTCTTCTACGGTGTAGAATTTTGGACTTTGACAGAAGCCACAACTAAAAAATTGTTGGAATCTTTCTAAATATAGCTTTACCGTAGAATACTGAGCATTTCATAGACAACGCATATAACCAATGTTGAAGTTCTTAGAAAGATGAAGAAAGAAAGGGAAGTTATTAACACAGTGAAGATAAGAAAGCTTCAGTATCTGGGAGATCTCATGAGAAATAAACAGAGATTTTACTTTTTGCAGTCCATACTACAGGGAAAAGTACTTGGAAAGAGAGAAGCTGGGCGACCGAGAATTTCATGGCTGAGAAATTTAAGGACCTGGTTTGGCATGAATACAACTGACTTATTCCGTGCAGCAGGAACTGTCAGAAGAAGAAGACCTGTTAATTTCGAAATCAATCTCTTAATTTATTCGTTCTTTACCAGCTGAACGATATTTACGTGTCATGCGTATTTTGAAAAATCGACAAAATCAAATATCGTGCCGTGATTACTTGTTACAAAAAGGTCTAGCGTCAATGGAAATAAACAATGAAATAGTAAAGTGTTAGTAGAGGATGTGCCTTGAAAAAAAAGGAATTGTTCAAGATCGAGATGGGCACTCGAGTTTAAATCTGCTCTTTTACGGATCATTGGAGGTGACCCCCGCCGTGGATGTCCAAAAAGTGCAACAAGTCCTAATGCGGCACCAACCTAGTGCAAAGTTTTTTGCACCAAGTTCTTGAGTTAAAAGTATGATAAAAACAAGTTCATGTCAGACGTTTATGATCTTATCCACTCTCAACCGCCGGTCTTCCAACAACGGGTATGAAATTCTTTTAATGATATCTGGAGTTGTTCCATTTTTAAACGTCCACTCACGGGATAATCTTCGTACGACCTCGTTTAAAATCGAGTGCCCATTTACAAGCCATTGGTTTTAAAGGGCAGCGTCTCCTAACGTAGATATTTACCATTTAACTGTAAATTTCCATAGGTGCTATACCTTTTTTAACAAAGAATCCAATGGCACCACGATGTTCGATCGAATTTTTTTAAAACACCCACGACACGTAAGTTTCTAACAGCTGATAAACAACTAAAAATTGACAGGTAGACTTGGTTATTAAAAGTTGTTTAGTTCAAATATGAATCTTACAACACGCGAAAAATTGTAGTTCTACCCTTAAACTATAGATGCCGCTGCTCGAACTTTTCAACTAACGCTCGTACACCGTTTATTGTAATACGCATGTGGGTGTGTTCACGTCACATGGATGTACTTATGCTAGACGGCTCAAACTGGCTTCTCATCTGTGTATGTGCGCGCGCGCGCGAGCTTGCGTTTGAAGCGATTGTGTATTTGGACATAACGTCCAAATATATTTTATATTTGTATAATTGCATTATTTTATGATATAAAATACCTTTTCACAATAGGCCTATAAAAAACATTTTGATTACTTCAAAATAAATTAATATCTGTTTTCTTCTACTTCTTCTTCTTCTTCTTCTTCTTCACTACCGATTTCTTCCATTTATCCGTTTCCCTTCTTTCTTTCTATAACATCTTCATCCATCCCTTCCTTTATCTCGACTTCCTCTCATAGTTTTTTTTAACTTCGTCTGCTTTCTCCTCCTCCTACTCCTCCATCTTATAATTCTCCTCCGCTTCCTCCGCCACCACTTCTGTTTTCCTCTCTTATTTCTCCTCCCATCTTCATTCTCCTCCCCCGCCTTTATATCTCATCTTCCTCCTCCTTCACTACCTCCTCCTCCTCTTCTCCACCGCTTCCTCCTCATCTCCTTTCTTGTTCTGTTTCTTCGTCTCCTCTAAGTCTTTTCCTTTTCATTCTACCTCTGCCTCTTACGATTGTTCGTTCTTCACCTTTCCGCTTTTTCATATTTGTCTTTTCTCTACCGGAGATCGAATGACTCAAATATTGTGTTTTTCAGTCTCATTGTTCAGCTTCTCCTCTCTGTAATAATGTTGAGAAAAGGTACAGACGTTTCAAGCATCAATTTTAGAATTTGGTTTAATGATCATCAAACGAATGACACAAAACTTTATTAAGTCGTTGTGAAACCACTGCAACAACAACAAAGACTCCACGACTGTGTGGTTATAGTGTTGTAATGGAATTACATGACAATTTTGTTTACTTGTAGTAATAAATCAATTTTAGAAAACTAGTAATAGTTTAGTATTGTTTTAAGGCTTTCACGACCGGTGTCAGCCTTCACCACAGTACTGTGGACCTGACGTACGACACCCCGCGTTACGTTGACTCGAATATCTACTGAAGATGGCAACCAGTGGTGTTGCTGAAACGTTTAGTTTGAATGTAAACCTTAGACCACGCCCAAACTGCCCGGTAGATATTACTAGTAATAGTTTATTTATTTTTTATTATCTTGTATGTTATGTGTTGTCGTACAGTCGTAAAACGTGTTCATACATTCTACTTTCGTGGCTTCGCATCGACGTCTTGATGTAGGTCTACCTCTACGTTTGTTACGATACGGCAGACATTCGTAATTGCGCGAAGGAATTTAATTTGACTGAGCTCTATTGCTTGCCGACTTGATGGTCCCAGAGCTAAAAGTTGTAAGTGCATAATATCTTAATTAAACTTTAGGAGATGAGTCGCCTGTAGTCGAGAATGAGTTCTGAGTATCTTCCCACTACCCAGTCAGTAACGTACCTTGGCCACCGGAGGCCCCCCTCCCATAAGACGGCTGTTTACAATCCAATTTAAGAGGTTTGTCTGAAAAATAATGAGACTGAATTTTTTTCCCAGGAAGTGGCTACACTGAAACCAACAATACAGCAGCTGTTAGCTGTAACATTTGTTTACATTCGTAAAGTGTTCAGCTTCTTAACTTTAACAAATTTGGCTGTGCCATAGTTTTTATAATTGTTTGTTTTGTGTCATGTCACAAAAATGGAGCTTAGTAATGTTGAGCAGCGTTATGCAATCAAATTTTGTGCCAAACTCCAAGACAGTGCAACTGAAACATTTAACAAGTCAAAACAAGCTTACGGAGATGAAGTCCCGGGCTCAGGGTTTTAGGTGGCACAAAGTTTTTTTGCATGGCCGTGAAACCTGGAGGATGAACACCGTTCTGGACGACCAAGAACAGCACGAACTGACGAAAATGTGTTGAAAGTGAGAGATCTCATAAAGTCTGATCGTCGTTTAACGGTGACAATGATTGCTTATGAACTAAATTTAAATCACCGGACAGTTCATTAAATTTTGACGCATGATGTGAACATGAGCAAAATCTGCGCAAAAATGGTTCCAAGAAATCTCACTCAAGAACAGAAGGACAACCTAAACAATGTCTGTCTTGGCCTTCTTGAGCGCATTGAAAATAACAAAGATTTTATGAAAAGTGTCATAACAGGTGATGGATCGTGGATTTTTTAGTATGGTACAGAAACAAAACGGCAAAGTGAAGAGTGGCACACAAAAGACTCACCACGCCAAAAAAAAAGCAAGAAAGACAAAATCCAAGATCTAGTCGATGCTCATTACTTTTTTCGACATTCGAGGTATTGTGCATAAGGAATTTGTGCCTCAAGGACAGGAAGTCAATCAAACTTACTACCGTCAGGTTCTTGAGAGACTCAGAAAAAGGGTCATTCGTGTCCGGCCAGGGATTGCTGACTTTTGGATGCTTCATCACGATAACGCTCCACGTCACACCGCACTTTCTGTGAACGAGTATTTGGCCAAAAAGGGCATTCCTGTGGTATCCCACCCCCTTAATCTCCTGATCTTAGTCCATGTGATTATTTCCTATTTCAAAAAATCAAAGGCCAACTCCGGGGCCGCCATTTTGGAAGTGTGGAGAACATCCAGAAGATTGTGACGGACCAGCTAAAGGCATTGACAGTTGAAGACTTCCAGTACTGTTTCAATCTATAGGAACAGCATCTCCGTAAGTGTGTGGCTTCTCAAGGGAACTACTTTTAAGGAGATAAAATTGATTTATAACTAATGCATCAATAAATAATTTTGTACTATCAGTCTCATTACTTTTAAGACAAACCTCGTATCTTTAAGTAATACATAGCAAAAACACTTTACTGTTATATATTTATTGTCTTATTACAGTATTGATACATCTAGTTAGGAAACCTTATGAGAAGCTGTAGTAATGTATGAAATAAAAAGGATTAAATTCTGGATCTCTCTTAGTGTTGCGTTTCAGAACGTGAAAATAGAACATTTGAAAATAAATTAAAGAAATTACCAAAAAACTTAATTTTCCAAATCTGGCGGTCCCCTACTAAGTGTCGGTCCGCCCCCTTTAGTCCGCTACCCAGTACGTTTGTCGAAGCTTGTGGATTATTTTTACAACTTTTTGTCCGACGTGGTTTCCAGTACTCTCACCGATATACACGGAGTCCCAGATATTTACGTGCGTTCGCTCGACGAACCAGATATATATATATATATATATATATATATATATATATATATATATAACTGTATTTAATTTCCGCTCGTTGAAATAAATACATATGTTAAATGTTACGTATCACTGAACATTTCGTGGCTGCTTTTTACTTATTCGGTTTGTTTTCAAATCACTCATCTGCTGAGTCACATTGTTGCTAACGTACACCTCAGAAAAACGTACTGACAAAGAAACAAGACAACAGAATTCTAACACACAAATTAAAATTGCTGAGCAGGGTTAAACGTTACGGTGGATTACGAAAGTACTAAGCGATACGAAGCGATTTAAATATATTGTATGTTATGTTATCACACAATAAATAAATTCTGCAAGTGTACAATACGTTTTATTTTTGATCACTATATATACGTACATCTGACACACGTTATACACATCTTCAGAGCTTTGAAACCTTCATGTTGAAACTTCAAGTTGAAACTCTCAAAGTTAAAAGTTTCATGTAGAAAACTTCATATTGACCCTTCATATTTAAACCTTCATGTTGAAACCTCCATTGGTAAATCTTCATATTGAAACCTTCTTCTCGCAACCTTTATAATTAAACCTTCATTTTGAAACCTTCATGTTGAAACTTCATGTTGAAACTTTCATGTTGAACCTTCATATTGAAACATTCATGTTGGAACATTCATACTGAAACCTTCATATTCAAACCTTCATGTTGGAACATTCATATTGAAACCTTCTTGTTGCAACATTTATAATTAAACCTTCATATTGAAACCTTCATGTTGAAATCGTCATGTTGAAACCTTCATATTGAAACTTTCGTATCCAAACTTTCATGCTGGAATACTCTTATTGAAACCTTCTTGTTGCAACCTTTATAATTGAACCTTCATATTGAAACGTTCATGTTGGAACATTGATATTGAAACTTTCATATTCAAACCTCTGAAGATACAGATCCAGAACGTACGTCAGATGCAGTAGCGTAATTGGGAGCTGCTCCTGGAAGAGGATGAGACTAGTTTGAAGGTTGGACCCTCAGTTTTCCTCAGAACAGATGAAAAATTCAGGATTCTTCGCGAATTTTATAAATACTTTTTATAAATGTATTGCGTCTCAAAGTTTTTTTAGTAAAGCAACGTGAATTATATTCCAAATATTCAAAACTGATTAATTGTTATTCAAATTGAAGGTGATAAACCTCACGTTATTAGGAGTCACTTTAATTCTAAAGTTGTATTCTTAATAGATCTTGTGAAAACGAGATTTCCTCATATTTTTCTGAAGATATTTCAAAAACTCGGTTTACACTATATTTTAAGGAAATTATCTCAAGAATATTTTAACCAACTTACAGTTCGCAATTCAACAACTTAATGCAAAATGGTGCAATAGAATCTTCCATTTTTCCGATTTAAAGTCAAGAAACTGCTACTTACATCTGCAAAGACGACGTTTGAAACAAGACAGATATTAGGCTAAATGAGTTATGACACAGACAACCCTGTAAAGAGAAGTGTAGACCAGAAAGGTAAAGGTAGATTGATACGTTCTGCCTTCATTTTCTGAAGCGTGAGTAATTGTTGTTTTAAGGCTGTAAATAGATAGGCTATTTACCAAAGTTCAATTATTATTATCATTATTAAGGAAACTTTAAATTATACAAATACCTACTGTAATTCCCTTTATCTCTACACTTAACTGGGAACTGGGTTAGACATACTTTAAGTGGTTACGGAATTTCGCTGAAATTTTTAATAGCTCTGAGAGGAGATTGTCCCCCCCCCCTCATCAGTACCACACTGGTGAGATGTATATTTAGTGGTAAAAAGTAAAATAACAGACACGGATGCAGAAGTAAATTATTTCTTGATAATATAATATTATTACGACGGTGTCACGGATCGTCGAATTGTACAGTGGAAAACAATGGAGTCAATAATTACAAACTTTAATTAGTCACAAATAACGATTCGAAATCAACAAGGAAATACCATACAATAATTCAGTTAAATTTGTCCACACGCAATAATAAAGTCAACTATTAAGAGTTCCGCGCTAATTATAACACAGTAAACACTTTCAACAATCACTTGATCCGCACTTAAGAAATCGCCCATTGTAACTAACTTCTAAGCCGGCCGCTGTTGCTTATATAGGCCCCGCGAGTGTTCCAGAATAATTTTCCATTCTTTTGGCGGCGTCCCATCATGATTTGCGCAGTTACAAGTGCTCTCGATCAGCTTGGAGTGCTACTTGAGTGGACGGCCTTGACACAGACGCCGCACGCTGGGCTAGTCGAGAAGCGTGTAGAACAACAGTCTCGTATTTTCGAGAAGGTTCCGTAATTATCGTAGTAGTATATTAAAACATATAAACACTGCAAGAAACTCAAAACGTCAAACGTTACTTACAAAGAAAAGATACATATATTCAAACACTTTTTGCTACAGTCTGTTTCTTGATGTATATAATATATTTAATATTTATAATGAATTTACCTCAAGATATTTTCTCCTTATTTGTAACATGTTTCGGAGAGGAGTGTTGCAAAAATGATTGAAAGAGGAATGAATGTTAGGAGAAACGTTGATCGCGCAAGGAAACAGGCAATGCTCAGGCAATACCTGAGTGTGTAATAGGCACCTCTTATACGAAGTACACGTCAGAATATGAACAACCAACACTCTTCTCCGTATTGAATTTGTAAGACGAAGACAAACATTTTAAGGAAGAGGAGGAGAGCAAACGTGCAACCAACAAAGCGTAGCGCAAACAAATATGTACTGCGTTTGTATTACAGGCATGACTGCGCTCGTGCCGGGGCATGTATTGACTGTCAGTCAAGCGGTGATAAGTACTGCTCGCTCGGCTCAGCTCGCCACTGATAACGATTACGGAAGTCGTTTTTCTAGTTACGGTATTGCTATGGACGACGGAATGCTTCTTGATTGCTGTTTAAACATCGCGTCACATCGCCCGACGCAAACGGTTACCGTTAATGACTGAAGGCGCTGTGTTGCGCAAACGATGAGTCTTCTGTACTGCAGACAAGCGTATGTAGTAAACGGTAATGATAATAAATGTATCCTCTTCCTCCTCAGATATAAGATATGTAACTTTTCACATGATTACCAAAACTGCTATACACGAAATACTCTTCTGATAACTAAATACATACAATCGCGTTACTTTACGGTGGCCGCTTCATACTGCGCGAAAAGTGAGGGTAGTGGAGAGATTAAGTGTGCTCAGTTGTAACACTTCATTTCAAAAACGTCCGGCTTTATGGGTGCCGTTGACTATTTAATTATTTCAACTCGGATTTTACACATTGTTGACATTTCTGGATTTCATTCAACTAACTACTATTTGTAATTTTACTCAGTATTACTTGAAATTTTATCAAATATGTATTTGCAATACCAGAACATTGTTAATTGTTACATAATGTAAATAATAAATAATTACTAGTATAGGCCGCTTTCCTGTCCTGAATTGTTTTATTTTCCTGAGATATTAAATTCTTTTTGCCCTTATCTCTTGACGTTCATTTAATACACTTCTTTATTTCTAATCTTCTTCCATTTAAACCCTAAGTTTGTAATAACTTTTCTTAAAGACGATAAGCTACCTTGAAAGTTTACACTAGATTTAAGAAGTTGATGAAATTTTCGTAGTGTAGGATATGTTTGTTGTGCAGAAAATAATAATTAAATGAAATATAGGCCTATAAGGTAAATACTTCATGGTAAATGTTTTTGAAAACGTATCAACACTTACGCACTCAATGAGATGCGCCGTTACACTGACAAAAAACAGGGTTCTGCGCATATCACTTTCACCAAGGTTGCCGGCCACCATAAAATACACAAGTAGTGCATGTTCTCAGTGACGTGTTTAGAATTAGGCATTGGGGGGGGGGGTCGGCTTCGTACAAGAGAAACAACAAGTTAAGACCAATCAACATTACTATCTTTAAAGTGGCTGAAAAACGCATGATAATATCTTGAAATCAATCCCATTAAAGTAAACGGTAATAGCACAATAAAATTGAAACATAGTTAAAAGATACTGAATTGTTTTTCCTACATTTCAAACGTACACTCTACTGCCGTGTACGTTTTATATTTTAAAAAGAGCTACCACTATGCAAACGTATACAGCTGAAAGAGCTACCACTATGAACGTATACAGCTGAAAGAGCTACCACTATGCAAACGTATACAGCTGAAAGAGCTACCACTATGAACGTATACAGCTGAAAGAGCTACCACTATGCAAACGTATACAGCTGAAAGAGCTACCACTATGCAAACGTATACAGCTGAAAGAGCTACCACTATGTAAACGTATACAGCTGAAAGAGCTACCACTATGCAAACGTATACAGCTGAAAGAGCTACCACTATGCAAAGAATACAGCAGAAAGAGCTACCACTATGCAAACGTATACAGCAGAAAGAGCTACCACTATGCAAACGTATACAGCTGAATGAACTACCACTATGCAAACGTATACAGTTGAAAAAATAAAACAGCCTAAAAGTTAAGCGATTACTAAAATTCGTCAACTTTTTCGACACTGTGGGGAGGGGGTCCGGTCCCCCCCCCGTAAATAGGCCTGTGAATAGTCTTGTCACTGTCCACAACTCGTTGTTGGCTTTTCGAATATGATTGTGTTTTTCTTCTCCACTCTTTCCAATACATTTCGACGTTTGCTCTGATGACTTCTTCCAGAGTGTCGTCTGTCTTTGAAGAGAAATTCGTTTCGTTAACGACAACATTCCAGCGCCCAGCCCAGTAGTCGTATGATTCTACGATCGCAGGTATAAAGCACCGTGTCGTCTGCGCATAGGGTTATCTGGATTGGGTACATCTTCGAGGTTGACGGATCATAGGAGAGGGGCTAGGATACGTCTCTCGAAAGAGACTTATTCTTCTGCTCTGACACAGGCGCATGTTCTCTCCGTTTTAAAGCTAGCTATAAAATAAAGGTAACAGTCTGGAAGCCGAATTTCCCAAAGTCTGTACAAGACCTCGCCGTACCAGACACTGTTAAAGGCGTTTTCTTAAGTCCAAGAAAACAACTACGGTCTGTTTGTTATGGCGCCGTTTCTACCCATCTCATCGACTGACGGACCTATTGAATGGCCTGAGCGAAATTCAAACTGATCAGGGATCACGACGTCAAAGTTACGAAGAGAGTCTTGTACAGGTCACTGAGCGAGACGCTCGAATATCTTTTACGTAGTCTTTTACAGAATACTCACAAGGCTGAAGGCTGTCTGCATGGGCCGGACGTCTCACTATAGTTCATTATGGTTAAATGGTGCGTGGTTCGGGATCACTGTTCCATTTCTTGGAAAAGTAGATCGGTCTGAGGAACGCGTTGAATAGTTCGACCAAGAGGAAACAAATTGCTTGTTCACCCCTGATGGATCTTCCGGTTCGGATGCCATTTTGATTGGAGCTCGCGAGCCGATCAGAAGTCTCGCTGAATTATTTTGCAATACGAGTGACTTTTTTTTTACAAAATTGTTAATCAAGTTGTTTCTATTGCTTCTCTTGGTAATTAATATTTTATTCCACCGACTGAAAATTGCTAAACATAAAGCAGTGGCGCAGCGAGAGAGGTTTGGAAGCTTAACCCCCCCCCTCCACAAAGATAAAAATACCGGTATAGAGAACCAAACATGGCTTCCATGTTCTAAGATTTATATTTAAAATCATTTTCGAAATGAAATATTTCCATACAAACTACTTCTTCCTTCAGCCTTAACCACAGTACTGTGGTCACTAACATATACCACCTCACGTTAGGGCACTCGATTTTCACTGATGATGGCAGTCGATGGCACTGCCGAAACGTCTGGTTTTGCAGAAAACATTGGACCACGGCCAAACAGCCCGGGAAGGAATTTTAACAACAAACTACTTCTTTGTTGCCGTTAAAATAGTACACATAAAAAAGTATCCCCTATCCTTCAATTATCACTTTCATTTATAGAAAATTACCCCCTCCCCATTCAACTACCCTTTTCATTTATAGATATTTCATCTACCCTTCTACCGTGGATTATTATGACCTTCTTTTCAGGATAATTTATTTATCAAAATTAAGTGTAGTTTCCTCCTCCTATGGCGCTACAGCCCAAGTCGGGCCCTGGCCTCCACCAATCTCCGCCTCCAATCCACTCTATCCACTGCAACCCTCCTCCAGTTTCTTATCCCCATGTCCCTCGCGTCCTCTGCAACGCCATCTTCCCACCTCTTCCTCGGTCTGCCTCTAGGTCTCGTTCTCTCCCATGTACCCAGCAAAGCCCTCTTGGGGTTCCTGCCATCCTCCATTCTCATAACATGTCCGGCCCAACGCCATCTTTATATTCTTATAAATTTTGAGACTGGTATCTCTTTATATATTTGATATACAGATTAAGTAGTTTACTTTTCTGTAAACGTTTCTGTAAACTACAACTATAAAACGTTGCAAGTAAACTACCCCTTCCCCTTAACCGATCTTCACCAAAATAAATAGGCCTTGAGTCCTCTACAACTCTGGCACATATGGAAAATATTATTTGATTCTCTTTGAATTTACGGCAGTTATCGTTCGCCATAGAAAAAATTCTACACACACACACACACACACACACACACACACACACACACACACACACACACACACACACACACACACACACACACACACACACACACACACACACACACACACACACACACACACACACACACACACATTTCGGAAAATGACTTTTCTTCATATTTTGAGAGTAGTACAATCAGAATCAGCCCTACAACACAGAAGTAAAAAAAAAAAATGAAATGTCAAAAATTAAAGAAATTTGCCGGTAAAAATTTAGACGTACAAATTGAATTAAATAATTAGGTTAATTAGCAATGTCAGTAGGAACATTTTAAACTGTGATACGCTATAGCAATCTTGAGAGTACAAAACAACTTCCTGTAAACATTGCTGCATTCACGGATGGTTCAACTGCTTAACCCATGTTTTGAGATTGTGTCCTCTTAGCACTTCCTCTATTCATACTTGATATAGATCTTCGCATGCTGTTTGTTGACTTTAGACAGGCATTTGATGGTGTGCGAAGGGTAAAACGATATGAAGAGATACGGGATATGTGAATTCCTTTGAAACTCTTAAAGTCAACGAAGATGGCCATGAGATTCGCAGAAGCCAAAGTTACGTATGAGGATATGCTGAGTGAAACATTTGCATTAAGTAATGGAGTTAAGCAAGGTGATGAGTTATCGGCCACTCTCTTTATTATTGCGCCACGCTATGCCATAAAGACATAGATTATAGAGGAACAATATTAAATAAGCCAAGCCAAATATGTGCTAACGTTGACGATGTTGTGATAATAGCCAGACCAAGACAACGGCTAGTTGAGGTATGCAAGGAGCTGAATCAAATATCCGCTGGAATGGGACTGAATCTAAATATCAGCAAAACTAAATACACGCTGATCTTTGTATCAGAAAGGAGAAGAAATTTATATAATTTATGCATAGAGGATTGTTCATTTGATGCAATTAATAAGTTCAGATACCTGGGTAACATAATAGGTAATGAAGGGTCCATAAGCACGATGATACATGACAGGATACATATAGGAAATAGGACATGTTATGGCAACAGCAGACTATTGAGAAGCAAACTCATTAGTCTAACACAAAAATAAAATTATATAAGACACTTATTAGACAGGTTGTTACTGATGGAGGCGACACTTGGACATTAACAAAAAAGGAACAAGAAACACTGAGAAGATTTGAAAGAAAGATTCTACGACGTGTTTATGGTCCGATTAAGGAAGATGATTAATGGAAAATAAGAAATAACCGGGAGATAGATGAGCTATTGAAGCACGATGACATTGTGAGATTCGTAAAGGCTCAACGAATACAATGGCTAGGTCACCTAGATGCATATAGATGATCAGCGTATGCCAAAGAAAATCCTCAGGGCATAGATGTATAAAAGCAGAAAGTGGGGTCGACCTAGGATAAGACGGTTGGATGATGTGCTGAAAGATCTAAGAAAAATGGATGTGAGAGGATACGCTGAGATGGTAACGGATAGGAGACATTGGAGAAGATTGGTGTTGGAGGTCAAGGCTCTCGTTGGGCTGTAGTGCTAAAGAAGAAAAAGCACTTTCTTTTTTCTTCTTATCTGACATTACAGCCTTTGGTGGGCTTTAGCCTCCTCAACAATACTCCTCCATTCTTCCCTGTTCTCCTCCCTTACTCTCCACCCTCTGATTTCCATGCTAGCAAGATCTGTTACGCCATCCAACCATCTCATCCTTGGTCTGCCTCTAGTCTAGTAATATATAATCCAGCATTCTTATAGGGACTTGTTTCCTCAGACATTCTTTCCATGTCCCAGCCAACGCACCTCTGTGACTTGATGAATTTCACTGTCTTTTCCATGTATGAGGGCCTGTAGTTCATTGTAATTGGGTATTCTCCAAACGCCTTCTTCTCTTACTGGGCCATAAATTTTAAACAATATTTTGCGCTCAAATGATTTTAAAACAGTTCTGTCATTCTCTGTCAAAGTCCACATCTCAGATCCATGTGTAACAACTGGCCGCACAAGAGAATAATATACTTTCAGTTTTATACCTCTTGTACCAAGACTTTTTAAATATGTTAATATTTGCAAAGTATTAACAAATATTAATAATTGCTTGTATCCTTTCTATTATACTCATTCTAACTTTCTTTATTACAATAAAATAATTTGCAAGTAAGGATCCTTTTTATTTAGATTTTCATAGTTTCACTTACAAATATCCACATTTAAGACCAAGGTGATGGCTTTTCGTGGACTGATGCCGTACGGGCAAAAATTGTTATAGATGGTACTGTCCTGGAACAAGTCAGAAATTTTGAATACCTCGGCTACACTGTGTCTTATAATACCAGTAAAGACGTGGTGAATAAGTTGCATAAGTTCAACCTTATGTGCGGGACCATCAGCCGAACTCTTAAGTCAGCAAGTAAAGAAACACGCTTAAAATTCTACAAAGTGATGGCCCTTCCCACACTTCTTTATGGGTCTGAGAATTGGACTTTAACGAAAGGCCAGGCCAGACGAGTCGTATCCAAGCGGCTGAAATGAGATTTCTCAGGCACGTGGCAGGGTATACTCTCCATGATCGTAGAAGAAACACAGACAAACGGCAGTAACTGAATATTATAAGAGTATACTCGACAGGATTGCTCAGTATCGGCTGAATTGGTGGGAATATCTTTGCCGAATGGATGACTGCCGCATCCCCAAACACCTATGGAACTATAAGACGAAGGGACTGAGACGTGTGGGACGTCCGAGGCAGCCCTAAGAGTGACCACCTAGACTTTACCTGTTTGAGGCCGGAACAAACCATCTTTGGTTTAATCCTTACAGGTGATGATGATGATAGATTTATTCACAAAAATCTAAACCCACCCACTTAGAATGAATTGTTGGCTGTGCCCTAGCATAAAGCAACAATATCATATCGTATATCATTATAAAAACAGATAGTAAGGACGTTGTTGTACGATGCGTGCGCAGAGACACAAACAAACAAACGAATTACACAATACGAAGGGACGGCGGTGATTATCAGATGCATAGTAATACGCTGTACTGTACAAACATGTAACAGCGGACAGACAGAGAGTAAACAAAGAGTTGTGCGCTGGTTGTCTGATATTATGTTTGATAACGCGCCAGAGACGGACTGACACTAAAGCCCATTGTTCCCACACCACACCACTCCGGTCATTTTTCAGGTCAGCGGCAATGTCCACTAAGCAGATCAGTTTCGTGTGTCGGATTATATACCCGTATGATACAAGCCGTACGTATGGTACTTGAGATAATTCAAATTTTCAATGACTAAATACGTGCATACGAGGGTCAGTTGAGAAGTTCGCGGAGCGACATCTATAGCTCAGTGGTAGAACTAAAATCTTTCGTGTGCTGCAAGACGTATATTTCGCGTGAACACCTGTTAATTTCCAGATATATCTGTCAATTTATTCACTTTTTACCAGCTGTTTGAAATTTTCCTGGCACGCGTGTTGTGTGAAAATCAAACATCGTGTTGTGATGAATTCTCTGTTAAAAACGTTTTGGCGCCAATGGAAAATCAAAACGAAATTGTAAATGTGTTAGCAGATGCTGCGCCTTTAGAAACAACAGTAAGTGGAGCACACTCGAGTTTAAACGTGGCCGTAGAAGCACTGAAGACGATCCCAGCAGTGGACGTCCAAAAAGTGCAACAAAAAATGGCATTATTGAAAAAATTTCATAGGGTGTTGGAAGACCGCACATTGAGGAGTGGATGGCGTTGCTGAAAACATAGCCATCTCATATGAGCGTGTGCATCATACTTTAACTCAAGAACTTGGTGTGAAAAAGCGTTGATGGCTGCTGCATCTGGAGTTGTTCCACTTTTTGGGCGTCCAGTGCGACCACGTTTTCAATGCACGTAAGACCACGTTTGAACTCAAGTGCCTACTTACAAACCGTTGGTTTTGAAGCCGCAGCATCTCCTGACACATTTACAATTTCGTTTTGAATTTCCGTTGGCTCCAAACAAATTTTAACAAAGAATCACATCACGATGTTTGATTTTGTCCGTTTTTCAAAACACGCATGACACGTAAATTTTAAACAGCTTCTAAACAATGAATAAATTGATACATAGATTTTGAAATTAACAGGAGTTTGCATAAAATACAATCTTGCAGCACACGAAAAATTGTAGTTTTACCGCTAAGCTACAGATGTCGCTCCGCGAACTTTTCAACTGACCCTTGTATTGGTATAGGTGCCAAAGTGAGAGTGACATTTACAATGTGGTCCAGTACTTTGGCCTATTTATTATTAGTAGTTTCCTTTCGTAGCTCGTAAGGAATAACGATGCAAGCCTGGCCGGTGGCCTCGGTGCATTCTTAACTGGATTCACCGCTCTACTGTGCAGTTAACCAAATAATGTAAACTCTTTTAAGTCTAAATTACCATCATTAGGCACTGATAAAATAACAGTCAAAAAAATAAATGTATTTGTTTTTGATGTTAAATACATACGGGGGAATTTGATTTTACTTAAGTTCAATGGTTAACACCAATCAGGGACGTTTCGATTTAGTGGGGCCCTAGGCTGTACATGTGGTGCGGGCCCCCCAACTACCGGGGGGGATCCGGGGCCCTCCACAGGAAAATTTTGAAAAATATATCTTCCAGAACTGCAAATAAAATTATTGTTGAGTGTACAAATTAAATTGGGATACACTGTTTTTTTTTTTGTAAATTTTCAATACTGTGTTAAACAATTTAACGGTTTCAAGGTATCTCAATGTACAATGGCATTCTGAAATCTATGAAAATAATAATAATAAACGATTGCACTCGTTTTTGTATTACACTCAAAAGACCCTAAACAGAATTAAAATGTAGGAAAAATAAAAACAACTAATTTCTAAACGAAAGTAAAACAATGTCATTGTAATTATCACAAAGTAAACATATTTTTAACAAGAACAAACTTATTAGGGTATACTTACATTGTACAAATCTGTAAGTAAATCATAATTTTTCTGCATTATAAAATGATTATAGTATACTACTTTCATTCGGATTTGGTTTGATTTATTGGCACTCGCCTACACTTAATATTAACAAATTTATTTATGCCATTTTCGTAAGATAACTGTTTCAAAATATCACTCTCTAGGCTCATAAGAGATAAAAAGTTCAGCCTATCTTCTGACATGGTTGTCCGAAGCCTATTTTTAATAAGTTTCAACTTCGAATTTAAAATTTAAGTGCGCACTCTTACCCTACTTACACTATACATGGCTCATAATACCACCTTTTCCTCTAATAACTTCTACTGTTCTCTAAAACACGAACCAAATAATGTGTATGCAAGTTGACTGTTCTTTTTTTTTCTTTTTGTGTGTGGTGCGGGCCCCCAGGCTGCAGCCTCTGTACCCTATGCTTAAATCCGCCACTGATACCAATTCTTGAAATGTTTGCGCAGCCCCCCCCCCATTGCGGGCCTGGCTGTGACTCCCCTGCATACGTATCGGAAATGGAAAGAGCACGAGTGAGAGAGTGAAGGGGCGAGAAGGAAGAGGAGGAAGAGAGAGAGAGAGAGAGAGAGAGAGAGAGAGAGAGAGAGAGAGAGAGAGAGAGAGAGAGAGAGAGAGAGAGAGAGGGGGGGGCGTACAATGTGAGAAATTCAAGAACGATTATTTGCAGAGCGAGACTGACGGATAAGAGTAAAATAAAGTATGCAACAAAGATGACCGAGAGAGGGAAAACCATGGTAGGTGGGCCGGCCGGTAGACGGACGACGCGACGGAGGGAATTTCTCGGAAGACGGTGCGGATTGGGGCGCGCATACGATGCGGCTGGCGCCCGAGGAAACAATAACCACGGAACGTCGTGTTTGTGGTACGGTTTTATGGCCCAGTCGTGGAGGAGGATGGACTGCGACCGTCACGAACTGTTCCAACCCCTAATGTACCGTACCGACGACCTGTCTACGTACGAGAACTATTCAAACAACTTGGACTTTATTCATTCTCATACAACGTGACATCTGCCGTCGATGTCATAATGTTTCGCTTGACGCTTTCAACTTTCTCAAGCGAATTCTAAATTGCAGTGGATAATAACTAAAAATCCACAAATAACTAGAGTCAGAAACTCATTCAAGACACAGCAAATAAAAATCTTCGTTTTCTTCTTATTCTTATTCTTATTCTTATTCTTCTTTTCTATACACATATATATTTTATCAAAATTACAAGTGTCTCGTAAAACAGCCGGACAATTAAGACTGAGGTACAAAATTTAACCCGGTCATTAGTAACCGAAGCGAAAAATCTAATGTCTTAAAAGGATACTTTCCCAATAATCGTACCTGTGCTAATTTTCGATATATCTGCTACGGTATTATCGTTAGCCATATGTAGAGAATATGGATTCCGACATTTCTCATTCCGGCAATATGCTTATCCAAAGCAAGGGTGCCAATTTGCACCATTCTTCTTCTTTCTCGTTGTCTTCTTCTTCTTCTTCTTCTTCTTCTTCTTCTTCTTCTTCTTCTTCTTCTTCTTCTTCTTCTTCTTCTTCTTCTTCTTCTTCTTCTTCTCTTCTTCTTCTTCTTCTTCTTATTTCTCGTCGTCTTCTTCTTCTCCTTCATCTTTCTCGTCTTCCAGTGAACTACGCCTACCTGAAATTTTTTAAAAAAGGGACTTCACTCGAATGAGAAATCTTCGTAACATGTTTCGAACATCGCAGTAAATTCGCTCGTCAGTTTTATTCCGCAGCCGCCTTTTTGTCGTTGTCGTCGGTGTCTTCATTCAATGGCATAATATCATTCCATGGCATAATGTACAGTCTGTTCCACTTCACTGCAACAAACTCCCAAAGAACCTGTCTAAAGATCATCATCGTCTACAAGGATTAAACCAAGGATGGTTTGTTCGGGTCTCAAACAGGCAAAGTCTAAAGCTGGTTACTCCAGCGCTTCCTCGGATGCCCCACACCTCTCAGTCCCTTCGGCTTATAGTTCCATAATTGTCTGGGAATGCGGCAGTCATCCATTCGGGCAAAGATGTTCCCACCAATTCAGCCGATACTGGACGATCCTGTCGAGTATTCTCATAATATTCAGTTCCTGCCGTATTACTGTGTTTCTTCTATGATCGTGGAGAGTATATCCTGCCACTTGCCTGAGAAATCTCATTTCTGCCACATGGATACGACTGGCCTGGCCTTTCGTTAAAGTCCAATTCTCAGACCCATAAAAAAGTGTGAGAAGGGCCATCGTCTTGTAGAATTTTAGGTGTGTTTCTTTACTTGCTGACTTAATAGTTTGCGTGATGGTCCCACACATAACGTTGAACTTATGCAACTTATTCACACCGTCGTTGCTTGCATTATAAGACACTCTGCAGCCCAGGTATTCAAAATTGCTAACTTGTTCGAGGACAGTAGTATCATCTATAACAATTTTTGTCCGTACGGGATCAGTTCCACGAAAAGCCATCACCTTGGTATTAAGTGTAGATATTTGTAATCCAGAGTATTTGCAGATTTCATTTAACAAATGTCCTGCCCACATATCGTATCCAAATTTAGTGTCAGTTTAAGTATTCTCTCATTTCCCATTCTGTAAATGTGCTCAATTCACGGTAGTTTTCTTTTACAGAAAATATATTTAGCTCGGGCCTTATATCTTCACTGATTGCCTTGAAACTTAACTTCAGCTGTTTGTAGACGATATTTTTCCTTCCTTGTTACCGTTTGGGTTTCACTAGCCTGAGAACGAGAATTGCCATTACGATATAAAATTTTATTTTTCTATCAGATCTTGCTTTCATTTTCCTTTTATTTATTTATTTTTATAACGGCTATTCTCATTTTTATTGTAGTATTTTTGTTAATACCTCGGTGTCTACATACCGGATCAAAACAAACAAACAAAAGTAATAATAATAGTTTCTTGCCATGATTTTTTCTGACAATTTTTTGTGGTAGAACATCTCAGACTGTACACATAAAGCAAAACAAAATTAAAAACTCGGAACACGCGGAAATTCAAAAAATAACTCAAAAGTCTACAACTTAGATTGTTATGTAATTAACAGGAAATCTAAATTAATCGTTTCGTGCTCGTAACAACGAAAAATATGTGTGCCAGGTCTTTAACTATTAATACTAAAATATTTAATAAATCGGCAACAAAGCTCGATTTAGTTCGAAAATCGATTAGTCGATTATTCATGTTCTATTCGTTGTACAGGGATTTTTCTTTTTCTGATTGTAGGTTTTTATGTAGTTTAAGGAGATTTAAACATAAGTTACTACACATTATTAAAAACTCTGGCAAATTATCTAATATGAAATGTATTATTATGTAATAGTAAATATATTTAATATTTATAAAGACTTTACGTCAAGATGTATTCTCCTTATTTGGAACATGTTTCGGGAACCCTTGTATTCCCATCTTCAGCCTTCCTAGCTATACTTGAACAACTACGCAACAAACAGTTGGACAAAAAACTATTACAAAGATAAGATACTACGTATACAATTTTTTGTAGTTGTAGTAACAAATACATTTTTAAAAATATAAAAATATAAAAAAATGAACTAGAAAAAGCCGCTCACGAGTACAATAATTTACGAAGTACAAGTGATAATACATTACGGAACGTTGTGAGTATATTCTTTCTCATTTCTGTGAAGTATATACGTCCGAGTGTGTGTGTGTGTGTGTGGCGCGCGCGCATGCGCGCTCACATTCGAATACAATGAAGAGGTTTTTTCCTCATGTACGACTAGGTTCATATGTTATACAGCCAGCACATAAACCACACAGAGAGAGAAAATAAAAATGTTTACGGGAAAAAATGTATGTGGCAAAAAAATATAAGAAGAAGAAGAAGAAGTGTATACGTATAAGTAACAACAATATATATACACGGAGAGGATTATAATTTACGGTACAATTGTACAGATCGTTGGTTTGGGAGTGTGTCGCCGTGGTGCAGAAACTGGAAACGGAATGTACGTGTGCGCGCGCGCGTGAGGGGTGCTTGACTTTTGAATATTTGCCAGCAGCGGATCGCGGGTTTGTGCATCACACAGTGGTGATTGCCGCCGCCACAGCCGCCTTCTTTGCATATACATACGAGACACCTCCATTTGTTTGCTGTTCTTTTTTTCACCATCACCACTGCCTTCAAGATTAGACGAAATTAACCGCTTCCAATACGCGAGTAAATTGATGAGTCGCTATCTGGAAATAACAGTAACTAGTCGAAACTTACACACGCTCTATGTAAATTACACTCACTCAAACGTGTATTCAAACGTCCGAATAAATAATTTTTCGAAATTATCAAAAAAGGATTTTCGAGTATAACAAAAAAAATGTTAATATTATCTCTCCCTCACACGTGTTTGTATAATGGAGTGTGATTTTTATTTTATTTTTTTTTCACCTTCGGACTGTAGGCCTACTATCTAATAATCATTCTCTGAGGAGAACCATCAAGTAGCAAAAAGTTTGCGTAGTCACTGAGTTCGAATTTTCAAACGACTGAAGCATGAAAACCGGTCTAAGCGTGCACGGACAATTGTGTTTAGGTCTACGTTCATATTAATAATAGACTCTTTTATAGGAAACGGTGTTCAGAAGAAAAACTGCGGAGTCGTAGGACCTGTCAGTAGGGAAAGCAAAAAGAACCCAAAGGGTGTTATCGGAAGATGAAAAACGAGCAAATAATGAAGAAACGAAAAAATAATGAAAAAATTGAGAAAAATAATGATTAATGATCTAATTCTAGAACAACTGAGCCACTTTAATTATTTGGGAAATTATATTGGCTATGATAGGAATTATGAGATATGGATGTTAAGTTAGGTAAGTTCCGGTCGATCTGTGGGACAATCAACCGTATTTTCAGAAACAAGGTACATCAAGATTCAAAATTAAAGCTCTACAAAATTATGACAGTCCGTGTACTGTCCTATGGGTGTGAATTATGGACAAAAACCAAGAAACAAGCCAGTAAAATACACGCTTCGGAAATGGACTTAAAAGGTATTCAAAACTCGACCGTATAAGGAATGGGGTCACACGAGAAGAGTTACAAGTTTTTAACTTGAATGAAAATTTTAAAGATTACAAACAATGGTGGAAAGAACACTTAGAAAGAATATCAGATTCCAGACTGGCCAAACAAATCTGAAAATACAAACCTATAGGACACAGATGTGTGGGTAGACTCAGGAAGAGATGGCTGGAGGATTTTTGAAGGCAGTAAAGGTAGCACCTTCCCCATGCCGTTTTGTGAAGATGATGATGATGATGATGATGATAAAAAACGAGCAAGAGTGAGCCGGAGAACGAAGGAATACTGGCAAAGGTGAAGACAACTTCAGAAAGCGATGGAAGTTGTGTAATCGTGGCCCAATAACGTATGAAACAAGAAGGAAGGAACAGAATCTATTCTGCACCATAGACATACCTGTGTCAGTGGAAAACTTCCCATCGTCTATAGCGACATCTATGGCTTTGAGGTAGCACTCAAATTTTTCGTCTGTTGGACACCTCATACTTCAAGTGAACACCGGTTAATTTCCAAATCTATCTGCCAGTTTCTTCATTGTTTATCTGATGCTCGAATTTTACGTGTTACGCGTGTTTTGGAAAAATGGACAGAAACAAACACCGTGCTGCGATTAAATCCTTTGTTAAAAAAGGTCTAATACCAAATGGGATTCAGTGGAGGACGAACGGGACCGTACTCCCCCCCCCCCATTGAGGGTCGAAAAAGTACAAAACTTTTGTTAATCTCTTACTTTTTAGGCTGTTTTATCATTTTTTTCAGTACGCTAATATATAGTAATAACCATTTTTTAAATATAAAATAGGTTTATTACGCAACATTTGCGTATACGTTTGTAATATGAAAAATAGGAAAGTCAATTCATTCAATAAGTGTCTTCTAAGCAATTATTCAATAACGCATATATTTATTGTGTTATCACCGTTTACTTTAATGGAATTGATTTCAGGATATCACAAGTTTTTCAAAAACTTTAGAGATATTAATGTTGATTAGCCTTAACTTATTTTTTCTTTTGTATGAAGCCGACTCAGTCGTACCCCCCACAAGGCTAAATTCTGGCTACGCCACTAATGGAAATTCGCAACGAAATAGTGTTAGAAGATGCAAATGGCGCCTTCAAAACAATGGTTTGTAAGTGGGCACTGGAGTTTAAACGTGGTCGTACGAGCATTGAACACCACGCTCGCAGTGTACTCACAGAAAGTGCAACAACTCCAGATACCGTTAAAAAAATGCATACACGGTGTTGGAAGACCGGCGATTGAGAGTGGACGACACTGTTGAGATCACAGGTGTGTGTGTGTGTGTGTGTGTGTGTGTGTGTGTGTGTGTGTGTGTGTGTGTGTGTGTGTGTGTGTGTGTGTGTGTGTTTTTTATTATATTAACTTGAGAATATAGTGTGAAAAAAATTTGCACAAGCTGGGTTCCACGTTTGAAGATATCGCCTTAACGGGTGCCGACCCTCGTGATGTGGAAGACACAGGTAATAAGCCACGAGGCCACAATAAGCCGAATTATTAACACATCTGCAGAAAGTTCACTAAAAGTACCCATTAAAATAAGTGAAATGTAAACACTTTAACTATCTCGTTCCAAGAATGTCTCCACCAAGTTCTAAAGTTTATCCGCTTCAAGTCATCTCGTCGTCTCCCCTCGTATTTTCATATCCTTCTCGACTTCCTCCACTGCAGTATTTTCTTAGTCGTTGTTTTGTCGACCACTCTGCTCTGTCATGTTTCACCATGCCACTCTTTGACATGCTCCACAATGTCATCTGTACCAATGGTTTCCCAGAGGCCCGCCCGTTTCTCTGAAATACTGTGCCCCACACTCACACGGAAGTCAGTATATTACATTCTTTGTATCCCAAGTAGAAACACTAGGTGTGGTTCTACACAGCAAGCTGCCTATGGTATTACGAGAACGAAAGGCAGTCCGCACACTGCACCTCTCTGAGCTGCAGAACTCGCTCGCTATTTGTATCCAAAGTAGAAACACTAGGTGTGGTTCTACACAGCAAGCTGCCTATGGTGTTACGAGAACGAAAGGCAGTCCGCACACCGCACCTCTCTGAGCTGCAGAACTCGCTCGCTATTTGTATCCAAAGTAGAAACACTAGGTGTGGTTCTACACAGCAAGCTGCCTACGGTATTACGAGAACGAAAGGCAGTCCGCACACCGCACCTCTCTGAGCTGCAGAACTCGCTCGCTATTTGTATCCAAAGTAGAAACACTAGGTGTGGTTCTACACAGCAAGCTGCCTACGGTATTACGAGAACGAAAGGCAGTCCGCACACCGCACCTCTCTGAGCTGCAGAACTCGCTCGCTATTTGTATCCCAAGTAGAAACACTAGGTGTGCTTCTATACAGCAAGCTGCCTATGGTATTACGAGAACGAAAGGCAGTCCGCACACCGCACCTCTCTGAGCTGCAGAACTCGCTCGCTATTTGTATCCCAAGTAGAAACACTAGTTGTGGTACTACACAGCAAGCTGCCTATGGTATTACGAGAACGAAAGGCAGTCCGCACACCGCACCTCTCTGAGCTGCAGAACTCGCTCGCTATTTGTATCCAAAGTAGAAACACTAGGTGTGGTTCTACACAGCAAGCTGCCTACGGTATTACGAGAACGAAAGGCAGTCCGCACACCGCACCTCTCTGAGCTGCAGAACTCGCTCGCTATTTGTATCCCAAGTAGAAACACTAGGTGTGCTTCTATACAGCAAGCTGCCTATGGTATTACGAGAACGAAAGGCAGTCCGCACACCGCACCTCTCTGAGCTGCAGAACTCGCTCGCTATTTGTATCCCAAAGTTGAAACACTAGGTGTGCTTCTATACAGCAAGCTGCTTATGGTATTACGAGAACGAAAGGCAGTCCGCACACCGCACCTCTCTGAGCTGCAGAACTCGCTCGCTATTTGTATCCCAAGTAGAAACACTAGGTGTGCTTCTATACAGCAAGCTGCTTATGGTATTACGAGAACGAAAGGCAGTCCGCACACCGCACCTCTCTGAGCTGCAGAACTCGCTCGCTATTTGTATCCCAAGTAGAAACACTAGGTGTGCTTCTATACAGCAAGCTGCCTATGGTATTACGAGAACGAAAGGCAGTCCGCACACCGCACCTCTCTGAGCTGCAGAACTCGCTCGCTATTTGTATCCCAAGTAGAAAAACTAGGTGTGCTTCTATACAGCAAGCTGCTTATGGTATTACGAGAACGAAAGGCAGTCCGCACACCGCACCTCTCTGAGCTGCAGAACTCGCTCGCTATTTGTATACCAAGTAGAAACACTAGGTGTGCTTCTATACAGCAAGCTGCCTATGGTATTACGAGAACGAAAGGCAGTCCGCACACCGCACCTCTCTGAGCTGCAGAACTCGCTCGCTATTTGTATCCCAAGTAGAAACACTAGGTGTGCTTCTATACAGCAAGCTGCTTATGGTATTACGAGAACGAAAGGCAGTCCGCACACCGCACCTCTCTGAGCTGCAGAACTCGCTCGCTATTTGTATCCCAAGTAGAAACACTAGGTGTGCTTCTATACAGCAAGCTGCTTATGGTATTACGACAACGAAAGGCAGTCCGCACACCGCACCTCTCTGAGCTGCAGAACTCGCTCGCTATTTGTATCCCAAGTAGAAACACTAGGTGTGCTTCTATACAGCAAGCTGCTTATGGTATTACGAGAACGAAAGGCAGTCCGCACACCGCACCTCTCTGAGCTGCAGAACTCGCTCGCTATTTGTATCCCAAGTAGAAACACTAGGTGTGCTTCTATACTGCAAGCTGCTTATGGTATTACGAGAACGAAAGGCAGTCCGCACACCGCACCTCTCTGAGCTGCAGAACTCGCTCGCTATTTGTATCCAAAGTAGAAACACTAGGTGTGGTTCTACACAGCAAGCTGCCTACGGTATTACGAGAACGAAAGGCAGTCCGCACACCGCACCTCTCTGAGCTGCAGAACTCGCTCGCTATTTGTATCCCAAGTAGAAACACTAGGTGTGCTTCTATACAGCAAGCTGCCTATGGTATTACGAGAACGAAAGGCAGTCCGCACACCGCACCTCTCTGAGCTGCAGAACTCGCTCGCTATTTGTATCCAAAGTAGAAACACTAGGTGTGGTTCTACACAGCAAGCTGCCTACGGTATTACGAGAACGAAAGGCAGTCCGCACACCGCACCTCTCTGAGCTGCAGAACTCGCTCGCTATTTGTATCCAAAGTAGAAACACTAGGTGTGCTTCTATACAGCAAGCTGCCTATGGTATTACGAGAACGAAAGGCAGTCCGCACACCGCACCTCTCTGAGCTGCAGAACTCGCTCGCTATTTGTATCCCAAGTAGAAACACTAATTGTGGTACTACACAGCAAGCTGCCTATGGTATTACGAGAACGAAAGGCAGTCCGCACACCACACCTCTCTGAGCTGCAGAACTCGCTCGCTATTTGTATCCAAAGAAGAAACACTAGGTGTGGTTCTACACAGCAAGCTGCCTACGGTATTACGAGAACGAAAGGCAGTCCGCACACCGCACCTCTCTGAGCTGCAGACCTCGCTCGCTATTTGTATCCAAAGTAGAAAAACTAGGTGTGGTACTACACAGCAAGCTGCCTATGGTATTACGAGAACGAAAGGCAGTCCGCACACCGCACCTCTCTGAGCTGCAGAACTCGCTCGCTATTTGTATCCAAAGTAGAAACACTAGGTGTGGTTCTACACAGCAAGCTGCCTACGGTATTACGAGAACGAAAGGCAGTCCGCACACCGCACCTCTCTGAGCTGCAGAACTCGCTCGCTATTTGTATCCCAAGTAGAAACACTAGGTGTGGTACTACACAGCAAGCTGCCTATGGTGTTACGAGAACGAAAGGCAGTCCGCACACCGCACCTCTCTGAGCTGCAGAACTCGCTCGCTATTTGTATCCCAAGTAGAAACACTAGGTGTGCTTCTATACAGCAAGCTGCTTATGGTATTACGAGAACGAAAGGCAGTCCGCACACCGCACCTCTCTGAGCTGCAGAACTCGCTCGCTATTTGTATCCCAAGTAGAAACACTAGGTGTGCTTCTATACAGCAAGCTGCTTATGGTATTACGAGAACGAAAGGCAGTCCGCACACCGCACCTCTCTGAGCTGCAGAACTCGCTCGCTATTTGTATCCCAAGTAGAAACACTAGGTGTGCTTCTATACAGCAAGCTGCCTATGGTATTACGAGAACGAAAGGCAGTCCGCACACCGCACCTCTCTGAGCTGCAGAACTCGCTCGCTATTTGTATCCCAAGTAGAAACACTAGGTGTGCTTCTATACAGCAAGCTGCTTATGGTATTACGAGAACGAAAGGCAGTCCGCACACCGCACCTCTCTGAGCTGCAGAACTCGCTCGCTATTTGTATCCCAAGTAGAAACACTAGGTGTGCTTCTATACAGCAAGCTGCCTATGGTATTACGAGAACGAAAGGCAGTCCGCACACCGCACCTCTCTGAGCTGCAGAACTCGCTCGCTATTTGTATCCCAAGTAGAAACACTAGGTGTGCTTCTATACAGCAAGCTGCTTATGGTATTACGAGAACGAAAGGCAGTCCGCACACCGCACCTCTCTGAGCTGCAGAACTCGCTCGCTATTTGTATCCCAAGTAGAAACACTAGGTGTGCTTCTATACAGCAAGCTGCTTATGGTATTACGAGAACGAAAGGCAGTCCGCACACCGCACCTCTCTGAGCTGCAGAACTCGCTCGCTATTTGTATCCCAAGTAGAAACACTAGGTGTGCTTCTATACAGCAAGCTGCTTATGGTATTACGAGAACGAAAGGCAGTCCGCACACCGCACCTCTCTGAGCTGCAGAACTCGCTCGCTATTTGTATCCCAAGTAGAAACACTAGGTGTGCTTCTATACAGCAAGCTGCTTATGGTATTACGAGAACGAAAGGCAGTCCGCACACCGCACCTCTCTGAGCTGCAGAACTCGCTCGCTATTTGTATCCCAAGTAGAAACACTAGGTGTGCTTCTATACAGGAAGCTGCTTATGGTATTACGAGAACGAAAGGCAGTCCGCACACCGCACCTCTCTGAGCTGCAGAACTCGCTCGCTATTTGTATCCCAAGTAGAAACACTAGGTGTGCTTCTATACAGCAAGCTGCTTATGGTATTACGAGAACGAAAGGCAGTCCGCACACCGCACCTCTCTGAGCTGCAGAACTCGCTCGCTATTTGTATCCCAAGTAGAAACACTAGGTGTGCTTCTATACAGCAAGCTGCTTATGGTATTACGAGAACGAAAGGCAGTCCGCACACCGCACCTCTCTGAGCTGCAGAACTCGCTCGCTATTTGTATCCCAAGTAGAAACACTAGGTGTGCTTCTATACAGCAAGCTGCCTATGGTATTACGAGAACGAAAGGCAGTCCGCACACCGCACCTCTCTGAGCTGCAGAACTCGCTCGCTATTTGTATCCAAAGTAGAAACACTAGGTGTGCTTCTATACAGCAAGCTGCCTATGGTATTACGAGAACGAAAGGCAGTCCGCACACCGCACCTCTCTGAGCTGCAGAACTCGCTCGCTATTTGTATCCCAAGTAGAAACACTAGTTGTGGTACTACACAGCAAGCTGCCTATGGTATTACGAGAACGAAAGGCAGTCCGCACACCACACCTCTCTGAGCTGCAGAACTCGCTCGCTATTTGTATCCAAAGTAGAAACACTAGGTGTGGTTCTACACAGCAAGCTGCCTACGGTATTACGAGAACGAAAGGCAGTCCGCACACCGCACCTCTCTGAGCTGCAGACCTCGCTCGCTATTTGTATCCAAAGTAGAAAAACTAGGTGTGGTACTACACAGCAAGCTGCCTATGGTATTACGAGAACGAAAGGCAGTCCGCACACCGCACCTCTCTGAGCTGCAGAACTCGCTCGCTATTTGTATCCAAAGTAGAAACACTAGGTGTGGTTCTACACAGCAAGCTGCCTACGGTATTACGAGAACGAAAGGCAGTCCGCACACCGCACCTCTCTGAGCTGCAGAACTCGCTCGCTATTTGTATCCAAAGTAGAAACACTAGGTGTGGTACTACACAGCAAGCTGCCTATGGTGTTACGAGAACGAAAGGCAGTCCGCACACCGCACCTCTCTGAGCTGCAGAACTCGCTCGCTATTTGTATCCCAAGTAGAAACACTAGGTGTGCTTCTATACAGCAAGCTGCTTATGGTATTACGAGAACGAAAGGCAGTCCGCACACCGCACCTCTCTGAGCTGCAGAACTCGCTCGCTATTTGTATCCCAAGTAGAAACACTAGGTGTGCTTCTATACAGCAAGCTGCTTATGGTATTACGAGAACGAAAGGCAGTCCGCACACCGCACCTCTCTGAGCTGCAGAACTCGCTCGCTATTTGTATCCCAAGTAGAAACACTAGGTGTGCTTCTATACAGCAAGCTGCTTATGGTATTACGAGAACGAAAGGCAGTCCGCACACCGCACCTCTCTGAGCTGCAGAACTCGCTCGCTATTTGTATCCCAAGTAGAAACACTAGGTGTGCTTCTATACAGCAAGCTGCTTATGGTATTACGAGAACGAAAGGCAGTCCGCACACCGCACCTCTCTGAGCTGCAGAACTCGCTCGCTATTTGTATCCCAAGTAGAAACACTAGGTGTGCTTCTATACAGCAAGCTGCTTATGGTATTACGAGAACGAAAGGCAGTCCGCACACCGCACCTCTCTGAGCTGCAGAACTCGCTCGCTATTTGTATCCCAAGTAGAAACACTAGGTGTGCTTCTATACAGCAAGCTGCTTATGGTATTACGAGAACGAAAGGCAGTCCGCACACCGCACCTCTCTGAGCTGCAGAACTCGCTCGCTATTTGTATCCCAAGTAGAAACACTAGGTGTGCTTCTATACAGCAAGCTGCTTATGGTATTACGAGAACGAAAGGCAGTCCGCACACCGCACCTCTCTGAGCTGCAGAACTCGCTCGCTATTTGTATCCCAAGTAGAAACACTAGGTGTGCTTCTATACAGCAAGCTGCCTATGGTATTACGAGAACGAAAGGCAGTCCGCACACCGCACCTCTCTGAGCTGCAGAACTCGCTCGCTATTTGTATCCCAAGTAGAAACACTAGGTGTGCTTCTATACAGCAAGCTGCTTATGGTATTACGAGAACGAAAGGCAGTCCGCACACCGCACCTCTCTGAGCTGCAGAACTCGCTCGCTATTTGTATCCCAAGTAGAAACACTAGGTGTGCTTCTATACAGCAAGCTGCCTATGGTATTACGAGAACGAAAGGCAGTCCGCAAACCGCACCTCTCTGAGCTGCAGAACTCGCTCGCTATTTGTATCCCAAGTAGAAACACTAGGTGTGCTTCTATACAGCAAGCTGCTTATGGTATTACGAGAACGAAAGGCAGTCCGCACACCGCACCTCTCTGAGCTGCAGAACTCGCTCGCTATTTGTATCCCAAGTAGAAACACTAGGTGTGCTTCTATACAGCAAGCTGCTTATGGTATTACGAGAACGAAAGGCAGTCCGCACACCGCACCTCTCTGAGCTGCAGAACTCGCTCGCTATATGTATCCCAAGTAGAAACACTAGGTGTGCTTCTATACAGCAAGCTGCTTATGGTATTACGAGAACGAAAGGCAGTCCGCACACCGCACCTCTCTGAGCTGCAGAACTCGCTCGCTATTTGTATCCCAAGTAGAAACACTAGGTGTGCTTCTATACAGCAAGCTGCTTATGGTATTACGAGAACGAAAGGCAGTCCGCACACCGCACCTCTCTGAGCTGCAGAACTCGCTCGCTATTTGTATCCCAAGTAGAAACACTAGGTGTGCTTCTATACAGCAAGCTGCTTATGGTATTACGAGAACGAAAGGCAGTCCGCACACCGCACCTCTCTGAGCTGCAGAACTCGCTCGCTATTTCGAACGAAATACATTTATTATTACATAAATTTCGATATTGGATAATTTTCCAGTTATGAGAAAAATTTCCAAAATCTCTATTACTATACTATTTCTTTAGTAGGCCTAATATAACAATTGTAGAGCACACGTTCGCACAATAAACACTAAACATTCGAAACATTCAGATATGAATTACAATTCCTTTTAGTCCGACACCCTGCTGGATTTTCACAATAATTCTTATCCAATTTTATATCTCATTTTTGAGCACTGCGGTCTCAAAATTTTTAGATTTCGTAAATTTAACATTAGACTCAGATGTTAGTTAAAATTTCCTTTAATTTTATATCCCACATGGGATTTTGCGACCTTTCACAGTTTCGACTCCCTCACAATTTTGCCTCCGGCCCCCTGTTTTTTGGGGGAAATCACTCTCAAAAAAACAGGGTTCTGTAGGGTATGGATTCGTATGCCAAGTTTGATCAAAATCGGTTAATGCGTTCAAAAGTTATCGTGGGACATACTCCAAACAGATAGACAGACAGACAGGTAAACACCAACGAGCGAGTTAAAACTGAGAACTTGATTCGCTAGTTAAAAAAAAAAGTGGGTTTCGGTCATCGATAGAGTAGAAAAGTCAGAGCGGGCTCTCTTCAGAACACAGATTACTGTTACCCCAATACGGAACACTCTCGTACAGTCGATAATGTCGTTCTACAGCTTCTCGACCGGCCCAGCAGGTGCGTGTTTCTGCCAAGGCCGCTCTTAAGTGTTCTCTAGTGTTTTCGAGAGTTTGTTAAGGACGCATATTATGAAACATTAGTCTGGAACTTGCAGGTTATAAATAGGCGATAGCTGCCGCTTGCAAGTTAGTTTATGTTGGGTGATTTGTCAAGTGATATCAAGGGGTTGTGTGTTATGATTAGTGCGAAATTCTTTATAGTTGACACTATTATTGCGTATAGACAAATTAAAGTTGAATTACTGTATAAGTTAATTACGAATTGTTATTTGCGATTAATTAAAGCTGGTTATTAGTGACTTCATTGGTGTCTGTATTTTGTTTTCCACTGTACCATACGACGATCAGTAAGACTGTCGTAACAACAGGTTTTTTAAAATAAAATTGCTTATCCCAAAGAATTCCCTTGTTTCAAAATTCTCAGACAGGCCTAGTCCATTATCTGAGGTTATGTCCCCACACTGGACGGAACGAGGCAATAAAAAGCAATCCGCCAGTGAATGGATAGATTACTGTGTGTGTAGCAATTATTTATTTTTATCAACGCCTGTACAATCTGATTGTTTTCAACACGATTCGTCTGTTACGAAAGTAACAAACGAACAAAAGGTTAAAGTGTTCTAATGGAGTATTGCATCGACATGCGGGTTGACGTCTCTGGCGAGTGTCAAAAGTTGGCTATTTCTGTCACGCATGCGCGAAGGCGGGGCCCAACTTTTTTTTATCAATTAATTCACAGTTAAATTCAGAAGGTCATCTAGGGTCACGTACGTATGTACGTATGTACCCATGATTTCAACACGCTTGCATATTTAATACGAGCTCAGGGCGGCAAATTCCAGCACCGACTAAAGCTTGTTAAGCTTTTCTATAATGTCATTAGATTAATAATGTTATAAAGATCATAAAGTAAAAGCAATTAAACATGCAAACCAGACCCGCGCATACTATACGCGAAATTGGGCAGACTTGATATTTTTTCTTAGGGGATCGTGACGTTGAGGGAGAGTTAAAGGATAGCAGGCAGCTACCTTCGTTGTGTTGGTCTAAAGTAGGGGGGGGGGCGATTGCCTGGAAATCCAGGATTCGCCCAGAAATGTAAACATTTATCCCAATCTTCAGTAAAATTATTTTCCGGGTTGTTGGGCTGTGGTCCTCTTTCAGATCCAAACTTTCTACTGCAGCTGCGGCAGCCATCCTCAGTGATCTTCTGTTCTGCTCTTCTGGCGACTAAATGACGACAACGGAGTCTGGCGTAAAATAACACCGGAGTTTTCTGAATTACTGAAGATAACTCCGACCGTGAAAGCTTTAATTTATCCCAATATTCTGGTATTTCAGTAGTCAATATTCTGGGAATATATTCCGGCATGCTGATTTATTCCGATTGTAAATATTCAAAAGTATAAATATTGTTTTAATTTTGACGATGAAAAAAATAGGAAAGAAAGAACAATCACGAGAAGAGAGGAGATTTCTTTTGTGTGAGAGTAAAGAATGTTGTAGTCTAAACTTCTAAAACTATGTAACTATTTATTCACAACAGCGAATCACAACGCGAAAATAGAAAATTTTCTCGAGTATGAAAATTCAGTGGTCGGACGATGAAAGCAGGTAGAAGTTAACACGGTGGCTAGGCTCCTTTAACTTCTCCACAAATTTTCCAATTTTCAAATGGTTTGCAACAATTTGTAGAACTATGTTTTCGAAAAGGCAAATTCTATAATACGCTGGTACACCTGAAAAGTATGATTAAGAAATGTCGCTGTACGGCAGGAACTGAATACTGTATTATGAATATAGTCGATAGTATTGCCCAGTATCGGCTAAAATGGTTGGAACATCTTAATTGAATGATGACTGCCGCATCCCAAACAACTATGGTATTATAAGCCGAAAGGACGGAGGGGTTTGTGGTTGTCCGCAGAACCCTTGTAGTGACAGCTCTAGTCTACCTGCTGGGGACTGGAACAAACCATTTTTGGTCTAATCCTTGCTGAATCCTTGATCATGACGATGATGATGATGGTGGCTTGAGTATATGTTTCTTCTTTTAATAAATACTCAATCAAGGTCTTTTTTCTGGCTAATAAGTCTGTTACCTTCCCATAAACTCAATTTTTAAAAAGAAACAACTTTTGTATTTGTCATTTCCAATAAAACAGAGAAAAAATACTTCTTCACTAAGACGTGTTCAAGTATCACTAAAATCATTTAAATTTATCACTGTTTATAAACAATGGTCACCAAATCTAGACTGCAGTAATTATTTCTGCGTTAATATCTGATATAAACGTCGTAATGGTCACGGCTGACACGTTCCTGGGAATTTTTAAAAAACAAGAATATTGGAATTGTATTTTATATAGGAAGGATATGTGACGATAGGAAGGATATGTGACGGTAGAAAGGATATGAAAAACCTCACTGCAGTACACAACAGCTCTGCAATCTTATTCGTTGGCAGAAACAGGAGCGTATTTACGGGGGGCACGAACAGGTCCGGACCCCCCCCCCAGAGGGTCGAAAAATTTGACTAGGTTAATATCTTAATTTTTAAATTGTTTTATTACTTTCTTCAGCTGTGTACGCTAATATAGTAGTAAGTCTTTTTTAAATATAAGAACAGGTTTATTGCATAGTATTAGCGTATACGTTTGAAAAACGAAATATAGGAAAATCAATTCAGTCAATAAGTATCTTGTAAACAATTTTTCAATTACGTGTATTTTTACTGTGTTATTACCGTTTACTTAAATGGGACTGATTTCAGCCACTTAAAGACAGTACTGTTGATTAGTCTTAACAGTTTTTTTTCTTTTTTATGAATCAGACCCGTCCTTGGACCCCCCCTCCCAAGGCTAAATTCTAGAGACGCCACTGGGCAGAAATACATGAAAAATACAAAACTATATGAAAAGTCGCATAGAGTCTAATAATTTGCACCCCTTTGTATTCATAATTAGATACAATTGTATCTAGATGTATTAGATTTCTGTTATTAATAAACAAAGAATAGGTGTACTTGTTATACAATACAGTTGATTCGTAAAGCATGAGATAAGTTTTCGTTTATTCTCGAATTGAATTACTTGCGGGTTTTTCGCATGGGTGTCGGACATTTTTCAGTTGTTCACCATGGTGTAAAGTTTGAGAAACAGTATAAAAAGTGAATCTATTGCGAACAGTAGCGTATCTAGAATTTGGTCTGTGGGAGGAGGGTCCAATCGAGTCGGCTTCATACAAAAAAAGAAACAACAATCTAAAGACTAATCAAGATTAAGACTATCTTTAAAGTATTAAAAAGTGTTTTAAAGTGAAAAGCGTGTTATAAATAACATCCCCTAATCGATCCCACTAAAGTAAATGGTAAAAATAAAATGCGCGTTATTGAAACATTGTTTAGAAAGATACTTTTTGACTGAATTTATTTCCCTATATTTAATATTTTAAATGTAGGGCCTATACGCAAATGTTGTATAATAAACCTGTTTGTCTATTTTAAAAAATTACTATTAGCATACACAGCTGAAAATATAATAAAATAGCCAAAAATTAAGAGAGTAACAAAATTTGTCAACTTTTTTCGACCGTCTGGGGAGGGTCCGGTCCAGTTCGCCACCCCCCCCTGTTACGATCGGGGTCAACATTACTAAAATTGGACACTACCGGGCTGTTGGACAGTGGTCTACTGCTTATAACGTGATTCATATTTGTCTAAACGTTTCGGCAAACCCCTCCCCCCCCCCCCAGAGACCTCCTTCAGTAGAAACGCACCTTACGTTTGATGCAAACACCTCTGGTTCAGCTGCGTTCGGGCTGCCATCCTTTGTTGAACGCGTTACTGCTGAAGAAGGTCTCCGGTGGACGGCCGAAACGTTTAAAAAAAAATATGAGTCACGTTGTAAGCAATCGACCACGGCCCAACAGCCCGGTAGTGTCCAATATGAGTCACGTTGTAAGCAATCGACCACGATCCAACAGCCCGGTAGTGTCCAATATGAGTCACGTTGTAAGCAATCGACCACGACCCAACAGTCCGGTAGTGTCCAATATGAGTCACGTTGTAAGCAATCGACCACGACCCAACAGCCCGGTAGTGTCCAATATGAGTCACGTTGTAAGCAATCGACCACGATCCAACAGCCCGGTAGTGTCCAATATGAGTCACGTTGTAAGCAATCGACTACGACCCAACAGCCCGGTAGTGTCCAATATGAGTCACGTTGTAAGCAATCGACCACGACCCAACAGCCCGGTAGTGTCCAATATGAGTCACGTTGTAAGCAAAAAAGCCCAACAGCCCGGTGGTGTCCAATATGAGTCACGTTGTAAGCAATCGACTACGACCCAACAGCCCGGTAGTGTCCAATATGAGTCACGTTGTAAGCAATCGACCACGACCCAACAGCCCGGTAGTGTCCAATATGAGTCACGTTGTAAGCAATCGACCACGGCCCAACAGCCCGGTAGTGTCCAATATGAGTCACGTTGTAAGCAATCGACCACGGCCCAACAGCCCGGTAGTGTCCAATATGAGGCACGTTGTAAGCAATCGACCACGACCCAACAGCCCGGTAGCGTCCAATATGAGTCACGTTGTAAGCAATCGACCACGACCCAACAGCCCGGTAGTGTCCAATATGAGTCACGTTGTAAGCAATCGACCACGACCCAACAGCCCGGTAGTGTCCAATATGAGTCACGTTGTAAGCAATCGACCAGTACCCAACAGCCCGGTAGTGTCCAATTTAAGTAGTGCAATAATGATGTCTGTAGATAACGGCTAGTTGAATACTTTACAAGGAGCTGAATCAAAAATCCGCTGGACTGGGACTCAATGCAAATATCAGCAAAACTAAATACATGCTGATATCTACATCAGAAAGGAGAAGAAAGCTATATAATTTATGCATTTATTAACTGAATTCATTTGATTCAGTTAATAATTTCAGATACCTGGGTAACGTGATAGGTTATGAAGGGTCCATAAACACGATGACATAATACAAACAGGAAATAGGACGTATTATGCCAACAGCAGACTATTGAGAAACTAACTCATTAGTCGTAACACAAAAATAGAAATATATAAGACACTTATCAGACCGGTTGTTACTTATGGAGGCGAGACATGGATATTGACAAAAAAAGGCACAAGTAACACTAAGAAGGTTTGATAAAAAGATCTTCAGACGTGTTTATGGCCTGGTTAAAGAAAGTGACGAAGAGGAGAATCAGATATAACCAGGAGATAGATGAGTTATTGAATCATGAGGACATTCATAAAGGCTCAACAAATATAATGGTTAGGTCACCTAGAGCGGATGAATGATCAGCATATGCCGAAGAAAATTTTGAGGCCCAGGTCTATAAAAGCAGACCTAGGCTGACCTAGGATAAGATGGTTGGATGATGCGCTAGAAGATCTCAGAAGAATGGATGTGAGGGTTTACACTGAGATGGCAATGGATAGGAGATATTGGAGAAGATTGGTGTTGAAAGCCAGGGCTCACGTTGGGCTGTAGTGCTGAAGAAGATTAATAGTGATACTGTATGTGTATGCATGTCAAATTATCTCATGTTCAGTGTGCGATAGAGGTGGGCCGATATACCTATAACAGGTATTTTGGAACGATTATTTTTGTGGAACGGATATAACAGTGACTGAAAAGTTGAAATAACTGTTCCGATTAAACGATAACTGAAAGTCGAAATACCCGTTCCGATTACTCGTGGCCTCGCGGTTCCGAGTCACGGTACCTCCCCCCCCCCTACGCAACTAACGAATAAACGAGTACTACGAGTACACGAGTACAAAGTCACTTTTTAGTGCTGAACACTTCATTCTGCGCATGTGCCGATTGCCATACAAGTACGAAACGAAGCAAAACAGCGAAGTTCAGAATATGTCTATGCCAAAGAGACGAATAAATGAAAAAATTCATACCGATGTTACATTTATTCTCGTGTATTATGCAAATATATAATACAGATTATAATAACAAATTACATAATATACTAGTCACCAACTTGGTAAATTTTGAAAAAGCAAATTATATTGTGTTATAACCTACTGAGTGGATAATAGGCCATATAGTTCTTTTTGTAATGTGATTTCGGAGATAATTTTAACTTCACTGCACATCTCACGTAATTTTTTTTTTTTGACATTCTTTGTTGTGCTATTACGAGCACTCTCAATTTCATTGCCTGAGTTTCGTAACAGATTTATCTAACCAAAATGGAATCAATAATTTAACATTAAATCTATATGAGTTTGTTTACTCCTAGTGAAAACTTAAATTAGTATTCCCAAAGGGAGATAGGCCTATAAATTCTCTTGTTTCATATTTTCTTTTAAACAGCAACAGCTTAATAAAGTCACACTTTAAAGTAACACTGTTAATACTTTTAGTTTCAATTTATTTCTTATAACAAATTATATGATACATGTATATGTATAATAGATATATAATAACAGGTATTTGTACGTGTTATTTCTTTAGGGAACGGTTTCGTTCGTACCTGTTATTTTCGAATACTAGTTAAGCACACCTCTAAATGCGATGTGTTTGTTCGTTTTGTTTCATTGCTATAGGTACAGCACCGCGAGACGGTTTGTCTCATCTCCACCACAACCGTGGCGTAGCTAGACGGTGTTACCGCATAAAGTGGATTAGGTCAAAGTAATACCCTACATACAGCATGTGAGAGACGGGGTGGATGTGCAACAACCACAGAGAAAGTAAGCGGCTGACTCGCTGCGCCGTTGTGATATGTATTACGCAAAACTGCAGGACAGAGACAGCAGCGCCAGCAATAATATTTCAAGGTCAGACAACCTACACACACACACACACACACACACACACACACACACACACACGCACACGACGCTCCTCTCGACAATGCTGTATAACACTCGCGGTCTACAGTGAAACCACGACAGACTACTACTACTACTACTACTACTACTACTACTACTGCTACTACTACACACGCACGCACGCACACACACACACATACGGTGGTGGATTATTCATAACGCTAGGGTATGCTGCAGCACCGGGCACCGGGGCCTCAGCTGTCAGACGGGGCACCGTCCAGCTGAATTGACTAAGCGAAGCAAAGCTTATGATCACATTACACAATTGTTTTGTTTTCTTACGTATAGGGAGTGTCGAATTTGAAAATCAAGCAAAACCTCTTATAGAAAGTTTACTCTAGCACTTTGTAACCAATCCAGAGAGATTTGTGGCGGCTTTAGTGCTCGTAATGAATCTGTGTGTCGCTCTGGGAATAACCTATCTTATCTGACAAGTAGACGTGATACCAAAAATAAGACAAAATTATCAATATCTCTGACATTTTTACGATCAGTACTAGGAGTATCACGGAGGCACCGACTAAGAAATGATGATACAAGGAATATCCTTGGAATATACAACCTAAACGAAAAGATAAAGCAATACAGACAGGATTGGACAGACCATGTTGAAAGGATGCATAAGAACAGGATACCAAAACAAATTTTGGTTTATAATACGGAAGGACGGCGGAATATTGGAAGACCAAAGAAAAGATGGACGGATCAAGGAGTGCACAACGGATCGTAAGGTCCACAGCCTGAAGCAGAAGAAAATTATCAACATATCACAGTCAACTCATTCCAATACATTTTATGAATTAAGAAGTGGGCCAAGCGCATGGCCAAAATGTAGAAATCACATGCTATAAGGCCAAAATAAGAAACACAAGGCAAAGGGGTACTCCTCAAGTCATGTCAGATTATTAGCTTACAGAATTTATGCGTCGAAGAAACAGCGAGGTGTTGATAAATCTAAAAAACTTCTTAACGATATTGCTGAATTTATGCCTCCCAATTAATTTATATTACGTTATTTGTAGTCGTGGTATATTACAAAATGTGCAGTTGTTTTTGTAGTTCATCATCATCATCATCTTCACGGATTAAACTAAGGATGGTTTGTTCAGGTCTCAAATAGGTAAAGATTAGAGCTGGTCACTCCAGCGCTTCCTCGGACGTCCCACACCTCTCCGTCCCCTCGGCTTATAGTTCCATAGTTGTTTGCGGATGCGGCAGTTATCCATTCGGCAAAGACAAAGATATTCCCACCAATTCAGCCGATACTGGGTGATCCTGTCTAGTATACTCATAATATTCAGTTCCTGCCGTAGGCTATATCTGTGTTTCTTCTATGATCATGCAGAGTATACCCTGCCTCGTGCCTGAGAAATCTGATTTCAGCCGCTTGGATACGACTCGCCTGGCCTGACCTTTCGTTAAAGTCCAATTCTCAGACCCATAAAGAAGTGTGGAAAGAGCCATCACCTTATAGAATTTTAGGCGTGTTCCTTTACTTGCTAACTTAAGAGTTCGCCTAATAGTCTCGCACATAAGGTTGAACTTATGCAACTTATTCACAACGTCGTTGCTTGCATTATAAGACACACTGTAGCCCAGGTATTCAAAATTGCCTGTTTTTTGTAGTTATAAATGAAGTTTGTAATTATAATTAATTTGTAGTTGTTAATAGTTGATTCTAGAGAATTAATTTAAAAGTAAATTCTAAACAAAATGTAAAGATAAAAATAAAGCAAAAGAAACAATAAATAAAACGTAAAGATAAAAGAATAAATTAATGGTTAAAAAATGTAACAGAGTTGTGTGGAACGCGTTGCGCTAACGATTGCTACATAGAGTACTGTCATGCTGCCACTTAACGGAAAACATTCGTTTTTTTACGAATACAAACCATAAATAGAAGAATACAACAATACAGGACAAAACTGAAAAATCATTTGGATATCAGCTGCCAAACGAGGGGTACCTCGAGATGCTCAAAGCGGTCCGTGCGGCTACCAAGGTATAAGCAAACAGAAAAAAAATATTCTAGTCTAGTTTATACGGGGCCTTCCCACTTGCAACCAGTACCACTTGATAACACCGTAAAAGCCGCCCCACTTGCGACCACCCTTATCAACGGGATTATCTAACGATATTTAATGTCCCACTTGCGATCACCGTAACGTCAAAAACAGCAGTCCGAAACATTACGCCAGAACTGCACAGTTGTGTTCTGTAAAACGCTTAACGAAATTTGTATTCAGTGTGTGACTATAGTGTAATTCTCAAGCATGCTAAATTTGGTGACATTAGGATACAATTATCTTTCGAAATGTGGATTTACCGTAGAATACTGAACATTTCATGGACAGCACATATAACTAATGTTGAAGTTCTTAGGAAGATGAAGAAAGAAAGAGAAGTTATTAACACAGTGAAGATAAGAAAGCTTCAGTATCTGGGACATCTCATGAGAAATGAACAGAGATTTTACTTATTGCAGTCCATACTACAGGGAAAAGTACTTGGAAAGAGATGAGTGGGGCGACCGAGAATATCATGGCTGAGTAATTTAAGGTCCTGGCTTGGCATGAATACAACTGACTTATTCCGTGCAGCAGGACAAAAAGTTAAAACAGTCTGTATGATAGCCAACGTCCGAAATGGATAGAAACTATAAGAAGAAGAAGTGTTCAATATTAGATGCTACCGCCGAAGTCATAGAACGAATAATGCAATAGAAGCATAATGCCATCGTAAATTAAACAGTCACGATGGAAGACCACATCCTTATGAATAAATAACCTTAACAAATTTTTAAAATCTGAGGCTGAGAAATCTACTCAGAACATTGTTAGGTTGGAATTAAATTTGGAAGATATGAAAAGGAAGAAAAAAATATACTGAACTGGATGAAAGAAACAGTAATTTGTCCAGTGGTGGCATATATGCAATGAAGACGATGCGAGACGCAGAAAATCTTTGAGAGTCGAGCGACGTATGGGTTGATGAGATAGTTTGATAAATAAGTGTACAGAAAAATCACGTGACCGAAAACAAAATGAATAACGATGACTGTTTTAGATATACCACAGCGCAAAGACTAAGACAGCATTGGACAACTACACAGTCGATATGTGAAGCTTAATTTGAAGAAGACTATGAAATGGATGGTGTAGAGAGAGAGAGAGAGAGAGAGACTCAAAGGAAGGTCAAGGAAGATCATGTATTTGAGGATTTGAAGGTGATGAAACTAACAGGATGGAGCGACGAGAGAGTAAGCCAGACTGAACTCGAAACACCGGCCACAACTTCGGAATTGGTAGCTGTGGTCCTGTTGTATTCAGCAAAAGTTAGTTGCTGTAAAAAAAAAAACTTTGCACTTTGTCTCAAATTACACCTAGTTTTGTACTTTGCTACAAAACTCTGAGTTTGCTATAGCATACTTTGTCTCACACATTAGTAGATAGCTATTAGATATACGTTAGACTAAACAAAGTTTGGCTGCGCCGCAACTGTGGTTCACACAATTCACTCTTTCAAACGTGGTTTTTGGTGATGTCTGCTTATATCACCACTTTGCTTTAAGGGTTCCTATTACGAGCACTTTTCGCCTATGCTCTATTGTTGAATCTCCGCTGCTCCTATCCACTTAGTTATTTAACATTTTTCATCTTCTTCTTCTTCTTCTTCTTCTTCTTCTTCTTCTTCTTCTTCTTCTTCTTCTTCTTCTTCTTCTTCTTCTTCCTCCTCCTCCTCCTCCTCCTCCTCCTCCTCCTCCTCCTCCTCCTCTTCCTCCTCCTCCTTCTTTCCTCCTCCTCCTTCTTCTTGCTGCTGTTGTTGTTGTTCTTCTTCTTTTTCTTCCTCTTCTTCTTCTTCTTCCTCCTCCTCCTCCTCCTCCTCCTCCTCCTCCTCCTCCTCCTCCTCCTCCTCCTTGTTGTTGTTGTTGTTGTTGCTCTTCTTCTTCTTCTTCTTCTTCTTCTTCTTCTCCCCCTCCTCCTTCTTCTCCTTCTCCTTCTTCCTCCTCTTCCTCCTTCGTTTTCTCCTACTTCTTCTTATTGGTCCTCTTCTACTTATTCCTACTCACCCTACTTCTACTTCTTCTACTCCTCCTTTTCTTATTCTTCTATATCGCTCCCCTTTGCCGTTCAAGCATCGGGTCCTTCAGCCACCTCTAACACATACTTGTGTCTTAGGTGAATCGTTTCACTTAGGCGTGTCTTTCCTTTTGCGATCGCCAGTTCCTCATTATAATTTAATCTCGGTCTTCCTGTTCTTCCTTCCGGGCGTGCTTCCCATGATTATTTTCAGTTTCACGTCATTATACGCCCCTATTACATGGACAAACAATTGCAGTGCTTTCATTTTTCACCATGACTACGACTGATTCTTGTTGAAACTGTTTTGCTGACGGACATATTACTAATGTTTATCCTATTTCTTTCATACGTCCGCCTCAGAATCTTTATCTCGCTTGTTTGCCGTCTGCTTTTTATGTTTTCTAGCGAGGTTAGACTTTCTGTTACACACACAGCAGTGTAGGTCTTTGCACACGACTATTAACCCGACCCGAGGGATCTAAGAGTCCTCTCTTCCCTGAATCCACTTGGGTAATTCTCATAAAGCACGTCCACGACGGCTAAGTTCTGCTGACGACCCAATATTGCAGGGTACATCGCTTTACCCTTGTCCAGGATTGCGGACGAAGACCACAACGGCAGAGAAGGTGCGGCTGAGCTTGCAGAGATGGCAGTCCTGTTTTGGACGTTGTTCAAACCAAGGGGCAGATGGAGCTACTGAGCTGCAGAGAAATCAATACGTCTATGAAAAGAAATGTGCTTCGGTGTAAAACCGTGGGATTCCAAGTAAGGACTTTTGCGGAAGGCTGGTTACCTACCCAAGTGAAAACTGATACCTCTTAAGTCTAGGATTTGGAGTCGTTTTAATGGATTACGTAGGCAGTGCCGGCGCTAAGGTCTTTCGCTGCCTCCCCGCGAAATGGGGTATGTTGACATGGAGTATCCTCTCTCTGTTTCTGCATGCTTGTGTGTGTAGGGTTGCCAGATCAAAAATCAGAAAAGTCGAACACAGCTGTTAATTTAACTGGACATTTTACCCGAAAAGCAGAATTTATTATGTTAGATATTAGGCACTTGCGTATATATAGGCCTACTACATATAAAAAATGAAACGACATCAGCATGTTTCATACGTAAGATAGGTTTATTATCATTACACATACAAATATAATGAGACGTATGAATTAAAAAGAAAGACAAGCTCTGTAATCGTCATTATAAAAAAGTCGAAGTAATGTCATTCTTTCATTGTAAAATAAATTTAATCTTTTTTAACTAAACACTTAAATTTTAACGGAACACTTAAATTTTAAACTGAATATCAATATACCAATAAATGTATCGCAACAAGATGTTTATACTTTCTTAGAAATCGAAACAACGGCTAGTGTTGACACAGCTGGACACTGTATTCACGAGTAGTGCACGGCTGCCTCTTTGATTTGGCGACACTAAATGAGAGCGGCGGTTAGGATGATAATACAGAGGTTAACAGTATTTCATCAAACATACTGAAAGGAAAGGAAATGGAAGTCTAGTTTTTGCAATAAAAACATGCAACGTACATCAACATATTTGTTATGTGTCACGTGTCTGAAATGCTTCAATGTCTAACCGGAAAACGTCATTGTGTAATTTGACATCATTCTTTTTTCTTACCACAGTCAAACAGGCTAAACTGGCTAGCCTATATAGCACTTCTTATAGGAGAAAAATTTTACTTCTTACTAGAACTTTGACCTTATGGGCGCCATAAAATAAATATTATAATTCCGACCAATATACTTACTAATTAATGGATACACCACTGCAACAAACAAGCATAGAGTGGTACAATCACGTTTCATAGCCCTTCCCGCCCCACACTTAACATCGCAGGTACAAAGAGATGACTCAAATGCTCCTGTTATGATAACAAATAATATACGGCGATATTTCGTCTTCTACTTTAAGCCTGGGGCCGCCCAAAAATCGGGGTCCTCCCCCCGCGCGGAGTCAGTGGGGCCTTGTCGCCGTCTCTATACGTAGGTAAGGGAAGTATGATAAGACCGAGGTGAAACCCGGAAGAAACAGAACTTCCCGATCCTGGGGCGACACACGACTACGAAAACAGTACAGTAATGCATGTATGAAACTACCTTCATCATCATCATCATTACCCTTGGTGCTAAAACTCATTTGTGAGTCTTGATCTCCTCCAAAAGCCCCATCCAACTGTACCGATCTGACGCGGTAATCAATTATCAATTATTATAACATTATCAATCCATCGCGGCTTTGGCCTGTCTCTCTTTCTTCTTCCATCCTTCCAATTCAATCGTCAAGACTTTCGTCGGGATTTCGTCCTCCGTCGTCCTCATCCCACCCGGCCCACCTTAACATTGATAATTTAATATATATTAAGTTATATTATAATTTTATATTGTAAACATTCCTAAAGAGTCCATATAATTCTTTATTATAACGTGTCCGTCCTTTTCACATATAGGACCACAAATTTTCTGTAATACCTTCCTTTTAAAAGTTAAAATTATATGTCTTTCATTTACTTCGTTGATGGTCTATGTTTCTGCTCCGTATGTGAATATGGGTCTTATTAAAGTTTTATATAGGACGCATTTTGTTGATCTTCGTATTGATCTACGAAGGTATGGCAGTCCCTGTACTGTCCTATGGGTGTGAATTATGGACAACAACCAAGAAACAAAAGAGTAAGATTCAGGCCTCGGAAATGGCGTTCATAAGAAGAGTTAAAAGGTGTTCTAAACTTTACCATATAAGAAATGGGGCCACAATGGAAGAGTTACAAGTTTTTAATCTGAATTAAAAATTAAAAGATTACAAACAAGGGTGGAAAGAACACTTAGAAAGAATATCAGATTCCAGACTGACCAAACAAGTCTGGAAATACAAACCCATAGGACACAGGTGTGTGTAGACCCAGGAAGAGATGGCTGGAGGATTTTGAAGGCGGAACAGACATCATCTTGCCTATGCCATGTTGTGAAGATGATGGTGATGATGTTGATCTATTTCTCATCTCAAAGTAGCGTCTGTTAGCCGCGTGAAAACTACCTTTGACACCCGAATCTTGGACTCGTCTATGATTTCATTCTTACCCACACCGGAGGAGACCTGATAATAAATTTGTCTTTCCTTCTGTACACCGTGATTTATTCACTCATTACCCTTTGCTTCTGAGGTGATTACTCTTTCCACTGTCATCAAAAACACAAACCTCCTTAACTATTCTTCTGTTACTCGTAGAAAAAAATAATTCATTACTTTGCCGTGTCGTTTGTTAGTTCACAACAAGCAACATTAAAATTCGTTTGCAAGAAATGAAACACGAACACACACACAGACACGGACACCACAAGTTAAGCAAACACGCAAACATTATTTACCTTCCCTCTTCATTTTTCTCCTCTAATTAATTAAATGTCCTTTCCGCAGAAGCACACCGGTTACGATAAACATCGTATTTCGTTTTACACTCCTCTTCAGTTTTTTTTTTTTTTCAATTACACAGCATTTCACTTAACAAAAGACTCGGTGGCTGCTCGTAAACAAACACACACACACACACACACACACAATGTCATGTTAATTAATTATATCAATACAAACTGTGCGCAAGTCTTGCCGTGCTATTTCCAACACACGCGCGCGCATATAATATCCTATAATTTCTTAGCGAACGACAAAAAATTAAATATGCATAATGACTGCTGCTGATACGACTACAGTAGTAGCATTGTTACACGCTCGTGCGCAGGACACGCGAGCAGCGCTCATCATTGTTGTATCGTAAACGGAAAATTATAAAATTAGACACGCAGCGTACTGCTGTAACACGAATACGCAGATAATGATACTAATTTTAAAAGTTAGTCTACAAGAAAATTTATTATCTGTTCTGTTTGTTGTCCTCACAGGTCTTCAACACGATGGCGTGCCCCCTTGCTTCTGAAATTTATCTATATTCGTTGACATTAACGTCTGGTTCCTGAAACAAGTAAACAATTTTGAATACCTGGGCTACAGTGTGACTTATAATGCATGCCACGATGTTGTGAATAAGTTGCATAAGTTCAACCTTATGTGCGGAACCATTAGGCGAACCCTTAAGTCAGCAAGTAAAGGAACACGCCTAAAAAACTACAAGGCGATGGGTCTTCCCACGCATCTTTATGGGTCTGAGAATTGGACTTTAACGAAAGGGTAGCCCAGTCGTATCCAAGCGGTTGAAATGAGATTTCTCAGGCACGTGGCAGGGTATACTCTCATGATCATAGAAGAAACACAGATATATGGGAGGAACTGAATATTATGAGTATACTCGACAGGATCGTCCAGTATCGGCTGAATTGGTGGGAACATCTTTGCCGAATGGATGACTGCCGCATCCGCAAACAACTTTGGAACTATAAGCCGAGGGGACGGAGAGGTATGGGACGTCCGAGGAAGCGCTGGAGTGACCAGCTCTAATCTTCGCCTATTTGAGACCGGAACAAACCATCCTTGGTTTAATCCGTGAAGATGATGATGATGATGATGATGATGATTAACGGTCTGGTTTGGCTAAACCGTCTGGTTTATATTGGCTAAAGTCTGGTGCGACCCCAAACCGTCGCACTTATATACCCGTCTGGGTGCGGGCTATATAGTCGCCAGAGGAGCAGAACAGAAGACCACTGAATATGTCTGCCCCAACTGTAGTCGAAACGTTTGGATCTACAAAAAGAAGACCCACGGAAAATAATTTCACTGAAGGTAACTCCAGCCGTGAAAGCTTCAATGTTATGATGTTAAATAATAATTGTTTTATTTGTGAAATCGAATTTGGTATGGTTTTGTTTCAATTAGTTCAAGTATTAATCTAGTCTTTCTACTTTTTTTTAGATATTTTCTAAAATGTCAAATTTTTCGTCGTTTATATTGATTTTCATGTTTAATCTTTTCAACACTGGGGGAAGAATATTTTGTGTTTAAACAGTGGGTGTTTCTTTTAGGTTTAAGAAACGTTTTTTAAGTTGACAACATCTACTGATTATTGGTCTCCCTGTCTTGCCGAAGTACACTTATCCGAATTACGAATGAACAGCCGGTGATAATCTTAGTGGTTTATTAGGCACCATACCAGAACGATTGCCCTGTTTAAGAAAAGTATAAAGTTTGGGCAGGCAAAAAGTACACGTATAAAAGATATTAGAGGGAAAATAAGGGTTCAAACCCACAAAGGAATGCCGCCTTCTTAAAAAACACTAAAAAAACACTAAAAAACATGATCTCAGAGATGACGCCGCCACCGCTGGACCCACAGCATCCCGATGGACCACAGCACCGCGAATTTCCGCGAATAAATTTTTTATTTTTTTAATTTTATTTTTTTTATTTTTTTTATTAAATTGATTTGGTGGGATGATGTTCAATGGACCACCAGCATCCGTGAATATAATTTTTTTATTTTTTTAAGAAAGCTGATTTGCATATCAGTGGGTGGTGTTGGGTGGGAGGTTGTTTTTTTTTTTTTCATATCAGTGGGTGGGGGGTGGTTCCAACTCGAAGCATTATAGTGTATACTAAAATATATGATCAGGTGTACCAACCTTTGCATGAGTTCAAATTTGTTGTGTGTTATAATGTATATTAAATCTATATGATCAGGTGTACCAACCTCTGTAGTATTATTATAGTGTATAGATATTTTATATGAGCAGGTTTGTCAACATTTTCTGTGGCGGGGGGAGGGAAATTCAAATATGTGTTATATTGTGTATGTATAGAGCAGATCTGTCAACATTTTTTTCTCTTCTGTGGTGGGAAATTCAAACTATATATGATCATAATTGGTACTCTCTCTCGCTCTCTCACACGTTGTGTATGTCTCTCTCTCTCTCTCTCTCTCTCTCTCTCTCGTTGTCAAACGTTATGCTCACCGGCATTATAGTGTATATTAAAATATATGATTAGGTGTACCAACCTTTACATGAGTTCAAATTTGTCGCGTGTTATAATGTATATTAAATCTATATGATCAGATGTACCAACCTCTGTATTATTCGTCCTCTCACTCCCTCTCTCTCACTCTCTCTCTCTCTCTCTCTCTCTCTCTCTTGTTGTCAAACGTTATGCTCAAACCGTTCTCCTCTCTCTGTGGTCAGTACCGAACGCATGTATATGAAATTAGAAAGTTTATTCGACAAATATTAACGTCCTCTCTCTCTCTCTCTCTCTCTCTCTCACTCTCACTTGTTTCAACTGTGTCAACAAATAGTAACGTCCTCTCTCTCTCTCTCTCTCTCTCTCTCTCTCTCTCTCTCTCTCTCTCTCTCTCTCTCTCTCTCTCACTTTCACACGTTTCAACTATGCAAGGTTTCATACCCTTTCTCCTGTCTCCCTCTCGTACATTGAGTAGTCGGTGTGATGAATAAATAATTTTAGCCCTCTCTCGTTGTCAAAACGTCGTCTTCATTTTCAATGTATTAAATAATTAATAGTTTTATAATGCAGTCAGTGTGATTGATCCTTGTTAGAAATATATATATATTTGGCGTCAATGAACTACTTACCTGTTATGTTGTTACAGACAATACTTCTGTTTTAAGGTTGCAGTTTACACACACACACATAGGTTCAGTAGTGTATAGCGAAATAAATTAAAATTATACACACACATGAAAACGGCGGCTGAAATTCATACAAATCTTCTGATGTAACAGTTCACAAAAAATAAATTAATTGTACACATGTTCAGAGGTGTAGAGTGAAATAAAATAAAGTCATAATTTGTTTAAATGATTAAATATATTTTAACATTCACAATATAAAATTCACAATTAAATAAATACATTAGAAATTGATATTTTTCGAAAGTTTGTATATAATTGTGTGTCGTACTTGTAGAAGAAGCAACCTGCAACATAACAATACAACAACAACATTAAAATCATGTTAAATATCACACACACAGATGCACACGCAACGCGCGCACATACAGACGCATACGCAACGTAATCACACACACACACACACACGCATACGCAACGTAACCAAACACGCAACGCGCCCACACACACACGCATACGTAACGTAACCAAACACGCAACGCGCCCACACACAGACGCAAACGCAACGTACACACGTTTGGGTTACACCACACGCGCACGCACACACACATTTGCACACGCACACACATACGCATACGCAACGTAATCACACCCATACATACAACGTACACACGTAATACATAAACTTACGCGTAATCACACCCATACATACAACGTACACACGTAATACATAAACTTACGTTTACTGCCGTCCGAACTGAAGTGTGAGGAGGCAATAACTATAGATATCACAGTAAGAATTTTTGTTGTTGTTGTTTTTTTGTTGTTAACCAGTGGTGTAACGGGGAATTTTAGCAGGTGGAGGAGCAGAGTCGTCATCGTCGCCGGCATGTATCCGATAATGTCCGTACGCAAGGGTATCACGACCATTGTCTAATATATAACGCTTATCATCATACGGTGACAACGCTAGCTTATTTACACGCATCGTGTACAACGTATGATGATCGCTACGTAACACAGCGCACTGACAGAAAACGGACAATGATCAGTGATACACTTGCGATACCATATCGTGTCGCAGACTCCTCTTAATCGCAACTCGAGGCACACCTTTACACACACGTTTTTGACTCGCATTGCTAGAATCTTCGTGGGCCACAAGGAACGAATAACATTTCGCTCTGAGACCTACGAATTCTCTAATAGGACGACCACACGTTTCATCCTTGAACAGTCCAACAACCTTTTTGTTCTTAATGCTATAACAAGGATGAGACGTAGGGTAATCCGAGGTGTCAAAAAACGTGCAAGTCCTTCTTCATATCTGCATACAAGTCTGATGTTGAATATGATACATCAGACTGTCTGTATCAGTCATTAACAATTTAACGTTGCGGCCGTACTTGGCGACAGCATAACGATAATGAAATGTCGTACATTATTGTTTTGCTAACGTCAAGCACCGTGAAGCCGACATACACGGGACGAGACAGAACAATGGATTTTTTACGGAGTGAAAGCCCCACCAGATCGTTCGTATAACGAATCATACGTTTAGCCTGGGTGTGGAAACTAGTTTTTGAAGCCGTCGTTCATTCGAGACTAGTTCAAAGTCTATATGTTTCCGTACGTTCTCCAGCGACTTACCGTATACGGCGTTGTTCATCAGTTTGAAAAGGTCTTTTTCAAAGCTGTTGACGGCTGATTGCCTCTTGCGGTGTTGAAATCGATAAAACGGTTTCAACCAAGCGCTTTGCTTAAAACACAACACCCTATGAGTCGCTTTCAGCTCTAAACCAAGACTTAAATACAATTTCAAATTTCGATAATGGAGAACGTAATTTTGTTTGTCCTCCAAAGTTGTTAACAACTTCTCTACGGATGACCCTGATTCGTTATACGATGATCTGTATATACTCTCGTGTAAACGTTTGGAAAGGGAGAAAGGATATCGTGTGTTATGCGCTGACGCACAGGTGCAAGCGGGTAGTCGGAATGCAGGTCGTGTAAGGTATTAGGATAGTGTAGGTCGACTTCGAGGATGTACCCGATGTCAGCATCATCACTCACAGTACGTACGTCCAAGGACTCGATTTCGTTACGATCGAGCCATCGGAAGTCTGCGTAAGGGAGTGGTTGCGACATGGCTGCACCGTATAAATTGTTACAGTCTGTATACAGAATGAAGGAGGTCGGTTTCGATACATCGTACTGATCTGGAATCAGAGGATTGTTAGCGACTGCGTGACGGTTGGATATCATCGCGCAGCCTCCGCGGATCCCAGATTCGAGGAACAGATGTAGATTTATTTCTGTCAACAGTTCTAATTCGACCCGGTCATTTTTAGCATCGCGTTCCAAGCGAGTCCGGGAAGCGAGTAAAAATGACATGGGTCCAAGCAGTAATCGCGTAAGGCCATGTCTCGGAAACTTTCAAAAGACATCGGCCAGCAGCATTACGTCTGTCAACAAATACAAATCATGGTAATCTCCAACGTACGCAGATTGAATGCACTCCACACGTTTGCGCGTGCTCGTAATCCTGCGTCCGAAATAGATGATTCCATCAACCGGTTATCAAAGTGTTCACGAGCGGGTAGACTTGTTTCGTTGAACCGAGCAATACTGTCAAACGTACTCGTATGGGTATAACCCCCTTGCGTACGAGCAGATTGGTCTGTTCATCGAAACCCCGTCTAAGCATTTCCTCTCTGAGCAAAGGAAATTGGCTCCCGGACGCGGACAGATTGGTAACGAGTGTGTCCAGAGAGCGATTAAGAAATTGAAAGGAGTCTACGAAACGCAAGGGACCCAGGGAGAACGACACGTAACGCTCACTGGATGTTGCGATGCAGGATACGCGTTCGTCCTTATATTTCCCTAAACCCTGCATTAAATGGTGACAGTCGTAGCCACGAAGGTTGTGAAAGAAGACGGGGATATGACGAGGCATCTTGTAACTCAGATTACAACTATTATGGGCTGCTCCCAAGAATTTCCCCGTAAGATGACAATGATTGCGTACCTTGTCATCGTCTGTCAAAGGGCGCTCACACAAATGACAAACGGTGGCGTTAGTGAACACAACATTGTCATCATCGGACATAATTAATTGTACGTTATGTCGTACCACCTTCATCATATCCTCGGCGTCTTTCAACAACCACGAGAAGAACGTGTCTACAACGTTTTCACCCCGATAAACTTTAGCCTCTCTCCAAAGGCTGTGCGTATGATCGACGATAGCATAGGAGAAACCTGACGGGATATGCATCGCTTCGTATGATGTGGACGATACAGGAGGAGAAGTTAGTTTCTGACGGGCACCGCTGCTATCGACGGAGTAGAATTCACCTAACTCGTGCACTGTCGTCGGGACGTTGTTACCAGGTGAACACGATTGAAGCGGAGTGATGAGGGACTCGAAGTCGGCGTAGACGGTGAAGGGTACTTTAAGACAGTGCGCGTAATTTTTAAAGGACATAAACTTCTCCTCCTCCGTGGGCATTTTGGTTTTCTGCTCGCCGTAAGGTGTGCAGTAGGGGAGATGATCGGACAGACCATGTTCTGTGGTGAAACGATGCAGGCAGTAGTCACAGTAAAATGATTTATTGCTACATTTTGTTAGGGATGATAACAATCTATTCATGTTACTGATAAGACAGTAATGTTTTCGGCTATTCGTATCGGTCAGAAGCAAAAGATTAACGTGATGCGACCTGTCCTTATTCGGGGTAATTCTCAGAGGGTAAACCTCATTTTTTGATTCATTTTTGATATTGTCTTCTATATCATAGCCGAAAACGTTTATAGAAATGTTAGGATTCTGTGCTTCAAATTTGGAAATGGACTTTAACGAAACAGGGTACTCGATACCGGACATATTTAATGTGTTTATGAATGGGATGTATTTTGAAGCACGGTCTCTATGACGTTCTTGAGGGTGTATGTGGGCTAGAACAGACCACAGAAAACACATTTCATCGTGGGGGTTCCTGATGTTGACTACTGCCCTGGTGTGTGAGAGTTTTCGCGGGGTTGGAAGGTAGGAGGACGCTGCTAGAGGCTGATACCGTCCAACAACCAGTTCCAGCTTCAGTACAGCATCCACCGACCATCCGCTCCCGTCACGGGTAAAATTAGATATGCTATTGAAGATTTTATCGTAGGATTCATCGAGTAGACAATTCAACTCGTCGCTGTCGTCCGCGAGCAACGTGCGACAACGTCCGTGGAAGACGGCGTCTTTCGTTACCTCTTTCTCCTCACCACTGTCACCATCTACCACGGTTTTGGTAAAACGTATCCTGCACGCAATATGCCACTTGATATTGCGTAAACGTGCCTGCTCTGCCTGAATATCCTCAAGCAATAAAGGACGTGCCTCAGTCATTACGAATACTACGTCATGATCCGACTCGTTGACGTTCACTGGAATGTAGTCGAAGGTTGTGATGCACCCTCGGACACTACTGTTCCTCTCGATATAAAACCGAGTCACAACTGAAACAATAGAAACATGAGTATTAGTAACCAATAGGAATGATAAATAACGTGTACACACAAATTCATGTTTGTAGTAAATAAATAACACTCGTCGGGGGGTAATATGTCAGTTTATTACAAACCGTGAAGATGTCGGCTACTCCTGATTTTAGTATTGAAAGTGAAAGAATAAAATCATTCAAGTATTGGGAAGTGACGTTTATCAGCCCCGACGAGTTAGCGTTTGCGGGGTTCTACTTCTACCCTAGAAATTTCGATGTTTGTGGACATAGTATGTCATTCGTAGACGATAGAGTTAAATGCTTTTGTTGTGGAATTGAATTAGTTGATTGGAAAGAAGGTGACAAACCTATGAAGGAACATGAAAAATTTTCATCTACATGTCAATTTCTAAACGATGTTAAGAGTGAGACTTTTCATACACGCACCAATAGACATAGTATGTATGACTCAAACGTTAATTCGCATCAGCAAGTTTGCACGCTACATAATTACAAAAATAATTTCTTAACTGTGACAATTGGTATTGGACTTTTTACCTTGTTCAGTCTGCTCCTCCCCACGTTCCTGCTGAAGGTTAGCCATGATCTTCAAGTGAGAATGAATGAATACTGAAAAACAAAAGGTACTGTTATAACGCTGGTATTATGTTAGTGTATCGTAAACGTTTTATATATCAATTTGTACATAATACATGTACGCTTAGACCAACTATTTGCTAGATCGAGAAAATTAAGTTTATTTTCGCGCACACACACACAAACAGATTTAAATAATACTTTCATGCTTACAATATACAACCGATGTACACAAACTTATAAAGCATCAAACTATATATATCATTCGTTGAGTTGTAATTATTATTAAACAGTAAATATGCTTAGAATGAAAATATTTGCTATGATTTTAGTAACATATAACAGCGTCTTACATACCACTCGAATCTATATATACTGTTCTGTTTCAGATAATAATAATAATAATTTGATCACGCACACACACACACACACACACACACACACATACACATACATGTATTAAATCAATAAATAATGCTCACCAAACTAGCGTATGTTGAATACACACACAGGAACTTGTGTATACTGAGACGTACAATAATTCAAGCAGTTTTTCAACTATTAAAAAACTGTTGAGATAGATTTATCAACGCACGCAAGCAGTCAGTGTGAATCCGATAAAATTCAGTTATACCTAAAAATATATATATCTTCAATTAGAAGTGTAATATAAAAGGTACAGTAAGAATATATTTCAGAAAATTGTATTAAATTCAAATATATATCTTCAATTAAAAGTGCGTTAAGAATAAAAGTACGTTAAGAATATATTCAGAAAATTGTAATTTGATCATACGCATACGCTTACACACACATGTATTAAATTAAAATATATATATCTTCAATTAGAAGTGTAATATAAAAAATATGGTAAGAATATATTTCGTAAATTGTGGTTTGAACATACACATACATGTATTAAATAATGTTTTAATGCAAATAATTTTTACGTTTAATAATAATAATAATTTGATCACGCACACACACATACATGTATTAAATCAATAAATAATGTCTTACCAAACTAACGTATGTTGAATACACACACAGGAACTTGTGTATACTGAGACGTACAATAATTCAAGCAGTTTTTCAACTATTAAAAAACTGTTGAGATAGATTTATCAACGCACGCAAGCAGTCAGTGTGAATCCGATAAAATTCAGTTATACCTAAAAATATATATATCTTCAATTAGAAGTGTATAAAAGGTACAGTAAGAATATATTTCAGAAAATTGTATTAAATTCAAATATATATCTTCAATTAAAAGTGCGTTAAGAATAAAAGTACGTTAAGAATATATTCAGAAAATTGTAATTTGATCATACGCATACGCTTACACACACATGTATTAAATTAAAATATATATATCTTCAATTAGAAGTGTAATATAAAAAATATGGTAAGAATATATTTCGTAAATTGTGGTTTGAACATACACATACATGTATTAAATAATGTTTTAATGCAAATAATTTTTACGTTTAAATAAAATCTGTACATACAATAAATTATACTCACCAAAACTATTGTATGTTGACTACACACAGGAACTTGCGTATACTGCGATTGCACAATAATACAGTCTTCCAACTATTAAAAATGTCGTGATAGATTTGTCAGTGCACACAAGCGAGTCAAATGAGAATTTATCGTTAAATTTGTTGAGTATATATTGGTCTCTGGTGGTAGGGGAAAGCCGATGTTTGTTTTGTACGTGAATACTTTCTAATCGATAATTACTTGTGATGGGTGCAACTAATGAGTGTCATGTGTCATATTAGAAAGTGAAAGGCGGATTTAGCGAATACACACACACAATGGTTTATTTCGGTAGAACCATCTGAACATACATGCAATTAGTTGTATAGTAATCAGAATGTGTGTGAGAGAGACAATTTAATAGTTTGAATTTTATACCACAAGGTAAATTATATTTTTTTTTAAGTCGGGGGTTGTTTCCGAAAATTATTATTTAAAAACTGTTAATTGTTTTATTAAAATCTCACGTACGTGCCAAATTAATTGCCGACAGCGACTCTGCTCCCCCTCCTGCTAAAATTCCATCTGTTAAAAACAAAAAGAATTCTCACTGTGATATCGATAGTTATTCTCTCTCCACGCTTCAGTTCGGACGACAGTAAACGTAAGTTTGTGTATTATTATTGTAACGATCTTTGTGTTTATAAATATTAGTTTGTAATGTGTGGTTCCTTTTTTTTTTTTTTTTTTTTTTTTTTATAGTATAATGGAAAACGCTGCTGTAATAATTGACTTTCACTGCTTTTATGATGACAACGGCAATTATATAGTAAAGGAGTTGTCGGTTATGGACGTAACACGTTTTGCATGCAGACATTGGATTTTCGCCCCGCCTGCTACAGTCGTTACGAATTCGAAATACACTAGAACCAACTGCTGGTTAACGACAAACTATCATGGGCTAAGATGGGATGAAGGAGAGACACCGTACGACAATCTTGTTTCAGTGTTAACAACGTATACGAACATATATAAATATGTGTTTGTGAAGGGTCTTGAGAAAAAACGTTTTTTAGAATCGAAAATAATTCATTATCATATAATAAATCTTGATGACATTGGTTGCCCAAAAGACGTACCAAAAGACATTCCTGGGGCGTTATGTCTTACACATTGCAATTCTTCTTCTACACTATGTACAAACCATAATGTGCACGCACTTAGAGAGTGGATAATTAATGATTTTTCTGTTATACAAACATTTTTAATGTAAGTGTCTCATAGCATTGTTAATTTCATTAGGTAAACTTGTATATGGCTGCAGGCGATAACTATTTCTGATGACTTTCCTAATATATATTATGTAACAGCCATAATTCTACATGTATGTACATGCAAAGCTTCAGGGGATGAAAAACACCATCTGTTAAAAACAACAACAAAAAGTCTTGCTGCAGGCGATAACTATTTCTGACGACTTTCCTAATATATATTATGTAACAACCATAATTCTGCATGTATGTACATGCAAAAACACCACCTGTTAAAAACAACAACAACAAAAATTCTTGCTGCAGGCGATAACTATTTCTGACGACTTTCCTAATATATATTATGTAACAGTCATAATTCTGCATACAAAGCTTCAGGGGATGAAAAACATCACCTGTTAAAAACAACAACAAAAATTCTTACTGTGATATCTATAGTTATTGTCACTCCATACTTCAGTTTGGACGACCGTAAACGTAAGTTTATGTATTATTATTATTGTAACGATATTAGTTCGTAATGTGTGGTTTCTTTTTTTTTTTTTTTTTTTCAAACGATAACTATTTCTAGTAGTCTGTGGGCCTGACTTTCCTAATATATATATTTTGTAACAGCGCTAATTCTGCCTGTGTGTATGTACATGCAAAGCTTCGGGCGATGAACGTGAACTTTCCTGATGACCACATCACCACCATTACTTTCACTAGTCTTCTTTGTAGCGAATATTCTGACATTGTATGGTTCCACCTTGCTTGATACAGACGTCTTCACTTCTCATAAATAATGTCGTTTATCACAAAATTCAACACAGTTTCTGCTATTGAGTACAAACGTTGTGCAGAATTAACAGTGGACAAACAGTATCCGATCGTTAACATGTTGCATGTGGACACGCGATATGGGAAGTCTGTGCTTGTAACGTTGGAAGATTGTGAGCGCCGCTATCGTGTATATCTACCTAAGAGGTATGCTGACGTCTTTACAGATGAAGAACTCCGTCATATAAATCCCAGCGACCTACATCTTGTGTTTCGAGGGATGAAGAACCAGACAGCGCATGTGGAAATTGTATCTCGTTAAGGTAACAAACTACTTTTAATAAACAATTTTTTTATCATTGTGTGTGTGCGTATGTTTGAATGTAGTGCAGATTCTAATTTACAAAGTTTTGATGAATGGATTTTTAATTTATTTCACTATACGCCTCTGAACCTATATGTAATTATTTGTAACTGCTTTACCTGTTGCAGCAAACGATAACACTAGAACGATTATATTATTATTATTATTCAGTGATATATACATACATACAATTTACTTATTAAACACTTCAATGATTGTAACGTCTTACAATGACTATAGCATTTTTAAATCTGTTATCTGTTTATTGGTCCTACATGTACATGTTGTATGTATGTGTATGATTACGTTGTGTTTGCGTCTGTGTGTGGGCGCGTTGCGTATGTGTGCGTGTACGTCTGTGTGTGTGTGTGTGCGTGCACGTGTGGTGTAACCCAAACGTGTGTACGTTGCGTTTGCGTCTGTGTGTGGGCGCGTTGCGTGTTTGGTTACGTTACGTATGCGTGTGTGTGTGTGTGTGATTACGTTGCGTATGCGTCTGTATGTGCGCGCGTTGCGTGTGCATCTGTGTGTGTGTGATATTTAACATGATTTTAATGTTGTTGTTGTATTGTTATGTTGCAGGTTGCTTCTTCTACAAGTACGACACACAATTATATATATATAAACTTTCGAAAAATATCAATTTCTAATGTATTTATTTAATTGTGAATTTTATATTGTGAATGTTAAAATATATTTAATCATTTAAACAAATTATGACTTTATTTTATTTCACTCTACACCTCTGAACATGTGTACAATTAATTTATTTTTTGTGAACTGTTACATCAGAAGATTTGTATGAATTTCAGCCGCCGTTTTCATGTGTGTGTATAATTTTAATTTATTTCGCTATACACTACTGAACCTATGTGTGTGTAAACTGCAACCTTAAAACAGAAGTATTGTCTGTAACAACATAACAGGTAAGTAGTTCATTGACGCCAAATATATATATATTTCTAACAAGGATCAATCACACTGACTGCATTATAAAACTATTAATTATTTAATACATTGAAAATGAAGACGACGTTTTGACAACGAGAGAGGGCTAAAATTATTTATTCATCACACCGACTACTCAATGTACGAGAGGGAGACAGGAGAAAGGGTATGAAACCTTGCATAGTTGAAACGTGTGAAAGTGAGAGAGAGAGAGAGAGAGAGAGAGAGAGAGAGAGAGAGAGAGAGAGAGAGAGAGAGAGAGAGAGAGAGAGAGAGAGAGAGAGGACGTTACTATTTGTTGACACAGTTGAAACAAGTGAGAGTGAGAGAGAGAGAGAGAGAGAGAGAGAGAGGACGTTAATATTTGTCGAATAAACTTTCTAATTTCATATACATGCGTTCGGTACTGACCACAGAGAGAGGAGAACGGTTTGAGCATAACGTTTGACAACAAGAGAGAGAGAGAGAGAGAGAGAGAGAGAGAGTGAGAGAGAGGGAGTGAGAGGACGAATAATACAGAGGTTGGTACATCTGATCATATAGATTTAATATACATTATAACACGCGACAAATTTGAACTCATGTAAAGGTTGGTACACCTAATCATATATTTTAATATACACTATAATGCCGGTGAGCATAACGTTTGACAACGAGAGAGAGAGAGAGAGAGAGAGAGAGAGACATACACAACGTGTGAGAGAGCGAGAGAGAGTACCAATTATGATCATATATAGTTTGAATTTCCCACCACAGAAGAGAAAAAAATGTTGACAGATCTGCTCTATACATACACAATATAACACATATTTGAATTTCCCTCCCCCCGCCACAGAAAATGTTGACAAACCTGCTCATATAAAATATCTATACACTATAATAATACTACAGAGGTTGGTACACCTGATCATATAGATTTAATATACATTATAACACACAACAAATTTGAACTCATGCAAAGGTTGGTACACCTGATCATATATTTTAGTATACACTATAATGCTTCGAGTTGGAACCACCCCCCACCCACTGATATGAAAAAAAAAAAACAACCTCCCACCCAACACCACCCACTGATATGCAAATCAGCTTTCTTAAAAAAATAAAAAAATTATATTCACGGATGCTGGTGGTCCATTGAACATCATCCCACCAAATCAATTTAATAAAAAAAATAAAAAAAATAAAATTAAAAAAATAAAAAATTTATTCGCGGAAATTCGCGGTGCTGTGGTCCATCGGGATGCTGCGGGTCCAGCGGTGGCGGCGTCATCTCTGAGATCATGTTTTTTAGTGTTTTTTTAGTGTTTTTTAAGAAGGCGGCATTCCTTTGTGGGTTTGAACCCTTATTTTCCCTCTACTTACACGGCTCATCTTACACTATTGTAGTGAAACCTGGACAGTAACCCGATGAGCACTGGAACACCTGAAGATATTTAAGGGGAAGCGTCCGAGTCGTATCATGGGCCTACTTATAGAAATGAAGTGTGGGAAACACGAGATAATCGGGACATTACTTTACTGCCATTTCAATGAGCCAACAATGGAAACGGACACGAAACTGAAACGGTTGGAGTGGACCGACCGTGTTGTGAGAACGGGTAAGAAAAAAAACAAAAAAGAGCCGTCGTTGGAAACACGGAAGGCAAAAAACCAAAAAGCCAACCAAGGAAAAGATGGGAGAATGTTGTGACCGCAGATGCGAGAGAGTGCTGGAAATGCGAGGATGGAAGTCCTCCTCTACTAACAGAGTGAGGTGGCAGATTGAGGTAGAGAAGTGAAACGTTTCACATAACGTAACAATTCGGGAACCTGGTTAATTGGCTCAGGTCAATTAAACAGGCTGCCATAATCTTTACAAAATCATCAATACCTAATAAGTACACAAATGTTAAATAGGCTCCCGTGAATTGAGGAGTATTGACAAGGGATTTGGTAGATATATTCACTCACCTTTTGGATAACCATAACATCTCTTTATTATATTTTCTTGAATAATACTTTAAATATGATTGTTATTTTGTTTGATTACATTAAACAAATAAATTACTCAAAAGTTGTGCATCAAATGCTCTTACGTCTTTTAACATGTTACTCTGGTGATCAAAATAAAATCATATATTTATTAACTACAGTAAATACCTCGGATCCGGGTTTTAACTTAATAATGCTCTACAATAAGTCAACATTATGCAAGCTATTGGAATACTAGTTTGCTCAAATTTCGAATTACCTTTTACCTTTAACTATTATCAGATTACTATCTCATTATTGTAATTACAGATACTACTATGTTAACATTTACATGATTAGAATAAGTCTTTGCAAAAATATACTGCTTTTGTTGCCATTGTTAAAAATATAATGGTTTGGTTTCACCTTGATACAATGGAATCAGAGGCAGGTTCTCTTGTTGTTACTCTTCACTTGGGTTTCCTAGAAGTTCTACGATGTCGTTCGGGTGTCTCCATTTATTTTGTAGATTCTTAGTTGCGAACATGACGAAAGGATGCTGTTACCTGAAGCTCGTGAGTTTGTCGTTGTTACTTCACTCCTGATGTACGGTGTTCACCTTTTTACACTTTACATTTTGCTTTTAACTGCACTAATGTTACTCTATAATGTTTGGATAGAACATACTTTACAACTTAAACATTTCGTTTCCGTTTTTAAAAAGAGATGTGTCGGCTAAGTTAGTTAATTTTAGTTATTTCACTACAGTTCAACTACATAACTCGTTTTACTTTCACCACATTTCAATTACTTGTGGAGTCTGCCACCATGAAAGATTACGTTCAGTTACATCGTCATTAATTTTTTATATTTACACTTTATTTTACGACACATGGTAAAGCTGTTACCTTGTCTCTGATTCTCGCTCGACTGGGGTTGGTTTTGCGGCAGTTAGTAGGGAGAGGGAGCTGTTCACGCGGAGAGAGAAAAGTAGTTCGTACTTTATTATTATTATTTTCATACTAATTAACTACTATTAATAATACTACATTTTCTTTATTGAGTTAGGTATTTTTTATTATTATTATTACGTCTTTTTATTTAATTATCATAATTATTAATTTTCGCTTCAATGCAGAGTAATTTTCATGTCCGTACTAGATTTTTACAAGTTGATACAGGCATATAAGTACACAGGGAAGGGTTAAATATTAAGGGGTGTTATCGCAATTTTATTATAGAATTCTTTTAGGTTTTAAAACTATTTATTTTGGGTATTAAGGCGGGGTTACATTACCATTTACTTTAGGGGTTTACGTTCTGTTTTAATGTGAGATTTTAAATTTAAATTTTTTTTTTTTTAATTTCTTTTATTTCAATTTTTTTTTCTTTTTTTTTTTTTTTTAAATCGTCACATATTAAAATCGTCACAGAAGGCCAAGGCACGATTTCGGACTGTAGCCCCATAGGCGGAGGAGGGACACTCCTTAGTCGCAGCGGCTAAACACTGGTCTCGCCAGAGTCACAAATCCCACCTACTATCTCCTCTAACTGGCTTCGTCTCTTACTTTTCCTCCTCATTATCGATATGTTGACGAGAATCAGGAGGAGAGTAGGATGAAGAACAAAACAATTATATTAGTGTAGAAGAATAAAAAATAGAGAGAAAAGAAGAAGTATGAGAAGAAGAAGAAGAAGAAGAAGAAGAAGAAGAAGAAGAAGAAGAAGAAGAAGAAGAAGAAGAAGAAGAAGAAGAAGAAGAAGAAGAAGAAGAAGAAGAAGAAGAAGAAGATGTGATAGTGTGACTGAATACATACATACTCGTATTAATACATGTGTAAGAAAAGTTGACTGCCAGGGACACAGAGGTGGGCCCACGTTATCAGAACTTCGGCTCGCCGGGCAGTGAGGCCGTGGTGCAAGGTTGTTGGGTGCAAACGTTTTGGCCGTGCCTTCGACGGACATCTTCAATGCGGAAGGCTGCGACACACAGACCAAGGTTTCGCAGTCAGTGACCACTAGGCACACACAACACAACTGGGGGTTGCGCGGGTCGCGAGTAGTGCAGTGTCCCGAGTCTCAGAAAGGACTCCTGCCACTGGGTCTGTTTGAGTTAGTTTTATACTTTTATCTAATTATGGGGGGGGGGGTCTGAAACGACCTGCGATTGGTGGATTATACCACCGGGACTAGCAAACGAGGTCGCTTCCAGGACTCACCTGGTCGCGGGGTGTACCAAGTCCGGCAATGAGGGAATTGTGGGTTACTCTGTCGGAACGAACATAGAATCGTCGCGCCAGGCGTCTCACGGTGTCATCAAGAGAGCGGACACCGAGTCCTCTCCTCAAAAGACGAGAAGAGTACCTCCGGGGGACTTTGCACGCGAGCTTCAGTCCCCAGTCGAGTACGCGCTGGAGCGTAATTCTATGACCACGAGCCAGGTATCCCCAAACAGGACAGGCGTAGGTAATCACGGGCAACACGTACGTGTTGACTATGAGCTTACCTAGCCGGGGGGTCATTGCCGGATTAGAAAGCACGGGCCAGAGTCTACTGAGTTGCGCCGAAGCGCGTTGTCGGATGTACTGTGCATGGGTTCGCCAGGTGAGTCGGGAATCCACGTGGAGCCCGAGGTACTTGACGCTATTGGTCCAGGGCACCTCGACGGGGCCTACTTTAACCGGCCGAGGCCGCTTACGTTTTCGCGAGAATATTACCGCGGCGCTCTTGGAAGCGTTAACGGCAACTCTCCAGTCATCGGTCCACCCGACATACGCGTCGAGTTGGCGCTGGAGCTTAACTGCCGCATAACTCGCGTTCGGCTCTGATGCAAAAGCCGCAGTGTCGTCCGCGAACAGCGACAATTTCACTCCAGGAACTCGGGGCGTGTCGTTGACAAACAACGAGAACAGGAGAGGCCCAAGGACACTTCCCTGAGGGACGCCAGCGGTAATACGCCTCTCCGAAGAGAGAGCGTGGTCTACTCTCACTCGGAAGCTACGGTCTCGCAGAAAGCTGCCGATCAAGTGAACGTAGCAGTCTGGGAGAAGGACTTCCGTGAGTTTGTACAGGACACCCTCGTGCCACACGCGGTCAAAGGCTTTCTCTACGTCTAGGAAGATCGCAGTCGTCTGTTTGCCCTGGCAGCCAGCCTCGGTTATGCATTCCGCGAGTCTCATCAGCTGATGAGTCGAGGAGTGCAGCTCACGAAAGCCGAACTGTTCGGGGATCAGCACGTCTAGTCTTTCTAGATGGTCGCGGATCCTACGCTGGATCAGACGCTCAAAAACCTTGGACGTCGCGGACAAGAGGCTGATGGGCCTGAGGTTTTCCACGCGAGAAGAATTCTTTCCCGGCTTAGGTATCACAATGACGGTTGCCGTTTTCCATTTCACCGGAAAATAGGCCAGTCTGAGGCATGAATTGAACAGGTCAGTGAGGAACTGGGTTCCTCGCTCCGGAAGGCGATGGAGGGCGGAATTCATGACTCCGTCCGGGCCAGGCGCCTTCCGGGGCTTGAGCTGAACAATCCTCTCAGAGACCTCCTCCGGGGAGATGGGCTCCGGCGGGACTGTGATATCGGCCGATAGAAAGCGCTCTACCTCGTGGCAGATTTGCTCAGTGGAGGCCGGGTTCTTGGATGGGTTGGGAGCGAACTGACGCTCTAAACTGTCAGCCAAGAACTCTGCCTTTTCGAGGGGGCGACCAAGGGGTTGACCGCCGGGTCCGGCCAGTGCGGGGAGAGGCGCGCGTTTGCGCTTTCCCGTTAGGGCACTGGGAATCCGCCAGACATTACGGTCCTCGGCAGGGCCATCCATCTGTGTAACAGCTAGCTCCCAGTTGCGTCTACGGAACGCCAGCATGTCGCGACGCAACTTGCCGGACGCTCTGTTGAACCTAGCCTTGTCAGCCGGGTCACGAGTCCTCTGCCAGCGTCTCCGGAGGCGATTCCTCTCGCAAGCGAGCTGAGACACCTCTTCGGGGATCCGCTGATAGTCGGGCGTGAGCCCCGGCTTCATCCGGGAGGACACGTCTACCGCCGAGACTACGGCTGTGTCGAATAAGGCAACTGCCTCGTCGACATGCTGGGTAGTGTCGAGCGGGATATGCTCTGGTAGGCGGCGACTGAACGCCGGGCCAAAGCGGTCCCACTCGATTACCCGCCGCTCGTCGCGGACGGTGGCGTGCTGGGTAGCTATATGCACACTGATAGGGCAATGGTCCGAGGACAGTTCCGAAATGACGGAGACGTGGACCGGGCAATAAACGCCCCTGACCGCGGCAATGTCCAGTACGTCAGGGCGGGAGTTAGCCCTCGAGGGATAGTATGTAGGCCCGGTAGGACCCATGACTGTGACCCGAGCCGCATCAGCATACCTGCGTAAGCGGGTCCCGTTTGGGTTCGCCAAGCGGCTCCCCCAATCGGGATGCTTACAGTTCAGGTCGCCCGCCAGGACAACCCTCCTGTGTGCTCCAAAGACGGCCTCCAGATCGTTCGACAGGAGCTCCGTTTGTGGAGGCTTGTAAGCGGAAACCACGAGTGACCACTAGGCAGTACGACACCCATATTTATAAATTTTTGGAGTCCGCACGAAGGTGTTGTCTGACACCACCAGCCAATCAGAAGAAAGGCAAATTCTTATTGGTTCGCCGCAACTCGCGTCCAAAGAGAGGGACTCACCCCGCCGATTCATTGCAATCGATGCATGTTTCTGAATCTGGACAGACTCCGTATGCGGACGAGGAAAATATGCACTCACCGACGATATAGGCCTCCTTTTTGCATGGAATAGCCGAGTACTCTGTTGTGAATAATAATACTAAGAAGAAGAAGAAGAAGTATAAGATAATATAATAATAATATCAAGTGTAAGGTAATATTGTATTAACCATCGATAAAAATAAATCCGGGTTATGAAATTAACTCTCGAGTAATAGAATGCAGTCACCTGTTTTAAGAACGTTGTTTTCGCCTACCACCAACCTTCCCTTCCAGTATTTGTTTCTTAAAACATCAGTCTGGAGGTTGGCGGGTAGCCACATCTAAAGTTGTCAAGTTGCCGTTATTAAAATCGCCGCACTATCCAGGCCCATTTCAGGAGCCACTTGTTCCAAGAGCTTCTTCCTTTCAATTGCACTAGCATTTCGTCTATGTAATTCCACTAAAATACCATCACCCACAGAGTCGTGGATGCAGTGGATGTGTTGTTACAATGGTTTCACAACGACTTAACAAATTTTTGTAGTCTTCCAGTGCCATTGGTTTGTCGATCACTAAACCAAATTCTAAAATTTATGCTTGAAACGACTGTACCTTTTCTCAACATTATTACAGAGAGGAGACGCTGAATAATCCCGAGATGAAACTACTACTACTACTACTACTACTACTACTACTACTACTACTACTACTACTACTACTACTGCTACTACTACTACTAATTCCTGTCGCTGCAGGGCATAGGGCCTCGACGAAGCTACGCCAACGGACTATATTTTGGACGAGTACTCTGAGCTCTCCAAAGGACTTCCCCTCACATTCTGCGTCCATTTTGACAGTTCTCCTCCACGAGATTCTTGATCTTCCCCGTCTTCTTCTTCCCTGAGGGTTCCAAAAGAGGGCTTGTCGCTCAATTGCATTTCGGTTCTTCCGCAAAGTGTGCACAATCCACGTCGATTTTCTCCTTTTGATCTGGGTGGCAACGGATACCTCGTTTGTCCACCTCCAGACATCTTCATTTGGTACTATGTTTGGCCAGAAAATTTAAAGTATTTTTCTCAGACACCTATTGATGAAGACCTGCAGACGTTTCGTAATTTCCATTGCGACTTTTCAAGTCTCGCTCCCATACAACAAAACAGCTTTGACATAGATCCTGGAGATGCGTAGCTTTGTTACAGTTGATATTTCTCTTGATTTCCAAACTGGTTAGAGTTGTAAAAGGCAGTGTTAGCTTTGCGAATTCTTGTTCTAGCATCTGCAACTGCTCCTTTTTCTTTTGGAATCACATTACCAAGGTAAGTGAATTCTGCTATTTCATCTAGGCCTTGGTTTTGTTCTTGCGTCTTTAGTACTTTGTGACCTTTTGTATTACGTTTCATTAGTTTTGTTTTTGAAGCCTTTATCTTGAGCCCAGCTACTCTGGCTTCTTTTCGAGATCTTCCAGTTTCCCTTCCATACCATGTATGCTGCAAGAGCAAGCAGACATCGAGATGAAACTGAAAACCAATATATAAGTTATCTGATCTCCGGTTGAGAGAAAAGTAGTAGAAGAAGAAGAAGAAGAAGAAGAAGAAAAGCAGAAGAAGAAGAAGAAGAAGAAGAAGAAGAAGAAGAAGAAGAAGAAGAAGAAGAAGAAGAAGAAGAAGAAGAAGAAGAAGAAAAAGCAGAAGAAGAAGAAGAAGAAGAAGAAGAAGAAGAAGAAGAAGAAGAAGAAGAAGAAGAAGAAGAAGAAGAAGAAGAAGATGGGAGGAGAAGACGACACAAGTCGGCAATAGTATTGCGTACTGAAGCCTGTTCGTAGTGATTGCTTTCATACAACACGAGAAGTAATAATAAGCGATTTCTAGTAAGAAGGTTTGCCTTGAAACGTCAATGTTGTTCTTCTGCAGGTCAATGGAACACGGCAGCCAAGCGTCGTTGTTCCTCCTTCGCAACGCCGCGCACGCGCGCTTTGAGTGTGTGAATACGATACGCGCGTATCCTTGGCCGAAACGCAGTGACAGGATAATTTTTCTCATGTTCTTGCACATACCGGTATGACAAAATGATTATGTGATAGGCGATGTATGACATTGTTATGACATGTAAACGTCTCCAACATGCACAAAAATATTTTTATTTACACTCAAGGCTGAGATATTTGTGGACGATAGGAAGCTAGTCCGAGTTCATCATCATCATCTTCACAACATGGCATACTCAAGGTGCTCCCTGTTCCGCCTTCAAAGGTACTCCAGCCATCTCTTACTGGATCTACACACACACCTGTGTCCTATAGGTTTGTATTTACAGACTTCTTTGGCCAGTCTGGAATCTGACATTCTTTTTAAGTGTTCTTTCCACCGTTGTTTGTAGTTATTTGATTAACTCAAGTTAAAAACTAATAACTCTTCTCTTATGGCCCCATTCTTTATGCGTTCAAGTTTAGAACACCAGTCAGCTATTCGTAAGAACGCCAACGCTTGCTATTGCAAATTAATATCTATAAATATTTTGGAAGCTGCATTACATCGGATGGGAGGATTAACCAATGATGTAAAAAAAAATTAAGTAGAACTGCACAAGGAAAAAGCATTTTTCAAGGCAAGATCTCTTCTGGCGTCCAGGAACAAATTTCAAAAAATTTTCATTTAGAGCACAAACACATGTGGCTCAGAAACCTGCACCCTGAGGAAATTGTTGAGAAGGTAGCTGAAGCTTTTGAAATGTGGTGGCCGAGGACGGCCTTTAGAATACCTTGGACAGAGAGACTGCCTAATGATGGTGTTCTGAAAAGAGTGGATGAATGAAGCATTCTGATTAAAGGCACTGGAGAAAGGAGAAGCAGTATGATTGGTAACCTGCTACTGGTTCACCAATCTGATCGGGGGAATGATCGAGGAGCGTACTGGGAGAAGACGGCTCACACAGGAGTGCATGGATGAGACAAAAGGAGGAAGAAAGTACGCAGTGATTAAGAGACTGTCTTCGGAAGTGAAGAATTTGCTGGCCCACCATCATCTGGGCAGGGGGGAAAGAAGATTTACAACACGCGCGCGCCCACACATACACACACACACGCACACACACACACATTTACAATAGAAACCATGAGGAAGAACAAAGATGAGACGGAAAGATCAGGTCACTGAAGACTTACGGGCTACGGGAGTGACGGGGTTGAGAGATAGCATGAAAGATAAAGAGAAGTGGATGAAATCGCTTGAAGAAGCTAAGAGCCGGAGCTAAGCTCCATTGGGAGCTTTTGTAGGGAGAAGAGTGGTATGAAGTGACTCGTTCAGTCAGAAGACCTACTACGATTCCGACGGGAATGTACAGCCATGTGTGTGTGTGTGTGTGTGTGGCAATTTTATGAAGAACAGCAAACTTCCAGCACGTTAAAAAATAATTTAATCATAATATATGTGTGTGTGTGTGTGTGTGTGTGTGTGTGTGTGTGTGTGTGTGTGCACCAGTTACTTATGAGTCAGAAACGTCGATGATGTTCACGAAAATGAAAATACAAAAACTGCTAACTATTCAGAATAGCCTGGAAAGGATAATGAGGCTAAGCAGGAAAATAAATATATGGAAATTTATTCTGGAACATCTGCCGCATCTATATAAGCGTATACGGCCGGTTTTTTTTTTACACCTGATGAAATTCTAGAGTGCTGATCAAGTACTTGTTGCTGATTAGTGGAAAGTCATTACTGTGTTATGATTAGTGCGAAACTCTAGTAGTTGACATTATTATTGCGTGTGGACAAATTTAACTTATATTACTGTATGAGAGTACCTCACTGATTTCAAATTGTTATTTGTGACTAATTAAAGCTGGTAACTAGTGACTTCATTGGTGTCTGTATTTTGTTTCCACTGTACAATACGGCGATCCGTGAGCCGTCGGAACACTATCATCATCAACAACATCATTCTCTTCGTCGTCATCATCATTGCTATGTCACCATCATCAGCAGCAGCAGTATTGTTGCAGAGTTAATACCTCTCCAATCTTCTCCAACAATGTCTCTCTATAGTTAATCACGTCCATATCACTGAACGTCTGCAGCTTGTCTAAATTATCACTTCATCGAGATCTGTCTAAAGGTCGTCTTCGAGACCTCTACGTTTCTTTGTCTCCAATCTGACATCCGCCACCTTCTCGCCTAGCCAATTGTGCTGTCCACCTCCATTTTAATTATCCATTTGTTATCACCTCCTCCGTTTTGACAATAATTCTAATTATATAGAGAATTTCCCTTCTTGCCGTAGTCCTTTCCATAGAATTTAACATAATTCTACCAATGATCTCAAGTGCCTTTTTTCCAAGTTCATTTTTTTTTGTTTTCTTCCCATTTGATGTAATATGAAAATAGTTCGTAAGCCGCGAGTCTCATACAGCTCTGATAGACGTGACTCATACTTTCGAGCGCGTAACAAAAGGTTGTAGACTCGAGACCCCGTTGTCATCCTCCTAACTCACGAAGCAAACATGGCTCAGACTAAAACTATTAATTCTGACCGTAGTTTTCGTGACTAACGGCAATGAAAAGGCAATTTCTGTAGCTGTAATGCAAAAACATCAAAGTAATTACAATAAACGGGTCTGCGCGACGACAACACATATACATGACATAAAGTGTAATAATGAAAATTTATTACGTTGCAATTGGATCGAAGCCAAGACACTGCCGCGTTTCATGCGCGCATCATAAAGGTACGTATTATCTCATAATAATTGTGGCAAGTTTTTATTATTTAAGCATTAACACTAAACGATGAGTTTTTTTAATATAAAAGTAGACACACAAAAAGATTAAAAAACGCAAAATGAGTTTATAGCTCCATAAACAAAACAGACAGTCGCGGCTAGGACTGTTCTGGACCAGCAACTGATTAGTTCTTGGTCGCGCGTTCGTTCCTGTCGACCGATTTCTAAAACACGACTCAGTACAGAATTAAAAAAAAAGAGAAGAACAAAAAAGGTTTTTTATTACTACGAATCATTAATGATTCTGTAAGAATCTGGACTTTACGTTTGGCATGCAGCAAATGTAAATAAGTTTGCAGAAACGAGATTTTTTGAGTGGTGAAATAAATAAAGAAAGTTATAAAACAGTTACTTTCCAAACGATTTGCTCTATTAGGAAAATCGACAGTGAACTGACACAAATTTGTTGTTCAAGTATGCAAGACAATCAAAAACTCCATAAATTGCCAGACTTAGTACAGTTTATTTAAGGTTAGGTGAGGTTGGATTACGCACAAAACGGACAATGGATTACGTACAATATGCAACAAAAAATAAAGGTAAAAAAGGCATATTGCACCACAATATAAATAAAATATGAGACATCAAAAAACTAGGACAAATTTTCTGTCACCTCGGGCAGAAGCCAATAGTGTTAAATGTTTTTACGTTTTAAGTAAAAAAAACTGTTTACCTGAACGAGCGAAGCGAACTCTCAGTTTTGACTCGACCGTTTGCCATTTTTTCTGTCTTTTTTAGTTATGTCTCACGACAACTTTTGAACGCATCAACGAATTATCGTAAAACTTTGCGAACGTTCACTCTTCAGAGGTATTATTTTTTAGATTGATTCCTGGATGGCTTACATTAACTGTGACGAGTAACTGTACTGACTTTACAGCATAATCTAGGTGTTTGTATACATACTGTGAAATATGTACTAGTACCTTTATTTTCCAATAGATAGCAGCTGTTTAGTCATTGTTTAGCATTTAGTCAGCTGATAGCTAACCTAACCTAAGCAAGCGTGATTTTTGTGCTTGTTTGAGTTCAGTTTGCTCATACTTATTGCAGTACTTTTCGAAATAAAAATTATTTTTTCTATCAATTGAAAGATGAACTTATCATATATTAGTATGATTATAGTAGTGTAGTGTCAGTACATTGTACGCATGGCGTTGCTATTCGGAAACAAAGCGTTTTTTTTATTAAATTATTATTGGGTTCTTCAGTCTTTCGACTGGTTTGGACCCTCCCCGCACATACCCGTGGTGCGTGTGTTACTGAGTCTCTCACAGGTATATGGGACCTACAGTTTAACGCCGGATCCGAACGGTATAGTTGGAGAGGATTTATACTAGGCAGGACATCTCTCGCTCGTTTGCCATCGCCTTGCGAGGGGGAACGGTCGTATCTAAATCAGCGGGAATCCAACTCGCGCCGACAGCGTAGCAGCGTCACACGCTAGCCACTACGCCACGACCGCTCCAAAATTATTAAATAATTAATAAATTATATTAATAATTAATAAAATTATTATTTTATTAAATAATGTGTTAACAAATGTTTTTGATTTTTTTTATTGTCTTTTTTTCTTTTATCTAGACAGGTAATAAAACAAGAATAACAAATTTTAAAAATAAAAAAGTTGTCATGCATTTAAGGGTTAAGTTCTTATATTAAATGAACTGAAAATTTTATATTGAAGGTCATATAAAATTTTACTTAAATCTCTTCATCCTTTCCCCCTCCTCAAAAACAAATTTGAAATCGCTTCAACTGATCGTATTAACACAGAACAACTTATGTAACATTACTTTAAACTAACATATTCTAAAATGTAGTTTTTAAAGATAAACGTGCGGAATACGTGTAACAATATACTACAGTATACTAAACACTGAATGGTGAGTCTACAGCCGAGTACTGTAATTTCCAGTTTTGTTAGTTTTATTAACACTAAGCCATCTTAACACCAACTTTGTCACTACTTAATACCTGAAGATGGTGGAGACACCGAAAGGCCTCGTCAAGAACGAAGTATTTAGCAGTGTGGCAATAAGTAGTGACAAAGTTGGTGCGAGTACTGTAAACCATAGGCCTACTAGCAATACGGAATGGACATTCCTTGCTATTTAAAACTAGGCCTGTCAACACAAATTAAAATTTGACGTACCTATTAATTATATTTTACATTTTAACAGCATTAAGTCCCATCTAATTACGATCGATGATTTATTCATTTTTACGAGTGGGTCGCAACTGACCACGGTCCATTTATAGAGATGTAATTGACAGTAACGTCGACCGCTGCTATGGGGAGGGGAGGGGATGAGACTACCTTTAAGATTAGCCCCCTCCATTTTCCTCAAGACTAATTAGAAATCAGGATTCTTCCTATATAATGTTATAAATATATTTTCTAAATTCTTTCTGTCTCAAAGTTTGTGAGTAAACCGACGTGAAGCATAAGGATCGAAAAATATGGAAAAGCTCTGATTTCAAAATAAAGATAATAAATCCCATGTCATTAGGAATCATTTAATTCTAAATTTGTATTCTTCAGAAGTCTTATGAAAATGAATCTTCCTTAAGATATTGCTACAAAATTACGTAACGCTCTCAAAAGTCGGCGTGAAAGATCTACACGTTTTTCGGTTAGCCGAGCAGGTGCAGTTACGTGAAAGATCTACACGTTTCTCGGCTAGCCGAGCAGGTGCAGTTACGTGAAAGATCTACACGTTTCTCGGTTAGCCGAGCAGGTGCAGTTACGTGAAAGATCTACACGTTTCTCGGCTAGCCGAGCAGGTGCAGTGTCTCTGTCAAGCCCGTACAGTCAAGCAGCACTCCAGCACTCCTACTTTGGATAACTATGCAAGTTATGCTGCCACGCCGCCAAAACAATGAAAAATTATTCTGGAACTTCTGCGGGCTATATATATATATATATATATATATATATATATATATATACATATATGCAACAAGGGCCGGTTTAGTAATTTACACCTGGCGAGATTGTAGAGTGCGGATCAGTGGAAAGTGATTACCCAGTTAATTAGTGCGAAACTCTATAGCTGACAATTATTATTACGTGTAGGAAAATTAAACTAGAATCACTGTATGTGAGTACCTTGTTGATTTCAAGTTGTTATTTACGACTTATTAGTGACTTCATTGATGTCTGTATTTCATTTCCACTGTAAATTACGACGATCCGCGAGACCGTCGAAACAATATTTTTAAAAGCCGGGCACTTTACATTGAGGATATTGTATTGGTCCAAGAATGTTTCAAACGACTTATAGTTCACGTTAAAGCACGTCATTTTTATGTAAAATCAATTAATCAATCTTCTCATTTCTCTGAATTAAAGTCAACAAACTGCTAGTTTATCTGTATTAACACGACCTATGTATCCAACCACAGAGATATTAGACCAGAGGAGTCCTGACATAGACATCCCTTAAGTGGAAGTGTGTCTGTGCGAAAAGATAAAGGTAGATTACTGACGCGTGCGTAATTGTTAACATTGAAAATGTTTATAAAGATGTGTCGCACATTTGCGGCCGATCGCTGGTGCGTGATCGAAAATGAGAACCGGTGAGTTTCCATAGAAACTACTTCTTTGTTGTCAATAACGTAGTACACATATAAAACTTCGCTTATGAATGCGACTACATTTAACTTATAATCTGTACATTGGTAAATGAAGAATGAATTCATTAATTGGTGAATGAAGAATGAATTCATTGATTGGTGAATGAACATAAATATATATATTTTTTAGATTTATTGAAGCATTTTCAATGCCCTTCTCTGTGCATTGCATTTGTGCAATGCCTGTAAATGTTTTTTAAAGGCTGCAAATACATATGTTATTTAACAAAAATATTGAGCCATCATCATTATTATGAGAACTCTAACTTTATTTTAATAATTTACAGATATTGTAATTACCTTTGTTTCTACAATTATTTACAAGCCTTATTTTAACACACGCAACTACCTTAAAAATAGGCCTACGTTAGGTGATTACGGAATTTCGCTGAAATTTCTAAAACTTTTGGGAGAGGGGATTGATCCCCCCCCCCGTGGTTACGCCACTGGTAATTGATTTATAACCTATAAATGATTTGTCTCAAAATACGGATATAAATTTACGTATTGGGCCCACGTTCGTATTTTTTAAATAAACTTTATTTTTATAATAACAACATTAAATTTAATGTTAGTACAATTATCACTGAACACATTGTTTGATGAATTTGAACACGTTTTCTTTATAGTTATATTATTCATATTTCGATAATTTCTCATGGTCTTGTAATTGAGACTGAAGGTTGCTAAGCTATTGATTGATATCACAATTACGTTCGTTAGCTATATCGTATTTACAAAACCGTCATCGAATGTGGCCGTATCGTGGCGTTCCGAAACAGTTACGTCACTGCCACCGTCTACTAGTATCGTTAACGAAGATCTGCAAGGACTGTGCCACCTGTATATGTTGGTAATTTTAAGCATAAAGTAATAACTGCTTTCACTACGCTTCTAATTTGATAATAATCATCATCATCTTCAGAACACGACATAGGCAAGGTGCTGCCTGTTCCGCCTTCAAAGATCCTCCAGCCGCCTCTTCCTGGGTCTACCCACACACCTGTGTCCTATAAGTTTGTATTTCTAGATTTGTTTCGCCAGTCTGGAATCTGACATTCTTTCCAAGTGTTTTTTCCACTGTTGTTTGTATTCTTTTAATTTTCCATTCAAGTTAAAAACTTGTAACTCTTTTGGCCTCACTCTTTATACGGTCAAGTTTAGAACACTTTTTAACTCCTCTTACGAACGCCATTTCCGAGGCCTGTATTTTACTATCTTGTTTCTTGGTTGTTGTCCATAATTCACACCCATAGCACAGTACAGGGACTGCCGTAACATTCTGGAACTTTAATTCTGTATCCCGACGTACCTTGTTTCTAAAAATACGGTTGATTGTCCCACAGATCGTCTGGAACTTACCTAATATAACATCAATATCACAATTCCTATCATAGCCAATATCATTTTCCAAATAATTCAAATGGCTTACCTGTTCAAAATTCGACCGTTATTCATTATTTTTGTTCTTAATGGTTCTTTGCCTCAAATTGCCATTAAATTTATTTTCATAGCAGAGATTTTCATATTGTATTGTTTGCAAATCCCATGAACCTTAAAAACAGATATTTCTAAATCAGATTCTGTATTTTGAAGTACGAGCAAAGAACAGAACGTTCAAATATCTGTTTCTCGTGATAGCTTAATACCAGGGTTCACTAGATGTTTCCAGTTCCTTACCAGATCGTCAACATAAGTGTTAAAAAGAGTAGGTGACATACTGCACCCGTGTCTAACACCTTGATTGATGGATATTTGTTGAGATATCCCAATTTGATAATAAACAGGTATATTCCTTTTTAATAATTCGGAAAAATGTAGAATTTATCCTCATTTCTCAGACGGTTTTCCTTTTTTTTTTCGTAAAAGTGACACCGCCATGATAAATTTTCTGCTAGTTTTCGTTTTTGTGTTGGACGTGTTATACTGGAACTCCAAAATCCAAGTCTACGAGATCGGCAACTGTGACTTTTGTGCAATTGTTCCTGCGGTAAGCGACCATAATTCCCATAACTAATACAACCTGTAATAGAAAAAAACTACGTCATTAATATTATCTCTCACTCTTGACATACGTACTGTATAATAGAATACACACAGAATCATGACGTAAATTTCTATAATAATAATAACGTTATAATAAAGCTTCAGTCCAAAGTAGTATCTATTTATTCTTATTTACGCTCAGTGGCATATTTACGGGGGGGGGAACGGACCAGATCCCCCCCCCAGAGGGTCCAAAAAAGTTTGCGAATTTTGTTAATGTCTTAATTTGTAGGGTCTTTTATTATTTTTTTCATCTATGCATTTCAGCTATTAACTCTTTTTTAAATACACAAAAACGTTTATTACACCATTTGCGTTTACGTTCGAAATACTGTATATCGGAAAATCGATTCCGTTAGTACCTTCTAAACAAAGTTTCAGTAACTCTGAATTGTATTATCTTATTATCGTATACTTTTAATGTGACTAATTTTTTCTTTTTTTGGATTTTTTTTCTTTAAATGGAACTTGTTTTTTCTTTTGTTGAAACCGACTCGACCAGACCTTCTGACCCTCGAAGGTAAATTTTAGACACGCTACAGTTCGCATTTAGACCTTCGCGGGGAAAGGTTGGCCATTGAAATCTCTGTTCCTGCGCCACTAAGGCCATCTTGGACTTGGTTGCAAAGTTTGGCGCACAATACAGACACCTTGGATCGCAGGCGAACAGCTTCAGAAATGTTAGTAATATAGAATCTAGCGGATCAAGGTATAAAGTAAATAGTGCAGCTAAAACTATCAGGAATTTCGGTGAACTTTGAGAGTGAGTTCCAAAGAATATATAACAATGAGACCAATGTAGTTGATAAGCAAACTTCAGTGTATGCAAAAATGGAAATAGATTCACGAAGGAATGGAACTGTAGTAGAAGTATTTACATTAAAAAAAAAAAAAGAAGAAAGGATAGACAAATTATAGAATGTTTTAATCGTCATGTAATACAAAACTTTGCTAAGTTCAAAAAAATACACGTAATATTTATAGTGGAAATAATCGTGCAATCTTAAGGTTAAAAACGTTTCAAACGTTTCAGTTCTTTTGTATAATTTAACGTCTAGATACGCCACTGTCTCTAGAATTACGAACATCGATAACGTTTTCTTTCTCCAAACTAGATCTTACTTTTGCGAGTAACACTCGTTATCGAGGGCTTCATCAATAAACTTCTAAATCTGATCGACTAAAAACATTTTTACTTTTTTTTGGCTAACGTCATCTCGTCATGTCGCATTTAACAGTCAAGTGAATTTATGGCTTGGCATTAGTATTTATACAGTTTAAACGCGCTTTACCGTCATATTCGCAGATAGCTTAGAGGGGCTGCAACAACTAATGAATAGAGTGACAGAAAGCACCCGTAGATATGGTCTAGACATCAATGTTAATAAAACGAATCTAATGATTGTATATAACAACAAGTTCACAAACTGCACCCTTAATATAAACCAAACGTTGAACGTGTAAGGAAATTTACATTTTTTGGTACTATAGTCAATGAACAATGGGACCACTCTCAAGAAATAAAGAGCAGAATTGAAAAGACAAGATCAGTGTACACTAGAATGAGCAATTTATTCATACGTCACGATTTAACAACAAACACAAAGATGAGACTTTTACGCTGCTACGTATTCTCAGTCCTCTTTTATGGTGTAGAATCTTGGACTTTGACTGAAGCCACAAGTAAAAAATTGGAATTTTTCGAAATGCGGCTTTACCGTAGAATACTAAGCATTTCATGGACAGGACATATAACTAATGTTGAAGTTCTTCGAGAGATGAAGAAAGAAAGTGAAATTATTAACACAGTGAAGATAAGAAAGCTTCAGTATCTGGGACATCTCATGAGAAATGAACAGAGATTTTACTTATTGCAGTCCATACTACAGGGAAAAGTACTTGGAAAGAGAGAAGTTGGGCGACCGAGAATGTCATGGCTGTGAAATTTAAGGACCTGGTTTGGCATGAATACAACTGACTTATTCCGTGTAGCAGTACAGAAAGTTAAAATAGTCTGTATGATATCCAACATCCGAAATGGATAGGAACTATCAGAAGAAGAAACGCACTTTAACCGATCTAAATGAAGTAAATAAAAGATCCTTGAAAAAGTGTTTTTCGTTGCTTTTCTAATAAGATGACTGTTTTTCATCAGCAACCAACCATCGTCGGAGTAGAGTTGTGTGACCCGAGAACCCAAGCGCGCGCGCGCGCGCGCACACACACACACAACGTGTGTACGGTGACGTATGGGGAGTTGTCGCCTTGTCGTTTGCCTTGAACCAAACCCTCCGTTGTTGTCGTCGTCTACTTCACGCATATATATGTGTGTGTATGTACACACACGCACGCACACATAGCAGTCTTTCTTTGTCTTATTGTGTTGTTGGGTACAGTTGTTATGTAAGTGAAAGCAAACTCGATACTGTAGAAATTATCGATATATGTACAGTGCACTCTGAATACCGTACCAAGTAGTGATCACCTTTAGAAAACCAACACACACACACACACACACACACACACACACACACACACACATTCATTCACATTCGATATTACTACGATTATTGCCTAAAAATAAACACACACACACACACAAGGGGCTCATTTGGCCGTCGGGTATGGCGCGGCGCCCGGCAGCTGACCTAGAGATCGCGGCTTCGATACCCCCGGACGCACCATAAAATCAAGGTGCGCTTATCAGCCCCAAAGGTCGACTCAGCCAGGTCAGGCCGTGCCTGTACAGTTCGGTGGTAAGAGACGGGAAGAACTTGGTTTAAAATTGAAGATAATATGGTGGCTGCTCGGAAGACGCTCTGAGCTGTCGCTGCATATCAAGCTGTTATTATACAAACAAGTCTTGAATGTATGTTTGGGTGTATGGTGTACAGCTTTGGGGCTATACTAAGAAATCTAATATTAAAATAATTCAGACTTTTCAAAATACGGTTCTTTGTAGTATTGTCGGTGCACCATGGTACGTAAGAAATAATGACATCCATCGGGACCTGAAAATGTCTACGGTTACTGACGATATTAAACGGGTTGCGGATAAATATGAAAGAAGACTTCATGAACACGTAAACACTGAAGTGCTACAACTGCTTGATAATGCTGGACTCGTTCGCCGATTGCAGAGACACAAAACCGTTTGAACTAGTGAACTAAATACGTTATGTATAGGAATTCTCAGCACATGAACAAAGTGTAACCGTACTGAAGAATGCTCCAGTAGGACCTTATCCTACACACCATTAACTTATGTATTAGAATCAAATTGCTGGATAGTTTGTAACTAGTTGCAATTAAGTTAAATCAAAATTATTGTTATTATTATTATTATTATTACTATTACATACACGCGCGCACAACTTAGAATAAGTGCTTGAATCACAAATAGAATTGACGGCTGTGGGGAATTTTTAACGAAAAAGTAGGGTCTCTTTAATTTTCTTGATCGCTGTGTGGCTGTCGTATATACGTGTGTGTGACAGCAGTGGTGCGACATCCATCGACTACAATCGCAGGACTAATAACTCGTTCGGTTAATTAAGTACGGTATTGTTAGCGCGCCATTGTCGTTGTCCGACGTTCCGCTGTTCATTTGAAGAGAGAGACAGAGAGGGTCATTCAATCCGATACAAAGCGAATAAAATACGAGAGGGACACTTTGTGACACTGGTCACAACGATACACACGATATGTCTTTAAACTGATCAGAAATAAGTATACCAGGGGTGTCCACAGGAGGGGGGTCGTGACGCAGACTTCGTCATTGTACTTTCGGGGGGGGGGGGGGTTGACAAAAACTTTGGGAAAGTATGAAAACTTGGGAAAGTTTTAGGAAGCTTGAATTCTGTTTAGTGGGACAAACATGTTTCGAGACCCACAAAGATTCATATACGAAAAGCTTTTGTTGAATCAGTTCTGTCTTACGACTGTGAGGTATGTACGTTGAGCACGGAAATTATACGACAATTGAATGCCGTAGAAATGGATTATCTCCGATTATTTATTTATTTGTTTAATTTCAAATGAGAATGTATTTGCAAACTGTAAAAACGCTTATTACAATGACATTTTCTTTTAATTTTAAATACTTTCCTTGGGGGTGGGTTATCCATCAAGTTTAGGGGGAGAGTCATCAAGCTTGGGGGGGGGCAATACTTGAGTATACCAAACGTCTGCGTAGACAAACTGGTGCGCACGGTTGAAATTGTTAATTCGCTATTACTAGTTGTCACCTCTTCTTCGAAACCATGGGTGCCTCCGAAAGGAGGACAACTTGTTGCACCATCAGCATTTGGGGAGGGGGATTGCGGAGCTATTGTAGAGTTGAATCTGTTTAAGCATAAGTTCTACGAGTTTGTTTCAATCGTTGCAAACTGTGTTTGTTCCCAGAATAATGCCGTTCAGACACACTGTTTCGACGACCTCACGTATCGTACAGTGGAAACAAAATACAGACACCGTTGAAGTCATTAACGACCAGCTTTAATTAGTCACAAATAATTTGTAATCAACAAGGTACTCTCATACAATAATTCAAGTTAAAATCGTCCACACACAATAATAATGTCAAGTAACAGACTTCCGCACTAATTACAACGCAATAGTCACTTTCTACTAATCACTAGTTCCGCACTAAGGAAATCAGACGGCCAAACCGAGACCAAACCTTTCACAGTCGGTCTTATCTTCAGTAAAATTATTTTCCGGGCTGTTGGGCCGTAGTCCCCGTTTTGTACGTGCAAATTTGTCACACAGAAAGCCTAACAAAATCCGGACAGGCTTATTTTTAGCCGCACTTAACTGTAAAAAGCCAAACGTGTCCGGCTAAAGCCGAACGCCTGCCCGTCCCATTCCTGCGACAGTTGCCTTTGCACAAGTTGTATCAGGCGATATAATTAATTTTATTACCGTCAAAACAAAATAATTATTATTGTAATTCAGACAGATACCGTGCTGTTTAAGCCTGTACATTGTGTCAGTACGGGATGGGGGAGAGGGCGGCGTGTCAGTAGCAGGAGGTGCCAGTCGGTACATACCGTACTGTACTGTACAGTACATAGGCTACGCTAGACAGGTAATTACTGGACATAACCGCAGACAGCGATAATACAACACATGCGCGCGGGAACAAAATAAAGAAAACTTACACCGACTTACCTACCGGTAAAACCTTTTGACCCTGAACACGGAGGGTGCGGGAGAGAGAGAGAGAGAGAGAGAGAGAGAGAGAGAGAGAGAGAGAGAGAGAGAGAGAGAGAGACTGTTTACTGTTACACGTATGAGTGGGTTTGGTCGTCAAGTAACATAACACACACACAACTACGGACGAGATCAGAGTTGCCAGTCGTATGATAATTATGGTGCCTGTGTAATAATTTCATTGCTTACCACGATAATTGAATAATTTTTTCTTATAGTACGACGTTTCTAATACGTTTAACATTTAACTGTGAGAAAATGTTTCTGTTAATCAGATCCAGTGGCTTATTTAGAATTGTCCTTCAGGGGGTCCGCGGTCGGGCCGGCTTCATATAACAGAAAAAACAAGTCAAGACTAATCAACATTATTTTGTTTAAAGTGGCTGAAATCAGTCCCACTAAAGTAAACGTTAATAACACAATAAAAATACGAGTTACTGAAACATTGTTTACAAGATACTTATTGACTGAATTGATTTTCCTATATTATATATATTCAAACTTTCACTATGAACACTTACTTTTGGTTTTTGTCCCAAACGTTTCGACGTGGTGTCCGTCTTCCTCAGTGGGATTTGAAATACAAAATGTCGGTAACAAAGTAACCGTTATGGGTTGTAGGTGTGTGTGGTGGGGGTTGCTGGTGGGAGGGAATTGGCGCTGGGATTCAAACTGTGTGTTTGTACAAGTGTATCAAAAAGTATATGTGATCTATAGTGTAATTGTTCATTTAATATGTTGTTTGGTTGTAGTGTGTGATGTCTGTATATTTCATATTGTTCTGCTGTGTTTAGTTTTCTACTTTAGGGTAAGTAGTGTAGTATTTCCATGTTGTGTTCTATGTTTGTGTAACTGTGGTTTTCATTTTGTAAATGTGTGGCGAATGTGGAGTGTATGTAGTTTGTGGTAAGGGCTTTTAAATGTTCAGAGTATCTTGAGGAAAAAGATCTCCCCGTCTGGCCGATGTAGAACTGGTTACAATCTGTAACGTATTCCCGCGTTACAAATCCAGGGAACTCATCTTAACTGACCTCTGCCAATTACATGGGCTGCCTACGTTGTAACGAACTGTATTCAAATCAAATACACTGAACAAATTACTTACTATCTGTGTAAGGAAGCAAGGGAAGGTATTTTACTGATTTACGCACTCATTTTTATGTGTAACAAGACGACTTCTCTTTATTTAATAACAGTTACTGACAGATCCCATGACATCATTAATTATACTAAAATATTCAAATGGTTTCATAAAACTTTGGGATCAAATTGATTCTATATCGCTATACCTCGGATCCGAGTTAACTTTCTGTATTTTAATAGTAAAGACTTTTAATTATTTTCAATTCATTATATTAGCTTGCAAGACTTCTTTAACCATTTGAAGAATGGTATTCATACTTGATACGATAATAAGTTACATTAACATTTAAAGCGTTACAACGTATGATAATTAAATTTTTTACAGTAAATACTTAGATTTTCTCTTTTAATGTTTACATAAGATTAATCGTCTTTGAAAAGTCTCTTTTAGAAGTGTGTAGTGTAACATATATTATTAACCCTCGATAGACAGGCTATCGAGTCACCTTTACAATGAAATGTAGAAACCTCGTCCTGGGGCTGTCCGTCTTGGGAGTCCTTGTAGTCGGCGTCATCATCCGGTCGAGTCTTTGTCAAGAAAAGCTAGGATGTTCACAGAGGAGATTGGAGCTTCTTTGGTGTATGGATTGCAGATTCTCAGATGTCCTAAACAGCGTCTTATGTCTGGTATACGTGACTCTATGAATTTCCTGTAGATCACATCTTCAGGAATGATGTTGAAAATGTAGTTACTTCTTGAAGGGAGTCTTCATCTTGTTTAACACTATTTCTGTCTTTTGTGTTACATATTACGTCTTCTTGTTATCACATATTTATACTTATTGGTACATAACACACGCTTTTAGCAGTAGTATCTAGGATACTATATTTAAATTAAAACAAATAAATTAGCAACATTTTGTCGGAGCTTTCGCTCGTACGTCTGCACTCCGTGAAGTCAACATAGCGAGAGAGCGTTTTACTGCTCGCTTCGACTGGTACTTAACAAAAGGGAGAGGGGCAACTACTCCGCGAGAATATAGTCCCTATCTTTATTTAAGTTAACATTTTTAATTACAAAACTTATGCCTTAATAAACAAATATAATTTAAGTGAGTTATTTTAACGACTATCTGTGTCTTCAGATTTTTAATTATTAACATTAGGGTTTTTATCTTATTCTAAATTACAGACGACTCGGTAGACACGTCGAGTCCGGAATTAACAGGTCACCGCATGATAACAAGCAAAGGGTTAAATATGACAATAATAACTTTTTACAAATTTCCCTTTTTTTGTGTTTCTTGGGACCTCTTAATTACTTCTTATTCTCATACTGAGTACATACAGGGATTTTAGGTATTATAGTGAGATTTAAAATTGCTTAATCGCTCGCAAACTTACTTTTTAAAATTCTTTCTTTTTTTACAATCACTGTAATTTAAATCGTCACATACTCCACCGCTTAATTTGCACGTTACTTTTTTATTTTTTTTTATTTTTTTTTTTACTGGGGACTTGGAGTATGAATGGTGTCAGTGTGTGTAATTTCTTTCACATAGGTATTGGTTAGCGTTATATCTACTTTCTTCTTCTCCACAACACAATCTACTTTAATATATTCTTATTAACTACTCTTTTTTTTTTACATACTATTCACACTTAATATTTACACAATAAAACACAAAACTCTTTCTTATCTCTATCACTTAAATCTACTACCGGTTTTTTCTTTCTGGTTGTCTTACTCTCTCTCTCTGTAGAGTAATTTTCTAAATCTTTGCTATTTAGAATTCTATCTTGTTTCCATTGAGTACTAGATAACTCATCTAGTGAATGAGTATTAGTTTTCATCTAGTTAATGAGTATTAGTTTTCATCTAGTTAATGAGTACTCATTAATGTATGCTTAGCAGAACTGGATCTCAGGTTCATCAGGCCTCATTTCCAAACTCTACGTTTAACATTTTCCACGGTTTCAGAAGTATAATTTACTTCACTACCTAGTATTCCCTTTTCTATTCTGGGTTATACTATTACGTCTCTTCTCCGCACATATTTTCGAGTCGCAGGTTCGCACAGGGCTACTGTAACTGGAGTTAGGTACTTCTGGATTTGGTAAGGGCCACACCATCGGTATGATAGTTTAGAGGTGGTCTTATCAATCGCACTACTAGTGGTGTGAGTCTTGTACATTACTAAGTCACCTACTTGGTACCTAATTGAATTGTTATGATTACCTTTCTCGTGGTATTTTCTGGATTTCTCTAAGTTTGCTCTTAAATTAGAGCGGGCTTTATTCCATATTCGCTTTATCTGCTTATCCGTTATTTGCGGAGGCAGCAGATCGTGTATATTCCATCATGTGGACAAAGGGTGGTTTGGTCGGTATTTGTACAGTAACTCAAACGGGGTCGACTTGTGACCTTCGTGATAAGCTGAATTAAAAGCGTATTGAATCCAGGATAGGTTTTGGTCCCACGACGTGTGATCGTTCACATGATAGGCGATTAGCGCAGATTTGAGGTTTCGTAGATACCTTTCAGCAATATTGCCTTGCGGTCGATACTCTGTAGTGGTTATATGGTCTATTCCTAACTTGAAACACATATTCCTAAATTCTTTCGCTTTAAACTGTGGACCATTATCAGATACTATACGTACCGGTGTACCGTAGTCTTTAAATAATCTTTCCTGTAATATTTTTACAGTCGTCGACGCTAATGCTCGTCGCATGGGATACATCCAAACAAATTTAGTGAACGAATCTACACAGATGAGTAACATTGTATTACCTGATTTGGATCGTGGATATGGACCTGAAAAGTCTAGATAAAGTTTAGAAAAAGGGGTCTTAGGGATTTCTGAAATCAGTTGGCTTACTTGAGTATTCCTGGCTGGTTTACTGAGGGCACATAATGTACATTTCTTTACGAAGTTGGCTATTTCGCTGTTCATATTGTTCAAATGATATTCCTTTCGAACACGATGTATTGTCTTATTGATTCCCATATGGGCTCCTATGGTAGATGAATGGAAGTATTCCATCAGCATGGGTTTAATTACATCAGGGGCTATTATTCTTAATTCCTTTCCGCTTCTTATCTTGTGACACAGTACATTTTTACTCAATACGTACTTCTCGGATTTAATACCTTGCGTAAGTTGTTCTATAATAGGCTTCAGTAAGGGGTCTTGTTGTTGATACAGGGCAATGTTTGTAAAAGCAAGGGGGAACTCAGTAATTACGGCGTTAGCAAGTGCTATTTCCGGATTCTCCTTGTTTTCGGGAGTTTTAGTGGGCGACTGGAACATACGGGACAGGGTATCAGCGACTACGTTTTGAGTACCTTTTATATGCTGCACTCTGAATTTGTAGCAGTTTAACTTCAATATCCACCTTCCAATTCGTCCTAACTGTTTAGGGTGATTCAATAACCAAGATAACGCCTGATTGTCAGTTTCCAAAAGGAATTCTTTGTGTTCTAGGAAGGGTTTAAACTTCTCGAATGCAAAAACAATTGCTAAACATTCCAATTCATATGCTGAATACTTTCTTTCTTGGTCGCTCAGTGTTCGTGATGCATAACTAATAGGTAGTCTACAGTTATCTATCTCTTGATATATCACTGCACCTAACGCTACACTGGAACTGTCGGTTTGCACTACGAAAGGTTTCGTGAAATCCGCTAGTTGCAAAACGGGGGGAGATATAATACTTTCTTTAAGTTGCTCAAACGCGTTTTGATGTAGTGAGCTCCATTCGAACTTCGTTCCCTTCTTTCGTAAGGAGTTTAGGGGTGCTGCTATTTCGGCAAGATGGGGAATATATTTGTGGAAATAATTTACCATTCCCAAAAATCGGGCTATACCTTTTGCATCTCGTGGGGGTGAAAATTCTCTAATAGCGCGGGTTCGTTCGGGGTCAATGCTTACCTTTCCATTCGCTTTCACGATGTGACCTAAGAATGAAAACTGTGGGACGGCAAAACTTACCTTCTTTGGGTTAACAGTTAATCCTGCTCTTAGTAACCGAGATAACACTTCGCGTAGATGTTTAAGATGTAGTTCCATAGATTCGCTGTATATAACGATGTCGTCCAAATAGTGATACACATATTTAAATTTAATATCGTGAAATATCCTTTCTAATAGTCTACTACATACGGAACTTCCTTGAGATATTCCAAAAGGTACTCTAGTAAATTGGTACAAGTTAAAAGGAACAGCAAACGGTTAGACGTTTTGATTCTTCAGAAAGGGGTATTTGGTGAAAAGCTTGATTCAGATCCATTACCGTAAAGACCATAGCTTTAGTAAAATAATGAAATGCACTATGGATGTCTGGAAGAGGGATTGATTCAAATTCTATTCTTTTGTTTAATTGCCTGTAGTCCACAACTAGTCTGTGTTTATCTTGACCTTTTGGTACTAAAAAGGAGGGTGAAGAATATGGGGACGTAGAGGGTTCAATGACTCCTTGCTCCAACAACTTGTTGATATGGTTTCGCATATGGTTACAATCACTGTTACAATTTAAATCGTCACAAATCGCTGCAGTTTAATTTATAAACACCTGTTTTGCTGTATGTGTCTGTGTCTTTGTTAGTATTATTTATGTGTTTCCTGATGGTGTTATTAGTTCTGTAGGCTACTTTATAATTGTGTTTCCTGAATGTGTTAGCAATTTTGTGTGTGTTGGAATTGTAGTATGTGAGTGTAATGTATTTACTGGGTTGTGTACTGTTGGTTTTATGTGTTTTACTTTTTGTGTTTAGGATGCGTTTGTGTAGTTTGTTTATTAAATCGGGATTGTATCCATTTTTGAATCCCAGCGCCAATTCCCTCCCACCAGCAACCCCCACCACACACACCTACAACCCATAACGGTTACTTTGTTACCGACATTCTGTATTTCAAATCCCACTGAGGAAGACGGACACCACGTCGAAACGTTTGGGGCAAAAACCAAAAGTAAGTGTTCATAGTGAAAGTTTGAATATATATAATATTTAAATAAGTGAATGAAGAGGATGTATCAACAAGACAATTATGATTTTCCTATATTTCATATTCCAACATATACGCTAATTCTGTGTAATAAACCTGTAATAGGTTTAAAAAACGTTAACTACTATATTAACGTACACAGCTGAAAAATAATAGAACAGCCTAAAAGTTGAGAGATTGAGAAAATTCGTCAAATTTTTAGGCTGTTTTAGTGTGGCCCACCAAATTCCGGATGATCACACCACCACACCCGAACACATGGGCGTAACTTTGGGGGGAGGGGCAGGGTTAAGTCTTCATGAATTCAAGTGTGTAGTGGAGACCATCTATATAATAAAATAAATAAAATATATTATATACAAAATTAGAAAGTTTAGTAATAATTCTTAGTTAGTAAACGAGGGACAATTTCATTTTTTAATGATCAACAAACCTTTCATCATAAGTTGTACTTTCAGTTATGTTTACCTAGAACCGTGGTCGGCAAACTCATTAGTCAACAGAGCCAAATATCAACAGTACAACGATTGAGATTTCTTCTGAGAGCCAAATTTCTTAAACTTAAACTATATAGGTAGGTACACTGTTCATTAACTTAATAAACTTTAATTAAAGTTTTAAGTCTTAATTAAACTATAGGTACACTGAATAAAACTTGATATCATATTTAATAATGATCTTATTTATTGATAAAAATTAAATTGTAAGTAAAGTATCCATAAAATTAAATCATGACAATGACTGACAAACACTCAATGTGATGCCTTGCATCTCCTTGGAAAGTTTGGATAAGTCAGGTTTGTATGTTGTTGTTTTTAATTTTAGGCACGATTGCAGGTTCTCATCAATAAGACAACTTCTCAATTTACTCTTGATAAGGTTCATGCTTGAAAAAGATTGTTCGCGTGAATATGTAGAACCGAAAAGGGAAAGAACAGCAAACGCTAGTTTTTTCAACTGATCATATGAGTCAGGAATACTATTCTAGGTGTTAAAAATCATCATGTCTTCCTTCTCCAGGTCTTTCAAAGTAGACCACTTGTGCTGTGAACTATGTTCACATTTGTTTTTTTCCAATGTTTCCATATCAGCACAAAGACGTTCAAATTTAACATAATTTAACATAATTCTTTGTTTTTTAAATCCAGCAATTGCATTTCAAAGTTGCCAATGTCAACATTAAAGGGAGAAAATTTTAATTCTGTTACAGTAGCATTAAGAGGGTTTTTAACAAAGGCTAACGTCGCTTTGCTGTTTCTGAATTCCTGAAACCTGTTGAGAAAAGCTTCCCTCATATTTAAAATTGTTGTTTTGAAATAGCAAATGTCAATATCAGAATTATTTTCTTGGCGATGTTTCAGCAAGTTTGGAAAGTGAATCAAAGTTTCTCTTTCAAAATCTTGAGCAAAAAGGGATAATTTGTTTTCGAATGAAATAACTTCTTCTAACATTAAAAAAATTGTGTTTCCTTCCCCCTGTAGTTTACGATTAAGCTGATTTAGATGAGATGTAACTTCTACCATGAAATAAAATTTTTGGATCCACTGATCGTCCGTTAGTTCTGGACAGTGAATACCCTTCTCAAGGAGAAATGTTTTAATTTCTGTTAATAAGGAAGCGAAACGTTTCCTCTTGATAATCAACGTACCTTGTTATACAGCAGAAGATCTGCGTACTCACTCTCTATTTCAACTAAAAATTCTTTACATTGGCGATGATTAAGAGCTTTAGCTATAATGGAGTTGATAATCTTAATCACCAATTCCATAACTTTGCAAATTTCTTCTGGAAATGTCTGCGCACAAAGCGCTTCTTGATGAATGATGCAATGGTAAGCAAGTATCTCGAGATTAATTTTTTCTTTCAAAATAGCAACAAACCCTTTTCTTACGCCGGTCATACTTTTCGCCCCGTCTGTTGAAATTGACACAATTTTATCGAGTGGAATATGATGTTTTTCCATGCCCTCAATTACAGCATTTGCAATATCCTCTCCACGTGTTTGACCTTTGAGTGGCAATAATCCTAAAAGTTCTTCTTTAGGACCTGTAGATGAAATAAATTGTACAAAAAGTGAAACTTGCACTGTATCATTTATGCCACAAGACTCGTCAACTGCTATTGATAAAGCTGAAACCAATTTAAGATCTTCGACTTACTGGTTGGTTATATTCGAAGACATTTTGACTGTTCTATCTTTCACTGTTTTAGCAGACAATGGTAACTCTTTAATTTTTTTTTAGAATATCTGCTTTGTTCTTAAAATCCCGAAATAGCTCTTCGGATGCATTTATAAAACAACTTTTTATGTATTTGCCATCTGTGTATGGTTTTCCTCTCTTAGCAATCTCTTGACTAACCACAAAACTTGCAATATTAACATTGTTGGAAGATTGCATCCAGTAATTAAATACAGAACTTGATTTTTCTTGACTCTTCTGAAGTTCCTCAACTGCTTTCTTCCTTGCATCACCGACAGGATATTTAGTGCTAAATGACGCGTGTTTAGTTGTAAAGTGTCTCTCCAAATTTGACTTCTTGTTATGGGCCAATTTTTCCTGACAAATAAGACAGGTCGGAAGGCCATTTAAGTTTTGAATAAACGTGAAAGTCTCGGTCCATTCAACTTTAAATTCACGGTTTTCGTCTTCCGTTTTTCTTTGCTACTTCTTTGTAGCCATGTCAAATAGGGCACCTAAAAAAATGTTTCATTTTATAATAATAAAGCCTATAGCATGACAAAAATATCTACATTATTATAATTCAAAGATAAGCCAATATAATATAAAAAAAAAACCAACTGGTATAAGGTATAATTACTATAATAGTTAATCAATAACAACATCATAAGTTAACATCAAGTCAGCTGTGATGACGTCAGTTCAGCCTTCGCTGGTGGTTTGAATAATTGAAATTTTCACTAACATTTTTATAATATATATTAATTTATGTTACTAATTAAAACCTTTTAGTTGTAAGTATTGTACTTTTCAGTCTTGCCCTTTCTCTGACTTCTGATAACAGTTTAAAAGAACCCTATTTATGTCTAAACATTATTAATTTTAAAGAATAAACTAATCGATTTCACTCGACCTGAGACGAGTTTCATTCGAGCTGAGAGCAACTATTACGACTCAAAGTCGACTATTTACTTTGAAACCAATAAATAAAATTAATTATTTCGAATTGAAGTTTTATTTCTATATAAAGTGTATCATCAAGATAATTTCAGATATTAATTGGAACCTGATCGTCAAAGAGGACCAGTACTACATCGACAAGGGATCAGGACCCGAATCTACCAATACTAACAAAATCGATTATTGCAATAACATAATCTATTTAACTCTTATAAACAAATAAATCATCACGAACCGAAACCATTACACAAGGAAAGAAATTAAACTAATAAAGAAGATTCATACAATAATACACTAAATAAATAATTAAACAACAGAAAAAAATATATATATAATATAAATAATTAAAAATTTATATTTTATTTTTACGAAAATATTCACGAAAAAACCAAGTTTTACTACAAGCTACCAACACAAAATAATTACAATTTTTAAATTGATGACAAAAATACCTGTAGGATTTGCAGCTGGTTGGAAAAATACAGGTAACTTTATGCTTCGAGTAGGTACTTTGACACCCGCGCGCGATTTGCGGACGCGACGAGCACTGACCACTGTACACAATGAGACTGCTGACTGACTGACTCGCTCAACTCGTGCATGAGTCGCGCGTGCCTCCCCCGCGCCGCGTACCCCGCGGCCCGCCTGTGCCACGTCTCCTGTCACCCGACCGACCGACACCCCCGCGCGTGCCTGCGTGCCCGCATGTAGTCATTTGTGGCAGAGCCGCACTCAAGGGGCCAAAGAGCCGCATGCGGCCCGCGAGCCGTGGTTTACCGACCGCGGACCTAGAACAAATATACTGTAAGCCTATAAACATACAAAATTTCAGTTCTTCCGATTTTTTCGTAAACGCATCCTCTCCCTTAGGCACACTGTCACAAAATGCTCGGCAGTAGTAGCAGTAAGCCGAATCAGTCACAACACAAAGAAATTTTCAAATTGCCAGTCAGGCTATTTTCAGAGAATTTAAGCAGTGTTACTCCTTTTCGTTTCTTATCTCCCATTTCTGAGAACTTAGAAACACAAAAACCAAAACAATCACAACAATACGAATTAAGAAAGAGAGAAGCAATGTGTACTTTAACGGACTACGTACACGACCGCACTTGTATCAGTAATCATTAACAAATAACAGTTCCAAACGACCGTCTTTTAAGATTCGTAAACAAAGCCATCGGCGTCTTTGTCCATACTGCAGAGTCTGTTACCCCTGCCATACCGCTCTCTTTTACACTGGCCTGTAGTGTTTCGAAATTCTGCTGAACTGAAAACAGCGATAATCTCGAATCAAACAGTAAACAATCCGAGCACAGAGATGATGACTCAGAAGAACATGTGAGAGAAAGATAGGAAAGTAAAGGGAGTAAATTGTTAGAAGTACAGCTGCGCTTATTATTTCATTACGATGTGTTCCGAAACAAGTCTTTGTTTGTGTAAAAGCCACGACTTGTTTGGCATTGTATTCCAGTTAATTAGGTCTCCGGCGTTTTTTTTTCGAACAGAAATATTATTTTGACGTATATTATTTAAATCTGTCAAACATTTCCCTTACAAGTTTCTTCGAAAGAAATAAGAATAATAAATTTATGGCAACTAGTCGTCTGATAACAGTACAGACGTTGATAAATAGTGCTTACTGTGCTCGCAAGCACAGAAACTATCTCCTGTTTGACTATTTGTTTTATTTATGACAACTGGAAACAAAATTTTATGATGCTCGGAACATTGGGGGCGAGTGCCCCCCTTGCCCCTCCCAAGTTACGCGTATGCCCGAACACCCAGAAAGATTAGTTTTACGGAAAAATTTACCCTAGCAGGGGCAAACGCAGCCACCACGGAACCATAACTTAACTCGTGAACACCGGGTGGGACAGGATCCCTAGCCGGTCTGGTTCATGATCCTGTGGTACCATTTTTGAGTATGTCGCTGATCAACATGACGACCCCCTAAGCCCAGAATGGTCGAGGGACCGACCTTCAGGGTCGATCCACAGGATCTCTCTCGGAGGTCTACGGCTTTTTCTTTCTCCTTCTGGCGGCAGGGAAACAATACCCCACCATCTTTTCACTATCGCTCGGTCCAACCCTAGGACTCCGCCAACTCAACGGACACCAGGGGAGAACAAGCGGCCGGAGCCCGATGCTACTAGGGTTCATCTGTGTATTTAATGGACATCACGGACTGGGGCAAGAGGTCCGATACAACTATTGACCAGCGACTGCGGACTCTGGTTCCCGTTCGCAATGCGCTACTAGGGGTAAAGGTTACACCCTTTACCGTTCCCGCGAGCGATACGCACTTTTCCCAACCATCAGTGCCGATGTCACCGAAGGAAGGGGTATCCTCTGCGCTCGGAAGCAGTGCGTATCTGGGTGGGGTACCGTACCGTACCAACAGCCAGTAATCTCTCTTTACCCAGTCAGTCCGATGTAAATTCCTGCTCCTTACGTCCTGTCTCCAAATTCTTCGAGACCTACCGCTTTTCCTGAGGTCGAGCGGATGATGGTCTAGTATCCTTCTAGGCCATCATCTCTCGTTGCTCATTCGCTGTATATGTATTCTTACTTAATGGGTCCATCCGACCTACGTGATCAAACCATTTCTGTCTGTATTCCCTCACCATGTGGTCGAACAGCTAACTAATGCCGGATGTCCTGTAGACTCCAGTCTGACTTTTTCTTTTTAGACGATTCAAGGTGCTTAAGTATTTCTGAATGGGCTGCTAACCCGATTGGAGGAATGTCGAGTGGTGGGGTTGCCATCTTCGAGCCTTCAGAGCTGCCCTGGGTTTCATTCGGAGACCCACCTCCTAGGTTCTTCCGCTTTCTCTTCGCCGTTGGAAATTTTTCTCCTCCGTCTTCGAGACCATTGACCGTTTGTCACCTGTTACCCTAGGCCGGGGCCCTATAACTGAACGCTACTATCTGGATCCAGATGGACCCAGGTTGTTTTTAACGAGGTTGATACTCCTCCCGCTTGTCTTTCCTTATCGTTTGCAAGATGAGGCCCGCAGCTTGCGACCGGCAGTCTTAAACTACACCGTAGCAGAGTTTAGTATACGGTACTTCTATAATACAAATGCGCGTTACATACAGGTGCGTATTGTCACGACACAAATAGCCAACCCCGTACCAGAGATAAAAAAAAATATATATTTATAATTGTAAAAATACTTCTTATCAAATGAATTGATTGATTTTAATTAAAATATAAGGAATATGACACGACAATACAACGACTTTAACCTAACCCAAGTGATTGAGACAACAACCTAAGCATAAAGAAGGGAACCACGTAACATACTTATTAAGATGTAAATACTTTGACATGATTGACCCAACATCAAGAAACAAACAAGAAGGGAACCACAAATAAACAACGAGAATAAGAAAATAATAAACCTAAACCACAAGGAAACAAGTTTATGGGTTTAAATGACCCCAAAAATGCCCAAAGAAACGGAGGAAAAAACCTAATATATTAAACGAACAAGGAAAATGAAGAAGGAGGGAGACAAGCAAAAGTGAAAACGAAGAAGGGTTCACCAAAATAAGTAAAATAGCACTCAACAAGAACATTGAAACCAAAACGAGGGTTATCAGGAGGAAGGAGAGATAACGGTTACTACCCATTAAAAAGGCAACCTAAACCACCAATAAGAATTGTTATTAGTTAGTAAGTATTAGTTATTAAGTATTAATTGTCATTAGGATTAAGTCATGAAAGAGAAATAAGTATAGGGGTCACCCACTATCAAACAAATGATATAAACAGTGATACAGTGCAATAGTGTAGGTGTAAGAACCCCAAAGTGAAGTGCGACACTAGTGAAATTGTAATTAACAATAAGTAATTTACAAGTGAAGGTAAGGTAAAAGTTGGAAATAAACAGTGCATAAATAGCTGATGAATAAGTAGTATTAAGAGTGAATTATAGTATGAGGGATAGAAAACACTAGAAGTGATAATGACTTTTTATTTAAAAGAGATGTTCAATAGAGCTAAGTTTAATTGTAGCTAATAGTAAGTAAAAAGGGAGGATTCCAGAATAGAAAAATTGAAAGTGTTACCATGGAGGGAATATAAAAGTTGTTTAGAGATTGAGAAGTCAAAAAAAAAAACTAACAAAGATACCTAATTTATAAAGGACTATTATTAATTTAATAACAAGTGATGTTGTTTATCACAACACAAATAATATGTGTTATAAACTAAAAAATTAGCAAATAAGGATAAGTTAGGAGTGAGTGATGATATTTCTTAATCAAAACAATAACTCTAATAACTTATAAAAAATTGTGTTCATGTTATTGTTATAAGAGGATATGGCTGAATGCAATGTGCAGTCCATAAACCTAATGTTATATTTTTAAGATTGAAATAGGGAAAGCAATATTGAATAATAAACAACACACCTACAGACTCAAAACACAACACAACTAATAAAAATAACAAAGTAAGGCCAAATAGGCTGAACCAAAATGTGATTTGAACGAAATAAGTAAATTATTATAATGGCTACTTAGGCCTAGAAAAAAAACATAACTGTCAGAACCAAACAAACAAAAATTATAACAAATTGAATCAGAATTTAGAAAATCTGAGGTGAAGGAATCACCAAGAATAAATTGTAGATCATTTATAACACAAAATATTGTAATAGGCATTATTATATAAAAAGAAATGTAATTAACAAGCATTAACATAATTGTAAAAACTTAAAATCTGAAAATACCCAAGCTTGTGGGGTATCAAAATAATCTATGAACGAGAATAAATACTATAGTGACAATATTTAATAACCAGGAAGGAAGATGGAGGAATGACAGTAATCAGAAGATATACGAAGGATTCGAAGTTTCGATGACAATACATCAACTCAAAATAAGCCTATTCGAAAAATACCGTTACTATGGAAACAGCGGTTGTTGACAGAAAATACCGTTGGAAATTAGTAGAAAAAGAAAGAAGCGAAGCGTCACCAAGCCATACAGATGCAAAAGTTCGGAAGAGCGTTTTTTCAGTGAAAATCATGAAAATAATAGTATAAAGTTGCTGAAAACCGATCATCAAAGAAGCAGATGACCACTACAACCAATATTACAAGACCCAAGACCTGAATAAACGGAAATTATCCATAAATAGAACGTCCAAACACAAGACGAAAAAGACGCCACATTTAAAGAAACCCAAAATCCAAGAAAACTGATTTTATGCAGCCAATTCCTATCTCGAACCAACTACAAAGGCCTAGACACGTCGAGTTGTTAAGTACTATCCAATCATTTATTTTCCATCAACCCTAATCACTTTAAATAATTTTGAAAGGTAAAATTACCACACTATAAAAATAATATTTCTCTTTCATAGAGTATTTAAGCAAATTAAAACGTAATGAACTTTGTTAACATAAAATAACCTAAGAATTGAACACGAACTTACAGAACACTTTTACAACACAACACAGCAGATTGTAACAGCACACTTTATCATTCATGTACACTTAGATTAAGGTAATTTGAATTTTTATTGTAACCATTGTAGTTCTTTAACTCATAGCCAAAAGAATCCACGGATTTTGAAATCAAAAAGTGTAATACGTTTAACGTAAACAGCGAAGCCAGGTTAGATGGTTTCTAAATCAATTCGCCGCCCTGAAAACAAGATCTCATGTAACCAATCGATAATTATTTTGTTGTAATTGTAAATGTTTTCAGTTATCACCCATTAAAAGATATTTATTACAGGGAGTAACCAGCGTTATCATTTCATAGGGAGTGCTATATAATAATTACTTGTATTGAAGAATAAATTGTAGCGGTAAGCAAGTTGCCAGTCATACGTCAGAAGCGACGATTGAGACGGCTGTGCGAGCGGGAATTATTCGAATACACCAACCCGCTGCGCTGATAACTTGTTCAAACATAATTTTTAGTTGTTTTGTAAAACGACTTGGCGCCACCCGGGATTATTACACCCCCTAAGAATAACAGGTAAGGTTACTGCCGTAATATACAGGTGATCAGAACTACGCTACGAACATCGCTAGCCACAAAATTACTGTAACGACCCGGTGCGAGGCGAACGCACTAATCATCCAAACACGTTATTTTTTATGTGCACATTTTGCAGGTACGCAACGAATATCATCGTTACAGAATTGGCGACCAACCGGTGAGGCCGTAAAAGAAGGTCAACGGCGGCTATGAAGAGACACTCAATGTTTACTAGGACGGACAAACAGAAAGAAATTGAAGGTGAAGGCCAGCCAGAAGAGATGGAAGAAATAATCGGGGAGTTAGTCGAAGAGGACGTTCAGGAAAACCAACCTGAAAATCCAGTTCAACCAGAACCGGAAGTGGAAGTAATGGTAGGGGACCAACCTAGCAAACCCACTCAGAAAGAAGACCTGAGCACGCAGGAGATGCTCAGGAGGATGATGGAACAAATGTACCAAGACAAGGAAGAGAGAAGACAAGACAAGGAAGAGAGAAGACAAGACAAGGAAGAATTGAATAAAAAATTAGAGTCATTGCAAGCAGGAAGGAGAGAAGACAAGGAAGAGAGAAGACAAGACAAGGAAGAGAGAAGACAAGACAAAGAAGAATTGAATAAAAAATTAGAGTCATTGAGAAGGGAAGACAGGGAATTCCTGAACGAAAAACTGGACCAAAACAATGAAGAATTGAATAACAAACTGGACCAAAATAAGGAAGAATTGAAGAAGCAATTCAAGGAGGACTTAGAGATCCTGAATAACAAAATGGAAAACAACCGAGAGGCGTTAGAAGAGAAGAGTGAGGAGTTGAAGAGACAAATAACAAAGGATCTTGGAGTGTTAAATGACAAGATTGAAAACAACTGGGAAACACTCCAAAAACAATTGAAGGAAGAAGGTGAGAAATCAAAAGATGAATGGAGGCAACAGTTGGAGGAGTGCAAAAATGAAATCAAACAGACTATCACTGAGACGAACGAAACAATAATACACGTCCAGGAAGAGTTGACAGAAAAAATAAATCATGTCCAAGAGGAAGGAACTCTCAGGATCCAAGAAATACAGAAGACCACCACCGATGAGTGTAACAAAAATAAACAGGAGGTGCTTCAGGAGCTGAAGGAGAGGCACAAGGAAATCCAGACTGATGTCAGTGAACGCGTTGAAAGGGTATACACCACCATCAACAAGATTGACGAGAAAACGCAAGAAAATAAAGAAGAAATTAGAGAAATCAGTCAGAAAGAGAAGCAGATGCAAGAGGAACTGGACGCTTTGAGGGAGAAGCCTTGCAGTAGCACTCATATATTTACGAATGAAAATAGGGAAGTGATCAACTTCAAGAGTTACCGAAGAAACCCCATAGAATTTCTGAAAAGGGTGGAGGAGCTCATCGAGAGGAACAGAGATACCAGATGGACAACGGTGAGAAGTCTCATTGACGAGATGTTTCGAGACACAAATGACAATTGGTGGACAGCCACACGACCAGAAATCAGCAGTACGCAAGAATTTAAAACGTTGTTTTGTGAAAAGTACTGGTCGGAATCGACCCAAAATGTGGTAAGGAACGATATAAGCAACGGAAGATATGAGCCACAGGCTGGGCATACATTAACGTCTTACTTCTTGGGCAAGGTCTGCCTAGCCCGGAATCTCGAACCAAAGATACCCGAAGAATCCCTAGTCATCCAACTGGGATATCACTACGAAGACGCCATACAGAGGGCCAGGAGACAGGGACAAATAAAGACCATACAGGGAATGGCCAACTTGCTGGAAGACCATGAAAACGATAGCCAGTACAAGAAGAATCGTGTGATCAACCAAAGGTACAACCGGGGAAATGAAAGTTACAACGTGCCAAGCCACAACTTACCCTATAGTAATACCCAGAACAACTACCGGAACATAATGAATCGTAACCCAAATAATTACCCAGGGGACCAACCATTCCATCGGAATCAACCCAACTACAATCAAGGTAACCAACCAACCAACAGAGATCATCCGAGTTACAACCAGGGGAACCAACCAAATAACAGAAATGCACAAAACCCTAGTGCACCGAATAATCACAACAGGGGGATAGAACAAGGTAGGAATACAAATGGCCACCCAAATAATCACAATTACTATGGCAACCGGTACGACCCGAATTACCCATATAACAGAGGAAACGGGAGTAACCAAAATAGGGGTGACATGAGGCGTCACGTCAATTTTATCAGCGGGAGGAGACAAAACAACCATCGGCGATATTGTCCCATTAGAACCAGCACAGTGTACAACAATTCCCAATACGACAACCAGCAAGCTACAGGAACGAGAACAATAGAAGAGCCAAGGAATCACATAAGTGATCAATCAACCTCAACCAATGAAATGGCAGACCAAGTAAATAGTCTGGCCAGTGGTTCCCAGCCACCTTTAAACTAAAAAGGTCCGTGAGAAACCACCAGGACCCTTCACATGACCAATCACTTGGGTTAAATCGACAAACTACGACGGAAAGCGAAATAAAGAAGATAACCATAATATCAAACAATTATTTAAAGGACATCAGGGAAGAACTTCTGGAGGAGGAGGATAACCCCTTGTCAACAATAAATAGTGAAATAGTGCATATAAAAGCCATTATTAATGGAATCAACACTGTCATAATGATCGATACTGGGTCAAATGTATCTCTCGTAAACCAACCTGAATTGGAGCGGATCCAGGCCAACTACAATATACCTATCCCGACTTTACCTATAAATAATATCGTCATAATTGGTGCCGCAGGCAAACAAAATAAGACCATCAGAAAACAGGTCTCTTTAGAGCTGAACAGTCAAAACATAATCATACCCATTATTTTTCTTGTCGCAAATGGATTACCATTTAACATGCTGATTGGATGCGATGCACTGAGACAACACTCAGCAATTATTGACATGCAGAAGGGAATAGTAGTGCTTACTTCTGAGAAGGGAGTGTGGTCAGCCAATATAATCAACAATAACCCAACACAACTAACCCTAAATCATCATAAGGGGTTCAAGAGCTATTATTGCCAGACATATCAACCATCAATTACCATAGAAGAGGAAGAAGGAGAGGGAGAACTGTGGAAAAGAAAAATCGAAGACATTAGAAAGTTCCAAAGAGAGAGACCTCAGCAAGAGATAACGGGTGAACAGGCTGAAAAACTAATAGCCATATACCAAGAATACCATCACGTTTTCTCAAATACACCAGGGAAGGTCAAAGGTTTCCAATGTAAAATCGACTTTCGAGAGCCCATTGACTTCCACAGAAAATCATACCCAATCGCCTACTCCCTAAAAAACGAGGTGAGAAAGGAAATAAATAGAATGATGGAGGAGGACATCATTGAATACAGTCAGTCTCCTTACACGAGTCCTATAGTCGCCATACCAAAAAAGAACGGTAAAGTCAGAATATGTTTAGACGCCCGGGAGATCAATAAGATGATCATTAATGATCGAATGTCACCGGGAGAGATCGAAGAGATACTCAAGAAATTCCATGGTACCAGATATATAAGCACCTGGGATACGGTATGTGGGTACTGGCAGGTGGAGCTGCACCCACACAGTAGGAAGTACATGGCATTCATCTTCGACGGAAGGAATTACCAGTTTAAGAGGTTACCTTTCGGCCTCGTTAATTCCGTCGCAGTGTTCGTCAAGTGTATGGACCAGGTCATAGGTCAAGAAGCATTGCAGTTCACAACAGTGTATGTGGACGACCTTTTAATAACATCATCTGACTGGGATGAGCACTGCGATCGGGTCAAACAGGTATTACAAAAATTATCTGTAAATAACATCACATTGAAATTAGACAAGTCCAAATTCATAGCAAACCAAGTCAAATTCTTGGGTTTCAACTTAGCAGAACAGGGGATAACACCATCCCAAGAGAAGGTGGAAGCTATTCAGAACTTCCCCACTCAAAAGAATAAGAAGCAGCTACAATCCTTCTTAGGTATTTGTAACTACTATAGAAAGTTCCAGACCAATTATTCTTATTTAACAGCAAAGTTCTCTAAACAACTATCAGCTAAAGAAAAGTGGACTTGGGGGAAGGAACAAGATGAAGTGCTAAAATTAATCAAAACAAAATTTCTTGAAACCATAATGCTAAACCACCCTAATTTTGAACAGCCGTTCTATTTAAATTGTGACGCCAGCGATGTGAGCCTGGGCGCCGAGTTATATCAAGAGGATAAGGACGGACACCACCTGGTTATCAGCTTTGCCAGCAGGGTACTGAACTGATGCGAACGTAACTACAATGTTACTGAAAAGGAACTACTCAGTATTGTGTTCGCATGCGGAAAATTTAGGATGTATATCCTTGGATATCCCGTCACCGTCCGAAGCGACCACAAGTCCATTTCCTTCTTGAAACAGTGTAAATTAAGTCATGGGAGGCTTACACGATGGATACTCGCATTACAAGAGTACCACATAACGTGGGAGTACATTCCAGGGCGTAAAAATGTTGCCGCCGATGTATTATCCAGAATAAATGTCACCGATCAGACATTTGAAGGAGAAAAGGAGAAGATCGTCAAAGTGTTTTGTATAATAAAGAATAGAAAGGACCTGGAAGATATTCTAAACGAGGTAGTGGTACAGCAGAAACAGGATTCAAAATTACTAAACATAAGAAACAGACTGTTAGAAAATGAAGAAGTTGTGAATAAATATTATTGTATCCACCAAGATATACTCTTTGTTAAAACGAGAAAACATAATAGCACATAGAAACTTGTAGTTCCAAAAACATTAGAAAATAAGATAATTAAGGATTATCATGTTCGATACGGATATATGGGAACTGTAAAAATTGTAAAAACATTGGAGGAGGAAGTCTTTATAAAAAATATAGTAAGGAAGGTAAATCAAAATATTAAAACATGTGTAATATGTCAAATGGTAAAGACCAATAACGAGAAAAAAGAGGGAACCATGATACCCATCACCTCAACAACAAAGTTAGAAAAAATATTCCTCGATATATGTGGTCCATTCCCACGTAGTGGAGGGAGACATAAATACAAGTTTATTGTAATCATGTTAGACCACTATACAAAATATACAAAATTATATGCAATAAACAGAGCTACTACTAAGAAAATACTGGAAATAATAAAAACTAAATATATAACTGAAGTAGGAAGACCATGCATGATAATAACTGACCATGGAACGCAGTTCAAAGGAAAGAAATGGCGGAACGAGTTACTAAAAGAGAATATAAAAACCTATAAAACTTCCAAATACCACCCTAGTAGCAACCCTGCAGAAAGAGTGCTAAGGGAAGTTGGACAAATACTAAGAACTTATTGTCACAACAACCAAAAAGAATGGCAAAAGTATTTGGCTTCTACCGAAGTATTTCTAAACATTAGTTACCATCAATTTACGGAAAACACCCCATACTTGATGATGTTTGGAAGAAAGCCCCACAGAGAAATACAAGACTTAATAAACTTCCCAGTCAACCCAGAAGACCCCTATGATGAAAACCAATGTTATAACCGTATTATGGAGAAAATAGAAAAACAAAGAGCAAGATATTCACACAAACAAGTTAAAATAATAAAGTACCACAAGGGAGAGAAAGTGCTAATCAAAAACAGGGAACTACCCAGTACACTTGAAGGAATAGCCAAAAAATTGCTATTGTTATACATTGGACCATATGTCATCACAAAGGACAATGGAAACAACACTTACGAGATAAGTAATATAACCACCAAAAAAGTAAAAGGAGTGTACAACCAAGCGTCGATGAAGAAGTTCTATGAAGAAAACTAAATAACTGGAATACGTTCATCCAGAATAAGTGTGACTATCATACACTTGAAGGAGAAGAGGTGCATAATAACGAAGTGTCGAACAAAAAGGAGAAGGCTATAATATGGAATGGAAATGATAATATAATAAATCCACAACCGTGAGAATTGAATTGATACCAAAATAAAATTATATATAATAAAATGTATGGCCATATGTCATCACGAAGGACAAGTAACTGTAAATAAAATACAGATACCAAAATTCAAAAATTATGTGAGAACAACTTGCAACAACATTTCGATGACTTATGAGGCCTAAAATAAAAAATATCAAAACAAAGGAATGAGTTACATAAATTCCTACTAAGTGAAATCAACTTACAATATATTAAAAAGTTGATGTGTGAAGTATATGAAATAATTAAACAAAATGTACCAAAATAGGAATACGCTACATAAATTCCTATAGTGTAAGAAAATTAACTTACAAAGAATTATCAAGAATGATTTTTAATACAAATGGAAATATGCAAAAATAAAATCAGACCAAAAAACTGATAAGATAAATACCTGAAATTATAACGAATCAAGGGTATTCAAATATAAAATATAAAAAATTTAAACTGGTACAAAGAAAGAGGGAGATTATGTATGAATCAATTACACAAGCTATGGCTAAAGCAAAATGTTGCTAAATAACTGAGAAAAGTATACCAATGTCTAAGATAATTAAAATGATCACCATGAGAATTGAAAACCGAATAATGAAAAGTTAATGATGAAATTAACATATAAATAAATAAAAAACAATCAATTGTACGAGCAAATGATAGTATATAGCAAAGGTACAGCGGAAGGAAGAATGAGTAAAAAGCCAAAGTGATCTAAAAACAAACCACAAGGTGGACAATCCCAAAGTATATTATTATTAATTTAAGTCACAAGTTGACAAAAAAGGTATTTATGATTGACTGTTGAAAAGTCCAGCAATCAAATAAACTGAGCAGAGATGATATGCCTCTGGTCTCAGAAAAATGAGTAGTAATGGGAGAAACCAGCTACTAAAGTTAGGGAAAAATTGTGTATAAGGGAGAACACACCAATGGAAATAAAATAAAAAACAGATCCACATAAAATGGAATGAATTCAGTAAGAAGAGAAATAAAGAATGGAGAAACAACCAAGAAAGAAAAGGAAAAAGATTATTTATAACTGATAATTTCATAAAAAACTATGCTAGTGTTTTATCAAAATGATCAATTTTAAAGGAGAGGCATTATATCACGACACAAATAGCCAACCCCGTACCAGAGATAAAAAAAAAAAATATTTATAATTGTAAAAATACTTCTTATCAAATGAATTGATTGATTTTAATTAAAATATAAGGAATATGACACGACAATACAACGACTTTAACCTAACCCAAGTGATTGAGACAACAACCTAAGCATAAAGAAGGGAACCACGTAACATACTTATTAAGATGTAAATACTTTGACATGATTGACCCAACATCAAGAAACAAACAAGAAGGGAACCACAAATAAACAATGAGAATAAGAAAATAATAAACCTAAACCACAAGGAAACAAGTTTATGGGTTTAAATGACCCCAAAAATGCCCAAAAAAATGGAGGAAAAAACCTAATATATTAAACGAACAAGGAAAATGAAGAAGGAGGGAGACAAGCAAAAGTGAAAACGAAGAAGGGTTCACCAAAATAAGTAAAATAGCACTCAACAAGAACATTGAAACCAAAACGAGGGTTATCAGGAGGAAGGAGAGATAACGGTTACTACCCATTAAAAAGGCAACCTAAACCACCAATAAGAATTGTTATTAGTTAGTAAGTATTAGTTATTAAGTAATAATTGTCATTAGGATTAAGTCACGAAAGAGAAATAAGTATAGGGGTCACCCACTATCAAACAAATGATATAAACAGTGATACAGTGCAATAGTGTAGGTGTAAGAACCCCAAAGTGAAGTGCGACACTAGTGAAATTGTAATTAACAATAAGTAATTTACAAGTGAAGGTAAGGTAAAAGTTGGAAATAAACAGTGCATAAATAGCTGATGAATAAGTAGTATTAAGAGTGAATTATAGTATGAGGGATAGAAAACACTAGAAGTGATAATGACTTTTTATTTAAAAGAGATGTTCAATAGAGCTAAGTTTAATTGTAGCTAATAGTAAGTAAAAAGGGAGGATTCCAGAATAGAAAAATTGAAAGTGTTACCATGGAGGGAATATAAAAGTTGTTTAGAGATTGAGAAGTCAAAAAAAAAACTAACAAAGATACCTAATTTATAAAGGACTATTATTAATTTAATAACAAGTGATGTTGTTTATCACAACACAAATAATATGTGTTATAAACTAAAAAATTAGCAAATAAGGATAAGTTAGGAGTGAGTGATGATATTTCTTAATCAAAACAATAACTCTAATAACTTATAAAAAATTGTGTTCATGTTATTGTTATAAGAGGATATGGCTGAATGCAATGTGCAGTCCATAAACCTAATGTTATATTTTTAAGATTGAAATAGGGAAAGCAATATTGAATAATAAACAACACACCTACAGACTCAAAACACAACACAACTAATAAAAATAACAAAGTAAGGCCAAATAGGCTGAACCAAAATGTGATTTGAACGAAATAAGTAAATTATTATAATGGCTACTTAGGCCTAGAAAAAAAACATAACTGTCAGAACCAAACAAACAAAAATTATAACAAATTGAATCAGAATTTAGAAAATCTGAGGTGAAGGAATCACCAAGAATAAATTGTAGATCATTTATAACACAAAATATTGTAATAGGCATTATTATATAAAAAGAAATGTAATTAACAAGCATTAACATAATTGTAAAAACTTAAAATCTGAAAATACCCAAGCTTGTGGGGTATCAAAATAATCTATGAACGAGAATAAATACTATAGTGACAATATTTAATAACCAGGAAGGAAGATGGAGGAATGACAGTAATCAGAAGATATACGAAGGATTCGAAGTTTCGATGACAATACATCAACTCAAAATAAGCCTATTCGAAAAATACCGTTACTATGGAAACAGCGGTTGTTGACAGAAAATACCGTTGGAAATTAGTAGAAAAAGAAAGAAGCGAAGCGTCACCAAGCCATACAGATGCAAAAGTTCGGAAGAGCGTTTTTTCAGTGAAAATCATGAAAATAATAGTATAAAGTTGCTGAAAACCGATCATCAAAGAAGCAGATGACCACTACAACCAATATTACAAGACCCAAGACCTGAATAAACGGAAATTATCCATAAATAGAACGTCCAAACACAAGACGAAAAAGACGCCACATTTAAAGAAACCCAAAATCCAAGAAAACTGATTTTATGCAGCCAATTCCTATCTCGAACCAACTACAAAGGCCTAGACACGTCGAGTTGTTAAGTACTATCCAATTATTTATTTTCCATCAACCCTAATCACTTTAAATAATTTTGAAAGGTAAAATTACCACACTATAAAAATAATATTTCTCTTTCATAGAGTATTTAAGCAAATTAAAACGTAATGAACTTTGTTAACATAAAATAACCTAAGAATTGAACACGAACTTACAGAACACTTTTACAACACAACACAACAGATTGTAACAGCACACTTTATCTTTCATGTACACTTAGATTAAGGTAATTTGTATTTTTATTGTAACCATTGTAGTTCTTTAACTCATAGCCAAAAGAATCCACGGATTTTGAAACCAAAAAGTGTAATACGTTTAACGTAAACAGCGAAGCCAGGTTAGATGGTTTCTAAATCAATTCGCCGCCCTGAAAACAAGATCTCATGTAACCAATCGATAATTATTTTGTTGTAATTGTAAATGTTTTCAGTTATCACCCATTAAAAGATATTTATTACAGGGAGTAACCAGCGTTATCATTTCATAGGGAGTGCTATATAATAATTACTTGTATTGAAGAATAAATTGTAGCGGTAAGCAAGTTGCCAGTCATACGTCAGAAGCGACGATTGAGACGGCTGTGCGAGCGGGAATTATTCGAATACACCAACCCGCTGCGCTGATAACTTGTTCAAACATAATTTTTAGTTGTTTTGTAAAACGACTTGGCGCCACCCGGGATTATTACACCCCCTAAGAATAACAGGTAAGGTTACTGCCGTAATATACAGGTGATCAGAACTACGCTACGAACATCGCTAGCCACAAAATTACTGTAACGACCCGGTGCGAGGCGAACGCACTAATCATCCAAACACGTTATTTTTTATGTGCACATTTTGCAGGTACGCAACGAATATCATCGTTACAGTATTTACGGGAGGGACCGGACTCCCCCCCCCCCCAGAGGGTCGAAAAAAGTTGATGAATTTTGTTAATCTCTTAATTTTTAGGCTGTTTTAGGCTCTTATTTTTCAGCTGTGTACACTAATATGCATTAACTTTTTTAAATACACAAACAGGTTTATTACACAGCATTAGCGTATACGTTTGAAATCTACTGAAATATAGGAAAATCAATTCAGTCAATAAGTGTCTTATGAACAATGTTTCAATTTGACATATATATTATTATTGGTATCCAAGTCACTTTGATATTTATAAATTAATAAATTACCTTAGATCCGTCGTCGTACTTTGTTTTATATTTAAACACACCCATATTGACGTATGTTTTTAACATTTGAGTAATGTGATTTTAACATTTAACGATCTCAAATGAGTGAAGTAATCTGATGATGGAACATATGTTCCGAAACGGATCATTTTAAATATAAAACAAAGTCACACGACGGATCTAAGGTAATTTATTAATTTATAAATGTTCCAATAACGCGCATTTTTATTGTGTTACTTCCGTTTATTTTAATGGAACTGATTTCAGGATGGTATCATACGTTTTTCATCCACTTTAAAGATATTAATATTGTTTAGTCTTAACTTGTTTTTCTTTGTGAAGCCGACTCTACACCGGACCTCCCCAAATCCAAATTCTAGATACGCCACTGGTTACATATGCGAAATATAGAAAAATAGAAGTGTGATAAATATCCTATAGGTATATAAAAAAAAATAGGTGTCGCTGAACAAGACGACCCGAATACGGCCACCCACAAATACCCGGTTGAGGTTGCAAAGAGCAGCGACTTAGTCGTTTAACAGACTGGAGTCAGATGATGCCGATAACAAGGTTACAATTTCGTTGGAGCGTGCAAGGAAGATGCTGTTAAGTAATGCCAATGATGGGCGCGTACGTAAGAGAGAGACGGAGCCGCGATCGACTTAATTTTCATCAAGATTATTATCTAACAAACTATTCCAAAACGACCGCCAAAAGTCATCATGTTAATGTTTTCATTTCTCGTTGCCTCTTCGTCGTCTAACCTCGATTCGTCTCATTTTACTTTAAATAGTTTTACAGTTCAAGAGTTGTTTCCTGTATTCTCCTCTCCTCTCACTCTCTCTCTCTCTCTCTCTCTCTCTCTCTCTCTCTCTCTCTCTCTCTCTCTCTCTCTCTCGGGCTGTCACTAGTCGCCTCGTGTTCGTTCACAGAGGTTTCCCACCTCATCATCCGTCTTCTTTTTATTTTATATTACTCCTTTTCCAGTTCTGACATTTTAAATGATAACCGAAATTTACAATTTTTAATTCACTTTTTGAATAAATTCATCATTTGAATAATGTCATCATCATCCTTATATTGTTTTTATTATTCATGTTAATAATATTATTATTAAGAATTTAATTCGTTTTGGTTGCTGACAACGAATTAATTTGATACCTAAAGAACATTTCTCAGGAATATCATATCATGTGTACAGCTTTGGTTTATAATTTGTATTCCCCTTCACATTCTCCTTCTCTCTCTCTCTCTCTCTCTCTCTCTCTCTCTCTCTCTCTCTCTCTCTCTCTCTCTCTCTCTCCCTGCCTCGCTTCCTCCACTCCCCCTTTCATTCTGATTCTTTTCAATTTTCTCTTTAATATGAAAGAGTCGTATTTGCGAGGGGGACGAACGGTACCGGACTCCCCCCCCCCCCACAGAGGGTCGAAAAAGTTGACGAATTTTGTTAATTTCTTAATTTTTAGGTTCTTATATTATTATTTTTTAGCTCCGCACTGTAGGTGGAGGACAGATCTACCTGAAGCAGTGGCGAATCTACAATTTGTCCTGGGGGGGAGGGTCCGGGGTCAGGTCGGCTTCATACAAATGAAAAGCCAAGTTAAGACTAATCAACATTACTATCTTTAATGTCGGTGAAATCAGTCCCACTAAAGTAAATGGTAACAACACGATAAAATACGTCTTATTGAAACATTGTTTACAAGATAAATTATTGACTGCATTGATATTCCTATATTTCATATTTCAAACGTATACGCAAATGTTTTGTAATAAACCTGTTTGTATAGGTTAAAAAAGAGTTTCTACTATATTAACGTGCACAGCTGAAACAATAATAAAACAGCCTAAAAATTACGAGATTACAAAATTTTTTCGACCCTCTGGGGGGGGGGGTCCCGTTCGTCCTCACCCGTAAATACGTACGCCCTGTTTACGTGCCCAATAATTTCTCGCATTTGGCGACACGCCCTAGCCAATTCCATTTATACTCAGCTTACGTTCCGTTATATCCACAAAACCCACCCTGCCTCGAGGATCCTCATTCTTTTCTGCCTACAACGTTAACAGACGTGCTTAAATTAAATTCAATTAAGAAAAGACAGGAACGCGAGATATACAAGGAAACAATATATGCCGGTGCAAACGCGCGCGCGCGCGCGCGCGCACACACACACACATAAACGTAGAAGTACGTAATAGTTATTTAATTGATCAGTTAATTTAACTTGTTGTTTAGCGTGTAGTAGTAGTAACGCAACAATTAAGGTAATTACATTGTTGGGTATAGGCTAATTGTTGGCAGCTTCCAAAGGTATCGTGCGGAGTTAGTTATGAATCCTTGGAACGACGGTGATTACACAAATGCAGTAATGACGCCGGCAAAACGTTTACCTTACCCTTTAGCCGGCAGAGAAATTACCCACACGTCCTTTGTTTCCACGTGATAGATTGTTGCAATTACACTCGGCAATTGATAATAATTACAGCGCCGCTATGGATACTGCCAATAATAGCACACTCGCCATACATTACAATTTATTATAAATACTTCAGAACGTGAATTTATAAGGAAAAATACATCTATCTCGCGTATGAACGTGAACAAAAATTAATAAAGCTGTCCAACTCCGTAAATACTCGCTCTTCCAAGGCCAACGCATGGACGCGAAAGTCTGATGTGGGGCAGCTGATTACACGTAAAAAGGAGAATACCAGTAACAGAAAAGGTTGCTCGAAAATGAAATGTTTTTTCTCCTTTCGTTTTCCTTAGAATTTAGACGTTTATTCCTTCCGTACTGCCCAAATCTCCTTTTATTCTGTCACACCTCGTTGTTTTGTTACATCACCATTATCCTCTTCTCCTTCCTCTTCATTAAAAAAACGTTATCACAAACCTTTTCCACTACTCTGTTGCCATTTCGACTTCAGACTATTTTTCTTTGTTTCTTCTTCTTTCGATTCTAACCGTCTAAGGACCGCATAGATCACCCAATGCGTTCGTTTCCGTTTTCGCTTCCCACTTCTTTTCTTGCTTCCCAATAACTCTTCCGTTTTAGTTTTCCCTTCTAATATCCGTCCCAACGTTATGTCTTTTCTTCTCGTCTTTCTCCTTGACGTTTTGTGTCAGTTATCTAAAAGTCGCCCCACCCTGTAGTATGTCCTCTGTGACCCTCATCTGCCTCTTGTCCTTCATTATAACTTGTACGCAAAAACTGCCATTCTTATTCCTGTGAACCGTGGTTGAAAATCCGTTTTGTGAGTCCAATGTTGTCCGTCCTCGTTACGTGGCCGAAGGACTTAACTTCTCCCTTCCTTTCGGTTCCTTCATTCTTTGTACAGGTCGTACTTTTTGCGTCTAAACTCACCGCCTTCCTTTGTATTCGTTTGCCTTTTCGCAAATTTTTCTGATTTTGCTGGAGAAGAAGCAGCATTACAAGACAAAAATTAAAATAGCAGAATTTTGACGAAGAAGTTGAGCATATTTTGGACTGGATGCTTAGTAAAGCTGAGTGGATTAGAAACATCGAAATTAGAAACAGGAGGGACGCTGCGTAGACAATAATAAGAAAAACAGTTCACGATAACAGTTACAAAGATAATACACTTATGCGGATGACTAAATAGTGATGAAAACCGTTCAGTGGTTTGTACCCACTTTTGAGCCCTGACGTTCACAAGTTTACAGATATTCAGAACTAAACATTATGCTCAGATTCCTGTTAAAATTTGCTTTAATTGGATATTTCACATAGGGCTTTGCGATTTTTTCACTATTTTGACTACCCACATTTTTACCTCTCGCCCTCTATTTTTGGTGGGATCAATCTAACAAAAATAACAGGAAGTTTAATTAAGAAAGTTGTGTTAGTGGTTATAATCACAAACAGAATTATCACCATGAAATTTTAAAAGTAGTAAATATCAGCTGAAAGCAAGCTTAGGGAATAGTTAGAAATATTGAAAGAAAGAGAGAAAGGATTAGGCAATTTAATGAATACTAGAACTAAATTTAATAATGAAGGAATATTTTATAATATAATTAAGAAGTAAAAGGTAGAGAACGGATAGATAACATTAAGAACTAAATTGCATATATGGATGTTTTTGAAATAAAGGTGAGTGACCGCGCCCAAAAGTGTGAATGAGAAAGGCTTTACAACGTTAGGTTTTGAAAAGAATGTAAACACACACACACACACACACACGAAATGTGCTAGAAAAATATGTAACTGTACAGACGGAGGTGACACGGCTCGGAGGTCGGGAAGGGAAATTTGACTTATAGCTTGTTTGCGGGGGGGTGTGTGGACAGTGGGGCGGGTGGGGGTGTGAAGAGTTTGTTTTATTCTGTTGTTGTTAGTTCCGATCTGACGATGAGCTGAGAAGCTTGATAGCGCTATTCGGAATAATTTTTCTATAGTGGTGTGCAACAGTGATAATTCTGTTTGAAAAGTAATAGGATTCTATAGGGTACAAATATGAACAACCACGCTTCGACAAAAATAGTGAACAATAGTACGTATAAATAGCCAGGTAATATTCTTGACAGCAGCGGGAATCGAAGCCAAGCCGCACATTGCAACGAGGCAACACACCGCTGTCAGTCATTACACATAATGACAGGTACTCATTATATGCGTGCACGCACGCACCCTCTATCATTTCCTTATCATTATTATCATTTGCATAATACGCAGTTCACGGGATAGACAGACGGACAGACAGTAAGGAATATTTAAGAATAATGCGCTTTTCACCTTTCACATGGCCTTCGCCTTCACCTTCGCGCCTCTGACGTAAACGAGTCGATTTAAAATTACATTTAATTAAAAAGAAAAAAAACGCGAGTTTTTTTTAATACTGTTTAGTACGTGCGTGCGTGTGATGGAGTTATTTATTAAGTTTCGGTTGTTCCGGTCGATTGTCGACGCATCACGTTCGATGCTGAACAAACTCCGTGAATAATGTTGCCGTCAAATTGTGCGTAATCGCCTTTCCTATACCGTGCATTCGTCTGTTATTGTCCATACATCAAATTTAAACATTTCTCTTTCAATACTGTTACTATAATTATCATAACAGTTCTTCTTCTTCTTCTTCTTCTTCTTCTTCTTCTTCTTCTTCTTCTTCTTCTTCTTCTTCTTCTTCTTCTTACTATTAATTTTTTCTTGTTATTCTTCTTCTTATTATTATTCTTTGTTATTACTTCCATAAAAAGCGCAGATTCGAGACCCATGTACTAAAAATTCAGAATTTTGTTTTACCACAGGGAGTATCATACAATTTCATAACAATCTTTTCGTTATAAAGTCTGTACAGTATCAGTAGATTTGTGCTGCTCGGAATTACAGTAGCGTATCTATAAATTTGGTCTTGGGGGGAGGGTTCCGGGGTCGGGTAGGCTTCATACAAAAGAAAAAAACAAGTCAAGACTAATCAACACTATTTATCTTTAAAGTGGTCTCATTAATTAAACGGTAATAACACGATAAAAATACGCATTGTTACGATATTCGACAACTTTTTCGACCCTCTGGGGGGGTACCGATCCCGTTCGTCCCTCCCCCTCGTAAATACGCTACTGCGGAATTCACGTGGTGAATAGTACCGAACATAATTTTTGCCCACGTTGAACCTACTAGCCTATATCAGAGTGGGCCCCAAAAGAACAGCCTACGCGAAAGACGTCGTCTGCAGTGAACTGTTCAAGCAAAAGACAAGAAGAGCTACACAGAGATTTAGATTACGGAGGTACAAAAACCATTAACCTCTATGGAAAAAAAAACGTGCAAAGGAAGAATTTTTTTTAACGGTCATTTTAAAAGTAGTTATCGCAAAATGATTAAAAATCATCAAATCAGCTAATCGTAATATTATAATTTGTCACATTTTTTACTGAGATAACCGAAAGATGCAGTCAAAACGTATTTTTTATAGAAATAGAAATAATTTATTATATATCACAGGAAGAACATTTATTAATCGCTGTGAGAAAGGGCGCAGCCAGAGATTCCTTCTGAGGGAAGGGTTGTAAGGTTCTGGGGAGGAGGGAGTTTACATTTTTACAAATAAAATTACAAAAAGAAAAAGAACTAGTTATTGCCGCTTGTTTCGTTCTAATCAAGAATGTAAGTGTGGAAACGAAACAAAAGGGTTACAATAGATATCTACAATTGTATAAAGTCATGAAACAGAGGATTTACGTGATCACCTATCATCATCTACATACGAGATTATGGAAAGAATGAAAGTACTACAAAAATTCGAGATAGTACACACCTCTACCTACCTAGGCTCAGAAGTTAACTGTAAAAATAATATTAGCGTGGAAATCCGAGAGCATAATTTGTCAGCAAATAGGTGTGTGCAGGGCCTCAGAAAACGTCTAAAGTCTCAGTTAATACAAAGGAAGACCAAGGTTTTGATGTATAAGGTCCTAGTGCGCCCAGTACTGACTTATGCATCAGAGGTATGGACGCTGACTAGATCAGATGAGAGACAACTAAATATATTTGACAGGAGAATCTTCAGGCAAATTATTGGTCCAGTGGAAGAAGGGAGATCTTGGAGGAAAAAATATAATTTAGAGCTTTATAATTTGTAAGATGAACCTGATGTGGTCACCTTTATTAACTTAAAAAGATTAGAATGGGCTGGACACATTACACGTGCTTGTGAAAGCAGAGTTATTAAGAAGATATTTAATCCAAAGCCAGAAGATAAAAGGAAAGTTGGAAGGCAAAAACTGAGATGGAGGGATGAAGTGAGGCAGGACATCAGTGCTCTTGGAATAAGAAACTGGAAGAATATGGCTATGAATAAAGAAGAATGGCGAAATCTTCTGAAGAGGGCCAGGGCCCACAAAGAGCTGTCGAGCTGATGATGATGATGATGATGATGATGGTGATGATGATGACGACGACGACGACGACGACGACGACGACGACGACGACGACGACAATGACTGTTCTACAATCCCACCATCAGACCGTTATCATTATCGTCATAGTCCTATCATCTTCAACTGCCTCCATAAGTCTTCTTCAAGGCCCTTCTTCGTGGCTACTTTACTTGGTTTGCCTCGGCATCTTTGCCAATTCAACACTTGTTTCCTCATTCTACATTCGCCCATGTGTCCATTCCAAATTCACTGTTTATTTCTGATGTAGTATGTGTAATTTCCATAATTTCTCTTCTCTACTCATATGTTGTACTTTCTACTCTCAGTCTTCCAGCTGTTCGTCTTCAAATATAAATTTCGGTCGGACTTAACGCTTCTCCTATACGGTCATACAACGAAACTATAGGTTGTTATACTTTTAACTACTGTCTAGACTGTAACTAATCTCCTTGACAAAAAGCCAAACGAGAGGAACATGAAACGGGTCTAATCCTTGTTAGACATGAGAAGAAAAACAAGAACAAGAGAAAAAAGAATACGAAGACGAGGGTATAAATCAGCGAGTAATTAAACAGTAGGATGCGTGCGGATGTTTCTTAACGGATGACACAGGAGAGCGAGAGTGAAGGAGACAGACAGACAGACAGAGGGAAGAATCACAATAGATTACAACAATGGACACGTGGGCGCTATGTAGTATAGGTGTGTGTACGTAGTCAGGGTGCGGGTGTGAGTGGGTTTTTATGTGGGTGTTCTGTGAGTGCGCGCGCGTGTATATTAATCGTTAGTTTTTTAAACATCAGGTAACATAGAAGGTGTTCTTCTTATGGGGTTTCCTGTATGTGCTTATTGTTGCTAGCCCGTGAGAAAGGGTGAACTGACTGCAAAGACTCCTCGTGACGTCTCTTACTGTCTTTTAAGTCCAAAATTATAACATACAAAATTTTAACTGATTCCGCTATTGACTGTAACAGTAAAACTCTCTCCCAATCCCTCTCACTCTCTCTTCTTTTTCTACTTCTCTGGCCTAATCCCGCCCTCTTCTCTTTTCACAGCCTCCTGTCATTCCAGTCTCCATCCTTTGAATCTTCCATCATCCACCGCACTTTTGTGGTGGTACGTTTTTGTCACATAACGCCCAATGAACTTCTTTCTCTTTAAAACCTCTAAGCGGTGAGTGATTTCTTACGGGTAAATTTTCTATTCGGGCTGCTTCCGTTGTAATGTTTTTCGCGTGACGTCTCGATCCCTAGATTGTCCTCCCAGTGGTGGTTGAAATACCTAACAACTCTCTTGTTAAACTAACATGAAACTGGTCTACTCCTTGTTAGACATGGGAAGAAAAACGAGAAAAAGAATAAGAGAAAAAAGAATGCGAAGACGGGGTTATAAATCAGAGTGATTAGGTCTTTCAACCGCCACTCACAGCTGCTGACGACGATCCCAGATTCCAGGGATGCAAACGTCAATCGACAAAAAATGACGATGGAAGCAGTCCGAATAGAGGGGTTTACCCGTAACAACTTCTTTTTCTTCTGCCAACTGCGAGCCATTCCACAGCCGCTTTAGCCTCGTTCAGTCTACTCTCATGCCAGCACTGCTGTTCGCACGTTTCTTCTGCCAACTGCGAGCCATTCCACAGCCGCTTTAGCCTCGTTCAGTCTACTCTCATGCCAGCACTACTGTTCGCACGTTTCTTCTGCCAACTGCGAGCCATTCCACAGCCGCTTTAGCCTCGTTCAGTCTACTCTCATGCCAGCACTGCTGTTCGCACGTTTCTTTTCCAAGTTTTCTACTGCAAGTTGTTTCTATTTGCCTCAATACGTCTTCATTACATACTCTCTATTCCCATGTTCAAAGTGTAAACATCTTTACGCATTCGTGTGGATACCTGTACCTGAGACTAACTATGCTTTAACTCCATCCAGGGGCGTATTTACGGGGGGACGAACGGGATCGGACCCCCCTACGGGGTGGAAAAGTTGATGGATTTTGTTAATCTCTCCATTTTTAAACTGTTTTATTTTATGTTTTCATCTGTGTATGCTGCGTAGCTCTTTTTAAATATAGAAACAAGTCTATTTCACAGCAGTAGGATATACGTTTCAAATATAAGAAAAATAAATTCAGTCAATAAGTATATTTTAACAATGTTTAAACAACGCGTATTTTTATTGTGTTATTACCGTTTACTTTAATGGGTTTCAGGATGTTATCACGCGTTTTTTAACCACTTTAAAGATAGTAATATTGATGAGTCTTAACTTGTTTTTATTTTTGTACAAAGCCGACCCGACTCCGGGCCCCCTCCTCCAACGCCAAATTCTAGATACGCCACTGTCTTCTTTTTCTTCTTCTCTCTGGCGTAATCCCGCCGTCTTCTCCTTCACAGCCTCCTATCATTGCAGTCTCCTCCATCTCCCAAATCTCTTACATCCTCCGTCGCTATTTTGTGGCGATACACGTTTGTTATGTTACGCCCGATGAACTTCTTTTTTCGCCCTGGGAGCCATTCCACAGCCGCTTAAAAGCCATCTTTTGTCGTTCGGTTTACTCACATGCCAGTACTATTTCCACGTTTCATTTTCCAAGTTTTCTACTACAAGCAGGCCCGGCTCCAGGCAGGGGCGAACCGTGCCACCGCCCAGGGCGGCAGTTTCCGGGATGTTAAGTTTTGAAATTGAGGGAAAAAATACAATTATTCACTTAATTTTATCACAATATGTAGGATCAGTAAGAATTGCATTATTTATAACGTCAACGAAGAGTCGAAAACTCGTGAACGAGAAAATGAATAGCCTGTCAAGACTTTAAAATTTTTACAAGAGTATGGGTTCGCGCCAAATGTTGGTGTCACTCTAAGAATTTTGCTAACATTACCTGTAAGAATTTTGCTAACATTACCTGTGACAGTGGCAAGCGAAGAAAGGACTTTTTCAACGCTCAAACTTATTAAAACCTATCTCAGATCGAGTATGTCCGAGACTCGCCTGAATGGTCTGGCAACTACAGTATATTATCTACAGAACATCACTTAGCTGGATCACTTGATTACAACGAAGGCATAAAGGAGTTTGCCAGTCCAAAAGCTAGACGAGTATTTTTTAACTAAGGAATATGTGGCATTACTTTTGTTATATTTCAGTCATAATGAATTTTAGTTAGTATTTTAATTTTAAGTCATCACATAGGCATACATTTTTGTTGTCTCACGATTCCTTGTATTGTCTCTATAATTTTTATTGTAGTCGTTCGCCGCATTGTAAACGCGAAAAAGTTCTAGTTATTTGATAAACACAACAATGCAAACATTCCTAGTCGTCATTTGAAGGCAATCGTCGTATCTTTAGAGTAGGTCTAGTGTGCGTGAATGTGTTCAGAGTTAAAATAGGGAGGGGCGGCACTCATAAATACTGCACAGGGCTACAGAAGCGTTGGGGCCGGCCCTGACTACAAGTTACTTCTATTCGCCTCAATATTTCTCTTCAATGCAAACTCTATTCTTATGTGCGAGCTGTAAAAACATCTTCACGCATTTGTGTGGATATCTGTGTGTCTGAGCCTAACTGCGCTTCAACTCTACCTCTTCACAGCTGACGTCTTCGACAGCAGATTTTCAAATCTTCCGACTACTCTCTTGACTGCCACACGGGGATATTAGTCATTTTTTGCAGACGACGGGATTCCACGGAGAAATTTATTCGCGATAGAACTGAAGGTCGCCACAAGAGCATCGTCGAAATGTCTCAGCCCCCACTGTATACCACTCGCATATCGAGTCGGTCGGTCAGTCCAACAGACCTTCTGGGTTTAATGTCGCGTTAATTCGAAACGAGTGCGTTGACCTCTGAACGCACATGGACAAGAAAAAACAACAACAGAGTTTTATGAAATCGAATCAACCAGGAAGAAATTAAACAAAAAGAAAACAGAACGGAATCAAAAAGAACATCAACACAGAGAGTTTTTAAGGGTCTCTACAATAGACAAGATAAATATACGCTTATTCAATAACAGGTTAAAACAATCGGTGTGTGCGTATCCACGGCCGTCGGCGGTGCACGCTTGATGATGGTTTCCCTTTGATTAGCAGCCGCGCCAGTTAAAGAGACACACACAGACACAGATGCAATGCGTGTATAGTGCGTGGATGGACGGACGGACAGAGAGATGATGCTCCTCCTCCTCCTCCTCCTGCCTTGACGTGCGCGTTGCGTAAACGCGTGCCCGCCCGTCCACTCGTATCTTCCCAGGCCGGCGACCACTCCTTCCTTCCCGTCAATCTCTGACTAGATACCAAAAATCCAGCCGACGACTCCGGTTTTGACTCGTTTATTTCTGATTACATCACGCACTCACGCAAGTGATCGTATCAGACGCGAACACCTGTTACCCTCTGCAACACCTGTGGTGATGGTGATGATGATGATGATGATGATGATGATGACGAACAATGTGCGTGCAACAGAATGACGTGCAATCACGCACGCAGCATTTTAGAAGAACATTAAAACATTCTTTCGCAGAATTAATAATTTACTCGCACGCATCAGTTAAAAAATTAAGAGTTTCGTAAAAAAAAAAGCCTACTTCCAGCTTTTAAGAAAACCTCAAACATAAAGTTGTCTGATCTATTTCATTTCTTAGACTTTCACGGCCGCCGTCATAACTATTCAAATTATTATCCAGTCTGTAAGGCAGTTGGTCTATTATCCAGGCTGTAAGGCAGTTGGTCTATTATCCAGGCTGTAAGGCAGTTGGTCTATTATCCAGGCTGTAAGGCAGTTGGTCTATTATCCAGGCTGTAAGGCAGTTGGTCTATTATCCAGACTGTAAGGCGGTTGGTCTATTATCCAGTCTGTAAGGCGGTTGGTCTATTATCCAGGCTGTAAGGCAGTTGGTCTATTATCCAGGCTGTAAGGCAGTTGGTCTATTATCCAGCCTGTAAGGCAGTTGATCTATTATCCAGACTGTAAGGCAGTTGGTCTATTATCCAGGCTGTAAGGCAGTTGGTCTATTATGCAGGCTGTAAGGCAGTTGGTCTATTATCCAGGCTGTAAGGCAGTTGGTCTATTATCCAGCCTGTAAGGCAGTTGGTCTATTATCAAGGGTGTAAGGCAGTTGGTCTATTATAATTCTCATGCTGATCGATGTTATAATCGACGTTTTGGGGCATAGTACTGTGGTTTACTGACTCACATCTTGTCAGTCGTTTCATAAACCGTTCAATGAAGATGGCCTACATAGGTGAGGCCAAAACGTCTGATTATAATATCGATTAGCATCAGAATTATAGTAGACCATGGCCTCACATCCCGGATAATAATTTGAATAATAAGGTTCTCTCTCTCCTCTTCCTCTTTCCTTGCCTCAAAAGGGAAGGTTGCTCCTTCTATTTTTTCCTCAAATATAAGCCTACAGCTCGACCGCTAAGGGGGCTAGTCGGTCCTTCTACATTTCCCCATGCTAATGTAAGGAACATTTACTCAGCCTGTGGTTTAACGTATTGCAGTCAAATTGTAACCGTTGTTTTATTGCCCCACGGACCCCCCGTCTCCCCAAGAGAAGATGATGGACAAGAAGATTAATAACTTTTTAAGATGTTAGAGTAAATCGTCGCTTTGGTATTGTGGTTTAGTTTCCCGCTCCACAGCACATAATTCAGCTACCAGTATCGTCATTCTCCCTTGTTTTATTTGCAGCGGATAACTTCATAATTTCTTCCATCTTTAGATAAGTCATTCTAAGATAACTGAAAAAAAAACTGTTTTTATAATAACATGCGAATCTACTATGATACTAGCTGCTTCGCTTTCAGTAACTAGCTTCCGATTTTTCTAAAATGTATGTCGAAGCCCCAAGATTTGTATTCTTCAAGGAATTGTCGGACTGGGGCGTATTACCGGGGAACGGACCCCCTCCCCAGAGGATCGAAAAAGTTGACGAATTTTGTTAATCTCTTAATTTTTAGGCTGTTTAATTGTTTTCAGCTGTGTACGTTAATAGAGCAGTGCTGTGTACGTTAATAGAGCAGTACCTCTTTTTTAAATACACAAACAGTTTATTACACAACATTAGCGTATACGTTTGAAATATGAAATACAGGAAAATCAATTCAGTCAATAAGTAGGCCTATCTATTAACAATGTTTCAATAACTCGTATTTTTATTTTGTTATTGACGTTTACTTTAATGGGACTGATTTCAGGCTGTTATCACGCGTTTTTCAGCCACTTTAAAGATAGTAATGTTGATTAGCCTTAGCTTGGCTTTGCTTGTCTATGAAGCTGACACGGTGACGGACCCCCCCCCCAAAGCCAGATTCTAGATACGCCACTAATAACTAAGCTTGTAAAAATATGAAATCAGTGTTATTATAAGATCAAATCATAATAAAGCCCATTTACTAAATCATAAAATATTCTGCTAGTCAAATTTCTTGTCTATTTAACACTTTGTTTAGTATCTGTTTTATTAAATAAATTTATTCCTTATCAGTTGAAAATGTGTTAAAATGGGATAATAAATTTTCCTGATAAAAAGGGGCCTCCGGGAATAAACTGCCTAGGGCCTCAAAATGTCCAAATCCGACACTGGTTACGGAAAGGTTACTTTTCCCCGTATCAGATCTTCATGTCACTTTGATTATACATAGGTCTCGGTTTTATAATTTCCACTCTCTCTCTCTCTCTCTCTCTCTCTCTCTCTCTCTCTCTCTCTCTCTCTCTCTCTCTCTCTCTCTCTCTCCTCACTCTCGTTCCCTTTTATCCTCTTTCTCCACGTTCTCCACCACCTATCACCACTCTTTCTTTGTATCTATCTATTTATGTCACTCTCTATAGTTCATTTACACGTCTAAGCTAAATTCAGCTACTAGCCAAGAGACTTTGGCTTCAAATTCTTGAAGAAGCATACAGTTGCGTTTTCCAGCTCCCGTGTCGACCCACCTTGTGAAAATGAGCACTTACGGTAACTCCTGGAAGGGTTGATTAGTCTTAACTTGTTTTTGCTTTTCTATCAGCCGACCCGACCCCGGACCTCCCCCCAAAAACAAGTTCTAGATACGCCACAGATGGTGTTATTACCTAAATAAATGTCTTCTCTATACTTCTCTGTCCGATTTCTTACAATACTCAGAGTCTCTCCAATTTATTTTTAAATATTCAAAGTCTAGTTGTCATATAAAAACTCTACGCAATAAAATTTTGTTAGCTTTCTGTGGCCCAATTATATTATCTCTTGAAAATATTCTATAACGTAAGACTTCAAAATAAGAACCTGTTGCCGGCCGGGGCTAGTAGGTGTGTGTGTGTGTGTGTGTGTGTGTGTGTGTGTGTGTGTGTGTGTGTGTGTGTGTGTGTGTGTGTGTGTGTGTGTGTGTGTGTGTGTGTGTGTGTGTGTGTGTGTGTGTGTGTGTGTGGATGAATTTACCACACTTCACGGTGAACAATACTCTCACAATACAATACTGTCTGTCGCGCTACACACACAAGGTCACCGACATTTGGCTGGTATCGTCGTCGACGGCAGCAGCAGCAGCCGGCATCGCTTGACCTTAGCAACGACGACGTCGTCCACGCATTGAATGAAACCTTTTGAACATTTTAATTTTTTGTATTCACAGTTACCAATACCAAATGTTATTAGAATAGTTATTATGTTAAAAACAATTTAAAAAAAAATATGTAGGCCTACAGTAAAAAGAAGAGGACAAGCCAGATTCCTTCCGGGAGAAATTAAATTTTTATTTATAAAACGTGGAAACATCTACTGAACCCTTTCCTTTCCTTCATTTCCTTTTCCTGGCGTTACAACCCAGCGTGGGTTTTAGTCTGCCCTATGACTTTCTTCCATTCCGCCCTCTCATTACACATCCGTCTCCATCCCCTCACGTTCATACATCTCAAATCATCCTCCACGTCATCCAACCACCTCTTTCTGGGTCTGCCTCTAATTCTTCTTCCTGCCGGTCTCCAATCTGCAATTCTCTTGACCATTCTTCTGCCATCCATTCGCCTTACGAGGCCAGGCCACTCAAGCCTCCTACTCTTAATCAACCGGACTATGTCGGGCACCCTGAATCCGTTGGTCCGGATCTAGCGAACCCTGGTATTAAGTTATCACAACACAGACATTTCAATGCCCTGCTGTTTGCTGACGACTTGCTCGTACTTCAAAAGACAGAAACTGATTTGCAAAAATCTGTTTTTTAAGCTTCATCAGATTTGCATTAAGTTCTACAATCTCCGATATCCATCATCCCACCACATCATCGTCCTGTCCATAAGTCAACCTCAAGGTTCTTCTTCGTGGCTACTTTACAACTTTTACTTGTTTGCCTCGCCACCTTCTATCCGCGTTGCCAATTCAACACTACAATCGTCCATACGCTGCATGCCTCCGTTCGTAATTCACTATTTATTTCTGATTTATAACTCAACAAATATCTGTCAGTCAAGGTGTCAGACAACGGTGCAGTATATCACCTACTCTTTTTAACATTTATTTTGACGATCTGGTAAGGACGTCTAGTGAAGCCTGGTATTAAGTTATCACGAGACAGATATCTGAATGTGCTACTGTTTGCTGACGACTTGCTTGTACATCAAAAGACAGAATCTGATTTGAGAAAATCTGTTTTTAAGCTTCATCAGATTTGCAAACAACACAATATGAAAATGTCCACTATAAAAACAAAGGTAATGGCATTTCGAGGCAAGGAACCAATAAGAACAAAAATAATGATTAGTAATCGAATTTTATAACAGGTGAGCCACTTTAATTACGGTATTTGAGAAATGATATTTGCTATGATAGGAATTATGACATTTACGTTAAATTAGGTAAGTTCCAGACGATCTGTGGGACAATCGATCGTATTTTTAGAAACAAGGCACGAGGAGATAGAAAATTAATGTTCTACAATGTCAGTCCTTGTACTGTCCTATGGGTGTGAATTACGGACAACAACCAAGAAAAAAGACAGTAAAATACTGACCTCGGTAATGGGGTTCTTAAGAGAAGTTCTTATGCGGTCAAGTTTTAAATTTGACCGTATAAGGAGGGCATAAGAGAAGAGTAACTGGTTTTTAACTTGAATAAAAAGTTAAAAGATTACAAACAACGGTGGAAAGAACAATTAGAAAGAATGTCAGATTACAGACTGGCCAAACAAGTCTGGAAATACAAATCTGTAGGACACAGGTGTGTGGATAGCCGCAGGAAGAGATGGCTGGAGGATCTTTGAAGGCGGAACAGGCGGCACCTTGCCTATGCCGTGTTGTGGAGATGATGTATAAAACAAAAATTACAAAAACTAAAAGAAAAAGAATTCGTTAGTAGATATTTTACTTCCATGTTCCATAAGTAAATGGAAGTATGGTGATAGCGAAAAAATCGTGTTCGAGATAAGGGGTGATTCTGATTGTACTACCCTCAAAACATGAAGAAAAATATTTTTTCGAAAAAAAGTGTGTGTCTGTGTGTAGAATTTTTTCTATGGCACACGATAACAGGTGCAAATTCAAACAGAATCAAATACTTTTTTGCATACCTCCCTGAATTGTATAGGACTCAAGGCTTATTGATTTTGGTGAAGATCAGTTAAGAGAAAGGAGTAGTTTACCTGCAACATTTTGTTAACAAGAGTAATATTTTATGACGAACGATAACTGCCGCAAATTCAAACAGAATCAAATAATTTTTTGCACATGTGCCTTAGTTGTAGAAGACACAAGGCCTATTGATTTTGGTGAAGATCGGTTACGGGGAAGGGTAGTTTACCTGCAACGTTTTATGTTTTAACACGAGTAAAGTACTTAATTTTGATAAATAAAGTATCCTGAAAAGGAGATCATAATAATCCACTGTAGAAACGTAGATGAAATATCTATTAATGAAGAGGCTAGTTGAAGGGGGTGGGGATAATTTTTCTATAAATGAAAATTATAGTTGAAGGGAGAGGGGATAATTTTTTATATGTGTACTACGTTATCGGCAACAAAAAGGTAGTTTGTTGTTAAACTTCTTTTCCCGGGCTGTTTGGCCGTGGTCCAATGTTTTCTCCAAAACCAGACGTTTCGGCAGTGCTATCGACGCCATCATCAGTGAAAATCGAGTGCGCTAACGTGAGGTGGTATACGTTAGTGACCACAGTACTGTGGTTAAGGCTGAAGAAAAAAGTAGGTTTCTATGGAAATATTTCATTTCGAAAATGATTTTAAATATAAATCTTAGAACATGGAAGTCATATATGGTTCTCCATACCGATATTTGTATTAACTTTGTCAAATTTTGTTGCTTCCCTGCTATATACACCTTTTCCTCGAACGAGGCCTTTCGGTTTCGCAACCATTATCAAGTTCTTCCTACAACCTCTATCAAGTTGTAGGAAGAACTTGATAATGGTTGCGAAACCGAAAGGCCTCGTTCGAGGAAAAAGTGTATATAGCAGGGAAGCAACAAAATTTGACAAAGTTGTTATGAAGACTGCTAACATAGAGAAAATAACTGCTGATATTTGTATTGTTGGAAACAAGAAGATAAGTGTGGAAGCACAAGGCTTACATTAATAGGTGCCGTATCTAAAAAGTAACAAAGTTATAGAACAATAAAAAACCTCCTGTATCCAAGGCTTTCGCGGCCAGCGTCAACAGTGTCGCGAACAAACTGATTAAACTCCGGGCTGTTGGGCACTAATGCTGTTACTGTACTCACAGACGTTTCGACCTCTCCTCTGGAGGTCATCTTCAGCGTATAAAAACGATCAGACAAGAAAGCTGGTGAATCGTTTTTATACACTGAAGATGGCCCGCAGAGGAGGGGCCGAAACGTCTGTGAGTAACAACATTGGCGGACCACGGCCAATAGCCCGGAGTTTAATCAGTTTGTTCCCAATAAAAGACGTTTTACATTACAATATAAATAAAACAAACGATACCACGAAACTGGCACAAATTTTCTCCTACCATCTGCAGACCGTTGGTACGGGTAAATGGTAAACGAGTTCTTTAAACTTCGTCTTAGTGAGTACGTTTACAGCAGTGGCGGCTCGTCCATAAGGTTCAATGGTTCAGTGAGCCACCCCTAAATAATTTAAATATTTTAAAGGATTTGTTAAGATAATGGTTTCATATTTAAATAACAAGATTTGCGAGATTAATCTTGTTGACTGAACACTAATGGATTCGCGTAATAGGCGAATTGCTCGCTACTATTGCTTGGGGGTGCAAAATAGCTCTCAGCACCTCCTGGACTGTGTAGACAGCTGTGGAGGGGAAAATCAGTATACACATAATTACATTCAACAGTCGCTAAGCCGAGTGCTAGCGATAGAGACGAATAGTTCCGTCGAGGGCCGAACCGCACTGACCGGGAATTTTAACATTTTCATAATACGCCATGAACAATTAGTATGACTTTTACCACATAATTTGTCCGTTTACCTTCGGTATTGTGTCAGCTTTCTCTATTTCATTTAGAATGCAATGAAAATGTCTGCAGTAAAGTCTTCAAATCAAATAAAAAAGTGGACTAATTGTATTCCGAAAATCAAGTGAGTTTAATGTTGGTTAAACTTTGTACTTATGTAAACTTTGTACTGTAATACCGCATTGCAGTCGCGTGCAGTGACGTCATTTTTTTCTCCCCGCTATCTGCTGCCCAGCTTGATTCAGGCTAGCAGCAGTCAAAATTAGTTAGTTACTTGCAAGACTCCGAGCGGGCATCTCGCTTCAGTTCGCCAGCCGCGGCTACCTTATTTTTCATTATTTCTAAATTTTAGCATGATCATCATGCGCCAAGTACTTGGGCGATCTCGGCCTTTACACACGATTATGTCTTTCAATATTTACTTATCCGGCATTATGCCGCGCTGAACTGCACGCGCCAGCAACTATCTTCTGACAAATTCTCAATAAACAATTATCTCTAAAAACATATACAGTCCACTTCGTTATTTCATTTCACACCAGCTACCTCAACAACTAGCGTTCTAAGACTAACTTAAGATTTCATCGAGAGCGTCTAAGACGCAACAAATGTAGTCATTAAATAATTATAGTAACGTTAAGCTGGCCGAAGCGTGTATAACCTTCAAAGTGTTTGCTGGTATTTTTGTGTGTTAAGTGTTCAGGTATTTCTTATTTTTGTGTTCAGCTCATTGATTTGGTAAAATGAATAGTGTTCAACCTATTTTAAAAACAAATTTTTCTTTTCTCTCTATTAAAGATAAATGCAAAATTAAGGAACTCGGTAGGCCGCTTCCCGTTTTAAATATTAAACAGAAATATTTAACTATCCTTTTATTTTAACTACATATATATTTTTAGAATAATTTTCAAACAGCATAAACACAACTTAATATTAGGCCTACCAAAAGTTGTCAATAGTTATGCCTTCATATTGACCCACTCCGTGTGTTATTTGGAATGGGATAATTAGTCTTATTTTAGTAGAAACATTCAGAGACTGAACCCTCAACTGTCAGAACCACGAGCCGCCACTGGTTTACAGACATACACGTTACAGAAATGCCTGCAGCAAATGGAATTAGATATTTACCAAAGAAACGAATAAAATATTTTCGTTAAATGCGCATTATAGGCCTGTATAAAAAAAACTGCTATGATGTGCGGAAATACGTTGTTGGCCGCAATTGTGTTCAGTGGCGTATCTGGAACTTATTAACTGCATCAAATGAATTATCCTCTATGCACAAATTATAAGTATAGATTTATTCTCCTTTCTGATGCAGAAATCAGCATGCATTTAGTTTTGCTGATATTTACATTTCACGATTTAACAATAAACACAAAGACGAGACTTTTACGCTGGTACATATTCTCGGTCCTCTTCTACGGTGTACATTCTTGGATTTTGACTGTGTAGCCTCAACTAAAAAATTGGAATCTTTCGAAATGTGGCTTTACCGTAGAATACTGAGCATTTCATGGACAGCACATATTAACTAATGTTGGAGTTCTTAGAAAGATGAAGAAAGAAAGGGAAGTTATTAACACAGTGAAGACAAGAAAGCTTCAGCATATGGGACATCTCATGAGAAATGAATAGAGATTTTAGTTATTGCAGTCCATACTACAGGGAAAAGTACTTGGAAAGAGAGGAGTTGGGCAACCGGGAATCTCATGACTGAGAAATTTAAGGACCTGGTTTGGCGACATGAATACAAGTGACTTATTCCGTGCAGCAGTACAGAAAGTTAAAATAGTCTGTATAAAATCCAACATCCGAAATGGATAGGAACTATCAGTAGAAGAAGATATTTACATTGAGTCCCAAATTTTAGTGTGTAGGGCCTACCGTAGTGTTTTTAGTGCGCCTTTTAGTGTTAATACGTCAGTACGGAACACACTAAACTATTGTACAGTTCCCCAGTTTCGGTTTGGCCACTCTTGCATTACACTAGTACACATTTCCTTTTCTTTCTGCTGTCATGTTCTGTCGCCTTTCCTCGTCTCCGCTACAACAGTGTAGAAAGACACAGAGCGAGAGAACTTAGAAAAAGCTGACTTGGAAAACTGTACAGTCTAACGAAGAATAAACAAAAAGACGAAGAAAAAAAGAATCGGCAGAAATAGTAAGAACAAGAAACAAACAGCACACGGGCTGAGAGCTGAGCTCGTGCAGCAAACTCGACCTGGAATCAATGTTTAATTGCGTCACGATCTACCTCTTACTACACACACACACACTGCTCACTGTCTGTCTACCTCATATTACTCTTACCTTCCTTTGGGTGCATTCTTTGTACACTACGCTGTACAAAGCAGTGTGACGTCTAGTTTTTCCTTTTTTACTTCCACGTTCCATAAGGAAATGGAAGTATGGTGATGGCGAAAAAAATCGTGTTCTATATAAGGGCTGATTCTGATTGTACTAACCTCAAAACATGAAGAAACGTCATTTTCCGAAAAGTGTCTGTGTAGAATTTTTTCTATGGCGAACGATAACTCCGCAAATTCACACAGAATCAAATAATTTTTTGCATATGTGCCAGAGTTGTAGACAACTCAAAGCCTATTGATTTTGGTGAAGATCGGTTAAGAGGAAGGGGTAGTTTACCTGCAACGTTTTATGTTTTAACAAGAATAAAGTATTTAATTTTGATAAATAAAGGTGATAATAGTGCGTAGGCTTTCACGGCCGGTGTCATTACGATTATTTTCTAAAACTTCCGGGCTGAAAGGCCGTGGTCGATTGCTTGAAATCAATCGACCAAAATCAATTTCAAGCAATCGACCACGGCCTTTCAGCCCGGAAGTTTTAGAAAATAATCGTAAAGGTGATAATAATCCATTGTAGAAAGGTAGATGAAATAACTAAAAATGAAAAGGGTAGTTGAAGAGGAAGGGGGTAATTTTCTATAAATGAAAATGATAATTGAAGGGAGAGGGGATAATTTTTACTTCCATGTTCCATAAGGAAATGGAAGTATGGTCATGGCGAAAAAATCGTGTTCGAGATAACTGCAGATTCTGATTGTACTACCATCAAAACATGAAAAAAAGTCATTTTTCGAAAAGTGTCTGTGTGTAGAATTGTTTTTATGGCAAACGATAACAGCCTCAAATTCAAACAGAATCAAATATTTTTTTGGATACAGATCTGAATTGTAGAGGACTCAAGGCTTATTGTTTTTGGTGATGATCGGTTAAGGGAAAGGGGTAGTTTACCAGCAACGTTTTATGTTTTAACAAGGGTAATTTTTTATGTGACGAACGATAACTGCAGTAAATTCAAACAGAATCAAATAATTTTTTGCATACGTTCCTGAATTGTAAAGGGCTCAAGGCCTGTTGGTTTTTGTGAAGATCGGTTAAGGGAAAAGGGTAGTTTACCGGCAACATTTTGTTTTAACAAGAGTAATTTTTTCATGACGAACAATAACTCCCGTAAATTCAAACAGAATCAAGTAATTTTTTACATATATACCTGAGTTGTAGAGGACTCAAGGCCTGTTGATTTTGGTGAAGATCGGTTACGGGGAAAGGGTAGTTTACCTGCAACGTTTTATGTTTTAACAAGAGTAAAGTACTTCATTTTGATAAATAAAGTATCCTGACAAGATCATAACAATCCACTGTAGAAACGTAGATGAAATATCTATAAATGAAGAGGCTAGTTGAACGGGGTGGGGGTAATTTTCTATAAATGAAAATTATAGTTAAAGGGGGAGGGGATAATTTTTACTTCCATGTTCCATAAGGAAATGGAAGTATGGTCATGGGGGAAAAAATCATGTTCGTGATAACGGCATATTCTGATTGTACTACCATCAAAACATGAAAATATCAGTATGGAGATCCATACATGACTTCCATATTCTAAGATTTATATTTAAAATACTTTTCGATATGAACAATTTCCATCGAAACTACGTCTTTCTTCAGCCTTAACCACAGTACTGTGATCACTAACGTATACCACCTCACGGTAGTGCACTCAAATTTTACTGATGATAGCAGTCGATAGCACTGCCGAAACGTCTGGTTTTGTAGAAAACATTGGATCAAGCCCAAACAGCCCAGGAAGGAATTATAACAACAAACTACTTCTTTGTTGCCGATAACGTAGTACACATGACATATAAATAAAAATTATCCCCACCCCTTCAACTATCATTTTCATTTATAGAAAATTACCCCCACCCCGTCCAACTAGCCTCTTCATTTATAGATATTTCATCTACGTTTCTACAGTGGATTATTATGATCTTCTTATCAGGATTTTTTATTTATCAAAATTAAGTACGGTACATTACTCTTGGTAAAACATAAAACGTTGCAGGTAAACTACCCTTTCCCCGTAACCGATCTTCACCAAAATCAATAGGCCTCGAGTTTCTACAATTCAGGAACGTACACAAAAAAATATTTGATTCTGTTTGAATGTGCCGCAGTTATTGTTCGTCATAGAAAAATTTACCGTTGTTAAAACAAAGTGTTGCTGGTAAACTACCCCTTTCCCTTAACCGATCTTCACCAAAATGAACAGATGTTGAGTACTTAACAATTCAGGAACGCATGCAAAAAATTATTTGATTTTCTTTTAATGTTCGGCAGGTATCATTCGTCATAAGAAAAATTACCCTTGTTAAAACATAAAATGTTGCAGGTAAACTACCCCTTTCTCTTAACCGATCTTCACCAAAATCAAAAGACCTAGCGTTCTCTATAATTCAGGGAGGTATAAAAAAAATTATTTGATTCTGTTTGAATTTACGGGGCAGTTATCGTTCGTCATAGAAAAAATTACCCTTGTTAAAACATAAAACGTTGCAGGTAAACTACCTCTTTCCCTTAACCGATACAAAAATAACCTTCCTTGAAGTGAAAGGAACAAACTGATAGGTAGAAGGCTACGGTCCCATCCAGTACTGAGACAACCCCGCTCATGTCCTTCAATAAAGTATACAGTTCTTCATTGCTTCTTATTCATAACCACTTTTTTCATGTACTGGCCTAAATATTCTTCTTTATATTTTTTCTCAAATAGTTCCAGCAGGTTTTCACTGCCTCTGCTCAGACCTGTGTTCCTAGAGCACACAATAGCACTACGGAAATTGTTTTGTACACAAGGTTCTGTTATCACTGATAAAAACAGTTTGGAGCTAAATTCCCTTTGTGACCTAAAGTTAGCCCTATTTAGCAAGAACAAGTCTTCTTTGCATTTTCTCTTCTGCAGCATAGGTTTATAGTATTTTTCAGTAAAAACAAATGAGTAAATCCTTTCATTATTTTTCATCATGCTGCCCAAAACTTATATACTGAACATATCTACTACTTTGAACCTATAGTCCTAATACAAACATATATTTTGCTCTTCCTTCAAACATTTGAAGAAGCAAGTTGTTTTTATTCATAATATTCATAGACGAGATCCTCCTAATGTGCTCAGTTAGAAATTATAAAATAAAAGTTGGTTATTGGAATTAAAATATGGTTAATATCTCAGAACGAGTCTTTGTAGATGATGTAGTACGACATAGTAAACTCAACAAGTTACTTACAAAGGAATAATGACGTAGAGCATTACAAGAGAACTTAAAATACAAAGTGATGGTATTAATGAGATAAGAGAAGATAGAAGGTACAAGGTATATGACATTCTGCAGAACTGACACTTTTCAGAAAATTGTTAAAGCGATTATCACTGAAGTACTTACTCCAGGCTCATGCCCAGATAACAAATAATAACTAGTTACACTGAAAATATTGTAAAGCAATCGTATTCAACGTTAAAATAAAGTGTACTATAAACAGAATGCCAAAGTGAATTTTCCCCTTCATTTCTACGAACTGCTTGTTTTACCAAAAACATGAAGATGAAAGTTCCGAAGATGTCACTGATGTAATGCTCAACTAAAAATGCCTGCAAAATAATACTGACAATATGAAATCGATAAGACGAATTCACAGAGCTTTTGTTTATCGAGTTCTTCAGATTAATGAATTTTCTTACATATTCGTGGTGCATCAACAGAATGTAGTCTGGAAAGATTATTCAAATTAATGAAACCCTATCATCGAACAAGTAACATATAGCCTATACAGGTTTTTCTGAACCAGCCGATGGTTGTAGATATGGTGAAAGACTAATCATCCTCGATTTACGAATGTCAGTAAGAAGGGTGCTTGTGCTGAATGTCGCTTGAATTACTGCGTTGCACATGACAGTCATAAAGCTTCTTACTGAAGAGCAGACATCGACAGCAAGCCAATATTAGATGAGAAGCTGCTGTGTTTATCAAAGTTTATTGTCTGAAAAACTATTTCTCCACTCTACATATATCCCTATTGTAGTTTGAGGGAACTATGATAAAACAAGTCAGAGTATTCCAATACTTTATTAGGAGTTGCATTAGGTCAGCAGGATTGCAAGATGTAGAATTCAAAAGTGTCAGAAAAACAATGAAAATATACTAAACCATGAATAATAATTTTATTACTGTGTTACATAAAATTATAATAACTTTATAGATGACATCTTCATATATTTAACTCACTCGAACTCAAACTACGTATACCCATTGTCATTGAATCAAATCAACACTACTCTTTATTATTAAACTGAATATGAACTGGGATGTTAGGCCGTGGTCGGTCCCTATTTACTAGTGACATAGTCGGCAATGTTTCGAATCACACCCTCAGGGGATAACTTCAGACCGCAAAAATCAACAGTGTTTGAAAACAAGTACAGTGGATCTTGGCTGACCAATACTCGACAACATTTTCGGGTAAGAGCAACAGGAGGCAGTTACCTATATAACTTCGACCACCAGGTTCGGCCAATCACAGCACCTTGACCTGGTTGCATTCCAATAGGATCGTTCAGTATACCATGCCATACTCCATTTAATGCCAGGCTTTCACCATACTCACTACCATGAACTATGAAGAGCATCAGGCAGTCATCGGCGACCATCCAGATGCTGCAAACACTGGGGGCACGCATGCAGGCAGGGATAATATTCTCCCTGAGGATTTATATTCTCTCATGGCACAAAGTATACCACTTGCTTTGCACATGTTTATGGCCAGAAATGAGCTGACCTCTCACCTCTCTAATTTACATCATACAGTGAAGTTTATTTATTTTCACTGGTAAACTACCCATTCTCATACTGACTGCTCTTGCATTTTACACATATAAAAGTTACTTCATACAAAAATTTATCTGAGCAGAAGAAATCAAAATATACGACAGTTACAAATTTTGATGTGAACACCTCCCAGACAGATTACTTAACTTACTTCAGTTTCAAAAGTTTTAATGCTTCATAAATATAAGGGGAGGCCCAGCCTCCCTTGCTACCCCTGGCAGGTATCTGAATACGATCTGAGAGAAAAGGTAGTAGAATAACAAATGCTTGGGGTACAGAAAATTAATCTATGACAGGTTCTTGGTTCAAGTGGCTACAGAGATTAGACTGAAAGGATGTAGGATTTTAAGTACACAGCAGTCAATAAGATGACCCGGACACAGCCACCTACCAGTCCTGGAGCTAACTGTGCAAGAAGAAGATTTAAATATTGATTTTAAAAATATGTAATTACAACAAGTTGATGGTTATTAAGGCTTTTAAGTTTACAGGTTACACAGTTAAAATGAGAACTCTTCAACAAAGATAACTCATTTGTTTTACCATCAATAAAAATTCCAAGAAGTTGAACACTGTCTAAGTTAATAACACTTTTTTGGATGCAAACCATTATTTACTGTTGATAATAATAATAACAAGTATTTTACCTGGTTTATTGTATCAGTGGTGTGGTGCATTGGGGGGGGGGGGGGTCAGGTCGGCTTCATACAAAAGAAAAAACAAGTTAAGACTAATCAACATTACTATCTTTAAAGTGGTTAAAGTCAATCCCATTAAAGTAAACTGTAATACCATAATAAAAATACACGTTATTAAAACACTGATTACAAGATACTGACTGAATTGATTTCCCTGTATTTCATATTTCAAACATCGACGCTAATGCTGTGTAATAAACCTGTTTGTGTATTTAAAAAAGAGTTACTACTATATTAGCATACATGGCTGAAAAAATAATAAAACATCCTAAAAATTAAGAGATTAACAAAATTCTTCAACTTTTTCAACCTCGGGGGGGGGGGGGCAGACACCCATCCGCTGCCATATTGTGGTGTCTTCAGCAATAAAACCGAGGCTACGCTGGCAATATACCAGGTCATAGAATGGGTGAAACCTAATAATAGAATGGGTGTTAATAACAATAACAATAATAATAAAATAATAACATTAATAATATCAAAATAATTTAGTTGTCAACTAAAAACTGTTTTTATTAACAATTACAAACACACAATCTGCAAGTAAATTGTCCAAATTATTTAGACCATTGCTATTTGATGCAAATCTAATATGATTTGGTGCCTTTTTGTTTTTGTTTTGTCACTTTCAATGGAATTTAAAAAATTGACTTTTAATCAGTTGAGAACTATCATTTTAAGATTGTGCACTATGATATAACCAGTACTACTATGTCAATCTAGAAGGCTTACAAAGTCAAAATTCTTCAAGAAATATACACAACTTTAGAACAGTAAACACAGAACAATGACTTTAAAACATAATATCATGATAGTAATACAATAACATTACTGTGTACGAAAATCTTAATATAATAATAAATGAAGCAATTATATTATAAAAAAATTATTAAACAATTATCAAAATAAAATGTAAAACTCTGAAAATGTGAGTTTTTAATTATCAGTTTCCATGATTTTTATAAATTACCCTTCTTCCCTAGATTAGTAATGTGAACAAGTTATGAAAGCTTTTGCTACAGTTTCACTGTACGAAAGTGAAACCTAAATCTTTGGGAAAAAGGAGGCAGTAATGGTGTGAACACATAGGCTGAATATATACACAATCATATTTTCAAAGTAAATGTCAAAATAGTTTACTTGCACTCAAATTTATTTAATAAAACATTTCAAAACGTTGAAGGTACAGAATGAGTTCTTATGTATTAATCATCAGCCAATTATAACTCAACACTTGTATTGGCAAAAATTAATTTAATAATTACATATACAATAAAGAATAATATAAACAAACTTTTCCAATAAGGATAATAACTGTCTGATGTTATAAACATTACAACTTAAACATTAGAAACAACTTAAAACGCATGTCCCAAGGACCGCATTTTTTGTTCCAGGGTTTACTTATTACTTATTTCTAGGCACTCGTGCAGTGAAGCAAAATTTTTCTTTCAAGCTACCACACCAAAACAACCTTACTATTTCTTTTACGAATTTGCTAACTGCTACAATTTTTATTGTTCGACAAAGCTTTTCGTCATCACTGACATCATCAGGTCTTAAACAACTGCTGCTAATTTAAACAATACGAAGAACAAAACAACCTTGTTTGTTAGTGGTCAAATGGATAAACATAATACAGTTAAAATATTTACTCAAAAGTTAAAAGTTGTAATGTACTCAAAATATTTTATTATTTTGGTAATTTCTTCTTCTTCATTACTTTATGATTTGGGCTTACACCTTCTACTGGTTTAGGATTCACAGAGTCTTTTCCATGGTCCGCCACAACTCCTTTTTTCAGCTGGTCCTATAGGTCCTGTACACGAAGTATTTGAGTACAATGATTTTGGCATGAGAAATTACCAGCCCTTTGCACATCCCCCTGATGTGAAAGATCAGACATATCCTTACCCTTGAGCAGCGTTTCCCAAACTTTTTAGTCCACGGCACACTACAAATAGTCAGAAGCCGTAGCACACTATCTCCCTCTACATACCGATCCCCCTCACCCTCAGTACCTTTTTGCGATGTCTTTCAGATCACAGTGCCGTCTAATATACCATAATAATGAACCTCAGTACTACTTGTGGTTTCCCAGTTATATCAGTGGATTTTCCCAATAGTAATGAAACTTTATCAACAAACTTAGATTTTTGTACTTATAAAATTACACAAAACCATTGAAACACATTTTCTCACATAACTTTTATTTGCACCTTCTATGTACATAATAATGAAAAAACACAAAATATTATAAGGTTAAAGTTTGTTCTGTATCAAGTAGGTTTTGTAGTCTTTTTGCTTCCAAATTTTAATGCGATACATGGACAAACCCACTCTCATGTCGTGTTCCAATGTTTGAAGCTGAGATCGATTTTTTGATTTTATTTGGTTCATTATGCAAAATGGTGACTCACAAATATAAGGTGTAGAAAAGAGAAGCAGCTTTTTGATTTCTTCTTGTTTTTTGGTGAGTTAGACATTTTATTTTATTTTATATTTTTATTATTTTTCCAAAATTTTGTGGCACACCCAGCCAGTCAGGCTGTAGCACACAATTTGTGAAACACTGCCCTAGAGAGACTGTTTTCACTATGCCTGTAAGATCTGTCTTCCTACTTTTTTTATGAGGGCAGGTGGAAAAATTTGCCCTACAAATGTCCAGAAGGGTTGACACTTCTGGGGTCTGTGGGTTTTAGTATTATTAAATTACCCATAAAAAACCACCTCCCTTCCCTCTTCTAAGACACTAACCTGGAACTGTTTGACACACTACTTCAGGCTAGCCCTATTGTTCTTCAGCCTAGGGCTCACATTTGACTTGTTATCCTTCTATATCATTCAAATATATCTTCTTCGCACAGAGAATCTCATCTGCGAAGCGTGTCACACAGTTCCAAGTGTCTTCCCCTTGAAGTATCACTTCAACGATGTTATCCAGAGAGAACTGCTGCCTAATATCATCTTGTAACGATCTTTTATGTTGCTCCCATCTGTCACAAAGAATGTGTCTTCCTACTTAGAAAGAAAAAATGTGATAAAAATGATCAAAATAACACTTTTAATCTCTTCATCATTGAATATTTTAAATCATTGCATCAGGTGTGTAAAAAAAGCTTGATAGGAATATTAAAGAAACTGGCATAAGTGAGTGGAAGCGATGTCAGTCTAGTATGATCTCTCAGACACAAACTAAAACAAAGAATTGGAGCACTGAGAAGACTAGTTACAATGGTACAGCCCACTGGCAATGATGTTGCCACAGGGTACATGACGTAGAAGCTATGGTACATTTCAAAATATTTTAAATGACTTTCATCTTCAGTTGTTTTTCATTAGACTTCTATTTTAACCATTACAGAATTTCCATTCCACCTAAAAATAAAAGACCAAACAGTCAGTAGATGTAAATAAAAATTGAAAGTAACAATAATTAATATTATTATGATTGTTGCATATAAATATGTTTCTTCTTACAAATTCATATTGTAGTTGTTTTACCTTTTCCCTTCAACGATTTTTCTCTTTAAAGTTGTAAATCCTAAAATAGACACTATAAAATATTACAGTATTCTGTTACACTCCGATTCATAGTTTAATACTTTTTGATTGAAAATGCAACATGAAAATGCAATAATGAAAATGCAAAATACCTGTAAATTAGTGAAACAATTATCGGACATGTTGTCTATGGTTTGATGAATCATCCTCTCCAGAAGATCATAACACACAAACAAATAAATATTATTTAAATGTACAGTTAATATCTATTTCTCATACAAGACATGTTTCAGGCATTATATTGGATATACCCATCATCAGCTACTGTGTAGTACATATCAATAAATCCAGGACCAAGACAAGAAAAAAGGATAGTTATTTATTCATATAGTTATTCTATATCCAAGACATTACATTACCATCTGCAACATTACAAAACTGCAGCTGTGAATTTGAAAGATATTAAATCCACGCTATCTACATGGTAATTTGAAAACCACACTGAAAATTTTCTTTTAATTGTTATTTTTTTAATAACAATATTTTATAGTTCCAGAATTAAAACATATTTACACCAAATATTTATTTTATAAAATTTGTACATTTGCCAGTCGATGAAATATATAATTTTAATTTAGAAGCATAATAAATTTAATACATACAAAATTATAATTACATTTTTCATTATGTTAGATCACTGTTGTTACACAGGGATCAGATATGTAAGAATACAAGGAGTTCCCAAGGAGATGGGAGATATGTCAGACCTTTGGTACTACAGAGAGAGGGCATACAGGACATATGTAGAACATTTTATAATATGTATTTTATATTATGTAGAATATATTATACCTAATAATTATTATTATTAATATTTTATTATTTAATAAAAATCCAGATACCTGTATTTAAAACAACATCAAAAGTAACAAGATTCAGGTGGCTAGAACGTGTTGCAAATACCACAGGGAAAGGTGTACCATGAAACAAATGAGAGTCAGAAGATGAGATACAAAAGTTACTAAAGGGGAGGACTGTCGCAATTGAGGAAGCCAAAATGTGACATGAGCTGTACAACCAAGGGATATGTAAGCAATTATTTTACAGTAGAGACTGCTTCTAACACTGTCTATGGAAAGGAAGGAATTGCTGGCCCATCAACCTCTGAGTTGAGAAGAAGAAGAAGAAGAAGAAGAAGAAGAAGAAGAAGAAGAAGAAGAAGAGAGAGAGAGAGAGAGAGAGAGAGAGAGAGAGAGAGAGAGAGAGAGAGAGAGACTGATAAATGAATGTAAGCTTTCAAAGCCAGAGTTTACACAATCACAATTTTTCATCCGTGCTCATGATGGACATCTTCAGTGGTGCAGGAACACAGATCACGAAACATCCACAAATGAATACGAACAGTAACACAGGTCACAAACATCATCATCATTTTCACAACACGGTATAGGCAAGATGCTGCCTGTTCTGCCTTCAAAGATCCTCCAGCCATCTTTTCCTGGGTCTACCCACCCACCTGTGTCCTATTGGTTTGTACTTCCAGACTTGTTTGGCCCCATTATAGGGTACCAGCCACGGGTAAGTCATGTGGAGGGGGGCATGTTTATTCTATACATTCCCCTAGCCTTTGAAGCCCCTACACCCAACTGCAAGGCAGCAGCAAAATATAATCCTATAACACCGTGGCACAGTATTCCAGCCAACTGAACCCAACTAGGTTCCCGCCTATAATACTCCAAAGATAAGCTGGTCCAGTATCATTTTCCTTATGGCCTAACTTGGTACTCCTGCCCTCCACCAGGAATATTTATCAACTTTCCGGTCTAGATCCGTACCGTTCTACACCAAAAGAGTCACCTCTTGTAGGCTGTGGTACTGCACCATGCAGTACGGTGTTGCCTGGAGAGAGGCTAAAGGGCTCCTGTGGGAGCTAACATCACTTCAGCCAACCCTGGGAACTTGTGAGGACCAGTGCCCAGTCAATCTAGTACAAAGGTACTACCTCTCTAATTCCCTCAACAGGTGACAAACATCCACAAAGGAATATAAAAACTGTTTTGCCCTGTTGAGGCACTTTTTAAGGTGCTGGTTGGTTATTTTATAATACATATTGAGAGAGAGAGAGAGAGAGAGAGAGAGAGAGAGAGGGGGAGGGGGGGAGAGAGAGATAGCTTATTATGACTACTTTTGGCCACTGTGAGTTTTTATAACAATAACTGAATGATAATAAAACTAACCACATAATCACACCATAGTACAGTACTAGACTCAAGGAAATTTGTTCATACCCATGTCTACAGTATATGAGTGTATGGACATAGTCTTACAATAACATACCGTAAGTTAAAGCTGTGAAGTGTATTTTATAGTTCTCTATACTCTACACTACTGCAATATTTATTATAGTATACTCACACACAAAATTTCCTGATGAGAATAAATAAACCAAATAGTAGCAAAAAATATGCAAACCTCAAATTCTTTAATTCCACGAAACACTTCTATATTAACACTTCATACATGATTTAATTGCAAAAGAAATATATGAATTCTTGGATTTTGATGTCCATGATGTCTGAGTGTTATCACTAACTAAAATATATTATTACAACATGGAACACAATTATTTTAGATAACAATAACATAAAAATTTCATCTAAAACAATTTTGTTTCATGTCATAATAATGTATTTTAGTTAGAAACATATGAAATACAAACTACAAAAAATAATACAGTATTTGTAAAATACACAACAAATTCATTACAGAAAATAAAAATTATCCAAAAATATATAAAACAAATTATTAAACTGGCATCATACTTTATTAGAAAAATTAATTTATTACAATTTACCACTTTGAATCGTTTGTCAATAAATACAAAATCACTTTTTTCTTTTTAATAGGAGGACCCTCAGCTTTTGATACATCTCATGGATTGTGGACATTAGCAACCTTTGCCCTGAACATTTTAAAGCCATGATTTCAAAGCAGTTCCACCTGAAGGGACTTTCTTTGCACCATGGTATCTTTTGCTCTCAATAATTTTGTTTTAGTATTAATTAATAACATAGTGTCTTTATTCTTTAAAATTTTGTGTAAGAGAGGTTGTAAAATTGTTAACTGACTGCAATCATTTTGTTTTTCATTTTTTGTAATTTTATGTGTCATTCTAAATGCCCATTAATAATTAGCACTTAAAACAAGTTGTTTCTTTTGACATTCGGATACTTTAAAAGCTATAGTAAATCTGAAACATAATTCAGTAAAACCAATCAAACCAAGCACTTCTCTATAACAAGCCTAACACTTCATATAATAACCAAAATACACACATTGTCTTCTTACATGTATTCCATATACTTGTTGCTACTTTTCGTATCCTATCTTCTAGTGTTTGCAGTCCATCCACTGAAAATAGATTTACACTTAATAAAATATGACATAAGACTGGTGAAGTTATGGAAGCAAACTAACAGTACCTGAGTACTGACTCAACAAGAAATGAATTGTTGTTAATACTGTACAGGTACAGCTAGCAGGTCATAATAATAAAAGTGTTTCTTCCAGGATCATTCATTAAGTTTAAAGGCTATAGGAAGTATTTGATAAATACAATACACGTTAATTAAAACAAAGGCAAATTAACAAAACAATAAATGAATGGATGATTGGAGTTAGCAACCTATATATAGTGTTACGACATCACAGAACAATCTACGTGTTTGTCGAATGTGCCAGAAGAATCTCGATGTAACGTGTGTGGCGTACGTGCTTGTCGACGCATTTTCGAGAGCTTTCTCGAAGGCACCAACTGCGCAGACTGTGTCAAGGCTGCAGTTAATTACGTAGTTCACACAACCGCTAAGACGCAATTAGGAACATTCTGGTCTGTGAGGGCAGGTATAAATACATGGCGGCAGCGGCCTTAAGTTTCAGTATTATTGTGAATGATTGACCGTGCGGTTTGAGAGTTATAGTATCGATATTACTGTGCACGTTCAAGTGGTTATTAGATAAGAGTGGTTTTATAATCGGACAATATAATTACAATTTATTGTAATACAATTGTGTTTAATATTAGTGAAATTTTATTGCATGTGAACAATTTTCATTTGATTTGTTGTAGAGACTGTTGTTAATTACGAACTGTTTAACTGTAAAAATTAAAGGTGTGATTAGTGACTTAATTGGTGTCTTGTACTTATTTTGTTTCCACTGTACCTACGACGATCGAGTAGACCGTCGTAACAGTGGTGTCAGAAGTGGGATAGAACGGTTAACACAGTAGCGATTCCTCAGAGCAAGCAAGGCAAGCAGTGCTTGCCCAAACAAAATCAGGCAAAAGTAAATGGTTACATATCGAACATTAATGTTGTCATCAAAAACTGTTTCACATGCCTTCTTATCTCTCATCTTTTGAAAACCGGCGGCGAATTCATCACCTATCTTACTGTCAAAATGCTACTGATGACTTGATTTGATCAAAGTCATTAATATCAGTATCACTTCACTTCCTGTTTTAACAGCTGACCGAGCGCTTCGCTCCCAAGGCAAGCACTTTAAAAAGTGCTTCGGTGCACTAACCTGTTTGAGGTTAGCTTTTGTATTGGAAGTTACAAGTAAAGTAAAGTGCCGGTGTGCGTCTGTTTGTATCCGTCCTGTGAATCTGTGTGATACAAGTTCAGCAGCTTCGACGTCGCAGTGCAGCTGTGTTATTCACTCCCTTATACAGAAACCTTTTAGAATGCGTTCCTATGAAGAGAAAAAAGAAATAGCAGCGTGTCCACGACCACAGTCTGAATTAACTACTTTAACCAAATAATTGAACAAAACGCAGGTAACAAGACATTTCAATACCTCTTACTACAAGAAATATTCTTGGCTATGTGGGTGTGCATCTAGTTCTTTATTTTGCTGGCCTTGTATTTGTTTTGCTAATCCAAATGATATTAATAATGTTTGGTTCAACAAAGGTTATACTGACCTCAACAATTTAATTAATACTAGCAACCATCATAAAAAATCAGAAGGTCATGTCAGAGCTTTTTTGACGTTTAAAGAATTCGGTAAAACTCGAGTAGACACCCAGCTTGATATTCAACGTAAAATTGAAATTACTAGGCATAACGAAAAAGTGACAAAGAACCGACTCATCCTTAGACATTTCATTGATATTACCTGTTTTTTGGCCAAACAGGAATTAAGTTTTCGGGGTCATGACGAATCAGAATCATCTACCAATCAAGGCAACTACAGAGAACTTGCTTCTTTGCTTTCGACATACGACCCATTATTAGCTCAGCACTTTCACTGGTCTTTCATGTTCAATACAAAACGACTTAATTGATGCTGTGAAAGATGTGGTATTTAATAAAATAAAAAATGAAATAAATGCAACTGATTTCATTGCAGTAATGATAGATGAAACGTCTGACTGTTCAAAAAAGTCTCAGTTAACCACGATATTTAGGTACATAGATGAGAGCGGTACAGTGCAGAAAAGATTTCTAGGTTTTTCTGATGTCAGTTCCGACCGTTCTGCTAGGGCACTTTCAGAGCACGTCATTGAAGTTGTAGAAAGGTTAGGATACAGTTTGAAAATCGTTTGTCAAACGTACGACGGGGCTTCAGTTATGTCTGGAGCGTTGTCTGGTACACAGCAACGAGTCAGAACTCATTTTCCCTCTGCAATTTTCGTGCATTGTTTTGCCCATGCGTTGAATCTCATCTTAACACAGTCAGTAAGTTTTATCTCAGAATGTCGAATTTTTTTCTCCACTTTGGGTGGTCTTGTTTCATTTTTTTCTCCCTCTTCTTCCAGAACATATTTACTCGATTCAGTTGTCCGTAAAAGGCTTCCGCCCATGGCACCAGTTCGGTGGAATTTCAATGATAGACTGGTTGAAACCGTGTGTCATTATAGGCTTGACATCATAAATTGTTTTTGGGAAATAGTAGACAATGAAAGCGAAAGGGAAAATGACGCTATTTTTAAAGCTAGGGGTTTCATTAACTTTCTTCAGTCTTTCAAAACTGTATTTCTTTTACAGTTATTCGAAAACATTTACTCAAAAACTGGTCATGTGTACAATATTCTGCAGACAAAATCACTTGATATTTCTTACTGTCTCTCAGAAGTAACTTCTACCAAACAATATTTAAATGACTTGAGATCTTCTTTTTTCAACGAACTCTTACAAGAAACTACTGTTCTTGTTGGGCAGCCCACCACCACCACCAGGAGACAAGCTGACGTAGATCCAGTTTTGCGGTTCAGGAGGTTGTTTAATGAGATCTTGGATGTTCTGATTGTCAATATTGATTCTAGGTTTTCAAACCTCTCTCAACTTAAGTTTCTCGAAATTTTGGATGCTACTAAATATAGTGATTTTAGAAGAGTATTTCCTACTGAAAGTTTGAACTGCCTGGCTACAACTTATTCCAGGAAATTTGACATACCCATACTTAGGACAGAACTGAACATTATTTATAGCCATGACAACTATCAGAACAAGTCACCAGTGAAAATATTAGAAACTATTGTGCAAAACAACCTTCAAGAAGCTCTCCTTGAGTTGTGTAAGCTCTGTAAGCTTGTTCTTACAATCCCAGCTACTTCTGCTAGTGCTGAAAGGTCGTTTTCAGCCCTGAAACGAATTAAATCAATTCAGAGAAATACAATGGGGCAGAACCGTCTGAGTTCCTCAAGTTTCTTGTCACGTGAAAAAGAGTTATTGGAGGCTATAAGAATACCTCGAGAAGGGTTTGATTTTTACGATGAAGTCATTAAACAGTTCATCAAGAAAGAAAGACGGATGGAATATATTTTCAAGTGATTCTGGTCAGTATCTAGTCGCATTGAAGAAACTACTCTACTGACCAAAAAATGTCTCGGAGTATTTTCTTCTGTTTTCTCTTTTGATCCACATGGTTGGGGTGGATCGGGCAGGACACATGTGGCATACCTCCCCGCGGTGTGTCCTGGGTACTGGCTGCTGAAATCATAATTTTTGTAAAACTAGGCAACTTGCTAAATGCCACTTTTATAATCCTCATACTAATTATACTTGATGAATATTTTTCTCACAACGATACAAACAAGTGTGTACCTGAATATTTTGTAATGCTTTTCTAGCACTGGAATTTTATGTATGTGTGCCTATGTTGTGCTTAGAGTCAATGCTTGCCCTACCCATCAGGCCAGGAATCGCCACTGGGTTAACAGTGGACACTTTGTACAAGACGAGTGTAAATCGTAATTAATTGGAAACAATGGATGCCAGTCAGATGATGGAAAATTTCCAGGTGCTGCTGTTGCAGACAGAGGAAAGACGCTGACAGGAGGCGGCAGAAGCAGAAAGACGACAAAAGGAAGAACGAAGACAAGAAAGCGAAGAAGCAGAAAAATGACAGGATGAGAAACGCAGACAGGAAGCGGAAGAAGCAGAAAAACAACAGGATGAAAAACGTAAGCAAGAAGCAGATAAAACGGAAGCTCTCTTCGAAGCTATGCAGAAACAGTTGTAAGAACACAGTACCGCAGAATTGGGTCTCCTACGAGGTGAGCTTAATAAACAAGTTTCTAAAATATCAGAGGTACAAGAATCAATGACATTAAAAATAGCTGAAGTAGAAAAATCTGTGTAGAGTGTTGAAGAATCGATGTCTAATAAAATAGCTGAAGTAGAAAAGTCAGTCATGAGTGTTGGAAAAGCTACGTCAACAAAAATAGAAGACTCGATTAAAAGAGCAGATTAAAAATGAAGTCGAGCAGTGCCTGAAGTTACAACCAAAACAACTTTGTGAACAGACTGTACCAATGATAAAGACAGAAAAAGACTCAGAAAATAAGTTAATAGAGAAAGTCACTTTGCCTGCAGTAGGGACAGTTCATGTCAAAGCTCCAACCTTTGACGGAAGCAGTCACTGGGCAACGTACCTCCGCCAATTTGAAGTTGCTGCATGCGCAAATAATTGGGCAGAGAAAGACAACGCAGTCTCACTCGTTCTCGCATTAAAAGGACCCGCGGCAGAACTACTACAGAAAGTGACACCTGACAGCCAGAACATCTATGCCGAGTTGATAAAAGCTCTAGAATTACGGTATGGTGATAAACATTTGCGAGATGTGTACTGCACCCAGTTGAGAGCAAGGCGACAGCATTCCGGGGAGAGCCTTCAAGAGTTTGAAGCAAGTATCGACAGACTAATTAGACTGGTCTATCCTGAAGCGCCAGAAGATTTTCGAACGAGTTTTGCGATGCAGACATTTACTGCCGGTGTCTGAGATAACAAACTACAGCAAGTGTTACAAATGGCAAGACACCAGAACAGTGTGGACGCCCTGGTACATGCTTTGCAATTTGAGGCCACCAAATCAGCGTCTGGTTGGACAAGTCATAAAGTGCGCGCTACAAGATCGCGACGGCACAGACGATGAGGAAGAAGAACAAAGAACAGAGACTCGACGGTCGGCGCCACAGAATAAAATAAGAAAGGATGGAAGACCGAAGTATTATAGATGTGGGAAACCTGGACATCTACAAAGAGATTGTCGGGTTAGAATTCAGCAGCAGGGAAACGAGCAATACTCAGTACAACTGGGCGTGTTCTAACTGGAAGAATGAAGCCCCTAGACAATACGCGATTTCTACACTTTAGAAAAACAGCGGGAGCTTGGTAGTTACCGGATTTGTTCAAGAGAGGCCAACCTCGATTACAGTTGACACAGGCGCCACAGTTTCTATTGTGTGCCCCGACGTGGTGAAAGATCTCAAGCCAATCTGGTGCTCTTACAGCTTGCGGACAGCTACTGGACGGCCTGTAAAAGTGGAGATACACCTATGCCTCGGTCGACTTGAGTTTAATCATCAAGTACTTGTTGCAGACTTTGTGGATGAAGGAATTCTTGGTGTGGGCGTTATGAATGCATACGGATTTATAGTCGACTTCAAAAACAATGTTTTGAGAATCGGAGGCAAAGAGGTAATGCTATCAACAATGACAGCAGAAAAATTGATGGATGTCATAAACCAAGTGGCCGTAACTGTTCCGCCAAACTCCAAAAAGATGGTTAGAACCGAGGTAGATGCTAGGGGCAACCAGTGCTCTATATTCGAACCCCAGGTAGTCAGCACACCGGGCATACTAATTGCCAAAGTTTAGTAAAACCTGACAAAACCGGAAATGTACCTATTAGAGTGGTGAATATTTTGGATCAAGCTATCACTTTACAAAGCAATACGCTCCTAGGCAAATTGACTCCTGTGGCCTGGGTAGCCGGAATAATGCAACGAAGATCCAGTGCTTCGGATAATTCCAAATTACCAAAGGAACTGCAAGAATTATTGAACAGATCTTCTAACGACCTCTCAAGTGGTGAGGTAAAAGAACTCAGACAGTTTTTACACGAATTCAAAGACTGTTTTGCAGTTCGGGGACAGTCACTGGGAAGAACCTCTCTTGTGCAACATCGCCTCAATACCGGGGACAAACACTGATACGCCAACCTCCTCAAAGGCTTCCATTATCTAAACAAGAGGGAATGTCTCGGTTAGTACAGGACATGTTGTCAGAGGGAGTAATCGAACCTTCGTCAAGTGCTTGGTCTTCTCCTGTAGTGCTGGTAGCGAAGGACGGTGGATTGCGTTTCTGCGTAGACACCGGAGGTTAAATGACGTTACAAAGAAAGACTGCTATCCATTACCTCGCATTGACGATACACTCGACACGTTGTCCGGAGCACAGTGGTTTTCCACATTGGACCACAATTAGGAACGTGTGGTCTGTGAGCGCAGGTATAAATACATGACGGCAGCGGCCTTAAGTTTCAGTATTAGTGCGAATTATTGACTGTGCGGTTTGAGAGTTATAGTATCGATATTACTGTGCACGTTCAAGTGGTTATTAGTTAAGAGTGGTGTTTTATAATCGGACGGTATAATTACAATTTATTGTAATACAATTGTGTTTAATACAGTGGAACCCCTCAAATCCGAACTAATTGGGGCTGTAGCCTGTTCGGATTCGGAAAAGTTCGGATTAGCCGAAAAATCTGCATACATAGTACTCAACACTAGTTACGGTGTACGCGCCGCCCGGTAATGTTGCGTAGGGGTGAGACGAAGCCGCCAGAGGTTGCTGACCTTGACTGCCCGTGAATCACTGTTGCTGCCGGGCGGAAGTGCGCTAAAAATAGCCCAGTTCTACTACAATAGGTCTAGAAATCTTTGTATTCCAGTTAGACCTCTGGCGTTTGTTGTCCTGTGCGTTTGTCTGCTGTTACTGTTTCCATCCAGTGTACATAGTTTGTTCGAGTTTTCGTTTAAGGTTTATTGTTTTTGCATTTGAAGTGAGCAGTGTAGATCGGGTTTTTTAGGTTTCTTAAATTATTGCAAGCAAACGAAAACATAGTTCTTGTACTTTAAAAGAAAAACTCGGAGTGTTAATCCGACTAGACATAGGGAAAAGTTTGACGAAGTTGGTTGTTGAATTTGGTGTTGTTAAGGCAACAATCAGTGACTGGAAAAAGAATCGTGCGAAAATTGAACAGTTTTGCAGTGCAACAAATGAAAAAACTTTGAAACAACGCCATCACGCAAAAGTTTCTGTAAATGAAGAAATTGACGAAGCAGTGTTTTTGTGGTTTACACAAGAGAGGCAGAAAGGAGTTCCTATTAGTGGTCCATTAATTCAAGAAAAGGCATTGCGGCTGAACAAACTAATGAACGGAGATTTGGCATTTACTGCTAGCAATGGGTGGTTGGATCGATGGAAGAGAAGGCATGGAAACAGACAACTGACGATTAGTGGAGAGCAGTTATCAGCTGATAATACTGCTGCAAAAAATATTTAGATGAATTCGCCGATTTGATTTCGTCGGAAAATTACTCGCCCCAGCAAGTGTATAATGCGGACGAGACTGGATTGAATTTTAAAGCACTTCCCACTAAAAGTCATGCTTCTAAAGAGGAATCTTCTGCACCAGGCTTTAAAATGAACAAACAGCGTCTCACAGTTTTGGCCTGCAGTAACGCCGCGGGAACAAACAAGCTACCATTAATGGTGATTGGAAAATCTACCAAGCCACGGGCCCTTAAAAATATGAACATGACTTCTCTCCCTGTTTATTACAGAAATCAGACTAATGCGTGGATGACTGGTAATCTTTTTAAGGAGTGGTTTGAAAAGAAATTTGTTCCTTCGGTAACAAGATTTAATGAAGAAAATGGACTGCCACCTCGAGCTCTACGTTTGATAGACAACGCTCCGTCACATCCTTCAGACATGCAGTTGGTGTGCAGAGACATAAAAGCAATTTTTCTACCACCTAACGTGACATCACTGCTGCAGCCTATGGATCAAGGTGTGCTACAGAACATAAAACTAAGCTACAGAAAAATGCTTCTGCAAACTCTTATTGAAGAAGATTGTTCTCTTTCTATTCTTGAGAAGCTAAAGAAGATAACAAATAAAAGATGTGATTTACTGGGTTGCAGAATCCTGGAACAATACCAGTAAAAATTTACTGCAGAGATTTTGGACGAAGCTTTGGCCCAGCCTCGAATTTGTGGAAACACCACTTACAACACGAGATGATGAAACTGAGCTCCTTCATCTCTTTCAAAAAGTACCAGGATGTGAGGATGCTGAAAAAGGTTGTCTGGAGGAGTGGGCAGCACTAGACGACAATGAAGAATGCACCGAGCATGACATAGTGTCTATGGTTCAGGATCAACATGACAATGTATCAGGTAGCGATAGCGAGGGAGAAGATGCCTCAACAAACGTGACTCATTCTGACGCTGCCGTCGCTCTCGACATCGCGTTGCGCTACGTAGAACAACACGCAGCTGCTACACCCAATGATGTCATGTTTATGCGACGCTGGCGCAACATCGCATCCTCGGGAAGGTTTATGTCACTTCGTCAGATGAAGATCATTGATTTTAAGTGAAAAAATGTAGTGTAGTGTTTGTGTGTGTTTCTTTTGTGTTTTTCCTTGGCCATTCAGCTCTGATGTTAATGAAATGCTGTATGACGTTGTTGTTTTTATAGTGTTAATTCCAATATTTTTTACATTTCAATTCTGTTTTACGTAAGTAGCAATACTTGTACATACTTTATTAATTTTTCAATGATTCTTTACGTAAAATTAGGTTACATATGATAGTTTTATGTAATAATAAATGTGTTTCTTATGTCTTTATGTGTTTTTTCAAATGTTGTTTTTCTTCAAAATCATGTTCGGATTTCCCGGGATTTCGGATTTCTGGGGTTCGGATTTGAGGGGTTCTACTGTATTAGTGAAATTTTATTGTGTGTGAACAATTTTCATTTGATTTGTTGTAGAGACTGTTGTTAAATACGAACTGTTTAACTGTAAAAATTAAAGGTGTGATTAGTGACTTAATTAGTGTCTTGTACTTGTTTCCACTGTACCTACGACAGTAGCGCCATAACAATACCATAATTTCTTGTGTATAATGCACACTTCTTTTCCCAGATTTTCTTCCCAAAAATGTGGATGCGGATTATACACGAATAATATGATTTACTTGCTAAATTGTATATCTGCACATGTATAGTAAGATTGTGTACAGTTTGCAACATCGCTTGAAACTCGCAGGGTTGAGTCTAGTTCTAGTAAAACAAAATTTGCTGGTAATTTGGTTTGGAGTTTTCACCCCTTCTCCATCAGTTATTTGTTCACGTCGTAGACTTATAATGGTACTCTGTTGTAGCGTTCTGTTACTGTATTTGTTTGTCGTTACTGTTGTTTTTTATATAAGTTTATTACCAGTATAGCATGTCTTTTGAAAAAACAGATTTTATATTCATAACGAGTGAAAGAACATTGTACCGTCTTACGCGGCTCAATTTAAATTACATTAAACTATGCTGCATTGCATAAATTTGATGTAGCAGAACCTTAAATTCAGGAGTTGAAAAAACAAAAAGAAAAATTAAGTGTTATTACTCATGATCAGCATTCTTTCTGTGGTACAAAGTTAAGTTCCCTGAAGTAGAAAAGCACCTAGTCAAGAGGCAAGTTTATAAAAGTGAGGCTTTCGCTGTTACTACTGAAATCATACACTCAGTGTCTTGAAATAGACAATACACAATTTCATGATACTCTTGGTTGGTATGTACGGTTTCGTCGCAGACACGAACTACTCTTTTGATTCGAAGAACTACTCTGGCTCAACATTTCTCTTGAGAATACAAAAATAAAATTATATAGTTCCATCGATTTATTGTACAAACAAGGTGTACAACAATTTTGATTCGTCTCAGATTCGGAATACACACCAGTGTTTGTCTTTTGCGATCGGCCAATAGCACTTGATGAAAAAAGTGTGAAATCTGTGCCAGTCAGAGCAACAGGACACAACACACAAAGATCCATCTGAAAAATCAGAAGAGAGTAAGTCAATACTGCCTTCTTCAGACCAGATAAAGAATGTCAATTTATGAAAAACTAAGTTTCAGCAAATGTTATGTGCTAATTAAAAACTAAAACTATGATTTGTGTGTAAGTTTTAAGTTGTTTTAAATTTTATATTATTTTAATATTTCTGTTTTGTGTTTACAAATAAATAGGCATGGTAAGTACATTTTTTGTTTATTCTGTATGCTGTGTTACCAAGCCTATCAGAAAAAATCTGTTTTGTTATCGGCTCGCTTTCTACCCCTGTAAAGCAGTGGCGTTTCTGATTGGATAATGCAGCGGTTCATACGTTGTATAGGTAAGAGTTTCCCCAGAAACTTTGCTTTTACCTCAGTTAGGGGTACATTCGGGTCTCCACCCTTTGTCGAACACTTTTACCTTTTTTTCTACTGAAGGCCTGCAATGAGTGGTCAAAACACTTAACAAAATGACTGAACAAAGCAATCGACCACAGACAAACACCCCAAATATGGATTCTTTTATGATAAAAGATAAACAGCTTTAAATCAAGAATAAAGTATCCAAGAAACACCTAAAATGTCTGTCTGCCACACACAGGTATGATTACTCGCTACGGAAAACTAGAGACGTCAGTTACCAGTGCCACCTGTATGAGATCCTAATGAATAATGTGCAACACAGACTGCAGTAAAGGCTGATTTATCCACTAAACATCTCACTGGAAAGCGTCATGGATTATTATTATTATTACAAATCCAGGACACTGGCCAATGAAGTCTCTCCAAACCAATTTATTAGCGTGTCGCCAATGATGTTTAAATTATTTTAAAACATCTTGTTAAAAAGATTACTATCTGTTAGCAACAAAGATACCTGATCATCAATTTGCCATTAACGTACAATTGAACTAGTCCATAGAGATGTTAATCCACTGCAGTGTTCAGTAAGAAAAAGAATACTGCTCAGGATACTCTTAGATATGACATTATGGTTTTCCATATAAAATTAACGAGACCTTTCCAATTCAGCATACTTTCTTTTAAAACATACTTAAAACACTTTGTCAAGTAAAACACAATGAAGAGTTCTCTTCTTCTTCTTCTTATCTGTCATTACAGCCTTTTGTGGGCTTTAGCCTCCTCAACAATACTCCTCCAAGCTTCCCTGTTCTCCGCACTTCCTCTCCACCCTCTGATTCCTATGCTAGCAAGATCTGTTACACCATCCAACCACCTCATCCTTGGCCTGCCTCTACGTCTAGTATATAATCTTTCCTTCAGCATTCTTTCCACATGTATCAACACAACATCTGTTATTTGATGAATTTCACTCTAAGTCTTTTCCATGCATGAGAGCCTGTAGTTTATTGTTCTGTATTCACCTAACTGCCTTCTTCTCTTACGGGCTATAAATTTTATGCAATATTTTGTGCCCAACTGATTTAAAGCAGTTTTGTAATTTCTGTTAAAGTCCACACCTCAGAGCCATATGCAACACTGGTCTCAGTAGAGAATAATATACTTTAAGTTGCATACCTCTTGTAACAAGATTGTTTTTAAAGATGTTAATACTTGTAAAGTAGGCTCTATTTCCTGCTTGTATCCTTTCTCTTATCTTACTGTTATTATGATTTGCTACATCACCTAGATAACTAAAGCAGGACACTCAATGAAGAGTCTCATTGTTCTATAAATTTCTTGCTGGAGTACCACAGAGCTCTATCCTTTGACCAGTCCTGTACCCACTATATATAGCCGCTCTGTCTGAAATCACTGATACATTGGTAACAACAACAACATTCACTGATGACACTGCCATTCTAGCATGCAACAAACACCCAATGAGCTTGCTTCTCAATTCAAGTTCAATTTAAGAAAAAATTTATAATGGGCTTAATAAATAGAAATTAAAAACTAATATAACTAACCCAATTCATATCACATTTTAATTGTGCAAGGACTGCCCAGCCATGTCACTCAACAATAACTCTTTCAGAAAAACTCATGTTAAATACTTGGGAATGGACCTCAGCAAATGCCTTACAAGAAAAAAACATAAAAAAATGAAATGAAATAAACATACGACTCAATAAACCATGTTGGGTACTAGAAAAGTCACCCAACTCTGAGGCTAGAAAACAAGCTCCTGAGGATAGGGAAGGATTTCCTATGTTCATACGTTTTTTTTTACTATTAGCTCTAGAATCAACACATGAAATACTTGCCTTTCCTCTCGTAACACTGTACATTTACAATTAAAATATAACCTAAGGTAAAATTATAATACTATATAGAAAATTCATTAATAAGTTTAAAAAAATTTAGAGCATGTGAGGGATGAAAATGGTTTCATAAGACCTTATTTCATAATGATTATTGTAAACACTTAATAGGTGATTTCTTGTTCATGTTTGCGCCTTCAAAGAACACCATTTACAGTATCTATGCAAGGTAATAATTATGGGTTTAGCAAAACATAAGTAAAGGATGTCTTTATTTATTTACTAGGACGTCTTTATTATTTACTACGGTTGAAAAAAAAGTAATTACAACATTTGCCGATATCAATAAACCATTTTAATGTCATAACACAATATTTTAAATATATTTATGTATATAAAAACACATATCTGTACATTTACTCTTATATAATCAATTATCATTAATTTTTCTCACTCTTAAGAAAGAGGAACAAGATATCCACTAATGTCTCTCAGACATCTTAACGAAATACAGTATAATGTATTCCAATTGTTTAACTGTTTCAATGGCAAAAAAAAGAACTTTCAACAAATGTTTAAAAAAAAAAATCACAAACAAAATTTTTATATGTACAAGTAATTAGTAAACTAATAATACTCACTTCAGAACACATGTGCGTAACACACCACAGCTCACACAAAATGGAATGCACATTATACATGTCATAATCACTAGAGTGCAATACTAAAACACTTTATCGTTTATTAACTACAATAGAGCATCAATTATCCAGATTGACTGGGGATTCACATGGCAGTAAAATAAATTTAGCAAAATATTAGAAACACAAGTGGTCTTAATAATGTTACAAAAGTATATTTGATTGTAGAATCGGGGAGAAAGGTCTACAGGAGGATTTATGGACCAACAAGAAAGCAATGGCAGGTGGATATTGGAAGACAGCATTGAATGTTTCAAAACTAGTCTAAACATAGGTATTTTTATTTAAACAAAGGAACAATGCATAGCAGGTAACGAAATCACAACTACTACATTAACAACTATCATTGCTGTTCGCAACAACAAAACTGGACAAAAAAAATATTTCATCGTGGAAACCAGCCAAATGCAAACTCAGACGCTTTGCTGTACTGCTAGGCTTACATACTACATGCTCTCTCTCTCTCTCTCTGTTCTGCATTTACTATATCTAAGAAGCACACATAAAATAAAATCTTCAGTCAACTCCGTAATCCAAAACCCGTAGAATGTTCGACCGCAATGTGTGTTCTACGTTACCAGGATGTGCATGTCAAAACTATCTTTATGTTACAATATCTTACTATAGTACTAAATACTATATAAGTATGCCCTTTAACAGATTAAACAAAACTTTATAATAAAACAGTACACTATTGTTCATTAAATTCTACCTACTATAGTATAATGTACTTGTATCACATATATTATGCAATAAGTATGAAATGTATTATTATTATAAATTTACTACATAATGATTCACACGAAATGTTTGTCAAATTTTTATAATAGGAACTTTTATTCTATTCAAATACTATACTCTTATATCCACTTAAACTGAACTTTTTATGAAATAAATAGCAGAACATTTGTCAATGAAAGACACATTTATTTTATTTTTTACATAATTATTTAAAAAAAACGGTCTACGACTAATTTGTTTCATAAGCTCACATGGTCGGTGTTAATACTATTAAATTGATTATGAACCAGGTTGTTACGCCGTGGTGGGTAGCTACTTACTAGCGACACTGTTGGAACATTGCTCTTACCCAAAAGTTGTCAAGTATCGTTTGGCCAAGAATGGCCATACATGTTTTTCTAACACTCTGTCACTTTTTGGGGCCTGAAGAAGATCCCCGAGAGTGGGATTCGAAACACTGCCGATGATGTCATTAGTAAATAGCAACCAGCCACGCCCTAGCAGCCCGGTTCATAATCAATTTAGTAGTCTAAGACTAATTAAGTAAATAATACACTTTCGTTTGTTTCAGTTTATTCAATGTCTCTTCAACAACAGCTCTTTGGAATCTGTAACTACAGTGGCAGAGTTTGATGTAATGGTATTATTATATTATTTTCACTCATTTAATACAACTGTGAAAAACTAAAATTGAATCAGCACATTTCATACCTGGTTTTCTTATTTTCTGAATAGCATTACCAAATTCAAAAAATGTCCATCATCTTTTAGCACATTGTCTGCAAACCAACTGACAGTTTTTTCTCTATTTATCTAGTCTTGTATTTCTTTTGAATTATTTTATCACCTTAACTGATTTCATTAACAACATAAGTTTTCTTTTTATGTAGTGTAAACTTGAATCTGAAATTATAGTAATCATCATTATTGTTTTTTACATTAGCATACTACTGAGAATTTTACATCTATACCATCTATAGTAAGCAGTTGCTGAAAAATTGTTATACTTACAGTACATTTTGTTAAAAAAATTGTTTCAGGCTTCTGGATGTTTCAGACTATTAGAATTCTGATTACAAGGATTTGATTGAATTTTATTTGTAATATTTAAAATATTACATTGATATTAAAAATAACAATAAAAATGACTTCATACATAACTTACAAAAATAATGGATTTTTTAATCTAAGCCCAAAGTCTTTGTTACCAAAAACCCCATAAAAAATTCTAATTAAATTAGTATTCATTTTTATATCACTTATTGTTCAAGTTCTGATTTCTTTTGCATGAATTAAACTGGATCCACTCAATTTAATTACCTTGTATCCGTCAGTGACTTCGTTTTTGCGTTATTCATATAGACGCGTTTCGTGACATGTGTCACATCATCAGTATCCTTCGTCAAGCGTTAAAATTCACATAAAAACATTTACACATATTTACTATATTAAGTCACAATAACAGCACACACATAATACGATATAACTTCGGCTCCGTTGGACCGAATATGTTATTAATATGTCCGTTATATCGTATTATGTGTGTGCTGTTTTTGTAACTTAATGTAGTAAATATGTGTAAATGTTTTTATGTGAATTTTAACGCTTGATGAAGGATACTGATGATGTGACACATGTCACGAAACGTGTCTATATGAATAACGCAAAAACGAAGTCACTGACGGATACAAGGTAATTAAATTATTTTGAAAATAGTGACTTGGATACTACACAAAGCAAAATAAAATGAATCCACTTACTCAGTGATTAATGCGTTCCAGTAATATTTCAAAATTTTCAGCTCTATTAAAACTACCAAGTTTTATATAGACAACTATTATTACAAAAATCGGGAAACACAAGACATTTATGAATTGGTGGGTAGGAAATAGAAGAGGAAATGAGAGGAGCAAGAAATATGCAACAACACGGGCTGTTTAGAACAGGAACTACAGTATGTCATACTCACAAACTAGGGAAAAACTGTACCCTGAACAGCATCACGAAAACTGATTAACCAAAGTTTGTCAGGCGACTGATCTGGCAACAACCAGTGGTCCTCATCTAAGCAACAGTAACTACTATATAGGAGTGACCCAATTTCAGCTGTGCTGGATTAACGTGTGTTCCAAAGTGTGAATCCAGCGTTGGATCTGCTCCGTACGTCCTGGCAGGGTACAGCTGGAAAGTCTTATATTCTTTTTCGACTGACTGGGATCATTCTATTGCTACAGACCTATGGCAAAGTACAGTGATCCTGACGAGCAGCATTTTGACTTGTATTTTAAACACTTTCGACATGGGTGTACCAGCGAAGTCTACTACTCTACTTCTGATATACCACCTTGTCAACACTGGCAGTGAGCAGAGACGTGGCATTTTTCCTACTTTCTCATAGAAAGCTAGTACAGTATAGCTACAGTATGGGGTATCTGGTGTGAGGGTACGCATCCGAGGGATAGTGAGAGTTCTACTCTCCACTACAAAAATACCTACCAATAAACGGATAATTGATGCTTCAGTGTACTTCATAAGTTACGATGTTCCCACATTCACACATTAATTAACCTACAGTTATAAAGGACAGTATAAATTAACGCTATTAGAAATAATAAAAAAAAATATAAAATAAGCTCGTGGTATTCTTTTGATAACTTCAACTTTAATAGAAAAGAAAGCAATAAATGTTATTATTTTGTTTATAATTGATCACTCTTTATAAAAAATACAATGTAAAATATTGTAGTAGACAATTTACAAGCTTTTGTAAATATTTGTCAATCGGCTGTCATCTCTCAATTCCTTCCACTTTGTCCGTATTTACAAAACATGTGTGCGTTGAAAAAAAAAGAGTGAAATCAGTTATGAGGAGACAGTGATCGCCGATAAGAAGAATCAAAGTACAGAATGGAAAGACTGTTTTCAACAACAAAACACTTCTTCCTTTATAATAAACCATTGTCATTATTTCTCCTTCTTGGCCTTTATGGCAGCTTTAGTCGACGTCGTCACTGCTGATGTAGTGGAAGAAGAGTTAACTTCTTTGTTCTTCTCTTTCTCTGATGGATGATCTTCATACCTGATACAACAATAAAATTATGTCAGGTACGCTGTAAACAATATTTCTAAACACCAAAAGTCACAAGGATTAATGAGATATATATATATATTCTAAAGAAGCACATTATAAATACTTTATCTTTTTATTGAACCACAATTTACAACTCATGCATGTCAGATGACCATTTTGGATGAAATTGGGAAAATTAATACCCAATTCCAACCCCTGTTGCTTGTTCCCCAGTTGCACGCCTGACTTTCTCTGCCACTGCATTTTGCTGACGGTTATGTGGTTTTGTGTAAGGTGGCACTTGTTAATGACATGGATCACCCCATCCAGCGTATAACTACCTCAAATAGTAGAGCGATCTGATTTACTCCAATTAGACTGACTTGATCTGAGTTGAACGCATAATGTAGCTTCTCTGGGTGTGAATATTACTGGAATTGGCAGTGATGAGTCAACACATCAAGATTTTAGAATATAAATGCTAAAATATTGTTTAATGAAGAAAGTTGTGTTAGTGGTTATAATCACAAACAGAATTATTTCTGTTGCACACCACTATAGAAACATTATTCCGATTAGCGCTTTCAAGCTTCTCGGCTCATTGTCAGATCGGCATTAACAAGAAGAAAGTAAAAACCAAACCCTTCACTCCTCCACCCCTCCCCACTGGCCACACACAACAAGCTATAATTCAAATGTCCCTTCCTACCTCACCTCCGAGCCCCCCCCCCCCCGTCTGTACAGTTACATATTTTTGTAGCACATTCCTTGTGTTTATGTGCTGTGTGTGTGTGTACATTCTTTTTAAAACCTACCGCCTTTCTCATTCACACTTGTGAGCGCGGTCACTCACCCTTATTTTAAAAACATCCATATAGTCCTATGCAATTTAATTCTTAGTCCTGCAATTTTATCTATCCGCCCTCTTTAATTTCTTTTATTTATCTCTTGTCTATCTATATCTATATCTTTTCTCTATCTTTTACTTTTTAATTATATTATAAAATATTTCTGCATTACCAAATTTAGTTTTAGTATTCATTAAATTGTCTAACCATTTTTCTCTTTCTTTCAATATTTATAAGCATTGAATTCCGTTTCAAAAACGGAAGCATTTATAAGTAAAGGACCATATAAAGAAATAAAGTATGATTATACAAGTGAGTACCAGTCAAGGATAAAACAAATGATGAAACAAATAACATTTATTGAAGAAAGTAAGAAAAGTATTTAATGGAAAGTAATCCAACAGCACCAACTTTTAAAAGTCAGGTTAAAATACATAAAGGAGGAAAACCAATTATAGACCGATTGTTTCTTTTATTAATGCACCTACTTATAAATTATCAAAGGAAGTTAGCAAAATACTGAAAGAGGAATATGAATTTGGGACAAAATACAGCATAGAAAATAATGTAAAATTGATAGAAAAACTAGAAAATATTAGAATTAATGAAAATACAAAACTGATATCACTGGAACATCTTTACCAATATTACAGTAAATAAAGTTAAGTTAATAAACGATAATAATATGGGAGAATACAGGTATAAAAAACAATTGATTAAAGTAGTTAAAGAATGTGTAAATCAAAACTATTTTAGGTTTAATAACAAGTTTTATATACAGAAAAAAGGATTACCTAAGGGATCTTCATTATCCCCTATTCTTGCAGAAATATACATGAATGATTTTGAAAAGCAATTAATAAATTCCACTAAGTATAAAGACAACATAAAATTATGGACTAGATACATTGACGATGTATTAGTAATTTGGGAAGGAAGCATAGAAGAAGTATGCGTTTATAAATGAGGTAAATAATAAGGTTAAAAACTTACAGTTTAAAGAAGAGATAGGAGATAAGAAAATACATTACTTAGATTTAAACATAGAAATTATAAATAATGAAAAACTACAGGTTGGGATATTTAGGAAAGAATCGTATTCTGATATAATTATACCAAGAGAGTCTTACCACCCTTATAGATATAAAATGGCGGCAATCAATTCATTTTGTTATAGTGCTCAGAAGTGTTTAAAAGAGACAGAAACAAAATATAGGGAGTTAAAAACGATAAAGGGAATTGTAAGGAATAATAATTATAACACCAACATAGTGGATAAAGTTATGAAAAGTATTAACATATAAAAAGATAAAATAGAACCAAAACAAAAGAATTATGCAGGGTTATTGACATACATAGGATCACATACTAGGAAAATTATAAAATGTTTTAATAAATACGGAATAGATATAGCTATTAAAAAATATGAAACGGTATTTGATAAGATAAGGAATAAAAATATAGAAAAAATCCTAGTATTACAGAGAAGCGGAATTTATAAATTAAAATGTAAGGATTGCAACAAAGTGTACCTACGTGAGACAGGACGGAAATCGTATGCAGGTTGTCTGACCACAAACGTGGAGAAGGTAATAGAACAACGAATTCGTTATATGAAAGACATTTTATAGAAGAGAACCATAAGTTTGTGAATCCTTTGGAAGATTATGAAATTTTAAAAGTAGTAAATAATACAATTGAAAGTAGGCTTAGGGAGGAGTTAGAAACATTGAAAGAAAGAGAAAAAGAGTTAGACAATTTAATGAATACTAAAACTAAATTTGATAATGAAGAAATATTTTATAATATAATTAAAAAGTAGACAAAAGATAGATAAAGACAGACAAAGTAGATAGATAAAAGATATAGATAGACAAGAGATAGATAAAAGAAATTAAAGAGGACAGATAGATAACATTAAGAATTAAATTGCATAGTACTATATGGATGTTTTTAAAATAAGGGTGAGTGACCGCGCTCACAAGTGTGAATGAGAAAGGCGGTAGGTTTTAAAAAGAATGTACACACACACACACACACACAACACATAAACACAAGGAATGTGCTAGAAAAATATGTAACTGTACAGACGGGGGTGACAGGGCTCGGAGGTAGGGAAAAGACATTGAATTATAGTTTGTAGTGTGAGGCCAGTGGGGAGGGGTGGGGGTGTGAAGGGTTTGGTTTTTACTTTCTTCTTGTTAATGCCGATCTGACCATGAGCTGAGAAGCTTGAAAGCACTAATCGGAATAATTTTTCTATAGTGGTGTGCAACAGTAATAATTCTGTTTGTAAAATATTGTAAAATATTGCTGTAATCTTTTTAGGAGGAAAGAGGAATTCAATGTGGGAAAGAGGAATTCAATGTCGGTCATATACCGAAACACTAATACACCTATATCATATCCCAAAAAACTAAGACTTACCACATATATTTATTTATAAAATACCATATCCTTTAGAAAAGTATGTAAATAAAATGTAGCAAAATGTAGAGTGAATTGTATAGAATATCTTCTTCTTATCTAGCATTACAGCCTTTGGTGAGCTTTAGCCTCCTCAACAAACAACACTCCTCCATGTTTGCCTGTTCTCCACCCTTCCCCTCTGCCCTCAACCCTCTGATTCCCATGCTAGCAAGCTTTTCTATTACGCTATCCAACCATCTCATCGTAGGTCTGCCTCTACATCTAGTAGTACATAATCTTCCCTCCATCATTCTTTCTACATGTGTCAGCCAACGCAACCTCTGTGATTTGATTAATTTCACTATGTCTTCCATGCACGAGAGCCAATAGTTCATTGTTATTGCATAATCTCCAACTGCCTTCCTCTCTTACTGGGCCACATAAGTTTTACACAATATTTTGTGTTCAAATGATTTTAAAGCAGTTTTGTCATTCTCTGTTAAAGTCCACACCTCAGATCCATACGTAACAACTGGTCGCACAAGAGAATAATAAATATACTGTAAGTTTTATACCTCTTGTAACAAGAATTTTCTAAAAATGTTCATATATGCAAAGTAGGCTCTATTTCCTGCTTGTATCCTTTCTTTTATACTCATCCTAATGTTATCATTTGATACCAAGACACCTAGATAACTAAAGCAGGTGCCTTTGAAACACTTCCCATTCACATTAAAATCTCTAGGAGCCCTTATGGTCTCTGAGTTGGATATTACCATGAATTTTGTCTTGTTTTCATTTACTACAAGACCGATTTTCATTGGTTCTGCTTCCACGTGTCTTTGAGGCTATCAACATTTCTTGCTGCTATTGCAATGTCATCTACATATGCACATATTTGAGAAGATTGTATAGAATAATATGCGACTGAAATACGTATTGTAACATTCTTTACTCTTGTACACTTTTATTTTCACAAAATCAGCTGTGTTTGCGTCTACTTTCGGGCGCCATCTTTGTATTCACCATTTTACTTACCTAGGTCCAAGGTTCGGTTGGACAAGCTAGAGAGCTGAATTAGGTTATTTGAAGAAAACAAATTGATTATTTGCATACACTTCTTATTCTCTTCTATTCTTCAGTGCATCATTACTACGTTACTTCAATTACTTTATTCCAAAACAATTTAAATTCATTTCATTCCCATCATAAACAAAAATTATTCTTTCTCCCTCTTCTACACGTGTTACTATTTAAACAATAAAACGACACATTGGTTAATTAGAAATTTACCCTTCTTTTATATGCAGTTATATAAATTCAAAATAGCGAAAGAAAAAAAAACAGATATTTAAAACACAAATTAAATTTACTTAACGCAAACCAGTGCTTTTTATATTCATTTCTTAACTTTCACTCACACACACTCATTCTTTACAATTTTGAAAACCCCCCCGATTGATTGAGCTCTTTGATTTATTTTAAATATCAAATTAACTATCAATGTTTATTTTAAAACTCTGGCCATGAATAAACTTGTTTCAGTACTGTACTTATCTGAATTCAGCGTCCATAACCGTTACGCCACATGGCGGATTACACCTTTCCACAAAACTACCACGAACTCATCTTTATCACTGTTACACTTATTGCATAAAAACTGTTTACGATTACATTACTTAGTAACTTACTCTTTGGTAGACCTACTTTTACATTTTTCGGTCTACCAAAACTTTCCCGAGGCGAACGTTAAATTTACATCTGTTCTGGTTGACGACTGCTATTCAATTGGGAAGCGCAAAATTGGTCAAAAGTCTTAGCTGGAGGGGCGATCACATGGTCTCGTTCTTTTGTTTGATTTGTATTACGTATCCAGATTTTAAGGCGTTGCTGACTCTGCCACACATTCCAGAGTGAAATCATCAGGGTTTGGCCCCTGACGTCATATAGTGTGACTCCAATTGTACAAAGTTCAGATCGTAAAAAATAGCTGTCTTCAGGAGCTAGATCTACGACCTTGATGCTAATTTGTATAGTGTTTCTCCCCAATACAACTTACAAAGAAAATGTTAATATTCCCAATATGTCTCGGGACGGTAATATTTGTACCGTTACAATACCCCCTCAATGAGAGGTTTTATGCCAAAGCATAAAAACTCTCATTGACACTCACATACTTCCTAAAGGGATCAGGCCAGATATGGCGCCATAACCCCCTTTACATTTTACTAAAACTCATGGGTAACTTACCCCCCTGGTCCAGTGACTGTGGCCGCACCTGAATGACCTTACTGGACTTCCCTCTCGAGATCCCAACACCGCAAGGCCAGACAGGCACTTGATGCCCCTGCTCTGACGCTCAGGCCCTTGCATTACACCATACCCAGAACTGATCTGGTCTCCCCTTAGCTGTGCTGGTTTGCGTTAAGAAGCACTGGTTTTTCTTAACTTCTAATACACATATATCCTTAATATTACATGATACATTTGATTGAAACTACCTATCGTGATACTTTTACAAGATAGAATTCATACACAAAATTTAATTTAACAGTTCAACTATGAGTTCAATTTGTTAATATTTCCATCTTACTTTTTCATTAGAATATACATTTAATGTCTCCCCTTATAAGGCAGATTACTTCAGTTAACTTTATGCAATGCAAAACAGGATTAATACAGAATCGCAAATCATATAACACAACAGATGCATATAGTACTACGACAATTCCCGTCGATATTTTATCATAATCATGGTCATGATAACCATTTACAAACAACTCTCCTTCCACATCATTTTATAATATCCCCACTAACCCCGTTACAATTTGATAAATAACCTCACGGGTAAACCGTGCAAGGCCTTTACCCATTTACATAAATACTATATTTATGTCCCTGGCTTGTAACGGCCAGCTCCTTTCCACACACTCTGTTGACTTTTATGTTGGACTGTTGCACCCATTTGCTTCCACAAGAACTGAAGTTTTTATGGTGTAAACGCTGCTTACACCGTTCTTGCTTCAGTGTTATAAAAAATTCGGCATTACTGGTATCTGAGGATACCAGTAATCCTACTAAAAATTAGTCACATCCCCTTAAACGGTCTAACATCCCATTCAATGGTAGCCGCTGTTCCCTAGTTGTGTTGATTTCCCCTGATTCACCCTCCAGTTAATTTCTAAGTTACATCAATTTCAAAGCCAACCGACTATGGTCAGTGTACAATAAGTCTGCCCATAGCTGGTTGTCAGCCAAAACGACGGTCAGGACTGATGAAACCGTGACCGCCCGAAAGTGGGGAATCGCATTTAAAATATACAATTACATGTTTTATATCTCTACACAATTACATACTACTCAATTGGCCAATTTATGCTTCTCATAATCAACATAATACAACATAATAAACACTCAAATTGAACATTACCATTATTACCTTAAAATATATCTTTCACACTTGAATCTGAATACAATTTACAAACACTCCAACTTTAATTTCCATTTTTTCAATTAAATCTTCCACTGTTACACAATACCTTCTATTCTGAATTACTATTTCATATCTTCCTCTATCAATAAACGGGTGACTCCCTTTCAAGAATAATAATCTGTTTTATCTACAGGCATTTAGACCTAATCCCACTCTCCCATTTTTCTTTATCGACAACTACCAATGGTTTAAATAGGCTGACACCGACCTCTCAATTACATCTCCCTCCACCATTTTCTCTAACTCTACTGGAACCTCTTCTTTCAGAATAGGGCACCTTATAAACTTTTTGTACATAGGATGTGTTTTCCTTACCCTATACTCATGCCTTTATTAGTTCCTGGCCCTTCCAAGTAACTCCGCCAAACCCCATTTAAAACACTTCACGACCCACCGCAATGCCTTACATTGGGGACTCCCTACACCTTTATCCTTACTATAAAACATATGTACCCCTTCTCCCATATTCACTATTTACTTTCACTACTTCCTTTCCCTCTACCTACTTTCACTCTCGCTTCTGTGTCACTGCTATTTACCCGTTTTTGTATCATTTTACTCCTGAAACCCTTATTGTGTCTAACACCCGTTTACTGAAATCAATTCCTGCTTTATACTTATTAGGAAATCATTACCCAAAATCCATCTTTTCAATTGATTTAAATTAATTACCTCAAATTAATTTAATTACATTATTTGCAATCATTTAAATTACTTCAATTACTTTACAAAATTTCAATAATGTCAATTACTTTATCAACATAAAATATTATTGTTGTTATCAACTCACTCAAAACTGTAATTATTTTGACTGTAATATCTTTACCATAACATTATAAAATATTAATAATTACATACTGTTAATTATTTCATCAATTATCATTATCATGTACTCAATAAGAATTATCAATGTTAAGTACCCAAAATACAATGTACATACACATAATATAACCTTTTATACAATCCATTTAACATCAACACAAATTTATCTACAATTTTTGTCATATCATTTTATTGTTTACCACACCTCATTACATAAGTTAGCCAAGTAATTACCATGAACTAAAATAATTAAATGTTCATTCACTATATACCTAACCACCATCATCATAGATTAATCTTATTTTATTACAACACAATTCATTTTTCAATAAATTTATTTTGTTATTATTATTATAATAACCCTTTAATATTTTAAATTGTTCTGTTATTCCCACATAATAATTTACTGGGTTATCCCACATTATTGTTCTACCATATAACCTGTCTAAATCAGTAATTCTGGTCCTGTCACCATCAGTATTATTATTATTTGTCGCAATTAAGCATTTTATCATTTCCTTATTATCAGTCAGCTGCTATTAATATCCCAATCCTATGCACAGGTAAGTACTCAATATAATTATCAACGTTATCATCATTCACCACCGCTGTACTGTTTTCATCATAAGGTAAGCTTTTTATTTTATTAACTCTCTCAAACTTTATTCTTTCTAACAAATCTTCATAACTTCTACTAACCTCAAACAACACTACCTCTCTCTCACTCACAAAATCACCTCCACACTCCCATTTCACATTCTCTCTCTCTCTCTCTCTCTCTCTCTCTCTCTCTCTCTCCATGCAGAGGGCACTACAACATCATAAAAACACCTCCTGGCTTTTCAAGGACCACCACAAAAATGTAAGGGACCATTTTGAGACCTTCTGTCTCCGATTGAGGAACACATGCCCTCCAAAAACATCTGTGAAAACCTTCTTTCACAATTTACCCGGGGAAAATTTACCCTCTGCCCCACTTCCACAAAATAACTCTCTTCGTCTTCTCTCTCTATCACATCTATACCTATACAACCCCATTACTACCCCCTACTCCCACTACTCTCTCATTATCACTATTAATTTTTTCTGTATCACCCTTAGATACCCCTTTTTCAACTATCTTACCACTACTACTTGTTACCTCATTATTATATTCATCATTATAATTAACTCCATTACTCACCTTGTTATCTACAACCTCGCCATTATTCGTCATCTTATCACCATTATAATTATCACCTGTATTGACATCTATCACTTCTTTACATTTTTTATTCTCGTTACATTTACCTGTGTCTATTCTCCAGTTTCATTTTCTCAATATTTTGTTCTAACTCGTTAAAATTTACCTGTGTCTATTCTCCAGTTTCATTTTCTCAATATTTTGTTCTAACTCGTTAAAATTACTTTCACATCTAACATTTACGGCATTGACATCAATCTTGAGTTCGTCAAATTTACTGTTTTGTCCATTTAATTTAACATTTCCTTCATTGAAATTATGTTTTACTTCCTTAAATTCACTCTTTATTTCGCTAAATTTTTCCTCTAACATTGTATTTTGTTTTTCTGAACTTTCTTTCATACTACACATCATACTATACAAATGTTTCATCATATCATTGTGATCAGCTTTTCTGCTTTGGATCGGCATTGATTGAATTACAATGTCGTCCATTATTACCGACTCTGTTACGCTTATTTCTGTCACCACTATACTTGATTGACTTTCTGTATTACTGTCGGTTAAATCAGTTAGGCTGATTTCACCGTTATTATTCTCCATTGTCATTATTTTTATTACTTAATTCTTACTTACAATACACATGAACAAATCATATCATCTAACCTTGTAACATACGTCTATTTAGACGTAAATAAAAAAATTTATTTATTTACTTCAAACAACCCATTCTGCTCTCCCAAAACAGGCCCACGTTTACATAAATAAATTTTTATGCAAACGCCCCTGTTCGCGGTGCTATTGTACCATTCTTTACTCTTGTACACTTTTATTTTCACAAAATCAGCTGTGTTTGCGTCTACTTTCGGACGCCATCTTTATATTCACCAACTGCACATTTTACTTACCTAGGTCTAAGGTTTGGTTGGATGAGCTAGAGAGCAGAATTAGGTTATTTGAAGAAAACAAATTGATTATTTGCATACACTTCTTATTCTCTTCTATTCTTCAGTGCATCATTACTACGTTACTTCAATTACTTTATTCCAAAACAATTTAAATTCATTTCATTCCCATCATAAACAAAAATTATTCTTTCTCCCTCTTCTACACGTGTTACTATTTAAACAATAAAACGACACATTGGTTAATTAGAAATTTACCCTTCTTTTATATGCGGTTATATAAATTCAAAATAGCGAAAGAAAAAAAAAAAGATATTTAAAACAAAAATTAAATTTACTTAATGCAAACCAGTGCTTTTTTATATTCATTTCTTAACTTTCACTCACACACACTCATTATTTACAATTTTGAAAACCCCCCGATTGATTGAGCTCTTTGATTTATTTTAAATATCAAATTAACTATCAATGTTTATTTTAAAACTTTGGCCAAGAATAAACTTGTTTCAGTACTGTACTTATCTGAATTCAGCGTCCATAACCGTTACGCCACATGGCGTACAATTTACATTTTTCGGTCTACCAAAACTTTCCCGAGGCGAACGTTAAATTTACATCTGTTTTGGTTGACGACTGCTATTCAATTGGGAAGCACAAAATTGGTCAAAAGTCTTAGCTGGAGGGGCGATCACGTGGTCTCGTTCTTTTGTTTGATTTGTATTACATATCCAGATTTTAAGGCGTTGCTGACCCCGCTACACATTCCAGAGTGAAATCGTCAGGGTTTGGCCCCTGACGTCACATAGCGTGACTCCAATTGTACAAAGTTCAAAGTTCGGATCGCAAAAAATAGCTGTCTTCAGCTGCTAGATCTACGACTTTGACGCTAATTTGTATAGTGCTTCTCCCCAATACAACTTACAAAGAAAATGTTAATATTCCCAATATGTCTCGGGATGGTAATATTTGTACCGTTACAGTATGGAAGTCTAATTAAAGCTTTTCACCAATCTCTGAAGTGGTTTTGTCTCCTGAGTTATCCTAACAACACATTAAAAACCCAAAGATATTTTTCTAATTTTTCTAAGTTGACATCACGTAAATTCTTAATACTATATAATTTTAACATTTTTTATACACTAAATTACTCAAAACATTTTGTTTCAAAACACCATGCAAACCTCTACTGTGAATATAATATGTTAATTAATTTCAAACATCTCTTTATTTAGCTACATGTCTATAAGTTATAATATAAAGTTAATGTAACTGTAAATACAAATAAATTTAAGCATAACTAGCATCTGTTCAGTTACACGAAAAAGTTCAATTTGTTCTACCAAAAATAAAAAAATAAACTACTTACTGGAACATAGCGCTAACATCTCCTTTAAGTACAGCCAAAAATATCGGGGTACCAAGACATGCTGGCACCAAATACAGTAGTGCGGGCTGTGCATGTTTGAACACATGCATGACAAATATAGTCGCCAAAAGCCCGATAAAATACGCTATGAATGTAGCATAGAAGTAGGTTCTAGAATTCCTGTTTAAACTGCAACAGAGAAATTAACAAAGGTACTTTAGACAGAGGAATTAAAATATTTAATTAAAAACCTGAAACTGTGCCATACATTAATAACTATTGTCAAAATACACGCTAAATTTAAAATACTGGAAATGGTTGTAATTATCACCGAGTGTAAGGAAAGACTTCCCTCCCCCTCTCTAATACTTTATCTTTAAAACATGCATTTGCGTTTTTGTTTTTACTCAAAGCCCATGAGTTTTAGAAAACCTAGAGGTTGGTAGAGCTTGTCCACGATAGAGAAGCATATGCGCAGTGAAACATGAGAGTGGAGTAGTGGGAGGAGTGGGTATACCTACCAATATTGTCGTGTACCCCCATCTTTCTCCTTACCAGTGCAAACTGAGCTTCTCTAATGTTGACAATCTCTATATGTCTACAAATTAGCATATACACCTATGACTCGTATTTCCTACAATATCCCATTTGTTTATAAAATTGTTCTTCTGCACTTCAGGCATTAGGTCAGAGACTTGTTGCGCCCTCCGGCCGTGATAAAACTCACGCCCCACCCCAGCCAGAGAGATATTAGCCAACCTTTTAACCCATGCCCGGGGGCAAGCCGTGAGGAGGGGGGGATAAAATTGTTTGTACAGTTATTATACCATAATGTTTTCTCAGTGCATTTAACAATTTTTAAAACACTGAAAGGCAGTGTTATAAACTTTTAATACTATGAAGCTTTCAAGTATACCACTTATAAAAACATTCCACTTTCCATTAACTCTTGTTTTGTATGTGTGTGTGTGTGATATATATATATTTTTTTTAAACACTAACTTCCGTTCTGTAATATGAAAATTACATCTTACCTATAGTGTTATAAACTTTTATATATCCTTGGATTTCGTTGTCCATGACGTGTCCGTTACTTAACTAAATATCACTATAATATTGACGACTCGGAACACTAAGTTTTTTATAAGTAAAAACGTAAAGTTTTACCTTACAGCCTAAACCAGCTTTCACCTATAGAAGGCTTCATCAGAGGCTGTCGTTAGTAGCGCTGTTCATCTTGTTGTTGGCGACGAGATAGTGTTTCGAAAGATCGAAGCTGTGTGTGTGTGGTGAGATGTGTTCGAATAATGCGTGCGATTTGAATTGTGTCTGTTCGTTTAGGATGTCGTTTTTATTTGTTTTTGTGTGTTTGTATATTTCTAATTGTTCTAGAGTGTCTAGTTTTCGGCCTTTTGTGTGTACGTGTAGTATGTTCATGTTATTGTCGATGTTTTTATATGTGTGGTTTGCTTCAATGAGGTGGTTTGCGAAGGTAGATTCTGTAGTGGTGTGGAGTGCTTTTGTGTGCTCAATGTATCTCTGTTTGAAGCTACGTCCTGTCTGGCCTATGTAGAATGTATTGCAATTTGAACAATTTAGTTTATATACACCGGGTAGATCGAATTTGTTTTGTGCTTTGGGCATGCGTTTTGATAGTGTGTGTTCTGTTTTGTTAGTAGTTTTGTAAGCGATTCTGTATCATCCTTTTTTGAATTTGTGGGCAATTTTTTCTGTTTGTTTGTTGATGTATGTTAGTGTTATGAATTTGTTGTTTTCTGTCTTTGTCTGTTGTTTGTTTTGTGTAGGAGTTTACTGACTATTGTTCTGTCATAACCGTTAGATTCTGCTAGATATTTTATCGTGTTTAGTTCGTCTTTGTAGTCTATTTCATCTAAGGGGATGTTGTTAAGTCTATGTATCATGGTTCTAAAAGCAGCTAGTTTGTGTTGTATTGGGTGATTGGAGGTGTTGTGTATTAGTGTGTCAGTTGTAGTTGGTTTTCTGTATATACTGAATTTGTGCCTGTGTTCTAGTTTTGTGATGGAGAGGTCTATTATATATCTTCTTTAAAATTATGTGCAATCTTCCATGAACCCAGAATTCATGTGTCCATAATTGTTTAATAAACCAGTCTTTTGAGAGAAATAAAAATTTGACCGAAACATGCAGTGCAGTTCCTAAAAACTCAAAATGTTACTATCATTTGTTAAAAAAGACTTATAAAACAATATGTTACATATGTTTCTAACATAACCACATTTATAAAGTTACACATTTGTTATTTCTGTAATAAAACATGATTCTAACACAATACAACAATGTACAAACCAACTAATACACGAATTTAATTTTTCATCAGCTCTTTGGCTACTAAAATTGTCTTATTTCAAAAAATGTTAAGATGCATTTATCGTCCAACACCACCAAATAGAAATACACGACTTTAGTTAAGTGGTTCTCAACCTTTTCAAGTCCGGAACCCCCCTTGAAGATTGTTACCACTTCATGGGAGCTATAAGCATGGAGTAGGAGGGTGTGTGCACTCAATTTATAATCATATTTTTGATAATATCGAGTACTTTAAGCCCTCTTTTACACTTAAAGAAATTAAATATACTTAATCCTACTTCACGCTAGGTGCAATAGGTTTTTCAGACATCGATTAAAAGCTCCCTCGGGACCCAGCAGTACGTCTCATCCCATAGATTGAGAAACGCTGCTTTAGAATATTACTTCAATATTATTTTTGTGATCTGAGGATGTAAGACGACCAAGTCCTTGTCAAATATACATAAGTAATAATAAACAAATACTTGCAATAAAATAAACACAATATTGTAAAGGAAATCAAATCATTTCGAAGAGGCTTGAATAAATAATCAATACATATACATGTTTATATTAATAACTAAAAATACTTGCAAATAACGTTTTATTTCAATTCACTATTCATGCAAGAATATGTTTTATATTTTAATACAAATAATACACATAAAAATAAAAATATATCCTCGATGCAAATAAAATCTATGTTACAATTACTGAAATAAAATGATGTGTTCGTGATGTCTTATTTTTAAGTATATTTTTATTCTCAGAAAACATTTAATTACGGTACTCTTAGAAATAATAATTTTATAACATAATAATAACATTATTATCCAAAGAGTGACAAAGCTTATTCACAAGAAACATCATTTTAGTCCTGAACATTATATATGATGTATCAACCCCTTCCAGTTCTATCAATATTATATCATTATTTATTCAAAAATATAACTCATTCGTTCACATAACTCATACGCGTATTATTAATTTAACTCTTGCATTTTCAAAATATTATTCCTGTACTGTTCTAATCATAATCCAACTTCTTGCACACACGAGTCTTCAACTCAAATGGGATGTTTCCTTATATTATTACTGCCATGTCACAACATTTTATATTATTATTAGGGCAAGTAGCTGTTCTCTGTTCAGTTGTTTGAACTAAATTCCTTCTTATTTGGAATTGGGCCTTCAATTTGGAGGCGCTGATAATATGGTGTTGGAGTTCAGATCCCTACATTTTCGCATTCGCATATGGCTATTGTCATCTCCCTTCCCATTTACTGTTCTTATTGATTGAGAATATTTAATTAATAAAATTGTGTTAGTGGTTATAATCACAAACAAAAATAATACTATTGCACACCACTGTTAATAAAAATTCCCAATCAATGTTTTCAACCTTTACAGCTCACCAATAGATTGGACATGTACAATAATGGAACTAAACAAATCCTTTATACTTAGAGGTAAAGTTTCATACCAAGCTGTGAAGCTTGAAAACACTAATCGGGAATTTTTTTATAGTGCAACAGTGTTTTTTCTGTTTCTTACTGATTCAGTCTGCATGTTTGCCACTACACTGGGCAAACACACCCTACTCTGCCAAGTCAGGGCAGCAGTCACAACTAGGCTCTGACTTAGCGGGGGTCTCTCCATCATCAGTTCACCAAGTTATTCTCTCACTAAGCGAAACATTCAATTACAATTAAAAAAAACTTCTGAAGATACAGAATAATTTCTATGAAACGTGCACCAGGTGAAAATAAACCTACCTGCAGTTGTATTTATTTGAAGATATTACACTAAGATTAATTATATCCTTGGAATAGGTTACTTAGCACAGCCCACCACCTAGTGGATATGGTGGAGTTGTTCACACAATCTACACATGCTTTCTCTTTAATAACAGCACAAATAATATATAAATAATTTATTTATTACACCATTACTCAACAACTGTGATTTTTGTTATGACTGTCTAAATATCTCGTCATGACTACTGCTTCTGTCTACTTCCCATTTATGCCTCCATGGTTGAAATGTTGAGTCAATTTTGTTTTGTTACCTCTTCTTATTTTATGCCCATTTTATCTCACTGCTCTTATGATCTTCCCTTTTTCTCAGTAATCTCTTCATATTTTGACTTCCTATAAGATTCAGAGTCAACCTCTACCTATCTTTTTTCTCCTGTTGTGATTTCAAAGTCCTTTTTTGAGATCTCTTGTTGGACACAAAAAAATATTTCTTATTTCTGCGCCAGTAATTCTAGATTACCTGCATCTGCTGTACTGCTGTACCGCATAACATACACAATTTTGTACACGTGAGTTTTGGTTGATCCTTAGCTACCTCCCTTTCTTCCCTAGAGAGGGTAGCAAATATGATACAATGATGATATGGCATGAGTACACAAAACTGAACTTTTTAGAACATCAACTCACTCAATAAACATGTGCATTTGTTTCAAAGATAAGCCAAATTTCCTTTTTAGTGTTACACGTCAGAATTTGAGGATTATCTCTACAATGTGTACTTTATTTGCAATAAGTTCTAAGCAACTGACCAGAGCTCCAGCTGAACAGTCCCTCAGATTCCTAAACTAAGAGATCTGACATCTTATTGTACTTAAGCACTACATTAACTGTATTTTTAATATATTTTTATATAAAAGAGGTCATCACTACCTCCTTTATCACCAGACAGATAAAACTGAAATATCACCATCATCAGCTTCACAACACGGCACAGGCAAGGTGCTCTGTTCCGACTTCAAAAAAACCTCCAGCAATCTCTTCCTGGGTCTAGCCACTCACCTGTGTCCTATAGGTTTGTATTTCCAGACTTGTTTAGCCAGTCTGGAGTTTGACATTCTTTCTAAGTGTTCCTTCCACTGTTGTTTGTAATCTTTTAATTTTCCATTCAAGTTAAAAACTTGTAAATCTTTTCTTATGGCCTCATTTTTTTATAAGGTCAAGTTTAGAACACCTTTTAACTCCTCTTCAGAATGCCATTTACGAGGTCTGTACTTTATGTCTTGTTTTTTTGGTTGTTGTCCATAATTCACACACACAGGATAGTACAGAGACTGCCATAACTTTATAAAACTTTAATTTTGTATCTTGTTTCTAAAAATACGGTTACGGTACGTTTTCTAAAAAATCACTTGGAATTTAACTAACTTATCATCAATGCCATAGTTTCCATCATAGCCAGTATCATTTCACAAAGAAATATATACTTTTATTTGTTGGTTATGGAATATATCTATTTGGTGGTTCAAAGTACCATCATCAAACTGTTGTCATCCCTCATTCTGTTCAAAACATCGGGACAGAAAAAAATGTTTAAAGCTGTCAGTCTGAACCGCTGAAATACATGTCCCATGTGCAGCAGGTTGGGGGAAGGGGCCTGTAATGTCAGGGACGGCCATCACCACAGTAGGTGACAATAACAATAATAATAAACATACAACAGCAATTTTCAATTACATATAATATGCAACTGTACCTACAATAAAAAACATTTTGGATTGTAGGGGGAACTAGGACCCTGGCCCAGGCTAGAACTGTCACTTTCTCATAGATTAACAAATAAAAAGTATTATTTGAACCATACACCTTTCTAATTTTTTCTACAACAGTCTTTAATATCGGTATGGAGAACCATACATGACTTCCATATTCTAAGATTTATATTTAAAATCATTTTCAGCCAAACAGCCAGGCTGTGTCTTACCTGCCTTTTTATTGCTGTATTAAATGAAAAATATTATATTACATTAAAATGAAAAAATTATAATTTTATTGCCTGGCAACAAAATTATTTTATTTTTAACAATTACCATTGTTTCAAAAAGTTTAAATAAATTTTCAAGTACTTTACTCTTGTTAAAACGTAAAAGGTTGCAGGTAAACTACCCCTTCCCCTTAACCGATCTTCACCAAAATCGAAAGTCATTGAGACCTCTACAATTCAGGGACGTATGCAAAAAATTATTTGATTCTGTTTGAATTTGCGGCTGTTATCGTTTGCCATAGAAAATACGCTTGATAAAAAAACGTTGCAGGTAAACTACCCCTTCCCCTTAACCGATCTTCACCAAAAACAATAGGTCTTGAGTACTCTACAAATCAGGGCTGTATGCAAAACATTATTTGATTCTGTTTGAATTTGCGGCTGTTATCGTTTGCCATAGAAAATACCCTTGTTAAAAAAACGTTGCAGGTAAACTACCCCTTTCCCTCAACCGATCTTCACCAAAAACAACAGGTCTTGAGAACTCTACAATTTAGGGCTGTATGCAAATAATCTTTTGATTCTGTTTGAATTTGCGGCTGTTATCGTTTGCCATAGGAAATACCCTTGTTAAAACATAAAACGTTACAGGTAAACTACCCTTTTCCCTTAACCGATCTTCACCAAAATCAGCAGATCTTGAGAACTCTACAATTCAGGGCTGTATGCGAAACATTATTTGATTCTGTTTGAATTTGCGGCTGTTATCATTTGCCAAACAAACAAAATTACCCTTGCTAAAAAAAAACCGTTGCAGGTAAACTACCCCTTTCCCTCAACCGATCTTCACCAAAAACAATAGGTCGCGAGTACTCTGCAAATCAGGGCTGTATGCAAAAAATTATTTGATTCTGTTTGAATTTGCGGCAGTTATCGTTTGCCATAGAAAAAAAATCTACAGACAGACAGACAGACAGACAGACAGACACACACACAGACAGACAGACAGACAGACACACACACAGACACTTTTCGGAAAACGACTTTTTTTCATGTTTTGAGTGTAGTAGAATCAGAATCTGCAATAATCTCGAACACGATTTTTTTTGCCATCACCATACTTCCATTCCTTAAGGAATATGGAAGTAAAAATCTGACAACACTAACATAGGAACATTCAATTTCACGTGCAATGCTAGCATTTGTTTTTGTTATCTAAGTGGTTAAGGCCGTGCTTAATGTTGGATGTACTCTTGCTTCACCTACATCAGTAGTAGTCCTTCAGCACATGTTCTGGAAGTTCCTAAGCTAAAGCTAGTGAGTTCACCATAGTTGCTGGCCTGCAGAACCATAACAGATGTAGCCAAAACATATTATTATACGGGGTGTGTTTAAAAAAAAGACCAAACTTTCAAAATACTATGACGGTATACGCAAAGAGCATGCTCTGACAAGCGGCAACTTTAGGAAACATCATCCAATATTCCGCTTATTTCTACCACTGTTGCGATTCTCGCTACAGCAGATGAAATTAATAGGTGTTCTAACCTCCCGTAGTGAAAATGAAAGAGCTTGAAGAACGTTTTTGCACACAATTTTGCTTCAAACTTGGTACAACTTTTACAGAAACGTTCGAAATGCTTCAGCAAGCATATGGGGATGATTGTATGAGCCGAACATAGTGCTATGACTGGTCTACTCGTTCCAAAGTGGGAAGAACATCGACCAACGAAAATCCAAGACCTGGTTGCCCTTCAATGTCAATAAGTGACAGGTCATTCTATCAGAAATCATCCAAAAATAAATAAACTGGTTGCTCCACCATTTTGAAAAAATTTATTTTTTTATGTTGTTCCTACATACATAACAAAATTATGGTTGAAAAAATTTTTAATGTCTTCGTTTGTCCCCAGCAGCCATTTTTCCAACATGGCCGACACTCAATTTCTTCAAAATTTTCTATTGCGGAAAGTTATATATCTCTTGACCTATAAGAGGTAGACCTGTAAAATAAAAACCATGTTGTAGGTACTGACATGGGCTATCTTTCTGTATAATAACCTTCGTGATGTGTGCTTTAGAAAGTAGGTAAATTAAATCTTAAAACTTAGTAAAAAAAATCTCTTAAATTGTCATTTTTTGGATTTTTTTTAGGTATGAAGGGGATATTTCTAGAAGTTAAAATATGTTATCACTAATAACTGTATCTCTATAGAATTTATATAAAAAAAATGAAACTTCTGATGATTACCATTTCCATTATATAAAATGTTAAAAGTTTGAAAATTTTCAAAAAAGCCAAAGTTTAGACCCTAATATCTCTGGTGGGGGACCTCCTAAAATCTGAAAATTTCTGAAAATCAAGTCATCTTAGATACCTATGAAACCAAATTAGTTTCATGTTTTAGACTTTTGCAGTATAACAACTATAAATTTTTAAAAATCGTGAAAAACATGTTTAAAATGCACGCTGATAACCAATTGTTAGAAGCAGCAGAACTGTCAAATTCTTGACATTTTACTCTCTTATGACATAAAAAAACAAATAATATCATAAAAATATTTTAAGCATTGATATAAAACTTCAAAGAATGTTTTAAAATTATTTTATTGTACTTACGTTGTGTGTTTTCCTGTTATGTTTTGCTGGATCTCATGAACAATGCTGATACCTCATTACACAATTTTTCTGTGATTTGGTAAGCGTTTCTACCACTAGACCTACTTAGTTGAAGTGGTGTAAATTTCAATAAAACATTTCCAATGGGTACCCAACACTTTTCTGAACTTTTTCTGAAGGATGTTCGTGGTCTGGGTGGCATAAAAAATACGACAAATACATCATTGTGTTCAGTGTTGACAGCTTCGATTTCAGCTGCATACCATTCATGATCATATACACATACAACTAAATCTTTCTGCTTCAGTTCAGAAATGTCTATGTGTGGTGCAGCGGTTATTGAAATGTCTTCATACTCGCTTGACTTGGACGTCAGATAGCATCGCACTGTTTTCATCTATGGGAACTAGATGATGCCTTTCTCTTGTGTCACGTATTGCACAACAGTTATCAAATCTTTTTCTCAAATTTTTCTCACCTTGTTCTATTTCTTCTTCTTTCACCAATATGTATTTTATCCCCTGAATATGCTCATCACAAAATTCTAAAAATTTTTGAATTGTCATAATCTGTTCTTTATATGGCTTCTGCAAACTAGCTCTCGCAGTCTCTCTTTTAGTGGTCGCTCCGACCCCATCACATGCATTTTTGCCATGTGCAGTGGCAAAAAAGTGCCACTCTGCATCAAGACCAAAGTCTTTCTTGTGATGACATAGATTTGCAAAGTTTTTCCTATTTATGTATTGGCTTGATGCCCCATCACTAAAATACACAACTTTTTTAACCTGTTGTACTACTTCTTTGATTTTTGCTAATAAATGCTTTTGAAAAACATGAACAGCAACAGTATCATGTTTCAAATAGTCACTAATGACACAGAGGCTTTTCGACATGACTTTATCACCATCTTTAAAATAAACCACAAATGGGTGGACAGTCGACTGAGATTTCGTCCAGTGAAACCCTTGGGACTCGTCCTGTACCACAAATGAATAATTTTCAGCAAAATCCGCCAGTACAATACATTCAGATTCTGTTAGGTTTTCTTTATTTTCTCTCAAATACGAAGCTTGCCCTTCAGCTATGTAATGGTGTTTTTTCAATTGGATTAGTTTTTCCAAAAGACTTTCTATGAATTCATCAGCAGATTGGACTACTTCAATTAAATTTGATCTATCTATACTGGTCCATAACTTAAAAGATATTTCTTCCTCCGCCTCAGAAAACTCTTCTTCCAGCATTGTTTTCAACATTTCAGCACTCCCACAGCCTTCGCAGTTACCTAACATACAGTCGTAGTTTTCTATGTCACAAGCAAGTAGAGTTAACAAGTCTTTATAATCCACATTCATATTGGCACCCTCTAGCATTAATTTAATATTCTGGTGATATATGCACACGCAAACTGAATGTGTACCAGCTGAACCTGCAAGTTTACACCACTTAGGCCTTAAGGAACAGAATGTTGACAAACCAATCTTCACGTCTGGATATGTATTTTTAAAATGCAAGTAAATTTCCTTTAAATTACATATTACAAGTCTTGTTTGTTTTTGTACTTTCCTTCTGTCTAATCTCACAGAGACACAGTCTTTTTTTCCAGGTAGGATTCTAGTATTTTCCTCTAACTCATAAAAATCTCTAACCATCGCTACTGTTTGTTCACTTATCTGCTGACACTCTTTTCTCTTGCGAAAAATTGGTAATATACCCTGCTGTTTCATTAGCTCTTTGGTTTTTCGAACGAGATAATCTGAAACTTTTAACTCCTGACATATTTTAGACCTTGACCAGTTTGAAGGCATTACACTTATTGCATTAGCTTTTATTTGATTACTTGATGTCAGACTACATTTGTCTTTCAATTTTTCAATAAGGTCACTCTATTGCTTACAAAGAGAATTAGACATACTACTGCTTCCTTCTTGTACTTCTGTAACTGTAGTTTCCTCAAACGAGTCTTCAAGTTTGCGTTTCACGGCTTTGGCTATTCTATCTGTTTTGGAAGCCACAGTAGTTTTCCTTTTTTTCGTACTAACTTTAGTAATTTTTGATGCAGGAGAAATATCCAATGCTGAACATAAATCGTCAAGATTTTTTAGTGTGTCGTGAGGGGGGATAAAAAAATCTCCATCCTCATCCTTGTCCTCAGTAGCATTGCTGCTCTCTGAATAGCAACAAACAATTTTTTATAGCATGTTGGACAAAGAGATTTTCCTGGTATAAGTTTTATTTCTTGGGTTTTAGTTTTATTGACATGTTCCAACTTCATTTCTATACAATCTTTTGATCCCTTTTTCTTTAAAGTTTTGTGATAATCAAGTAGATCACAACAGGTGGTTCCAAAAAGGTGGTTAAATTTGAGCAAAAACTTTTTTTTATGGTATTCACACAAAGTATTAATGTCATCTGAATTTAACCTAAGTGAAAGTAGTTCTTGGCTTTCCCCATCAAGCTCATTAAAATTAATCAAGTCTTTACTTACTTTACCATAGGTTTCTTTGTGACAGGTTTCCTTAGTCAATAAACCAACACTATACTCCATTTTATCAAAATTATAACATCACTAATTTATACACAAAACACTACAGTATTAAACTGTACAGTTAAAAAATATCATAATTATATTTAATAAAACATTTAGGGTCAACCCACATAATCACTTAGCACTACTAAAAGATCAGTATGATGAAACAACATCACTCAGCCACAGTGAACAATAAACTGAGAAGAAGAGCATTGCAGCGTACTGTATTGGAACTTTCAGGTTAAGACATGTCAGTAAACAAGCTGTAACAACATGAGTCAAATGGCTGTCCAGTGAATGCATGAGAGACTAATGCTAATGTTTCTGAACATAAAAGAAAATATTCTTAGATAGAATAATCAGTCTACAATTGTAAAAATTATATTTAATTATTTTTTTTAATAGTAACTGACTTTTTCGTTTAAATAATAACATAATTTTGAAATTAGGCTACGGTACTTAAAATATTTACACTGAAACTTAAAAATCTTTTAATGTCATTATTTGTTTTTATAGGCAACAAAAAAATGAAAAGTGATAAGAACTTGACAGTTTTTTTTTATACCTTTCGTGCTGCTTGTAACAACTGGTTATCAGCGTGCATTTTAAACATGTTTTTCAAGATTTTTAAAAATTTATAGTTGTTATACTGCAAACGTCTAAAACATGAAACTAGTTTTGTTTGGTAGGTATCTAAGATGACTTGATTTTCAGAAATTTTCAGATTTTTAGGAGGTCCCCCACCAGAGATATTAGGGTCTAAACTTTGGCTTTTTTGAAAATTTTCAAACTTTAACATTTTATATAATGGAAAGGGTAATCATCAGAAGTTTCATTTTTTTTATATAAATTCTATAGAGATACAGTTATTAGTGATAACATATTTTAACTTCTAGAAATATCCCCTTCATACCTACAAAAAATCCCAAAAATGACAATTTAAGCGATTTTTTTACTACGTTTTCAGATTAAATTTACCTACTTTCTAAAGCACACATCACAAAGGTTATCATACAGAAAGATAGCCCATGTCAGTACCTACAACATGGTTTTTATTTTACAGGTCTACCTCTTATAGGTCAAGAGATATATAACTTTCCGCAAAAGACAATTTTGAAGAAACTGAGCGTCGGCCATGTTGGAAAAATGGCCGCTGGCGACAAACGAAGACATACAATTTTTTTTTCAAACATCATTTTGTTACTAGTTTGTATGTAGGATAAACATATAAAAAAATAAATTTTTTTCAAAATGGTCAAGCAACCACCATTGGACGATTTCCGATGGAATGACCCAACGATAAAATTATGTTTGCACTATGATACATGAAGATCGGAGTTTAATTGTAAAAAAGGATTATTATAGGGAAGGCGTTTGAGGGAAACAGTATGGAAGAAGATGCCAGACCTGTGGAAAGAACAGACTTGGGTGTTACAACATGATAACACACCAGCTCACGCATCACTCCTTGTTGTTGATTATCTGGCAAAGAAAAATAAGACTGTCCTGCCCTACTTAGTCCTAGCAGACTTTTTCTTGTTCCCAAAACTGAAGGCCACCTTGAAAGGACGTCATTTTGAAACAACAGAGGAGATAAAGAAAAATATGGAAGAACAGATGTGCACCATTTCAAAAAGTGCGTTCCAGGAATCGTTCCAGAATTTGAAGAAATGGGAGCAGTGCATTGCCAGCAGGGGAGGATATTTTGAAGGGGATAAGCATGCAAAAAATTGTAAGTACATTAATAAAGTTTTTGGTGCACAAGTTCGGTATTTTTTGGAACACACCTCGCAGAAACACATTCAACAAAGGATTACACCTCAACATCCAGCAAACCAAAAGAAAACATAAAATTAATCTCTGGCCTAAAAAATTGGAAGATCTAACATATATCTGATTTTCTGTTCTATAAGAAAAATGTAAGTTATAAACAAAAAAGAAAAACAAATCATATACCTGTTGTCAAAACGTAGAAGTAAGGCAATAAATATTCCAGGTACTACTATGTCGCCAAGTCCTAACATGGCAAAATTTTCTGCAGACACACCCTGTTCCAGGAGATCTTGTGGAAATACCACTGAAAACAATCACACAGGTATGTTAATTTACACTATTACAAAACAAATTATTTATTATTTTCTGTAGTTTTCTTTATATACTATATGATGGTACTACTATACAATACACTAACAACTTGGGTTTTTCTGACCAAGTTTTGGGGTTTAAATGAGAGAGTCTCTATGATTATGTGAGACCCTCTCATTTAAATTCACAGAATTTTATTACTTTTATTGTATTTTTCTGATGCTGACTGATACATTCTTTTACATTTTCCTTGGCAAAATCACTAACCTTTTCACTAAAATTCAAATGTAACAAATAAGAATACAACTTATTAATCCCTTTAATAAAATCCTGGACTTGGATGAATCACTTTAGGGTGATCAAATTAGGATACAAAGTAATAATTAAATATGCAGTCACATTTTATACAGTTCATTATTTTTGGTATTTCTTAATTTTCCTCTCTTATTTATTATAGTTTACTTTCACATGTCCAGACATATTTACAATTTCTGGGTCGCAAAACAGACACTGTAAATAGCTGTCCTGCTTGCATTCCACACACGTTTCCTAGTCTGCAAGTTCTGGACTGTTTGGCCAGACCAGTAGATGCTTGGTGTCTTGAAGCTTCTCATATTTGTATCCATTGTCACTCATGTCTTTAAGACCCCAATTAATTACATCTGACTCAGCAGGTGCCACACCAGTTCTTATTTGGTTAAGCATCTTCCATGTTTCCCACTCCAGCTGCGAACCGTTATGTAGATCTTGTTTATGGTTTATTCATTATGTTAATGTTCTGCAAGCGTTCCTATGGTGTTCACAAATGTTAACATGTTATAGCAATGAAAACAAAATAAAACTGTTCTTATGCATGTTTCATTAAAATACATTTTTATGGGTTTTTTCAGTTTTTAAAATTCTATAATCATTTATAAACCTACTCAGAGTCCTTACAGTTTATCATCTTCTTTACAACACAGTATAGGCAAGGTTCTGCCTGTTCCGCCTTCAAAGATCCTCCAGCCATCTCTTCCTGGATCTACGCACACACCAGTGTCCTATAGGTTTATATTTCCGTACTTGTTCTGACATTCTTTCTAACTGTTCTTTCCACTGATTTTTATAATCTTTTAGTCTTTCAGTTATTAATATATATAAACTTTCACGTATGAACTTACTATTCGTTGTCACTTCCCCAAACGTTTCGAGGTGATGTTCCTCTTCCTCAGTGGGAGTAAAGTTCCTTTTCCTCTTTCAGTTAAGTTAAAAATTTGCAATTCTCCTTTTTTGGCCTTCTTCTTTATACAATCAAGTTTAGAACATTTTTAACTCCTCTTAAGAACCCCATTTCTGAGGCCTGTATTTTACTTTCTTGTTTCTTGGTCCATAGGAATTCACACCCTTAAGACAGTACAGGGACTGCCATAGCTTTGTAAAACTTTAATTTTGTATCTTGATGTACCTCGTTTCTATAAATATGACTGATTGCACCACAGATCATCTGAAAATTAACTGACTTAACATCACTATCATAATTCCTTATCATAGGTAATATTATTCCTTACAGTTCACTGCCAAAAAGTTAGCAAGGAAATCAAGGGAGAGAATTATAGTTTTGCAACCACAAAGCCTTAATGGTTTACACCATTCGCTGCGTTTATTATTTTAACCTATTCGTTCCTGGCTAATAATATCTGAGGTAGGAAGATTTAGACTTCCATTTTATTCTTTCATGCAAATATAAACTAAAAAATATAAATGTTTTATAAGTGTTACATAATTAAAATTTTATATTAATTAACGGTGATATAATGAAGATCCAATCCAAATAAGATAAGAAAATAAGTAATCTCATGTTAGTTCAAAAATAATTAAAATCTTTACCTAAAATTAAAAAATATGCCATGACCACTATTAACAACAACAAAAGTGACGCATGTTAAAGAATCATACTATATAAATACATCACAAAAATTAAGAGTAACTGCACCAACTGGAATTGGCACCTTCATTTGTCCACAGGTACTCCCAGCAGCAAACGAATACAGATGAGTCTCAGCAAACGAATACAGATGAGTCTAACTGAAATTAACTATTCAAGACACTGTGCCAAGCTATAGTACCTTTCCTCATCGTCTGAAGCACTGACAGAATAACTCCAATTATTATGTTTAATCAGTAATCAGATGAAAAGCTATGCAATTTATTTTTATATATAGGATTCTGTTTACAAAATACTTGTATTGTTACCGTTTTTGTTGGGTACACATACAACTATGTTGGACTTCATAAAAACAAATGGTAGAGTTCATAAAAAGAACGGACTACATTAATAAAGAGGAATTGAAAGAAAAAATGTATTAATGATATAAAAAAAATTGACACAAAAATCAGAGGAATAAATATAAATAAATAAGCATACAATGCAATGGATTAGGATCCCATGGAAACAAAAAGAAAAGTAGGTGTTCTTGAAGGTAACATAAGGCACTGAAGTTGATTAAAATATAGAAAAGCTGAATCTACAAAGTAGACACTGGGAAGTGACAGATTTAAACAGTAGATACAGGAAGGAAGTTGGTAATGACTGCAAAGAGTCTTATAAGCAACCAACTCAAAATCAACATGTAACTGTTAATCATGTGTGTGTGTGTGTGTGTGTGTGTGTGTGTGTGTGTGTGTGTGTGTGTGTGTGTGTGTGTGTGTGTGTGTGTGTGTGTGTGTGTGTGTGTGTGTGTGTGTGTGTGTGTGTGTGTGTGTGTGTGTGTGTGTGTGTGTGTGTGTGTGTGTGTGTGACATGTACTGCCCAGTTTAAACTGCATTATTCTCATCCACGTCCCTTTCTCTATAGTTGAATAACTACTGTGTTGTCTTCCTCAGAGGACATGAAACTGAACAGTGTGAGTGACAGACTCATTAAAAAGATCTATACCAAATCTCAAATGTAGAGGAGTATGGAGAAGAAGAAGAATGCAGTTACAATACGGTCAGGCGGTCACGTACAACTGACAATTCCAAATGCACAAAAGCAGATATATATAAAACTTATTTTGTCTAACACGTTTTTTACACACTCAAAGTCTATGCATAACTAGTAAAATAGACATATTTTATCTCTGATGTTACAAGATACACAAGACTAAAACAAATACATAAAACCAACTTACATTTGATAGGAGCTTCGAATGACTTTGCTACAGTGATCATCACGTTTGTTCCGAAGACCCAGAATATGTCGTACACAAAGAGGCCGGACAGTAGGATGCATCCCGTAACGACATTGTTCAAATGTAACAGCTCTACACCATTGATTGCAAACGCTATACCAAACAGATTGTTTGCAATCCAATGCTGCAACAGAAATTGACAAAACTAAACAAATTTCTTTGGCAGAAAATTATAAATTCCTAATTAGACAAGCAACAACAATTGTTATCATTTTCTAAAAAATAATAAATAAATAGGTTTATCTTCATGATTATTTGAATGTGAATAAATACATATTATCATACTTAAAATTGCCCATGGCAGATAAAATACTAATAGCTGACATAAATTCAACCTTACTAGAGAAAACCATTGCTGATTACACATGCTGTTGAAAATTACAACAACAAAATTGTCACAGTTTACATGAGAATCCTTGGTCACAGGTATATTACCTATTTTTTTCTTTTCTAATCCTTTGTAATCAGTAAAATTATTTCACAGTCTCAGCCCCCTCCCCACTTCATCTAGTATAGTTTGGGTAATATCATAAAAATTCTTGTTCTCCATGGACATCCTATTCTAATCCTTCCTCACTGGTTTCCAATGCCACATATTCTCTTCTGGTTTATGTCACCTACCGTTCATGCCAGGAGACCAAACCACATTAATTTTTTTTTTTTTTTTTAACAGTCTAGCACTTTTCCAGCTGATGTACATAATCCTTATTTTGAAATTATTATTGTCAGCCAAGCTTTTAGACCGTGGTCCACAGTTGTCGCTGTTGACAAACGTTTCACCCCCACCATCGGAAATCATCATCAGTGTCTAGCTTGGCAAGGTGTCCGCCAATTCACCTCAGAGATGAGGTAGAGACTGAGTTTTCCCTGAGAAGACCCACTTTTATAAACTGTTGTACCAGAGCGATCTAAGCTGGAAAGCAGCACCAACCAATCAGCACCAAGTGCTATGGGAGCACAGCATGGCAGATCAGATAGCACATCATGGTCTATCAGCCCGCCTGATAATTTAAACAATGTTGAAGCCATCCGTGAAAGCTTAAGAAGTTACATAATCCCTAATTCTTACTACATGTACTCAACTGTCCTTCTGCTCTTCTGAGGCATTTAATTCTGGCAGCTTGGAAATTATCTCAGTATCTTACATTAAGATCCAGTTTTCCCATCCAATCAAATTAACTGAAATGTTGTTAACTACAAAAGAAAATAATAAATACTATTTTCACTATAATCCCTTTATCACCAACAACCGGCAAGCATCAGGTGCTAACAACTATTCCGATTTCACAAATCAAATCACATTTTCTACAACCTTCCATTGCCACGTCTGCTTGCCCGGACATATTCTACAGTTTGTTTTGACAATTTTGAGAAATCTATTCTAACATTTTTGTTTGCGAGTCGTGGGCACTGATTGAAAAATACATCATCATCATCTTCACAGCACGGCATAGGCAAAGTGCTGCCTGTTCCGACTTCAAAAAACTTCCAGCCATCTCTTCCTGGGTTTACTCACACACCTGTGTCCTATAGGTTTATATTTCCTGACTTGTTTGGCCAGTATGGTATCTGCCATTCTTTCTAAGTGTTCTCTTCTTTTCGCCACTGTATATAATGTTTTAATTTTACATTCAAGTTAAAAACTTGTAACTTTTCTCTTATAGCCTTATTCTTTATATGGTCAAGTTTAGACCACATTTTAACTCCTCTTAGGAATGCCATTGCCGAGGCCTGTATTTTACACTGTTTTGTTTCTTGGTTGTTGTCCATAATTCACACTTATAGGACAGTACAGGGACTGCCATGACTTTGTAGAACTCTAATTTTGTATCTCGACGTACCATGTTTCTAAAGATGCAGTTGATTGTCCCACAGATCGTCTGGAACTTACGTAACTTAACACATGAAAAACGCACAAAAATAAATTACAAGCTGCTAAGATGAATACCTGACAAGAGTAACAGGAGTAACAAAGAAAAATGGAATGAGAAACATTGGAATTAGAAAAGATGGTGACCCAAATTTTGCACTTATAAGAACTGAGATCATTACTATTACCATCATCATCAATAGTACTTCTACCAAAAGTAGTGTTCAGATATTTTCTCCATGCTATCCCCTCTTGCTCTACATCTTCAAGGTCTCTGTAATTTTGTGCCTTCTTCTGTACAACCAGCCCTTTCTCAAGATGTGACCACTCCACTGCTTCCTCTTTTTAATACCAACCAACCACCTCTTGTTATTTATTATGCTTAATACTTCATGTGTTATCTTTTCTCTCTAATCAACCTTTTCAAATCTTTGCCACAACCAGATTTGAAAGCTTTCCAAATATTTCCTTACTTTGACATTGATGGCTCAGGTCTCTAATGTATAATTACAATGCCACACATAAAGCCATGAGTAAATCTTTTTAACACAATGTCATTTTCCCTACTGATATGAGATTTCTCATTTTTGCATCTGATGGGACCACTTACAATCCCAAAGAGAAGAGCAAATGGAACAAATGGAAAAGAGAAGACCAGTTAAACAAATACAAAGAAATGAAACATGAGAAAAGAGGAAGAAAAGATCAGTGAAAATCTGTGATAAAGTAAAAATTGTAGAAAAAATCTGATGTGATGAGACTCGCACAGGATAGAAAAAAGTTGAATAAATTTGTGTATCGACACAATGTTAGTCATTTAACCCTACACTACTATTTGGTAATAAGGACTGGGCTGTACTGTCGTGGCAGAAGCACCAATTAGTCAACGAACAGGTTGCTGACTGAATGAAATTTAATAATTCATCACTTCACAATATTGTAATAAATCAAATGTTTATTTTCGAAATATTAAAGGTTGTAGTGTTTGAAAATTGAAAGTTACTAATTTTATAAAGTAATTAAAATGTAGCATTAGATGTTATTAAAAGTGTGTTTACAATTGCAAAATTATAAGTGTCTGAAAAGAACTCTTTTAGATAAAAAATAAGATAATTGCATTAATATTATTTGAACAATAACGTTGATTAAATTTAAAAATAAAGTGTACTAGCTGGTCGCTTGATGGTGGTGACCGTCTTGCTGATACTAGCAGCGAAACTCCTCCTCCAGGTTGATAGGCGTCTAAGTACGTAAAGTCTAGTAACGTCTGGGCAATAGAATTAATAAAATACACTTCCACGTACCTGTTCGTGTTTTCTGGAAGTTCAGAAGTTCAATAAATCAATAAGCTGCCAAGACAGTTTACAAAACCAACTCACTTTATCTACAAGGTTAGGTTATCTTGTTTAATAATGGGCGCCACACAGGTTTATTTCGGGAAAATCCCGTGGAAAACCCATTAATAGAATCAAATAATAATTTAAAAAAATTGAAATCGTGTTTATTGCCCTTATGGCAATGCAATTCAACAATATTTAATCGCAACTAAACGTTGTTTTGATTCTTCTGAATGAATTATTTATCTGTTTTTTAGAAATAAATTAAGTCAAGTTATGCTGCTAATAATTGGGTTTTATTTGTACCCTTGATAGTGAATTCAAACAAATATAATTAAAAGAATACATTGATGTACAATTGCAAATATTTTGTTACACACCCTATATGACTGGCTCAGAGCATAAACAATTATTCTGGTTAAGTCCAGATACTCTTTACTTTAAACATTAATATTATTTATATCTCAGGCGTAAGTTCTTTGAAACACAAAAAAGAATGCTCATGCCTACACAATAGCTAATTATTTTCTAATATAATATCGACTAGTAATGCCTTTCAGTTTACTAATATAAAAATCGAACCTATTTTATAGGTTAGGCGTTCGTTACGCTTGATTCATTATTTACAAAGTTATATGGTGAGATCACTTATGACTAACATCCAACTTAAATAGGATTGACAAATCCATTAAATAAATTCAGACATGGTGTAGTACAGAAAATGTTTCAGTGTTATGCGTCAGTACAGATTTGTTTACCAAAACATATAGGTTATTGCACTCAGTGTAATGGAATAAATTGTCACACAGTTACCTTTGTGTTTTTAATCTTTCGATTAAAATTCAATTAAACACATCAATGGTCGGATTGTAATGACCATTGTTATTCACTACACACGCACTTGAACAGAGAATATTGGTCCGCTTCTGACTAAAAAGGACCTTATATGATACTATTTAATTATTTCTTCTGTTCGTTATTTTCCCGCACTAAATAAAATAATACTGCACTTAGATGCACTGATTCTATGTAGAGTATCTTGTAGTTACTTTTTGTCGTTGCCGAAATGATTCCATCGATGCACTATTACAATGAAGCTATCAGTTAGTAGAAATTTTGATGAGACGAGCATACCTGCCGCTCCGGATGAACGTTAAAAAAGTCTAACGGTAATAAGCCGCTCTTCTTTATATACCCATGGTTTGATCAGCCTTAGGCGATTGTTTTCCTTATTAATCTATTTTCTGATTGGCTTAGCCAGGCGTTACGAAAGTGACGTATTGTCTTTCCAACTGTCACTAACGGTTTTTTAACCGACTTTCGCCCGAATGATTGACAGCCGTCGTTGTTGTTAGTGTTGATAAACCGATTTCTTATTCATTATGTGCAAATGATGCTAACGCCTGTCACGCACTTATTATAGTTGCGATCGGGGTCGTATCACTATCAAATTAAAGGATATTTTTTCCTCTTCAATTTGATATAGTTTGACACTGGTTTATTTACACTTTCACTGACATTTTTTAATAAACAATGTTCAGGTATATGGCTTCGCGCTGTCATCTGCTAATCAAAGCCGGCGATTACTCTCTCTTATCAATATTGTTTGTGTTCCACATCGCGTTTTTTCACTTAAACGTCTATGTTAGAACACTATCATATCCGTCCTGATATTTATTTACTGAATATTATGATTAAACCTACCTTAACTTATACATTGCTATGAACTATACTTACTCACTATGACATTTTGTTTCACATTATTTTGCTCCATGCTATTAATTAACAATTGAACTATTAATTGTATAACATATTAATAATGCTTATCGCTAAGTCTGGCACAAAGATTGTTCAGTGTATGTGATTTACACTCATAGTACTTTCTACTAATCACCTTACTGATGATTGTTTGTTTTAGGCATTGCTGAGGCATACCGTTTGTATCGGATTTATGCCTTAATAATGTTTATTAGTTCACATTTCGGTACCTTGATGAGGTAGCTTATTTATATAAGGTTCCCTCTTACAAACATTTTTACTTGTCATAAGCACATTTGAGACTGTAATACAGCTTCAATCTCATATTGTGGCCATAGCTAATCTTAGTCCTTGGCATTAATAGTTACTAGTCATAGTTGATTTATTCTCAGCCAAATGCTGATGCTGATATCCCATTATTCGGATTCTTATTTAATTATTTTTATTAACACGTCACATTTCATTTAAGTTATTCACTGACTCGCTTGACAGCTTAAAGTGAATTTAATTTGTCCATTAGTTTGTGTCAGTTATAGTATGGTTGTAGTGTCAAGCAGTGTTTAGGTTTACTGCTTCTTGTGGCACTTCTTCTTCTTTCTTCTTCAATGGTTCCTCTCTTCTTGGCTACTCTTATCATTATATTATCTATTTACATTGCTGTTATGTATTTATTAAATCTAAGGGCATATGTCTAGGTTATGTAACACCTGGTCATGTTACAATATACACGAAAATAACTTTAAATATACTGGAAATTCCAGCACTACACAAATCTACAAGTAGATACACAATTATACACACAATAGAAAAGTAGATTACACAATTATGTAATTACACACATGCAGACAAGTAGAGGCACATTACACAATACCCTAGAAAAATCAAGTGATAGTTATAGCACCTTTGTTTACATCCCTTATGAGACAAAAATACAAGAGGGGTCAATTGCAAGGAGGAGTTACTTTACAAATGATTACAGTTGTTAACATTTATTGTTGTCTCTGGTATTATTTGGGAAGCATTATTTCAGACGATGGAACAACAAAAAATGACATCAAAAATATGATACAATACGGAAAAAAGGCTATTCGTTTGTAAACTCATTACATTGGTCGAACAAAATGAAACTTCAAACTAAACTGACAATCTACACAACTATTGTCGAGCCCACTTTTAACTTATGGCTGCGAATGCTGGCAACTTTCAGATAAAGGGAAAAAGATGGTAGAAACTGTGGAAATGGACTTCTTACAAAGAGCGTGTCATATTTCTAGAATGCAACACGTTAGAAACACAGATATAAGAAGGAAAACATGGCACATATTTACAACAGCAGAAAGAATAGAATCCAGACAGTTGCTATGGTATGGTCACGTAATGAGGATGGAGGAGAAACGATGGCAAAATAAAACATCGACTTCAACACCACAAAACAGGAGAAGAAAAGGAAGACTGACAACACAATGGAGAAAAGGAATTAGGAAAAGCATGAGAGATCGAGCTATTGAAGATGATGACTGGAAGGATAGGAAGAAATGGTGATCGAAATGCGGGATGCGGCATAGACTGTAGGATCCCCACTAAAAAAAATCAATGGTATTACCAAAAAATGCCGTCATGTAAGAATGTAGTACAGTATAATCCATAATCCTGGTGGGTTGGTAGTGGGTTTCAGATTATCAAAATGTTTCTTCTTCTTCTGATCTGGCGTTTACAGCCTTTCAGTGGGCTTTAGCCTCGTCAACAATACTCCTCCGTACTTCCCTGTTCTCCGCTCTTCCTCTCCACCCTCTGATTCCCATGCTAGCAAGATCTTCTGTTACGACACCATCCAACCATTTCATCCTTGGCCTGCCTCTATGTCTAGTAGTATATAATCTTCCCTTCAGCATTCTTTTAGGCATTTTTTCCTTAGACATTTTTTACACATGTTCCACCCAACGCAACCTCTGTGATTTGATGAATTTCACTATGTCTTTTCCATGCATGAGAGCACTGTTACTGTGTATTCTCCAACTGCCTTCTTCTCTTACTGAGCCATAAATTTTATGCAATATATCGTGGTCAAATGATTTTAAAGCAGTTTTGTCATTCCCTGTTAAAGTCCACATCACATCCATGTGTAACAACTGGTCGCACCAGAGAGTAATATACTTCAAGTTCTATACTTCTTGTAACAAGATGTTTTTTAAACACGTTAATACTTGCAAAATAGGTTTTACTTCCTGCCTGTATCCTTTCTCTTATACTCTTCCTAATGTTATTATCATTTGATACCAAGGCACCTAGAAAACAAAAGCAGGACACCCCTTTGAAAATCAAAATGTTAGCATTATCAAACATGTAAGAATCCTATAAAAATCACGCATGACTCACGAGATAGTGGACTCAATTAATAAAAACAAAAAATCTGTTAACATTAAAAACACACGATGAAAACAGAAATCCATTTGAAATAGATACTAGTAAGTCTTGAACGTTTACTAACTCGGGTCTGTTCTAAATACAAATAATTCCGTATAAAAGTAATTAACCAGAATTATTCATCTATTACACATATAAGATCATGTAACCTGTTGGGAACATAAAGAAGCTAATGTGACATCTCAAGCTATAATTTCTTTTGACATATAAAAAAAATCTGAAAAGGAAATAGTGCTTCTCTGCTAATAAGCCACTACTAAAATCTAAAATATCACATTAAAAATTAAATGTATTTTAAACCATTAAAAGAGACAAAAAGACATTTTGTAACTTGCAATAGTGAAATATGATCACTAAATAAAACAAATGAATAAGATTTAAGAAACTTGAACAGAGAATACTGAAACAATGGATCAATCTAAAAACAGGATGGTTCCACACGCGCGTTCACACACACACACACGCCTGTTCATGTATCTGAATAAATTCATCCATATGACTCCTATAAACTAGAGACCTACATTTAAATAAACTCATACATTACACATAAAAACTCAATAAACGTTATCAGAACCATACTACAGCAATTTCCAGAAACCTTCATGACGCATAAGCATTATGTCAAGGCAGGTACATTTTGCTTTCTCTATCAATTTTCCTCTCCTTGCTAGTGATAAATCTGCGTGGCTAATCCACATAATAAAGGGCTCAACAATAAGCTATAATTTTTAATGACAACATAATTTTCTATTTATCAGCATAGCGTATTCATTGGTGGCCACTGTGTGTCGAATAATAAATTATTGTTCTCTTGAAGTAACAGTTGACATTAAATTTGTACAAGGAGAAATGGTTTGCAGAAATCACAAATCAAATAAAAACCCAGCATTGCTTGCTTTTATTTTTATAAATACACTTACGTACTCTGGCAATACTGTTATGGTTTTATTTTTTCAACTGCTCCAGAAGTAAACAATTATGTAGTTCACTGAAAATTATTTTTAATAAACAGTTTTCTGAGATACAGTAACATTCAAAATTACATCTAAAAACCGGGCTATTAGGCCGTCGTTGGTTGCTATGAAACGCCATCAGTTGGCAACATTTCGATTCCCCCTTGGGAACCATCTTCAGGCCACCAAAAAGTGACAGAGCATAAGAAGATTCCCAAGGGGGAAACAAAATGTTGCCAACATGATGGTGTTTCACAGCAACTGACGACAGCCTAACAGCCCAGTTTTTAGATGTAATTTTGAGTACATTGACACCGGCAGTGCAAGCTTTAGACAGCAATATTGTTTTATTTTTGAATTTAAAATGTAATTCATTTCTATAATGATGACAGTTACCTTTCACCTTATCTCTCAAGCTTATAATTGTCAGACAATACACAAACTGAGCTTGAATTATTACAGTAGTCACTTTGAGCTATCCACTTTTTTATCAATGAAATATCTTTGAATAGGAAGAAGCTCTTTAATTTTACTTATATTGTAAGACAGTATTGTAACACTATGCCATTGTTACATATGAATTTATACATAAAATTCTTATTTGCTTTTATATAGATTATTTCCAAGCAATTGTAAATTGTGAACAATCTATCGATCCCTCCCTCTCTCGCTCACTCATATATACACACGCATACACACAACTATGGCCTACTAATTAAAATAAAAAAACCCTTCACATTTAAACTTGTACTTGTATGACTCATCATATTGACCTGTTAATAATTTTTGGAACTCATTATTTTTAATTAGTACAGTAATTTACATTAAGCATAGAAGAAAGTACAGCATATAGACTATGTGTGACACAACAGCACTAATATACTATTCATGGTACATGTGCCAAAATATTCATACTGAATTATAAGAATCGTAAAGGATCTAGTTATGGACCCACCATGGCCGGTATTACTCCCTCATTTAAACCGTTAACATCAACAATTATAACAACTGTTGTTAGTCATAATTAATTTTATATTTCACATCAATGTAGTTGTGTTATTGACATGTTTTTGCACATTGTTAAACAATGGCTACACGGACAGTGGAATGATGAAAACATAACAGCTGGGGTTGATGCATACTCATTGTGGCAATGCCAAGTTCGTGTGGACTAAAGTCATTTTCCTAACTGCTGGATAGTTGATTGGCTGCACAGAGTCAGTGCTACAGTTGTAAGAACACATTAGTAAATCAAAGCCTTCCGACTGTTATCCTTCTGGCTATGGCAGTTGCTTAGTTGTTTTTATACGCATTCTTAAGAGGAGTTAAAATGTGTTCTAAACTAGACCGTGAAAGAATGAGGCCATAAAAGTTAACAAGTTTTTAACTTGATTGAAAAATTAAAAGATTATAAACAACGGTGGAAAGAACACTTAGAAACAATTTCAGATTCCAGACTGGTCAAACAAGTCTGGAAATACAAACCTATAGGACACAGGTGTGTGGGTAGATCCAGGAAGAGATAGCTGGAGGATTTTTGAAGGTGGAACAGGCAGCACCTTGCCTATGTGAAGATGATGGTGATGAACTAATATCTGAATGTAGTTTAATTTTTTTTAATTTTGGGGTGCCAGGGCCCAAAAAATTGGGCAAAAGTTTGATAAATTGCAAATTACATGTGGGATATCAAATTTAGGAGAATTTTATCAAAAATTTGAATGTAGTGCAGTTTTTGAAATTTAAAAATTTCAAAACCCCAAGACCCAAAAATATAAAAAAATGTGAAAATTCAGCCTGGTGGTCAAACTAAAGGGAATTTTAACATGAATCCAATTGTTTAGAAGTTTTGCATTTATTGTATGGTTGCTTTAAAATTGTTTCTTTACTAAACAAAAAATAGTAGGATATTCAGGATTTTCATAATTTTTCTGATAACTGAAAATTTATCTAATACCAAAATTTATCCAACAATTAATGTACTTCAGTCAAACTAGAGAGCAAGTTCTGCAGCTCAGGGAGCTTCCTAGTATATAAACATTTTAAGATACTGTCCAGACGTATTATCTCTCTTGTCACTTGACTCAAGCATTACACAGCATTCTCATTTTCAGTCACATTGACTCATTTCTACAACATGGACATCTGTGATCTTTCAATCTGTACCCTCTTAATTATTTAGCAGGAAAGAAATAGAAATTACTAACAAAACTGAAATGTTATCAAAGAGCCATACACAACTTTATGTTAAATAGATTACTTACTTTTTTCATTAAATACCACGCACCCACTACAGAACAACAACCGAGACACACTACATCATGTGATGTGAACTTATAATTGATTATATCTTCTAGTTTTTCACCTTCACCCCTTGTAAATTGTAGATGAAATGGAATGTTTGGAATTGCCGCAGGAACTAATGAACTTATTAACGGGCTGAAACAGAAAACAAATATGCAAAATTAGTATACTATTTTTTGTTATTGTTTACCTATAATTCCAACCAGTGATTTGCCTCTAATTCTAAATACAGTTACATACACAAGCATACTCTACATTCTGTCCCTAAGTCAGTTCAAGTGGTTTCATCCTTTCTCATCTTCTCATTAAAGTGTAGCACAAGAGTTGAATTGTGTGACACTGTTACACCGATTGTCACACTTCATATTTAGCAATGGCATATTGGATTTCTGTGCCAACCTCAACCTAGTTATGAATCCATTTAATGTCACACTCGCACCCCTATTATACCCATGAAACCTTGTTCACATTTTTAGGCTGTAAGCTCTCATTCAAACAGTCACACCACATACATGTTTGGTGGCTAAGGTGTGCATAGAATGCAGCCAGGTTGTCAGATTCTGATAACCGGGGCCGACAAGCACAGTGCAGGTTGCCAGCTAGGTAGGGTTGTATAGTGAAGGCAGATTATAGGGCGCCAATAAAGTACAGATTCAGTCATAGTCATGTAGTTATTTAAACTACATTTTGTGTAGTTTAGCTTAAAACTGGAACAAAAAGACAGAAGTGGTGTCCACAAAATTAATCTCTTGTCAGCTTACATACAATATCCATTTCCTTTTACATCTTGGCTAAATAACACATACCTAGACTCAATATAAACATCCACTGTAGACATTAAAAATATAGTCTTTTAAATATTATGTTTAAATCATATTATTATGATGAAAACAAAATTCTATAACATTTTATATAAAAGTGATAAGAACAACACCTCACTTAGTTTATTTAAGGCAAATTACTATATAAAATCACTAATTACTGAATATGATCATCATAAAAATAGAAATAAATGGAACATAACAAGCAGATCACAAACACACTTGTTTGAGTTTGCCTGTTAATTAACTGGAGGTTGCTAAAAAGAACTTTAAATATACAGCTATTATGATTGTGTACCTGTTACACCACATAAACTAGGTGGTATGAAGTTCAAAAAGAGGTGTATTAGAAAAAAATGTAAACAAAATTTCAGACATTACTGAGCAGTTACAAAATTTATGACTAGTAAAACAATATCAATTTTACTTTAATCTTTAATTTAAATAATCAATTTTATCGTACTGCTCACAGTAAACAATGCCATTATTACCATTTTATGAATTTTCTTATTACACCTATTTTCAATTTAATTATCCAGTCCAACAGATATTACGACTGGTGACTTATTACGATATTAAAATGATCTTAATATAAAACGTACACATTTCAAACATGTTTTATATATAAAAAAAAAGAATAACAATATAGTCACATCAATTTCATAGCAACTAATCTGTAGTCAGCATCAGTGGAATAGCGAGGGGGTTGACAGTTAACCCCCCTCTGGAATAAAGAATAAAAAGAAAACATCAAAAAATTAAAAAGTGTTAAAATGTAGCTTGAGGGTGTAAAATAGATTCATGTCAACATTGGTAGTTTGGTGGTTGAGGGTAGTTCAAAATTTCATTTATTTTTGGAGTTATCATAGGCATATAACAGAAAAATTTGGAATATAACATCAACATCATCGGCAATGTTTAATTAAACACAGTTCATCTACCTAAACCAGTCCAATTCCTCAAACAGTAAGAGGATAAAAGGAAATTAAAAGTAACAGAAATGAACGAATAAAGGAGGAGAAAGAACCCTAAATTAACAGCATATTTTCCTTAAACCCTGTTTAATAAAAATAATCATGTTTTGTGGGGAGGTATCTGTAATGCAAAAAACCAAGGGGACCCACAAAATAAGAACCTTTAGTACATAAAAGCCAAAATAAATATAATTAATTTACAATCTAAAACCCCTGAAGTACAATACAGAAACCAAACTAAAAAAACCATTGTACAATAGTACAATACAGAAACCAAACTAAAAAAACCATTGTACAATAGTTTTAAGTAAACATTGTTAATAACATTAAGTTGTAAATGTGATGTGATGACGGAAGGGTAATTGTCAATAGTCAGACAAGAACAACTAGATGGTCTAGTTAAATTCTTCTCATGACAACAAACATAGTGTAAAACTCAGTAAAACTCAGTGGAAGTGACATGTGAAGATGCACTACAAGGTGTAGTGTATTCGAACGAATGTAATTGATAATAAGCAATTACATTAAAATGGAATAATAGTGAGATTAATTATAAAAGTGAAATGGTGAGTAAACAAACCAAAATATAATCAATCATAATCAGGTTAACAATACCAGTGTAAGTGTGAACATGCATCAACATGGACAAAACACATGATAACACAAATGTATTCAAAACCTACTATCACAAATTAAGTGGTAATGAAAGTATAATAGAGCTAAACTTTAACATTGATAATTAATTTTTCCCCACACCCCTGAACACATTAGAATATTACTATGAAAGTGAAGAACAATTGTCATTTCATGGTAATCACAAAAGTGAATAAAAACATTCATAAAAGAATGATAAATGAACCTAGTTAGAAATAACTAAACATTAGAAAGGTAGAACGAGTTGAAAGGAGTTTGTTTTGTTATTATGTTAATTAATTATATAGAGTTCCCAATGTTGTGGGTTAACTAATGCAAACTTCGTTTAAAAGTTGAATTTTATGTTAGGTATTAAATAGTATATAAGTCATGGAACCATGATTCCAAGTTAAAATGTTTATAATTTGTCTTAGAGTAATTAGAGGCTGAGAAAAGATATAATTCAAATGTAATAAAACAGTTAAGCATTAGTAGTATTGTGCCGGTGTTTGTATAACCCGGCAATTGAAGGTATTATAAATTCTGTTTTAATATAAACGCGAGTATCAGTGTCGGTTAACTGCGATATTTGGATGGCCCTGGGATACTGCGCGCGCCATCTCGCGTCGAATGTTGCTGGTTGTTGCATTGTAACTGCATTCAGTTCGGCACCGGCTCTCATAGAATCTACAGGCTCCCAACCTCGGACAGACAATAATTGAGTAGTTTTCTTCTCAACCTGATGGCAAGCTAAATTTTCGAGACTTCCCGGGTTCTCGCTGCCAGTCGGAGATTTGGTCTCGGCTGGTGTACCGACACCTTCACCAGCCATGAGCCATCCAACACTCACCTGTTCTGAGGAGGGAGCTTGCTGACCAGCTGTAAGATGCATACTACTCATGCTATTAAAGGTGATATAAACTCTTATTTATTTTTCGTTGGCCTGGCCCACTGCTCGTCTGTGTTACAAATCGTTTACCTTTTTTTTTAAAACCATGTGCTTACGCTGCTAGACAGTCCGATCAGGGGTGTGTCAACTGGACATTCATTATGAACATTATTTGAACTATTATAATATTACTCCATAACTCTAACGTACTATGATTGTAATTGTGTGCTGCACTGGGGGAGCGTGTCAGAGCTTTTTACTCCTTTATATATTTTTTTATGTACAAAGGCCTTAGAGTCATTAAACTTTCAATCTAAATTTAAGTCATGTGTTTATTGGTTCTGTTCCGGCTGGTTCAGGACGGGGTTCATATATTATTCTTATTTTGGTTTAACATTTAAGGGGCTGGGGGTTTTGTTTTTCAGGCTGTTTTCGGGTGTAAAATTTACATAGTTTTTTTTCAAGTTAGGCACACGTTGATACAGTTTCATGCAGGTCTGATACCTGTCTCATATAGTCTGACACATGCTGGCACCCTTCCAGAGTTGCTAGAATACAACATGCTGTTATTGTAAAATTATTTATGCATAGATGTCTGACTAAAAAAAAAGTTATTGTTTTTGTGGGCATATACTAATAATTTTGAGATTATAAAAGCATACTGATGCTACTGATTATTGTAACTTAGGTTCTGACTTGCTTGCTGGACCTGTCTGTTGAATTAAATCATTATCATTAAAGAACGAATTCCTGATACAGGGATACATATATTTGTAACACAACAATTAACGTTGGAAAATTATGCCAATTGTTTAAACTTAGGTGATAAGGGTTTTTACCACTGGTATACAGTTCAAAAAAAAAAACTTAGAGTTTTTCATATACTTATAAGGTGCAATTTATTAGATGTTATATATTCATATGGGCTGCCAGGCCACTTTTATCTTGCAGTTATTAGTCATTATCATCCTTTCGGTTAAAAAAAATTTTTTTTTGGGTTTCATTTTAATGGAGTAAATGGGTTGTGGTTTTAAATGATTAAATTCCAACTGTGGCTGGAAATTTAAATTTTATGATTGCAAGTTTTGGGGCTTTATCGAATATACAGGCTGGCTGCCAGGTGATTTAGTGTGATGATGTTATATGTATATGTTATTCTATGTTTCAATATGTGATGTTAATGTTAAGTGTTATTTAGGGGGGGGATTTATATAATTTAAAGGAACCAAATTGATAGATGTATATAGGGGATGAATTAATAGGGGTTTATAGAAACTGAATTGTTAACAGGATGACACTACTTATTTATCATTTATACTGTTATTTATTGCTGATTGTTATACTTGTGCATGTAATGAATTATGGGGCAACAATAAAAATTGTTATTGTTGATTAACAGCTGAGTTTAATTGCAAGTCCCGTCATCTGGACCCAACGCATTTTTGGCTTCTCTAGGCTCTTGCCTAGTTTTAAATAACTAGTGGCCTCTCTTTCAAAAAAACATACAAAAAAAGGATTTTTTTTTATAAAGCATAAAAATGAAAGAGGGGTTACAGTATGTAACAAGGGTCCTAACAAAAAAAAAAGATTAATGAACTAAAATGTAACATAGAAATTAATGTGAAACCATGATATAGGCCACTGCTAAATTCAACCAACTATTGTCAAAATTGATAATAGAAAACCAAATAATGTAAATTGGTATCAAACAACAGATTTAACAAATAAGCTATCTTTCAGGACTGTAAACATATTTTTTGGAATATCAGAAGGTGCTAAACAATGTTTCAGAAAATGTTAAACTGAACAAAAAGCATGACCTAGGCAGAAAGGTTGAATATTAAAAATAGTAGTAAAGTCAATTGACAAAAAACAAATCAATGTTAATTAACAAAAACAAGTCATGATTATTAAGTGGATGTTCTTTTTTAGTAATGATACAATGTAATAAGAAACTTAAAGAAGTTTGACATGATTTTGTGAAAATCAGATACCTAAAGGGTCTATAAACCGAGTTTTTGTAAATGTAAAAACTTACCTATTAAGTAACATAAATATGGCAAAAGGGATATCAAATTGTTTGTAATTCAGTAAGGAATACAACTATATAAATCAAATTAAGCGAAATTAGTTAATAATTAGGGCGTAACTTGTACTGGAAGGTAAAACATCAGTTATTTGAAATAATACAAAATCCCATAATCCCAAGTTTAGCAGAATCAACCAATCAGAAATTAGAAAAATTGGTCAAAAATTCGTTGAAGGGAGAAGAGGAACGAATTACTCAATTGTTACATCTGAAAGTGAAAACATTAACTCCGTATAACCGAGAGAAAAAATATATTTGGAATCAATTCTGAGCTGACCAAAAGTAAACCAAATATTTTTTAACAAGAAAAATTTTAAAACCAAGAGGAAATAAATGCAAGTTAACAGAAAATATCATATCAAGAACAGAAAAATTACAGGCAGCAGCAAGGAGTGTGGACAAACGAACGAGCCAGACTGCGTAACCTGCGAACAATACATCTAACCGGTCGAAGCTGAAATCGATTACCGCAACAAGGCGGTTTTTACCCTTCCAGGATAAACTTTTCTTTACAATTCTTTTTAAATAACCAAAGTCAAATAAACACTAATATTTTGGTAACTATAAATAGGTCTATTCTCATCTATTTACGCATCGATAAAACGTAACATTACAGATGGTGCCCAACGTGGGGCTGAAATTAGGGGAAATTACTGATCCTAGCGAAATTATTAGCGGTACAGGGAACCTAATTTTAGCTGGCGACTGCTATAAGTTCAGAGATGCACACATGAGGTCGTTCGAAGAAGAGGACACGGGACCCGGAGACAGAAGAAGGTAAGCAGGAACGTGAAACAGAAACAAAGACAGTGAAACGGAACAACAGGCGGGTGACAAGGAGGAAGCCAGAGGAGGCCTGGATTTGCAAATAATGGAACAAATGCTAAAGCGATTGAGTGAAGATTTAATAAAAAAAATGAATGATAATAAGGAAGAAGCTAACGAAAACTCAAGGAAACAAAACGAGGCTTTGAGTGAAAATTTTAGAAAACAAAACGAAAAGTTTGACCGAAATGAAGAAAGTTTAAGACAAATAAACGAGAAAATAGATAGTACAAATGAGAGTACTAAGGAAGACTTTAGGAAAATAAACGAGAAAATTGAGAGCTCCAACAAAGAGTTGAGAGAAATTATCAATGGACAAAAGAGAGATTTAAAACAAATTGATGAGAAAATTGAAAATATCAACGAGACACTTGGCAAAAGGGTAGAGGAATATAATGAAGAAAGAAAGCAACAAACAACCGAACTAGTCGAAAAGGTGGAACAAAACAAAGAAACAACTGTACAGGCCAGGGCGGAATTAGACGCCAGAATAGACCAAGCAGATAACATCAACTAAGTTAGGATAGCAGAGGTACGGCAGAAAACACAGGAAAGGTTAGGCGAACTACAAACTGACACCGCAGGAAAAATAGAACGGGTTAGCGAGGAAATGAACCAACTGAAGAACCAAATGAATAATAATAAAGAAAGAATGATAATCTACAAGAAGTACAATTGAAGAACCTGATGGAAGATCTCGAAGGAATGAAGTACAGACCAGTCTGCAGCGTTCAACATACAATGCAAGACAACACATCAGGGAAAAAAGAACTAATAAAAACATGAGAAGAATGGGAGATGGTGAAGAATGGACTCGTTAATGTATTTAATCTCCCAATTACAGACCATAAAGAAATCATGAATTTCAAAGAATATAGGAGGAGTTCAAAGAAAATTTTAGAGATGACTCACAATAAAACAGTGAGTAAAAACTTCAGAAAATCTATATTTAAATGGAATATACCACAAATGGAAATGTATAACAAAATGTCAGTAAGATCATCAATAATGAATATACCATTAAAGTATTCATTTAGTAAAATACATGATAAAGCAATTCAAGTAGGCCTTGAAACAAGTGAAGATTTTACAACAGAAAAATCAGAACACAAGGTAGTATCGAGAGAAGGACAGAAATAATTCCGAACACCTTAGTAATCCGAGGAAGAAGAGTAACTGAGTTTATGGACCACGGATAAACCAAATGAAAATACCATCGAAAAAAAAGGGGACTGATTTTTTGATTACCAACAAGGCAAACCATTTGAGAAATGAAGGGGATACAATTTGCCTTCAACTCAGCATATCATGAAGGACATAAATCGACACCCTTTGATTTGTTGTATAAATATAAACCAATCACCGAATATCCACCAAGTGGAAAATACATGAATTGTTACTCCACAAAATCAGTGGTAAAAATATAAAAAAGATATGGAACGAAGCTCGCGCTAACTTAAGAGTGAACTTGAGAAAATCGAGAAAATATCACGAGCGGGATAGTAAAGAAATAAAGTATCAAGTCGGAGACTTAGTGATGTACAAAACTCACCCGATGAGTAGTGCAGTTGATAAGACCACCTCCAAATTATCTTACCAATGGTGTGGCCCTTACAAAATTTACAGATACTTAACTCCCGTAACCGCAGCACTGTGTGAACCCACTACGAACAATTATGTACGTAGAAGTCATGTTTCCCAGATTATTATCACGGAAATAAACATGCTAGTGAGCAAGAAAAGAAACGAAGTAGAGAAGGATAGATGTATTAAAACGTATATTTGCTATATTGTAATTGAGTCACTACTTAATTACCAAGTCGTATAAATAGGAATGAGGCCTGATCAACCTTAAATCCTGTTCACCAAGAAAGAATAAGCAAAGTGAGAAGTCAGCTGACACAAAATATAAGTAACGTTACATTACAAGTACTTTAATAAAATGATTCGTCAACGACGATTCAACGAAACCCTTGAAAGAGAAAAGGAAACACAGTAATGATGTGAAACATACTCTGTGAAGAGTAACTCCATGAAAAGAGTAGCAAAAAGCTAAACAGAAAAAACCGGTAGTAGTCTTAAGTAGTAGAATTAAGATGAATTTTGTTTATTCTATACATTTTATGAACTTTGATTTTTTATGTATTTTAAGTATTAGTTAATATGGTATTGTATCTCTTGTTAATAGTAAATAGTAAATTGAGAGTGATTCATGTACCTCACGAGGAAATTGCTTAAAGAGAGAAAGGAATTTCACACGGAAATTCCAAGCTAACTCCCAGTGCAATTCCAATCTATTTCCCCGTTGAAAACACGTCGGTCCCTGACCCTGTGTCTTCTTTAAGTGGAGGAGTATGTGACGATTTAAGATGCCTAAATCCCACAATAAAAAAAAAAAAATTAAAAATTATAATACTAAAATAATTTAATAAGGTACTGATGCACGCTTTCTCCATGCCCCAAACCGGTAGTAACATGCCGATTTGCCAATGTATCAGTTAATAAAATTAGATTTAAGAAACCCAATAAATCTATAACGACCTCGCGTTAAATAAAAGAAAAATAAAAGTATAGAGTGATGTAATCAAATTGTAAGCTAATTAAAGGAAAATAATTAATAATAATTGAGAACTATTTTTCGCGCTGAGAAACTACCCGCGCGTGGACAGCCCCATTACCTCTATAGATAGTTAGTTAGTTAGTTAGTTCAGTTGAATCAGAGACTGCGCTGCTGATACAGCGTACAGAAAGTTATGTTGACAATATAAAACATGTAGACTAGGTAAAGCTTGTGTAATTGCCTAATGATGTAAATGTTGTAAATGACTTGAGTGTGCGACAATGACATCTCTATAATTAAATAACATCACCTAAATGTGATGTTAAACTTTTAAAATGTAACTGTTAACCATAAGCAGTATGTGCGGTACAACAATGTGAACACCAGTAAAAGTTACCACCAAGAAACAGACCACAAGAATCTACAGGAGAGACAGAGTACTCATCTTTAAAAAATGACACCAAACTTCACCAACACATGATAGACCGAAGATCTCCCAGACACCCTGCACAACAGACAGAAGCGCCGATTCGCCGAGGATATGTTACACACAGGTGACACGGAAGTTCTACTTCCGTGGTTCAAAACTTAACTTACATTACATATATGAAAGACATTTAAATAACAAAATAAGAGTAAAATAAAACACAAAAGACTGACCTAATTACTATAAAATTGTAATTTCCTAATATGTAATAAGATGTGTTAAGTTTAACGAGTTTAATGAGTATAACACTCTAAAGTTAAATAAGCTCATTCTTCAGATGGCACAAAATAAAGATTATTATTTGTAATATTATAAATAGGAACAAACAACTTGGATTCGAGGGCAGTACATGCTATGTTCACCCATGACTTACACTAATTTCAATTGTACGAAATGTGAAAATATTTTTGTCTTTAGTATACACATTACTAATCTTCTTCTGTGATGTTAAAACAGTATGTAATAAAGAGATGTCATGGTCCAAAAAGGTGAGTGAATAAATCTACAAACCCCTGTCTAAATTCCTGAATTCACAGGATCATATTTAGCGTTTGTTTATATTTCAGTTAATTATGAGTTTGTTAATATTATGGCAGCCTGTTTAATTGACTTGAGCCAATTAACCAGGTTCCCGATATTATAACGTTAAGACGTTATAAGGGGAGCTGCTGGGAGGCAAAATATAGAAATTAAAAATGTTAAGAAGACAACAGGATTCCGAGGGTGTTTAAAGTAACACAATAGTTACCATTTTTACAGAGTGTAGAAAGCTACGGCGCCACTCAAAAATTATTATTATTATGGGCAGGGGCCAACAAGCACTGTACCATGCACGGGTGAGGAATAGGTCAGCATAGTGCCACTCACAGCCAATATACAGTCTGTAGGAAACAATCCCATTGTTATCAGCTGCAAAGTCGATCTAGACAATACACTGCCTACCTCTATTGTCTAATACCAAGCGTGTGACCCCCTTGCCCAGTAACAACATATGGTTAAAATATTTTACGTCTGTGTGAAAATTCTTCTCTCTCTCTGAGGCGAGATTCGATTCTCTCGTATCGTCTATTTGTAAATATCTCTCATGTATTTAAATTTTACTAAACCTAAAGATAGGAAAATAGAGTGTTTAGTAAAAGTAGAATAAGTAGTGTATAAGACTTAGCATCTTAAGAGCATGGCTCAATTCAATCCAGATTTATTGTTAAAAGATGAATTATGCTATGAAGCACTGTTGCACGGACTACCTTACGCGAACGTAACGGTCGCGGAACTACACAAAACGTTACGCGAAAGTAGACAAGATACACCCACACAGTTAAGTCGATTAAGCGAAATAGATCTCGATAGCGAAAGAGAAACATGTTATGCGAAGTATAGGGAACTGACAGCAATATCACAATCTCTGCACGATGAGAAGTCATCCGCTATAATCTTACGTACCACCCAGAGAATAGAGCATTTAACCCGTCGGATAAATAATTTATTAAACTGGCCCAGTGTTACTGTAATTCCCCATGATGTGCAAAAATTTGCTGACGAAGCATTACAGCAATTACCCACAATAATAAGATAATTACGTAGAAAGTCTAACTCATTTAAAATGGAGGAAATTGAAGAAGCTCTGACTAAATTATATATCTCCCCAGTTCAATCACCTACCCTAGAACAGCGATCCACTATCGTGAATTTCGATTCCCCCCCGGTATCGAGGATAGAACCAAGTAATGATCAGTTGTTGAATAGCAACGTGAATACCCTACCGATAGCTGGAGGAGCATCACTTCCAAATGCCCACCACAATCTCATCAATAATTATGCGTTACCACCCTCAGCGATGACAAATCAAGTATCGGGACATCCTAGAATAACATCTCACGTAAACTTTAGTGCGGACCTCTATGGAAAGATAACTCACCCTGTAGAAAAAATTTTATCAGAAATCCCATACACGGATGGATTGAGTATCACCAAACTATTAGCTTTTATAAAATTCCTGCTACAAATAAAAGATTTACAGCAACTAAGTGATCGCGAAATATTACAAGTCCTTCTGCCAAAAGGTAGACCACCATTAAAGGACCGTGTACAGGTGTCATTAAGTTCACAACATCCAGTAGAAGAACTCCATACAACTCTGATAAGACATTTTATTCCAATGGGAATTTATGAAGAGCTGAAACGAAACACCGTACTTCGAGTACAAGGAGCTCACGAGAGACTCACCCACTATATCTCTGAAATAAGGGAAGCTTCCTTATTACTGCAAGTAAACTGGAGCAAACATCAGTTAGTAGAAACAATCTTGGTAGGATTATCCCTGGAAGAGAGATCTCGCTTAGCACTTATAAATAAACCCAACACCTTCGCAGAATTAGAACAATGCTGTATCCACTCATCCAACGTATGGTATTCCGATCAGAACCGACGTGCGTTACTCCCCCAGACACAACGTAGAAATGAAACACAACCCCTGGTATCAGATACAAGAACACACCGCGATAGGCGACCATTTCGAATTCCTGAAACTTCACACTACCAAGCTAAATCGAATCATCAACTGAAACCTCAACAGAATACAAGTGATACCGACAGTAGAGAAAAAAGATGTTATAACTGCGGGAAATTAGGACACATCAGTAGATACTGTAAACAGAAACAGCACTACCAAAAACCTTCTTATTCAAAAAACATGTAAGGCAGGGAGATCCAAAATCCTGTGTCTTCCGCAGCATCGTGAAAATAGGTAAAATCCCAAAGTACAAAAAAGAAGAAAAAAAAAATTAGACCCCTACGTAGAGAAATTTATCGATAAATGCAACTCAATTACGACATGCAAGTCCAGTATGTGTCAATTAGCATACATACAAGTAGACCTTGGCGTTACTACCAAACTAGGATTAATTGATTCTGGATCGACACGGAGCTTAATCAGCCAACAGCTAGCAGATACATTAGCTAAACACAATCTTGTTAAACGTAGTCAACCGGTGAAAATAAAATGCGCTACCGCTAACAAACAAAACTTAATCATAAAACTCAGCGTTACGATTAAACTAAAAATTAAAAATTTAACGTGGTATTTTCCAGTGTTAGTATATGATGGATTAGGACCAAACTTAATATTAGGAGCGGACTTTATCAGTAAAACAGGTATAATTCTTGACATGTACGATAAGCAGTATTATTTTAGATTCGACCGTACTCGAAAATATACTTTTGATTATGAAATAAACAACAGTGGAAATATGGAAACTTCTGCAACGCAGCTAGAACACCACGAGTCTGCATTAGATCATTTAGAAAGTAAAGATAGACTGAAAATACAGAAACTAATAAAAGAATTTTCCACCGTCCTCACCCCAAAGATAGGATTAACAAATCTTATAGAGTACAAGATCAACCTGAGTGACAACAAAGTAATACGACTGCACCCATACAACTTATCTCCACCAAAAATGAAAATAATGAGAAATCAAATCAATAAATTGTTATAACAACAAGTCATAGAACCTTCCACTTCACCGTATTCATCACCTGCGTTTTTAGTACCTAAAGGCACCGATAAACATAGATTAGTTGTGGACTATAGACAATTAAATAAAAGAATAGAATTCGAGTCCATACCACTCCCCGACATCCACAGCGTCTTCCATTACTTTACAAAAGCTAAAGTTTTCACCATAATGGACCTCAATCAGGCATTTCATCAAATACCGCTATCGGAAGATGGGTATTGAGATTAAATTGTTACAAGTTTAAGGTACAACACATTCGTGGCACCCAAAATGTAGTTGCCGATACGCTGTCCTGTATGTTCCAGCCGCCTAATAAAATATCTGAAAATAAGGAAAGTGGTGAAACATCGATAATCAATACGCTAATTACTGCATTCCCACTGGCATTTACTGAAATAGCTCAGTATCAACAACAAGACCCGTATTTAAATAAAATAATAGAACAGTTAGATAAAGGAAATACAGTAGGACCTCTGTATATCGAACTTCTGTATATCGAAAATCTCCATTTATCGAATTTTTTTTAAGTCCCGTGAAATTTCAATATAAAATAATTTCCATATATCGAAAAAAATTTCTATATATCGAACTTTGTAACTTCAGAAATGAGGGGAAAATTATCTGTGATTCCACACTGACTAAAAATGAAACCTGTTAGACCGGTCTGGATTAGTCAGTTGATCACGTGACACTCACTCACTCCCTCAATCTACAACAATCAGTGGCGGTTTCTTAATTGGTGCACATGAGCACGTGAACCCCCTACATAAATAAATATAAATTAATTAATTTTAACAAACACTAAATAAACGGGAAATAATTTGGTTTAGTTTTATGATGCAATAACAAAATGCTCGTTCTGGTAAACCAGTCGTGCAGTCGACGCAGTGTAAGGTGTGCGCACAGCTCTGTACGTGCGCTGCTGGATCAAATGAGAGCGGTGACGTGTGCGGCATTGGCGCGGTGGTGGGGGCAAACCTCTCCCATGTAAAGAATGTGCGCACATTCGGTTTGTGAACCAGTGCTGTTCTAGCCATTGTAGGCGTCACGTTACTCGCTCTCCCAGTGTCGCTCGCGCCCAGTGCAGTTGTGTTTGTGTTGTGTTAATGTTGGTGATCGATTAGCAATGGCTGCTACCCCTGTGTCTGTGTTAAAAGAAACAATTTTTTCAAGTATTTCATTAGAAAAGAAACTCGAAATAAAACAACGTGGTCGTCCGACCCCAAAGCTTAATATCGTACAAGCGACCCAAAGGTAAAGATAGAGATTTCAAAAGGGAATTTAAAGAAACTTTATATGAAAAGACTTCTTGGCTCTGCGGTTGTGAAGCTACAAATAAACTATATTGTTTCCCTTGTCTGCTATTTGCAAAACAAAGCTCTGAAAACTTAAACTGGATTAAGTATGGTGTGAATGATTTAGGTCATTTACTCTCGAAAATTAAAAAACATGAATGTTCTCAAACTCATTTGAACTCTTTGCTAGAGTTTAACTTGCTTGGTAAAGTCGACATACGTCAGCAGTTGAACAGCGCTTATCGGAGGAATGTAAAAGAACATAATGAAAAAGTAGAGAAAAATTGTTATGCATTATCAAAAATAATTGACTGCATTAAATTTTGCGGCGCTTTTGAACTGGCACTTTGGGGACACAGGGAAGGAGATGATTCTTCAAATCCTGGGATTTTTCGAGGCTTAGTGGATTTTGCTGCTCAGATTGATGCCTCACTAAGAGAACACTTACGTGATGCAACCGTTTTTAAAGGAACATCAAAAGAAATTCAAAACGACCTGCTCGATTGTATGCTTCTTGTTTGCCAGGAAAAGATTAAGGAGGAAATAAAATTTGCAGATTTCTTCTCTGTAATCGCTGATGAGACCACAGATGTTAGTTTGACATTTCAATTAGCTATTGTTTTTCGCTACTTATTACCTAATGGAGAACCAGTGGAAAGATTTTGGGGGTTTATACATCCCCCCGGACACGACTCAGACTCGATCGCTGGATGCATTCTTGGCGCCCTAAAAAATGTTGTTGATAAGCCGCAAAAGATGCCTTAGCCATGTTATCAATAGAGAAACATCTCATCATTCGGTAGTACTGTACGTTATTAAGGAGTAAGGTTAACTCAGTTTCAGTCAGTCTTTATTTTTGTTTTGAGTTTATTTTTTATTTTTTCTTGAGTTCACGAGAACGTAAATGCTGTAACGTCAAAACGAAAATCTTTGAGTGTTGCAGAAAAGGTGGCATTATTAAAAGATGTGGATACTGGAATGCGAAAAAAGACGTTGCGATAAAGTTTTTGATTCCGCCGAGTACATTGTCAACCATAATAAAGAATCGAGAATCTGTTTTAAAAACTCATGAAAATGTAGGAGCAGATAGAAAACGGTCTAAAACGTGCAAATATGATGACGTGGACGAAGCAGTTCTTAAATGGGTGACAATGGTGCGAGATAAAAACATGCCTGTCTCAGGACCGCTTATAAAGGAAAAGGCGGTAGAGTATGCTAAAGTGTTGGGGCACGAAGAGTTTCAACCAAGTTCTGGATGGTTGGACAAATTTAAGAAACGTCACAGCATTAAAGAAAAAGTTATTTCGGGAGAAAGTGGAAGTGTATCTGAAGCAGACTGTAACCAGTGGAAAACTACAACTTTAAGGTTAATTTTAGAAGAGTATGAACCAGATAATGTTTTTAACATGGATGAAACCGGACTTTTTTTCAGATGTTTACCAAATAAGACTCTAACCTTTAGAGACGATAAATGCTTCGGAAGTAAACATAGTAAAGAACGAATAACTGTTCTCGTGTGTGCCAATATGTCCGGAAAAGAAAAAAATAAACTGTTGGTGATCGGAAAAAGCAAGCAACCAAGATGTTTTAAAGGAGTGAAGTCTTTAGAAACCGACTACGAATAAAATAAAAAGTCGTGGATGACGAGTGAGATTTTTGAGAAATGGATAGTAAACTTTGACAAAAAACTGATAAGACAAAAAAGAAAAGTGGTTCTTTTTGTTGACAATTGTCCGGCACACCCTCCTTTTGTGGCAAAAAAGTTAACAAACATGAAGCTGGTTTTTTCCCTCCAAACACCACATCTAAACTACAACCTATGGACCAGGGAGTAATAAAAAATCTCAAAATGCTTTACCGAAAACAGATCCTCAAGAGGCTCATTTTTGCATTGGAAAACAACAAACCTATTGATGATGCGATTAATCTCAGACTGTGTATATCAGAGGTAACAAAGGTGTAGCAAAATTATGTAGCAGAATCAACAATACAGAATTGTTTTATAAAAGCTGGCTTCTCTCAAAATACTGTTGTGGAAGAAGTTACTGCACTGCCACAACTTGAGGATGTTGGAACCAGTTACAGTCAACTGGCGCAATAGATCAAGACATATCACTCGATGAATTTTTAAGCGTCGACGAAGATGTTATTGTTGCAGAATATTTAACGGACGATAACATTTTAAGTTCATTAAAAGATACTGAAGATTTAGGTGAAGACAATGAGGCAGAAGAAATTGAAGTTGTTAAACCTTCTAAGAAAGAAATGATGGCAGCATTTGAAACAATCCGTCGAGGTCTTCAATCGGAAGAATATGTGCCTGTTGATATTTTCCAGTTGCTCAACAAATGTGAACACTTTTATGAGGAATCTGCATCAAATTTGGTTCAGAAAGACATTCGAAATTATTTTACGACCAATTAATAAAATACAGTATTACTCATTTAACACGTAAGTTAAATACAAACAATTTTTTAAAGTAAATAAATAAATACTGTACACTAAATACTTTTTATTAAATAAATACAGTAATTTTTATGAAATAAATGCTTATGGTTTTCATTTATTTATTACCAAAATGTCGTTTTAATAGTACGTAGGCCTATACATGATTTTTTTAACAAATTCCAGTGCTTTTCCTAACCTACGAATAATAATAAGAAACAGGTTTCTGTATATCAAAATTTCTATATATCGAATTTTTTCTTAGGAACCATCAAATTCGATATACGGAGGTCCTACTGTAGTTCAGAGAAATATATATTGAGTAAGAGAGTATTATGTTACAAAGTAGCTAATGGAAAATCCTTGAGAATAATTGCCCCGGATATTATTAAACCAATGCTTATGGAATACTACCACTCATCCACCATTGGAGCACATATGGGAATAAATAATACTATACATCGTATTCGAAAAGAATATCATTGGGAAAATATGAACAGCGAGATAGCTAAATTCGTAAAACAGTGTAAATTGTGTGCACTGAGCAAGCCAGCGAGAAACAGCCACATAGGTAAATTAATCTCGGAGACTCCCACGACACCCTTTTCTAAAATTTACTTAGACTTTTCTGGCCCCTACCCACGTTCAAAATCAGGTAATACCATGCTACTCATTTGTGTAGACTCATTTACCAAATTCGTCTGGATGTATCCCATGCGACGAGCATTAGCATCTACCACAGTGAAGATTCTGCAAGATAGATTATTTAAAGACTTCGGTACACCAGTACATCTAGTGTCAGATAACGGACCCCAGTTTAAGTCCAAAGAATTCAAGGACATGTGTTTCAGACTAGGCATAGACCACATTACCGTTACAGAGTACCGTCCACAAGGTAATATAGCTGAAAGGTATTTGCGAAACCTAAAATCCGCTTTAATAGCCTACCATGCAAACGACCAAACATCTTGGGACCAGAACCTATCCTGGATACAATTTGCCTTCAACTCAGCTTATCATGAAGGACATAAATCGACACCCTTTGATTTGTTGTATAAATATAAACCAAATCACCCATTATCCACCAAGTGGAAAATACATGAATTGTTACCCCACGAAATCAGTGGTAAAAATATAAAAAAGATATGGAACGAAGCTCGCGCTAACTTAAGAGTGAACTTGAGAAAATCGAGAAAATATCACGAGCGGGATAGTAAAGAAATAAAGTAACAAGTCGGAGACTTAGTGATGTACAAAACTCACCCGACGAGTAGTGCAGTTGATAAGACCACCTCCAAATTATCTTACCGATGGTGTGGCCCTTACAAAATTTACAGATACTTAACTCCCGTAACTGCAGCACTGTGTGAACCCACTACGAACAATTATGTACGTAGAAGTCATGTTTCCCAGATTATTATCACGGAAATAAACATGCTAGTGAGCAAGAAAAGAAACGAAGTAGAGAAGGATAGATGTATTAAAACGTATATTTGCTATATTGTAATTGAGTCACTACTTAATTACCAAATCGTATAAATAGGAATGAGGCCTGATCAACCTTAGATCCTGTTCACCGAGAAAGAATAAGCAAAGTGAGAAGTCAGCTGACACAAAATATAAGTAACGTTACATTACAAGTACTTTAATAAAATGATTCGTCAACGACGATTCAACGAAACCCTTGAAAGAGAAAAGGAAACACAGTAATGATGTGAAACATACTCTGTGAAGAGTAACTCCATGAAAAGAGTAGCAAAAAGCTAAACAGAAAAAACCGGTAGTAGTCTTAAGTAGTAGAATTAAGATGAATTTTGTTTATTCTATATATTTTATGAACTTTGATTTTTTATGTCTTTTAAGTATTAGTTAATATGGTATTGTATCTCTTGTTAATAGTAAATAGTAAATTGAGAGTGATTCATGTACCTCACGAGGAAATTGCTTAAAGAGAGAAAGGAATTTCACACGGAAATTCCAAGCTAACTCCCAGTGCAATTCCAATCTATTTCCCCGTTGAAAACACATCGGTCCCTGACCCTGTGTCTTCTTTAAGTGGAGGAGTATGTGACGATTTAAGATGCCTAAATCCCACAATAAAAAAAAAATTAAAAATTATAATACTAAAATAATTTAATAAGGTACTGATGCACCCTTTCTCCATGCCCCAAACCGGTAGTAACATGCTGATTTGCCAACATATCAGTTAATAAAATTAGATTTAAGAAACCCAATAAATCCATAACAACCTCGTGTTAAATAAAAGAAAATTAAAAGTATAGAGTGATGTAATCAAATTGTAAGCTAATTAAAGGAAAATAATTAATAATAATTGAGAACTACTTTTCGCGCTGAGAAAATACCCGCGCGCGGACAGCCCCATTACCCTTATAAGCACTGTACCATGCACGGGTGAGGAATAGGTCAGCATAGTGCCACTCACAGCCAATATGCATTCACCGTGCCATTTAACGTTAGGGAGGAATGAATAACCCCAATCAAGAAATCAACCTGAACAGGAGATAAAGCAGAGGAAGAAATAAAAGAAACCCTAGAGTAAAGAAAAGTCAGTAGGTAAAAATCTATATAAGAAATAAAAAGCATGTCCTCAAATTTGCCCAGAGAAGCGAAGGGAAATCCAGCAGTAAGAAATAAATCCAGAAGGAGAGAACAAAGAATAATTAAACACAGTTCATCTACCTAAACCAGTCCAATTCCTCAAACAGTAAGAGGATAAAAGGAAATTAAAAGTAACAGAAATGAACGAATAAAGGAGGAGAAAGAACCCTAAATTAACAGCATATTTTCCTTAAACCCTGTTTAATAAAAATAATCATGTTTTGTGGGGAGGCATCAGTAATGCAAAAAACCAAGGGGACCCACAAAATAGGAACCTTTAGTACATAAAAGCCAAAATAAATATAATTAATTTACAATCTAAAACCCCTGAAGTACAATACAGAAACCAAACTAAAAAAACCATTGTACAATAGTACAATACAGAAACCAAACTAAAAAAAACTATTGTACAATAGTTTTAAGTAAACATTGTTAATAACATTAAGTTGTAAATGTGATGTGATGACGGAAGGGTAATTGTCAATAGTCAGACAAGAACAACTAGATGGTCTAGTTAAATTCTTCTCATGACAACAAACATAGTGTAAAAATCAGTGGAAGTGACATGTGAAGATGCACTACAAGGTGTAGTGTATTCGAATGAATGTAATTGATAATAAGCAATTACATTAAAATGGAATAATAGTGAGATTAATTATAAAAGTGAAATGGTGAGTAAAAAAACCAAAATATAATCAATCATAATCAGGTTAACAGTACCAGTGTAAGTGTGAACATGCATCAACATGGACAAAACACATAATAACACAAACGTATTCAAAACCTACTATCACAAATTAAGTGGTAATGAAAGTATAATAGAGCTAAACTTTAACATTGATAATTAATTTTTCCCCACACCCCTGAACACATTAGAATATTACTATGAAAGTGAAGAACAATTGTCATTTCATGATAATCACAAAAGTGAATAAAAACATTCATAAAAGAATGATAAATGAACATAGTTAGAAATAACTAAACATTAGAAAGGTATAAGGAGTTGACAGGAGTGTTTTGTTATTATGTTCATTAATTATATAGAGTTCCCAATGTTGTGGGTTAACTAATGCAAAGTTAGTTTAAAAGTTGAATTTTATGTTAGGTATTAAGTAGTATATAAGTCATGGAACCATGATTCCAAGTTAAAATGTTTATAATTTGTCTTAGAGTAATTAGAGGATGAGAAAAGATATAATTCAAATGTAATAAAACAGTTAAGCATTAGTAGTATGTAACAAGGGTCCTAACAAAAAAAAAAAGATTAATGAACTAAAATAGAAATTAATGTGAAACCATGACATAGGCCACTGCTAAATTCAACCAACTATTGTCAAAATTAATAATAGAAAACCAAATAATGTAAATTGGTATCAAACAACAGATTTAACAAATAAGCTATCTTTCAGGACTGTAAACATATTTTTTTGAATATCAGAAGGTGCTAAACAATGTTTCAGAAAATGTTAAACTGAACAAAAAGCATGACCTAGGCAGAAAGGTTGAATATTAAAAATAGTAGTTAAGTCAATTGACAAAAAACAAATCAATGTTAATTAACAAAAACAAGTCATGATTATTAAGTGGATGTTCTTTTTTAGTAATGATATAATGTAATAAGAAACTTAAAGAAGTTTGACATGATTTTGTGAAAATCACAAACCTAAAGGGTCTATAAACCGAGTTTTTGTAAATGTAAAAGCTTATCTATTAAGTAACATAAATATGGCAAAAGGGATATCAAATTGTTTGTAATTAAGTAAGGAATACAACTATATAAATCAAATTAAGCAAAATTAGTTAATAATTAGGGCGTAACTTGTACTGGAAGGTAAAAAATCAGTTATTTGAAATAATACAAAATCCCATAATCCCAAGTTTAGCAGAATCAACCAATCAGAAATTAGAAAAATTGGTCAAAAATTCGTTGAAGGGAGAAGAGGAACGAATTACTCAATTGTTACATCTGAAAGTGAAAACATTAACTCTGTATAACCGAGAGAAAAAGTATATTTGGAATCAATTCTGAGTTGACCAAATGTAAACCAAATATTTTTTAACAAGCAAAATTTTTAAACCAAGAGGAAATAAATACAAGTTAACAGAAAATATCATATCAAGAACAGAAAAATTACAGGCAGCAGCAAGGAGTGTGGACAAACGAACGAGCGAGACTGCGTAACCTGCGAACAAGACGTCTAGCCGGTCGAAGCTGAAATCGATTATTGCAACAAGGCGGTTTTTACCCTTTCAGGATAAACTTTTCTTCACGATTCTTTTTAAATAACCAAAGTCAAATAAACACTAATATTTTGGTCACTATAAATAAGTCTATTCTCATCTATTACGCATCGATAAAACGTAACATTACAGTATCCAATTTGGTTTATGATGCACTACTGTAATTTATTAGACAGGAATTTAAAAAAAAAATTATACATTAGTTTTTCAGTTGCTGTGCAGGAATGTTTCTACATATGTGTTTCTACTGATTAGCCTATTGTTGAACCCAGATTTTCATCATCACCATGATCTTCACAACATGGTGTAGGCAAGGTGCTGCCTGTTCTGCCTTCAACTATCCTCCAGCCATCTCTTCCTGGGTCTACCCACACATCTGTGTCCTATAGGTTGCATTTCCAGACTTGTTTGGCCAGTCTGGAGTCTGACATTCTTTCTAAGTGGTTTTCCACAGTTGTGTTTGTAACCTTTAATTTTTCATTCAAGTTAAAAACTTGTAACTCTTCTCTAATTGCCTCATTCTTTATACGGTCAAGTTTAGAACACCTTGTAACTCCTCTTAACAACGCCATTTCCGAGGCCTGTGTTTTCAGAATACAAACAGATTTTAGAGAGTGTAACAATTACCAGCAATGTTTAATTTTTTTTAGTAATTAATACCATTTTGAACTAAAAACAATTTTTGGAATGTGTCTGTTACTCCTTACATTCATTTATATAATACCAAACATGGCATTCCAAACCTGTTTACAAATGCTGTATGGCCACTACAAGTGAACTGTTTGTATGGCAACATCAACAAAATATGTGACCGACTATGTATCCGTGCACTGCATATTGCAATTTTGAAATATTTGTTTTTAGGGGTATGCAGCACCTATTTTATAGAAATCTTTTACTTGTGTCTGTGGTGGAACAAGTAGACTGGTTTAACTGCATTTGCTGTAAAATACTTATAACATGGCAGTTTAAAAAAAATTGTGCTAGTTTCCTGGTACCGTTTATTTTATTTATACTGTAATAATACATTTTTATTTTTTATGGCTTTGTTATATTTTAGTTATCTAATAACGTGACCATAATGTTGCCACCCTTACCTTCTTGATTACAAAACAAAATAAATAACAAATAACGAGTTCTTTTTCTTGCAACTATTGTAGTTTAATTGTAGATTTTAATCATAAAATCTAAACCTCTCTCCAGAAGGGATTTCTGACTGTGATGCCATAAGCATATAATATTGCTCTTTAATCTAATATTTGCTCTTTTATATACCACCTGTTTGTTTTCAACACTCAGTCAGCTTTGCTGTTCACTGTGAATAGTCTTCTTTTTTTTTCACTTCATAGGTTGGGCCACCCTGCCTATTACAGAAGCCATCTTTTATATGGGCAACCTACATTTCTACAAACTTCTTCTTCTTATTATTATTAAGTGTTTCCAGATTGTTCTCCGATGACACGATGTCTCCTGTAGACGTTCTCCGCCACTGTCCAATATGAGTTGTCATTCAAAATTGTGTCCACATGTGTTTTGTCTTGACACTGCTGGGATGTCCACAATCTGACAGTCCACTAATATGTGCTTTAAGGTCTCCTCGTGCTGATGACACAGTAGACAAGTAGTAGTTTGGGTCATGTTGAATTTGTATAAGTATGACTGAGTTATGATTCTCAGGAACAAGCGCTTTTGGCCACTTGCTGCTGCGGTATACCATGGACATCGGACCATCGGGGTCACTTGACCTTGGAAGTCCGCTCCAAGAAGTAAGTATGATTGAGTTATGATGTGGCCAAGTCTTCCTCTAGAGCCAAAAGTTTGAATACTTCTAGGGACGTTTCTGTATATGTAGACATCTTGTGTACTGATGTGCTGTTTGTATGCTGAACCTTTAAATGCTGTTTGGTGGAATTTAAAAACGTGTCATTCCATGTCTCTGTGAGTCTTCTGTTGAATTCCAAAGTAATGGCCTATAGTGATGCTACATTTTCCTCTACTGGTGAGAGCATACTTGCATCTTCAGCTATCTCTTCTGCTTTTTCATTGGCAGTAGTATTTATGTGGCTGGGAATGCATTGTAAAGTTAAAGAATTTTGTTTCCTTCCAGTTTTTTGAAAATGTGGAATATGTGGGCTGTTATAAAATAGTTATGCTGACGGTTTGCACTGTTGTATTAACAGCAGTGCAGCTACTATTTCTATACCCAATGGGTGTATATTCACTAGCAGTACAAGCCTGTCTTTCAAATGCCAGTAGGAAATGAACTGTAACTTTTGATATTTTTCCTTTAAACAGAAAATGTTCTTGCAAATATCATTATTTCTTACTCAATTCGTGTAAAGTATAGCCATCCACAACTCACAGAAATCTCAACTTCACCAATGTACGGTTTCTCTGTTCTTTTTCTAACAGTAACTTTACTGCCATTCGTTAAGACAGGTAACACCATCATCTTGTAAAGTTTTTTTTGTGCGTTTTTTCATAGTCTTGTTCTAGTAATTGTCTTTCCTAGTGTTCTATGAATATATCCCCCCCCCCCAATAAATCTCTAAGCCAAATTATTTTCCAAAGGTGCTTGTTAATGAAAACCCTCTTAGTCGTTTTAGAAGTTTCTGATCCACAGAACACAGTATTTTAAATAATTATCTTAAATGTTATAATTTCTGTTTGTACTGTTATGTCTATAAATTTTTGCTCACAACATCCTTATCTATCCTCATACTATATGAGCACATACATGGTGGGATAACTAATGTTTTGGAATTATACACATACACACAGAACTAAACTTTCAAACTTATCGACTTACCTCATAAGATGACACAGTGCTAGAACACCCAAGAAAAAGAAGTAGCCTGTTAACAAGAGGTTGATGTATTCTTTTGAAAATATCTGAAACAAAGAAAATGACGAGTTAATAAAAACTTGTTACAAAATTATGCACACACATACACATCTGCAGTCAGTAACAACCCTTGGTTTTCTTCCTTCTGCTCCTGGCACACCAGCATAAAATGTCTCACTAGCCATGTGGTTCTAGTTTAGTACACAAACCTGATCTAGACATCAGTGTCTACACCTATCAGTGGGTACCGTTGAAAGAAGCAGTGACGGCCAAGCAAATGAACACAAGAGAGTAAATGTTAGTATATTTATCATCTAGGGCAACCTGGAAAATTTCTATAAATTAGGTTAACTTTCCCAGCCACTCTACTAGTCTTACAATTACACACTGACAAAACATTTGTCATTCCTTGTCATCACTAATAATAAAGCTAGTAATAAAGCTCAGCTTAGTTTTCTAAATCTTGTTCATCTTCACAAAACACAATCTGGTTAGCAGTGCAGGAGTTTTTATACAGTGTTCATATACATTTACAAAATTATTTATTGACAAGTGAAGGCTGAATCAGACATCCTTCTGCAACGTTTTTATTCACTCAGCTTAGAACAGAAACACTTCTTATTAAAAATGAACGGCCTCTTCCCTCATCTTTGAAATAACTTTACTGCAAACATTACACGAAAAATAATAAGCCAAACAAAAAAAAATTAAGTAAAACGAAATCAAATTCAGTGTAATATTATTACATATTATATGATTTCAATACTAATCTGTTTCAACAGGCTGGTAAAAATAACACAAAAATATATCTCCTGTATTGTTTCAGGCTCTAAACTATCTTTCCAAGGTCACAGCCAGACATTGTGATATGATACGAAGATTGCAATCTTCAGACAACTGAGACCAAAACGAAACACATCGCAAGATTTGGTAATATGAAATATTTTTAAAAATATACTCATTACAGTTTGCAGATTACAATTTAGTACACTACAGCTACTTTATTATTAAATTCACGTTCATTTTTAATTCTTGGATTTCGTTGTCCATGACGTGTCCGTTACTTAACTAAATATCACTATAATATTGACGACTCGGAACACTAAGTTTTTTATAAGTAAAAACGTAAAGTTTTACCTTACAGCCTAAACCGGCTTTCGCCTATAGAACGCTTCATCAGAGGCTGTCGTTAGTAGCGCTGTTCATCTTGTTGTTGGCGACGAGATAGTGTTTCGAAAGATCAAAGCTGTGTGTGTGTGGTGAGATGTGTTCGAATAATGCGTGCGATTTGAATTGTGTCTGTTCGTTTAGGATGTCATTTTTATTTGTTTTTGTGTGTTTGTATATTTCTAATTGTTCTAGAGTGTCTAGTTTTCGGCCTTTCGTGTGTACGTGTAGTATGTTCATGTTATTGTCGATGTTTTTATATGTGTGGTTTGCTTCAATGAGGTGGTTTGCGAAGGTAGATTCTGTAGTGGTGTGGAGTGCTTTTGTGTGTTCAATGTATCTCTGTTTGAAGCTACGTCCTGTCTGGCCTATGTAGAATTTATTGCAATTTGAACAATTTAGTTTATACACACCGGGTAGATCGAATTTGTTTTGTGCTTTGGGCATGCGTTTTGATAGTGTGTGTTCTGTTTTGTTAGTAGTTTTGTAAGCGATTCTGTATCCTGCTTTTTTGAATTTGTGGGCAATTTTTTCTGTTTGTTTGTTGATGTATGTTAGTGTTATGAATTTGTTGTTTTCTGTCTTTGTCTGTTGTTTGTTTTGTGTAGGAGTTTACTGACTATTGTTCTGTCATAACCGTTAGATTCTGCTAGATATTTTATCGTGTTTAGTTCGTCTTTGTAGTCTATTTCATCTAAGGGGATGTTGTTAAGTCTATGTATCATGGTTCTAAAAGCAGCTAGTTTGTGTTGTATATAGTATAGTATATGTTGTAATATAGTATTTTATGTGAGTGTCTGTCATTGTTTGTGAGTATTTTTGTTTTTTCTAAGTGTTGGAGGAAGACTTCTGCTAGAATGCTGGATATGGGGGAGCCCATGGGTAGGCCATCGTTCTGTGTGTAGTATTTATTGTTATAAGATGTACTATATTGGCACAGATACGTTGATGACATTCTAATACTATACAGGGGAAACAAAAGACAATGTGAACAGTTACTAACGCACATAAACAAAATACATAAAAACATAACCTTCACTGCCGAATATGAACACAACAATACCATAAACTTCTTAGACCTCTCCATCACAAAACTAGAACACAGGCACAAATTCAGTATATACAGAAAACCAACTACAACTGACACACTAATACACAACACCTCCAATCACCCAATACAACACAAACTAGCTGCTTTTAGAACCATGATACATAGACTTAACAACATCCCCTTAGATGAAATAGACTACAAAGACGAACTAAACACGATAAAATATCTAGCAGAATCTAACGGTTATGACAGAACAATAGTCAGTAAACTCCTACACAAAACAAACAACAGACAAAGACAGAAAACAACAAATTCATAACACTAACATACATCAACAAACAAACAGAAAAAATTGCCCACAAATTCAAAAAAGCAGGATACAGGATCGCTTACAAAACTACTAACAAAACAGAACACACACTATCAAAACGCATGCCCAAAGCACAAAACAAATTCGATCTACCCGGTGTATATAAACTAAATTGTTCAAATTGCAATAAATTCTACATAGGCCAGACAGGACGTAGCTTCAAACAGAGATACATTGAACACACAAAAGCACTCCACACCACTACAGAATCTACCTTTGCAAACCACCTCATTGAAGCAAACCACACATATAAAAACATCGACAATAACATGAACATACTACACGTACACACGAAAGGCCGAAAACTAGACACTCTAGAACAATTAGAAATATACAAACACACAAAAACAAATAAAAACGACATCCTAAACGAACAGACACAATTCAAATCGCACGCATTATTCGAACACATCTCACCACACACACACAGCTTCGATCTTTCGAAACACTATCTCGTTGCCAACAACAAGATGAACAGCGCTACTAACGACAGCCTCTGATGAAGCCTTCTATAGGTGAAAGCCGGTTTAGGCTGTAAGGTAAAACTTTACGTTTTTACTTATAAAAAACTTAAGTGTTCCGAGTCGTCAATATTATAGTGATATTCATTTTTAACTTTTTGAAATAATTTAATACAACAAAATTCACTCATATCTTTACCACACATTTTTCTTTTTCTTTTTGTTAAAAATCTATTAACTTTTCACAATTAACAAAGTAATTAGTTCTCACGGATGATCATGTACGCCGGTTTCACGTCTCACTATTAATCACTGAAAGGAACTTCACTGCTTTGCTGTAATTACTGAAACACTATAGTCAATACTATAACCTTATATATTGTAACATAACATAAAATAGCACAAAACTCACTAATATAATTAATGGAAGAAAAGATGAAAACTGAAGGAAAATAAAGGGTTATACCATGAAGAATGATAGCACAACACTACTAACTAAAAAATGACTAAGACACTGACAAGGACTAAACCCAATAGATTGGATAAGGTGAGAGACAAAAAACAATGATACAACCCACAATATGACTACAATTATGAAAGCCCAAATAATAACTGAAATAATGTATAAAATAGAGGTACAAAATCAGATAGGGCAATAAATAATATGTAATCTATATGAAATACTAATGTAAACTAAATGTAATATGTTATTCACAGAAAAGATAAATGTAAAACCCAAGATATGAATAAAAAATACCCTTCACTTATAATATAATAATAATAATAATAATAATAATAATAATACCCTGTTAAATAATAAGCTAGAAAAAGTAAATAAAATAAAATAAACCTTAGGAACAATAATTATGAGTACAGAGGTGACAAGTGAAAAAGTGATAATAAAGAAAACCCAGTGTATAGGACCCAGTGATAGTTATTTTAAACACATAAACACTATTTCAATAAAGTGAAGTGTAGGTAACTATAGAATAAGAAACTATTAATAACAGACTATATAAATAATATAGCAACCCAGTTAGATTAATTTGTTAGCATAGTAAGTAGGATATAAGATATATTGTATTATTATTTAAGGAGCGTTGTGGAGTTATATAATTAAAAAACACTTAGAAAATAAAATACAGTGATACGTTAGAGTGAAAATAGAGGGGAGTTAGACACTATATCCTCTTAAATGAGTTCTTGCCTAGTGCGTAGAGAACAAAGACAGTCGGCAAATAACATCTCACGATAACGGACGCGAGCAGTTTGGCGCGTCCGCCGGTTGAGCACAGTATTTATCTCGCCCGCCCAGAAATGTGAATTTTATAGTCAAAGAGAGTCGGCTAATCACATCTAACCCACGCAGTTGCGTGTGTGCGTGGCCCACCAAAAAATTACAGTAAAAATGTAGACCGACCGGTAGAAAAGGGAAGAAATTAAACTTGAACAGTTCGGCAGTGATCAAAATTTAGTGAGGACGCGATTTGGACAAATAACGTGAAAGAAAATGAAATAAGTGCAACACGTGGTCTGCAAGGACATCCACAGCAAAGTAACAGTATAATATAAATATCATTATGAAAGTTTAAAAAATAAAAGCGCTAAACTAAAGGGAGTGAAAGGTATGAGAGCGCGTGTGTGTTGGCATTTGCTGGGTTGCCTTTCTATAATTTAACTAATCATTTACGTTAAGGTTTGAAACTAGTTATTAGAATATTTACAAGGTTAAAGTAGCTTAAATGTTTGTTTTTGTATTTTTGAAGAAAAAGTAATTAAGAGAAACAGTAATAGTTTTTTGAGAAGAAAAATAAATACCAAGTAAATTTAAAAGAAAAATAAAACAAATGTTGAAATTGAATAATAAACAGAGCTGATTAACATAGCAAAAGACCGTGTTTATTACGTAACGAACCCAGTAACCTCTCTTACAGACTGTGAGTTCGTGTAACAGGATCCTGGACCCCGAGAAGGTAAGAGTTATGAGAATTGAGAATAATGTTAAAAACACATTTATATTTCTTTCATTAATTGTCAAAAATATGAAAGTTATCAACTGAATAACGATATAACTGCAGACTACACGCAGACACATGGAAAATAAAAAGAGGAGTAGAGCTGAGTTTAACAATTAATGCTGGGAATGATTAAATGGATAAATAACTAAAGATGATATCGATATAATTTGGTAAATGAAGAAAATAAAACTGAGGTTAGGAGAATTTTTGGATAGGCAAGACAATAATCAAATGGTTAAAAAAAAAGGCTGCTACAGTGAAAATACACAAGAGAAGCCTTCTATGTTCTCCTAACATGGAAGAAACAAAACACAACAATATCCATGCACTTTGCAAGATACAGAAAGGCAGTGGACAATGAACTGCACAAGATTTTTTTTAGATAAATTACCAGATGGTTGGGGATACATCAGTTTAGCAGTACACTGATAAGCACGACTGCTGTAATGATTTACATTACATAGTATTAAGTTATAACAATAACTGCTTCACACACACCTACACTATCTTGTTTACTATTTACGTACACATCATGTTTTCACAAAATATTATTTGAAGACATGTTGGGCACTCGGTGAAACATATTACTTAAAAGATTTAAACAAACATAAACGCTTGGTAGTTTCACAAAATTTATTATTAAACCTTGACAACTGTTTTAGTAGATACAGCTATTCTCTCACCAGCTCTTTGAGAATAGCCTAATTGGCTGAAACAACTATCAGGCTTTTAAAAATAAATTTTGTGAAACTATCAAATGTTTGTTTATTTAAATCTTCTTCTTCTACTTCTCCAGGCTGTGGACCTTACGATCCATTGCACACTCCTTGGTCCGACCATCTTTTCTTCGGTCTTCCAATATTCCGCTGTCCTTTTGGATTGTAAACCAAAATTTGTTTTGGTATCCCATTCTTATGCATCCTTTACAGCATACTTTCATGCTTACATTGTACCTTCCTTTTTTTGATACTTAAGTAAAAAAAAAAAAAAACTCCTTACTAATCTTGTCCGTGATCTTGTACCCCCATGAACATGTGGACACACACACACACACACACACACACACACAAATATGCATGTTGTTTGCTTTGAAATGTAAACCACATTTTGCACAATTTCAACATACTATAAATAGTGTTCGCTTTTAAACTCAAGTGATTATTTTCCTCGGCATACAATAAATTTGCTTTTTCTATGAAATACAATCACTGTTACATAATAATTACATAATATATTAATGAGTCAGGGACAGTGTCAGCACACAAAAGACAGACATATTGGATTGCTGACTACATACACTCCCTTCTCTATACTTGCAATTGCTTACCTATTTGTTTTAACAGTTGTTTGTTCTAGCTATTGTTTCATCATAACCACATCACTGTTCCCCATATGTCTCAGTATTCATAAGACATCAGATGGAAACAGCCTGTATTGTATTAATACTGCTTCAAAACCCTGACATTTCTATTTGGCTGTAGGTGTATGGGAGCGACATGTGATAGAATTATATTACTAAATCCTAGTTTTATAACTTTTTTTCTGATGACCACATGCCAATTTCAATTCTTTATTCCTTGTTCTTTTCTTTTTCTCCAATATTCTTTCATCTTTTCACTATGTCTCTTCTTCCTGTCTTCAGTCCACTTCGAACCTGCGTTTTTCTCTCTCCTACCCTGGACTTCTTCCATTTTTAACACTTTTCCCTGAAAAACTTCTCTTTCAATTGCTTCTTCTGCGTTTATATTATTTTTTTCTAAATCCTTTTTGTCTTTTTTAATCCAACTTGATGTTGACTTCTTTCCCCATAGATATTTGAAGATCTGTTTTGTTACCTATTGTCTGTAATGGGGCAAAAGGGGAGGTTTTATTTTATTAAATTTATTTAATTTTCAACTGCCAATCCCAAGGAAAATACGGCTGCAGTCGAACAAAGAACAGCAACATAAACCTTTGAGTGGAGTGCAGCGAGGAATGTCAGACTCTGGTGTTGAATTCAGTGATTGTCACGTACTACTACGCACAACATGAACACGCGCGCAGTGGCAACACACATCCGTTCGAAAGGGACGTTAACAAAATGGCTAAGCTGTAAGATTTCTTTCACCACGTGTTTGAAGGTGATGGAAGTACAGGGAAGACTCCGCCCACCTGAGTCTCCTGCCTTGTCGCAGTGCAATATCATCAACACCTGAAGCACATGGACGAAGCCATACATTGTGAGTGTTGACGAACAATTCGTAGCATGCAGGCTGTGTGTTTCCGTCCGCTTCACAGAGCCTTGGTGGGGTGCCTTGGACAGAGTGGCAGTCAGTCGACTAACTACTATGCCGGCTAGCGAGTTGGAAATTTTATACCGGCCAAACCCAGGATAAATCAGAATGTGTAAATCAGTGTACAGAAAAGAAAAACTAAACAGATACGTAACAGTGAACACCAAGAAAATTTTATTAAAAGTGCAAAAATAAACTTTTGGAACTCAAATAGGAAAACTCCGTGGGATGCGACACGCGGTCGGGAGAAATGACGCAGCTGCAAGTATTCATGTTAAAATAAAATTATTATTACAATTTCATAAAAAGGGGAAAACTTAAAAAGTGTGAATGCGTGAATGAGCAAACTGGGTTGTTTTAAAATATATATTTAAAATAGTTTAAGTTTTTTTTGTTTTCGATATATGTTTTGTCCTAAAAGGAGATAATACACCATATTTTGCATTTTCAATGATTAACGTAAATGTGTTGAAAGAAAGAATAGAAAAGAAATGTAGCATTTGTCTAACGAACTAAAATGTAGACCGATTATTTAGAGTTTTCACACAATGTTTTAGAGTACAACATTAAGCGAAGAATTTGATAAATTGTCAAAGAATTGCTGAATAAATATCAATATATAATGCCCAGATTGAGAGTATAATTTATTGAAGAATGTTAACCTAAGTCACGCTTATTCTTCACGAGTTCGTGCGAAGAACTTTGGACCCGAGAAAGGTAAGAGTGTAAGGATTATGTATTCTTTGTAATAATTGTTTTCTAATTAATCAGTAACTTCTCATGTCGTATAAATGTCCAAAAAATATTAGTCTTCTTTTTCTCACTGTTTCTGTTATATTTTCTATACTCTGATATATTTCATCATTACTTCTTAATTCCCAACCTTCTGAAGTTTTTTATGGGTCTAATATTTTCCTAATAATTCATCTTTCCAGTATTTCTATTTTGCCTAAATTATAATTCAATGCTAAGACACTCACTTGCATATAGGCATTCTGGCCTCACTACTGTACTGTAATGCCTTATTTTCGCATTTTTAGATATGCACTTTTTATTGTAAATATCTTTAGTTATACCATATGATCTTTCCATCTTATTATATACCATATGCTAACTTATTTTATTATAACAAGTTTTTGTTACACAGATATTATATAATGTAATTCAATGTTTCTCAAAATGTGGGTCAGTGAGTTACAAAAAACAGTGCCAGTAACTAAGAACAGAATACTGTCACTATGTAATGAGAACTGACAAAGAGAGTTTACAACATCTTCGAGCTATAGCCACTAGTCTCTCAGCACTGTTTGGCACCAACTGTGAAAGTATAAAACAGCGAGTTAACTCAAGGTTAAGGAAAGTACAAGCAGGATTTATAGAAGGCTATTTCTTTACGGACCAGATCAATACACTGCGTATAATTATAGAACAATCCACGGAGCTGCAGTCGTCACTGTATATACTATTTGTAGACTTCGAAAAGGCGTTTGATAGTGTAATGAGGAAGAAGATGTGGAAAGCCATGAAAGAGTTTGGGATTCCAAAGAAAATTATTAAGTTAACTCAAGAAATGTATGAGAACTACACATACACCAGGGGATGTTGTCCGAGCCCATCCGAGTAAATAAAGGAGTGAAGCAAGGATGTTTGCTGTCACCAATATTATTTATTATGGTGCTGGATCTCATGATGAAGAAGGCAATGAATCGCCGAAGAGGAATTCAGTGGGGACTGACAGATAGGTTGGAGGACTTGGACTTTGCGGATGACCTGTGCTTGCTAACCAACAGTTTTAAGGATATGGAAGCAAAGCTGAATGATTTAAAAACCGAAGCATCAGAGGTGGGATTGAAGATTAATGGAAAGAAAACCAAGGAGATGCGTTATAATAACTGCAATAAGGCATTATTATTTTTAGGAAACCAAGAGATCTAACAAGTCAAACAGTTTTGTTACCTGGGAAGTATGGTCACCACGGAGGGAGGAACCATAGAGGATATAGGAAATAGAATAAATAAGGCTAAAGGAGCATTTGCAATGCTGAGACCAATCTGGAAATCAAGGGAACTTAACAGCAATACCAAACTACGCATCTTCAATACAAATGTCAAGTCGGTACTGCTCTATGGGTGTGAAACTTGGAAGACTAACAAACAACTGATTAGCAGACTCCAAACATTCGTGAACAGAAGTTTGCGGAATATCCTGAGGATATGGTGGCCACAAGTTATCTCCAATGAAGAGCTGTGGAGAAGAACCCATCAAACACCCATTGACAATGAGATGCGTCGTAGGAAATGGAAGTGGATTGGGCATACATTACGACGAGATAGAGACAACATAGCAAGACAAGCCCTGGAATGGAACCCACAAGGTAGCAGGAGAAGAGGCAGACCAAGGAACACATGGAGGAGGAGTGTAATAGTGGAAGGGATGGAGAAAGGAGGGAAGACCTGGCCCGAGATCAAGACGATGGCGCGGAACAGAGTCCGGTGGCGGAAGTTCATTGATGCCCTATGCTCCACTTAGGAGATGCAGGAATAATGATGAATGATGTGAGAAAGCAGTGGATCAAAATTCGATGTGCATGACAAATTCGAACATCAAGCTGGGAAGAGTGACCATTAGTTCTGCTGTGTTACTACTCACCAAAAATCAATAACCGCTCAACAACCATAATATAATTTGGAAAATGCTCAACAACTTAAAGAGTTCGCGTAAATAATGATCCTTAAATTCATAGTGACCGTCAATGAATGAATTTTTGAGTGAAGGGTTTGTGAGGATCGGTCAAAAATATAAACACAAATTTTAACTTATTTGTGTCGACGTTTCGACAATGTACTCCTTCACATATACAATGATACATACACACGCGCACACACTCACATACACAAACACGTTCACACAAATAATTGTTCTGTTGTGTCTGAGATTTCTTTTGTATTCATACACAGGGCCTGATGATGACAATAAACATTGTCGAAACGTCGACACAAATAAGTTAAAATTTGTTTTTATATTTTTGACCGATCCTCACAAACCCTTCACTGAAAAAAAAGTAAATAATAATAATAATAATATTTCAATACACTCACTATGTTGTATTGTATAATCACTTCATTACAAATTGAGCTTATTCTGGGAATGGGAATTACAGGCTTATTAGAAATAATGCTGTTTCTCTGTACCTTAGTAAGTCAAAAATCAGGTAATTCAAAAATTACTTCTCTTAATTTCAAGTTCACAAAGGTTTGACTATAAAGGCAAATTGCATACATATGTCATGTAATTACTTGTGGTTTGTGTAATCTCCTTTTTTTACATTAATTAATTTATTTACTTTTGTTCACATAAACACTTGTAGCGTCTCCTCCGTTCGGACACTATCTTATATTACTGCCAACCATAAATAAAAAAATTGTTACTCACCAGGGTTCGTATAAGCGAACGGGAGAACAGAATTGGTTATTCAAGAAAACACAGATGGATTACCTTCATACTAGTGTTATACTTTTATTTAAATTAATTTTTTTTAATACAACAAAAGAAAAACCCATTTAACATCGTTTCAATCCTGCCGTGAACAAAATATTCCCCCTCCCTTTCTTAGATTTAATACTATTTTGCAACAAAATACACAGTGATTATCGACTAAATGATTACATACTTTGATGAATATAATCTTAGAAAACAGTATTTAATAAAATTTACATCTTTTTAGATAGATATATAAAATATAAAAACATTGATTATTTATGCGCATAAAATGACAGCTATATTATCTCGAAATACTTACAAAACTAGCTTACACAAACCAGCGCTTCATTCCCACTCGCACCCTCTTTCATACTTTACATATTTTACTACCCCCCTCTGAGCTCATCATTTAATAATTTAAATTTTCTTGAAAATAAAAAAATCTTGGTTACTCGTCCCATTGATTATTTAGCTGTTATTTTAACCCACAGTCCAGTCTCCTCACGGATGACTCACCGACCTGCAACACCTTAAGGACTACGCACATCGGAAGGATTCTCCACGCAAGTAACAAATAAATGATCATTTGATTCTATATTGTTTGATAAATATATGTTTGTAATCAAATATAGTGACTCAATGTCTAAAAAGAACTCATTGCCATTAAATAACATTCAAATTGTAAAGTAAAAACTACCCAAGTCATATTAAGAAATTTCGTAGTCTATAAATGCAAATGAATCATTAAAAGTTGATTGATATATTTTAATTTGTGTTTATTATTACTGGCGCCCTGAGGTACAATAAAGAGTCGGTACACTGGAGTAAGTGTTATAGACTATTAAGTAGAAATATTAATATTATCAGTGATTAAAGTAGTTGTAAACCTTACTTCTCTCATGCTCGTAGGCCAACATAAAATGCAAATTAATAATTTAACTCTTTCATAAAGGCCTATCAAGTAGTGTATTACAATATGTTACCTGATCGTCTTTATTCTCATTTAATTAATCGGTCTCTTCACCATTTTCTACCCCCACTATACTCTCATAATTATAATCAACACCATTACAACCACTTACCTTATTATATGTACTATTTTCTACCCCCTCCTTTCTCCTTCTACTTTCGTTTACTTCGTCTTGTAATTGTTTTACAATAGCACTAAAATGTTCATCAACTTCTTCTAAACTTTTATTAATATTGACATTTTGTTGTTTTATTTCGTCTCTAATCTCATTAATTTGATCATTAAAATTACTCATTATTTCATGATTTTGTTCTTTCAACTTTTCATTAACATCACTAGACATTTTACGCAAAAAATCATCATTAGCATCAAATCTCTTATTTTGTTCATTGAAATTATTTAACTCTTATAGTACATATAAACAGATTATATCATAGCCTTAATACTTACATTTACATGTATCTTTTTAGTTACCTTAAATAACCATTCTGCTCTCCCAAGTAGGCCTACAATTATATAAAACTTATTTATATAAATGTCCCTGTTCGGGCGCCAATTGTAATCTCCTTTTTTTACATTAATTAATTTATTTACTTTCGTTCACATAAACACTTGTAGCGTCTCCTCCGTTCGGATGCTATCTTATATTACTGCCAACCATAAATAAAAAAATTGTTACTCACCAGGGTTCGTATAAGCGAACGGGAGAACAGAATTGGTTATTCAAGAAAACACAGATGGATTATCTTCATACTAGTGTTATACTTTTATTTAAATTCATTTCTTTAATACAACAAAAGAAAAACCCATTTAACATCGTTTCAATCCTGCTGTGAACAAAATATTCCCCTCCCTTTCTTAGATTTAATACTATTTCACCGACAAAATACACAGTGATTATCGACTAAATGATTACACACTTTGATGAATATAATCTTAGAAAACAGTATTTAATAAAATTTACATCTTTTTAGATATATATATATATAATATAAAAACAATGATTATTTATGCACATAAAATGACAGCTATATTATCTCAAAATACTTACAAAACTAGCTTACATAAACCAGCGCTTCATTCCCACTCGCACCCTCTTTCATACTTTACATATTTTACTACCCCCTCTGAGCTCATCATTTAATAATTTAAATTATCTTGAAAATAAAAAAAATCTTGGTTTACTCGTCCCGTTGATTACGTAGCTGTTATTTTAATCCACAGTCCAGTCTCCTCACGGATTTTCGGTCACTTCGCATCTTTCTTCCTTCACTAATTTTTTATTAAAACAATGACTGTTACTTCATTTTATGATTAATTAACAAATGATCACATTTTTAACACCTTTTGGTGTTGGGCGTGCCCGTAATTCGTTCCGGAACTTTTTAAACGGCTGTACAGCACGAGAGTATATTGCAGACTGGGGCGAATTTTACTGCATCAATTTCTGAGGTAGCGAGGGAGTCACGTGATTTCACTTTATTGTTCTACTTGTGTTATGAAGCCAGATTTGACAGTGTTGTTAATTTAGATCGACATTCCAAGTAACGTATTCAGTGGTTTGGCCCTGACGTCATATGTCGTGACCTCTATTTACAAAGTTCAAATGTCATACGGCTAAAAATAACCGCTTCTCTTGCGTTCTGCTGACGACCTTGACATTAACTCGTTCACATTGCATACGTTGTTATGATTTCCAAATAAAATTTACAATTATTATTTCTGTTTCTATTTTCCCCAAATTACCCCTGGGTGGGCTTACCCATCCTTTTAAATTTGTTATTATTGCTGCCACACTTGTTTGGTTAAAAATAAAAAAACAAAAACTAGTCATTCACTAAGTTACAAAATTCTGCTTTTCCTACAGCCAATAAGAAATATCAGTATGGAGAACCATACATGACTTCCATGTTCTAGATTTATATTTAAAATAATTTTCAAAATGAAATATTTCCATAGAAACTACTTCTTTCTTCAGCCTTCACCACAGTACTGTGGTCACTAACGTATACCACCTCATGTTAACGCACTCAATTTTCACTTATTGGCACTGCCGAAACGTCTGGTTTTCCAGAAAACATTGGACCACAGCCAACCAGCCCGGGAAGGAATTTTAACAACAATCTACTTCTTTATTGCTGATAACATAGCACATATAAAAAATTATCCCTCCTCCTTCAACTATCATTTTCATTTATATAAAATTACCCCCTACCCCTTCAACTACCCTTTACATTTATAGATATTTCATCTACCTTTCTACAGTGGGTTATTATGACCTTCTTTTAAGGATGCTTTATTTATCAAAATGAAGTACTTTACTCTTGTTAAAACATAAAACGTTGCAGGTAAACTACCCTTTCCCCTTAACCGATCTTCACCAAAATCAATAGGGCTTGAGTCCTCTACAACTCAGGCACATATGCAAAAAATTATTTGATTCTGTTTGAATTTGCCAATTTTACCAAGTGTCTGTTTGAATCAGTATCGTTCGCCATAAAAAAATTCTACACACACACACACACACACACACAGACACTTTTTGGAAAATGACTTTTCTTCATGTTTTGAGGGTAGTACACTCAGAATCAGCCCTTATCTCGAACACGATTTTTTTCACCATCACCATACTTCTGCTTCCTTATGGAACATGGAAGTAAAAAACTCGCAAAATTATTTATCGTTTCTAAAGTATGCTTCTTATCATATGTTTCTGACACAGAGTCAAACTGTAAAATCTTTAGGCAGTAAAGAATTAGGTTTAATATTGTTTAATAGTGTTTTACAATATATTATAGAAGTAATGCCAACAGAAAAAACATGAAAATATTCAAACATAAAGCGTTACACGAACTCATCTATTCTAATATTGTTCAGCAGAAATAAAAGAATGGGGTATAAATACACAACAATGGATTTATTATCAAAAAATACAAAATCCATAACAAAACAAAAAACAAGCTACAAAAGTCAACACTACAAATCTGGTAGGCAAGCTACAAATCCAGTAGCACCACAACACTGTGCCTTCACAATCTTATATTTATTAATAATTCAGGACGTAACAGCAAGACTGACCATTATAAATCAATTTAGAGATAAAAACGAAAAGAAATATATAGTAATCTGTAGATATGGTGTTGTTTTCCTCACTTTCAAGAAAACTTTAACCTTGTCTATGAGGTTGCATTCATTCTAGATTGATTGCGTACTCATTCAACTACTTTCATATCTTGTCTTGTTATTCTTAGTACACTGTACATTATTTTGTGTGCAGTTTGTGTGTGTGTAAACAGACATGTAATAATACCTCATGTATGCATTATTACTTCACATTATTACCATTAAACCCTCACAATTTTACATTCTTTAAATAATCAGTTCACGATTCATTTCAGGCGGTCAAAATTATCAGTTTGTAAAACTTTAATGATTGATTTACAAAATTTTTTTTAAACAATTATTGTAAACAAGATATAAATGAATGATGAAACAATAAGTATATACAATCAAAATTAGTAAACCTAATTATGCACGATGTTTAAAGAATATTTTGGATGAGTATGAATGAGTGAGTTTTCTGATGAGTTTCACTGTTGAATGGTTCAGCATAATGATGAATGAGTCATTACTTTTTGTACAAAAAAAAAACACATGGGATTTGATTCGACATTTCCATCTGTATAACAACCAACTGATGTACTGCACATCATTTCTTTTTGTTATGTACAATTATTATGTACAACTTAGTTTGCTGTGAAAAATTAAAATTGTAATTACTTTTCTATGATCTACAATATTCAATTCATTTTTCAAGCATTTTTGGAAAGTACTATAATCTTCAGAAAACATCACGATCACCATCATTGGCTCGACAGCCCTTTGTGGGCCCTTGCCTTCCTCAGAAGATTTTGCCATTCTTCTCTATTCATAGACATAGAAATTCTTCCAGTTTATAATTCCAAGAGTACTAATGACCTGACTCAACACCCATCCCTCCATCTCAGTTTTTGTTTTCCAACTTTCCTTTACCTTCTGGCTTTATAATAAATATATCAACATCATGGTCAACTATAAAACTAGGTAACGATAGATTTCAGCTGAATAGTGCCCTCTTAAACTATCCTGTCTTGTAAAGTGTCTCTGGTTCTCCACAGTACTTTTCCTCCTTCAGATCTGTCATCATTTCACATGTTCTTCTTCTACAACCTTTGATTAATTTCTGCACTAAATCTTGTCCTTCAAATGTGGGCAGCCAATTCAGTGAAATCTACCTTTCATAATATGATTTATGACACTACTTCTTCCATTATATTTGTTATATTTTGTTCCATTATACGTTGTTTGTCGTCCTCATTTATCCACTCTGTGTATACATTTGATACTTTTATTTTCTCCCAAAACCATATTTCAAAAGTCTTCAAACGTCTTACTTTTTCTTCCTCAACGTCCACATTACCAAACACTCTACACAACATAGATACGTTGGTACTGATCGGAAGATAGTGTAAAAACTCAAAGTGCTCGTCAGGACACAAAAACATAAGTGGTTTGTATAACATAAGACTTCAGCAATACATGATGACTTTAGTAGACTTCAGTAATAAAGAAGGTAAAATAACATTACTTTTGGAATTACTAACAGTGTAAAGGGGTTACACTGAAAATTTTATCCTCATTGGATGGTACAGTATTCCCTCGCCAACTGCAAGGGGAAGGGGTTGTGTTCCTTCAAAACATTCTTCTTCTTCTCCTTCTTCTACAGTACTACGGCCCAGCATAAGCCCTGACTTCCAACACTAACATTCTCTGAAGTCTCCTGTCCATTGGCATCTCAGTGTAACCTCTCACATCCATTCTTCTTAGATCTTCTAACACATCTTATCCTAGATTGGCCCCTCTTTCTGTTTTTACAGACTTGTGCCCTCAACATTTTCTCTGAAATACGCTAATCATCTATGCCGCTCTAGGTCACCTACCCATTGTATTCAATGTGCCTTTATGAATCTTACAATGTCCTCATGATATAATGGCTCATCTATCTCCTGGTTATTTCTTATTCTCCATTCATCAACTTCTTCAACCAGGCCATAAATACGTCTTACGACCTTCTTTCAAACCTTCTTAGTGTTACTTGTTCCTTTTTTTGTCAATGTCCACGCTCGCCTCCATAAGTAACAACCAGTCTAATAAGTGTCTTATATATTTTTATTTTTATGTTACGACTAAGGAGTTTGCTTCTCAATAGTCTGCCACTACCATAATATGCCCTATTTCCTATTTGATTCTGTCATGTATTGTCGTGTTTATGGACCCTTCATTATCTATCGTGGTCCTAAGGTATCTGAACTTATTAACTGCATCAAATGACGTACCCTCTATGGATAAATTGTATAGATTTCATCTCCTTTCTGATGCAGAAGTCAGCATGTACTTAGTTTTGGTGATATTTAGATTGAGTCCCATTCCAGCAGATTTTTGAATCAGCTCCTTCCTACAAAACAATTACAATTCCTAAACCCACAATTAGTGAAGTTAATTTTATGTAGGAAAAATAAGGTTAGGGGAACTGGAATCAAAGGCAAGAACATAAAGTGTGTACAACTTCTTTTTATAAACTACATTGTTTCGATGAATTAAACAAACTCCAACAAGTAATACATTTAAAATAGTTGAAGAATTATTTAAGTAATGAACATTTCCAGGTTTTAAAATTAATACTGTAATGGAAACTTACTACATCCAACTGTGGTAATATGAAAGTCGAATAATCCACACATGGTCTAGACAATTGTACTAAATTTACCACGAGCCAGAAATAAAATTAAAACACAGTTACATTCACATGTACTACTCAGAAAAGAAACTTTAAATAATGTAAATCGGAAAACTGGAAAATCAACTTACAATTTAAAAATAATTTAAAATATTGCAAAAAAAAATCAGTAACAATTTTTATTTGAATCTGTTATGTCTTCAATACATACTAAACATTTTTTACAGTCTTACAAAACCTAGAAAGCCTTCAGCCTAATAAACCAGACATGTGTCACTCCTGAAACAATGTAATGATCCTCATACAACAGCATAATATACATACTACAAAAATCAACTCCTTCCTTGAAAACATTACTAACATTTGTAATACACATATCGTTTGTCTTGTTCAAAAAACGATTAAATATATAAGATGATTGCAATACGTATACCATATAACGACCGGTCTCTTATTGGGGGTTGTTTTTTTTTTTATTTAATGTTAAATTTATAATCGAATTTACGTTACGTTTAAATTAACTTGAAACAAAAATAAAAGAGTGGTTGTTGTTTAAATTTAAATTTGTGGTTAAAGTATTAAAAGTCTCATTAAAACAAAATTCATCTATGGGTGAAGTGTTCCTTGGAGATAACTCAATGTTGATAATGGTTGTTTCTACTTGAAGGTGACCAATGTAGTAAAGTATTTTACCCTACCACATTCAAGTTACTCCCAGTGTTTACAATGGTTTAAATACTCTTGTTTTTTAAAGAATTCCCTTGTATTAAACAAAAAATAATAAAGTTGATTATATTTAAATGTTAGATTATTTTAAATTAAAACATGGAGTATGGCAGTTGATTGTTTGATAGTAGATCTCGTCTGGTTGAAACTGGTAGTGGAAACTTCTTCTGATTACAGGTAGTCTGAGTAAGTCAAGTCCCGTAAAGTCTGGACAATATTATAAACAAACATATACTTTTACGTACCTGATTGCGTTTACTTGAAGTTCACTAAACTGTCAACTCAGCTTACATTCATCAACTCCCTTTGGTTGCAAGGTTATGTCACCTTGTTTATTAAATTAATGGGCGCCACACGGATTTATTCAGGGAAAATCCCGTGTAAAACCCGTTCATAAAAATGAATAGATGAATTGAAAATTTAAAATAGTTGAGTACCACTTTTTGGCAATGCTATTCCAATATGTCAAACACAACAGAAGGTTGTTTAAGTTTATTAAAAGAAACTATTTAATTATTCAGAAAAAATAAAATAAATCAAATCAGGTGATGCTGTTAATAATGGGTTTATTTGCACCCTTATAGTGAATTCAAAAAATACACATAATGTAACATACAAAGTTGTACAATGAAAAGTTAATTATTATATGCCTCATACGGCTTGCTCAGAACATGAGTTATAAATCTGGTTAAGTCCAGATACTATTTATTGTAATATAAAATTATTACAATTATTAATATTAGTATTATTGTTATTATTATCGTTATTATTATCTCAGTTGTGAATTCTTTGAGACACGAAAGAAAACAATTATGCCTACACAGTATCCAATGATACAATTGATCAAAAAATTTGAAGTTACTTTTACCAAGTAATTAAAAAAAATAAAAAAAACGATCTATTGTAAGATCGTGCGTTTCATCAACGCTTGCTTTTTTAATGACAATATTATTCAATTGAGAGCCCTTACAACTAACATATAGCTTACTTGCTAATAACAAATTTGAATAATAAATCGAAACGTGGTGTAATCTTAAATACTGTTTTTGTGTTTTGCGTCAGTACAGGTTATGGTAGCAAAATACAAGTTATTGCGCTCAGATCAAGAATAATAATAATTGCACTTTTACCTTCGTAAGTTTAATTATTTTAATTAAAACCTTTTATCACTTAAGTAATCGGATTATAGAGATTACTTTCTTTCAGCACTAATTCGCACAAGAACAGAAATTCGATCCTCTTCTGATAAAAATGGATCGTGAATACTGACAATAAATTATTTTCTGTTCGTCATTCCCGCACAAAAATAAAATAAACTGCACTTGAACACTGTAGTTGATTGATGATGCACTTGAAGTAAAGTTTCTCGTTGTTAACTATTGGTTCCGGAGTGTAAGGTAGCTGACGCTATGTGTTATAAGAAAAACGTGGCGGAGACGAGCGTACGTCTGTTCAGCTCGTTAGTTAGTAAAGGTCTCCTCTCAAAATTCGCCGGTCTGTCTTTTTATACCCACCTTTTGGATCGGGCTTAGGAAAAATTATCATTTTATAACTAATTTTCCTATTGGTCCAGACAGGTGAGACGAAGATGACGTATCACTTTTTGGCGGTTGGAAACGGTTTTTCTAACTGTCAAGTGTTGAGATGATTGACAGGTCGCTTCTGTTGTCATTGTTATTATTATTTGTACTCAGATTCCTGATATACATTTATAAAATGATGCTAACAGTTGTCATACGCTTAATACCGTCACGATTGAGTTGATATTATTATCAAATTAAAGATTGTTTTGTTTCCTTTAAATTGATATCACTCGATCTCGGATTACCTTCACTTTAACCGACATTGTTAGAAAAGCAATGTTCGGGTACACTATTCTTACTGTCGTCTGCTCTTCATGAGTCGCCGATTTTACACTTTTTGTTAACCTTTCTCGTATCCACATAACATTTTATTAATCAAATGTTTATGTGCGGACTCCATTAATACTGTACTGACGTTTTTTCACTGAACTTTACTTTTACACCTTAATTCTATACATAGTAATAAATGATCCTACTGACTAATGACATTTTGTTTACCGTTAGTTAGTTTTAGGCTACTATTTACAAATAAAATCGTGGCTAAACCTATCGTTTTAATATCATTTTTCGTTATGTTAATGCATAACCATTGTTCTGGTGCATTTTATTTTGCACTGGTGATAATTATTGATAGTCATTTTATTGACTAATGTTTGGTCTAAGTTTGTTAAGTGTAGAATATCGCCTACACTGAAATTTGGCCTTTATAATGCCTACTGGTTCTCAATTCGGTAAATTATAGAGACATCTTATTGGTATAAGATTCTCTTATATAGTTAGCTCTCTTTTCTGACATGTATATTTGATACAGAAATACATCTTAGTTCCTACAATATAGCCATTGTTAACATTGGTTTTGGCATTCATTATCTACTGTTCATAGTCACATTTATTATCAGAAAAATGCTGATTTTGCTTTCACAGTATTTAACTGCTAATTCGTTTGTTTTTTGTTTATAAATGACATTCAGTTTACATTAACCATTTACTGAATTGACAGTTGAATTTAAATCTATTCTGTCCACTAGTTCGTTTTAGTCTCAGTCTAGTTGTAGTGTCAAACAGCTATTGGGTTACTGTTTCCCATGGCACTTCTGCTTTATTCTTCTCTCTTGGTTTCTTCTTTCTTGTTTCTTTTGACTATTCTATACCCATTTACCTGGTTATTCTGTTTTATGAAATCTAATAACATACACTTAGGTTAGGTGACATCTTGTGATGTTACAACCATTAAATACAATTAGGAGATCAAACATTTGGGGAGTACAGAAACAGAACAAGGAAATGTTTCTTTTATCAAATTTTTTGCTCTTAGGAAATCAAAAACAGAAAATAAAATTAATGATAATGTGATGTATTTATAATATACATACACTTATTGTTTTACTAATGGTACCTATAATTTCAATTTTCTATTGTATTGTATTTATTGTTTATAGCCTAAAGGTACCATACATACGATGTGTAATAAAAATTTTATTATTCACATTCTTAAAAAACGATCGATTTCGGTCATAGACCATCGTCAGGTTATATACAGCACACTTGTGGTCACAATATCGTAAAACACTACTATTTACAAAAACGAATTCGTAGACATTGTTAATAGACATATGTATCAAATTCATTAACAATGTCTATGAATTTGTTTTTGTAAACAGTAGTGTTTTACGATATTGTGACCGCAAGTGTGCTGTATATAACCTGACGATGGTCTATAACCGAAATCGATCGTTTTTTAAGAATGTGAATAATAAAAATTTTATTACACATCGTATGTATGGTACCTTTAGGCTATAAACAATAAATACAAGACAATAGAAAATTGAGAAAATAAAACTGTTATATTGAGAATATATGAACACTATATTGTCTAATGCATGGACAATTCCTGATTTAGTAAAAATTTATTACTCAAATCTTTTGAAATCAGCCTTATCAGTGTAAATATATAGTTTTTTACTACCATACCCTTGAACAGTTTAAACATTTTAAAAATAAACTAGTAATGTAAAATTTCAAGTCATGATACACACACACACACACACACACACACACACACACACACACACACGCACGCAGTCTGCAAAAAATACTAAATGCAAAAAGAAAATGAAGATACCTAAAACTTATTTGACAGCGGTGAGAACCGTTTGATGGACTGTCAAAAAAAAATTTCTGTAAATAATATTATAAAATCTTTTTCAACATAGTAGGACTCCCTGACTTCATCCACTACTTGTAGAGTAAAACATGATCTATCAAAATTAAAACAAAAATAGAAACATAAGAAAATAATATAACACAAGAAGAAAATTCAAGTAAAATAAAAACAAATCATAAAAAAAACCAAAGACAGTACAAGCTTAAGAAAGTATACAAAATTTTACACATAATTTTCATTAGCAAACGACTCTTCACAACAATAATGATTAATAAGAATAGTTATTATAACATTAACACACAACACATACAAACATCATATACAAAGACGATTTTTTTTTCTAAATGTGTTATTAATGTAACACGACAATATAATAGTTGTCTTGATTGTTCATCTCTTCTTTCACAGCACTATCACTTTTCTAAAATGAACTTTATCTTGTGAAAAACTTACTTTTTTCGTCGGACGCGTTTCGGCTTAGTATCCGCCTTCTTCAGCTTTTAGTCAGACTGCCATCATTTCGTAACGGTTTTTGTGTGGAAGGTGTAGTGGGGGTGGTGTGTGGAGGAAGGGGGTTGGCGCAGGGATTCAACTTGATGTTTGTTTTTTGTAAAATTGTGTCAAAAAGTGTATGTGATTTATATTGTAATTGATCGTTGAGTATGTTGTTTGGTTGTGTTGTGTGGTGTTTATGTATTTCGTATTGTTCAGTTGTGTTGAGTTTTCGGCCTTTAGGTAAGTAATGTAAAATTTCGAGATTGGTGTCTATGTTGGTGTAACTATGGTTTTCTGTGTGTATGTGTGTGGCAAATGCGGAGTGTATATTGTTGTTGGTTAGAGCTTTTAAATGTTCAGAATAACGGGATGAAAAAGATCTTCCTGTCTGGCCGATGTAGAAACTATTGCAGTCGTTACATTTTAATTTATAAACACCTGTTTTGTTATATTTGTCTATGTCTGTGTTTGTATTATTGTTGTGTTTTGTAATGGTATTGGTTGTTCTGTATGCTATTTTGTATTTGTGTTTTCTGAATGTGTTGGCGATTTTGTGTGTGTAGGAGTTGTGGTATGTGAGTGTGATGTATTTATTGTGTTGTGTGCTGATGGTATTTTGTGTTGTGTTGTTTTTGTTTTTGATGCGTTTGTGTAGTGTGTTTATTAAATTAGGGTTGTAACCGTTTTTGATTGCTATGTATTTTATTGTGTTGAGTTCGTCGGTGTAATCTTGTTTATTTAAGGGTATTTTAGTTAGTCTATGGAGCATATGGTTGAAGGCCGCATGTTTATGTTGTGTTGGGTGGTTTGATGTGTTGTGTATAACCATGTCAGTTGTGGTTGGTTTCCTGTATATTTTGTATGTGTGTGTGTTGTTAGTTTTGTTAATTGTTAGATCTAGAAAATTTATACTATTGTTTTGTTCAATTTCCAGTGTAAATTTTAATTTGTGGTGTATAGTGTTTATGTATTTGTGGAAGTTTTCAACTTGTCTTGTGTTGCCTTTGAATAAAAGTAATATGTCATCTACATACCTGTGCCAATATATAATTTTGTTAGTGTATTTGTTGTTGTTTATTATGTGGTTCTGTTCTATGTTGTGTATATATATTTCTGCTAGTATTCCTGATATGGGGGAGCCCATTGGGAGACCTTCTGTTTGTGTGTATATCTTGTTATTGTATGTAAAGTAATTTTGTTCAGTTATTAGTTTGGTCAGTGTGATGATTTCTTGTATGTGTGTTTCAGGTGTGTTGTTTTGTCTGAGTAGTTGTTCTAGTGTTTGGATGGTTTCTTTGATGGGGACATTAGTGTATAAATTGGTTATATCAAAAGATGCCAGAGTTGAGTTATGTGGGATATGGATGTGTTCAATTTTCTTGACTAGGTCTATGTTGTTTTTGATGGATGTGTTGTTACTGAGATTAATATTTTCTCTGATTATCTTGTCTAGTTGTTTTGCGATTTTGTGGGAGGGTGCCTGTGTGTTGTTTATTAATGGTCTGATGGGAATGTTCGGTTTATGTATTTTTGGTAATGCATTTAGTATAGGGGGGTTAGGTTTTATTTGTTTAAGGTATTTGGCGCTTTCTGGTTTGATTATATGTTTTGTGTTGTTTATAAACTTATTAATCTGTTTATGAAATTTTAGTGTGGGGTCTTTATTTATTTCTGTTATATTATTTTCGTTGAAGAAATTTTCGATTTTAGTGTTTAATTGGTGTTTGTCCATTATGACGCTAATGTTACCTTTGTCAGCTTTTAGGATTGTTGTGTTGTGTTCAAGTAACTTGTGTTTTACATTGTTAAGTGTTTTTATTTTATTGTTGTGTATTTTTGGTTTTGTATGTGTGTTTAGAAGTTTTCGTTTTATTTCGTGGCGAATCGGGTCCTGGTCATTAAAGTGCGTGTTTTGTACAGCTGTTTCTGCGTCTATGATTATGTCACGTGTGTGTTTATTGTGATTTTTGTTAGTTGCATTGTTATTTAAATTATGTTTCAGTCCTTTGTTTAATAAATCCATTTCATCCTTTGTGAAATTAATGGTTGTTGTATTAACTACGCGTGCGTGGAATTTGTATGTCGGTTCAGGGATAGATTCAACTGTGCGTGTTGTGAGGTTAGTTATTTTTTTGTTGTGTCTAGCTTGTATTGTCAATTTGAGTTTTTCTATGTTGTCTTGTGTGTGTTGTATTACATTTTCAAGTTCCGTGTGGTGTAATATTTGTGTGAGTTTCATGTGTAATTTATATGCCTGTTTGTTGAGTGTGTCTTTTTTATGGTATAAATAATTGATTATGTTATTTAGGTTTATTTGTTCTAATTTCCTGAATTTCCTGAATTTATTGAACAAATAAACCTAAATAACATAATCAATTATTTATACCATAAAAAAGACACACTCAACAAACAGGCATATAAATTACACATGAAACTCACACAAATATTACACCACACGGAACTTGAAAATGTAATACAACACACACAAGACAACATAGAAAAACTCAAATTGACAATACAAGCTAGACACAACAAAAAAATAACTAACCTCACAACACGCACAATTGAATCTATCCCTGAACCGACATACAAATTCCACGCACGCGTAGTTAATACAACAACCATTAATTTCACAAAGGATGAAATGGATTTATTAAACAAAGGACTGAAACATAATTTAAATAACAATGCAACTAACAAAAATCACAATAAACACACACGTGACATAATCATAGACGCAGAAACAGCTGTACAAAACACGCACTTTAATGACCAGGACCCGATTCGCCACGAAATAAAACGAAAACTTCTAAACACACATACAAAACCAAAAATACACAACAATGAAATAAAAACACTTAACACTGTAAAACACAAGTTACTTGAACACAACACAACAATCCTAAAAGCTGACAAAGGTAACATTAGCGTCATAATGGACAAACATCAATTAAACACTAAAATCGAAAATTTCTTCAACGAAAATAATATAACAGAAATAAATAAAGACCCCACACTAAAATTTCATAAACAGATTAATAAGTTTATAAACAACACAAAACATATAATCAAACCAGAAAGCGCCAAATACCTTAAACAAATAAAACCTAACCCCCCTATACTAAATGCATTACCAAAAATACATAAACCGAACATTCCCATCAGACCATTAATAAACAACACACAGGCACCCTCCCACAAAATCGCAAAACAACTAGACAAGATAATCAGAGAAAATATTAATCTCAGTAACAACACATCCATCAAAAACAACATAGACCTAGTCAAGAAAATTGAACACATCCATATCCCACATAACTCAACTCTGGCATCTTTTGATATAACCAATTTATACACTAATGTCCCTATCAAAGAAACCATCCAAACACTAGAACAACTACTCAGACAAAACAACACACCTGAAACACACATACAAGAAATCATCACACTGACCAAACTAATAACTGAACAAAATTACTTTACATACAATAACAAGATATACACACAAACAGAAGGTCTCCCAATGGGCTCCCCCATATCAGGAATACTAGCAGAAATATATATACACAACATAGAACAGAACCACATAATAAACAACAACAAATACACTAACAAAATTATATATTGGCACAGGTATGTAGATGACACATTACTTTTATTCAAAGGCAACACAAGACAAGTTGAAAACTTCCACAAATACATAAACACTATACACCACAAATTAAAATTTACACTGGAAATTGAACAAAACAATAGTATAAATTTTCTAGATCTAACAATTAACAAAACTAACAACACACACACATACAAAATATACAGGAAACCAACCACAATTGACATGGTTATACACAACACATCAAACCACCCAACACAACATAAACATGCGGCCTTCAACCATATGCTCCATAGACTAACTAAAATACCCTTAAATAAACAAGATTACACCGACGAACTCAACACAATAAAATACATAGCAATCAAAAACGGTTACAACCCTAATTTAATAAACACACTATACAAACGCATCAAAAACAAAAACAACACAACACAAAATACCATCAGCACACAACACAATAAATACATCACACTCACATACCACAACTCCTACACACACAAAATCGCCAACACATTCAGAAAACACAAATACAAAATAGCATACAGAACAACCAATACCATTACAAAACACATCAATAATACAAACACAGACATAGACAAATATAACAAAACAGGTGTTTACAAATTAAAATGTAACGACTGCAATAGTTTCTACATCGGCCAGACAGGAAGATCTTTTTCATCCCGTTATTCTGAACATTTAAAAGCTCTAACCAACAACAATATACACTCCGCATTTGCCACACACATACACACAGAAAACCATAATTACACCAACATAGACACCAATCTCGAAATTTTACATTACTTACCTAAAGGCCGAAAACTCAACACAACTGAACAATACGAAATATATAAACACCACACAACACAACCAAACAACATACTCAACGATCAATTACAATATAAATCACATACACTTTTTGACACAATTTTACAAAAAACAAACATCAAGTTGAATCCCTGCGCCAACCCCCTTCCTCCACACACCACCCCCACTACACCTTCCACACAAAAACCGTTACGAAATGATGGCAGTCTGACTAAAAGCTGAAGAAGGCAGATACTAAGCCGAAACGCGTCCGACGAAAAAAGTAAGTTTTTCACAAGATAAAGTTCATTTTAGTAAAGTGACAATATAATGTACCAGAGTTTATGCTGATTGGTTTGCTCTTAAAACTTCAATCCAATGTATACATCCCTCAAGTAATATTCATTACTTAACAATCATTTTCATACTGACATCAAAATTTGTTGATATTACTATTAAAACCAAACTTTTCACCCATTCTGTAATGTGGCAGCCTCCAATAATAAAACTGAGTTTAGCATGCATGATTACGATGGTATCCAAGTCACTTGCATGAATAGATAAACTAACATTTTTCAATCTGCCTTGTGACTTCTTTTTTATATACAGATGGCGCATTTCAAAACATATGCTTTATCATCAGATCATAAAATATCCCTCGTAGGAGATCGTCATTAGTTAAAAATCCAATATCATTATACACTGTATACGCTACGCGTCAGTAGGTGTGCATTTAATCACGGTCATCGACTAAATATGATTAGGTACGCATCTACTGACACGTCTACAATGCATAATGATATTGGATTTTTAACTAATGACGACTTTCTATGAGGGATATTTTATGATCTGATGATAAACCATATGTTTTGAAACACGTCATCTGTTCATAAAAAAGAAGTCACATGGAGGATTGTAAAAGGTTAGTTTGTCTATAAAACTGGGATTGGGATATCATGGAATGGGCACAACATTCAGTGTTAATAACAAATAAAATATGGTTATCAATTTAAAAAAGTGTTATTAGGAAATTACAAGTACACTAGGCTGATAGAAAAAAATGGCTCTTCACGGAATTCAGTTCAGATTTTCCCGTTTAGATTGCAAACACATGTTCATACTATGCAAAACAAAACTAATATTGGCTGACATTAACGTTACACCAATCGATTAATTAAATTAATTCCATTAACAAACTTATCTGTTATGAAGGCAAATACTAATGATAGCTTTCAGTCAAAATGTAACTTTGGAAACACAATGGAAAAAACTTCCGCAAGCAGATCCATCGTCGTATTGTAATTATTAAACATGGAGTTTTAGATGACTCAATTTTGATAATACAGCTGAACTTAAACTCACCTGCCATTAATGTGCTTTATTCGTGGACTTGAATAAGGGAGATATATCGAGCACTGTAGGTACAAATATCAGAGGACACAGAGGCAAAAATTTCTCTGTGTGTACGTGTGCAGGCCTGTATGTTCATTACCCTTAACGCCAAGCTTTCGAAGTAAGACATATGACAAAGAAGAATTTTGACGAAACCGTAACATCGAAGCATGATAATGTTATTAGGCTTTTGAAACGTATAATGTGCATAAATTGCAGACTCTCCTGTTCAGTGATGTTCGTACAGATTTCTTAAAAACGACAGAGACCGAAGATTTATAGACTGTGGGGAATCGAAAGTGTGGAAAAAATATAGTGTTAACATCACCTGGAGCGTTACATTTTTCAATGACGTTACACATTTTGCATCACACATTTTGTGGAATGACCCCCAGCCTAAAAACATTATCATGTTAAAATTCGAAATAATTTCCCAGACACAATCAATGGCTTAAAGTAAAAAGGCTCGTACCATTTAAAAGTGGCAATTAATATTAGAAAGACTATTATTTAAAAGTCTATTACATCTGCAAAACGTTTGTGAAAAAAGAAGTGTCAATAGCAGTGTCAACTTCAATAAAAGTTCAAATTACTTAGTATTATGAAAAACTATTTAGTTTCTTTTATAAATATTTGGTTTGCAGTATTTTATTTTATTGCACCAAAGAAAAAAAATTAATTCTCTAATAATAATAATGAGCTAAACTTTAAAAAGTAAAACAAGGAAAAGACCTTGTTGAAAATTCTCAATGTCAAGGAAAAGACATTTGACATTACCCATACTGATACATGGAAATGCAACTGAAATTACAAAAAAATACAGGAAAGAAGCAACCAAGGAGAAGAGATGTGGTTTGTAAAAGTAAATAAAGGATGCAATCAAAGAAACATGACAATCAATTAAAGTCTTCAAATATTCAATCCGAAATGGAAGATTAAATGGTAAGATACAATTTGCCTTGCACATCTGTAGAGGTTGAAGATGCTAAATTACCATACAAGATACTGAAGATATAAAGAGAAACAAAGAAGAATAGGTAAGCCAAAGAAGATGGTGGACTTGTAATAACTGAGTTGTCTATTACATTCTTCAGTAAAATTATTTTTCAGGCTGTTGGGCCATGGTCCTATTTTTGTAGATCCAAACATTTCGAATACAGCAGCTGTGGTCAAAACATTTCGATCTACAAAAAGAGGACCACATCCCAACAGCCCATAAAATAATTTTATTGAAGATAAATCCGGCAGTGAAAGCTTTAAAGTTATGATGACTATTACATGAGATGATGACGATAAAAAGCAATAAATAAAAGTCATTAATTTTCCCAACAGTTCTGTCTATAAGTATAGACAAATAAAAGCTAAAAAGAGATATAACAATACTAGGTGTAATGCTACAATTCACTTACAATTTTTAAAATATCGAACAAAAAACGCACATTCATCTCCCTCCCCTACATAATCTGTGCATTGTGGATTAAAATATTTAACTTTGTAATGGGACATATCAGGGACGGGAATGAATTCTAATAATTGTACATAATTCAAAAAGCAGTCAGGGTTTACCTTTGGTGTGCCTCATTTTAACCAACTATACCTACAATGTTATTACAAAACACCACGTCTGTGTTTGTCGCTGGCCTCAGACAGACCAGACATATTACGTAACGACATACAGTTCATGGCATCCGTGAATCACGGAAAAAATGAAGCCAATATGCAGATTTCACCAGGCGGCAAAATATTGCAGTATTCGCTGGCCTGTCTTCTAGAACTTTTTAAAACCACCAATCAGGGCTTGAATTGGTGATCACGTGACCGGCCTCAAGCCCCGAGCATTGTGCCCTAACGCCAGATTAAGCGTGAGTTGGCGAAACTTCTTCAGACCGCTCGGTCTTAAATTAAATAGTGCTCGAGTAAAAATACAGTCGGCTGACTAAAAATATAACTATAACTTAGTTACTGTGAACCTAGTTTGAGATGTGATCGGAACAATTTGCCAGCTTCTGAAAGCCGAAACGATTTCCGGAATGTGAAGTGCAAGACGTTGTTAACCTCCAATAGTGGTGCAACAGCTCGGATACTTATACAGACTGGTTAAGTACAAACACAGATTGGTAAAGTACCATTTGTAATCAAAATAAAGTTTTTGAAAGAGCTCTATTAATAAGAAATAAAGATTGTAAAAGTATGATGGGCATAAGAGTGAGAGAACGTGTGTAGGGAACAATACTAAAATATTAACAGTACTGGTTTGGTGTTTTAAAATAACTCTACTTTAATTAATTTTGTCTAATATCGATAGCGATTAAGCGATTGCAGATTTATGTTTATGAATTTGATGTTACAAAAGTTTGGAGTAGTTTGTCAAAAAGAAAGTAGAGGAGAAAATGGAGAATTGTCATACAAGTGTAAAACATAACGTAATTTTTATATAATAAACAAAAAGTAATTTGTTTTAGTCAGCATAAACTGTGTTCGCTTTATGATTTCGCACTTCGAACCAAATTTTCCCTCTGCAACTGTTTTCGTCTATACGACTCTGGAGCTTAACCCGAAGGTACGTAAGTTTTTATAAACTTGGAAAAATTATATTAGTGCAATAAATTTGTATAGTTACAGTGGCTCCCAAACAGGGATTCGATTTTATTATTTGCAATAAATACGTACAGTTACAGTGGCCCCCGAACTAAGGATTCGATAATATTAATTGATATAAATTTGTATAGTTACAGTGGCGCCCGAACTTTGAGACGATTTGTGTGATTTATTAACGCTGTGACGAATTAAATAAACGCTTTGATATAAATGATCATAAATTTGATGAACTAAAGAGCGATATTAATAATATGAAACTACAAACCTTTAACTTTGATAAACGTATAAATGATATAGATGAACGATGTAATGTTATTCAAGATCAAGTAGTAGAGTCCGTAAATGAACAAGTCAGAGAACAAATTAACAAATTTAGAGAAAGTGTAGAAAGTAAACTAAACGATGTAAATGCACAAGTAGCAGAGAAGATAACAGTACAAGTTAGGGAACAATGTAGTAAAGTAGAAAGTAATTGTGAAAGTAAAATAAATGAATATAGTGCTGATATCGAGTACAAAATAAATGAATGTAAATTTACTATTGCAAACAAAATTGAAGAAATTAATGAGAATACTGACAGTAAGATTAGCGAAACAGAAAGTAGCCATAAGTTAGAAATACAGTTATGAAAAGGTGCTGTAGAAATGGTAAATAATGCCAGTACTCAATCTGAACGTGTAACTAACAACAAGTTTAATTTAATTGACCAAAAACTAATCAATGTCAAGGATGATTTAAACACGGCAATAAGTAAAAAATTAGATAGTCAGCGAGCGAATAGTAATTACTCGCGACGCAGATAGCGAGATCAAGTTAGTCATTTAATGGGGACAGCAGGGGGGTACACCCTATGAAATTCCTAAATAGAGTAAGAGACTTTAATCAATTTTGTAATAATAATTGGGAGGTGAAATTGTTAAGTTATGAAATGTTTTAAGGGACGCCCTGCGGTGTGGGCGGAAGTGCATAAGGGAGATTGGTTAAATTACCAAAGTTTTGAAAGGGATTTCAGAAGTAAATATTGGTCGGAGGAGGAACAAGAAATATTACGAAGTAAGATCATGGGGCACGGTAATTTTGGGGTCCACGGAAGTAATGTAACTGTGTACGTAATGCGACTATATAATGAGATAAAATATTTAGAACTACCATTACCATTCCGATCATTCGTGCGACATGTAAGTAAACACCTACCGCGAGAAATACAGACCAACCTGATGACAAGGGAAGTGGTAGATATAAATGAACTAGAACGAATATTAGATATTTTCCAGAATATAAGGGACCGGGAGATGGGTAGGCGCCCACACCCGTTAGTGTCGCACACTAATGAAAATCATAATCGATCTAGTGGGACACCAACCGCATATAGAGGGACGAGGGGAGGTAACAATAATAACAACAGACGCGAGGACTGGCGGTGTTCGGAGTGCCATTTTGAAAATTACCCTATAAGAACAACCTGTTATAACTGCAACCGGGCAAGAAATTGCCAACGTAGCGAACCAGTGATCAACCAAAACTATCAACACCAGAGTGGAGTAAGCAGTAGCAGAGGAGCACCAGGAAGCAGCGGAAATTCTACTACAGGTTGTGGTGGGTACACCCCAGGCCGTACAACAGCTCCAACGGAAAACCAGTAAGGACAGTGGGTGAAAGGACCCAACCGTTGTCAATAGGTAGCAGCGGGGTCCAAGAGGGGCATCACTATCAGAGCCAGCTGATTAAAACAGACAGATCACAGGAATTGCTGGAGGAAGACGACGCCGAGGTTACTGAACCGGAGACCGGACTGACAGGGGTGATGGTAAACATAGAAGGTAAGGAGTTTAAAACATTAATAGACACGGGTAGTGAGGTATCAGTGATTTCGGAAAATGGGCTAGAAAAATTAATAGAAGTAAATAAAAATACTCCCTCTTTACCAGTTGCGGGAGTCACGATAATAGGGATCACGGGGGTTCGAAGTAAAAGAGTAACTAAACAAGTTCAATTAAACATGTTGATAAATGGGGTGGAATTTGAGAATACCTTCTTGGTAGTCCAAGGGTTGAATTTAGAGGTAATTTTGGGAAACGATTTTCTAAAGACACAAAGCAGTGATTGACTTTAATAAACGGGTGTTAAGAGTTAGATCAAGAAACTAAGCCGGTTAGGGTCAGTTTTAAACGGGTAATAGATGATATAAGAATTTCGGGAATAAGGGTAGTACACCATCCAGCTGATAGGGGGGACACAGAAGCCAGGGTGAATGCATGCAGAGAGAGAGAGATAGATGAAAGCGGAGAGAGAGTATGTGAGGAGAGGGCACATAAGTTTCGTAGTGAGGGTGGCGTTGTAGGGAGTCCCCAAAGTAAAGCATTGTGGCGGGTTGTGGAGAAGTATAGAGAAGTGTTTGCTGAGTTACCTGGAAGAGCCAGGAACTATGAATGCGAGTTGAAAGTACGGGAACACACACCTTTTGTGCAGAGAAGTTATCCAGTGCCTTTTTCTAAGCGTAGAGCTGTTCAGATTGAGTTAGATAGAATGATCGAGGGGGATATAATAGAGAGATCCGTGTCACCCTATTCAAACCCTTTAGTTGTTGTTATAAAAAACGATGGTAAAGTGCAATTATGTTTAGATGCACGCCATATAAATCAGATTATTATTCCTGACCGGGAGTCCCGAACCCATTGACGAAATTTTTCAGAAATTCAGCGGGGTTAAATACATGACATCATTAGACTTAACCGCGGGTTATTGGCAGGTCCCGTTAGAAATAGAGAGTACGAAATACACTGCTTTTTTGTTTAATGGTAAAATTACCAATTCAAGCGATTACCCTTCGGACTCAACACTAGTGTGGCTAGTTTTATAAAATGCTTAGATGAGATTTTGCAACCAAAGAACTTAGAATTTTTAACTGTGTACGTAGATGATATTTTAATAGCGTCAAGAATGTTATCAGAGCATGTAGAACATTTGGAGTATATACTAGATAAGTTACAAAGAGGGGGTTTAACAGTAAACTGGGAGAAGTCAAAATTTTTACAGCAAGAGATACATTTTTTTGCGTTTCATTATTTCACCGACAGAATTTGAGCTAACCCCGAAAAAAGTAGAAGCAATAATGCGATTCCCTGAACCTAAAAATATTAAACAATTGCAGAGTTTTTTAGGTTTATGTAATTTTATAGGAAGTTTCAAAAGAATTATGCACAAGTAACCTCTAAAATAAGTGCGGTATTACAAAAGAATAAAAAATGGAGGTGGGGAGAAGCGGAAAGAGTTACATTTGACGAGATTAAAGAAAAGTTTATGAATATGATAATGATGAACCATCCTGATTTTCAGAAAAAATTTTATTTACAGATGGATGCCAGCAACTTAGCCCTTGGTGCGGAACTATACCAGGAGGGTGAGGATAAGGAACATCGGACAATCGCTTTTGCCAGCCGGACTTTGTTAGCAGCGGAGAGGAACTATACAACCACCAAAAAGGAACTGTTAAGTATCGTTTTTGCAGTGAAGAAATTCTGTACCTACCTTCTAGGGAATCAGACCATAATCAGGACAGATCACAAGGCATTATCGTTTTTAAACACTTGCAAACTGACACACAGTCGACTTACCAGGTGGGTGTTAGCTTTACAAGAATACAACTTTTCCTGGGAACATATAAGGGGAGTAGAAAACAAAGTACCAGACATTCTCTCAAGGGTAGACGTGGAGGGGAATAGAACTGGGAGAGAGTTGAATGAAATCAAAATTTTTCGGTTAAGTAGAGAAGATAGGCTTTTTGGGGAAGAGTTAAAAGACATTAAAAAAATGCAAAGACCAGAGGTTAAGTTAAATAAAATCATATCAAGTTTAGAATCCGACTTGGATCATTCTGTATATAGCCAATATTTTCAAATCTATCAAGGGAGTTTATTTAAAAAGTCGGGGGAGAGCGGGATTGGAGGTTAGTCATACCGGAAGGGCTGGTAGACAAAATAATACGGGACTGTCATATTCGGTATGGGCATTTCGGGGCTAGGAAATGTGTAAACATACTGAGAGAATCGTGTTTATTTAAAAATATGGAACGGAGCGTTAGAACATTATTCTGGGGTTGCGATTTATGCCAGAAGTCAAAAGTGGCTAATTACCGGTTGGAGGGAGAAATGAAATACATTAAAGTAGAAAAACCTTTTGATTTAGTTGCGGTGGATTTGTTCGGCCCACTACCAAAGGGTAGGGGAGGGGTGATGTACATTTTTGTAGTATTAGACACGTTCACTAAATTCGTAAAGCTGTATAGTGTCAAGAGGGCGACGAGTAGAGTTTTAAGTGAAAAAATAACAAAGGATTATATGATCAAAACCGGGAAATCTAAGGTAATACTCTCTGATCATGGGCCCCAATTCATTAGCGGAACTTGGCGACAAACTCTGGGGTGGGAAGGAATTATACCTAAACACACAGCGGTATATCATCCCCAGTCAAACCAGGCCGAAAGGGTCATGCGCGAATTAGGGAGGATTTTTTGGGCGTACTGCCATACTAAACACAGTGAATGGCCAACCTATGTGAATAAAATCGAAGACTGGTTAAATTTTACCACGCATGAGTCAACCGGGTTTACACCATATGAATTAGTTAAGGGGACACACCCACCGAGAATTCTGGAACAGCTGTTCAACTATCCACCTGAGAGTAAGACCAGAGGTCTGGACATAAAACTGAAACTCGCTAATGAGAACTTATTGACTAAGGGGGAAAGAAGAAAGCGATGTCATGATGCGGCAGGTAAATGTACTAGATATGACATAGGCCAGTTGGTGCTGGTGAGGCGGCATGATTTGTCCAATGCACAGGACAAAGAAATTATGAAATTCTTTTTGCTATATGAAGGACCGTATGAAGTAATTGAGATTAAAATGGACAACGCATACGTTTTGCGAAATCAAGTGACACGGGAGATAGTGGGTACCCATAACACCACAAATTTAAAAACGTATTGGTCAAAATAAAATATCTAAATAAATTATGTAATTGTATATAAAAATTTAATGCTTTCAGAAGGGACCCTCCCCCATTTTCGGGCGGCCACGGTCTCACCAGCCCTGGTCGTGGATTTTGGACACATAGGGACGGACCATGGTTGTAACCACCTCCCATAGGGATGGGACAAAGATGGTCTTTCCCTACCAAATTGGTAGAAACTAGAAATTTACATAGTACAAATAACGGGGAGGGGGACCCCTAAAGTCCGTGGTTAAAGGATTACAAAAAAGTGGTGCATAAATTGGCACACCCCATGGACCAAGGGTTGCCTTAATTCTAAATTACAATACATTAAGGCAATCTTCAAGTTTTTAAACAGGTGTTGTTTGTGGGTTGTAAACTCATCCCTTAATAGGTAGGTAGTGGAGAAGTTTTGTGGCTGAGTAGACAAACCGAAATAACAAATTTTTTGTATAGTTTGACTGAATTATGGCCTATAGAGATGGGGCCGTAGATTGGCGGTTGGGGGTTGTTTTTTATTTCCGAGAAGGGGGGCAGGTAAGGAATTTAGGGCTGCCAAAAGGGTTGTTGTTTACATTCATTGACGTATGGGTTCTGTTCGTTTTCAATCGCATCTCGATAGACCACAATTCTGTACATATAAAATATGATCTATTTACAGGCAATTAAAGAAAAATAGTTTGTGTAAATATTCTAAAATAATACAATCATGTAACCTAAAGGTTAAACTAGTATTTTGTGGTACCTGCTATGTTAGACCATGAGTAGAGATATTTGGTTTAGAATGCAATCAGGGAGGAACTTAAGTAAAGATTTGAGCCAAACAATGTGAGGTCTGTAAACCTTATTAAAACGCAAAGGCGACACTAAACAAATTAAACGAACTAGAATCATTTTGAATATAATGTAATTAAAGTAACAGAAACTGTTTTGAACAAATGAGGTACGGTAATTAAATTAAATTTGAGGAGCAATTAAATTAATTGAAAATGTGAATTTTAGTAATGAATTTAAATTCATGTTGATTTGAGTTTTGATTTGAATTGTAACATAAATGGTAACTGATTAAAATGTAAAGACTAAAATATTTATTTAAATTGAAAACTGAAGGAAATGTTTGTGTTAATGCTGAGGTAGTATTTGTATGTTTAACTGTAGATTCCCCGTTCAAGTGCGGTCATGACCGTGAAAGTAGTTAATTATAACAAATCATAAATTTTCATTGTTATAACCAGCTTATGGTCTGTTTTTGTTTTGTTAACCCGGTGGTTTGTTAAATTTAGTTGGGGGGTTATTTTTAGGGAAATCTACCAATTTTTGGAACAGAGCTATTTTCACCCATATAGGGGTGGTAGTCCATTAGAGGTGTATTAATCATGATTAGTAGGTGTGTAATATCAAATTCTGTTGTAACGCCGAAGCAAGGATGGGGGTGGAATAAAAGAAAAAATGTCCACCCCATCCGCATCAGTCCTTGTGGAAGCAACTGGGCGCTACAGTCCAGGTGGGGGTCATAGTGAGTGTGGATGGGGGTGACCAAGCTACAGGCCACGAGGGAGATGTGGTTTATGGCTAGGATGAGGCCGGCAATGGCCAAGACGCCTAGTGCAGAACACAGCAAATTGTAACGGGTATCAGTGGTTAAGGGATCTGGGGATTTAAAAAAAAAAAAAAAAAAATTAGCATAGGATTGAGTTGTGAGTGGATGATAAAGTATTCTTATGTGTGTAACTTGTATTTTACATTAAGGTTGTTATGATTTATTTGTATTTTATGTAATCAATTTGTAATTTTGGTGGGGAATAGTGTTTTGTTAGGGGAGAAAATTACCAATGTACAATTTGTATGGGATTTCTATGTATTAGATGTAAGTGTATAATAAGTTTATCTTGCCCTGTGTACATTGTATTTTATATAGTCCAGTTATAGGTTTATTTGAAATCAAGGTAAAATGTAAACCTTGGTAATCAATGTAATTAAATTAATTTGAGGCAATCATGTACATTCAAAGGGGAAATATTTGTTTTATTGTTGTACATGGTAATTGTACTATATTGCATAACCAGCACGGCGACGAAACTGCCATCAACATTACCTGATAGTCTGGCAGCCTGCTTCCCAGGAGACTTCTGGTAAATTCAGGGTGTTCATTGGTAGTCTATACACTATTTATATTTTATTATATGCTACTCACGTCTTGATCAAGGAAATTATGAACGCGGAACAGTGAGAATTTGTTATACATTTTTAACGACAATTTTTACTAATAACAATTTATTTGTGTAATTAATAAAAATATCTGTGGGTTGAAATGCTAAAATAACAACAAATTATATGCGGTTTTTTTCAAAGATAAAAGTATTTTGTAGTCCTTCAGTCTTCGACTGGTTTGTACCCTCCCCGCATATACCCGTGGTGCATGTGGTACTGATTCTCTCACAGGTATATGGGACCTACAGTTTAACGCCGGATCCGAACGGCATAGTTGGGGAAGGTTTATACTAAGCAGGATACCTCTCGCTGGTTTGCCATTGCCTTGTGAGGGGGAACGGTCGTATCTAAATCAGATGGCCCCCGGCGGGAATTGAACCCGCGCCGACAGTGTAGCAGCGCCACACGCTAGTCACTACGCCACGACCGCTCTGATAAAAGTATATGCGAAATTAAATAAAATGGAGAACGGAAAGCTTTACTTGCGAATAGGTTTAATTTCCTCCATTTATAAATCTGTACATAAACATCCTAATGCCATTAAAAGAGTAAAACAAAAAATGTTTTTAGCGATTAGGAAATGTCTGTTTTTAAATTTACAAGAAGAAAATGTTAAAGTTGAGGAAATGTTGTGTACTGGAATGTTAAAAAATATAAGACGTTTCTTCCTGAGTAAAGGAAAAAAATTGTTGAAACGAAAATTACAAAATCGCATTCACTTGCTGAGAAACCGAAACTTTTGAAATTCTATAAAAAGTGTCCAATAAAAAATATTTCATCAAATAATTGTATTTTACTACATACCTCGCCGCATAGTACAGGATCAAAGTTATCTGACGATTCGCATAATCTGTGTTGACAATAACTTTAGTCCTCCCAAACATTATTTCAAGATACAGAAATCACTCCACAGAATCACACGTGAGGAACACAAAGTATCTGTATTTGTACACCATCGTAGACAACCATACTTGGTATTATATTTAAGAGTGCACCATAAAGGGTTGTGGTATATTAACAACTTAGATAAAAAAACCAGTACTTTATTAAAAATCTAACCAGTACTTTGCTAACAACGAACCAGTACGACTAAGAGGAAACGAATCAGTTGGGGATATGGAATAATGGAAGGCCGTTTATTTGAATGTTTCAGAGTCAGGTGATACTGTGGTGACATGCCTGTCTGATTTTATGGTGTTGGGATCTTGAGCAGAGAAGTCCAGTAAGGTCGGATAGGATAAGCCACAGCCGCCGGACTAGGGGGGTAAGTACCCATGATTTTAGTAAAGAGTTAAGGGGGCTGTCGGCGCTATATCCTCACTGGTCCTCTTAGGTTTATGCAATGAGAGTTTTTATGCTTCGGCTCTGCTTCGGCATAAAACCTCTCATTGGGGGGGGGGTACTGTAACGGGACATATCAGGGACGGGAATGAATTCTAATAATTGTACATAATTCAAAAAGCAGTCAGGGTTCACGTTTAGTGTGCCTCATTTTAACCAACTATACCTACATGTTATTACAAAACACCACATCTGTGTTTGTCGCTGGACTCAGACAGGCCAGACATATTACGTAACGACATACAGTTCGTGGCATCCGTGAATTATGGAAAAAATGAAGCCAATATGCAGATTTCACCAGATGGTAAAATATTGCAGAATTCGCTGGCCTATCTTCTAGAACTTTTTAAAACCACCAATCAGGGCTTGAATTGGTGCACGTGACCACCCTCAAGCCCCGAGCATTGCGCCCTAATGCCAGATTAAGCGTGAGTCGATGAAACTTCTTCAGACTGCGCGGTCTTAATTTAAACAGTGCTCGAGTAAAAATACAGTCGGCCGACTAAAGTAACTGTGAAAACCTAGTTCAAGATGTGATCGGAACAATTACGCCAGCTTTTGAAAGCCGAAACGATATCCGGAATGTGAAGTGCAAGACGTTGTTAACCTCCAATAGTGGTGCAACAGCTCGGATACTTATACAGACTGGTTAAGTACAAACACAGATTGGTAAAGTACCATTTGTAATCAAAATAAAAGTTTTTGAAAGAGCTCTATTAATAAGAAATGAAGATTGTAAAAGTATGATGGGCATAAGAGTGAGAGAGCGTGTGTGGGGAACAATACTAAAATATTAACAGTACTGGTTTGGTGTTTTAAAATAACTCTATTTTAATTAATTTTGTCTAATATCGATAGTGATTAAGCAATTGCAGATTTATGTTTATCAATTTGATGTTACAAAAGTTTGGAGTAGTTTGTCAAAAAGAAAGTAGAGGAGAAAATGGAAAATTGTCATACAAGTGTAAAACATAACGTAATTTTTATATAATAAACAAAAAGTAATTTGTTTTAGTCAGCATAAACTGTGTTCGCTTTATGATTTCGCACTTCGAACCAAATTATCCCTCTGCAACTGTTTTCGTCTATACGACTCTGGAGCTTAACCCGAAGGTACGTAAGTTTTTATCAACTTGGAAAAATTATATTAATGCAATCAATTTGTATAGTTACAACTTCAAAACTACTGTTACAATACTTCTAATGATCTGCAGTACAAAATACATTAGCATGTTTATTATGCTAAATAAAATGTCAGAAACTTTATTCCTGTAACTTTTTTAAAATAAAGTAGAGGCCAAAACTTTTAACAAAAAGAGTGTTACGTTTGGGGGCCTAAGACTCTGTGTCTGTTACAAAGCAAAATTTATATATTGCATCAAAAAGAATTTTTGATGTTAAATTATATTAGCGTTCCATTAAAAAAAAACTACACACACACGCAGCACATGCGTATACATAACAGATATTTCTTTTTTTACAATCTAATATAAAACCCCATCAAACCTAGACCTAATATCAAATTGACAGTTGAAGTCTCAAAATCAAATTGTATTTTTGCCGGAAACCATAGTAAAGTACAAACTGTGGCATGCAGTGACCAAACATCCTACCCGCAACACTGCAGGCATTTAAAATGCACACAAAATACCATGATCTACAAACTTGTTCCAAGTTGTTTGCCATACCATTCATACTCAATTAAGCAGCTGTTAAGAAAACTTTAACTGTGTGTGTATGTGTGTGTGCGTGCGTGCGTGTGATATTATTTTGTAGTTGCATTAATATTTTTCATGTATATTTTCAATACATATTTTATATTCTCTATATGAAAAAGTACTGAAAAGTGAACACAGGTCATACCACATCAAATGGCTCTACATGTAAAAGATAATCATCTTTTTATTTACTTTTTTATTTCACAGAGTTCTTGTCTACACTTGTTTTTATCATTTTCATTTATCAAACTGATATTTGTCGTATCCATAACATGCGTTCAAAGTTTTGTATAGGCTTTGTCCAAATTAAGTTTAAATAGATAAACCATATATTAAACAACTGGTAAAAACAGATAATATATACCCTACTTTCCCAGACTTACTGAGTTATTAAATGTACTGCCGGATTATGATTATGCAATATTTTCTTACAACCATAACATATAATCTTTCTCCTCTCCGTTAAACAAAAGATACAGACTTCTAACTGTGGATAAACAAGTGTGTAACAAAAAGTACATACTATATAGCTTTGTCAATTATATACCAGATACAAATCTGACAGAAACTTAAGTCGTCAAGTCAAATAAACCAGATAACTGTCATACTTACAACAATGGAATGTAACAACATACACAGTGACTGACTGAGTTTTTATGACATGCATTTGTAAAAGAGAAATGCATTTAAGAAATATGCATTCTCATATTTATGACAGAAAACTGGAAATTATAAACATTTTAATACAAATTTTAATTTTTCTGTTGGCAATTTTTGTCTTTAGTTTCAACGGCCAATGTCAAGACTTCCAAAATTATTAAATACCAGGCTGTTAGGCCGTGGATGGTAGCTGTGAATTCTCAACATCGTCGGCGAAGGATCGTATCCCCCCTCAGGGGATCTTCTTCAGGCCGCACAAAGCGACAGAGTGTACAAAAACAGTTATGGCAAATTTGTTTTTACCCAAAACAAGTGTCGTGTATCGTTCAGCCAAAGATCTGTCATAACTGTTTTTGTACTCTTTGTCGCTTTTACGGCATGAAGAAAATCACTGAGGGAGGGGTACAAAACATTGCTGACGATGCCAAGAATCCACAGCAACTGACCATGGCCTAACAGCCTGGTATTTATTAATTTTGGAAACATTGTCTATGGAGGCAGTTAACAAATGTTTAACAAGTTTTACAAAATGCTTACAACCTTCACTGTTAACTATGTTTGAGGGTGCCATACACAGTTAAAGTATATAGTTCAACATATTTCCAAGTTTCACCACATTTGTGATGACAACACATGTTGTGTATATAAGCAAGTATGATTACGCTACGTGCCCATACTGTGAAGCATATTCTAGACTCCTCTGTTGTACAGAAACCATCTGCATGATATGTAATATGCTCAAATGAAAGAGAAGCAACAGCTTTCTAGGGAAAGCTGTTTCCACAAGTTTGAAAACAGTATCAACCGAATGACAAGACCAGGCTACAAAGCTGAAGTGTCAAGGGATTTCCAAAACTCACTTCACTATTCTTACATTTACTGACGGCATCAGAGATAATGAATTATAACAAACGTTAAGAATGGTACAGCATCAGAATACCTCAGATGCTCTAGCTCACACTATCCAATTCAAAGCTGCCAAGTTGGCAATAATTGAAGTTGTGGCACTACATTATGATCAGAAACCTCCAGTGATGCATTATTGTTAGAATAGACAGTGTAATTAAATGTTTCAAGAAAAACAATTTAAAAAACCAATAGTACACCAACTGTCTTCTGGACCATGTGAAAAAAACAGGAGGCCCAAGTACTATAAAATTAGGAAACCTTACCCATCCTCAAGCAGATTGTTTAAAATGAAAACAAAAGAGAGAAGGGCAAAAATCACACCAATTGGAGGAGTAAAGCTCCAGAACACATACACTTTCTGTACTTCATAAAATCAGTGAAAACTTGATTCTTAAAGGGTTTGCTGAAAACAAACCTACTACATATACAGCTGACATGGGAAGCCACAGTATCCATTCTGCTCCCTTATACAACAAACCACCCCCAGCCTCACTACAACCACTACAACTAGAAGGTTTGGCAAAGGTTAGGAATGGTTCACATACACTTATTGCCTGGGCCTAGGTCTTCTCAAGTTTAGCCACAAAGTACTTGTGGCAGATATTGTTATGAAACTATTCTTTGCACAAAAATTATGAATGCCTATGGGTATCTTGGTGGATTCAAGAGATAAATGTCCTGAGATTCAGCCAAGAGAAAAATAGGTTTCAGAAATGGAAATCTGAAACAGTAGTGTTCAATTAACCAAACACTAACCACTCAACGGATAACCATAACAGTAACATTGGCAAAAGGAGCTGACAGTGCAGAGAAGAGAAGACTAGTGTTGGGTGCGGAAAACAAGAGAATAACAAAGTACCAACTTGTATGACAACAGAAAGAATGACTGATAAATCAACAATGATTCTTGCAGGGATGGCTATGCTCATTGCTAAGTTGGAGGAAGCTTCCGAACAGGAAAAGTAGGCTGAAATTAAACAAAATTTAGTAACCCAAAGAACAGACATCCTATAATTACAGGGATTGGAAGAGGCCAGCACTGAGAAGGGATTAGTTATGGGAACAACAAAGACTGCTGACAAGGAGGATATACAAGAAATTGAGGGTGAGCTGGGAAGGCAGAAGGAGAGTGAAGAAGAAGAGTTAGCAGGTTAAAGAGAAAGTGTTCTGGATGATTCGAACTTAACCCAAAGCATGCTACATGATTTGCCAATTCAGGATGAGGAAGGGGCAGTGTTACACAGATACAAAAGGCAACATTTGCAGCTTACACTACACTCGTCCCATATAAGCAGAAAAATTACACAATGTTCTCATGTTGCATAATAAATTCCCAGTCACTCTGCATGTTCTCTAGTGATGCCCTGATTATTTCTAACCATCAACAGCATCGTAAAACTCCCTCATAAACATTACTATACCACACAACTGTATAAGCAAACATGATGTCCCTGGAGTTAGCTGCATCTGATGAACCCATTCGATAAGACATGTTATTAAGAGATCGTATTAGTAAACATGTGAACGGTTAATTATTATTGCAATTTATAATTTGGTGACAATTATTTTCTGACAGTGTGAACTGGGGAATTGTATAACCATAACTACTTAAAACAGTGTTTTGTTTCATAAAAGAATTATTCAAGTTTGTACTAATTTCTCTTTATTCTCTTTATCCCTAATAATAACTCTATGAAATGAAATCCATCCAGCTGCTTCTGAAGATTCTGAAAAAAAAACTAATACAGGTTACTAGCCTGTAGTTAGATAGGCAGGTGATGGGAATTTCACCTCAAGGTTGTGACATAAGTTATGAACATGATGATGATAAGAATAAAAAAGCAAATAAGTATCAGATGATGTGTGGTACAATACAACAAACACTAAGAAAGAAAACAAGAACTGATACTAAAATGAAGTTCTATAAAGTAATGGCGATACCTGTTCTTACATATGCTACTGAAACATGGACGATAACTGGGAAAGAAAAGCAGCATATACAAACCGCTGAAATGAATTTTGTAAGGCACATGAGTGGTTATCGTCTAAGGGATCGAATGTGTAATGAACATGTAAGGCCCGAACTGCATATATTCTCCATCAACAATAATATAGAAGAACAAAAGCAGCAGAGGATGGGGCATGTCTACAGAATGGACTACCAGAAGCTAGTACAGCGTGCTGTAGACTACAAACCAGTTGGCAGAAGATTTGTGGGTAGGACCTGGAAGAGATAGCTGCAGTGAAGAGGGAACAGGCTATAAGCTTACACCATGAAGTGACGATGACAACTAATTTCTCTAGTGTTCAGTAATTGATTCCATTGTTTTAAAATCATGATCCATGTGACTGTTGTTAACAAAACATTTACACATTACATATTTTTATTAATGACAAACTGATTTAGATTTATTATCACTTAACTGTGAAACATGTTTCCGGCACTCATCTGTTTCCTCACTGTCGGCCATGTTCTTTGAACTGTCGGGTGAAGTAATTTTTGTGTGTGCATGGGGGGGGGGTAAGAAAAATAATCTGTTCATCAGCAATCAAGGGCACAGCCAATGTACAATGTAGCACGCAATATGTATTACTCACCATACATCTTAATTCATGCATTATTAATAATAACATTAATACATTGGATACCAAAAACAGGAACTGTACCACATCATTATGTAAAGTAAAACTGAAAGTTAAGGGCATATGCGCAGAAACCAATTTATGGATGGATGGGTTCACTTTGAAATTGTGAATGGCGGGAGGGTAACAGTGAATCAGCTGGTAAGCAAGTGAAGGTGATGCCAACTTGCGTGTGATGTTTTAGTTACCAGTACATTGTTAGTTACTCTGTGACGTACTATCTCAGTCTTGCATTTGTTATTATTATTTCAATTTATTATTAATAATATCGTTGTTTTACAGTCACTCATTTTTATTAGTGATTTAATTTTTTAGTTAATTTCTATTGGTAGTTTTTATTCTGTAATTATGTATTATCGTAATTATTTGTGTTATCATCCTGTAACAGAATTTGTTAAAATGCATACTTCTCCTTCAACTAGTAAAGATAGGAAAGTTATTCATAGTCAAGCACGGGAAGTAATAATAAACAGTTTTTTGTTGTCCAGGATTAAAAATATTCTTGCAATTAAATTAACATGAAGAACGCGTTCCTTTATGTAATGATAAATTATAGAGATAGTCGAGTGTAATTACGGAGTGGAAGTGTACAGTTTGCAAATTCCATTGCGATAACAACAGTCAGAAAGGCTGTAGTTTTTTACTTCTCAGCCGTACACAATGACAGAACCAAACAACACTCTAGATATGTTTATAAAACATTCTGATATGTAACGCAACAAATTCCGATACGTGCGAACAGTATATATATACACACACACATATCATTTGCTTGATTTGTACAGTAATACAATTACAATATTACTATTATTTTATTTATGTAGGAAACAATAAATGTATAATTATTTTTTTAAACCAAGCTCTGTGACTGCGCGCGCGCGCGCGCGCACACACACACACACAGATAGATAATATTCACGGTGACACATTTACAAACAAACCATAACAGTTGCGAGTTTTTGTTACTATTAGAAACGATATTCATAGTGCTACGACAGCACAGAACAACCTACGCGTTTATCGAATGCGCCAGAAAGATCTCGACGTAAGCGTGTGGTGTACGTGTTACTAGACGCATTTTGTGAGAATTTTCTCGACTGAGCCAGGCTTCACTCGGGCGCTCAGACTGTGTCAAGGCCGTAGCAATTACGTAGTTCGCGAGAGATAAGACGCAGTTTGGAAGCTTCTGGTGTGTGAGCGTAACTATAAATACATCGCGTCACGGCCTTAGTTTTCAGTTCAATGCGAGATTTTTGACTGTGCGGTTCGAGAGTATTAGTGCGATATATTTACAGAGCGGTTCGAGTTATTACGGTGTACGTTCAAGTAGTTATTAGTGAAGTGTTGCGTTTTATATTCGGACGGTATAATTGTAATACAGTTGAGTTTTAATATTAGTGGACATTTTATTGCGAATGAACAATTTTCATTTGATTTGTTGTAGACACTGTGTTGTTAATTACGAACTGTTTTACTATAACAATTAAAGGTGTGATTAGTGACTTAATTGGTGTCTTGTACTTATTGTGTTTCCACTGTACCTACGACGATCGAGTAGACCGTCGTAACAGTGGTGTCAGAACTGGGATAGAACGGTTAACAGTGGAAACAGTGGACGCTTTGTACAAGACGAGTGTGATTCGTAATTATTCGATAAACAATGGATACCAGTCAGAAGATAGAAGCATTCCGAGCAATGCTACAGCAAAGTCAGAAACAAGAAAAAGAAGAACGAAGACAGGAAAGGGAAGAAGCAGAAAAACGACAAGACGAAAAACGTAATCGTGAAAATGAAATACCAGAGGGACGAAAAAAAGAATTTAGCCGTCAAGCAGACGACGTTAAATGTTCGTACAAGAGGATACCACTGCAAAATTTGTCCTGTTACAAGGTGAGCTGAACAAACAAGTTGACAGAATATCTGAAATAGAAAAATCTGTGTCAACTATGAAAACAAGTATGTCAAGCTTAGAAGATTCAAAATATCAGAGAAATCAAAGAACGCTATTAACTGAAGTAGGGTCAGTTTTTGCAAAGACCCCGTCGTTTAATGGAAGCACCCACTGGGCAACTTATTATCGCCAATTTGAAGCTGCTGCTCGCTTAAATAACTGGACGGAAGAAGAGAAAGGCCTCTCACTCGTTCTTGCGTTAAAAGGACCTGCCGCAGAGGTAATACACAAAGTGCCATCTAACAGTCAGAACGTCTATGCCGAATTAACTAAAGCTTTGGAATTACGGTACGGTGACCAGCATTTGTGCAAAGTGTACCGTGAACAACTTAAAGCGAGGCGACAGCGTTCAGAGGAGAGCCTTCAAGAGTTTGAAGCGAATATCGACCGACTGACGAGATTGGCTTATCCCGAAGAATCGGAGGACTTCCGGAAGTGGATTTCTCTCATTATGTTTATTGACGGTATCAGAGATCGTCAGTTACAACAAGTGTTAAGAATGGCTCGGCATGATAATAAATCAGACGCTCTTGTTCATGCTCTCCGTTTTGAAGCTGCCAAGTCGGCGACCTACATTAATCAAAGTATGCCATCACGTTGTAGCCAAACGGATCCAATACCACAGTATCGTCATAGCGGACAGCATAAAGAGACGATTCAAAAACAACAGTTTAAGAAGTCAGCAGCACCACAACTATCTTTCGAACCAAAGGACAAAGACAGAAGACCGAAGTGTTACAACTGTGGGAAACGTGGTCATCTACAGGTAGACTGTTGGGAGAAGAAAATACCGAGAGAAGAGACTGATCGCACCAATTGGAGAAGTAAAGGCCCAGAACAGCACACAGTTTCCACGCTACATAAGATCAGTGGAAACTTGATTGTTAATGGATTTGCAGATGGTAAACCAACATCATTTACAGTTGACACGGGCGCAACAGTGTCCATTGTGCGCCCTGACTTAGTCTGTAACCGCCATCCTCTAATTAGCTCTTGTACAATACAGACTGTGACTGGAAGCCCCGTCAAGGTGCTAGGAAAGGTAGACGTACGTGTACGCCTGGGTCTTCTTGAGTTTAGCCACCAAATGCTCGTTGCAGACATTGTCGATGAAGTGATTCTTGGCACGGACATTATGAATGCCTACGGATTCGTTGTGGACTTAAGAGAGAATGTCCTGAAAGTTGGCCAAGAGAAGATAAAGCTTTGCATGGCTAAAATGACAGGGTCTACCAACCATTCGATTAAGCGAGTGGCATTAGTCGAAGAAAAAGTCAACAAGTCTGGTCAAGAGGAAACCTCCCTGTTGCAAGCGGAAATGGAGGAAGAACTAGCAGAGGAAGTACAAATAAGTATACCGACAAAAGAAGTGATTGGAGAGCCAACTATGGGTGTCGAGACAAAACTCTTGCTTGTTCCTGAGCTGATAGAAGCGCCCGAGGGTAAAGTGGCTGAAGATGAGGTTACGCAAGAGGTTGTTGACGAGAACAAAACAAACTTGGATCAGCCAGTGGTATTTAGGTCATTAGTACATGACGCAACGAGAGTGATTCCAGCGAAGCTAGTGGTTACGCGAAAGATTCGCATTCCTGGGAACGTGATGTTCGGATCACACGAGACTGAATTCGAAGAACGGGAAAATTATCCTCGACGGCCACCTAGATCGCCTGGTCGAGTATTACTTCGAAGACGCTTTGCCAGTTCGGGACGAACAGGCTTAAGAGGGGGCAGTGCTACGACAGCACAGAACAATCTACGCGTTTATCGAATGCGCCAGAAAGATCTCAACGTAAGCGTGTGGTGTACGTGCTACTAGACGCATTTTGCGAGAATTTTCTCGACTGAGCCAGGCTTCGCTCGGGCGCTCGGACTGTGTCAAGGCCGTAGCAATTACGTAGTTCGCGAGAGATAAGACGCAGTTTGGAAGCTTCTGGTGTGTGAGCGTAACTATAAATACATCGCGTCACGGCCTTAGTTTTCAGTTCAATGCGAGATTTTTGACTGTGCGGTTCGAGAGTATTAGTGCGATATATTTACAGAGCGGTTCGAGTTATTACGGTGTACGTTCAAGTAGTTATTAGTGAAGTGTTGTGTTTTATATTCGGATGGTATAATTGTAATACAGTTGAGTTTTAATATTAGTGGACATTTTATTGCGTATGAACAATTTTCATTTGATTTGTTGTAGACACTGTGTTGTTAATTACGAACTGTTTTACTATAACAATTAAAGGTGTGATTAGTGACTTAATTGGTGTCTTGTACTTATTGTGTTTCCACTGTACCTACGACGATCGAGTAGACCGTCGTAACAATAGGTTGGCTGCACCGTCGCTGATAATAACAATTCTCTTCTCACATCTCACAGCGACTCCCTCCACAACACGTTGTAACAGGTGAAAGTTGATAATTAAAATGTTATAATACTTCTAGTAATGGAGTACTGGAGTACCTTTTTTTGCTGTCTATGTATTTGTTGTATTGAGTAATTTTCTATTTTGTATAATCATATGTTGCATTGTGTAAAGATGACATGAGTAAACTGAATTGGTAAATGAAGTTGAATATATTTGAATGAGATAATTTTGGTATCTTTAAAATAATTTTTGTATTATCAATGTTTGAGTAATCTGTAAAAAAAATTTGCTTCATAAAATTGGCTTTGCTCACAAAGAAAATAAAATAGATTTCTGTGCTGCAATAACCATGTGTTAGAGTAATTATTACACCAGAACCATACCTTATTTCTGTGCCAAAAAACTCGCCTAAACGAACCCGGGAAAGTTTCTGAATTAAGGGAATTAAATCAACTCAATTGTTTTTAATGGGAAGTGTGTAAAAAGGTTTATACATTACCTTCTCCAAATGTATTGGCGGTCCTGTAAGCTTGGTGGGATTTTCAGTGATTAAGGTAAGTGCATAAAAAGATCATGGTCAGCGGGGTAAGTAAGGTAGTATATTATCAGCTTGTATGTTTTGAAATTATTATTAAAGTTACAGCATTTCCCCTCTGACCGTAAGTGTTTCGCGCATTTCCATCCCCTTAACTTTCAATTTTGCTATACATACTATAACGATTCATAATAGCGTCCTATCAGAGCGTTATATGAAAGCTATAAACGGTACGAGCGTAACGCCGTAAGACAGAGAGAGAGAGAGTGTATAATCGCAGCCATCTCACTCTAACCACGTCACCGCTACAATAGAATCCAGTTCAAACAGGTAATTTTACTCAAAGCGAATTATCAGTTCAACCTGCGATAACTTCAAAAGTTGTAAATATACGACAATTCTGAAAACAGTATTGTATTCAGCAAGAAAAGCTTTATAAGTAGCCGCAAGCTCAGTTAATATAATTAACAAATAAAGAAGTTATACGGATGACGCACGTCAACAGGAATAACGAGAGAATTATGCTACGTAGGAATAAGGTGTTTTCACACACACACACACACACACACACACACACACAGATAAAGACCTAAGCAACAATATTCTGTGGTCAGATCTTCGGAAACACATTTGCAAATACCTGTAATCAATCGATTTGCAAATACAGGAAGTATGATTTTGACAAGAATTTCTCTGCCGTTTGAAACCTGTCACAGTGTGTTTGACCGACTTGTTCGAGATTGTCCAAACTGGAAAAACGCATGATTTATTTGTACAACCAATCAGCAGCCCGTATTTAAAACAGACGCCAGCTAAAAGCGAGGGGTAACATCACTCTTCGTTCGGTACTTAAACACACTAGACGTGTATAATTCACATACAGAAATTTTTAAATTACACAACAGTGAAAATTTAAGTTCTAATTCGAGAAGCAGTCCGCAGTGTAGATGAATTAACAACATTCAATAACACTAGCTGCGTAAACAACCGTTAATTAATTAATCAATCAGCCGTGAAGGAGACCTGTGCTACAGAAGGCTACATCATCTGTAATTGCCAGGGCATCTTCAACAGCACTGATCAATCCATTCTTCTGTGCAACACTATCGAAAGGAGGACCTCTACAGATTCCTATCTTCGGTCAACCCATCAAACAGTAAGAAATAGATTCATTGATCAATGATATAAGCGCTAAACAAATAATAAAACAATAAACAATTTTAAAAAGACACTAAGAAAAGCACACATTGTATTGTAACTATAAGATTAGCTTTAATATAGTATAAGAGTGTTGAATGGAAAGTGGTGTGTAGTATTGGACGTGCAAATTATTGCAGACCTGTTCTTTAGCACTGGTTTGGGAGATAGAAATCTCTTAATCAAACCAGATAAGAGCTATAGGTCGTTTGAGCGTCTTAATCATTACTTTCCACACTCACTCAATAATTATAAGGTTAGGGTAGAACTAAGTCCTACCATTAACAATTTAAAGTTTAAAAATCATTGATTAAACATTAAATATAATAATCAAGAAAATGTTAAAGTGTTATTTGTAATGATTCCCCTTGAAAACCACAATCACTGAATGAATCCTGAGAAAGAGTGTCTCCATCCGCTGAGCTAAGCTGAAACCGTGTCATTTGTGTCTGGGATTTGTTCTGGCGCCCAGGTAAAGTAATATCACGGGTAAGTAACTTTTTATCTAACATCACAAATATTAGAAAATTGTGTTAGACGAAAGGGAGCGTTGTGTATATATTTGGCGCCGCAACTAATGGGCCCGATTAAACACAAAATTATATAAATAAAGTTATATAATTTGGCATTGCTTTTACCCAAGTGATAATTAAATTGTAGTATTAATAAAATTGAAAAGAAAGTGGAATTCAAGGTTACAAATAACTATTAAATATTTGTTAAATTTAGTTGTTAAAAATAAATTGTAAAAATGGCAAAATCATCAGCAGTAGATATGGCAGCAATTGAGCAAATGTTTAAACAGTTGACCACTAAAATCGAAAGTAAAATTGATGGTACTAATAATAAACTTGAAAGTAAAATTGAAAGTACAAGTAGTCAATTAAATAGTGAAATAAAAGATATCAATAATAAAATTGAAGAAAATAATAAATGTTTAGAAGAAAGTAATCAAAAATTGATAACAGATGTTAATAATAAAATTGAGCAAACTAATAAATATTTGTCCAGTGAAATGAAACAAATAAATGAAAATTTGTCTAGCCAAATAGAACAAAGTAGTAAAGAGGCTACATTTAAAATAGATGAGGAAATAGCAAATTTAGCTATTAACCTAGCTGGTAAAATAGATGAGAGTAATAATAGATTTGATAAGCATACCGAAGAGGTTAAAACTACCTTAGAGGAGTTTAGAAAACAAGTAAACACTAATTTTCGCCGTCAAGACGAAAAGCTAAATAAATTTAGAAATGAATTTCTATTTAACATGAAAGGTTAGAACAGAAAGTAACCCTCATTAATCAACAGTTCAGTGAAGTAACAGCTGAATTAAAAACACAAACACTTCTAAATAAAGAAGAAATCCAAAATACTACGGAAGAGTGTACCCAACTGGGTGTAAATATTAATGAAGTTAAGAAACAGGTAGAGAGTAAGGCTAACAGTGACGAAGTACATAAAAAGGTGGAACAACAGTTAAAGGTAATGCGGGAGGATCTGACTAAAGCAATGAAGTCACAGCAAACCAAAGTAGTGAGGTGTGGCGGCTATAAAGAAGAACCGGAAAACCTTGCATTTTCAGGTAACCCACATGAGAATCCTGTGGAATTCCTAAAGCTGTTTGAAGCGTATGTAACTCGTGTAAATCCACTGATGGACGACGAGGATAAGAAGGACATGTTAGGCCGATTTCTCAAGAATTGGTCAGGTACGTGGTGGAAAGTCATCTCAGACAGAGTCCAAACCTACTCAGACTTCAGGAAAAATTTCTAGCTCAGTCCTGGAACGTGCAAATACAAAGAAGGGTACATGATCATTTAGAATTTGGTAAGTATCACCCGTCAATGAATGTGACAACTACCAATTATGTGCTTAATGTAATGGCGCAAGTTAAACATCTAACACCACCAATAGAAGAGAGAGCCCTAGTATATAAGCTAGCGCGTCATTTCTCAGAACGCACTAGAGTAGCAACCACAACTAGAGGAGTGGATACTGTAACGTGTCAAAACGGGGTATTTTATTTTATGACATTGATGGGGTATTTGTATTTCATTTTATTTCATTTCGGGATTTTTATACAAAATATTGTGAAAGTTTTATTTTCCAACAAACCAGAACACATGGCCAGTAGAACAGTGTAACAAAGCAGCGACGCAATATTCCGTTGCAAAATTAGTACCGAGGTATGCACCACCCAGGGGCGTATATTCTAGGCTAGCTAGGCTAGCTGCGAAGCCCAAAGATTAAAGCACAAAAAAATCTATTAGGAATTTGCATAAAATTGTTCATTTTATCGAAGTCAGGCGTGTTTCCCTCACGTGTTTACTTCTGTTTCGTAGTAGCGTAATTACTAATTATAGACAATACAACTTCGCATATAACGGCGCCTGAATCGCTGCAACTTGCTTTAATCAGGCTTCGCAAGTAACTTGCGAAGCCTTTCCTCGTCACGATTCAATGGCGTTGCTATGACAACGGTGAGGGACTTGGTGGGGGCAGTGACGTTTATCGTAGGCTAGGCTTCGCTCCTTGGAGAGCTAGCCAACAGTGTGAGACAGTAGGCCGTGTGGCACGCAAAGCAGTGATTCATTTTAAAATTAGTTATAATTTTGTGAATGATATTTTGTGCTGTGCGGTTTGAATAATAAATTAAGATGAGTGATATAGTTAATAAACTATTGACAAAGATACAATTTGCTCAGCTTCCGTATGAGGATAAGCTTCAAATTGTAAAGATAGGTAGGCCTCAGCCATCCCTTCTAGAACTTAAAAATGAACATAAAGAAAAGAACAGAGAGTATACTAGATGTTTTAGTGAGGCCAACTACAAAAAATACCCTTGGTTAACTGGATCGAGTACAACTAATAAATTGTACTGCTGGGCGTGTTTGCTTTTTTGCACCGATACAAGTCCTTGGAATAAGACAGGATTTAATAATTTAAATTATTTGGTAACGGCTTGTGATAAACATCAAAAATCACTTACTCATATACGAGCATTCAATACGTTACAGAAATTCGGTTTTCAAAGAATCGATCATTCCCTTAATTTACAGAAAAAGATTGCTGACAGTCTACATAATGAAAAAGTAAAGGAAAATAGAATTATTTTAAGAAGACTGATTGACGCAGTAACATTCCTAGGGAAGCAAGAATGTCCATTTAGGGGCCACAATGAGTCTAGCGATTCAACAAATAAAGGCATGTACATAGAACTTTTGGAATTTTTATCAACGTATGAGCAAACATTAGCGAACCATTTAAAAACCGCAACAATTTTTAGAGGAACGTCACCGGTAATACAAAATGATTTAATTGACGCAGTAGGTAGCGTAATTACAGACAAAATCAAATCAGAAATATCTAATGCAACATTCGTTGCAATATTACTTGACGAGACAACTGACGTAACCAATAAAAGTCAATTATCAGCAGTTTTACGATTTGTCGATAATGAAGGAAACTGTCAGGAACGATTTTTGCACTTCACTGATGTCAGTTTAGACCGAACTGCACAAGGATTGTTCCAACATGTCACCAAGGTTGTGGATGATTTAGAATGTTCAAAAAAACTTATAGCCCAAACTTTCGATGGAGCAGTTGTTATGGCCGGCCATGTGTCTGGACTTCAAACCTTGGTGAAAAATAAGTACCCATCAGCAACTTTTATTCATTGTTGTAGTCACAGGCTGAATTTGGTTTTGTCAAAGTCTACAAATTTTGTAGCAGAATGTAAACGGTTTTTCATCACTTTATCAGGTACCTAGCTTTTTTCACATTCTACAGTCCGCACAACTGCTCTAAAAAACTTTATAGAGAAGAAACTACCGAGAGTGGCACCAACAAGGTGGAATTTCTCATCAAGGCTTGTAAATACCGTCAAAGAATATAGAAGGCCTCTTATCATGTTCTTTTCATCAATAGAAGATGAACCCGGTGACTGGACAGGTGAAGAAGTGAATGCTGCTTCAGGCTTTGTTTGTTTTTTACATAAATTCGACACTAGATTTCTTCTTCTTAGTTTCAGCAAAATATTTGCAATTTCTGATGTTCTTTTTGACATAATGCAAAAAAAATGTTTGGACATTTCTTACTGCATGAACAAAGTCAATGAATTCTATGATACTCTGCAGAAAATTAGAGATGAGGATTTTGATCTTGTATGGACAGAAGCTACAAGTAATTCTGAATATGAAGATAAATAATATGAACCAAGACACAAAAGACAGAGAAATGATGACCGTTCCAAATGGCAGCGTATTTTTAACGAAATTCTGGACACAGTGATGTCCCAGATAAAATTGAGGTTTGAGTCCCAAAAGGATCTTAAATTCGTGTCTTTATTGGATTCAAACAATTTTGATACATTTTGTAAAAGTTTCCCACAAAATCTGATGACAGAACTTAAAGAACCATATAGTTCATACTTTGACATTGTTCGCCTCAAAAATGAACTAAATGTGCTTTATACTCTAGATGAGTATAAGAAAAAATCAGTGAATGAGATTACTATTTATATGAAACTCAATAATTTGGACATAGTGTTTAGTGAAGTGTACAAACTAGCAGAATTAACATTGACATTTCCATCTACAACTGCAACTGTTGAAAGAAGTTTCTCCGCTCTAAAGAGGATTAAGACTTACCTCAGAGCCACACAAGGACATGTCCGGTTAAGCAACTTGGCTGTTATATCTATTGAGAAAAACATTCTTCTTAATATGAGAAAGTGGTCAGAAGAAACATTTTATGAAAGTGTAATCCTGAAATTCACATAAAAGGAGAGAAGAATGGAGTTCTTGTTCAAATAAGTCTACACAGAGCCGTCGTCGAAGTAAGTCAAACTTTCTTCAGTATAATTATATATTATTTCCTCATGGTGTAATGATATAGTTCTTGCTTTTTGTAATCTTTTATTTGTTTCACTACCGCCGTCCGGCCCTAGTGGCTTCTGCGGAACAAATGTATGCTATAAATAAATAAATGAAGTACTGAAGTTCTTTGCTTGCTTTTGTCTTTCTAATGATGCCATTTCATAATTATTGTTGAACTATCAGTCATTATTATATAAGTTAGAATGCATTGGCATGGTGTCACAACAACACATCACTTCAAAAAGCTTGAAATATGAACGAGGGGAGGACCCCCTCCAGTGCATTTTCTTCAATTCTAAGGTGAGCTAGCCCAGGTCTCGAACTCAGCATACGCCACTGGCACCACCCTCTATTTCTCAGAACTGTGCGTGAATGTGACAGTGCGCATGCACGCAACGACTCAAGTATGCGCGCTGTTGGGACGCAAAGAAAGCCAACCGACGCCGTAAAAAATTGCGCAGAAACGACGTTGGTTGAGATCAACAAGCCGACCTACAGGAAACGTAGCTAAGGACCGCCTCCTGTTCGTGACGTCAGTCTAGCAGTGCCTAATATCATCGACACTCACTACAGAAACAATCACTTTATGGCATGTGCTTAGCCAATAAGCCACGGCAAATCAACTTTGAACGACAACGAGATCCATTGGCAGTGGACCACTGTTTCCTCCCGCTCGCCAAGTAAGTTGCGCAGTTGTTCGTCCCAAGAGTAACCGGCCGGTTCACTTAGAAGAGGTAGCTCTTCTCAAAATTTAAACATGTGGCAGTAAAAGTGGATTAATCATTATTTGAATCAGTGGCAGTGATGCGGGAATAACTTCCGAATACTAACATACAAGTTTGTTATTTTTTTTTTTTTTCGGGACGATTACAACTCACCACGGGGCGACCACGAGGTCACAGATAAACGCGTGGCCGGTGGGGATTTAACATGAGGTATTAGCTTGATCAAGCAGGGTAACGGGGGTTTTATTTTTTAGAATGTGAGAGTGCGTGACGCAGGCTGGGCTATCTGCATAGATGTAAGTAATATTATGTAAGTCGATAAAATAAGATGTATAAGCAAGAATTGCACAACCTTTGAAAACATGTAAGTAAATGTATTTGGTAAACAAAAATTTAAAATTGCAATAGTTGATCATTAAAAAGCTAATCATTTCTCTTCATAAAGATGTGTAGAGTTAGTTATTTCGATCACCTTACCACAGGTTTGCATCCGACGTACATATGATCGAATTCTGGACCCGAATAGAAGTTTTGCAGGTAGGTGGAAATTATATTTATGTATTTTGTGTATTTTAAACTGTATTGAACGTCACAAATGGCGCAGCCGATTACAGGGACGATTTTATAAATTAAAAAAAAATGTGCTGATATAAAATCCATATCTACAAGGATGCAAACGCGTGTTTAGGTTAGCGGAATACAGTGCGTCGTTCACGCAAAATTAGCTGCACAGTATATTACATGTTGATTGTATTATATGGGGAAAAAAAAAAAAAAAAAAAAAAAAGGAATGTCAGATAACGAAAATAACGTAACTGAAACAATTGGTGTAGAAATGTTAATGAGTTATGAATTAGTGTTGAATCTTAATGAGTCAAACATGAGTGATTTTGAAGTACGTTCGACTCCAAGTGCGAGTCAAAATAAAATAGAAATAAATGTAACAGACCAAAACAATGTAACGGAAGATTCGGGGATTCAGATAACCCCAAAATTGAGTAGGGACTGTACAACTAATAATGAAGAAGTCAGCTTCACTGACAGTAATGCAGAAATAACCGAATCAAAAATAATGACAGGTGTCGAACATCAATCGACACCTATTTCAGTCAACCAAAATAAGTCCGATGAGGACAATATGCTAACACGATTGTACAATATGATGTATAGTAATTTTAGCGAACTAAGAGGGGATATTAATATTAAATTCAATGAACAGAATATTCAGTTTCAACAGAGTATTAATGTAAAATTTGATGAACTTAAAACTGACATTAATAAAGTACAGATCAAATGCGAAAGTTATTGTAACGAATTGAAACGAGACATTGAGAAAATAGTAGAGTCAGTAGGAGAACGGAGTAAAAGTAAAAATAATAATGATAATAAAAAATTTGCAAACGATGACAATAATGTCGAAAATGAGAATATAATTAACAATGTGGTAGATAGTAAAGTATTGAGTAGTGATGATAATGATGTTAATTGCAATTCTGAGAATATAGTGGAAGTGGTATGTGACGAGAAAGTAGTAGAAACAAATGTTTGTCAGTTAGTGAGCGTGTGTAATGAAAATTTAGATGGGCAAAGGGCAAATATTCCCCAAGTTTATTGTGAAACAGAGGTTTCACCAATGTTTAATGAGGACAGAGTTTCCTCCAGTAGTTATGTGGGAGACATGGTGTCTCAAAATGGTCCCTTAGTTTTTTGTGATTTAGCTGGCAAAGCCAGGAGATGTAATAAGTATTTTGTGTGGCCCTTTGCATGGAGTGAGATAGTTCAGGGGGGTAGTGACAGGTGTTATGATGATGAAAGATGTTTTGAGAGAGAGTTGTGTATTGATAAAGAAATAGAATTATATAAGTTGCAGAGAAATTATAATGAGTTGAAAGAGAGGTTAAATGACATGAAATACTTACTTGTTAAAATAGAGAGTGAAGATTATTTTGATGATACAGTTTTAAATAATAATAACCTACCTTATGTTGTAATGAATGATAAAATTACTGACGGAGACTGGACGAAATTAACTGATAGCGACAAGTTGTATGAAATAATAGATGGTATGATGAACTTAGAAATAATGGTTTATGAAAACAATAATAATAAACTAAAGGTAAACAAAAATAATTTAGTCTACAAATATGTGAGATATCTTTTTGACGATGGAGGCTAAACCATAAAACAATAAAAGACAATTATAAACATTTTTGTTTTGTGGTTTTGACCTAGCTGATTTGGACATTGAAATGTGATAACTGAATAACTAATGAATCAGATTTGTAAATAAATATGTAGTGAATACAATTGTATGTGTTGTGGTTAAGTGAACAGTGTATGTATGTAGGTAAGTGATAATAATAATAATAACATTTTGCAATTTAAATAAGTAAACAGAATTAATTCTGATAACAGTAATTGGGTAATTGTAATTGTTTTGGTAGAAATGAAACTTGTATTTTCCAGTAATGAATTTAATTAAAACAATTTGATATGTTTTAAATATTTTGATTGACTATTTAAATGTTGTATAATTAACTTTTAATGAATTTAAAATTATTTTACGAGATTTGTGAATTTGGTAATTGAATGTTAAATTGTTTGATTTAAACTAATATTGGTGTTAAATGTTTCAGAGGTGAGGTGAAAGTATTGTGGTATGGTAGATGTTTTGTGTATATCAATTTAAATGGACTGTAAGTATAGAAAGTTTATAGTACAAATCAAGTATAATAAAAATGTTTATTTGAAATAATGGTGTTAAATAAAAATAATTAAAAAAATTTAATAATAATTGAACGATGATATATGATAATTATTAATAATGAATTTGAAAATTTTAAGTAACCCAAGTGTAGAAAGTTATGGAGGAGTTAAATGATTAATGATGGATGAAAGTTTCATATTATGATGTTGTACATTTAATTTCATATATAATTATTAAGTTTAGTTTTACAAAAGATATTTTACTTGTGATTCCCCAACTTTTCGGGCGGTCACGGCCTCACCGAACCCTGACTGTGGAATTGGTTTAGCTTTGACAGCTATGGTTGGGGCTCATTGCGTCACGTTCTGCCTTAACTGGCCATAGCTGTTATCGTTGTCAAGGTGCATTTTGAAATTGACAGGGGGGAATTAAGGGGAATCACCAAACTAGGGAACAGCGGCTACCACTCTGTCCGCATGGGGGCAGCAAAGCCAGGTGGTAGACCCATTTAAGGGCGTTTAATTATAGACAAGAATATGTTGATATTCAGAACATTAAAATGTAACTGCCGAAGCAAAGACACGGAGATGTCAAATTACTCCAAAATATACCGTCTTTGTGGAAGCGAAAAGGCGCTACAGCCTTACATAACATGCAATAGAGTGTGTGGATGGGAGGTGTCTCAGAGGAGCCACGAATTTAAATTTTATAACATAAAAAATTGCTAACTCAAATTTTGATCCAATAAAAATGCTTGTGTTCTGTTTAAATAACTAGCTGCTCATACATTCACTATAAGGTGTTCATTCCATAATTTTAAATGTATTATTTTATTGTCGTAGGTTAGATATAAGCATTGATAAAAATATGTGTTTTCATTATGTGTGTAATTTTGAACCTAAGTAAATAATTAAACCAACTGGCAGGCGGTTCACATAAATTATCAGAATCAGAAAAAGGGGAAACATGGAGGTTAGAAGTAAGTATTGATAAATATATAGTTCATGTAATTTGCTCAATTTTGAGGTGTGTTTTCATTGTGTTAGGGATATCAGCTGATCAGCAATAAAATGTCACTGGTATATTGGTTGTAAAAGTTCAAGGTAATTAATGTTTAATGTAATGTTTCAATGTATTACAGATGCTATTTTAAGTGATGAGAAAAGTAATTTAATAAAGTTGGAAATAAAATAATAATTTGTGAAAGCTAATAAAAGATAGTTTTTTTTTTGTGATGAATATTTTATGGGACATATCGATCAGTCCAAGTTGAAGTTAAAGTTGAAATAGTAGAGATGAAAATAATGTAATGTTGTTTTGAGATAATGTAGTAGAATTTTGAGAAGTATTGGGGTTGACACAGTAGTCCTGGGAAATATATGTCGAGTTTTGAGTGATATATTGATGTTATTAATTAATGATGTTATTTTGTTGTAGTTGAAGTAAGGTAATAAGATTGAGATATTTTGGGGATGGCAATTTTGTAGTAGGGGGTAGTGTAATGTAGGAGTCCGCAACAAAGTTTGGGACGGGATGGGACCGATTTAGGGGGAAGGGGTCGCCTTAGGTAGAATCCAGGGACCAAATAAGGGAAATGAGTTTTGGGGGGGACACGTATCCTAAGTACAAAGGGTTAGAGAGTATTTTTTTTATATATCGAGAGAAGGTGGCGAATTGAGTTTCATGGTAAGTTGTGGTTTAGAGATTGTTGGATAGATATTTTTATAGAGATGGGTGTCATGTGAGTTACAGTTGTTAGAGGTTAGAGTCAGAGGGAGAAAGATTATATATGTATACAGATCAAGTAGTACAGTCAATGAGAATAAATAATTTAAGTCACCCAAAGTAATGTAGAATAAGATTGTTAAGCAAAGAGAGAGATTTATAATAAAGATATAAAATTTTTATTTTGAAACCAGTGACAAAATTTTGATAGAATGTGGAAATAATGTAAAATTAAGAATTGTTTATTTTGAATAATTTAAATGTCAATTTGAGTGTTATTTATAATAATATTTTGTTAATTTTCAGTGTTTTATTTTATTATGTATTGTGTTTCAAGTTAGATAGTTACAGATGTCAAATGTATTTTCAGATAGAACTTGTACATAACGTATGTGGGTCAAGGGTTTTGGACTTGACCTAGTTTTGATCAGCTGACAGTGAGGTCATATACATACTAAGCTTGTTTAGTAAGGAGGTTAATTCAACTTTTGGTTTTTGATCAATTTGAACAAATTTTAAATAATTTCTATATGTAAAGGAAACATTTTAATAAATTTAAATTTTTTTCTGGGAATTTTAAAATTTTTTGGAAAATATTTTTTTGAAAAAAAAAACAAAAAAAATGATTTTGCGCCTGCCAGCTAATGGATATTTTAAACTTTGATTATTTTGTTGTTTGTGTATTAACCATGTTTATCATTATTGAATTATTTTGTATTGAATTGTATTGTTAGACTCTAAGTATTCACATGTTAGGTTAAGGATGTTCTTAATTGTAAGAAATGTTTAAGTTGATTTATTTTAACTAACAGAAATAACAAAAAAACCTAATGAAGAGAATAATTTAAAATTTATACAAACTTTATGAATTGATTTTACCTGAAAACAACCAATGGGTTGTAATTTAAATAACTTTTGAAGAATTTTTCAATTTTATAATATGTAATGTCAGTATGTAATGTGAGCGTGTGTGAGCCCAGTATCTGCTAAAGGCAGCCCAGCTTGCAGACAAGGGGAAACATATCGGTGGAAGATCTGGCATAATCTGAGCCAGGGATTGAGGATTTTTTGGGGGTAGCATGTTAGAAGGCGAGGTGCGCCGTGGTGCGTGTCTGTTCGATTTTTCGGTGTTGGGATCTCTTACGGAGAAGTCCAGTGATCTCGTTCAGATGCGTCCATAGTCGCCGAGCCAGGGGGGTCGTGTACCCATGAAGAGTAAGAACAAGGGGGTTGTTGGCACCAGTTCCTCACCGGTCCTCTTAGGGGTTTTTATCAATGAGATTTCTTCTGTTGTGGACAGAAGAATTCTCATTGGGGGGGTATTGTAACGTGTCAAAACGGGGCATTTTATTTTATGACATTGATGGGGTATTTGTATTTCATTTTATTTCATTTCGGGATTTTTATACAAAATATTGTGAAAGTTTTATTTTCCAACAAACCAGAACACGTGGCCAGTAGAACAGTGTAACAAAGCAGCGACGCAATATTCCGTTGCGAAATTAGTACCGAGGTATGCACCACCCTCTATTTCTCAGAACTGTGCGTGAATGTGACAGTGCGCACGCACGCAACGACTCAAGTATGCGCGCTGTTGGGACGCAAAGAAAGCCAACCGACGCCGTAAAAAATGGCGCAGAAACGACGTTGGATGAGATCAACAAGCCGACCTACAGGAAACGTAGCTAAGGACCGCCTCCTGTTCGTGACGTCAGTCTAGCAGTGCCTAATATCATCGACACTCACTACAGAAACAATCACTTTATGGCATGTGCTTAGCCAATAAGCCACGGCAAATCAACTTTGAACGACAACGAGATCCATTGGCAGTGGACCACTGTTTCCTCCCGCTCGCCAAGTAAGTTGCGCAGTTGTTCGTCCCAAGAGTAACCGGCCGGTTCACTTAGAAGAGGTAGCTCTTCTCAAAATTTAAACATGTGGCAGTAAAAGTGGATTAATCATTATTTGAATCAGTGGCAGTGATGCGGGAATAACTTCCGAATACTAACATACAAGTTTGTTATTTTTTTTTTTTCGGGACGATTACAACTCACCACGGGGCGACCACGAGGTCACAGATAAACGCGTGGCCGGCGGGGATTTAACATGAGGTATTAGCTTGATCAAGCAGGGTAACGGGGGTTTTATTTTTTAGAATGTGAGAGTGCGTGACGCAGGCTGGGCTATCTGCATAGATGTAAGTAATATTATGTAAGTCGATAAAATAAGATGTATAAGCAAGAATTGCACAACCTTTGAAAACATGTAAGTAAATGTATTTGGTAAACAAAAATTTAAAATTGCAATAGTTGATCATTAAAAAGCTAATCATTTCTCTTCATAAAGATGTGTAGAGTTAGTTATTTCGATCACCTTACCACAGGTTTGCATCCGACGTACATATGATCGAATTCTGGACCCGAATAGAAGTTTTGCAGGTAGGTGGAAATTATATTTATGTATTTTGTGTATTTTAAACTGTATTGAACGTCACAAATTGCGCCCGAAAGAACAGGGACATAGATAACTTCACAATACTTTAGAGAAGTTCATTATGGTTGTAGATGAGTGTCTAGATTTAGAGAGGGGCCTACAGCGGGTAAGTAATCAGCTCAGTAACTACTCTAGAGGCGATCAGCAAGAACCAACGTTTTACTCAAATAGGAGGAGAGACAATGAACGTATGAAAGAAAAAAGGTTTACCCCATATCCGGGTAATAAACCACAAAATTGACAGGAAATGGAGGATAAAGGTAGAAGTAGAAGTGTAGAAAATAAATCTAATAAAGGGTATAAGTGTGTAAAACAACTATAACATCTACCGAGCAGCAACCGTCGACTAGTAAAATAAATACGGGAAACGGGAAGCCACTGCATGTAGAAAAGAAACAAAACTAAACCTACAATTACCTGCAGTGAAATCACCAAAGAAAACAGGTAAGAAGAACGTAGCTAATAATATAAAACAAGTGAGCGATAGGAAGTTCTTGTTAAAAGAGGAGCAAGAAGTGGGTAGAAACCATTATCCTGAATGTCCGGAAATAATTTGTAAGATCAGTAATCTACTGGTACGAGCGCTTATTGACACTGGCAGTGAAGTTACCTGTGTTAGCTCAAAATTTGTTGATAATTATCAGTTGCAAAATTGTCCCAGACTACCCGTAAAACATTGTAATGTACAGGGAGCCACTGGAGCCAAAATGCAAAAGATAACTGAACAAATATATTTACCTGTCAGTATAAATGGTAACCAAACCCAAATTGTAGCTCTAATAGTCCCGAAACTCATTCATGATTGTATTATTGGGGTAGATACGTTGCTTGAATGGAAAGCAAAAATAAATTTTAAAAGAAATACCATTACTATGGAAATAAATGCTAATAAAATAAATGTTGGTATTAAAGAGTTTAAGCATTGGAAGTCGGTAAGTGTCATAAAGAACTGCAAGCAGCTAAAGTCATTTCTAGGTTTAGCTTACTATTATCAGAAGTTTTACAAGTAAATACGCGGAAAGTACTGTTCCATTGTTAAAGTTGTTAAACAGAGGGATTAAATGGAAGTGGACAAAGGACCACGATGAAGCACTGCAACAAGTGAAAAGTCTTTTTATAAATACTGTTGTATTAAATCATCCAAGAATAGGAGAAAGATTTTACTTGCAAACAGACGCCAGCAATATTGCTATTGGAGCACACTTGTATCAGATTGATGAGAAGGGCCAAAAAGCGGTATTAGGATTCGTAAGTCGCACACTTAAAGGGGCAGAATTAACCTATTTCACGACAGAAAAAGAGCTATTAGCGATAGTACATTGCCTGTCCAAGTTTAGAAGTTATATTCTGGGTGCTAAACTTACTATAATCACCGACAATAAGGCGTTAGTGTTTTTATTAAAGTGTAAATTGCTAGGTGCTCGTCTGACTCATTGGATCTTGGCTATACAAGAGTATCAATTTGAAATACAGTATTACAAAGCGAAAGACAACTTAGTAGCAGATGTACTCAGTAGAAATCCACCATTAGAAAGCAACATGGAAACAGGTAATATTAAATATAGTAGCAATGATATTGGTATTTACGCAGTAAAACATATAACGAAACCTGAAGTAGTTAGTCCGACGACTCAAGGAAATACGGACTCATCAACAACAAGACCCTAGGATTAGTGTAGCTTGGAGGAGTGCAGCTACCAACACCAAACCAGGAGTTTCTATATATGGAGGTAAGCTATATAAGCTATGTTCCCATAGGAGGAAGAATAAACAAAATAATGATCCATGAAGAAATAATAATTTGAGCAATAAGGTATATGAGAGTCAAACCTGTTCAAATAAAATAAATAAATAATTGTTTTGAATCAAGGTCAATGATAATAATAATCAATTTTATTTAAATAAAAGTTAGTATAATACATTTTAGGTTAGTTGTCTCCAAGTCGCTTATATTAATATAATAGATATTTACCATATATCCGTCGTGCGACTTCGTTTTTCTCGTCTTATTTTGACGCGTTTCGGCAACGAATTGCCATCTTCAGAATCTTAATCACTCATATGAGATCGTTAAAAAATTAAAAACATTAAAATCATTACGGTAAAAGTGCACTTTTACGATATTGGAAACTCACAGACGCGAACATGAAAGTTTATGTTTCTCGAGTGGACTATATCGATCGACTGCTTTCGCGTGGACAATATCGATCAACTGATTCACTGTTTATATAGCCACTGATAAACCTGTTTTGCTTATTATAGCCCATATGTACTGTGACATTTCATTTACTGGCGCCCGTGTGCAAGTATTGCCGTGTCGTACAACATGTTATGTGAAAATGTAAGTTTATCATTCAAGACATAATCACTGTTGATTTTGACGGCTTTATATATTTCGTATTCCTCAAGCGCGTCCATGTATTTTCCTTTCCTGCAGCAATGCAAAGGCTGGAAATTTGTCTCAAAATCACTGTAGTTATGATTACATAGTATCAGGTGCCTGGCAAAATTAGATGTTGTTTTATGTAATTCCCTTCTGGGAAGATGTTCGTTATATCTTTCTTCAAATGGTCTGCCTGTTTGGCCTATGTAGAACATGTCGCATGAGCTGCAATTCATCTTGTATACGCCGGTTCTTTTTCTTTCTGGTATACTGTTTTTTCGGCTAAGAAGTCTCTGAATGTTGTTATTTGTACGAAAGGTTACAATTACATGGTGTTTCTTGAGTTCGTTACTCAAGAAACACCATGTAATTGTAACCTTTCGTACAAATAACAACATTCAGAGACTTCTTAGCCGAAAAAACAGTATACCAGAAAGAAAAAGAACCGGCGTATACAAGATGAATTGCAGCTCATGCGACATGTTCTACATAGGCCAAACAGGCAGACCATTTGAAGAAAGATATAACGAACATCTTCCCAGAAGGGAATTACATAAAACAACATCTAATTTTGCCAGGCACCTGATACTATGTAATCATAACTACAGTGATTTTGAGACAAATTTCCAGCCTTTGCATTGCTGCAGGAAAGGAAAATACATGGACGCGCTTGAGGAATACGAAATATATAAAGCCGTCAAAATCAACAGTGATTATGTCTTGAATGATAAACTTACATTTTCACATAACATGTTGTACGACACGGCAATACTTGCACACGGGCGCCAGTAAATGAAATGTCACAGTACATATGGGCTATAATAAGCAAAACAGGTTTATCAGTGGCTATATAAACAGTGAATCAGTTGATCGATATTGTCCACGCGAAAGCAGTCGATCGATATAGTCCACTCGAGAAACATAAACTTTCATGTTCGCGTCTGTGAGTTTCCAATATCGTAAAAGTGCACTTTTACCGTAATGATTTTAATGTTTTTAATTTTTTAACGATCTCATATGAGTGATTAAGATTCTGAAGATGGCAATTCGTTGCCGAAACGCGTCAAAATAAGACGAGAAAAACGAAGTCGCACGACGGATATATGGTAAATATCTATTATATTAAAAGTTAGTGTTGTTATTTAAATTTTGACATTAATTAATCCAAAATGATGATTAAAATTTACCATATAAATTTCCAATATACCATGTTAGGTTAAGCAACATTGTAATCTTTAGTTGTAAGATAGATGTAAGCAACATTGTAGTAGTGCAAGTTTTGTGCGGGAAAAAGTGCTAAAGTAAATGTGCAAAAATTTTTATTCAGTGTAAAACTGTACATTAGAAAAAAAATTAATGATATATATAATCAATTTTTTTTATACCGAGTGGGGGTATATACGAGGGCTATCCAGAAAGTAACAGACGTTTTGACCGACCGCGGCGGTGGGCGGGGATAGAGCCGCCACCTTGGTGTCAGAACGTTCCTACACTCAGTACGCATCCAGCTGTGGTAGCGTGCGGTCTGTGCCCCTCTTACTTTGCTCTCTGTGATGTGTTAAAATGTGCGCTGCAATAGAAAATCCCGCCACTTGTGAGGTGCATTCTATGATTAGGTTTTTGTTGGAAAAAAATCACAAACCAATTGAAATTTATCGCCAACTTTGTGATGTGTACGGAAAAGGAATAATGAGTGAAAGCCGAGTGAGGCAATGGTGCATTGATTTTAAAAATGGCCGTACCAATGTTCACGATGAGGACCGCAATGGTAGACCTAGCCTTGTGACTGATGAACTGGTGATGAAAATCAACGACAAAATTCGTGAAGATCGTCGTTTCACGATTACGGAACTTTCGAAACATTTTCCCCAAATTTCACGGAGTTTGGTGCATGAAATTGTGGCGGAAAATCTTGGTTACCACAAATTTTGTGCTAGGTGGATTCCGAAAATCCTAACGGAAGACCACAAAAAACAGAGACTGGCTGCAGCACTAACTTTCCTCGAAGATTACGACAAAAATGGTAACAAAGTTATCGATTGTATCGTAATTGGGGACGAGACTTGGGTGAAGCATGTCAATAGTGAAACAAAAAGGCAGTCGATGGAATGGGGACACACAAATTCTCCCAAGAAACCAAGGAAGTGTTTGCAAACGCTGTCAGCAAGAAAGATCATGGCTACTGTGTTTTGGGACTCTGAAGGAGTGATTCTCGTTGATTTTCTTGAATGTGGCACAACAATTAACTCAGAGAGGTATTGTGAAACACTGAGAAAGTTAAGGCGCGCGATACAAAACAAGCTTCGGGAAAAACGTAGTGCGAAGGTTTTGTTTTTTCACGACAACGCACGTCCACACACGGCCAATCGTACCCGAGAGCTCTTCGATGGTTTTGGATGGGAGGTGTTCGATCATCCACCATACAGCCCGGATTTGGTGCCGAGCGACTATCACCTCTTCCCAGCGATGAAGACATGGCTCGCTACACAATGCTTTGATACTGACACCGAACTGCATGCCGGTGTAAATCAGTGGTTGAAATTGCAGGCGGCAGATTTCTACAGAGACGGTATTGAAAAACTTGTGCCACGGTATGATAAGTGCCTTAATTTGAATGGCGATTATGTAGAAAAATAGCTTAAGAGTGTACCTTTCAAATGTATATAATAAAATTTTGTTTTTTCATTTTGTAAATTTTTTATTTCAAAATGTCTGTTACTTTCTGGATAGCCCTCGTATAACGATTCATAATAGCATCCTATCAGAGCGTTATATGAAAGCTATAGACGGTATGAGCGTAACGCCATAAGATAGAGAGAGAGTGTATAATCGCAGCCATCTCGCTCTAACCACGTCACCACTACAATAGAATCCCGTTCTCCCGTTCAAACAGGTAATTTTACTCAAAGCGAATTATCAGTTCAACCTGCGATAACTTCAAAAGTTGTAAATATACGACAATTCTGAAAACAGTATTGTATTCAGCAAGAAAAGCTTTATAAGTAGCCGCAAGCTCAGTTAATATAATTAACAAATAAAGAAGTTATATGGATGACGCACGCCAACAGGAATAACGAGAGAATTATGCTACGTAGGAATAAGGTGTTTTCACACACACACACAGATAAAGACCTAAGCAACAATATTCTGTGGTCAGATCTTCGGAAACACATTTGCAAATACCTGTAATCAATCAATTTGCAAATACAGGAAGTACGATTTTGACAAGAATTTCTCTGCCATTTGAAACCTGTCACAGTGTGTTTGACCGACTTGTTCGAGATTGTCCAAACTGGAAAAACGCATGATTTATTTGTACAACCAATCAGCAGCCCGTATTTAAAACAGACGCCAGCTAAAAGCGAGGGGTAACATCACTCTTCGTTCGGTACTTAAACACACTAGACGTGTATAATTCACATACAGAAATTTTTAAATTACACAACAGTGAAAATTTAAGTTCTAATTCGAGAAGTAGTCCGCAGTGTAGATGAATTAACAACATTCAATAACACTAGCTGCGTAAACAACCGTTAATTAATTAATCAATCAGCCGTGAAGGACCTGTGCTACAGAAGGCTACATCATCTGTAATTGCCAGGGCATCTTCAACAGCATTGATCAATCCATTCTTCTGTGCAACACCATCGAAAGGAGGACCTCTACAGATTCCTATCTTCGGTCAACGCATCAAACAGTAAGAAATAGATTCATTGATCAATGATATAAGCAATAAACAAATAATAAAACAATAAACAATTTTAAAAAGACACTAAGAAAAGCACACACTGTATTGTAACTATAAGATTAGCTTTAATATAGTATAAGAGTGTTGAATGGAAAGTGGTGTGTAGTATTGGACGTGCAAATTATTGCAGACCTGTTCTTTAGCACTGGTTTGGGAGACAGAAATCGCTTAATCAAACCAGATAAGAGCTATAGGTCGTTTGAGCGTCTTAATCATTACTTTCCACACTCACTCAACAATTATAAGGTTAGGGTAGAACTAAGTCCTACCATTAACAATTTAAAGTTTAAAAATCATTGATTAAACATTAAATATAATAATCAAGAAAATCTTAAAGTGTTATTTGTAACGATTCCCCTTGAAAACCACAATCACTGAACGAATCCTGAGAAAGAATGTCTCCATGCGCTGAGCTAAGCTGAAACCGTGTCATTTGTATCTGGGATTTGTTCTGGCGCCCAGGTAAAGTAATATCACGGGTAAGTAACTTTTTATCTAACATCACAAATATTAGAAAATTGTGTTAGACGAAAGGGAGCGTTGTAATACATTAACATTATTTCAGTGATGGTCAAGCTGTTTAGATCACACATTTAAATAATATTATTGAATTACTACTTTAATACTTCCAAAAAAGGAGTGTGTGTGTGTGAGAGAGAGAGAGAGAGAGAGAGAGAGAGAGAGAGAGAGAGAGAGAGAGAGAGAGAGAGAGAGACAGACAGACAGACAGATAGTTACAAAACCTTGCCATACCACACAAACAATACTTAAATTAGTCCCAAGGAAAGAATGATCCATTTAATTTAAAAAAGAGGTGTGAAAGAATAATTACATACACAGAACAGATACGAGGGGAACGAATCAAGAAGGCTGTTGTGTTTTACAGATCAAAAATCCAAGAAATCTACAACACAGTGTGTACAATTATTCTACAAAGATACTAACTAATATTACTTAACAATACCACTACTCGAATGCATTTATGTAAGTCTGAAACTGAAATCTAATGATTTCACTTGTTTTGATAGTTCATCTTCTTTTTTCACAGCACTAAATTAATATAGATTATTAAACTTTCACTTGTGAAACTTACTTTTTTTCTCCCGTACGCGTTTCGGCATGATGTGCGCCTTTGTCAGCAGTGAGACAGACTGCCAGTAACTTGTAACGGTTTTAGTTGGTAGGTTATGTGGGGGTGTTGTGTGGTGGAAGGGAATTGGCGCGGGGATCCGAATTATTGATTGTTTTATGTATAATTGTGTCAAAGAGTGTGTGCAATTTATAGTGTAATTGGTCATTAAGTATGCTGTTTGGTTGTGTTGTGTAATGTTTGTATATTTCATATTGTTCTGCTGTGTTAAGTTTTCGACTTTTAGGTAAGTAGTGTAATATCTCAAGATTAGTATCTATGTTGGTGTAGCTGTGGTTTTTTGTGTGTATGTGTGTGGCGAACGCGGAATGTATCTTGTTGCTGGATAGAGCTTTTATGTGTTCAGAGTAACATGATGAAAAAGATCTTCCCGTCTGGCCTATATAGAAACTATTACAATCATTACAGTTTAATTTGTAAACACCTGTTTTGTTGTATTTGTCTATGTCCGTGTTTATATCATTGATGTGTTTTTTGATGGTACTGTTTGTTCTGTATGCTATTTTGTACTTGTGTTTCCTGAATGTGTTGGCAATTTTGTGTGTGTTGGAGTTATGGTATGTGAGTGTGATGTATTTATTTTGTTGTGTGTTGTTGGTATTTATTGTTTTGTTGTTTTTGTTTATGATGTGTTTGTATAGTTTGTTAAATAAATTAGGGTTGTAGCCGTTTTTTATTTCTATATATTTGTTGTGTTGAGTTCACCGTTATAATCCTATTTACTTAATGGTATTTTAGTTAGTCTATGGAGCATATGGTTGAAGGGCGCATGTTTATGTTGTGTTGGTTGGTTTGATGTGTTGTGTATGACCATGTCAGTTGAGGTTGGTTTTCTGTATATTTTATACGTGTGTGTATTGTTTGTTTTGTTAATTGTTAGGTCCAGAAAATTTATACTATTGTTTTGTTCTATTTCCAGTATAAATTTTAGTTTGTGGTGTATTGTGTTTATGTATTTGTGGAAGTTTTCGACCTGTCTTGTATTGCCATTGAATAAAAATAATATATCATCCACGCGTACCTGTGCCAATAAATGATTTTGTTGGTGTTTTGAACATGTTGTTGAACATTTACTCAGACAAAACAACACACCCGAAACACACATACATGACATCATCACACTCACCAAAATAATTACAGAACAAAATTACTTCACATACAACAACAACATATACACACAAACAGACGGCCTCCCTATGGGATCCCCCATATCAGGAATACTGGCTGAAATATTCATACACAACATGGAACAAAACCATATAATAAACAACAACAAATACACCAACAAAATCATTTATTGGCACAGGTACATGGATGATATATTACTTTTATTCAATGGCAATACAAGACAGGTCGAAAACTTCCACAAATACATAAACACAATACACCACAAACTAAATAGAACAAAACAATAGTATAAATTTTCTGGACCTAACAATTAACAAAACAAACAATACACACACGTATAAAATATATTGAAAACCAACCACAACTGACATGGTCATACACAACACATCAAACCATCCAACGCAACACAAACATGCGGCATTCAACCATATGCTCCATAAACTAACAAACATACCATTAAGTAAACAGGATTATAACGAAGAACTCAACGCAATCAAATATATAGCAATAAAAAACGGCTACAACCCTAATTTATTTAACAAACTACACAAACACATCATAAACAAAAACAACAAAACAATAAATACCAACAACACACAACAAAATAAATACATCACACTCACATACCATAACTCCAACACACACAAAATCGCCAACACAGTCAGGAAACACAAATACAAAATAGCATACAGAACAAACAATACCATCAAAAAACACATCAATGATACAAACACGAACATAGACAAATACAACAAAACAGGTGTTTACAAATTAAACTGTAATGATTGTAATAGTTTCTATATAGGCCAGACGGGAAGATCTTTTTCATCATGTTACTCTGAACACATAAAAGCTCTATCCAGCAACAACATACATTCCGCGTTCGCCACACACATACACACAAAAAACCACAGCTACACCAACATAGATACTAATCTTGAGATATTACACTACTTACCTAAAAGGCGAAATCTTAACACAGCAGAACAATATGAAGTATACAAACATTACACAACACAACCAAACAGCATACTTAACGACCAATTACACTATAAATTTCACACACTCTTTGACACAATTATATATAAAACAATCAATAATTCGAATCCCCGCGCCAATTCCCTTCCACCACACAACACCCCCACATAACCTACCAACTAAAACCGTTACAAGTTACTGGCAGTCTGTCTCACCGCTGACGAAGGCGCACATCACGCCGAAACGCATACGGGTGAAACAAAGTAAGTTTCACAAGTGAAAGTTTAATAATCTATATTAATGATTTCACAATTCATTTTTTTTACTATCTCAGCAAGAAGAAGAAGAAGAAGGTGATGTAAGTGTTAACAGACAAAAACTTTAGTAAACAGAGAGAAAAAAACCAAAAAAAGAAGAATAACTGTTATTTAGTATCACTGAAATGTTCCAATGTACCTTTTCATCACAATCATCATCATTTCCGCTCGTATCAGTTCTGAAGTCACTTCTTAACAATAGGTCAATACAGATGTTTTTATGCTGGAAAAAATTAAAAGCAAACTGACAACAGCTGTTGTATATAAGCATGGTATCATCATTGGACAAATCTAATTAGTAATACACTTTTCATTTACATAAAATAGGAATATACTACTCAAGTCGATAAGGAAAAATTAAAAGATTAATATTTAAATATACTAAATCATAAAGAAAAATAATTATTGTAATGTGTTATAGTATAACATTAAAAATGTATGCTATTCTGTTTACACAAAAAGTACGAGGTTCATTCACAAAGTAAGTTCCGATTACACTTAGTTTTTCACATATGGTCTGATCACGTTTATGAATACACTGTATGTTAGTACGGTTTATTACAAGTCTATCAAGCACCACTGCGAGATAGTCAATTCATATACAATCAAGGTACTCTCAGTATCACAAAAATTCCTGCCAAATGTGAAGTAAGGTCAGCGACACTTTTTCATACAAAAAGTACAATACAAATTCATCACAAAATTACTAAGGTGTATGGCAAAAAAGTGTCGAGGGACACCAAAAGTATATAAATGGTGTTAGCAGATCAGTAATACATGTACAAAAATTCATGGTAAGACTGTATCTCAATTGCCAAGATAAACTTGTACAGCATGTGAAAATAAAATTTAGTAATAAAGAAACTTTCAAAACAACTGAATTGAGTGACAATTTTCCACAAATTTTATGAGCTGTTATTTATGAAATAATAACAAGAAAGCTTTTATACCACAAAACCTATGTCAAGCAAGTTCCAAAAATGATCACCACCACATATAAAAAAAAAGAATGGCATCAACAAGGAACTTTGCTGAAGAAGGTGGTGAGACCCTCAAACACCCTGTCGCTTGTGATGAGAAATGGATCCTCAAATGTAAACCCAGAAACAAAACAGCAGTCACTTGAAATGACTGGTAGCTCAAAGTTGTCACAATTAAACTCACCACCAAAATAATAATTAAAAAGAAAATTTAAACGAGTATCTGACAAAACACCTAAAACTTATAGAGTGATAGCTGGCAGCAAAAATGCTAACAGTATTTCAGTACACTTGATACTTTGTACAGAAATTCAACTTGACTTGCTAGAAACAGAGTGGAGACTATGGTGCTACCGGTTCCCTTGCTGTCCTCCAGGCCTCAATGGACTAAAAAATTAATAAATAACACATTACAGCTGTATGTATGGTTTTTGGACATACTGAATTTGATAATACAATAAATTAAAGAATATAATTGCCAGACACTTTTTTCGTTTCCAAGTTGCTGACAGACGTTTTAAAGTGCTGAAATAAATGTATTATTGACGTTATAGCAGTAAAGCTGAATTGTACATCTGTTTTTAAAACAGATTTTTATAACTTCTTGCCAGCAGACAGACAAATATTCTAGTTCCAACATCCACCCAGACCACATGAAAGTCGGTAGAGAGTGTTGGAGCATTATGCCCTTCTGTGGTATTTATTTATTTACAAATAAATAAATAATTTTATGAGTTTATCTAGTATAGTTGTATTTCAAAACCCAGCAGATTTTTCTGAAATATGCTCCAGTAACTGCATAAATCTAATATGAATCGTCAAGTCTGTGACAGGAATAAATCTACAATATTTTGCCTAGTTCTAATTGAAACAATGCTCAATAAAAATTTCTGATAAATGCCTGTCCATTGTAATTTCAACAAATGTATAACTTTACTATATAAAACTATATATACTCTACTAAATATTATATTCTGACCTTTTTTTAGTTATTTCAAAGAAACAGTGTACTCCTACATGAAGAAGACATAAACATAACCTGAAATCATCAATAACATTGATAATCACAATCTCAAAAGCCCGATTTTGTAAAAAAAAACCCTATTTTGAACCAATAAAAGGATTTAAAAGGAAATATAATTTGAAATGACAAAAAACAACACGAGAAATACATATTAGTGATAAAACAAGTTTTTACAAAAGAGATTATTATCTAAGGTAAAAACAATCATAAATCTTTTTTCATTATTACTGGTTGTATTAAAGACAATTTTAATTACAACATAAATAAAATAAACAATATAAATTTTCTCCCATCTTCTGCAGACAGTGTTAAATATACAACTTTTTATTTAATTTGGCCGTAGTAGGTGGGTGTCTGTAAAATATGCAGAATTAATTCAGTCTGTTTTGCCACAAAAATGAATCAATGATTTTCATACAGTTGGTACTACAGGCCCTCAAAAACAAACATTTCAAAATTGTGGTTCAGAGTGTACACGTACAAATAGATACACATTTTGATGAAGCAGGCATGCAAATCAGTTCGCAGATTATAAATGCACTTTTAAACAACATTCTGACCCCACCTGTGTCTGGTCTCAGGTTTACAAATGTATGGCATAGCAGCAGCTATTTAAGATTCTAATTATTCACTTGTGTCTAAATGGTAACAAAGCAATAAAAAAAAACTCAACTACAGATTGAAAAAACATGTACAACAAGTACATCAGTATGAGAGTCGAATAGCAAGCAAAATCGTAAACTGAGTCAAATACACTGCAGGTCAAATGAACACACGAAAACTATCCCTCTCCTACTCGCTAACAGGACAAAACCCCAAAAACTAGGATACAAATTTGAACTACCCCTGAACTAACATACAACTAACAATATTGTTCTAAGGCTTTCATGGCCGGTGTCAGTTATATTAGAAGTATTTACCGGGCTGTTTGGCCGTGGTCCAGGGTTTAACAAACAAACCAAACATTTCAGCAGCAGCACTGGCTGCCATCTTGAGTGGAATTCAAGTCTACCTGAATGCGGGGTGTCAAACGTCAGGCCCACGGTATTGGTGAAGGCTACTCCACAGTACTGTGGTCCTGATGTTTGACACCCCGTGTTCAGGTAGACTCGAATTCCATCGCATTCCACTGAAGACGGCAGCCAGTGTTGCTGCTGAAAATTTGGTTTGTTTTTAAAACCTGGACCACGCCCAAACAGCCCGGTAAATACTTCTAATATACAATTAGCAATGTTTACACAAAGCAATTTCATGGTCATAAATCAGGTGCAGCACACCTGAATTGAAAATGTTCATACTCACATACCAAATTATACTAATTATTTAATTAAAATTAATGTTATTACATGTTTACTGGCCCATTTAATTCATTTTTGCCATTTTTTTATCCCTCTTGGGAAAGGGTTTAACTCCCCAAAACACCCCTCGCTGTGTCAATGATATTCTTGATCTAACATGTATTTAAGTACAACAACGTGTACTTAACTCATATAAAATAAACATGTACTTAACAACGTGACTGATATTTTCTCTCATATCGATACACAGGTCCTGATGATAACAATAAATCTTGTTGAAACGTCAACACAAATAATGTAAAATTTGTGTTATATTTATTGACGGATCCTTACTAAACCTTCCATCATTAAAATTTATTGATCAACGGTTACTACTAAATTAAGTTTTAATAAAATATAGTATGGCACAAGAACAGTCTCTTTGATGTTTCACTCAAGACAGCATGCCAGACTTTGTCAAATGATTGATTCATGTCTAAGAAATCTTTACAAGAAATTTTTAACAGTCTACGCAAACAACAAGACTAATTATAACAACAAGTGCGTCACAGAGGAAACTATCGATAAAAATGATATCAGAAATGTTGCTCAAAAAAAAAAAAAAAAAAACAATAGATTGATAAATCAAGCCAATAGCCTTCAAACACGTCTGATAATGAATAAAAGCTAAAATCTATTACATGACAAAAAAGATTACCATTCTGCATGTCATTAAAAGGAAAAGAATTTACTAAATAGTAACAAGCCTAATGTTATTGAAACAGCACTGAAACTAATAAAATTATATATAGTAAAATTCAGTATAGCACTGAATTCATAAAAGGCATTCAACCTTTAATCACTATAATAATAAAATAAAATATTTAAAACACGAGGTCTTTTCACTGTTACAGGTTTAACAAATTTCTGGTTCCTCTGACTAAAAGGTTTTAGATTCTATGAAAAACATAAATGATAAGCTAGTTGAAAAAGCTATGATGTACACTCCTATTACACGGTGTTCGTCAATAATAATAAAATTGACTCCTACTGTGTAAACGAAGTGTGATTAACTACTTTTTGAAGACTGACCCCCCCCCCCAAATTTCATACTCATATACATCCAAATACGTTTTTGTACGGAAAGAAGGATGAAGGGATGAAGATCCAGAGGGAAGAAGAAGAGGGAGGGGGAACCAACAAAAAATGGATTGACTGTATACATTCTGTCAAATAAATACCAGGAATTGTTCAATAAAACACAAAATATTGGTTTAATCATCAAAATTTATTTTGTCACATTCAAAATAGGCTCCATTTGATGCGATACACGTATTCCAATGAATAATCCAGTCGTTGAAACACTTCTTATAGGCACTTTCCGGTATGGCCTTCAGCTCCTTCTGAAAAATTTTGTTTTATAACTTCAATTGACTCAAAACTTCTTCCACCAAGTGGTAATTTGAATTTGGGAAACAAAAAAGTCACACGGGCCCATACCTGGCGAATACGGATTGGTCGATGACATTCGTTGAGTTCTTGGTCAAAAATTCACATACAAGGGTCGATGTGTGGGGACGGCGCATTATCATGGTGCAAAATCCAAGAATTGTTCTTCCACCACAAATCTGGCCTTTTCCAGCAAACATTCTCTCTCAAACACCTCCTAACGCCCAGATAATATTGTTTGTTGACCGTTTGCCCCTCGGGAAGGAATTACGAGTGGACAATACCACGATAGTCAAAGAAAACAGTCAACATAACTTTGATTTTGGAGTGACTTTGACGTGTTTTTTTTTGGTTTCGGCTCGTTATCGAAGCGCCATTCCGAAGCTTGTTGGTTGGTTTGCATGTCAAACTCATAAACCCATGTCTCGTCACCCGTTATGATGCGTTTCATGAATGTAGGGTCAGAATTGGCTTGTTCAAGCATGTCTTCAACAACCTGTTTGCGGTGCTCTTTTTGAAGAAAATTCAGCTCCTTCGGAACAAGCTGTGCTGCGACACGTCTCATGCCCAAAACGTCAACTAAAATGGTGCGAACGGATTCGTGAGACATGTCCAGATCCAGAGCAATCTCTCTTAAGCTTGAATGACGATTTTCCATCACCATTTCCTTCACTTTGACGATGTTTTCGTCAGTCGAAGACGCTGAAGGTCGACCAGAATGAGGCAAATCATTAACCACTTCTCGGCCTTCTATTAATGCTTTGTACCACTCATATGCTCGTGTTTTCGATAAAACTGACTCACCGTAGGCCTTCTCCAACATTTTCAATGATTCTACACAAGAAATTTTGTTGGCACCACACAATTTGAGGCAAACTCTTTGTTCGATATTTTTATCCATTTTAAAAATAGCAGAGCCCACTTGAGGTTAATTAACCTAATCAAAAGCTGTAAACAAACTAGTCAACAGATTGTGCCACAACGCTACGTAACTATTAGGAACACTGCTACCAACTTACACAAAAAAAAATTTTTTTTCATACCTTTTACGTGGGCTTTTTTAAATGAACAATTCCTGGTATTTATTTGAGACTGCAGTGTAGAAGGATATGGACAAGTATGACCTTCGATTTGAAGATGCTGAAGATAGATACAAGTACAGAATCATGATCAAAGGAGTGACTAGGCGTATTGGAAAATCCTTCTATATGTTTAGTGCACAATGTAATATGTTTAATGTGTTGAATATGCATATATACAGTATATTAATTCTCTTTGTAGCATATTAGTAGGAGAAACGCTCAGCAGTGAGAAAATTCTCTAATAAAAAAATTAAAGAAAAAAATGACACTGTAATTATTTTTTTTAATTTAACAACTAAAATACTCATTTTAATCATCCCTTTAACTAAGTACATCCCTTTACATCCTGTGTATGTAATGTTAGTAATAAAAATACAACAGTAGTGTATAAATAACTGTTTAAGGTTTTGAAAAAATTTGTACTGTTAATTATTATTTAACTTTCCTATATAATTGCATCATATTCAAGTGTATTTTACTGTTTCAGAAGTATGCAAATGATACAACCACACAATTAAACAAACTAAGAAACACCACCACTAATTTACAGTTACAAAACCTAGCAGCAGGTGTTGCTGCCTACAGAAGAAATGATACAATCACTGTCAACCACTGGTTATCTGCCACTGCCAACCACTGCATTAGGTCACACAGTCTCAAGTATTATTGTAGCTATATAATTTTTATTTACGCACGCACGCGCGTGCACACACACACACACACACACACACAATTAGTTGTCTTACATCTTCAGAGCAAAGTAAATTTATGAAATATTTAAAAATTTGAATAGTATGGTAATGTGTGCATTGATCACATTCTTATTATAATTTGGATTACTGTGTTGAAGTTCCTTATTTACATGATTTGTAGTAAATGTTTAAGTTTGCATTATTATACATTAAGTTTAAAGTTTTAAAGAAGTTACTCTGAAGTGTACTATTTCTTATTAACAAAATGTTACTTTAATATCTTCAAAATTTTTAACTCAGTGTTTATTAATAAATATTTCAACATAGCAAACCCAAGTTTTATATGACACGTCTCATCAACATGCCCACAACAGTACCATACCCAAGATATAAATATTTCATTTATTTACCTTGTTCTGAAGATATAACATAAATAAGACTGTAAGACTGTTAACAAAATATAATAAGCAAAAATTCCATACATTAACCCTTGCACAAAGAAAACTATACTGCAAATAGAATTGTGAGGGAAAAGTCTCCCTCCCTCACACACACACACACACACACACAAACACACGCGCGCGCGCGCACTGCACAGTCAGCTGCAGTTTTTGTGTCAGCTGATTTCAATACTATCTAGCCAAACAATGCATCAAAAAATGTCCAAAATTAAATATACACAACAGTAATCAGACCTATAGTAATATATGCAAACGAGTAGTAATATATGCATATATGTAAGCGAGATATGGGTGCTGAAGTTGGAAGATATGAAAAACCTTGGTGTTTCGAGAGGAAAATTCTCAGAAGAATTTATGGACCGGTGTGGGACGGAGAGATGTGGAGGATAAGAAAGAATCATGAGCTAAGACACCTTTGTGGAGAAGCAGGCACAGTTGCAGCAGTAAAGGCGCAAAGGTTGAGATGGTTGGAGCATGTGGTGAGAATGAGAAGTGCTCAAGGCCCAAAAATTGCATTGGAAAGGGAGCCGGAGGGAGTAACAAGGAGAGGACGTCCGAGGAGGAGATGGTATGAAGATGTGGAAGGGGATTTGAGGGAGATACGAGTGCCAGGTTGAAGGAGTAAGGCTCTGGACAGAGAAGAATGGAGGAGAATCATTGGGCAGGCCAGGGTTCTACAGGGACCGTAGTGCCAGAAGAAGAACCAAACTAACTGGCTGTGGCTGACACAATCTCGAATAATAAACGGACATGATTCTGTGGTATTGGTTAAATATTATGGTATCTCATTTTAAATATTATTATAGTACAGTACATCCTAGATCCTAATGGCAACAATGACTAATCGACAAAAACACAACGTATAGAATTCGATTAAATTAACTAACTTGATATATATAATACATAATGTATAAATAATGCCAAAAACCTGTACATAACAAATAACTATCATACTACCTATTTACTTAAAGAAACTTCATGAATTAAATATACCACACCATTGCTAAAGCTTACAATACCAAAATACTAATATTCGATCACAATGTTAATAGATTAGAGGGCACGTATTTAAAAATGATTACACGGTAAGCCAGGAAGTTTACAAAATTCACTGTTTTCAAAACACAAATAGTCTACTTAACAAGAAAAACAACACTAGTTCAAAATATTTCACTAAACTCATCCGTCAGTATTTCAAACAAGATCATCAGTCATGGAGAAATATGCATCACAAAAAAAGCATTTATGATGACTGATGAAACTATCTGTCACACTGAAATATTTCAAACTAGTATTGCTTTCGCGTGCGCGCATGTGTGTGTTGAAATTAGTAAATTTGCCCAGAGTAAATTTCTTGGCTTTCCCTGTAATAATTTTTTAGCACAATGTTTTATTTTAAAAGATTCTCTATGTAAAATTTGTATTTTGGCTACAAATCTATATAGTCACTTACTGAAAATAGACTGTTGCTGAAAAATGAGTATGTTCCATGTTATGTCTTCTGCTTACCTTGAAAAATAAGTACAAACCAAACAAAGCGGCACTGGCGATTAATGGAAACATAGCAGCATCTTTGTGTGACATAGTTTCTGGTTTTTCACCCGATTCCTGAAACAAAATGAAACACATGAATTACTAAAAACCTATACACAACTCTTTTACTTTATACAAACAGTTAAAAACTAAATATGAGTAATTCCACAGCAATACACCCCAAATTATAAAAAAAAAATCCATACAAAGCCTACTTTTTTATTTACACTCAAAACATTCTTGGACAGGACACACACACACACACACACACACACACACACACACACACACACACTAGTTGCCTTATGTCTTCAATGCTGCATAAACTGATAACTGATGGAATAATTAAAATTTTTGTAGTATGTTTTGTGTATGTTAATCAGCTGTCTTTATATTGTGATTTGGACTGGCTACATTAAACTGATTTAATTTCAGTAACTGCATTAAAGGTTCTTTTTAGGCACTGTTTAAACTGTATCACTACACATTAAACTCGCAATTTTATGACTGCAATTGTTTTCATTTGAAGTTTAATTAATTATATTTTCAAACAACATACAACACATTTTAATTGTATATTGTGGAATGCAATAATAAAGTAGTAATATGGCCCCCTTTTTTGCTAGATTATTGCTCTAAACTTTAGGAGGGGCTTGTATTTTGTTCGGACCTTAGAATTGAATGTACATACACAGAAAATACAAAATGGGAACAAGAATCTAAACGAGTAATGATTTCTGCTATATAATAAAATAAGTTGTGTGACAGCACAAATAAAACAGCATTCTGGTGTTCTGGCCGACAATGTATTACTAAATTTATAACATACAGCCTCCTGTGTACAGCTGGCAACGTCAAAGTCGCTTAGTAAACAGCTCGAGTATTACTCAAAATGTTGTTGTATACCCACAACAAATTACTCTTTCCCTCCCCCTTCACTTGATCAAAAAAAAAAACATAAAATTTCATAATCACGGGCCACCAACCATTAACACTAAACACATGCCACAACTTTTTCAACCATCTTGCAGATATGAATATGAAAAATCTCAAGCATTTCGGCTTAAAAATAACAACAACTTTGTCACTACTTATTGCCACACTGCTAAATACTTCGTTCTTGATGAGGCCTTTCAGTGTCTCCACCATCTTCAGGTCTTAAACGAAGACCTCAAGTTAATCGTTTTGTGTATGTTAATCAACTGTCTTTATATTGTGATTTGGACTGGCTACATTAAACTGACTTAATTCCAGTAACTGTATATAAACACTGTTTAAACTGTATCACTACACATTAAACTTGTAATTTTATGACTGCAATTGTTTTCATTTGAAGTTTAATTAATTATACAGTGGAACTTGGTTATAACGTCATTGAAGGGACCAAAAAAATAATGACGTTATGTCCGAGTGACGTTATAAAAGAGTCGTTATAAAAGACCCTTTTTAATCACTAGTAAGGAAGGAGAAATAAAAAAAAGATCTTTGTATTATTAACATTATTCGTGATATTTATTCTAAAGTTTACAAACTGCATTTCATTTATACAAACAGCATGAAGAATATTTTAAAAGATCAAAAAGAAAGTACATGTAACTTACATTTTTAGGCTTACTGTCGAAAGTAATCCGTAATTTTCTTTTGAACGCTCCTTTCTGAAAATAAATTCTTTCTGTTGTGCTGTGGAGATGCTGCGCTGCATTGAACGTGTCGTCAGACGTCTCTCTAAAGCAGTAAAATCGTGAAAGAGTTTCGGCGGCTCTCATTGCTTCCTGTACTGTCGGACAAACGATGTCGGCATCCTCATCTTGCTCAGCATCTTCTTCAACACTATCTTCTGCTTCTATGTTTTTTACTTCCGCAATAATTTCTGCGTCACTCAACACTTGGAATGTTTCTACTTGGTCATCCACTGATGCATAGGAATCAAGTTCATTTCCAAATTCATTTACGTTGAATTTCTTAATCCACTCCGAGAGCGGCAAGTCGTCGTCTTCGTCATCATCGGGTAAATTTTCATGTACGAGTTGTGCTTTACTAAAGCATTTTGCTATCGTCTTCTGTGTTACACTCTTCCAAGAGTCGTCTAGGAATTGTATTGCATCTAAGAGTGAAATTGTGGCAGGTTGCGCCGTGTCCATACAAAAAATAATTTTTTTTAAAGTTGCTTGTGGTAGTGACACTTTAGGCTTCTAATGACGCCTTGGTCCATAGGTTGCAGGACACTCGTACAGTTGGCCGGTAAGAAGACCAGATTAATGTTTGTCAAATTTAACTTTGGATGGGCTGCACAGTTGTCAACTAGAAGTAGAATTTTTCTGTTTTTCGATGACAGTTCTTTATCCCACTTTCTTAGTTCATCTTCAAAAATACTAGAAGTCACTGTAACACTGTAACTACAGTCTGTACACAGGAATTTGTAATTTAAGTTGTGGACATTTAAAAGAAAGTAATATTTCTTTTTTGAAGGCTCAAATGACCCTTCATAATGTGATTACAAGAAATCTGATACAATATTTGAATTCTGCAGAAAATTTTACATATGTATGGAAAATTTCAAATCTTTCCTACTTCAAGTTTAGGAGAAATTAAATAAATTTAAAACTACTTATTGAATTCGCAACAGCCGCGGATGAATTTTTTTTAGTATTTTAGGTTGAAAATCAGGCTGCTCTAGTTCTGAAACGGCTTAAGATAGAGGTCTGAAATTTTAAACCAGTCATTATATATGTAAACAAACCATGTGTACCAAATTTCATGAAAATCCGAGTTGATGGGTTGCATTTTGCCATTTTTCTGGTTCATTTGAGATGGAATGACCCAAAGTCGATCCCTGTAGCGTACGCATTCGATCATTTTTCAAAGCACTGTTTGTAAAATATTCAGCAAAATTATTTTCACATGTCAACAACACAACCAACTTTAGCTTTAGTTAAACACTAAATTTTTAACTTCAAGTACCTCAAAGCCTACATTTTTTTTTGTATCAAATCTTATATCAAAATCTGTTAAACACACGTCTTGTTAACATGTGCTGTATGTAGTAGATCTAACTCCTGTTACTAATGTTTGCTCCAATCCTGTTCACTCCTGATCAGGGTTGCCAGGTGTGGTGATTTTTCCTCACAGTGGCGAAGCCTCAAAATGGTAAGTGGGGAAATGGTGGGGATTTGTGTAAATATGGTGAATCGGTGGGGATTTCAAATAATAAAATAAATGTATAAAGTTATAGTTTATGCGTATTTTAATAACCATTCAGTAAAAAATATATATTTACATTTTTCAAACCTGATTACCATTAATACTGAACCCAGAGTTTAGGGAACCACCAGCCGGGATCCACGGGCCTCCTGCTCTGTGGAAACTGGCTTAGTGACACTAATTCGTGGATATAGCTTAGTAAGCTAATTGCACAACCAACATACTGGGATTCACAGGGTTACTCAGTTATTTAAAATAGCGCATGCATAAGTTAGAATTTATTCATAACTGCTAGAGATCTTTGTTAGCTGCTTTAGTTGAAGTTCTTTGTTTGGATTCAATAAATGAAATTATTACTGTATGTGCGTACCTTAGTGTATAATAGGCGTATGATATAAATAAGACAAAACGTTCAATGCGTGGTATTCGAAATTTAATAATTTTGTCTTGTGTAAATTTATTTGAAATAGTGTGTATATATCCTGTACCCACGTCCGGCGTCAACAATGTTGGAAACAAACTGATTAAACTCCGGGCCATAACCGTGGTCCACTCCTGTTGTTACTAATAGACATTTTGCCCTCTCCTTTGGGGGCCATCGTCAATATGGAAAACGATTCTTTTGCCATAGTACTGTGCCAACCTCATCAATACCGTATCAGTTAGCGAATTGTAAATTGTTTTTGTGAATTAAACAAATGGAAAGTTGTTAACTATAGTGTAATGTGTGAATATTAACTCAAGCCTATGATGAACTAAGTGCATGAAAAGGATTATTGAGGCACATGAGTTGTATTGAGGCTGACCTCACCAGGTTAGAACTTTTTTTTTTATCGTACTTAAAACAAGTTTTTAATATTTAAAATATTCTTGTAATAGTATTTAAACATTTAGAATATACTCAGACACTATAAAATGTGACAATCTGCATAAAGTGCACGTATTTGTAGGAGTGGTGATTTTGATGGCAAAGTGGGGAAATTTTGGGTAGCAATGTGGGGAAATGAGGACTGATTGACCTGGCAACACTGCTCCTGATACTACTGTTCTTACTTAAATCCTGGACAGTGGACAGGACATCATAAACCTGCTTTCCGAGTGTATGCCATTAACAGGTTTATTCACTTAAATAATTAATTAAGCCAAAATCATTATAAAAATAGATATGGAAAAATCCAAATCTCTGTATGACATTTATCAGTTGGTAGCCGTTATGTTACTCAAATACTACCTAATGTGGGGCTACTAAAGCGTCCTACACTAGGGTTGCCAGACGTCCCGTATTTTATTCAAAACTGCAGTCAAATAAATTAATATTTAAGTAGAGGTGCTCAGACGACCGCATAACAGTTGGCAACACTACCTAGTCAAGGCCAACCACCGTTAGTTGTCATCAACTTGTTATATGAATCACTTGTTGTTTAGTTTATCATCTGTTGTTGTCACGTCTCAACTCTTTCTTACGCCATATTTGCGTGGTTCAATTGTGCGATATTTAGTGTTGTGTGTTGCTGCCGGTAGCCGGTTATTACCAGTTGCAGTAAATCATTAATTTCATTGGTATTTTGTAACTATAATATAATGCCAAAACGTAAGTGTTGTTTTAACGATGATTGTACTAAAGAGTGGGATTTTATTCGAAGAGGCGAACAAGAACATGAAGCTACCTGTAGGTTGTGCAGTTGTACTTTTAGTATTGGTCATGGTGGGAAAGCAGACATTGTACAACATATTCAAACAAAAAAAACACAAAAATCAGATTCCAGTTCCATCATCCTCGAAACCTGTAAGTAGTTATTTTTTAAAAAGACATTCAGATGAAGATGACAAAGTAACTGCAGCTGAATGGCGTATCACACTACTAAACATCACCAATCGTTCAGTTCCAGTGACTGCAATAACAAACTTTTCGGCACTGTATTCCCAGACTCAAAAATTGCCAAAAAATGTTCTAGTGCCCGAACTAAATGTACAGCCTTAATTAAAAATGTGATTGCACATCAATCAGTAAAACATGTCATAACTGTTGTAAAGAATAATGCCAATTTCTATGGGATTCCTACCGATGCCTCTAATCATAATAACGAAAAAATATTTCCTGTTACTGTACAATACTTCACCCCCAAAAATGGTATGGAAATTAAGTTAATCAAAGTTTCTTCTTTGCCAAATGAAACATCTGACGTGTGTAACATTGTGTTCAGTATCCCTGCACATAATGCACATGTGGAAAGGATTTTTTCAATGATGTCTTTGCAATGGATGAAGGAGCGCAACCGCTTAGAATTAGCTACAGTTGAAGCTATTTTGCAGATTTTAGTCAACGAAAGGAAGTTGTGTTCTGAATTCTACGGCAGTGTTTTGGAAGATAAAAACTTTTTGAAAATCGCAAAGAGTTCCAACAAGTATTGAAGTTAAAACGATAAAAAACACAAATAAATTAAAAAATAATAAAATTATTAATAGGGTCTGCTTTTGTAACGCTATTCTGTTTGTAAGATTTTTTTATACTAATTAAATACTTCAAAAATTAGGCATACATGGTTATTTTCTTAAATGTCCTGTATTTTCATTTTTAAAAAGTGGCAAGCCTATCCTACACTAATGGAGTAACTACAAAATTTTTGTACTAGTATACCCACAAGTAACCTAACTGGTGTAAACAATGGTCCATTTTGGGTCACTTAAAACGTAAATTTTAAAATGCAATATACTAACTGATTTGTAAGATTAATAAATGACTAAATGAATGGTAATATCTTCAAAATTATTTTGACGATCATTTTCAAAGGTATTTTCAACTCTTTAAAAAAAACTTTGCCTTACTTTTTGTTACGTTTAAATCTTCTTAAGCCACAAAACCTTAACTACGACGGTAACCACTACGGCTTATTTACCGACATGCGATAATTTATACAAAAATCAAGTTATTTCATACAAACTTTTGAACTTACTTTCTGTTCCTTATGGTGCTTCACAGATCTAAGAGAACCGAAAAAAATTGGTAGAATAGCCATAATTATGAGGCTGCCGTACGCAACGGCCATGCCTTCGGGAGTAGCTGGAATTCTTTCTGTTGTTTGAGTATCATTTTTTGTTATATTTTCTGAAACTTGAGCCACGACATCTTCTACCACGTCTGCCATGTTTACTACGGTAACTAACTGTGCAGACTGTATCTCTTACTCTATATGCTGATTATTCCATAGAGATATAACTTTCTCAAAATACACAGAATAATAAACAGATAATACACGCATGTAGATGCAGCCTATAACATATGATTTTCATTATAATTAAAATTTTGGGTCTTTCACTATAGCCTGCGGCAAAAGGTAACTTCCGCCTCCACGTTTGTACTTTTTTTCCGTGTTCGATGTGTACTAGAACTGTTTTCTTCACAAGTAACTAATGCCAGGTTATGGAGGTTATGTACGACAATGTAACTTAAATAAAATTTACTTTGTTAGTGTACAATAAAAGGGTGTATTTACTGGAAGTACAGAAATTATTTTCCATTTATCGCACATAATTACGGTACACAGACGATTTTTGGAGGTTGTGTCTACGTTTAACAATGCAACTTAACCTTTTAGATTTTTAAAATTAATTAGATTTAACAAAAATTTCCTTTGTTAGTGTACATTAAATTATTGTATGCATACAAGGCTGCTGTACATAACATTAAAGGCTGTATTTATTCGAAGTACCGGAATTAAAACCTAGTTCCAATTTAGAACGTAGACCTATAACCTATTTGCATATTTTATTGGGGTTTATTGGCACATATTTTATTAAAAGGGTGTGTTTATTGGAAGTACAGAAATTAGTTTCCATTTATCGCACATAATTACGGTACACAGACGATTTTTGGAGGTTGTGTCTACGTTTAACAATGTAACTTAACCAAATATCACTATAACTTAACCTTTTAGATTTTTAAAATTAATTAGATTTAACAAAAATTTCCTTTGTTAGTGTACATTCAAAGGCTGTATTTATTGTATGGATAAAAGGCTGTATATACATTAAAGGCTGTATGTATTCGAATTAAAACCTATCGGTACTTCCAATTTAGAACGTATAACCTAGTAGGCTACGTTATTCGTACATATTTTATTGGAGTTTATTGGTACATATTTTATTAAAAGGGTGTATTTATTGGAAGTACAGAAATTAGATTCCATTTATCGCACATAATTACGGTACAGAGACGATTTTGGGAGGTTGTGTCTACGTTTAATTATCTAACTTGGATAGTAGGCTTCGTTATTGATGCATATTTTATTGGGGTTTATTGGCACATATTTTATTAAAAGGGTGTATTTATTGGAAGTACAGAAATTAGTTTCCATTTATCGCACATAATTACGGTACAGAGACGATTTTGGGAGGTTGTGTCTACGTTTAATTATCTAACATAACCTTTTAGATTTTTAAAATTAATTAGACTTGTAGGGGTGTGCATGGCAGAACTACTTGTAGGGGTGTGCACCCACTTTATAATCATATTTTTGGTAACACTGAGAACTTTAAGCCTTCTTTTATGCTTAAACAAATTATATATACACTTAATTATAGAAAAGCAAAAAGCAAATATGTAATTCAAAAGACTAATTTGCTCTAATAAACACATGCTGAAGTTGAAAACAAAAGAGTTTTTACTTGCCTAACTAATCATTAGTTACTAATGTGTCAGTTGGAGCTGCTTTATCAGCAAAAGCTGGGGTATGTTGGATTCAAGAGTGGTTAAATTAAGTCATAAATCTGAGTGTGCGTCAAGTCTATTTCTGTGCTTGCTTTTCACTTGAGATGAAAATCCCATTTCACTCAAGAATGAGGTGGGGAATGGGATGAGCAACTCCGAAAGTTCAGGATATTCATCTCTTAAAGATATCCAGAACTTTGTTAAGTCAGAATCTAAAAGTTTATGGATTTTGTTGTCCATGACATGTCTCATGTTGTCACTAACTATACAAAATAATTTACTAAAAATTTAGTTTTAATCCCAGCATCACAGATGATATCACACAATTGCTCATTTAGTTTTACTGACAACATGTTAGAACTTTCAAAATACAAGAATGGGTCTTGAATCCAATTGAATTCACTGTATCCCTCTGGGAAGCAACTTTCAATCTGGTTATAGAGAGTTAAACATCAGAGCTGGTAAAAAGCAATGGTAGAGCATGAATAACAAAAATGTACAGTTTAGACTATGTACAAAACAGGTTGAATTTAAATTGTTAAAATGATATATCTTAGTTATTTACATGTAGTAGCTTTTTAAGACACAGTAAATAAATTTCCGAACCTGACTTTGCAACCCTCCAAATGCCCTCTCGGGACCCAGCAGTGGCTCATGCCCAATAGGTTAAGAAATGCTGAACTAAAGGCATGTTTGTGGAGTGAAACATAAAAGATAACCCAGACTTCTAAAATGCTCTTAGTGAAATGGGATTTTCAGGAGTAACAACACACTATTTGGTTAACAAGCACATTTTACTAATATTGTAATACCAAGTCAATTAGATATCTTATATGTGTAGTACTCTATGTGATGCTGATCACATACTGTTAATCAGCAGCACTGCAGAATATTCTAGAGCCACACTCTTGGCATTCATCTGGAACCAGCTGAGTTTTAGAAAGTTGGTGTAATAGGTTGTGCATTCATATAGGATGATATTAGACAGCAGTTTTTAATGAAATTGACAAATGGTCAATTGTTTATTTGTGTTGTAAACTATTGTGATTTTTTTATTACTGTTTGTAGGCTATACAATGTGTCCTGGATAATTATATAAAGAGAACTGTTGTAATATATGTGTGTTTGTTTTAGCAATTGAGAGTATCTGGTATTCAATAATTCATTCCACTGTTTTAAGTTCATAATTCTTGTCACTGGTTGTAAGAATATTATTTTCATTAATTTTCCAATTCTATGAAGTCTTCAGTAGTTTTACCACGATGAGACTCAACTTTATCACTGAAGATGCCACATCACTGAATGAGCAAAACTTTTCATTAATAATCTCAACAAAGCATGGTTATCAGCTGAAACAAAGTTTTAGTATTAAAAGCTTTAATCACGCAAATCTATAAGGGATACTAAAAAGAAATAACATAATAATTGTATTGGACATAAAGTTATGTCCACAAAACAGATTTTGTTGGAAATAAATAAAACACAATTTGACACAAATATATTAATTTTATGAATACTTGTTTGGCACATATTACAGAAGGTTACACCATTAAATGAGTTTGCCTAAGTATAAAATTCTTGTCAGATGAAAAACGTGTACGGTCAGAATACTATTTGTTATGTACAATACAAATGATTCACTATGGGTAGCAGTGACACATAAACACTAGACATTGACACTGAATTGTACTTGTTTTGAATGATTCATTGTGTGCTACCTGACCAAGACATGTTTAGTATACTGCTGTGTAACTGCTACAATGATGAATTATAAGTAGTACTTTTTGTTTTGGTCATCAACCTTGAAAAGGATAATAGAAACTTTGTATACCATACTTCCAGCAGTTTTACATGATACATTCCTAGCACAAATAAGAAAAGTTTAAATCTGCTGATGATCTAAAGGAGTGATAGTTATTTGCAGACTGACAGGGTTATAAAATAATTCTGAAAGAATTGTTGCTTTTACAATACCATCCTTTATCACCCGACTACTCAAATCTGCCAGTTTTTCACAGAAACTGAAGTTTGATGATTTGATCCTCATGACCTAGTGATGCTCCAAACATTTCAAGGATTCCCCTAGCCTTAAAAAACTTGACTGGCCTCATTGATTGACATGATTAATGTTAAATTTACTTTGGGATACTTCCAAACATAATACAGTTTAAAATAAACAAAACAAAATTTTATTTCTAATTTTTCCAGAACTGTATACACATAATTTGATCTGGATAGAACGTGTATTAAACAATAATACTATTTGATGCAAATAATGAAAATATCCGTGTGGAGAACTATACATGACTTCCATGTTTTAAGATTTATATTTAAAATCGTTTTAGAAATGAAATATTTCTACAGAAACTACTTCTATCTTCAGCCTCAACCACAGAAAACACACACACACACACACACACACAAACACAATTCCTTTTTTCTTTATTTAATTTGAATTCAGAGTATTGGCACATATTTTATTAAAAGGGTGTATTTATTGGAAGTACAGAAATTAGTTTCCATTTATTGCACATAATTACGGTACACAGACGATTTTTGGAGGTTGTGTCTATGTTTAACAATGTAACTTAACCTTTTAGATTTTTAAAATTAATTAATATTTAACAAAAATTTCCTTTGTTAGTGTACATTCAAAGGCTGCATTTATTGTATGGATAAAAGGCTGTATATAACGTTAAGGGTTGTATTTATTCGAAGTACCGGAATTTACTTGCAATTTATAACCTAGTACAATAACGTATAACCAAACAAGTACATTAAAATCCTTTTTACTTCCATGTTCCTTAAGGAAATGGAAATATGGTGATGGCAAAAAAAATCGTGTTCGAGATTATTGCAGATTCTGATTGTACTACACTCAAAACATGAAAAAAAGTCGTTTTTCGAAAAGTGTGTGTGTGTGTGTGTGTGTGTGTGTGTGTGTGTGTGTGTGTGTGTGTGTGTGTGTGTGTGTGTGTGTGTGTGTGTGTGTGTGTGTGTGTGTGTGTGTGTGTGTGTGTGTGTGTGTGTGTGTGTGTGTGTGTGTGTGTGTGTGTGTGTGTGTGTGTGTGTGTAGATTTTTTTCTATGGCACCCGATAACAGCCGCAAATTCAAACAGAATCAAATAATTTTTTGCATACAGCCCTGATTTGTAGAGTACTCAAGACCTATTGTTTTTGGTGAAGATTGGTTAAGGGAAAAGGGTAGTTTACCAGCAACATTTTTTTTTTAATCAAGGGTAATTTGTTTCTATGGCAAACAATAACAGCCCCAAATTCAAACACAATCAAATAATATTTTGCATGCAGCCCTTAATTGTAGAGTTCTCAAGACCTATTGATTTTGGTAAAGATCGGTTAAGGGAAAGGGGTAGTTTACCTGCAACATTTTATGTTTTAACAAGGGTATTTACTATGGCAAACGACAACAGCCGCAAATTCAAACATAATCAAATAATGTTTTGCATACTGCCCTGAATTGTAGAGATCTCAAGACCTATTGTTTTTGGTGAAGATCAGTTAAGGGAAAGGGGTAGTTTACCTGCAACGGTTTACGTTTTAACAAGAGTGAAGTACTTAATTCTGATAAATAAAGTATCCTGAAAAGAAAATCATACATAAAACATCCTTCAATTTGTCAAACATAAAACACGATTTACAAGGAACACACATAAGTTGTTAGAAATTATCGAACCGAATTCAAATAAATGATTTTAAATATAAACATTAGAACATGGAAGTCATGTATGGTCCTCCATACCGATATTTTCAATTTCAAGAGGAGTGTCAGTTTTTTAGTTTCAAAGGATAAAGAAAACACTTGTTTACAATTACTTCTAAGATGTCAAGGGTAATTGTAAATTGGGGTACCCGTAAATTGAATTTTAGAGCTGTATTTATTATTTATATTTAAACAATTTTTTGTACGCAACATAATAACAAAAGGTTGAAATATTTCCAGTTATTTCAATTTTAAAACGTATACACAATTTTTAATCAATCAAAATGTTTCAATCCATTTTCCGTTTACAATTACCCCACCTAACCGCAAATGTATGGTGTGTCGCTATCTTCAGTTAGCACTTTTGGGTTTAATTTTAATTGCTATGAAAATAAATTGAAATAACATGTATGAAAAAGAAACATTAATTTTAGTAGACTTTAAATGACTTAATACAGGGAGTCTTTAAATTTGTTTTAAAGTTTTTTCCTAAAGCTCTTTAACTTTGCTTAGAATAGCCAAAGACATCACGTGGTCTTTTATTTTACATTACACTTTACACCACGAGGTAAAATTGTGTTGTTACAATGGCTGACGCGCGAATAGATATGAAGCTTGTTCCCATGTTTCATTACATTTTTAATCAGTGTTGTGTTGTGAGTTTGACATTCATTTAATTAAAGAATGATTAGCTACGATGAACTGTTGAGTGTTATTAGCACAGAAGAGGATGCAATTTCTTTTCTTCAAGAAAAAGGTTTGGTTCACAATCCTCGTCAATGTGAACAAGGACACGACATGGTTTTGGCCCTTGGGCAACAACAGCGTTGGTGTTGCAATAAAACGACTTGCCGTGAGTATAAGGTAGTTCGCAATGGCACATTTTTACAGGGGTCCAGATTACCGCTGAGAACAATAATAAAATTTATTTATTTGTGGTGTGAAGGCCGAAGTAGTGTTAAAAACAGTAAAAAACAACTGGAAATCGGCGTCAACACACACACAGAGTGGACGGCTTACTTAAGATATATCTGTACCGTAGACGTCACAAGAAACCCAAAGAAAATTGGAGGACCAAATTTAACAGTTGAAATCGACGAGAGCGTGTTTGCCAAGAGAAAAAATAATGTTGGCCGAGTGTATCCACAGCAGTGGGTGTTCGGTGGATACTGCCGAGAAACGAAGGAATGCTTTCTGTGTAGTGTGGAAGATAGATCAGCCGCTACCCTGCTACCTCTCATAGTGGCAAATATTGAACCAGGGTCTACTATAATGTCAGATGAGTGGCGTTCGTACCGTCAAATTGTTAATTTGCCACAACAGTACAGTCATTTGACTGTAAACCATAGTTATAACTTTGTGGATCCTGAAACTGGTGCGCATACTCAAGGCGTCGAAAGCATGTGGCGGTCCTGTAAACGGCGAAACATGATTGAATGTGGTACGAGAAGGGAACGCTTAAATTCCTATTTAAGTGAGTTCATGTGGCGAACAAGAAATAGAAATGAGGATTTGTTCCAGAAAATGCTGGAAACCATCAACAAATATGAGCCCCCTTCTTACTAAAAACAAATATGATTTTGGTAAGTATTATCAATTTTGGTAAGTATGTTCTATTTAGTGTGAGAGATATTATTTAATATTGGAATTATATTGCCAAATACAGTTAGACAACACGTTGATTAGAAAAGACTTTATTCACTGAACTAACCTTCCTAGAATACATACATCCGTTATAACAATAATAATACGCGCATGCGTATTGTACATACATTGTTTAACCATATTTATATAGTACATATGATATATTTGGCATTTAGAATACGTTTTCATAATGATATTGACTTTGAAATCACATGCTTAGTTTAATTATTCATTGCTCAAGCTTAATCCAATACCATTTTCAAGGATTTTAAGTATTCTGTAAAAGTATTTTGTTTCCTTATTGAACACAGTACATGACACATTAAAAGTATTCAGTACTTAAAAGTAGGTTAGGTTACATTATTTAATCTAAACAACTTCACAGCAGCTGTAACAAAGTTAATTATAAAATAATAATCATTTTGTATATTTTCTTTTACAAGTGGATTTTAAGCCAAAAAGCTGATATCATATAAAGTGTAATAATCATGTGCAGTGTATTATTATTTTTAATATCATAGGTTACAGATTAAACTAACCTTATACTCACGAGGTATAATTGTACTGATTTCACCTGTAAAAGAACGGTTGGCTGAAAATAAGACACAATTGTAACACATATCAGAACCTGTGTGTGTGTGTTTTGGTGGACGGGTCAATAATCTGTAAACCCTTTAATATTGGTCTCCTACAATGTTGACTGATTAAACAAAATAATTGATTAATGTTCATATGTCAGTACTTTGTGTGTCCGGTGATGTAGGCCTAATTTATTTTTCTTTGCAGGCACAAGAAAAGGGTAGAAACATTTAGGCCTACATCATCATTACGCAGGCTGAGGAACTGAAACTTCCAGCACTATATTGAGGTTTGTAATTTACACAGTGAAACCAGTCGAAACAAAGTATTAAAATCCTTTGAAAATATTAAAAGCAGGCACATTACATCATACATACACAGTATCATCATTGTATGGTGTTCTGTTGTGTGACAGGTCCCAGATATTACCAATCATCTCCATTCATATGTATTTGCCTTGAACTTTTGAGCTTTCATCTCTACATAAGATACTCCACTTCGCATTTCGTACACAAGCTCATCTTCTCTCCTTTCATGGTTCTTTCAAAAACTGGTGTTAATTGTTCATTTTCTCTCAGGATTAAATATACTTATACTTAATATTCAATGAATGTTTTAGTGGATAGTTAGTGAGGATCGGTCAATAATACAACTTTTAGTTATTTTGCGTCGACGTTTCGACAATATTTATTGTCATCTTCAGGACCTGTGTATGAAATACAATAGAAATATCAAACATAACGAAACAATTAAATATTTGGGTGAACGTGTTGGTGATGTGAGTGTGTGCGTGTGTATGTATGTATCATTTTTTATGTGAAGACTTATGATAGTTTGTTTACATCTTCAAATTATCTTTAAGAAAGCGAGCAAATTATAGTATGAGAGAACTTAATTTATACAGTATTACAATTTAAATTACTAAATATAATGTTATTTTAATTAATTAAACAAACAGTAACCAACAATTGGATATTAGATTAGGTTACTGTTCGTTTAATTAATTAAAATAACATTATATTTAGTAATTTAAATTGTAATACTGTATAAATTAAGTTCTCTCATACTATAATTTGCTCGCTTTCTTAAAGATAATTTGAAGATGTAAACAAACTATCATAAGTCTTCACATAAAAAATGATACATACATACACACGCACACACTCACATCACCAACACGTTCACCCAAATATTTAATTGTTTCGTTATGTTTGATATTTCTATTGTATTTCATACACAGGTCCTGAAGATGACAATAAATATTGTCGAAACGTCGATGCAAAATAACTAAAAGTTGTATTATTGACCGATCCTCACTAACTATCCACTAAAACATTCACTGATTGACGGTCACTAAAAATTTAAGGATTTAATATTCAATACTTAAAAGTTGGTTAGGTTACATTATTTAATCTAAACAACTTCACAGCAGCTGTAACAAAGTTATTTATAAAATAATTATCTTCTGTATTTTTTCCTTTACAAGTGGATATTAAACAAAAAAGCGATATCATATTCTTATACCATAAGAAGTAATATAATCGGGAGCCATTCCACATCAAATCAACGCAGGGTATAAACCTGACCATCTCAGAATTTGATGAAATTTGGTATGTAGGTAGTCCTCATGGAGATTAATAAAAATACAAATTTTTTTTCAAATATCTCAAACGGTTTAGAAATTACGGCTATGTAAAGTTTTCAAAAAACGGCCAAAAACGCACGTCCGACATATTTTGAAATCACCACAGCTGCTCTCCTAATTGAGCTAGAGAGATGGGAGTGATGTTATTTTACTCAGTTTTTCATGCAGTTTTCAATGATATACAGCACAACATACCTTTTCATAAAAAGTTTTTCTGTAAACACAAATCAAAATTTTAAATTTAATTTTCTCAAAAAGTGCATTTTTGAAAATTTTTTAAAAATTCCTACAAATAGTTTAGACCTTTGGTAAGTGATTCTCGAAATTTCAAAGTGGGAGGCTAATGGGTTCATAGTTAAATAATAATTTAAAAAAGAGCATTTTATAAAACTGATAGTAGGCCTAGATATTAAAACATATTTCATTACTATATTAAATTATTTATACACTTTACATTAAATCTTTAACACTTACATCTTTAGCAAAATTTTATGTAGAACTTGATGATAGAGCTTGTGAAGTTGTTGTGGCTTCTTCAGGTGTTATTACATAAATCCTTCCAGTAGGAGTTGTAGGATCAACTTTGCTAAGCACGTCTGTCAGTGATATCCACAATACGTCCGGCTTCCTTGGATATGAAAATGATGATGAAGGGCCAGCAGGATGTAGAAATGTCACTTTTAGTTCATCCTCTTCTTCATTCTTCTCCAACACATATGCCAGCCACCACTTTTGGTCATATACGGCCGTTATATAACCGCTTACTTCTGACATTTGTAGTTTTTCTGAGGATTTTTGGATGATCACTGTTCCTTCTGTTGTTTCTTCAGAGAATATTTTTACACAAATCTTTGATACGCTTGAATGAACAGGTATATAAGCATGATACTGTTGAGTTCCCTTAATAGTTACTGCTTGGCTGAAACGGTCATTCAGAAATGTTTCGGACTCAACATACTCATCTTGTGTGGAGAAGGTGAAATTAATTCCAGATAAATTTTCAACTGCCCATTCATAAAGTTGGATAGGTGTTAAAATTTGGTTGTCATATGGACGTTGCAGGCTTGCTCTTATAGCAAGTCTCTTGACTGAGCCCCCAACCCCATCACATGGTCCTTTCCCATGTGCAGTTGCGGAAAAATGCCATTCAGCCTCTACACCAAAGTCTTGCTTGTGATAACATAAATTGATAACATTTTTCTTATTTTTATATTGTGCAGCACACCCATCTGAGTAATAAAAAATCTTTTTTGGCACTGTTTGAAACTTTGTTGTCATGAACTTGACAAGTTTTTTTTGGAATGTATACACAGAAACAGTGTTATGCTCTAAACAAGGTGAAATTACAACAAAACTTGAGTGTTTAATTTTATCATCTTCTCTGTAATAAATCACAAAAGGGTGTATTGTCACATGTTCGCTTGCCCAGTGATAACTTTGAGCTTCGTCCTGAACGACAATGTTATAGTTTTCAGAGAAATCTAAGTTTACTACAAACTCTGACTCTTTTAAATTTTCTTTTTTTGTAATAATGAATGAAGACTGCTGCTTTGCAATAAAATCATGTTTGATTAAGAGAGTCAGTTTGTCACAAAAAACATTTATAAAATCTTCATTAGATTTCTGTAAAGTTTCAAGGTTGCAATGATCAACAGACACCCACTGACGATAGGTGACATTTTCTATAAGATTTTCTTCAAAAGCCTCTTCAATGATTTTGCGAATTGGGGCAACACCAGGGCATTCTCTACATTCACTCATATAGCAATTAATGTTTGGTGAATTACACAGCATTTTTGCCAAACAGTGTTTATATGTATTTAGTTGTCTATTTGTAGTGCTCAATTCTATGTCTTTTGACCTCACTGTAACTGTTTATTCTCCGTTTCTTCCAGCAATTGTTCTTGTAACCTGTCTTGTATGTTACTGTACTAATTTTTAAAATAAACATGTATCTTGTAGCATAAGCTATTAACCGTAGTGCATACTCCTTCTTTATCTAAAAAGTGGTAGATATGTAATACTAACCTATTAAAACTGTGTATTTAATAATACTAACTTATTAACCATAATGCATGTTCCGTTGAATATTGTTTTTACAGAAACACCAGCTAGCCACAGGTGGTCGTGAGTGGTAAGGAGGTGACTCTATACGCTTCTCGATACATCACCTGGAATGATATTCTGGACCTCTGCGGACCTCCACATGTACTCACTTAAATAGGAATCTAAGTGTTCCCTTCTCGTACCACATTCAATCATGTTTCGGCGTTTACAGGACCGCCACATGCTTTCTACGCCTTGTGTATGCGCTCCCGTTTCAGGTCCACAAAGTTATAACTATGGTTTACAGTCAAATGACTGTACTGTTGTCGTAAATTAACAATTTGACGGTACGAACGCCACTCATCTGACATTATAGTAGACCCTGGTTCAGTATTTGCCACTATGAGAGGTAGGAGGGTAGCTGCTGATCTATCTTCCACACTAAACAAAAAGCATTCCTTCGTTTCTCGGCAGTATCCATCGCATACCCATTGTTGTGGATACACCCGGCCAACATTATTTTTTCTCTTGGCAAACACACTCTCGTCAATTTCAACTGTTAAATTCGGTCCTCCAATTTTCCGTGGGTTTCTAATGACGTTACGGCACAGATATATCTTAAGTAAGCCGTCCACTCTGTGTGTGTGTTGACGCCGATTTCCAGTTGATTTTTACTGTTTTTCACACTACTACGGCCTTCACACCAGAAATAAATAAATTTTATTATGTTTCCCAGCAGTAATTTGGACCCCTGTAAAAATGTGCCCTTGCGAACTACCTTATACTCACGGCAAGTCGTCTTACTGCAACACCAACGCTGTTGCTGCCCAAGGGCTAATACCATGTCGTGTCCTTGTTCACATTGACGAGGATTGTGAACCAAACCTTTTTCTTGAAGAAAAGAAACTGCAGCATCCTCTTATGTACTAATAACACTCAACCATCGTAGCTACTTACAACACAACACTAATTAAAAATGTAATGAAACTGGAACAAGCTGTAACAACACCAATAAATTAGCAAATTCATAAGTGTGTTTTATTTTGGTTTCCACTGTACTATGTGACGATCGGTGAGACCGTCGTAACAATTTAACGAAACATCCCAATTAATTCAATATTATACGTTGAGGATTATAATTTTACATATACACTAATGTAAAATATAAAACATTATTGTTATCTGATTTCAAGCTTGCAGAGTCAATCCAAATAAATTATGTCTGAATGTATGTACACACATAACAGGCAAAATACAAGTGTTCTGTCTTGCCTGCTGTCATAGAAAATATATTCTGTATTTCTTTATGGTTGCAACTTCATTCATGTGAGTGAAAATTAATTTATATAAATCTCAAATCATCACCGGAATCTACACTGTTGACTGTAAACAAATACAATAAATTCCTTTTGTGATCACTTTGGGCCAATATGAATTTAATAGCACTAGCCGAATAATAACAATAACTGATAACAAGATTATGCAAGATTTGCCATTACTTTCCTATACCTGTGATTACAGGCATATTGATATACCTGTTACTATGTATAGAGGAGTTACTATATATATTGTATGTTAAAACTGTGAGGTGTATTTTATAATCTGGAACATTTTATACCAAATGATTTAATCACAAAAGATTATGTAAAACACAAAATTACAACAAACACACCAAAAGTATCTATAGAAATTAAAAAAAAAAACACAATTATATAAATGACAAATTATTCAATAAATGATTAAATATGTACCATAATTTATTAGATACTGCAATTATTTTTTATAGAAACAAACATCCACTAGCAGCTACAAAACCAATTTTCCCTATAATGTACCTAGCAAGATCCTGATCTTTTCGATACATTGTTGGATTGTTAATGCTAGCATTTTTTTTATTCTTTTCCCTAAACATTTTGAAACCATAATTTCAAAGCGATACTACCTGAGATGCCTTTCCATTGTGTTTCCTTTTGCTCCAAAAAAAAATATTTTGTGGTATTGATGTATTTATTCTTTAAAATTTTGTGTGAGGGAGATTGCAAAATTTTTAACTGAACTGTAGCATTTCATTGTCTCAGTTTTTTGTCATTTTTTGTGCTACTGTAAAGTGTTCACTTTTTATTTACACCTAAGTCATGCCGTTTTTATTTTACATTTTTACACTTTCTGTCAAGCTACTGTAAAGCTACATTAAAATATACAATTTTATTTAAAAAAAATGATCAAATCAAGCACTTGTCTGTAATGAACAGAACACTGTGTAATAACTGAAATACATGAGAGTTTTATTTAAGGTTATTGCTGGCTCTCACATCCTACCTTCCAGTATTTGCGTATCATCCGTCAGAACAGTGAATAACTCAACAGGATACTAAGTCATTCTTACTACTGTTCAGATGCATTTAGCATATACACCAGAGGCAGATTTATGCATAGGCAAAGTAGGCTACTGCCTACGGGCGGCAAATTTTGTAAAGGTTGTTATGTTGTTTTTATACCTAAGAGATGTTTCAAATGCCACTCCATTTCGTCTCAATATGATAAGAAGCTTTTAAAAATACAGTATATGTTGTTTAGTAACAAGGCTTATTACATAAAGAGAATAGTTCATCATTTACTTCTGATCTGTATATGAAGTAGGCCCTACATCGTTTTTTCACAATTACATTTACATACATTATATATGTGATACTTCCATTATATTAATTATTTAACTATTAATTTGTTTACATTCAAATTTCGAACATTCTTTACCGACTCTGTAATTTGACATGAGTGAATGTCAATAGATGCCACTAGCTGCTAACAGACAGACTATGAGCATAGTATAATTTCATACCCAACTCTAGTGCCAGTTGAGCTTCAACCTGCCGAGGAGGGAAATAAGAGGTCTACACATAGTACGTGTCCGTTAAACACCTGTTGTATTTTACATAAATTGTAAAATATATATTCATCAAATAAATTGATAGGCAAAAAGTGATAAGTGAAAGGATGATTATGTCAAAAGATGTGTATATAATGTATTTTCATTTATTATGTTAGGGTAATATTAGTGGAATGATAATATTCTACCACTACTGTATTACAGTATACAAATGTAGTGATATATCTTGGCACAATACTATATAATAAATCTGGATAAAAGGCTCATTTCAAATAGAAAGGATAGCTGGTGTGATCAGACATAACAAATTTGTATTAGTTTTTTGAGAATGTATTCCTATCAAACTGCAATAAGCATATTTTCAAACCTTTATGGATGTGTGTCATGGAATTTACAGATTGCACCAAAAGAAACAGTTAAAATATATCTTCAATTAAACAAAAATTTGTCTTGAAATATGAGTCAGTAATACAGCGGGAACTAATCAGTTAATTGCTATTACAAAATGCCTTATTCCTTTTTCATGATGATCAGATTTTGCTATACGCCTGCATAAATAAAAATTATTAAATTGCTTAACTCTCAACACAAAGTATTTAAACTATTTAACATGAAAAGTTCATCATGTCACATATTCTAGTAACAAGGTAAGTTTTTGGAATAGTGTTTTAGCTGAATTTATACACTAGGAGGACACTCAGCATTTAGTTTGTGTGTGTAACTCTGGTTAATCAAAGAGTTTGTGTAAATTCAAATTTAGTAATACAAATCTACTACCATAAAGGCCTGGAATGCTATGCGTTAAAGAATTTTAATTAACTTTATATGGGGAAATCTGGTTTACATACATTATTTCTGAAAATAATAATCCTGAAATGTAATCAGTACTTATATCAAGTTAAGTGCAATAATTAAACAGATTCTTCAACTTGCACGTTGCAAACTTCAGGTGCTAATCCTTTACATTATTTTTAATTCAACATCAATTTATGTTCGGCAACGTTAAAAAGAACATGTTATGGCCTCTGAGAAAGTACACAGTGAGTGGAAGCTGGCTTAAATGAAGGTAAACATTTTATCTAATAATTAGTGTCCCGTGTTAGAAAACATGTGCAATACATGTTATAAAAAGAAGGATATTGTTTTTACTTCCATGTTCCATAAGGAAATGGATGGCGAAAAAATCGTGTTCGAGATAAGGGCTGATTCTGATTGTACTACCCTCAATACATAAAGAAGTAATGTTTTGAAAGATGTCTGTGTATAGAATTTTGTCTATGGCGAATGATAATTGCCGCAAATTCAAATAATTTTTTGCATATTGTAGAGGACTCAAGGTCTGTTGATTTTGGTGAAGATCGGTTAAGGAGAAGGGGTAGTTTACCTGCAACGTTTTATGTTTTAACAAGAGTAAAGTACTTAATTTTGATAAATAAAGTATCCTGAAAAGGTCATAATAATCCACTCTAGAAAGGTAGATGAAATATCGATAAATGAAAAGGGGTAGGGGGAAGTTGAAGGGGGAGGGGATAATTTTCTATAATTTAAAATGATAGGTGAAGGGGAGGGGATAATTTTTTATATGTGTACTACATTATCGGCAACGATGAAGTAGTTTGTTGATAAAATTCCTTTCCAGGCTGTTTGGCCGTGGTCCAATGTATTCTGCAAAACCAGACGTTTCGGAAGTGCCATCGACTGCCATCATCAGTGAAAATCAAGTGCGCTAATGTGAGGTGGTAGATGTTAGTGACCACAATTCTGTGGTTGAGGCTGAAGATAGAAGTAGTTTCTGTAGAAATATTTCATTTCTAAAACGATTTTAAATATAAATCTTAAAACATGGAAGTCATGTATGGTTCTCCACACATTAGATTGTACTGGGTTCTAAATTGGAAGTAGAATTCTTGAAAAGAACGAATCCATAATATTTTTACCATGTGGGGCGCATTCCTTGAAACATGTGGGTGTTAATGCTGCAAAACTCAATGCAGATGTGATGACATTTTTCGGGCATGTTGCAAGTCTTTACTCATTTTTCTCTAGCAGCCCTAGAGAAAAATGTTGGGAAGTTTTGAAAAAGCACATTCCTTTATCACTGCAGAGCTTCCCTGAAACAAGATGAAGTGAGAGGATCCAAGCTGTCAAACCGATAGTTAAGCACTACCCAGGAGTACTTAAATTGTTGGATATACTTTAGAAGAGATGTCTTCTAGTCTAACTCCCTCTGCCTACAACATCATAATAGGGTTTAAGAAATATTTCAATTCCACAAAGAGCTTAATGTTGGCATCATTTTGGTTCAAAGTGCTTTCATATATTGAAAAAAAAATGTTGTTATTCAAAGCAAAGGAATCACACTCATTGAAATAACTCTAGTGGAAGATTTGCTGACAGAATTGAAATTGTTGCGTGATAACCAAGACAGCATAATTGAAGAACCAAACTTAATTGCAAAAGAACTAATAAAAGTTCCTCCTGAATCTCCCAAAAGGTGGAAAAAAAGTACAGATCAATCCAATAGTGATTTTTCAGTAAACAAAGATCAAGAAAATAAATTTAAAACCTCAGTCATGTACCCAGTATTAGAGTTTGTAATGGGCAACATAAAAACACGATTCACTGCAATTAGTTCAATTCGTGACTTGTTTCCACCAGTATTGAACTTTACGGACATGGAAAATGATGAATTAGAATTGAAAGTAAAAGTTCTCATTAGCAAGTTTAAAAAGGAATTGGCAATGGATCTATTTGAAGAAATATTACACTTGAACATTTATAAAACAGAGTTTGAATCAGAAAAGAATCCACTAAGCCTACTCCAAAAACCTTCAAACTGTATTTGTGAACTTCTGTCTTGCCTATAGGCTTTTCTGTACTATTCCAGTTACAGTTTCGTCTCCTGAAAAATCTTTGAGCAGTATAGCGAATTCACTGAAAACTTGGCAGAGAAGCACTACCTACCAAGAAAGGCTTAATAATTTGGCAATTTTAGCTATTACAAATGAATTGGCTAACAGTATTCCACTCTAACCCATTATTAATACTTAATCATTTGGGTGTTAACAGAAACTGCACGTTGCTTTTTATTGCATTATGTTGAAAAAAGGATTTTAATGTACTTGTTTGGTTATAGGCCTACGTTAGATTGTACTGTGTTCTAAATTGGAAGTAGGTTTTAATTCCGGTACTTCGAATAAATACAGCCTTTTATCCATACAATAAATACAGCCTTTGAATGTACACTAAGTAAGGAAATGTTTGTTAAGTCTAATTAATTTTAAAAATCTAAAAGGTTAAGTTAGATAACTAAACGTTGACACACCCTCCCAAAATCGTCTCTGTACCGTAATTATGTGCGATAAATGGAAACTAATTTCTGTACTTCCAATAAATACACCCTTTTAATAAAATATGTGCCAGTAAACCCCAATAAATATGCACCAATAACGAAGCCTACTATCTAAGTTAGATAATTAAACGTAGACACAACCTCCCAAAAACGTCTCTGTACCGTAATTATGTGCGATAAATGGAAACTAATTTCTGTACTTCCAATAAATACACCCTTTTAATAAAATATGTACCAATAAACTCCAATAAAATATGTACGAATAACGTAGCCTACTAGGTTATACGTTCTAAATTGGAAGTACGGATAGGTTTTAATTCGAATAAATACAGCCTTTAATGTATATACAGCCTTTTATCCATACAATAAATACAGCCTTTGAATGTACACTAACAAGGAAATTTTTGTTAAATCTAATTAATTTTAAAAATCTAAAAGGTTAAGTTACATTGTTAAACGTAGACACAACCTCCAAAAATCGTCTGTGTACCGTAATTATGTGCAATAAATGGAAACTAATTTCTGTACTTCCAATAAATACACCCTTTTAATAAAATATGTGCCAATACTCTGAATTCAAATTAAATAAAGAAAAAAGGAATTGTGTGTGTGTGTGTGTGTGTTTTCTGTGGTTGAGGCTGAAGATAGAAGTAGTTTCTGTAGAAATATTTCATTTCTAAAACGATTTTAAATATAAATCTTAAAACATGGAAATCATGTATAGTTCTCCACATGGATATTTTCATTATTTGCATCAAATAGTATTATTGTTTAATACACGTTCTATCCAGATCAAATTATATGTATACAGTTCTGGAAAAATTAGAAATACAATTTTTTTTGTTTATTTTAAACTGTATTATGTTTGGAAGTATCCCAAAGTAAATTTAACATTAATCATGTCAATCAATGAGGCCAGTCTAGTTTTTTAAGGCTAGGAGAAACCTTGAAATGTTTGGAGCATCAGTAGGTCATCATGATGGATCTAATAATCAAACTTCAGTTTCTGTGAAAAGCTGGCAGATTTGAGTAGCCACTTGATAAAGGATGGTATTGTAAAAGCAACAATTCTTTCAGAATTATTTTATAACCCTGTCAGTCTGCAAATAACTATCACTCCTTTAGATCATCAGCAGATTTAAACTTTTCTTATTTGTGCTAGGAATGTATCATGTAAAACTGCTGGAAGCATGGTATACAAAGTTTCTATTATCCTTTTCAAGGTTGATGACCAAAACAAAAAGTACTACTTATAATTCATCATTGTAGCAGTTACACAGCAGTATACTAAACATCTCTTGGTTAATACCTGTACTCTGGTCAGGTAGGACACAATGAATCACACAAAACAAGTACAATTCAGTGTCAATGTCTAGTGTTTATGTGTCACTGCTACCCATAGTGAATCATTTGTATTGTACATAACAAATAGTATTCTGACTGTACACGTTTTTCATCTGACAAGAATTTTATACTTAGGCAAACTCATTTAATGGTGTAACCTTCTGTAATATGTGCCAAACAAGTATTCATAAAATTAATATTTGTGTCAAATTGTGTTTTATTTATTTCAAACAAAATCTGTTTTGTGGACATAACTTTATGTCCAATACAATTATTATGTTATTTCTTTTTAGTATCCCTTATAGATTTGCGTGATCAAAACTTTTAATACTAAAACTTTTTTTCAGCTGATAACCATGCTTTGTTGAGATTATTAAAGAAAAGTTTTGCTCATTCAGTGATGTGGCATCTTCAGTGATAAAGTTGAGTCTCATCGTGGTAAAACTACTGAAGACTTCATAGAATTGGAAAATTAATGAGAATAATATTCTTACAACCAGTGACAAGAATTTTGAACTTAAAACAGTGGAATGAATTACTGAATACCAGATACTCGCAATTGCTAAAACAAACACACTTATATTACAACAGTTCTCTTTATATAATTATCCAGGACACACTGTATAGCCTACAAACAGTAATAAAAAAATCACAATAGTTTACAACACAAGTAAACAATTGATCATTTGTCACTTTTATTAAAAACTGCTGTCTAATATCATCCTATATGAATGCACAACCTACTACACCAACTTTCTAAAACTCAGCTGGTGGCAACATCCTAATTATCAGGCTAATGTGACAAAGTTCCAGATGAATGCCAAGAGTGTGGCTCTAGAATATTCTGCAGTGCTGCTGATTAACAGTATGTGATCAGCATCACATAGAGTACTACACATTTAAGCTATCTAATTGACTTGGTATTAGAATATTAGTAAAATGTGCTTGTTAACCAAATAGTGTGTTGTTACTCCTGAAAATCCCATTTCACTAAGAGCATTGTAGAAGTCTGGGTTATCTTTTATGTTTCACTCCACAAACATGCCTTTAGTTCACCATTTCTTAACCTATTGAGCATGAGCCACTGCAGGGTCCCGAGAGGGCATTTGGTGGGTTGCAAAGTCAGGTTCGGAAATTTATTTACTGTGTCTTAAAAAGCTACTACATGTAAATAACTAAGATATATCATTTTAACAATTTAAATTCAACCTGTTTTGTACATAGTCTAAACTGTACATTTTTGTTATTCATGCTATACCATTGTTTTTTACCAGCTCTGGTGTTTAATTCTCTATAACCAGATTGAAAGTTGCTTCCCAGAGGGATACAGTGAATTCAAGACCCATTCTTGTATTTTGAAAGTTCTAACATGTTGTCAGTAAAACTAAATGAGCAATTGTGTGATATCATCTGTGATGCTGGGATTAAAACTAAATTTTTAGTAAATTATTTTGTATAGGCCTAGTTAGTGATAACATGAGACATGTCATGGACAACAAAATCCATAAACTTTTAGATTCTGACTTAACAAAGTTCTGGATATCTTTAAGAGATGAATATCCTGAACTTTCGGAGTTGCTCATCCCATTCACCACCTCATTCTTGAGTGAAATGGGATTTTCATCTCAAGTGAAAAGCAAGCACACAAATAGACTTGACGCACACTCAGATTTATGACTTAATTTAACCACTCTTGAATCCAACATACCCCAGATTTTGCAGAAAAAGCAGCTCCAACTGTCACATTAGTAACTAATGATTAGTTAGGCAAGTAAAAACTCTTTTGTTTTTAACTTCAGCATGTGTTTATTAGAGCAAATTAGTCTTTTGAATTACATATTTGCTTTTCTATAATTAAGTGTATATATAATTTGTTTAAGCATAAAAGAAGGCTTAAAGTTCTCAGTGTTACCAAAAATATGATTATAAAGTGGGTGCACAAGTAGTTCTGCCATGCACACCCCTACAAGTCTAATTAATTTTAAAAATCTAAAAGGTTAAGTTAGATAATTAAACGTAGACACAACCTCCCAAAATCGTCTCTGTACCGTAATTATGTGCGATAAATGGAAACTAATTTCTGTACTTCCAATAAATGCACCCTTTTAATAAAATATGTACCAATAAACTCCAATAAAATACTGTATGTACGAATAACGTAGCCTACTAGGTTATACGTTCTAAATTGGTTAAGTTGCATTGTTAAACGTAGACACAACCTCCAAAAATCGTCTGTGTACCGTAATTATGTGCGATAAATGGAAAATAATTTCTGTACTTCCAATAAATACACCCTTTTAATAAAATATGTGCCAATAAACCCCAATAAAATATGCAAATAGGGTATAGGTCTACGTTCTAAATTGGAACTAGGTTTTAATTCCGGTACTTCGAATAAATACAGCCTTTAATGTTATGTACAGCAGCCTTGTATGCATACAATAATTTAATGTACACTAACAAAGGAAATTTTTGTTAAATCTAATTAATTTTAAAAATCTAAAAGGTTAAGTTGCATTGTTAAACGTAGACACAACCTCCAAAAATCGTCTGTGTACCGTAATTATGTGCGATAAATGGAAAATAATTTCTGTACTTCCAGTAAATACACCCTTTTATTGTACACTAACAAAGTAAATTTTATTTAAATTACATTGTCTACATAACCTCCATAAACTGGCATTAGTTACTTGTGAAGAAAACAGTTCTAGTACACATCGAACACGGAAAAAAAGTACAAACGTGGAGACGGAAGTTACCTTTTGCCGCAGGCTATAGTGAAAGACCCAAAATTTTTCTACAAAACATTACTTAATTTTTACAGTTACCTAAATTTATATAAAGTTTGATTTTCGACAACTCTTTGTTGTGAAAGTAAAAGTAAATATATTTTCTTACCTGTGTATTAAACACACGTCATGACGAAAAAATGCCGGACATTTACCTTCTTTTTAAACAACATGACACCAACGCAAATGCTCTCATTTTGTTTTCTCCACGTTTGTATTTTTTTTCCGTGTTCGATGTGTACTAGAACTGTTTTCTTCACAAGTAACTAATGCCAGTTTATGGAGGTTATGTAGACAATGTAACTTAAATAAAATTTACTTTGTTAGTGTACAATAAAAGGGTGTATTTACTGGAAGTACAGAAATAATTTTCCATTTATCGCACATAATTACGGTACACAGACGATTTTTGGAGGTTGTGTCTACGTTTAACAATGCAACTTAACCTTTTAGATTTTTAAAATTAATTAGATTTAACAAAAATTTCCTTTGTTAGTGTACATTAAATTATTGTATTCATACAAGGTTGCTGTACATAACATTAAAGGCTGTATTTATTCGAAGTACCGGAATTAAAACCTAGTTCCAATTTAGAACGTAGACCTATAACCTATTTGCATATTTTATTGGGGTTTATTGGCACATATTTTATTAAAAGGGTGTATTTATTGGAAGTACAGAAATTATTTTCCATTTATCGCACATAACTACGGTACACAGACGATTTTTGGAGGCTGTGTCTACGTTTAACAATGCAACTTAACCTTTTAGATTTTTAAAATTAATTAGATTTAACAAAAATTTCCTTTGTTAGTGTACATTCAAAGGCTGTATTTATTGTATGGATAAAAGGCTGTATATACATTAAAGGCTGTATTTATTCGAATTAAAACCTATCGGTACTTCCAATTTAGAACGTATAACCTAGTAGGCTACGTTATTCGTACATACAGTATTTTATTGGAGTTTATTGGTACATATTTTATTAAAAGGGTGTATTTATTGGAAGTACAGAAATTAGTTTCCATTTATCGCACATAATTACGGTACAGAGACGATTTTGGGAGGTTGTGTCTACGTGTAATTATCTAACTTAACCTTTTAGATTTTTAAAATTAATTAGACTTGTAGGGGTGTGTGCATGGCAGAACTACTTGTGCACCCACTTTATAATCATATTTTTGGTAACACTGAGAACTTTAAGCCTTCTTTTATGCTTAAACAAATTATATATACGCTTAATTATAGAAAAGCAAAAAGCAAATATGTAATTCAAAAGACTAATTTGCTCTAATAAACACATGCTGAAGTTAAAAACAAAAGAGTTTTTACTTGCCTAACTAATCATTAGTTACTAATGTGACAGTTGGCGCTGCTTTTTCTGCAAAAGCTGGGGTATGTTGGATTCAAGAGTGGTTAAATTAAGTCATAAATCTGAGTGTGCGTCAAGTCTATTTGTGTGCTTGCTTTTCACTTGAGATGAAAATCCCATTTCACTCAAGAATGAGGTGGTGAATGGGATGAGCAACTCCGAAAGTTCAGGATATTCATCTCTTAAAGATATCCAGAACTTTGTTAAGTCAGAATCTAAAAGTTTATGGATTTTGTTGTCCATGACATGTCTCATGTTATCACTAACTAAAAATTTAGTTTTAATCCCAGCATCACAGATGATATCACACAATTGCTCATTTAGTTTTACTGACAACATGTTAGAACTTTCAAAATACAAGAATGGGTCTTGAATCCAATTGAATTCACTGTATCCCTCTGGGAAGCAACTTTCAATCTGGTTATAGAGAGTTAAACATCAGAGCTGGTAAAAAACAATGGTAGAGCATGAATAACAAAAATGTACAGTTTAGACTATGTACAAAACAGGTTGAATTTAAATTGTTAAAATGATATATCTTAGTTATTTACATGTAGTAGCTTTTTAAGACACAGTAAATAAATTTCTGAACCTGACTTTGCAACCCACCAAATGCCCTCTCGGGACCCTGCAGTGGCTCATGCCCAATAGGTTAAGAAATGCTGAACTAAAGGCATGTTTGTGGAGTGAAACATAAAAGATAACCCAGACTTCTACAATGCTCTTAGTGAAATGGGATTTTCAGGAGTAACAACACACTATTTGGTTAACAAGCACATTTTACTAATATTCTAATACCAAGTCAATTAGATAGCTTAAATGTGTAGTACTCTATGTGATGCTGATCACATACTGTTAATCAGCAGCACTGCAGAATATTCTAGAGCCACACTCTTGGCATTCATCTGGAACTTTATCACATTAGTCTGATAATTAGGATGTTGCCTATCAAATCATCACCGGAATCTACACTGTTGACTGTAAACAAATACAATAAATTCCTTTTGTGATCACTTTGGGCCAATATGAATTTAATAGCACTAGCCGAATAATAACAATAACTGATAACAAGATTATGCAAGATTTGCCATTACTTTCCTATACCTGTGATTACAGGCATATTGATATACCTGTTACTATGTATAGAGGTGTTACTATACATATTGTATGTTAAAACTGTGAGGTGTATTTTATAATCTGGAACATTTTATACCAAATGATTTAATCACAAAAGATTATGTAAAACACAAAATTACAACAAACACACCAAAAGTATCTATAGAAATTAAAAAAAAAAAACAAAATTATATAAATGACAAATTATTCAATAAATGATTAAATATGTACCATAATTTATTAGATACTGCAATTATTTTTTATAGAAACAAACATCCACTAGCAGCTACAAAACCAATTTTCCCTATAATGTACTTAGCAAGATCCTGATCTTTTAGATACATTGTTGGATTGTTAATGCTAGCATTTTTTTATTCTTTTCCCTAAACATTTTGAAACCATAATTTCAAAGTGATACTACCTGAGATGCCTTTCCATTGTGTTTCCTTTTGCTCCAAAAAAAATATTTTGTTGTGTTGATGTCTTTATTCTTTAAAATTTTGTGTGAGGGAGATTGCAAAATTTTTAACTGAACTGTAGCATTTCATTGTCTCAGTTTTTTGTAATTTTTTGTGCTACTGTAAAGTGTTCACTTTTTATTTACACCTAAGTCATGCCGTTTTTATTTTACATTTTTACACTTTCTGTCAAGCTACTGTAAAGCTACATTAAAATATACAATTTTATTTTAAAAAAATTATCAAATCAAGCACTTGTCTGTAATAACTGAAATATATGAGAGTTTTATTTAAGGTTATTGCTGGCTCTCACATCCTACCTTCCAGTATTTGCGTATCATCCGTCAGAAATGTGAATAACTCAACAGGATACTAAGTCATTCTTACTACTGTTCAGATGCATTTAGCATGTACACCAGAGGCAGATTTATGCATAGGCAAAGTAGGCTACTGCCTACGGGCGGCAAATTTTGTAAAGGTCGTTATGTTGTTTTTATACCTAAGAGATGTTTCAAATGCCGCTCCATTTCATCTCAATATGATAAGAAGCTTTTAAAAATATATATTGTTTAGTAACAAGGCTTATTACATAAAGAGAATAGTTCATCATTTACTTCTGATCTGTATATGAAGTAGGCCCTACATCGTTTTTTCACAATTACATTTACATACATTATATATGTGATACTTCCATTATATTAATTATTTAACTATTAATTTGTTTACATTCAAATTTCGAACATCCTTTACCGACTCTGTAATTTGACATGAGTGAATGTCAATAGATGCCACTAGCTGCTAACAGACAGACTATGAGCATAGTATAATTTCATACCCAACTCTAGTGCCAGTTGAGCTTCAACCTGCCGAGGAGGGAAATAAGAGGTCTACACATAGTACGTGTCCGTTAAACACCTGTTGTATTTTACATAAATCGTTAAATATATATTCATCAAATAAATTGATAAGCAAAAAGTGATAAGTGAAAGGATGATTATGTCAAAAAATGTGTATATAATGTATTTTCATTTATTATGTTAGGGTAATATTAGTGGAATGATAATATTCTACCACTACTGTATTACAGTATACAAATGTAGTGATATATCTTGGCACAATACTATGTAATAAATTTGGATAAAAGGCTCATTTCAAATAGAAAGGATAGCTGGTGTGATCAGTCATAACAAATTTGTATTAGTTTTTTGAGAATTTGTTCCTATCAAACTGCAATAAGCATATTTTCAAACCTTTATGGATGTGTGTCAAGGAATTTACAGATTGCACCAAAAGAAACAGTTAAAATATATCTTTTCAATTAAACAAAAATTGGTCTTGTAATATCAGTCAGTAATACAGCAGGAACTAATCAGTTAATTGCTATTACAAAATGCCTTATTCCTTTTTCATGACGATCAGATTTTGCTATACGCCTGCATAAATAAAAATTATTAAATTGCTTAACTCTCAACACAAAGCATTTAAACTATTTAACATGAAAAGTTCATCATGTCACATATTCTAGTAACAAGGTAAGATTTTGGAATACTGTTTTAGCTGAATTTATACACTAGGAGGACACTCAGCATTTAGTTTGTGTGTGTAACTCTGGTTAATCAAAGAGAATTATTTGTGTAAATTCAAATTTAGTAATACAAATCTACTACCATAAAGGCCTGGAATGCTATGCGTTAAAGAATTTTAATTAACTTTATATGGGGAAATCTGGTTTACATAACATTATTTCTGAAAATAATAATCCTGAAATGTAATCAGTACTTATATCAAGTTAAGTGCAATAATTAAATAGATTCTTCAACTTGCACGTTGCAAAATTCAGGTGCTAATCCTTTACTTTATTTTTAATTCAACATCAATTTATGTTCAGCAACGTTAAAAAAAAAAACATGTTATGGCCTCTGAGAAAGAACACAGTGAGTGGAAGCTGGCTTAAATGAAGGTAAATATTTTATCTAATAATTAGTGTCCCGAGTTAGAAAACATGTGCAATACATATTATAAAAAGAAGGATATTGTTTTTACTTCCATGTTCCATAAGGAAATGGATGGCGAAAAAAATCGTGTTCGAGATAAGGGCTGATTCTGATTGTACTACCCTCAATACATAAAGAAGTAATTTTTTGAAAGATGTCTGTGTATAGAATTTTGTCTATGGCGAATGATAATTGCTGCAAATTCAAATAATTTTTTGCATATTGTAGAGGACTCAAGGTCTGTTGATTTTGGTGAAGATCGGTTAAGGAGAAGGGGTAGTTTACCTGCAACGTTTTATGTTTTAACAAGAGTAAAGTACTTAATTTTGATAAATAAAGTATCCTGAAAAGGTCATAATAATCCACTCTAGAAAGGTAGATGAAATATCGATAAATGAAAAGGGGTAGGGGGAAGTTGAAGGGGGAGGGGATAATTTTCTATAATTTAAAATGATAGGTGAAGGGGAGGGGATAATTTTTTATGTGTACTACATTATCGGCAACGATGAAGTAGTTTGTTGATAAAATTCCTTTCCAGGCTGTTTGGCCGTGGTCCAATGTATTCTGCAAAACCAGACGTTTCGGAAGTGCCATCGACTACCATCATCAGTGAAAATCAAGTGCGCTAATGTGAGGTGGTAGATGTTAGTGACCACAATTCTGTGGTTGAGGCTGAAGATAGAAGTAGTTTCTGTAGAAATATTTCATTTCTAAAACGATTTTAAATATAAATCTTAAAACATGGAAGTCATGTATGGTTCTCCACACATTAGATTGTACTGGGTTCTAAATTGGAAGTAGAATTCTTGAAAAGAACGAATCCATAATATTTTTACCATGTGGGGCGCATTCCTTGAAACATGTGGGTGTTAATGCTGCAAAACTCAATGCAGATGTGATGACATTTTTCGGGCATGTTGCAAGTCTTTACTCATTTTTCTCTAGCAGCCCTAGAGAAAAATGTTGGGAAGTTTTGAAAAAGCACATTCCTTTATCACTGCAGAGCTTCCCTGAAACAAGATGAAGTGAGAGGATCCAAGCTGTCAAACCGATAGTTAAGCACTACCCAGGAGTACTTAAATTGTTGGATATACTTTAGAAGAGATGTCTTCTAGTCTAACTCCCTCTGCCTACAACATCATATTAGGGTTTAAGAAATATTTAAATTCCACAAAGAGCTTAATGTTGGCATCATTTTGGTTCAAAGTGCTTTCATATATTGACTAAAAAAATGTTGTTATTCAAAGCAAAGGAATCACACTCGTTGAAATAACTCTAGTGGAAGATTTGCTGACAGAATTGAAATTGTTGCGTGATAACCAAGACAGCATAATTGAAGAACCAAACTTAATTGCAAAAGAACTAATAAAAGTTCCTCCTGAATCTCCCAAAAGGTGGAAAAAAAGTACAGATCAATCCAATAGTGATTTTTCAGTAAACAAAGATCAAGAAAATAAATTTAAAACCTCAGTCATGTACCCAGTATTAGAGTTTGTAATGGGCAACATAAAAACACGATTCACTGCAATTAGTTCAATTCTTGACTTGTTTCCACCAGTATTGAACTTTATGGACATGGAAAATGATGAATTAGAATTGAAAGTAAAAGTTCTCATTAGCAAGTTTAAAAAGGAATTGGCAATGGATCTATTTGAAGAAATATTACACTTGAAGAACATTTATAAAACAGAGTTTGAATCAGAAAAGAATTCACTAAGCCTACTCCAAAAACCTTCAAACTGTATTTGTGAACTTCTGTCTTGCCTATAGGCTTTTCTGTACTATTCCAGTTACAGTTTCGTCTCCTGAAAAATCTTTGAGCAGTATAGCGAATTCACTGAAAACTTGGCAGAGAAGCACTACCTACCAAGAAAGGCTTAATAATTTGGCAATTTTAGCTATTACAAATGAATTGGCTAACAGTATTCCACTCTAACCCATTATTAATACTTAATCATTTGGGTGTTAACAGAAACTGCACATTGCTTTTTATTGCATTATGTTGAAAAAAGGATTTTAATGTACTTGTTTGGTTATAGGCCTACGTTAGATTGTACTGTGTTCTAAATTGGAAGTAGGTTTTAATTCCGGTACTTCTAATAAATACAGCCTTTTATCCATACAATAAATACAGCCTTTGAATGTACACTAAGTAAGGAAATGTTTGTTAAGTCTAATTAATTTTAAAAATCTAAAAGGTTAAGTTAGATAATTAAACGTTGACACACCCTCCCAAAATCGTCTCTGTACCGTAATTATGTGCGATAAATGGAAAGTAATTTCTGTACTTCCAATAAATACACCCTTTTAATAAAATATGTGCCAGTAAACCCCAATAAAATATGCACCAATAATGAAGCCTACTATCTAAGTTAGATAATTAAACGTAGACACAACCTCCCAAAATCGTCTCTGTACCGTAATTATGTGCGATAAATGGAAACTAATTTCTGTACTTCCAATAAATACACCCTTTTAATAAAATATGTACCAATAAACTCCAATAAAATATGTACGAATAACGTAGCCTACTAGGTTATACGTTCTAAATTGGAAGTACGGATAGGTTTTGATTCGAATAAATACAGCCTTTAATGTATATACAGCCTTTTATCCATACAATAAATACAGCCTTTGAATGTACACTAACAAGGAAATTTTTGTTAAATCTAATTAATTTTAAAAATCTAAAAGGTTAAGTTACATTGTTAAACGTAGACACAACCTCCAAAAATCGTCTGTGTACCGTAATTATGTGCAATAAATGGAAACTAATTTCTGTACTTCCAATAAATACACCCTTTTAATAAAATATGTGCCAATACTCTGAATTCAAATTAAATAAAGAAAAAAGGAATTGTGTGTGTGTGTGTGTGTGTGTGTGTTTTCTGTGGTTGAGGCTGAAGATAGAAGTAGTTTCTGTAGAAATATTTCATTTCTAAAACGATTTTAAATATAAATCTTAAAACATGGAAGTCATGTATAGTTCTCCACACGGATATTTTCATTATTTGCATCAAATAGTATTATTGTTTAATACACGTTCTATCCAGATCAAATTATGTGTATATAGTTCTGGAAAAATTAGAAATACAATTTTTTTTGTTTATTTTAAACTGTATTATGTTTGGAAGTATCCCAAAGTAAATTTAACATTAATCATGTCAATCAATGAGGCCAGTCTAGTTTTTTAAGGCTAGGAGAATTCTTGAAATGTTTGGAGCATCAGTAGGTCATCATGATGGATCTAATAATCAAACTTCAGTTTCTGTGAAAAGCTGGCAGATTTGAGTAGCCACTTGATAAAGGATGGTATTGTAAAAGCAACAATTCTTTCAGAATTATTTTATAACCCTGTCAGTCTGCAAATAACTATCACTCCTTTAGATCATCAGCAGATTTAAACTTTTCTTATTTGTGCTAGGAATGTATCATGTAAAACTGCTGGAAGCATGGTATACAAAGTTTCTATTATCCTTTTCAAGGTTGATGACCAAAACAAAAAGTACTACTTATAATTCATCATTGTAGCAGTTACACAGCAGTATACTAAACATCTCTTGGTTAATACATGTACTCTGGTCAGGTAGGACACAATGAATCATTCAAAACAAATACAATTCAGTGTCAATGTCTAGTGTTTATGTGTCACTGCTACCCATAGTGAATCATTTGTATTGTACATAACAAATAGTATTCTGACTGTACACGTTTTTCATCTGACAAGAATTTTATACTTAGGCAAACTCATTTAATGGTGTAACCTTCTGTAATATGTGCCAAACAAGTATTCATAAAATTAATATTTGTGTCAAATTGTGTTTTATTTATTTCAAACAAAATCTGTTTTGTGGACATAACTTTATGTCCAATACAATTATTATGTTATTTCTTTTTAGTATCCCTTATAGATTTGCGTGATTAAAACTTTTTTTCAGCTGATAACCATGCTTTGTTGAGATTATTAAAGAAAAGTTTTGCTCATTCAGTGATGTGGCATCTTCAGTGATAAAGTTGAGTCTCATCGTGGTAAAACTACTGAAGACTTCATAGAATTGGAAAATTAATGAGAATAATATTCTTACAACCAGTGACAAGAATTATGAACTTAAAACAGTGGAATGAATTACTGAATACCAGATACACTCAATTGCTAAAACAAACACACTTATATTACAACTCTTTATATAATTATCCAGGACACACTGTATAGCCTACAAACAGTAATAAAAAAATCACAATAGTTTACAACACAAGTAAACAATTGATCATTTGTCACTTTTATTAAAAACTGCTGTCTAATATCATCCTATATGAATGCACAACCTACTACACCAACTTTCTAAAACTCAGCTGGTGGCAACATCCTAATTATCAGGCTAATGTGATAAAGTTCCAGATGAATGCCAAGAGTGTGGCTCTAGAATGTTCTGCAGTGCTGCTGATTAACAGTATGTGATCAGCATCACATAGAGTACTACACATTTAAGCTATCTAATTGACTTGGTATTAGAATATTAGTAAAATGTGCTTGTTAACCAAATAGTGTGTTGTTACTCCTGAAAATCCCATTTCACTAAGAGCATTTTAGAAGTCTGGGTTATCTTTTATGTTTCACTCCACAAACATGCCTTTAGTTCAGCATTTCTTAACCTATTGAGCATGAGCCACTGCAGGGTCCCGAGAGGGCATTTGGTGGGTTGCAAAGTCAGGTTCGGAAATTTATTTACTGTGTCTTAAAAAGCTACTACATGTAAATAACTAAGATATATCATTTTAACAATTTAAATTCAACCTGTTTTGTACATAGTCTAAACTGTACATTTTTGTTATTCGTGCTCTACCATTGTTTTTTACCAGCTCTGATGTTTAACTCTCTATAACCAGATTGAAAGTTGCTTCCCAGAGGGATACAGTGAATTCAATTGGATTCAAGACCCATTCTTGTATTTTGAAAGTTCTAACATGTTGTCAGTAAAACTAAATGAGCAATTGTGTGATATCATCTGTGATGCTGGGATTAAAACTAAATTTTTAGTAAATTATTTTGTATAGTTAGTGATAACATGAGACATGTCATGGACAACAAAATCCATAAACTTTTAGATTCTGACTTAACAAAGTTCTGGATATCTTTAAGAGATGAATATCCTGAACTTTCGGAGTTGCTCATCCCATTCACCACCTCATTCTTGAGTGAAATGGGATTTTCATCTCAAGTGAAAAGCAAGCACAGAAATAGACTTGACGCACACTCAGATTTATGACTTAATTTAACCACTCTTGAATCCAACATACCCCAGCTTTTGCAGAAAAAGCAGCTCCAACTGTCACATTAGTAACTAATGATTAGTTAGGCAAGTAAAAACTCTTTTGTTTTTAACTTCAGCATGTGTTTATTAGAGCAAATTAGTCTTTTGAATTACATATTTGCTTTTCTATAATTAAGTGTATATATAATTTGTTTAAGCATAAAAGAAGGCTTAAAGTTCTCAGTGTTACCAAAAATATGATTATAAAGTGGGTGCACAAGTAGTTCTGCCATGCACACACCCCTACAAGTCTAATTAATTTTAAAAATCTAAAAGGTTAAGTTAGATAATTAAACGTAGACACAACCTTCCAAAATCGTCTCTGTACCGTAATTATGTGCGATAAATGGAAACTAATTTCTGTACTTCCAATAAATACACCCTTTTAATAAAATATGAACCAATAAACTCCAATAAAATGCTGTATGTACGAATAACGTAGCCTACTAGGTTATACGCTCTAAATTGGTTAAGTTGCATTGTTAAACGTAGACACAACCTCCAAAAATCGTCTGTGTACCGTAATTATGTGCGATAAATGGAAAATAATTTCTGTACTTCCAATAAATACACCCTTTTAATAAAATATGTGCCAATAAACCCCAATAAAATATGCAAATAGGTTATAGGTCTACGTTCTAAATTGGAACTAGGTTTTAATTCCGGTACTTCGAATAAATACAGCCTTTAATGTTATGTACAGCAGCCTTGTATGCATACAATAATTTAATGTACACTAACAAAGGAAATTTTTGTTAAATCTAATTAATTTTAAAAATCTAAAAGGTTAAGTTGCATTGTTAAACGTAGACACAACCTCCAAAAATCGTCTGTGTACCGTAATTATGTGCGATAAATGGAAAATTATTTCTGTACTTCCAGTAAATACACCCTTTTATTGTACACTAACAAAGTAAATTTTATTTAAGTTACATTGTCTACATAACCTCCATAAACTGGCATTAGTTACTTGTGAAGAAAACAGTTCTAGTACACATCGAACACGGAAAAAAAATACAAACGTGGAGACGGAAGTTGTATTTGGCCGCAGGAAACAGTGAAAGACCCCCAAGGTTGTTTATTTTATGATACTCTGTTGTTTTCGTTCCAAATAGGCCAACTTGACTACGTAAGGCCGTTGTATTTTGCTCTAAAAACCACAGAGTTATGTGGATTCCAGTCCAGTTGTGTAATAACATTTGTTGCAAACATATTTTATTTCGAAGTTCATTGAAAGTTGCAAATTAGGTTAGTACAGTACATAGACTTTGAACATGACATACAATGAAATGATTGGTTTTTGTGTGAAAACACACTGGCATCGTAATAATGATAACAATGAGCCATGCGCCAAGAAAACTTTAGAATGGAAATTTTAAATGCTGTCGTTTTGAGTAGACGTAATGTACGAAGGCTTGCTATTCCAGCACGTCTCCGACCGTCGCAGAATTACCAGCATCACCTCAACTGGGTGTGCAGATACTTTATCTTATTTCTGAGCCTATACATTAATTTTGAAGATGACTGATTTAATATGTGACTACCCATTTTAAAAGGGGTCTCTCCTCCCTTCACTCCCTGTTAGGTAAGTCACATATCACTGATAGTGTTGCTGATTTATGTTAAGAAAATTAATCTTCCCAATTCCGAAGAATACCTTCCTTTTATTAAAAAACGTTGGAAAAAATTATCTCCCCAATTCCGAAGAATACCTTCCATTTATTAAAAAACTTAATTTTTGAAATCGGTGAAAATCAAATCGTTTCAGGTATATTATTATCTGTCAAACGTATATTACACGAAGGGCATCGCCAGCCAATGGGTTAGGTGGGGGGGGGGGGCAAGATGAGAGAGAGGATGGGGGAAATATGAATTGTAGGTACAAATAGATACAATGATTTAATTTTTTTTAATTCAAGAAAAATTTATAAAAAAATTAAAAGAAATTAAAAAAAAAATTAATTAAAACATTATCTTCTCGGGTTTTTTGCAAATTTGTCGACCACTTTATTAATAAAATCCTCTAGGTTGTCAAAGATAAGCTTTCTGTGAACACTCATCATTGCTAGGCCATTGAGACGACTTTCTACCATAGTGCTCCTCAGCCAGGTTTTTATTCTTCTTAAGCTGCTAAAGGATCGCTCCACAGTACACGTTGTGCACGGTATAGCAATCAATAATTTTTAAAGCTTTTCCCGTTTCAGGGAAGAAGTTTTCCGTCTCTTTTAGAACATCAACAACGGTTAGTTCTGTTGGGGTGGGTTTATCCTGCCACAATTTTCGCCAAAGTTCGATTTCATTTTTTATGTTCGGTAAATCATAAAATTGGGCGAAGGTTTCACAAGCTTCTGTGAGATTTTCCATTGACATGGTTAGCATTTGCGCCGGGTGTAATTTAGATAATGGGAATGATGGAGTGTTTTCTTCAGCAAAACGCACTTCAAGAGAAGTAATAATGGAGTCCAAATATGGTATTATTAAAGACCTCCTCCAGAATTCTGAAGGGCTTCCTGCTGGGTGGTTGCTTCGATGATGTTGTCTCCAAACAATGCACGGCACTGATTTCATATCCTCCCCCAGTCCGAGTTTTTCCGCAACGACAGTAGCATCCCTTATAATTTCATGTGTGACTTTTTCGGGATTGTCACGGTGGCTTTTAAGCAGTTGCAAAATGCGTTTAATGTGCTGTGAGGCTTTGACCACGTCCAAAGCTATGGACTGGAGCACGTTTACAACTGGTTCCATCAAAGCTGAGTATTTGGCTATTAAAATAAGGCTAAGAATAAACGAAACTCTAGAAGCAACCGCATGGAGCTGAAAAGCATTTTTTCTAGTTGCACCATTTCCTTCATGCGATAAGGTTTCTAAGGTCTCCATTATAACAGGAAAATTCTCCTTAAAAACTCTGATGTTTTTGTGTTTCTTGCTCCACTTTGTTTCACAGAACCTGGAAATATTAGGTATCAACTTCCTTCTCAAAATTGATTCCCAAAAAAATGAAATGATATCTTTGGTGGTTCCCACGGTGTTCCGAATTTCAGGCAGAGTATTGAGATCATTGATCACTAGATTCAGTTTGTGCGAAGAGCAATGAAAGAACAAAGCTTTGGTGTATTTTTTGCACAAGATTGCTTGCACACCACTGTCTGTTCCAGACATCATCGAACTACCGTCAAATCCCAAACCAACGCATTTCTCTGGATTAAGATCTTCTTTTGCCAAAAACTCATCGATGGTCTGTGCAATGGATTTTGCATCCAGAGCTTGCAGCTCAACAAATCCGACGAACACTTCCTCGACTTCATTGGTTTCCTCATGGAAATATCGCAGCCCAATCGATAATTGTTCAGTTCCAGAAATGTCAGCTGTTTCGTCCACTAATACACTATATGCTTCTGTTTTTTTCACTTTCTTTGTAATATCTGCCTTAAGCACATCCCCACAAATGCTGATAATTTCATTTTGGATATCAACCAATTGATAGCTTGCATTCTTTTTTCCCATGCTCAATGTGTTTCTTCAAAACCATGTCTCCCACGTCAATTCGCAGCTTGTATAACCCCTCCAGAATTCCTTCACCATAATGTTTACCAGTGGCAGCTGGTGGTTGAAAATTTTGGGGGTTGTAGTTGTGGGTTGGATGGTATTAAATTGTTTAAATAGAAAATGCCAAAATATCACTAAGTTTATATAACTGAATAATAAAGTTAGTATTGTTTTTTTTATTCAAAATTATGACTTATATGGTAATATAACATTTTCTGTGTAACAGCATCCAAAAAATGTAACCTCTTGAAATTATTTTGAAATTAGTTAACGTAATAACGTTAAAATAATTTATTTTAGTATTAATTCACTTTAGATAAACTATTTTACTGTGTATACATAATTAATATTGAAAAATATAGTTATACTAGGGAATAATTTTGTCACTTACCCTTATTTGAACAGAAAATCCATCTGCCTTTCTTTCAGATGGGCAAATTTTTCAATCACCTTCTGATTGAAATCAGGAATTTCCATGATCGGGTCTCTTTCTATTGAGAGCATGACCAATGCAGACAACCTATCTTGCGACAGGTTCCTTAGAAATGTCTTTATTCCTTTAGGTGTCGAAAAACATCTTTCTGCTTCAGAAGAGGTCATTGGTATTGTAATCAAAATTTCTAAGAGTTTTACAGGTTCACTTAAAGTTTCTTCTAACTTATTGTCTTTGAAAAAAGAGTACAAACTAACAGCCCCTGACAGTCTTATAAAATTCGTTTCACTATAGATTGTTACAAGTTCCGTACAGAGTTTTTTCAAATTGAGAAAATTGTAAGCATTGCATACAATTTTTACAGTATCTTCTGGAAATTTAGAATCATAATCTGGAAACTTTTCTGACATGAACATAGATGCTCCTATGAGATGGCTTGTGAATCTAAACCATTCCTTTATTTGGCATATAATCACATCACATACTTCCTTCGCCTGTCTCTTCCACTCAGTTTTGTCAATCTTCCTTTTCTTTGGAGGTGAACTTTGTGATGACTGTTGTGGCTCTCCAGTGTCTGTGTCAATATTATTTCTGATTTTCAACACATTTTCTTCAAAACTTGTAAGAGACCGTTTTATAACAGTGAGATCAATGTCTACTTTCTGGAGCTGATTAAACAGTATGTCAGTAAGTGGCATAATTTTTCTAAATAATGAGACACAAAAAATAAAGTTTTGACTTACTAAAACTTTTAAATGGCCAGAAGCCTGTGAAAGAGTACTGTCATTTTTTATGTGATCAGAATCTAATATTGTTTTCATGCACTGTATTAGGTTCTGCCTGTGATCATAAATTGTTGTGACACTTCTTGATTGAAAGTTCCAACTGGTAGGTACAGATCTGGGTAACCACTTTTTACTACTGCATCTAGTATTGATGTTCTTTGCGGACTAACTGAGAAAAAACCGCAAAGATCTTGAACATTGCCAAAGAAAACTCGAACTTCCCTGTTTATTGATGCAGCTTTCATCACAACTAAATTCAGCTGATGTGCATGACAATGAACATATTAGGCATCGGCATAACAATTTTGTACAATTGCATGTACACCACTAGAAGTTCCAGCCATTACAGATGCTCCATCATATGTCTGTGCAATGAGTTTTTGGGGAGTTTCCTTTATTTTGTGGTGTTTTAACTCATCAAGAATACATGAGCTAAGGCCCTGGCATCATGATGAGAAGGGTTAAGAAAAGTCCAGAATCTTTCTACAGGTCTGTTTTTTGCTATGTACCTATAGATAACAGCTACCTGGTATAAATTAACACATCGCTGGTTTCATCAGCAATAACAGCTAAAAAATTTGCTTGTTTAATTTCATCTGAAATTCTTTCCTGACAGACTTCTAGCATTATTTGTAGTAATTCATTTTGAATGGTTTTAGAAGTACCCCTAAATACTGTTGAAGTTTCAAGATGGTTTTTTAAAACTGTATCTAGTTCTGCACTAAAATCTATTAACCCTCTAAACATTCCTGGATTATTTGATTCTTTAGTCTCATTGTGGCCTCTTAAAGCTAGTTCAAACACACCACAGAAACGAATACAGTTGATAATAATACTTAGCACATATCCGTATTCTGTTGAACTTGTTCATTGTGAGCTACAATATTTCTCCTATAAGCTGTATCTAGTTGTTCTGCTATGTTAGTTGTTGCTAACAATGTTAACTGTACACTATTTTTTATGTGGGCACCTGAAGCCTCATGTTTTTTAGTTCTGTCATTAAATTGGTTTAAGTCTTTAAATCCATTCATAGTCCAAGTCTCCTCCCCTCCAAACAATATACAAGGAAAGCAAGATAATGCAATTTTAGTGTCACATCCACATAACCAGGAATATGTATTGTATAAGTCTGTTTTAAATTTACGATTAAAAATTCTATTACCTGACTTTACAGTTTGATTAAACCTTGAAAGATCTGGTGTAGGTCTACCTACTCTCTTAATTTTAATTTTTTCCTCATTTGGACGTAAACTGAACAGTGTTTTTGTTAAGTTTTCGACAGAATTCATTGCGTCCTACGAGTTATATATAACGAATATCTTACACTATGATGCCTTAATCCTTTAATATGCAATATTATTTATATTTAACAATGAATTGTACTAACACTTGACTGACACTAACAATAGAGTTCACAAAAAATTCGACCGACACTAATGAACTGAACTAATAAAACAACATAATCATACAAATTCCAACTGGCGCACCACGTGTTATTTACCAACAAACTGGTGGCGCCGTGACTGACAAGCAGAGTTTGCAGTCCCTAATCACACCAGGCGAAGCTATAGTGATGTAATAGGAACACCCTAGTGTAGCCAGCCAGAGCACAGCTACATTGTGTTTATCCATATACCAAGCGCGACACAGCTGGTGTACACACGCGTAGTACACCGTGGCGAGAGCGTATACGGTTTTTATTAAGTGCTCTGCACTTTTCAATCAACAAATGATTAATTACGATTATTTAGCTTGAAAACACTTATAATTTATTGTTTTTTTCATAATTTTATAATTTAAAATACAGTTTATGGGGGATTTACAGGACTAAAAATACAATTAAATTTACAGGATTTAATGGGGGTTGTGCAACCGGGCAACCTAAGCACGGGCCGCCACTGATGTTTACTTCTCAGAGCTAAGTCGTGGTACCCGCAAAATGTAATGCAGGTAATAATCGATGTAATAATTTTCCTGTTTTCTCAAGATTTCTCTGGGAGTATTTCTTGACTTGCACATCCACCGGCACACTTGCAAGAAATGATCTAGCAGCTTCCATTGCCACCTTATGGAAGTGGGTTTCTATGTGCTTTTTGCACTACTCATGAACATCTTTGAACTTACAAAATGGCCTTACGATAAATGACCCCAATACGCCTCTAACAGAACTCAGATTGGGCGGAAACAACGTGCAATATTTACAAAAAGCTCCTTTTTGGTGCCGGAAGTATGCCAACCATGGAGAGTATGTTTCCAACCATGAATAATTGAATTTTCTCTTTAAATGCTTGGCGTCCTTCGCAAAGTCATACGTCGTAGGAGGGGTCCAACAGTTTTCAAGCAATTCCTTCTTCCGTTCGGTCAATAAAATCGATGCTCGACCAATAAATTGACTGATGTCATTTTCGTTGCAGTCATCCATCGTAGAATGCGGTCCAAATCTAAATCTGAAAAAAAGTACATATTACACATTGCCATTGGAAAGAAAAGGAAGAGGATTGAAGGCTAGTTCTATCATGAACTTTACAGTGGCTATTAAAGAGTGACTTGCATATCAGATTGAAAGGGTATACCCCACCCCAAACATACCTTTGGATGAGCTTGGTCTCGACAGGTCACACACAGAATCATCATAAGGACGTAATCCAGCACCAGGGTCTTGAACTAGTTTCTGAGGCTGAGCATCTCCCATTGTGGTCTCCATTTTGTTCCCCTTTTCCATCCTGCTCATCGCTGTCACTGCTTCTTTCTTCAGGGTTTTTTCTTTTTAAATTTACTGCAAAACAAAACATATAAGTAATATACTGCAATAGAACATTGCAGTAAGGGAATCTGACTACATGCTTCTATAGCATTTTATGATGTTGTAGACATGTTAGAATTTGATTTTTGTTAGATTGTGTTAATTAGAGATAAGTTTTGAATTAAGAATTGGGTAAAAAACTATTATATGTCAAAATGCCCATAATTTTATTTGCTATCATGTCATGTGTGGAGTTAGTGTGCTAGTGCGCATGTTATTCATATTTTTTGGAATAACTGGTAATAATTAACGGATTGAAGCGAGACGTGGACAGTACATGCGTCTAAATCAGCGCTATATTTTCTTGTTGTCAAAGACTCAAAACAGACTATTTAAATAGGTATTTTTTAGCAAAAATCATATTTCTATAGATGCCTTATCTTCAGAAAGTAATAAAATTTATAGATAAAATCTATACCTGCTTCTGCAGCTTTTTGCCAATTTATTCAAGATTTCTGTCTATCAGTTGTTCCCATCAATCACGTGTTGGGGGTTTCAACCAATCAGTGGCCCTAATTTTCATTAAGATTGGGTCTCCGTCCAAGAAAGTTTAGTTAGTTCCATCTACCAGCTCGACTATTACAGACGTGCTCTCTTGCGAGTTTTTCGTGCAGAAAACGTTCATCTGTATGGGTTATTAAGGGAATAGTAGCAACGAGTTACCTGTTGGCTAATACCTTATATTGGTGTACGAACTCAGTTAAACTCAATAGATAATAATTATTTCAATCACTTTCTGCTACAGTCCGTTTCTTGATGTATATAATACATTTAATATTTATACATAAATTTACCTCAATATGTTATTTTTTTCTATTTGGAACATGTTTCGGGTACTATCTTGTTCCCATCCTCAGCCTTCCGGTTTTTTTGTCTGGTGAAGTACATATGTGTTGTTGGTTGATAATTGTGGCTTCCTGTTGGCTTCTGGTATTTCAAGTTGGTTTTATTGTGTGTGATTGTGTCAATACAAATCAATACAAAACATGACACAATATTCAAAGCACTCAACATTGAAAATACACAAAAAACTAACACATACACCACAATCACACACAATAAAACCAACTTGAAATACCAGAAGCCAACAGGAAGCCACAATTATCAACCAACAACACATATGTACTTCACCAGACAAAAAAAAAAAAAAACCGGAAGGCTGAGGATGGGAACAAGATAGTACCCGAAACATGTTCCAAATAGAAAAAAATAACATCTTGAGGTAAATTTATGTATAAATATTAAATGTATAATAATTATTAAAACAGTGCTAGTATCGTGAGAGGCAAGATATCTGTTTAGGGGAGGTTTATCCACCAGGATATGCCTTTGTTTAACGCGGGGACACCTCAAGACACGGGAAGGTGTACGCTCAGTACACCATATTAAAATAAATATAAAGTACAGCCCAGTTCTGAACCCTGAGTTGAAGAGGTAACCAGTATCAGTGTGTCAGCGTGCGTGCGTGGAGGGGAACTCCAATGGAGCAGCAGTGTTGCAGAGAACAGCTGACAGCGAGGTGCAGATTCTACGGACCACAGGACAGCAGCAGTATCACGCAGCGACCGTGAATAGGATATCATCAATCAAGTAACAATAGACATTTTAAAACAAAACAGTTCAGATCAATTCATAGACAATATTCAATTAAAATAAAGTATTTGTAAAATTACAGACCATATTTAAATTTGTTAAAATATACAACCTTTTACTCCAGATAACAGACTATATTATTTCTAATATACTATGCCTAATATATGTTTCGTCGCAATACATACTTAATATGGTACCAAAATGTTAATTGAAATGTTTCTTTTTTAAAGTGGATAAAATTACCATCTTTGTACCTACAGTAATTTACACTTCATAAAAATAAATAATATTAATACCCTGTGACGGCAGCGGTATGCGAACATCTGCTCTCCATTACCAGCGGCCGAGACGTGACCTACTACGTGCTCGGAGCGAGCCAATTCGGCATCAGCAGCCGCCGAGACGTGACCAACTGCGTGTTCGGAGCTAGCGAATCAGCGATCCCGGTTAGTTAATAAAACCCGGGCCGGCAGAAAATTTTACCCACACTTCATCGCCACGCCATCGGACGCACTTCACCCTCACCTCTCTCGGACGACATCGGTGCGGAGTCAGCCGGAAGGAACGGCCGAAGAATAGAACCGGCGTTCTTGCCTCTTCGCCCTCCAGTTCCGCGCCAGCGATGGATTTCGCTGGGCCGGCAGCCGACTCTACAACCGGTGCCGAAAGAAGAGGAGGACTGCAGTACGCCACGATCAGTGGGCGCAGCCGCCGAACATCTCAGCGCGGCACGATCAACATCAGCATTCTCGCCACCAGGTCCTTTTTAGGGCCACCAAAAACACTAGAGTGTACGATTGGCGCCATTTGTCATTCGGCAAGCCTTTTGTCCGGTGACAAGTGGCGCCCAACGTGGGGCAGCGATCATCTTATCGATGTCGATGCAAGATCCAGCCACGCCAGCGAACTACCAGCCGGCACACCAATCAATATGGCGCCCAACAGACACCTCCATAACATCTGGAAAAGAGCAGTAGGCTGGCTACCGGAGAGCATTCAAGACCCGGTGGAGTTGTTACGGCAGCGGTATGCGAACATCTGCTCTCCGGTACCAGCGGTGGGCACAGCGAGCCAATCCAACAACATGCTCGGAGCGAGCCAACCAGCGACCCCGGTTAGTGCATAAAACCCGGGCCGGCTCGGACGACATCGAGGTGGAGTCAGCCGGAAGGAACAGCCGAAGAATAGAACCGCCGCCGTTCTTGCGTCTTCGCACTCCCGTTTCGCGCCAGCGATGGATTTCGCTGGGCCGGCAGCCGACTCTACAACCGGTGCCGAAAGAAGAGGAGGACTGTAGTACGCCACGAACAGCGGGCGCAGCCGCCGAACATCTTAGCGCGGCACAACCAACATCACCGTTCTCGCCACTCGGTCCTTTTTAGGGCCACCAAAAAAACACTAGAGTGTACGATTGGCGCCATTTGTCATACGGCAAGCCTTTTGTCCGGTGACAACCCAACAATCACAAAAATATGAAAATTGAATACAGTGACTCACAAAAAAAATTCTGATGTCCATGTTGTGAACCTAACCTAGGTCTAGGTATATATGTTTGTTTGTACTGTTTAGACTGGAAACGTATGAACTGATTCTTTCACCTCACCACTCATGCACAAGAAAGATGAACAATCACCTCACCACTGAACTAAACTAGAAAAGGTTTGTAGGAACTAGTCCTCACAAAACACTAATAATAATAAATAATAATTCGCCGTAATCTTTTACTTATTTATTTATTTGATACGGCGTGCAATTTTTATTCCGATTTCTCGCCGGTCGCCGATCGGAGCATAAGTGCGTTGCGCTGCGCAGTGCGCAAATTTTAGGTATCAACGGTACATAGAGGAGCGCGGGGGCAGGGAACATTCACTCGCGCGCTGCACCGGACTCGCGCGCGTCATCACGAATGCCGTGTGTTTATGTGAGTGCTACGTCTGTACACAAAACACAAGCTCGCTGCGTTTTGAAGTACAGTTGAGTGCATATACATAGTTTGTGTCGATATTTTTTTTATTAGTGTTACATAAGTATTTGTTTCGTTTATTTTTTTGTTATATTAATTTCAAACGACACCGTTTTCATTTCATTTTCATTCTCCTATATTCATTTTTTTGTATCTCTAGGGGGGGCAGCTGCCCCCCCTTGGCGATGCCCTTGTATTACACCAGGTACCTTACAGCATGCATGGATAATGGATGTAGATCTGACAAAAGATTTCAAACAGTTAAGAGTTGAGCAGTTGAGAAACACCTCGTTGTGAGGCTAACAAAATTTTTCAGTCGTTTTGCACATGCGCACAAGTCTTGTACAGTATTTCATAGTGTGAATATCGGCTGCAACCATGCATGTGACAGAGAGAGAAGTAATGCATTTTCGAGTGAGACAGCGAACTGTTATCATATTCTCTCTCCTCTCTACACACTTTACATTCTTACAATTTACATGTAAGTGGGGGTAGTTCTTTGGCAGGCTCAGCACAGCCCACCGCTCTAAAAAAGCTGTTAGGCTTCTACTACTAATGTATCAAAAATAACAACTGATGACATAAATCCAAAGCTATATACATTTATTTACATAAGTTAATTCCACACACCACTGCTTATCGTCAAGACTTAAGCATCCCTTTTTGTTTACCATCCCCTCACAGTAACAATAAAAATGCCATTACTTTTGTTTTTGATTTACTTCCCTTAACAATTTTTGAGAACAATAAAAAAAATGCAGAAGCAATGGATTCAAAAGTCGCAGAATTTAAAAATCAGTTGATCAATAAAATAAAAAAATACACACAATAGATCAACAAAAAATACATATATAAAATTTTCTAAAACATAGGCTACCCTTTCAAAGTATCATGCTACCAAACATGGAAATATCGAAAAAACAGATGATACCCCATCATTTGGCAATACTGGTCCAGGTATGCAAGTTTTAGTTGGACAATTCAAAGATACCGGTTCCAATATGTGCCAATGGTTATAGTGAGCAGCAGTTTGTCACTTAACAAGATGAAGGTTATGACAATTTATGCTGCTCAAATATTTATGAATCTGAATTTAGTGCACGACAGAGATTTCTGGATATTGGACCCAGTAATTGTGTTGGCTGTCATCTTTAGAATGAAATCACCATTTGAAAAGATGATACTCATTTTCCTTATATTAAGTTTGCACCATATAGAATTCAGGAGTTTGTCTATTTTTTCGTCTACTTAAAACAAGGAATTTATTTCTTGCTTTGATCAAGTACTAATATTTAAAAAATGTTATTCTTCTAAGTGGCTGTATTGAATTATTATTCCATTTGTATAAAATGTTGAAACAAAACTGTAAAACTTAACACTACAATATTTACTTGCCTAAATTATTTGTGGAACAATTAAAGAAACTTATGACATATACACTTTGAAAATATTAACTGAGAAAAGATAATTTAATTTTGACTCACACTGTGCCTTCTTTGACTATGAGAAAGCATTTGACAAAGAGTTAAACAGATCCATTCTAGGGACATTACGCACAAGACAAGGTTCATAAACATCTTATAGATGTTATAAAAAGTTTATATTATCATGCAAGAATAGTAGTCTATAGGAGAGGATTTGATGGAAGAGATTTGCATCAATCAAGAAGATTGCCAAGGCTATAGCATATCTCCAGTGTTGTTTGATGTCAGCAATATCTACAGTGTATTGATGACACAATTCAAAAGTGGAAATTCAGAGTATATCCAGGAATAAAAGTAAATCATAGACCATACTTGAATACAATGCTGTATGGGGGTGATCAAGTAATCATCCAAAACAATGAATGCAAGGTCCAGATATCAATGTTTCAGTTACTACAGCTCTGTTACAATTACAACGTTCAGTTAATATGTGGCACAATTCGTCAAGGGTAATTGAGGAAAACAAAGAAAGAGACTCGACTAAAATTTTATATGGCAATGGGTGTACCAGAGTTGTTGTATGCTTCTGAAACTTGGGTTTCAGTGAAGAAACATCTGAGTAGGATACAGGCGTCAGAGATGAGATTCTTGCAATCTGTTAAAGGTTGCATACGAAGAGATAGACTCTACCATAAAGACATATGCAAAGAGTTACAAAATTTTATATCCACGATCACATTGCAGACAACAAAAAGAGATAGGGTTTGCTCAGCTGAATAGGATGCCAGACGGCAGGTTGCCTAAGGAAGTTTGTCAATACAAGCCTATTGGATAAAAAAGTTTAGGAACACCTAGGAAACGTTCATGAGGTGGATGTATTTCCTTTGGAACTGGAAGAGCCATCTTGGCTATCCCTGATGGAAGAAGAAGAAGACAAAGAAACTCTAATGCTAAACTGTATACACTGAATCAATCATATTACGGTCTTTCTTTTCCACATGGTGCACCAATGTACAATAGCAAATGCACCAATTGGAACTGGACATACCACCTGATGCTAGCATGTTTATTCAAATCTTGGGGTGGAGTGGGAGTATGTGCTGAGATACACGCTGTTTCAAAAACATTTTCTGGGATTATCTAACCCAAAACATTTTGATGTTAGAAGCAATATAAAAATTTCGTGTAAACGCATTCTATCAGCATACTACATTCAAGAATAAAAGATACAATTGATTTTAGAATGTACAAGCAATAGTGATATTTTAATGACAGCTCGAAAAGTTTATATAAATTGTTTTGCAGAATATTTACAGTATTTCATGTACATTACTCAATGTTTCATAAGTCTTCACTTATTCAGGTTTGTAAAGAAAAAAACCATTACCAAAATAAATGGAAAAGGTTCTGTTAGCCACAAGAAATCAAATGATTTCTTTTTATGCATGATATGCCCCAGCACACTTCAGTCACGGCGTACATTGCTTTTTAGAAGAATGTTATGGTGAAAAGTGAAAGGCCTGCAAGATCACCCGATCTAAATCCAATATATTTTTATCTATGGGGGGATCTTAAAAACACAGCGTACTCAACTGCAGTTCAAAATATTGAGAATTTTGAAGGTTACTGAAGGTTGCCAGCTGATCCAAAATATGCCAAGAGTTTTTGAACGAGTGAGAATATCCATGCATCGTCGACTACAGACCTGAGTTGAAAACAATGGAGCCCACTTTGAACATTTATTATGAATTCTTATATGATAAAATCTTTTATTATTTCATTTCAGTGTTGATGTTTTTTCATATGAGTGTTTCATGCCATCATTGTTTCCTATTAATTCCAAATACTTTTGTTCAAAATAGGCACTTTATTGTATTATAAATTGCTGTTACTGTGTTATTTTGAACAAAACAATAAAAACATACATTTATTATTTCTTTGTAACTCCACGAGTTTCTTGCAGTTTTCTCGATTAATATTATATGTTATCAAATTATATTATTTTAATTATCCTGACGTATGTTTCACTGATAGTTCAGTACCGGTATCTTCAGAGGTTATAAATGAATCTGAAGATACTGGCTGTAACGCGACTTTGTAGAGGAATTTTTTTATTCTGTAGAAGGAACAGTAGCAGGTGTCAGCTGTCAGAAATGATATATGTTGGAGTCGACCAGCCGCTGTTCGGATGACACGTGCGACGAAGTAGGCACAGCTAGCGAAGACAATGCCTCGGTTATAGCAGATGTTCGGCATAAGAGTATTGCGTAGGAACGAGCTGCAGTAACAGAAAAACAAAGGAATACGTCTTACCGAGCCAATTACCAAGAATATGAATATGATGGCGACGCGAGTATTGTCAAGCCATGTGTTGGAGCTTAGCGACAACACACAGATGTACAGAGTTCACAATGGCAAAACTCATACGGACGTTATATGAACAAAGGACCATGCATGGTGAAGCAGCGGGGAACTTGTTTACCAGCTAGAGTACGGGCTGAGAAGGAGAGCTGCAGAGCAGATGTGCGTTACCGAGAAAGCGACCTCCGTCAGCGTGTGAACGAAACGAAGGAAGTAAGGGGACAATACTGCAATTGGTCACACCTAAACTAAAGAACATATGGGTAACTGGAGAGCAATTAATAGGAACGAGCTGAATGGAAATACAAGAACAATTGGATGATGGACAAGCATGAAATTCGGTCTTTCGTCTTACAGCAAGGGAGGAGCAAAATAGGAAGATATAAGAGAAGGGATCTAGATGAGCCTACCACGAACTAGAGTTTGGTAAAGGCGGTTCTTTAGAAGACGTTACCAAGGAGACAAGGGTCTAGAGCGAATAAGGACGAAGCCAGGAGTCTAGCTAGAGACTCAGGGAGTTTTCGTGGAAAATGAAGACCAATAAGAACGTAGATGGTGGGAAGGAGTGAACGGGATGCAGGAAAGTGGAAGGATTCAAGGCATAAAAATACGTGTGGATGACGAGCAAAGGGGGCATATACACGTTTTTGTCTTATACATATCGTCTAAGTATTATATTTGTCGGGAGGTAAGTTTATTTCGCCAGTACAAAATCGGAAGACTTATTCTGAGTCTTAGTAACAATAGGAGTCTTAGTTATGGCGTTTTCTCAATAGTAATTTTGGGTTAATCTTAATCAGACTTTGTATTATCTCAATATACTGACGAGTCGTAAAGTGCGGAGTAAAATGTTGATGGTGAATCGCAAGATCATATTGTACGTAACAAAGTAGAACTTAAAAGGAGACTTAGTTCAAATTAAAAGTTTGTATAATAACGAATTGTGTAAAGACGCTCAAAAACTCTGACGGTGTGAATAAAGTAGAGACGTTGTGCGTAATCGTGAAAGACTATTCAGAAATATGAACTAAATATCGTGACTGTTTGATGAACTAATATACTATTTACGTCGGTTAACCATGTCAGATATCGTAATGAAAAGTTTCATAAGTGAAATAACTGTGTCGACTAAATAAATTACAAACAATCAGTACTTGTTAACAAAGTGGTAAAGTTACAATCACATGCGAATAAGTCGTGAAATGAATAATTCAAAGCCAAATGATCGCACTAACTAACTTATGTTACATATATAACTTCTAAACGAGTGCGAACTAAAAGAATGTTGACACCGGAGTGCAAAATCTCAGCGATAGTGAATAGTGTATCATTCAGACGACGATGAGAGTGTCCACCAAGTCATCAGTCATCCTGAGGAGCGAGGGAGAGAGGAAATCATCATAGACTGTAACAAATTAAATAAATTGTTATTGTTTGATAAAAAAAATTTTATTTTATTATTTATTTTATTTTATTTTTGTTTTAAATTAATTTAATATTAATTATTTTAAAATGTTTCGTGGAGTTCCGAACTTCTTATTATTTGTTTTACAAGAATTATATCCTTTTCTGTATTTTAAAATTCCTTTACCAGTTAATAGGATTGTCTCCAAGAACAATCGATTGGTGAACTTTCTTTATTTGTAGGTTATCTTCCTTCTAAGTGGTGAAATTCTGGTAGTTAAGTCTCTATTAAAATGATATATTATGCTAGTTATATTTTAGAAATAAATAGTATTCAATTTAATAGCAATTAAGGAATTTTATTAACAAATAATAATATAATCGATTTTCTATCGATTGATTAATCGACTCTCTCAGGGTATATTAATAGTTTGTACCATTATTTATTATCGGTTCTTTAAACAGTTATTTTATAGATAGTCAGAGAAAAAGGGCAAAGTATTGAAAGTATAACATTACAATATATCAGCTTATTAATTAAAATACATTTATAACATTCAATATATATTAGTAAGTAAAGAATTTTTCGAACCATTCAGATTTACAGGCAGTGTCGCTTGGGATTGTGGGAAGTCCAAAATGGCCGCTCCGTGTTCAGATGTATGACGAATGCACCTCGCTGATTCTGCTTCCAATAAAGGCTGCTTTTCCTATGATTTCTCGTTCCTCCAGCTGCGATTATTCCTTCTGGTGTTAGTGGAGTGTTTCTGGTTAAGTGTTCGTGGTTCACTTCGATAAAATGTGTTGTGTTAAGTTATATTTCACTTTCGTCTATTAGGTCGATAATTGCACTGTTCGTTTCGTTATGTGGAATTAGTGTTTTAATCGTTTAAATTGTGTATTCACTGGTTTTCTGTTCTGTTTGAAGTTAATTTAATGTTTGTAGGTGTTCGTTTCACTGAAGCTAAGGTTTAAACGTAATTTTACTAAACTCGCGTTTTTTCACAGTTGACTAGGCTTGTCGAAAGAACGCCATTTATGTCTTAGCTATTAGGTTAATGTTTTAGCAAGAGCTCGTATTAAGTGTACTTCACAATGTCTAATAATGAACTAACTCATTTCCTTCGTCTTCTACTAAAGTCTTAGCCAATTTAATATTAGCAATCAATTGTTTCAAAACTTCCTAGCTTCCGCTACATTTAAAATTTTTACATTATATTACTGAATATATTTTTGCTATTATTTAAATTGATTAAATATTAAATACATAATCTTCTTCTTCAGTTCATTCTGCTTGATTTGATATCAAATAAGATAGTTTTACTAAGTTTTTTATCTAAAATGCTATATTTACTTCATTTTGAAAATTGTAAGTCTTAAAATTTTACTTCCTGTCCTTCTCAAACTGTTGGCCATTTTATATGTTATATTAATGATTGTATTAAATCTCAGATTGACATAAAAGGTTTATCTTCCCTTAATTTCTTGTAATTTGATTAATTGGTTATCTTTTAAAATATTATGCATTCATATGTGACTCTCCTCTTTGAATTTTCAGTTTTCACATTTGCATTTTTAACAATAATTCTTACTATCTTTTTACAATATCTTTCTTAATTATAGTTCCAGTTATATGACTCTATGATTGATTTACCTTATATAAATTCCATCAGTTTAATTGTTTTTCTGTACTTATTTCATCAATATTAATGCTGTTTAGATTTACCATTTGGCCTAGATTTTTAACAGTTTTCACATACAGAGTTTTTAAATAATATATCTTGTTTATACCCTTTCTGACTTTCTATTCTAATATAATATTGATTAACATTTCCTTATTTTAACAAAAGAACATTTAGTATATAATTTATACTATTGATTCATAACACATAATTGAAATTAACAATGGTATTTAATCTCAGACATCTTAATCTGGATTAACTATTCTTAAAACGTAATAAACATTTTCATAACCAAAGAATGGTATTTAACTCTGACATTTCAGTAATAAGTTATCTGAACTCATTCTAAACAAAACATGTGTCCTTCCATCGTTTACATTATTTCTTATACTAGTTTCATTTTCAGTCTTAGCTGTTTTTGTTTGATTTTTGGGGTAATGATTTTTGGTCACTTCACTTTTTATATGGACTGCTCTTGTTTTATTTACTGTCATTCTAATGAATGTTGTATATAAAGAGTGGCAGTTATTATTTAGAAACACTTGTATTATTTGTCATTATAATACTATATTTAATATTATTCATTGACACAATATAAACACTTTAAAGTTGTATAATTTCACAATTTACTCAGTTTTTGAATTCCAATATTGACACACTACGTTTATTTAATATAACATAAAAACTTGCACTGATCCCCTTTTTATTCTTTAATTTTATTTCTAATTAGTTTTATAGTCTTTTTAAAATCAAGAAATCTACTTATAGAGGATAATGAAGGTTTGTTTTTTGCATTATATAATTAATTCACATTGGTTCACTTTCAATTCTACTTTATACACTTTTGGCTTATTTTTATTTTACATAGTTTTCTAAATTTGGGATTTTGCTATACTTTCATTTGTTATTTTTATTACTTTATTTTGGGGTTTTGTTTTGGGTTTCTTATAAGAGCACTCCTTCTTCTTGTGGGTGTTGTCTTTTTCTGGTTTCTTCTTTAATTTCTCCTATTCTCCTTGTTCCTTATAAAAGTATTTCCTTTTCTTATTGTGGATGTTGTCATGTTTGGGTTTCTTCCTTACTTACTCCTATCCTACCTGGGTATTACCTTTTTTTTTAATTTTTAGTTTTGAAGTTTATTTTGATTACTCATCACTCATAGTAATATTGGTTTTAATGAAACTTTTACTTCAATCTATGATTGTGCTTTATGGTGGTTCTTAATTAATTTTTAATGTCGCTTTCTTGGATTTAAAATGTTTTTATTTTATTTTATGATCTTCCTCTTCATTCAGAACTATGGGCATTATCTGTCATGCTACAGATTGCTCTCCTCCAGAAGTGATTATTTCAGACTTGATTATGGATGAAATAATTGCTTATGATAATTTTTTATTTATTATTCTTCGTCTTCCTTCCCATTTCTATATCGGCTTCTTCATACTTGAGCTTAATAAACTTTATAGTCTCTTATTTTACTTTGATTCTTCTTGGATAGTTAGTGTTTTCTGAGATTTATTATTATTATTTTTTTCCTTTTCTTAACTTTGTGTTTTATCCATGGGATATTAATTCTCGGTAATTGTTTACGATACTACGTAAGTTCAAATTGCGGCGAAATATTTGTATTCCTATTCTTCTATACTATATAAACACGAAAAAATAATTTCAAACGGCGGTCGAACCTATTTACGAAGAAAAAAAATTAAATAATTACTCACATAAGAACGCTTGCAACAGCCGGTGAACGCCATTTTCAGACTACGTAATGTCTTGATGTAATGTTTACACCGGTACAACGGCGCGTGACGTCACCGCTTGCACATCAGCTGTCACTCCAAATTGGACTTTGGGATGTATATAATTCTTGCAAAAATGAAGGCGAACCATTTTCCAAACATTTACAAGCGAGTTGGATGAAAAGCGAGTTGAGCCGATACCTGCCGGTTAGGTTCGGAGAGGCGGCCCGAAGGGCCGCGGGATACAGTTTATTGTTCCAGATAATTCTTGCAAAAATTAAGGCGAACCATTTTCCAAACATTTACAAGCGAGTTGGATGAAAAGCGAGTTGAGCCGATACCTGCCGGTTAGGTTCGGAGAGGCGGCCCGAAGGGCCGCGGGATATAGTTCGTTGTTCCAGATAATTCTTGCAAAAATTAAAGCGAACCATTTTCCAAACATTTACAAGCGAGTTGGATCAAAAGCGAGTTGAGCCGATACCTGCCGGTTAGGTTCGGATGGGCGGCCCGAAGGGACGCGGGATATAGTTCGTTGTTCCAGATAATTCTTGCAAAAATTAAAGCGAACCATTTTCCAAACATTTACAAGCGAGTTGAGCCGATACCTGCCGGTTAGGTTCGGAAGGGCGGCCCAAAGGGCCGCGGGATATAGTTCATTGCCCCGGTACCTGCCGGTTAGGTTCGGAGGGGCGGACCGAAGATGATTCTTGCAAAAATTGGGCTGTATTGCTGAAATCCGGACAAATTTTCCCAAACGCCAAAACTTACCAAAGGCTGATGTAATGCTGGCTTATGGTTGGTGCTTAGACAACAATCAACGGCTGGGTTTAAAATTTTGTAATCTCTTATTTCTAATTGGTATTTCTAATTATTAATATTGTATACTGTTGCCGCGTTAGGTAGTCTGGTGCGTGGATGTTTTTGTCATTTTTAGTGCTTTAGTTTGTGATTGTGTTTTATTTATGTGTTATTAATTATGGTTTAATTATTTCTGTTTAGGGTTATTTACTATACCTGTAACATTGTCAATTTGGCGTGATACCTAACATTTTTATCCACACAATGGCCTGCTCAGCTATTCCTTGCGAGAAGAAGCCAGACGAATGCATTCGGATGAGTGAATCCGAGGTTATTGACTTTTTAATAGCCCACGAAGTTATTAAAGGGTCAATAAATTGTCCTTCGTGTGGCTCCTTGCTTGAATTGAATAGACAGACATTATTATTTCGGTGTCAGAATTTGCGAGAAGTGGTAGCTAAAAAAAAAAGGTGTAACATCGCGTATTCCGCACGAAAAGGGAGTTTCCTTTCGAATACCCGCCATCCTGTCTCAACCTACTTCAACCTGGTCTGCCATTTCCTACATACCAAACTGCCTCGCCAACGCTTTCTCATGTGGAACTGTGGTGTGGCCTCCCGCTTCATCGTCGACTGGTACAGTTTTTGTCGGGAGGTATTTGTTTTCGACGCCCAGCGCTCCTCAGCCAAACTGGGGGGCCCTGGAAAGACTGTAGAAGTCGACGAGGCCAAATTTGGACGCTGGAAGTATAATCGGGGCAGGCTCATTAAAGGGCAGTGGGTGTTCGGGGGGGTGGAACGCGGTTCTGGAAAGTGTTTTATGGTACCGGTGGAGCGCCGGGATTCCACTACTCTGCTCGAGATCATTGAGGAGTGGATTCTTCCAGGCACAACTATCATGAGCGATTGCTGGAAATCATATGATTGCCTGGAAGAAGCGGGGTTCATTCACCAACGTGTGAATCACCAGCTAAACTTCGTGGACCCCGCAACCGGTGCTCATACTAACACCGTGGAGAGGGCATGGAGAGAAGTCCGCCATGGTATCCCATGATTCGGGCGGAGAGAAGATCATTTCGTTGGATACCTGGCGGAATTCATGTTCAAGCGCCGGTACCCGCTATACGACGGCCATCGCGTGCACGCCTTTTTCAGAGCCGCAGCGGAGTTGTATCCCCCGGCACACTAAGGTTTTCATCTTTTCATAATTATATGCATGGATTCCATGTCGCCGTGTGTGTGTGTGAAATATTCAAATTGCTGTGAAATATTTCTTTTCCTATTCTTCTATACTATATAAACACGAGAAAAATAATTTTAAACGGCGGTCGAACCTATTTACGGAGAAAAAAATTAAATAATTTATCCCGTAAGACGGCAAAAAACGACGCGTTATTTGCCGCGTGAACTTAGGAAGTACAGCGCCGAGTACTCCGCGCAATGACGTCATAAATCGTCATTCGCTGTGTATCCGTGCGCCGTTGCTGAGTTAACATGGCGGTCATTCATTTTACATGCGTGCTTATGGGAGTAATTATTTAATTTTTTTTCTCCGTGAATAGGTTCGGCCGCCGTTTAAAATTATTTTTCTCGTGTTTATATAGTATAGAAGAATAGGAAAAAAATATTTCACCGCAATTTGGGGTTACGTAGTATCGTAAATAATTACCTAATTCCCTAACATGTGAGCTGGGGCAGTCCAGAGAGACACTTTTGGCTACATATACTCTGCTGGCCATACTACACTTCTCTTTGAGTTCAGAGGCAATTCATCTCTGCTCAAAAACATAATGCTGCTGGAATTTGGAATTATCTACAGACAGTCATCAAATAAAAATTACATATAGAATAGTCTAATTTTCGACTAATAAAAATATCTTTGGATACTTCACTTCATTGTTTCTCAGATTATCTCACATGTTCTATCTCATTTATTCTTCTTAGTATTTATTATTCTCATTATATATTCTTCTAACTTTTTAGCTCGGTTGATATATTCATTTTTATCATGGTTTGAAACTTTGTTAATATGTTTGTTACTAGTTATGGTGTAACTTTTTCCTTTTTCATCTGAATTCTCATTATCTCTTCTTCTGGTTATTGATATTGATAGCATATTTTTATATTTTATATATATTTTTTTCTTTAGTTCTTATTAATTATTTGAATGGTATTATTTTATGTCAGTTCGTTTTTTCAATCGGTTTCTTTATAATTGACATCCAAGTTGTTATTATGATCATATTATATAAACATATTTTTCTTTCTTTTCTCTTTCTCAGAAAGTTATTAATCCGCTTTTGTATTCATTAAAATTAATTTATTAATATTATATTTTTTCATGTGGTCTTTATTTCTCTTTGCCTTTCATAAGTTTTATTATTTTCTTGTCAAAACTATTTTCTTCATATGTTTGGTATGAGTTGTTCTTCTTTGTTTTTTCAGAACTGAGTAATATCATAATCATCCTTCTTGATTATCTGTTTCCATAATCGTTCCATAAATAGTTAGTCATCGGTTGTTCTTATTATATTATTATTTTTTTTCTCTTTTATATTTTGATAATTTTATTATAATACGAATTCTTCTCTTTTAATAATTCCAAATTATTTTCTTTTAATTTATTTTTGTAAGTTGGTCTTACTATTTTTTAAATTTTGGCGATTATTACAAAATTAAAATTCTATTCTTCTTCTTTTAACTTCACATTATTTTCTTCTAAAATCGCTGGTAAGTTGTTCTTACTATTTTTTAAATTTTGATAATTGTATTATAGTCACAAATTCAAATTCTTCTTTTTATTTCCAAATTGTTTTCTTTTAAAATCGCTGGCAAGTTGTTCTTACTATTTTTTAAATTTTGACCATTTTTCAAAATTCAAATTCTTCTTAATTAATTCCAATTCATTTTCAATTTGCTGGTAAGTTGATCTTACTAATATTTTTTGGAATTTTGGCGGTAATATTATAGTCACAAATTCTTTTTATTAATTAATTCCAACTTGTTTTATTCTAAATCATTTGCGTAAGTTGACCTTACTATTTTTTTTTTTAAATTTTGATAGCTATTACAAAATTCAAATTCTTCTTTTTATTTAATCATATTATTCTCTTCAAATCATTTATAAGTTGATCTTATTTTTTTTTTAATTTTGACAATTATACAAAATTCAAATTCTTCTTTTTCATTCCAAATTGTTTCCTTTTAAATTACTTGTAAGTTGATCTTACTTATATTTTTGGATTTTGATAATTTTTTATTATAGTCTCAAATTCTTTTCTTTTTAATTAATTCCAATTCATTTTCAATTCGATGGTAAGTTGATCTTACTAATATTTTAGAATTTTGGCGGTAATATTATAATCACAAATTCAAATTCTTCTTTTTATTTCCAAATTGTTTCCTTCTAAATTTTTTGTAAGTTGGTCTTACTATTTTATTTTAGAATTTTGACAATTATTACAAAATTCAAATTTTCTCTTTTTAATTAGTCACATTATTTTCTTCAAATAATTTGCATAAGTTGACCTTACTATTTTTGAAATTTTGATGATTTTACAAAATTCAAATTCTTCTTCTTAATTATTCTCTTCAAATTTATTTGTGTAAGTTGATCTTACTTATATTTTTAAATTTTGATAGTTATTACAAAATTCAATCTTCGTAATATATTTTTATGGAGGCTTGGTTGTACACTCCTTTAATTCTTCCGGAAACTATTTCTTTCAGTTCATATGTGTTGTTGTTATTATTTTTGGCAACGAGATATGGTCCAGTATAGAGTAATAATAGTTTCTTCGTTATCCCTTCTAGGGTGCTGGGTAGTTCTCGGTTTTTTAATAGTACTTTTTCTCCCTCTTTATACGTTATTACTCGTCCAATCGCCTTTTGATATTTGATTTGCCGTTTCTCTTGGTCTTTGGCCACCTTGTTATAAAATTTCACCTTGTCAAACTTACGACCATCATTCATCGGGAACTCTATTATCTCTTCGATCTCTCGGGGGGTTGGTTTCTCGTACATGGAGGAATAAGGGGTAATTCCTATAGCTGGATGGTGAGCAAAATTTAGGAATTTCTCCGTGGCTGCTAAGTACTCTTGCCACTTTTTCTGTTGGTGGTGACAGTACATTCTCAATATTCTCCCCACTTCTCTCAATACCCTCTCTGCCGGATTACTACTTGGGTGGTAGACTGAGGTCTTGTATGTTTTAATCCCAAGTGATAATAATGTGTCCCGCCATCTTTTCCCTTTAAACTGTGTACCATGGTCAGTGATGATTGACGTTGGTTTTCCTATTTCTGGCACATATAATTCCGTTATGACTCCAAGAACTTTTATTGTGGTTGCCCGATTAACCGGGTATAGCTTTACGTACTTTGTAAAATGGTCCATAATTATGATGAGGTATTTGTATCTGTGTCGACCGCCACTACGGGGAAATGGTCCGCAGATGTCTAGGAACACCTTCTCCAGTTTTGCCTTAGATGTTATGGGTATCATTATACCTTCCTTCTTCTCGTTATTAACCTTAACACACTGGCAAATATTACAGGATCTTAGGTAATTTCTCACCTTTTGGTTTATGTTTTTGATTTGACAATTCTCCTCTAAGGCCTGTATCACTTTCAGCGCTCCCATATGGCCACACCTGATATGGTAATCGATTATAATTTCTTTTTCAATGTGGTTCGGAATAATCTCTTTCCATGTTTCTTTGTTTAAGGATGTTTTAACAAATAATATACCTTTGTTAATATGGTAATATTTAGAAACTGTGTCATCGTCTGCCTCCAATCGAGTAATAATATTGTTTAGCTTAGGGTCAGATTGTTGGTGGATGCGGATGTTTACCAATAAAGCCTCTAAATCAGATCTTGTTTTAATAAGGTTGTATATCTTGACTAAGCTCTCCTTCTCTCCCTCAAAAGACTGGTCTTCCAAATTAATGCGTGACAACACATCTGCTACAACATTCTTTTTCCCCGGGATGTACTGTACTCCCATTGTAGGTTGTACTCTTGCAGGGCGAGTACCCATCTAGCCAGTCGGCCGTGACTCAACTTGCACCTACGTAGAAATGAGATAGATTTATGATCAGTGCGGATGGTAACTGGATACCCTAAAATATATGTCCGGCATTTGCTACATGCGAATATTACACTGAGTAATTCTTTCTCGGTCACATTGTAGTTCTTCTCGCATTGATTCAGGGTTCGACTAGCGAAGCTAATCACCAGATGGTGACCCTCCTCATCTTCCTGATATAAAGTCGTTCCTAATCTGATGTTGCTTGCATCACAATTCAAGAAGAAAGGTCTTTTAAAATTCGGGTGACGAAGTATAACGATCTCTAAGAACTTGTCTTTGATTAGTTGGAAAGTAACATCCTGTTCTTGACCCCAGATCCATTTGTTCTTCGAAGACAATTGCGGTTGAAACTTGGCTGTCAGCTCGGAATATTGATGCTGAAACTTTCTGTAATAGTTACAGAGTCCGAGAAAAGATTGTAACTGTTTCCTGTTCTTCGGTTTAGGGAACTTCTGAATCGCCTCTACTTTATCTGATGATGGGGATATACCTTGATCATCTAGGTTAAAACCTAAGAACTGTACTTCTCGAGCAATGAATTTGGATTTCTCCAATTTAAGAGTTATGTTATTTTTGCTAACTTCTCGAGTACATGTTCTACTCTGTAACAGTGTTCCTCCCAGGTTTCTGAGGTAATCAGCAGATCGTCTACATACACTGTGGTAAATTGGAGTGCTTCCTGCCCAAGTATCTGGTCCATACAGGCCACAAAGATGGCTACCGAATTCACAAGTCCGAAGGGCAATCTCTTGAACTGGTAATTGCGCCCTTCGAATATGAACGCCACATACTGACAACTCTGTGGGTGCAACTCCACTTGCCAGTAACCACACACAGTATTAAATTAAACCTCCGCTCAACAGTCCGTTAAGGACCAAGGCGTACCGCACGGCTTTTTGTGTTAGTGTGACGGTGTATGGCTAGTACTACGCGCCACCAGCCGCTAGTTGCGGTATTCACAGCCAGGAGGCGGCGCTGTTATCTCAGCGCCTACTCAGTTTGCCTCACGACGCTGAGTGCACGCCGTACGGAACCTCCGCCGGGAATTGAACCCGGGACCACGAGCGCATCAATCGCCCGCGTTAGCCACTAGACCACCTGGAGGCTAACCACACACAGTATCCCATGTACTAATAAACTTGGTACCGTGGAATCGTTTCAAGACCTCCTCTATCTCACCGGGTGATGTTCTGTCATTAATGATTGTTTTATTTAATTCACGCGCATTCAAACAAAGCCGGACTTGTCCGTTTTTCTTGGGAACAGCTATGATTGGACTAGTGAACGGAGATTGACTAATCTCAATTATGTCACTGCTGATCATCTTATTAATTTCCGCTCTCACGGCCTCCTTCAGTGAATGCGCGATGGGATATGACCTCCAGTTAAATTCCACGTTTCCCTTAAATTCAAGTTTACACTGATAATTCTTTACCTTACCGGGTTCATCGGAAAATACTGATCTATATTTTTCGTATACACTTATCAGACGATTTGCTTGGTGTATGGGTATTTTTTCGTTGGTGGTTCCGCACTGGAAGTCCCGTATTTCCTGTATCTTAACTGACCATAAATCCTCTTCCACGTTATTATATATTATCTGTTTATTCAGGGAGCTGTTCTCTACATAGTTTATTTTCTGAAGTTGTTGGTGTATACTGCTGGGAAGTATATTCTTGCCTCATACTAAATCTGCTGTCCACGTTATTCCGTCTGAAAACAGTGATACCTTTTCTTTGTTCAGATCTACAATGGCGGAGTTCCTCCTTAATACATCGCAACCTACCAATATATTAAATGGCAGTCCAGTGGCGATTAAAAATACCATATTTAAAGCTATACCACGGCTAACGACATTTACAGAAACTTGTTTTCTAATAGTTTTGTTCTTGCGGCCAGTTGCACCTACTAAGACAATATTATTTACTGGCAACATTGGCAATGTTTTACCACATTCTTTCTGGATTCTTTCCAGTTCAATTATGTTAATTATTGATATATTAGCACCGGTATCAATCATGATTTTTGCGGGGATTCCTTCTACTTCCGCTTTTATATATAATATTTCATTATTCTGACTATTGAGGCTAGTTTCGTTCTCCTCCAATAGTTCAGTTCTTATGTTTTTCAGATAATTGTTGCTAATGATGGTAATGTTCTTCGATCCAGTTGCCTTGCAACTCTTGTTTATACCCAGGAGATAGGAGCAGTGAAGGGTCGTGATAATTTATCACTGCCTCCTCCCGTTTAAATTATTGTGTTCGTCGTTGTTATTCGGACTGACCGAGGTGTCGTTCTGGAAACCTTGCGTCGGTTCCTGCCGCTCTGTATTCTGTTCAAACGTTTGTTCTCGGTTTGGTTGTCGGCCAGGATCATCTAGACTGGTACTCCGTCTATGTTGTTCATACCTCGGACCATCACGTTCTTCGCCGACAATCTCCATCGTGGAAACTGTTCCTTCGCTGGCGGTTATACCTTCTTCGCCCATGATCTTCAGCTCTTATAAAATTTACTTGTGGTCGGGAAACTCTGTTGTTATTGTTATAGTTGTTTGCATTGTAATTTCTATTATTTTGGTAATACCGTTCAGTATTACCGGGGTGGGGGTTTCTCTGACTATAGGAATTGTTAGGGTGCTGATAAAAATTATTACGGTTATTTGGGTAGTGGTTGTTGTTCCTATTATTATTTGTATTATTGCTAAAGTTATTATTATTGTTATTCGGCGGGTTATTATTGCCGTTGTAATTATTCTGATGGTTACGGTTTCCTTGGTAGTTGTTACCATTCTGGTTGTTATTGTTACTGGGGTACTGGTTACTTCTCATTTCTGGTCTATCGTTCCTCCTTCTACTCTGACGGTAGTATTCCTCATTTTCATAACTCTCCAGTAATTCAGTCATGGCTTGCACTGTCTTAATCTGGCTACCCCTTCTTGCCCTGATTATATCTTCGTCGTAGTGATAGGACAACTTGTTCACCAGGCATTCCTCGGGTATTGCTGGTTCTAAATGTTTTGCCAGACACACCTTTCTTAAGAAATAGACCGTCATCGTGTTACCTAGTTGGGCCCTATATCGTCCATGGCAAATATTGTCTCGTATCAGGTTCTGCGTGGTTTCTGACCAGTACTTCGCTTTGAACAGGTTCCTGAACTGTTGGTAGTCTGCGATCTCACTTCGATTCGACATCCACCAATTGTCGGTCATTTCCCTGAACGACTCGTCCAATATCTCCCGGTTGTTATTCCACCTACTCCCTCTATGTTTGGCGAAGTATTCCTCAATCCGGGCCAGGAACTCCATCGGTTTCCTTTTGTACTGTCGGAAATTCAACCATTCCTGATTTTCATCGATTGGTATCCCAGTAAAGTTAGTGGGTCGATTTCTCATGACTTCCATTTCTTCTTGGCTCTGCCGTACTTGACCAGTTATAGTCGTCATAGCCTCTTCCATTCCGTCACACCTTTCCGCGACTTGGCTCCGTACCTTCCCGAATTCTTCCTGGGTTTCTCTTTGGTTTTCTTCCATCTTCCTTCTACTATGCTCTTCGATATTATAAATTTGGTGTTTACTACTTCCTTGAATTCCTGTACTTCCCTCTCGGTGCGGTTACATTTTCCGTCAATGTCCATGATCTGTTGTTTTATTACCATGGTTTCTTCTTCTATTTTCTTGTTTGTATATTCCTTATTATCGTTGAGTTCCTTGCTCATCTCTTCTCTTAGTAACTCCATCCTTTCATCTAATTTGTCCAGATTTTCTTGGTTAACCTCCCTCAATTCTTCTCTTAATAGTTGGTTATCCTCTCTCAATTCTTCCAACTTCTCCCCCATCTCTCTTCCATTTTCTTGTTATTTTCCCTTAATTCTTCCTTCAATTGTCGGTTGTCGCTTTCCATCTTCTTACTGTTTTCCTCCATCTTCTTATTGTTTTCCTCCATCTTCTTATTGTTTTCTTCAATTCTCTTATTAGTATTTTCTATTTTACTAATCAATTCTTCCTTGGTTGATTTGAATTCTTCCTTCAAAGACTGGTTGTCTTCCTTCCTTTCTTTACTCGATTCTTCTTTTGTGGAATACATCTTCTTACTCATTTCTTTCTTGGTGGCTTTGATTTCTTCTTTTGTGGAATCCATTTTCTTACTCATTTCTTCTTTCATTTCCATCATCACTCTGAACATCTCTTGTATTGTCGTGTTCTCTGTCTTGTATTGTTGTGTTTGTGGGGGTTTCTCGGGTTGTTCCTCTGGTGGTGCAGGTTGTTTAGGTTCCATTGGGGGTAATACAATTTCCACGTCTTCTACCGGCGTCGCCTCTTTGTTTTCCATATTGATTTCCTTTTCGGCCTCCGCCGCCTGTTTCTTCGATGTTGCATTTTCCCTTTCACCTAACTTTATAACTGCTGCCAAGCTCCAATTGGGAATTGGGCAAATTATAGTGGCCTATCAATCACCAATTAAAGCCCCTCAGTTGGCCGCCAATTTGTAACAAATTAAATAATTTATTGTTTGATAAAAAAAATTTTATTTTATTATTTATTTTATTTTATTTTTGTTTTAAATTAATTTAATATTAATTATTTTAAAATGTTTCGTGGAGTTCCGAACTTCTTATTATTTGTTTTACAAGAATTATATCCTTTTCTGTATTTTAAAATTCCTTTACCAGTTAATAGGATTGTCTCCAAGAACAATCGATTGGTGAACTTTCCTTATTTGTAGGTTATCTTCCTTCTAAGTGGTGAAATTCTGGTAGTTAAGTCTCTATTAAAATGATATATTATACTAGTTATATTTTAGGAATAAATAGTATTCAATTTTATAGCAATTAAGGAATTTTATTAACAAATAATAATATAATCGGTTTTCTATCGATTGATTAATCGACTCTCTCAGGGTATATCAATAGTTTGTACCATTATTTATTATCGGTTCTTTAAACAGTTATTTTATAGATAGTCAGAGAAAAAGGGCAAAGTATTGAAAGTATAACATTACAATATATCAGCTTATTAATTAAAATACATTTATAACATTCAATATATATTAGTAAGTAAAGAATTTTTTGAACCATTCAGATTTACAGGCAGTGTCGCTTGGGATTGTGGGAAGTCCAAAATGGCCGCTCCGTGTTCAGATGTATGACGAATGCACCTTGCTGATTCTGCTTCCAATAAAGGCTGCTTTTCCTATGATTTCTCGTTCCTCCAGCTGCGATTATTCCTTCTGGTGTTAGTGGAGTGTTTCTGGTTAAGTGTTCGTGGTTCACTTCGATAAAATGTGTTGTGTTAAGTTATATTTCACTTTCGTCTATTAGGTCGATAATTGCACTGTTCGTTTCGTTATGTGGAATTATTGTTTTAATCGTTTAAATTGTGTATTCACTGGTTTTCTGTTCTGTTTGAAGTTAATTTAATGTTTGTAGGTGTTCGTTTCACTGAAGTTAAGGTTTAAACGTAATTTTACTAAACTCGCGTTTTTTCACAGTTGACTAGGCTTGTCGAAAGAACGCCATTTATGTCTTAGCTATTAGGTTAATGTTTTAGCAAGAGCTCGTACTAAGTGTACTTCACAATGTCTAATAATGAACTAACTCATTTCCTTCGTCTTCTACTAAAGTCTTAGCCAATTTAATATTAGCAATCAATTGTTTCAAAACTTCCTAGCTTCCGCTACATTTAAAATTTTTACATTATATTACTGAATATATTTTTGCTATTATTTAAATTTATTAAATATTAAATACATAATCTTCTTCTTCAGTTCATTCTGCTTGATTTGAAACCAAATAAGATAGTTTTACTAAGTTTTTTTATCTAAAATGCTATATTTACTTCATTTTGAAAATTGTAAGTTTTAAAATTTTACTTCCTGTCCTTCTCAAACTGTTGGCCATTTTATATGTTATATTAATGATTGTATTAAATCTCAGATTGACATAAAAGGTTTATCTTCCCTTAATTTCTTGTAATTTGATTAATTGGTTATCTTTTAAAATATTATGCATTAATATGTGACTCTCCTCTTTGAATTTTCAGTTTTTACATTTGCATTTTTAACAATAATTCTTACTATCTTTTTACAATATCTTTCTTAATTATAGTTCCAGTTATATGACTGATTTACCTTATATAAATTCCATCAGTTTAATTGTTTTTCTGTACTTATTTCATCAATATTAATGCTGTTTAGATTTACCATTTAGCCTAGATTTTTAACAGTTTTCACATACAGAGTTTTTAAATAATATATCTTGTTTATACCCTTTCTGACTTTCTATTCTAATATAATATTGATTAACATTTCCTTATTTTAACAAAAGAACATTTAGTATATAATTTATACTATTGATTCATAACACATAATTGAAATTAACAATGGTATTTAATCTCAGACATCTTAATCTGGATTAACTATTCTTAAAACGTAATAAACATTTTCATAACCAAAGAATGGTATTTAACTCTGACATTTCAGTAATAAGTTATCTGAACTCATTCTAAACAAAACATGTGTCCTTCCATCGTTTACATTATTTCTTATACTAGTTTCATTTTCAGTCTTAGCTGTTTTTGTTTGATTTTTGGGGTAATGATTTTTGGTCACTTCACTTTTTATATGGACTGCTCTTGTTTTATTTACTGTCATTCTAATGAATGTTGTATATAAAGAGTGGCAGTTATTATTTAGAAACACTTGTATTATTTGTCATTATAATACTATATTTAATATTATTCATTGACACAATATAAACACTTTAAAGTTGTATAATTTCACAATTTACTCAGTTTTTGAATTCCAATATTGACACACTACGTTTATTTAATATAACATAAAAACTTGCACTGATCCCCTTTTTATTCTTTAATTTTATTTCTAATTAGTTTTATAGTCTTTTTAAAATCAAGAAATCTACTTATAGAGGATAATGAAGGTTTGTTTTTTGCATTATATAATTAATTCACATTGGTTCACTTTCAATTCTACTTTATACACTTTTGGCTTATTTTTATTTTACATAGTTTTCTAAATTTGGGATTTTGCTATACTTTCATTTGTTATTTTTATTACTTTATTTTGGGGTTTTGTTTTGGGTTTCTTATAAGAGCACTCCTTCTTCTTGTGGGTGTTGTCTTTTTCTGGTTTCTTCTTTAATTTCTCCTATTCTCCTTGTTCCTTATAAAAGTATTTCCTTTTCTTATTGTGGATGTTGTCATGTTTGGGTTTCTTCCTTACTTACTCCTATCCTACCTGGGTATTACCTTTTTTTTTAATTTTTAGTTTTGAAGTTTATTTTGATTACTCATCACTCATAGTAATATTGGTTTTAATGAAACTTTTACTTCAATCTATGATTGTGCTTTATGGTGGTTCTTAATTAATTTTTAATGTCGCTTTCTTGGATTTAAAATGTTTTTATTTTATTTTATGATCTTCCTCTTCATTCAGAACTATGGGCATTATCTGTCATGCTACAGATTGCTCTCCTCCAGAAGTGATTATTTCAGACTTGATTATGGATGAAATAATTGCTTATGATAATTTTTTATTTATTATTCTTCGTCTTCCTTCCCATTTCTATATCGGCTTCTTCATACTTGAGCTTAATAAACTTTATAGTCTCTTATTTTACTTTGATTCTTCTTGGATAGTTAGTGTTTTCTGAGATTTATTATTATTATTTTTTTCCTTTTCTTAACTTTGTGTTTTATCCATGGGATATTAATTCTCGGTAATTGTTTACGATACTACGTAAGTTCAAATTGCGGCGAAATATTTGTATTCCTATTCTTCTATACTATAAACACGAAAAAAATAATTTCAAACGGCGGTCGAACCTATTTACGAAGAAAAAAAATTAAATAATTACTCACATAAGAACGCTTGCAACAGCCGGTGAACGCCATTTTCAGACTACGTAATGTCTTGATGTAATGTTTACACCGGTACAACGGCGCGTGACGTCACCGCTTGCACATCAGCTGTCACTCCAAATTGGACTTTGGGATGTATATAATTCTTGCAAAAATGAAGGCGAACCATTTTCCAAACATTTACAAGCGAGTTGGATGAAAAGCGAGTTGAGCCGATACCTGCCGGTTAGGTTCGGAGAGGCGGCCCGAAGGGCCGCGGGATACAGTTTATTGTTCCAGATAATTCTTGCAAAAATTAAGGCGAACCATTTTCCAAACATTTACAAGCGAGTTGGATGAAAAGCGAGTTGAGCCGATACCTGCCGGTTAGGTTCGGAGAGGCGGCCCGAAGGGCCGCGGGATATAGTTTATTGTTCCAGATAATTCTTGCAAAAATTAAGGCGAACCATTTTCCAAACATCCACAAGCGAGTTGGATGAAAAGCGAGTTGAGCTGATACCTGCCGGTTAGGTTCGGAGAGGCGGCCCGAAGGGCCGCGGGATATAGTTCGTTGTTCCAGATAATTCTTGCAAAAATTAAAGCGAACCATTTTCCAAACATTTACAAGCGAGTTGGATCAAAAGCGAGTTGAGCCGATACCTGCCGGTTAGGTTCGGATGGGCGGCCCGAAGGGACGCGGGATATAGTTCGTTGTTCCAGATAATTCTTGCAAAAATTAAAGCGAACCATTTTCCAAACATTTACAAGCGAGTTGAGCCGATACCTGCCGGTTAGGTTCGGAAGGGCGGCCCAAAGGGCCGCGGGATATAGTTCATTGCCCCGGTACCTGCCGGTTAGGTTCGGAGGGGCGGACCGAAGATGATTCTTGCAAAAATTGGGCTGTATTGCTGAAATCCGGACAAATTTTCCCAAACGCCAAAACTTACCAAAGGCTGATGTAATGCTGGCTTATGGTTGGTGCTTAGACAACAATCAACGGCTGGGTTTAAAATTTTGTAATCTCTTATTTCTAATTGGTATTTCTAATTATTAATATTGTATACTGTTGCCGCGTTAGGTAGTCTGGTGCGTGGATGTTTTTGTCATTTTTAGTGCTTTAGTTTGTGATTGTGTTTTATTTATGTGTTATTAATTATGGTTTAATTATTTCTGTTTAGGGTTATTTACTATACCTGTAACATTGTCAATTTGGCGTGATACCTAACATTTTTATCCACACAATGGCCTGCTCAGCTATTCCTTGCGAGAAGAAGCCAGACGAATGCATTCGGATGAGTGAATCCGAGGTTATTGACTTTTTAATAGCCCACGAAGTTATTAAAGGGTCAATAAATTGTCCTTCGTGTGGCTCCTTGCTTGAATTGAATAGACAGACATTATTATTTCGGTGTCAGAATTTGCGAGAAGTGGTAGCTAAAAAAAAAAGGTGTAACATCGCGTATTCCGCACGAAAAGGGAGTTTCCTTTCGAATACCCGCCATCCTGTCTCAACCTACTTCAACCTGGTCTGCCATTTCCTACATACCAAACTGCCTCGCCAACGCTTTCTCATGTGGAACTGTGGTGTGGCCTCCCGCTTCATCGTCGACTGGTACAGTTTTTGTCGGGAGGTATTTGTTTTCGACGCCCAGCGCTCCTCAGCCAAACTGGGGGGCCCTGGAAAGACTGTAGAAGTCGACGAGGCCAAATTTGGACGCTGGAAGTATAATCGGGGCAGGCTCATTAAAGGGCAGTGGGTGTTCGGGGGGGTGGAACGCGGTTCTGGAAAGTGTTTTATGGTACCGGTGGAGCGCCGGGATTCCACTACTCTGCTCGAGATCATTGAGGAGTGGATTCTTCCAGGCACAACTATCATGAGCGATTGCTGGAAATCATATGATTGCCTGGAAGAAGCGGGGTTCATTCACCAACGTGTGAATCACCAGCTAAACTTCGTGGACCCCGCAACCGGTGCTCATACTAACACCGTGGAGAGGGCATGGAGAGAAGTCCGCCATGGTATCCCATGATTCGGGCGGAGAGAAGATCATTTCGTTGGATACCTGGCGGAATTCATGTTCAAGCGCCGGTACCCGCTATACGACGGCCATCGCGTGCACGCCTTTTTCAGAGCCGCAGCGGAGTTGTATCCCCCGGCACACTAAGGTTTTCATCTTTTCATAATTATATGCATGGATTCCATGTCGCCGTGTGTGTGTGTGAAATATTCAAATTGCTGTGAAATATTTCTTTTCCTATTCTTCTATACTATATAAACACGAGAAAAATAATTTTAAACGGCGGTCGAACCTATTTACGGAGAAAAAAATTAAATAATTTATCCCGTAAGACGGCAAAAAACGACGCGTTATTTGCCGCGTGAACTTAGGAAGTACAGCGCCGAGTACTCCGCGCAATGACGTCATAAATCGTCATTCGCTGTGTATCCGTGCGCCGTTGCTGAGTTAACATGGCGGTCATTCATTTTACATGCGTGCTTATGGGAGTAATTATTTAATTTTTTTCTCCGTGAATAGGTTCGGCCGCCGTTTAAAATTATTTTTCTCGTGTTTATATAGTATAGAAGAATAGGAAAAAAATATTTCACCGCAATTTGGGGTTACGTAGTATCGTAAATAATTACCTAATTCCCTAACATGTGAGCTGGGGCAGTCCAGAGAGACACTTTTGGCTACATATACTCTGCTGGCCATACTACACTTCTCTTTGAGTTCAGAGGCAATTCATCTCTGCTCAAAAACATAATGCTGCTGGAATTTGGAATTATCTACAGACAGTCATCAAATAAAAATTACATATAGAATAGTCTAATTTTCGACTAATAAAAATATCTTTGGATACTTCACTTCATTGTTTCTCAGATTATCTCACATGTTCTATCTCATTTATTCTTCTTAGTATTTATTATTCTCATTATATATTCTTCTAACTTTTTAGCTCGGTTGATATATTCATTTTTATCATGGTTTGAAACTTTGTTAATATGTTTGTTACTAGTTATGGTGTAACTTTTTCCTTTTTCATCTGAATTCTCATTATCTCTTCTTCTGGTTATTGATATTGATAGCATATTTTTATATTTTATATATATTTTTTTCTTTAGTTCTTATTAATTATTTGAATGGTATTATTTTATGTCAGTTCGTTTTTTCAATCGGTTTCTTTATAATTGACATCCAAGTTGTTATTATGATCATATTATATAAACATATTTTTCTTTCTTTTCTCTTTCTCAGAAAGTTATTAATCCGCTTTTGTATTCATTAAAATTAATTTATTAATATTATATTTTTTCATGTGGTCTTTATTTCTCTTTGCCTTTCATAAGTTTTATTATTTTCTTGTCAAAACTATTTTCTTCATATGTTTGGTATGAGTTGTTCTTCTTTGTTTTTTCAGAACTGAGTAATATCATAATCATCCTTCTTGATTATCTGTTTCCATAATCGTTCCATAAATAGTTAGTCATCGGTTGTTCTTATTATATTATTATTTTTTTTCTCTTTTATATTTTGATAATTTTATTATAATACGAATTCTTCTCTTTTAATAATTCCAAATTATTTTCTTTTAATTTATTTTTGTAAGTTGGTCTTACTATTTTTTAAATTTTGGCGATTATTACAAAATTAAAATTCTATTCTTCTTCTTTTAACTTCACATTATTTTCTTCTAAAATCGCTGGTAAGTTGTTCTTACTATTTTTTAAATTTTGATAATTGTATTATAGTCACAAATTCAAATTCTTCTTTTTATTTCCAAATTGTTTTCTTTTAAAATCGCTGGCAAGTTGTTCTTACTATTTTTTAAATTTTGACCATTTTTCAAAATTCAAATTCTTCTTAATTAATTCCAATTCATTTTCAATTTGCTGGTAAGTTGATCTTACTAATATTTTTTGGAATTTTGGCGGTAATATTATAGTCACAAATTCTTTTTATTAATTAATTCCAACTTGTTTTATTCTAAATCATTTGCGTAAGTTGACCTTACTATTTTTTTTTTTAAATTTTGATAGCTATTACAAAATTCAAATTCTTCTTTTTATTTAATCATATTATTCTCTTCAAATCATTTATAAGTTGATCTTATTTTTTTTTTAATTTTGACAATTATACAAAATTCAAATTCTTCTTTTTCATTCCAAATTGTTTCCTTTTAAATTACTTGTAAGTTGATCTTACTTATATTTTTGGATTTTGATAATTTTTTATTATAGTCTCAAATTCTTTTCTTTTTAATTAATTCCAATTCATTTTCAATTCGATGGTAAGTTGATCTTACTAATATTTTAGAATTTTGGCGGTAATATTATAATCACAAATTCAAATTCTTCTTTTTATTTCCAAATTGTTTCCTTCTAAATTTTTTGTAAGTTGGTCTTACTATTTTATTTTAGAATTTTGACAATTATTACAAAATTCAAATTTTCTCTTTTTAATTAGTCACATTATTTTCTTCAAATAATTTGCATAAGTTGACCTTACTATTTTTGAAATTTTGATGATTTTACAAAATTCAAATTCTTCTTCTTAATTATTCTCTTCAAATTTATTTGTGTAAGTTGATCTTACTTATATTTTTAAATTTTGATAGTTATTACAAAATTCAATCTTCGTAATATATTTTTATGGAGGCTTGGTTGTACACTCCTTTAATTCTTCCGGAAACTATTTCTTTCAGTTCATATGTGTTGTTATTATTTTTGGCAACGAGATATGGTCCAGTATAGAGTAATAATAGTTTCTTCGTTATCCCTTCTAGGGTGCTGGGTAGTTCTCGGTTTTTTAATAGTACTTTTTCTCCCTCTTTATACGTTATTACTCGTCCAATCGCCTTTTGATATTTGATTTGCCGTTTCTCTTGGTCTTTGGCCACCTTGTTATAAAATTTCACCTTGTCAAACTTACGACCATCATTCATCGGGAACTCTATTATCTCTTCGATCTCTCGGGGGGTTGGTTTCTCGTACATGGAGGAATAAGGGGTAATTCCTATAGCTGGATGGTGAGCAAAATTTAGGAATTTCTCCGTGGCTGCTAAGTACTCTTGCCACTTTTTCTGTTGGTGGTGACAGTACATTCTCAATATTCTCCCCACTTCTCTCAATACCCTCTCTGCCGGATTACTACTTGGGTGGTAGACTGAGGTCTTGTATGTTTTAATCCCAAGTGATAATAATGTGTCCCGCCATCTTTTCCCTTTAAACTGTGTACCATGGTCAGTGATGATTGACGTTGGTTTTCCTATTTCTGGCACATATAATTCCGTTATGACTCCAAGAACTTTTATTGTGGTTGCCCGATTAACCGGGTATAGCTTTACGTACTTTGTAAAATGGTCCATAATTATGATGAGGTATTTGTATCTGTGTCGACCGCCACTACGGGGAAATGGTCCGCAGATGTCTAGGAACACCTTCTCCAGTTTTGCCTTAGATGTTATGGGTATCATTATACCTTCCTTCTTCTCGTTATTAACCTTAACACACTGGCAAATATTACAGGATCTTAGGTAATTTCTCACCTTTTGGTTTATGTTTTTGATTTGACAATTCTCCTCTAAGGCCTGTATCACTTTCAGCGCTCCCATATGGCCATACCTGATATGGTAATCGATTATGATTTCTTTTTCAATGTGGTTCGGAATAATCTCTTTCCATGTTTCTTTGTTTAAGGATGTTTTAACAAATAATATACCTTTGTTAATATGGTAATATTTAGAAACTGTGTCATCGTCTGCCTCCAATCGAGTAATAATATTGTTTAGCTTAGGGTCAGATTGTTGGTGGATGCGGATGTTTACCAATAAAGCCTCTAAATCAGATCTTGTTTTAATAAGGTTGTATATCTTGACTAAGCTCTCCTTCTCTCCCTCAAAAGTCTGGTCTTCCAAATTAATGCGTGACAACACATCTGCTACAACATTCTTTTTCCCCGGGATGTACTGTACTCCCATTGTAGGTTGTACTCTTGCAGGGCGAGTACCCATCTAGCCAGTTGGCCGTGACTCAACTTGCACCTACGTAGAAATGAGATAGATTTATGATCAGTGCGGATGGTAACTGGATACCCTAAAATATATGTCCGGCATTTGCTACATGCGAATATTACACTGAGTAATTCTTTCTCGGTCACATTGTAGTTCTTCTCGCATTGATTCAGGGTTCGACTAGCGAAGCTAATCACCAGATGGTGACCCTCCTCATCTTCCTGATATAAAGTCGTTCCTAATCTGATGTTGCTTGCATCACAATTCAAGAAGAAAGGTCTTTTAAAATTCGGGTGACGAAGTATAACGATCTCTAAGAACTTGTCTTTGATTAGTTGGAAAGTAACATCCTGTTCTTGACCCCAGATCCATTTGTTCTTCGAAGACAATTGCGGTTGAAACTTGGCTGTCAGCTCGGAATATTGATGCTGAAACTTTCTGTAATAGTTACAGAGTCCGAGAAAAGATTGTAACTGTTTCCTGTTCTTCGGTTTAGGGAACTTCTGAATCGCCTCTACTTTATCTGATGATGGGGATATACCTTGATCATCTAGGTTAAAACCTAAGAACTGTACTTCTCGAGCAATGAATTTGGATTTCTCCAATTTAAGAGTTATGTTATTTTTGCTAACTTCTCGAGTACATGTTCTACTCTGTAACAGTGTTCCTCCCAGGTTTCTGAGGTAATCAGCAGATCGTCTACATACACTGTGGTAAATTGGAGTGCTTCCTGCCCAAGTATCTGGTCCATACAGGCCACAAAGATGGCTACCGAATTCACAAGTCCGAAGGGCAATCTCTTGAACTGGTAATTGCGCCCTTCGAATATGAACGCCACATACTGACAACTCTGTGGGTGCAACTCCACTTGCCAGTAACCACACACAGTATTAAATTAAACCTCCGCTCAACAGTCCGTTAAGGACCAAGGCGTACCGCACGGCTTTTTGTGTTAGTGTGACGGTGTATGGCTAGTACTACGCGCCACCAGCCGCTAGTTGCGGTATTCACAGCCAGGAGGCGGCGCTGTTATCTCAGCGCCTACTCAGTTTGCCTCACGACGCTGAGTGCACGCCGTACGGAACCTCCGCCGGGAATTGAACCCGGGACCACGAGCGCATCAATCGCCCGCGTTAGCCACTAGACCACCTGGAGGCTAACCACACACAGTATCCCATGTACTAATAAACTTGGTACCGTGGAATCGTTTCAAGACCTCCTCTATCTCACCGGGTGATGTTCTGTCATTAATGATTGTTTTATTTAATTCACGCGCATTCAAACAAAGCCGGACTTGTCCGTTTTTCTTGGGAACAGCTATGATTGGACTAGTGAACGGAGATTGACTAATCTCAATTATGTCACTGCTGATCATCTTATTAATTTCCGCTCTCACGGCCTCCTTCAGTGAATGCGCGATGGGATATGACCTCCAGTTAAATTCCACGTTTCCCTTAAATTCAAGTTTACACTGATAATTCTTTACCTTACCGGGTTCATCGGAAAATACTGATCTATATTTTTCGTATACACTTATCAGACGATTTGCTTGGTGTATGGGTATTTTTTCGTTGGTGGTTCCGCACTGGAAGTCCCGTATTTCCTGTATCTTAACTGACCATAAATCCTCTTCCACGTTATTATATATTATCTGTTTATTCAGGGAGCTGTTCTCTACATAGTTTATTTTCTGAAGTTGTTGGTGTATACTGCTGGGAAGTATATTCTTGCCTCATACTAAATCTGCTGTCCACGTTATTCCGTCTGAAAACAGTGATACCTTTTCTTTGTTCAGATCTACAATGGCGGAGTTCCTCCTTAATACATCGCAACCTACCAATATATTAAATGGCAGTCCAGTGGCGATTAAAAATACCATATTTAAAGCTATACCACGGCTAACGACATTTACAGAAACTTGTTTTCTAATAGTTTTGTTCTTGCGGCCAGTTGCACCTACTAAGACAATATTATTTACTGGCAACATTGGCAATGTTTTACCACATTCTTTCTGGATTCTTTCCAGTTCAATTATGTTAATTATTGATATATTAGCACCGGTATCAATCATGATTTTTGCGGGGATTCCTTCTACTTCCGCTTTTATATATAATATTTCATTATTCTGACTATTGAGGCTAGTTTCGTTCTCCTCCAATAGTTCAGTTCTTATGTTTTTCAGATAATTGTTGCTAATGATGGTAATGTTCTTCGATCCAGTTGCCTTGCAACTCTTGTTTATACCCAGGAGATAGGAGCAGTGAAGGGTCGTGATAATTTATCACTGCCTCCTCCCGTTTAAATTATTGTGTTCGTCGTTGTTATTCGGACTGACCGAGGTGTCGTTCTGGAAACCTTGCGTCGGTTCCTGCCACTCTGTATTCTGTTCAAACGTTTGTTCTCGGTTTGGTTGTCGGCCAGGATCATCTAGACTGGTACTCCGTCTATGTTGTTCATACCTCGGACCATCACGTTCTTCGCCGACAATCTCCATCGTGGAAACTGTTCCTTCGCTGGCGGTTATACCTTCTTCGCCCATGATCTTCAGCTCTTATAAAATTTACTCGTGGTCGGGAAACTCTGTTGTTATTGTTATAGTTGTTTGCATTGTAATTTCTATTATTTTGGTAATACCGTTCAGTATTACCGGGGTGGGGGTTTCTCTGACTATAGGAATTGTTAGGGTGCTGATAAAAATTATTACGGTTATTTGGGTAGTGGTTGTTGTTCCTATTATTATTTGTATTATTGCTAAAGTTATTATTATTGTTATTCGGCGGGTTATTATTGCCGTTGTAATTATTCTGATGGTTACGGTTTCCTTGGTAGTTGTTACCATTCTGGTTGTTATTGTTACTGGGGTACTGGTTACTTCTCATTTCTGGTCTATCGTTCCTCCTTCTACTCTGACGGTAGTATTCCTCATTTTCATAACTCTCCAGTAATTCAGTCATGGCTTGCACTGTCTTAATCTGGCTACCCCTTCTTGCCCTGATTATATCTTCGTCGTAGTGATAGGACAACTTGTTCACCAGGCATTCCTCGGGTATTGCTGGTTCTAAATGTTTTGCCAGACACACCTTTCTTAAGAAATAGACCGTCATCGTGTTACCTAGTTGGGCCCTATATCGTCCATGGCAAATATTGTCTCGTATCAGGTTCTGCGTGGTTTCTGACCAGTACTTCGCTTTGAACAGGTTCCTGAACTGTTGGTAGTCTGCGATCTCACTTCGATTCGACATCCACCAATTGTCGGTCATTTCCCTGAACGACTCGTCCAATATCTCCCGGTTGTTATTCCACCTACTCCCTCTATGTTTGGCGAAGTATTCCTCAATCCGGGCCAGGAACTCCATCGGTTTCCTTTTGTACTGTCGGAAATTCAACCATTCCTGATTTTCATCGATTGGTATCCCAGTAAAGTTAGTGGGTCGATTTCTCATGACTTCCATTTCTTCTTGGCTCTGCCGTACTTGACCAGTTATAGTCGTCATAGCCTCTTCCATTCCGTCACACCTTTCCGCGACTTGGCTCCGTACCTTCCCGAATTCTTCCTGGGTTTCTCTTTGGTTTTCTTCCATCTTCCTTCTACTATGCTCTTCGATATTATAAATTTGGTGTTTACTACTTCCTTGAATTCCTGTACTTCCCTCTCGGTGCGGTTACATTTTCCGTCAATGTCCATGATCTGTTGTTTTATTACCATGGTTTCTTCTTCTATTTTCTTGTTTGTATATTCCTTATTATCGTTGAGTTCCTTGCTCATCTCTTCTCTTAGTAACTCCATCCTTTCATCTAATTTGTCCAGATTTTCTTGGTTAACCTCCCTCAATTCTTCTCTTAATAGTTGGTTATCCTCTCTCAATTCTTCCAACTTCTCCCCCATCTCTCTTCCATTTTCTTGTTATTTTCCCTTAATTCTTCCTTCAATTGTCGGTTGTCGCTTTCCATCTTCTTACTGTTTTCCTCCATCTTCTTATTGTTTTCCTCCATCTTCTTATTGTTTTCTTCAATTCTCTTATTAGTATTTTCTATTTTACTAATCAATTCTTCCTTGGTTGATTTGAATTCTTCCTTCAAAGACTGGTTGTCTTCCTTCCTTTCTTTACTCGATTCTTCTTTTGTGGAATACATCTTCTTACTCATTTCTTTCTTGGTGGCTTTGATTTCTTCTTTTGTGGAATCCATTTTCTTACTCATTTCTTCTTTCATTTCCATCATCACTCTGAACATCTCTTGTATTGTCGTGTTCTCTGTCTTGTATTGTTGTGTTTGTGGGGGTTTCTCGGGTTGTTCCTCTGGTGGTGCAGGTTGTTTAGGTTCCATTGGGGGTAATACAATTTCCACGTCTTCTACCGGCGTCGCCTCTTTGTTTTCCATATTGATTTCCTTTTCGGCCTCCGCCGCCTGTTTCTTCGATGTTGCATTTTCCCTTTCACCTAACTTTATAACTGCTGCCAAGCTCCAATTGGGAATTGGGCAAATTATAGTGGCCTATCAATCACCAATTAAAGCCCCTCAGTTGGCCGCCAATTTGTAACAAATTAAATAATTTATTGTTTGATAAAAAAAATTTTATTTTATTATTTATTTTATTTTATTTTTGTTTTAAATTAATTTAATATTAATTATTTTAAAATGTTTCGTGGAGTTCCGAACTTCTTATTATTTGTTTTACAAGAATTATATCCTTTTCTGTATTTTAAAATTCCTTTACCAGTTAATAGGATTGTCTCCAAGAACAATCGATTGGTGAACTTTCCTTATTTGTAGGTTATCTTCCTTCTAAGTGGTGAAATTCTGGTAGTTAAGTCTCTATTAAAATGATATATTATGCTAGTTATATTTTAGGAATAAATAGTATTCAATTTTATAGCAATTAAGGAATTTTATTAACAAATAATAATATAATCGGTTTTCTATCGATTGATTAATCGACTCTCTCAGGGTATATCAATAGTTTGTACCATTATTTATTATCGGTTCTTTAAACAGTTATTTTATAGATAGTCAGAGAAAAAGGGCAAAGTATTGAAAGTATAACATTACAATATATCAGCTTATTAATTAAAATACATTTATAACATTCAATATATATTAGTAAGTAAAGAATTTTTTGAACCATTCAGATTTACAGGCAGTGTCGCTTGGGATTGTGGGAAGTCCAAAATGGCCGCTCCGTGTTCAGATGTATGACGAATGCACCTTGCTGATTCTGCTTCCAATAAAGGCTGCTTTTCCTATGATTTCTCGTTCCTCCAGCTGCGATTATTCCTTCTGGTGTTAGTGGAGTGTTTCTGGTTAAGTGTTCGTGGTTCACTTCGATAAAATGTGTTGTGTTAAGTTATATTTCACTTTCGTCTATTAGGTCGATAATTGCACTGTTCGTTTCGTTATGTGGAATTATTGTTTTAATCGTTTAAATTGTGTATTCACTGGTTTTCTGTTCTGTTTGAAGTTAATTTAATGTTTGTAGGTGTTCGTTTCACTGAAGTTAAGGTTTAAACGTAATTTTACTAAACTCGCGTTTTTTCACAGTTGACTAGGCTTGTCGAAAGAACGCCATTTATGTCTTAGCTATTAGGTTAATGTTTTAGCAAGAGCTCGTACTAAGTGTACTTCACAATGTCTAATAATGAACTAACTCATTTCCTTCGTCTTCTACTAAAGTCTTAGCCAATTTAATATTAGCAATCAATTGTTTCAAAACTTCCTAGCTTCCGCTACATTTAAAATTTTTACATTATATTACTGAATATATTTTTGCTATTATTTAAATTTATTAAATATTAAATACATAATCTTCTTCTTCAGTTCATTCTGCTTGATTTGAAACCAAATAAGATAGTTTTACTAAGTTTTTTTATCTAAAATGCTATATTTACTTCATTTTGAAAATTGTAAGTTTTAAAATTTTACTTCCTGTCCTTCTCAAACTGTTGGCCATTTTATATGTTATATTAATGATTGTATTAAATCTCAGATTGACATAAAAGGTTTATCTTCCCTTAATTTCTTGTAATTTGATTAATTGGTTATCTTTTAAAATATTATGCATTAATATGTGACTCTCCTCTTTGAATTTTCAGTTTTTACATTTGCATTTTTAACAATAATTCTTACTATCTTTTTACAATATCTTTCTTAATTATAGTTCCAGTTATATGACTGATTTACCTTATATAAATTCCATCAGTTTAATTGTTTTTCTGTACTTATTTCATCAATATTAATGCTGTTTAGATTTACCATTTAGCCTAGATTTTTAACAGTTTTCACATACAGAGTTTTTAAATAATATATCTTGTTTATACCCTTTCTGACTTTCTATTCTAATATAATATTGATTAACATTTCCTTATTTTAACAAAAGAACATTTAGTATATAATTTATACTATTGATTCATAACACATAATTGAAATTAACAATGGTATTTAATCTCAGACATCTTAATCTGGATTAACTATTCTTAAAACGTAATAAACATTTTCATAACCAAAGAATGGTATTTAACTCTGACATTTCAGTAATAAGTTATCTGAACTCATTCTAAACAAAACATGTGTCCTTCCATCGTTTACATTATTTCTTATACTAGTTTCATTTTCAGTCTTAGCTGTTTTTGTTTGATTTTTGGGGTAATGATTTTTGGTCACTTCACTTTTTATATGGACTGCTCTTGTTTTATTTACTGTCATTCTAATGAATGTTGTATATAAAGAGTGGCAGTTATTATTTAGAAACACTTGTATTATTTGTCATTATAATACTATATTTAATATTATTCATTGACACAATATAAACACTTTAAAGTTGTATAATTTCACAATTTACTCAGTTTTTGAATTCCAATATTGACACACTACGTTTATTTAATATAACATAAAAACTTGCACTGATCCCCTTTTTATTCTTTAATTTTATTTCTAATTAGTTTTATAGTCTTTTTAAAATCAAGAAATCTACTTATAGAGGATAATGAAGGTTTGTTTTTTGCATTATATAATTAATTCACATTGGTTCACTTTCAATTCTACTTTATACACTTTTGGCTTATTTTTATTTTACATAGTTTTCTAAATTTGGGATTTTGCTATACTTTCATTTGTTATTTTTATTACTTTATTTTGGGGTTTTGTTTTGGGTTTCTTATAAGAGCACTCCTTCTTCTTGTGGGTGTTGTCTTTTTCTGGTTTCTTCTTTAATTTCTCCTATTCTCCTTGTTCCTTATAAAAGTATTTCCTTTTCTTATTGTGGATGTTGTCATGTTTGGGTTTCTTCCTTACTTACTCCTATCCTACCTGGGTATTACCTTTTTTTTTAATTTTTAGTTTTGAAGTTTATTTTGATTACTCATCACTCATAGTAATATTGGTTTTAATGAAACTTTTACTTCAATCTATGATTGTGCTTTATGGTGGTTCTTAATTAATTTTTAATGTCGCTTTCTTGGATTTAAAATGTTTTTATTTTATTTTATGATCTTCCTCTTCATTCAGAACTATGGGCATTATCTGTCATGCTACAGATTGCTCTCCTCCAGAAGTGATTATTTCAGACTTGATTATGGATGAAATAATTGCTTATGATAATTTTTTATTTATTATTCTTCGTCTTCCTTCCCATTTCTATATCGGCTTCTTCATACTTGAGCTTAATAAACTTTATAGTCTCTTATTTTACTTTGATTCTTCTTGGATAGTTAGTGTTTTCTGAGATTTATTATTATTATTTTTTTCCTTTTCTTAACTTTGTGTTTTATCCATGGGATATTAATTCTCGGTAATTGTTTACGATACTACGTAAGTTCAAATTGCGGCGAAATATTTGTATTCCTATTCTTCTATACTATATAAACACGAAAAAAAAATAATTTCAAACGGCGGTCGAACCTATTTACGAAGAAAAAAAATTAAATAATTACTCACATAAGAACGCTTGCAACAGCCGGTGAACGCCATTTTCAGACTACGTAATGTCTTGATGTAATGTTTACACCGGTACAACGGCGCGTGACGTCACCGCTTGCACATCAGCTGTCACTCCAAATTGGACTTTGGGATGTATATAATTCTTGCAAAAATGAAGGCGAACCATTTTCCAAACATTTACAAGCGAGTTGGATGAAAAGCGAGTTGAGCCGATACCTGCCGGTTAGGTTCGGAGAGGCGGCCCGAAGGGCCGCGGGATACAGTTTATTCTTCCAGATAATTCTTGCAAAAATTAAGGCGAACCATTTTCCAAACATTTACAAGCGAGTTGGATGAAAAGCGAGTTGAGCCGATACCTGCCGGTTAGGTTCGGAGAGGCGGCCCGAAGGGCCGCGGGATATAGTTTATTGTTCCAGATAATTCTTGCAAAAATTAAGGCGAACCATTTTCCAAACATCCACAAGCGAGTTGGATGAAAAGCGAGTTGAGCTGATACCTGCCGGTTAGGTTCGGAGAGGCGGCCCAAAGGGCCGCGGGATATAGTTCGTTGTTCCAGATAATTCTTGCAAAAATTAAAGCGAACCATTTTCCAAACATTTACAAGCGAGTTGGATCAAAAGCGAGTTGAGCCGATACCTGCCGGTTAGGTTCGGATGGGCGGCCCGAAGGGACGCGGGATATAGTTCGTTGTTCCAGATAATTCTTGCAAAAATTAAAGCGAACCATTTTCCAAACATTTACAAGCGAGTTGAGCCGATACCTGCCGGTTAGGTTCGGAAGGGCGGCCCAAAGGGCCGCGGGATATAGTTCATTGCCCCGGTACCTGCCGGTTAGGTTTGGAGGGGCGGACCGAAGATGATTCTTGCAAAAATTGGGCTGTATTGCTGAAATCCGGACAAATTTTCCCAAACGCCAAAACTTACCAAAGGCTGATGTAATGCTGGCTTATGGTTGGTGCTTAGACAACAATCAACGGCTGGGTTTAAAATTTTGTAATCTCTTATTTCTAATTGGTATTTCTAATTATTAATATTGTATACTGTTGCCGCGTTAGGTAGTCTGGTGCGTGGATGTTTTTGTGATTTTTAGTGCTTTAGTTTGTGATTGTGTTTTATTTGTGTTATTAATTATGGTTTAATTATTTCTGTTTAGGGTTATTTACTATACCTGTAACATTGTCAATTTGGCGTGATACCTAACATTTTTATCCACACAATGGCCTGCTCAGCTATTCCTTGCGAGAAGAAGCCAGACGAATGCATTCGGATGAGTGAATCCGAGGTTATTGACTTTTTAATAGCCCACGAAGTTATTAAAGGGTCAATAAATTGTCCTTCGTGTGGCTCCTTGCTTGAATTGAATAGACAGACATTATTATTTCGGTGTCAGAATTTGCGAGAAGTGGTAGCTAAAAAAAAAAGGTGTAACATCGCGTATTCCGCACGAAAAGGGAGTTTCCTTTCGAATACCCGCCATCCTGTCTCAACCTACTTCAACCTGGTCTGCCATTTCCTACATACCAAACTGCCTCGCCAACGCTTTCTCATGTGGAACTGTGGTGTGGCCTCCCGCTTCATCGTCGACTGGTACAGTTTTTGTCGGGAGGTATTTGTTTTCGACGCCCAGCGCTCCTCAGCCAAACTGGGGGGCCCTGGAAAGACTGTAGAAGTCGACGAGGCCAAATTTGGACGCTGGAAGTATAATCGGGGCAGGCTCATTAAAGGGCAGTGGGTGTTCGGGGGGGTGGAACGCGGTTCTGGAAAGTGTTTTATGGTACCGGTGGAGCGCCGGGATTCCACTACTCTGCTCGAGATCATTGAGGAGTGGATTCTTCCAGGCACAACTATCATGAGCGATTGCTGGAAATCATATGATTGCCTGGAAGAAGCGGGGTTCATTCACCAACGTGTGAATCACCAGCTAAACTTCGTGGACCCCGCAACCGGTGCTCATACTAACACTGTGGAGAGGGCATGGAGAGAAGTCCGCCATGGTATCCCATGATTCGGGCGGAGAGAAGATCATTTCGTTGGATACCTGGCGGAATTCATGTTCAAGCGCCGGTACCCGCTATACGACGGCCATCGCGTGCACGCCTTTTTCAGAGCCGCAGCGGAGTTGTATCCCCCGGCACACTAAGGTTTTCATCTTTTCATAATTATATGCATGGATTCCATGTCGCCGTGTGTGTGTGTGAAATATTCAAATTGCTGTGAAATATTTCTTTTCCTATTCTTCTATACTATATAAACACGAGAAAAATAATTTTAAACGGCGGTCGAACCTATTTACGGAGAAAAAAATTAAATAATTTATCCCGTAAGACGGCAAAAAACGACGCGTTATTTGCCGCGTGAACTTAGGAAGTACAGCGCCGAGTACTCCGCGCAATGACGTCATAAATCGTCATTCGCTGTGTATCCGTGCGCCGTTGCTGAGTTAACATGGCGGTCATTCATTTTACATGCGTGCTTATGGGAGTAATTATTTAATTTTTTTTCTCCGTGAATAGGTTCGGCCGCCGTTTAAAATTATTTTTCTCGTGTTTATATAGTATAGAAGAATAGGAAAAAAATATTTCACCGCAATTTGGGGTTACGTAGTATCGTAAATAATTACCTAATTCCCTAACATGTGAGCTGGGGCAGTCCAGAGAGACACTTTTGGCTACATATACTCTGCTGGCCATACTACACTTCTCTTTGAGTTCAGAGGCAATTCATCTCTGCTCAAAAACATAATGCTGCTGGAATTTGGAATTATCTACAGACAGTCATCAAATAAAAATTACATATAGAATAGTCTAATTTTCGACTAATAAAAATATCTTTGGATACTTCACTTCATTGTTTCTCAGATTATCTCACATGTTCTATCTCATTTATTCTTCTTAGTATTTATTATTCTCATTATATATTCTTCTAACTTTTTAGCTCGGTTGATATATTCATTTTTATCATGGTTTGAAACTTTGTTAATATGTTTGTTACTAGTTATGGTGTAACTTTTTCCTTTTTCATCTGAATTCTCATTATCTCTTCTTCTGGTTATTGATATTGATAGCATATTTTTATATTTTATATATATTTTTTTCTTTAGTTCTTATTAATTATTTGAATGGTATTATTTTATGTCAGTTCGTTTTTTCAATCGGTTTCTTTATAATTGACATCCAAGTTGTTATTATGATCATATTATATAAACATATTTTTCTTTCTTTTCTCTTTCTCAGAAAGTTATTAATCCGCTTTTGTATTCATTAAAATTAATTTATTAATATTATATTTTTTCATGTGGTCTTTATTTCTCTTTGCCTTTCATAAGTTTTATTATTTTCTTGTCAAAACTATTTTCTTCATATGTTTGGTATGAGTTGTTCTTCTTTGTTTTTTCAGAACTGAGTAATATCATAATCATCCTTCTTGATTATCTGTTTCCATAATCGTTCCATAAATAGTTAGTCATCGGTTGTTCTTATTATATTATTATTTTTTTTCTCTTTTATATTTTGATAATTTTATTATAATACGAATTCTTCTCTTTTAATAATTCCAAATTATTTTCTTTTAATTTATTTTTGTAAGTTGGTCTTACTATTTTTTAAATTTTGGCGATTATTACAAAATTAAAATTCTATTCTTCTTCTTTTAACTTCACATTATTTTCTTCTAAAATCGCTGGTAAGTTGTTCTTACTATTTTTTAAATTTTGATAATTGTATTATAGTCACAAATTCAAATTCTTCTTTTTATTTCCAAATTGTTTTCTTTTAAAATCGCTGGCAAGTTGTTCTTACTATTTTTTAAATTTTGACCATTTTTCAAAATTCAAATTCTTCTTAATTAATTCCAATTCATTTTCAATTTGCTGGTAAGTTGATCTTACTAATATTTTTTGGAATTTTGGCGGTAATATTATAGTCACAAATTCTTTTTATTAATTAATTCCAACTTGTTTTATTCTAAATCATTTGCGTAAGTTGACCTTACTATTTTTTTTTTTAAATTTTGATAGCTATTACAAAATTCAAATTCTTCTTTTTATTTAATCATATTATTCTCTTCAAATCATTTATAAGTTGATCTTATTTTTTTTTTAATTTTGACAATTATACAAAATTCAAATTCTTCTTTTTCATTCCAAATTGTTTCCTTTTAAATTACTTGTAAGTTGATCTTACTTATATTTTTGGATTTTGATAATTTTTTATTATAGTCTCAAATTCTTTTCTTTTTAATTAATTCCAATTCATTTTCAATTCGATGGTAAGTTGATCTTACTAATATTTTAGAATTTTGGCGGTAATATTATAATCACAAATTCAAATTCTTCTTTTTATTTCCAAATTGTTTCCTTCTAAATTTTTTGTAAGTTGGTCTTACTATTTTATTTTAGAATTTTGACAATTATTACAAAATTCAAATTTTCTCTTTTTAATTAGTCACATTATTTTCTTCAAATAATTTGCATAAGTTGACCTTACTATTTTTGAAATTTTGATGATTTTACAAAATTCAAATTCTTCTTCTTAATTATTCTCTTCAAATTTATTTGTGTAAGTTGATCTTACTTATATTTTTAAATTTTGATAGTTATTACAAAATTCAATCTTCGTAATATATTTTTATGGAGGCTTGGTTGTACACTCCTTTAATTCTTCCGGAAACTATTTCTTTCAGTTCATATGTGTTGTTATTATTTTTGGCAACGAGATATGGTCCAGTATAGAGTAATAATAGTTTCTTCGTTATCCCTTCTAGGGTGCTGGGTAGTTCTCGGTTTTTTAATAGTACTTTTTCTCCCTCTTTATACGTTATTACTCGTCCAATCGCCTTTTGATATTTGATTTGCCGTTTCTCTTGGTCTTTGGCCACCTTGTTATAAAATTTCACCTTGTCAAACTTACGACCATCATTCATCGGGAACTCTATTATCTCTTCGATCTCTCGGGGGGTTGGTTTCTCGTACATGGAGGAATAAGGGGTAATTCCTATAGCTGGATGGTGAGCAAAATTTAGGAATTTCTCCGTGGCTGCTAAGTACTCTTGCCACTTTTTCTGTTGGTGGTGACAGTACATTCTCAATATTCTCCCCACTTCTCTCAATACCCTCTCTGCCGGATTACTACTTGGGTGGTAGACTGAGGTCTTGTATGTTTTAATCCCAAGTGATAATAATGTGTCCCGCCATCTTTTCCCTTTAAACTGTGTACCATGGTCAGTGATGATTGACGTTGGTTTTCCTATTTCTGGCACATATAATTCCGTTATGACTCCAAGAACTTTTATTGTGGTTGCCCGATTAACCGGGTATAGCTTTACGTACTTTGTAAAATGGTCCATAATTATGATGAGGTATTTGTATCTGTGTCGACCGCCACTACGGGGAAATGGTCCGCAGATGTCTAGGAACACCTTCTCCAGTTTTGCCTTAGATGTTATGGGTATCATTATACCTTCCTTCTTCTCGTTATTAACCTTAACACACTGGCAAATATTACAGGATCTTAGGTAATTTCTCACCTTTTGGTTTATGTTTTTGATTTGACAATTCTCCTCTAAGGCCTGTATCACTTTCAGCGCTCCCATATGGCCATACCTGATATGGTAATCGATTATGATTTCTTTTTCAATGTGGTTCGGAATAATCTCTTTCCATGTTTCTTTGTTTAAGGATGTTTTAACAAATAATATACCTTTGTTAATATGGTAATATTTAGAAACTGTGTCATCGTCTGCCTCCAATCGAGTAATAATATTGTTTAGCTTAGGGTCAGATTGTTGGTGGATGCGGATGTTTACCAATAAAGCCTCTAAATCAGATCTTGTTTTAATAAGGTTGTATATCTTGACTAAGCTCTCCTTCTCTCCCTCAAAAGTCTGGTCTTCCAAATTAATGCGTGACAACACATCTGCTACAACATTCTTTTTCCCCGGGATGTACTGTACTCCCATTGTAGGTTGTACTCTTGCAGGGCGAGTACCCATCTAGCCAGTTGGCCGTGACTCAACTTGCACCTACGTAGAAATGAGATAGATTTATGATCAGTGCGGATGGTAACTGGATACCCTAAAATATATGTCCGGCATTTGCTACATGCGAATATTACACTGAGTAATTCTTTCTCGGTCACATTGTAGTTCTTCTCGCATTGATTCAGGGTTCGACTAGCGAAGCTAATCACCAGATGGTGACCCTCCTCATCTTCCTGATATAAAGTCGTTCCTAATCTGATGTTGCTTGCATCACAATTCAAGAAGAAAGGTCTTTTAAAATTCGGGTGACGAAGTATAACGATCTCTAAGAACTTGTCTTTGATTAGTTGGAAAGTAACATCCTGTTCTTGACCCCAGATCCATTTGTTCTTCGAAGACAATTGCGGTTGAAACTTGGCTGTCAGCTCGGAATATTGATGCTGAAACTTTCTGTAATAGTTACAGAGTCCGAGAAAAGATTGTAACTGTTTCCTGTTCTTCGGTTTAGGGAACTTCTGAATCGCCTCTACTTTATCTGATGATGGGGATATACCTTGATCATCTAGGTTAAAACCTAAGAACTGTACTTCTCGAGCAATGAATTTGGATTTCTCCAATTTAAGAGTTATGTTATTTTTGCTAACTTCTCGAGTACATGTTCTACTCTGTAACAGTGTTCCTCCCAGGTTTCTGAGGTAATCAGCAGATCGTCTACATACACTGTGGTAAATTGGAGTGCTTCCTGCCCAAGTATCTGGTCCATACAGGCCACAAAGATGGCTACCGAATTCACAAGTCCGAAGGGCAATCTCTTGAACTGGTAATTGCGCCCTTCGAATATGAACGCCACATACTGACAACTCTGTGGGTGCAACTCCACTTGCCAGTAACCACACACAGTATCCCATGTACTAATAAACTTGGTACCGTGGAATCGTTTCAAGACCTCCTCTATCTCACCGGGTGATGTTCTGTCATTAATGATTGTTTTATTTAATTCACGCGCATTCAAACAAAGCCGGACTTGTCCGTTTTTCTTGGGAACAGCTATGATTGGACTAGTGAACGGAGATTGACTAATCTCAATTATGTCACTGCTGATCATCTTATTAATTTCCGCTCTCACGGCCTCCTTCAGTGAATGCGCGATGGGATATGACCTCCAGTTAAATTCCACGTTTCCCTTAAATTCAAGTTTACACTGATAATTCTTTACCTTACCGGGTTCATCGGAAAATACTGATCTATATTTTTCGTATACACTTATCAGACGATTTGCTTGGTGTATGGGTATTTTTTCGTTGGTGGTTCCGCACTGGAAGTCCCGTATTTCCTGTATCTTAACTGACCATAAATCCTCTTCCACGTTATTATATATTATCTGTTTATTCAGGGAGCTGTTCTCTACATAGTTTATTTTCTGAAGTTGTTGGTGTATACTGCTGGGAAGTATATTCTTGCCTCATACTAAATCTGCTGTCCACGTTATTCCGTCTGAAAACAGTGATACCTTTTCTTTGTTCAGATCTACAATGGCGGAGTTCCTCCTTAATACATCGCAACCTACCAATATATTAAATGGCAGTCCAGTGGCGATTAAAAATACCATATTTAAAGCTATACTACGGCTAACGACATTTACAGAAACTTGTTTTCTAATAGTTTTGTTCTTGCGGCCAGTTGCACCTACTAAGACAATATTATTTACTGGCAACATTGGCAATGTTTTACCACATTCTTTCTGGATTCTTTCCAGTTCAATTATGTTAATTATTGATATATTAGCACCGGTATCAATCATGATTTTTGCGGGGATTCCTTCTACTTCCGCTTTTATATATAATATTTCATTATTCTGACTATTGAGGCTAGTTTCGTTCTCCTCCAATAGTTCAGTTCTTATGTTTTTCAGATAATTGTTGCTAATGATGGTAATGTTCTTCGATCCAGTTGCCTTGCAACTCTTGTTTATACCCAGGAGATAGGAGCAGTGAAGGGTCGTGATAATTTATCACTGCCTCCTCCCGTTTAAATTATTGTGTTCGTCGTTGTTATTCGGACTGACCGAGGTGTCGTTCTGGAAACCTTGCGTCGGTTCCTGCCGCTCTGTATTCTGTTCAAACGTTTGTTCTCGGTTTGGTTGTCGGCCAGGATCATCTAGACTGGTACTCCGTCTATGTTGTTCATACCTCGGACCATCACGTTCTTCGCCGACAATCTCCATCGTGGAAACTGTTCCTTCGCTGGCGGTTATACCTTCTTCGCCCATGATCTTCAGCTCTTATAAAATTTACTCGTGGTCGGGAAACTCTGTTGTTATTGTTATAGTTGTTTGCATTGTAATTTCTATTATTTTGGTAATACCGTTCAGTATTACCGGGGTGGGGGTTTCTCTGACTATAGGAATTGTTAGGGTGCTGATAAAAATTATTACGGTTATTTGGGTAGTGGTTGTTGTTCCTATTATTATTTGTATTATTGCTAAAGTTATTATTATTGTTATTCGGCGGGTTATTATTGCCGTTGTAATTATTCTGATGGTTACGGTTTCCTTGGTAGTTGTTACCATTCTGGTTGTTATTGTTACTGGGGTACTGGTTACTTCTCATTTCTGGTCTATCGTTCCTCCTTCTACTCTGACGGTAGTATTCCTCATTTTCATAACTCTCCAGTAATTCAGTCATGGCTTGCACTGTCTTAATCTGGCTACCCCTTCTTGCCCTGATTATATCTTCGTCGTAGTGATAGGACAACTTGTTCACCAGGCATTCCTCGGGTATTGCTGGTTCTAAATGTTTTGCCAGACACACCTTTCTTAAGAAATAGACCGTCATCGTGTTACCTAGTTGGGCCCTATATCGTCCATGGCAAATATTGTCTCGTATCAGGTTCTGCGTGGTTTCTGACCAGTACTTCGCTTTGAACAGGTTCCTGAACTGTTGGTAGTCTGCGATCTCACTTCGATTCGACATCCACCAATTGTCGGTCATTTCCCTGAACGACTCGTCCAATATCTCCCGGTTGTTATTCCACCTACTCCCTCTATGTTTGGCGAAGTATTCCTCAATCCGGGCCAGGAACTCCATCGGTTTCCTTTTGTACTGTCGGAAATTCAACCATTCCTGATTTTCATCGATTGGTATCCCAGTAAAGTTAGTGGGTCGATTTCTCATGACTTCCATTTCTTCTTGGCTCTGCCGTACTTGACCAGTTATAGTCGTCATAGCCTCTTCCATTCCGTCACACCTTTCCGCGACTTGGCTCCGTACCTTCCCGAATTCTTCCTGGGTTTCTCTTTGGTTTTCTTCCATCTTCCTTCTACTATGCTCTTCGATATTATAAATTTGGTGTTTACTACTTCCTTGAATTCCTGTACTTCCCTCTCGGTGCGGTTACATTTTCCGTCAATGTCCATGATCTGTTGTTTTATTACCATGGTTTCTTCTTCTATTTTCTTGTTTGTATATTCCTTATTATCGTTGAGTTCCTTGCTCATCTCTTCTCTTAGTAACTCCATCCTTTCATCTAATTTGTCCAGATTTTCTTGGTTAACCTCCCTCAATTCTTCTCTTAATAGTTGGTTATCCTCTCTCAATTCTTCCAACTTCTCCCCCATCTCTCTTCCATTTTCTTGTTATTTTCCCTTAATTCTTCCTTCAATTGTCGGTTGTCGCTTTCCATCTTCTTACTGTTTTCCTCCATCTTCTTATTGTTTTCCTCCATCTTCTTATTGTTTTCTTCAATTCTCTTATTAGTATTTTCTATTTTACTAATCAATTCTTCCTTGGTTGATTTGAATTCTTCCTTCAAAGACTGGTTGTCTTCCTTCCTTTCTTTACTCGATTCTTCTTTTGTGGAATACATCTTCTTACTCATTTCTTTCTTGGTGGCTTTGATTTCTTCTTTTGTGGAATCCATTTTCTTACTCATTTCTTCTTTCATTTCCATCATCACTCTGAACATCTCTTGTATTGTCGTGTTCTCTGTCTTGTATTGTTGTGTTTGTGGGGGTTTCTCGGGTTGTTCCTCTGGTGGTGCAGGTTGTTTAGGTTCCATTGGGGGTAATACAATTTCCACGTCTTCTACCGGCGTCGCCTCTTTGTTTTCCATATTGATTTCCTTTTCGGCCTCCGCCGCCTGTTTCTTCGATGTTGCATTTTCCCTTTCACCTAACTTTATAACTGCTGCCAAGCTCCAATTGGGAATTGGGCAAATTATAGTGGCCTATCAATCACCAATTAAAGCCCCTCAGTTGGCCGCCAATTTGTAACAAATTAAATAATTTATTGTTTGATAAAAAAAATTTTATTTTATTATTTATTTTATTTTATTTTTGTTTTAAATTAATTTAATATTAATTATTTTAAAATGTTTCGTGGAGTTCCGAACTTCTTATTATTTGTTTTACAAGAATTATATCCTTTTCTGTATTTTAAAATTCCTTTACCAGTTAATAGGATTGTCTCCAAGAACAATCGATTGGTGAACTTTCCTTATTTGTAGGTTATATTCCTTCTAAGTGGTGAAATTCTGGTAGTTAAGTCTCTATTAAAATGATATATTATGCTAGTTATATTTTAGGAATAAATAGTATTCAATTTTATAGCAATTAAGGAATTTTATTAACAAATAATAATATAATCGGTTTTCTATCGATTGATTAATCGACTCTCTCAGGGTATATCAATAGTTTGTACCATTATTTATTATCGGTTCTTTAAACAGTTATTTTATAGATAGTCAGAGAAAAAGGGCAAAGTATTGAAAGTATAACATTACAATATATCAGCTTATTAATTAAAATACATTTATAACATTCAATATATATTAGTAAGTAAAGAATTTTTTGAACCATTCAGATTTACAGGCAGTGTCGCTTGGGATTGTGGGAAGTCCAAAATGGCCGCTCCGTGTTCAGATGTATGACGAATGCACCTTGCTGATTCTGCTTCCAATAAAGGCTGCTTTTCCTATGATTTCTCGTTCCTCCAGCTGCGATTATTCCTTCTGGTGTTAGTGGAGTGTTTCTGGTTAAGTGTTCGTGGTTCACTTCGATAAAATGTGTTGTGTTAAGTTATATTTCACTTTCGTCTATTAGGTCGATAATTGCACTGTTCGTTTCGTTATGTGGAATTATTGTTTTAATCGTTTAAATTGTGTATTCACTGGTTTTCTGTTCTGTTTGAAGTTAATTTAATGTTTGTAGGTGTTCGTTTCACTGAAGTTAAGGTTTAAACGTAATTTTACTAAACTCGCGTTTTTTCACAGTTGACTAGGCTTGTCGAAAGAACGCCATTTATGTCTTAGCTATTAGGTTAATGTTTTAGCAAGAGCTCGTACTAAGTGTACTTCACAATGTCTAATAATGAACTAACTCATTTCCTTCGTCTTCTACTAAAGTCTTAGCCAATTTAATATTAGCAATCAATTGTTTCAAAACTTCCTAGCTTCCGCTACATTTAAAATTTTTACATTATATTACTGAATATATTTTTGCTATTATTTAAATTTATTAAATATTAAATACATAATCTTCTTCTTCAGTTCATTCTGCTTGATTTGAAACCAAATAAGATAGTTTTACTAAGTTTTTTTATCTAAAATGCTATATTTACTTCATTTTGAAAATTGTAAGTTTTAAAATTTTACTTCCTGTCCTTCTCAAACTGTTGGCCATTTTATATGTTATATTAATGATTGTATTAAATCTCAGATTGACATAAAAGGTTTATCTTCCCTTAATTTCTTGTAATTTGATTAATTGGTTATCTTTTAAAATATTATGCATTAATATGTGACTCTCCTCTTTGAATTTTCAGTTTTTACATTTGCATTTTTAACAATAATTCTTACTATCTTTTTACAATATCTTTCTTAATTATAGTTCCAGTTATATGACTGATTTACCTTATATAAATTCCATCAGTTTAATTGTTTTTCTGTACTTATTTCATCAATATTAATGCTGTTTAGATTTACCATTTAGCCTAGATTTTTAACAGTTTTCACATACAGAGTTTTTAAATAATATATCTTGTTTATACCCTTTCTGACTTTCTATTCTAATATAATATTGATTAACATTTCCTTATTTTAACAAAAGAACATTTAGTATATAATTTATACTATTGATTCATAACACATAATTGAAATTAACAATGGTATTTAATCTCAGACATCTTAATCTGGATTAACTATTCTTAAAACGTAATAAACATTTTCATAACCAAAGAATGGTATTTAACTCTGACATTTCAGTAATAAGTTATCTGAACTTATTCTAAACAAAACATATGTGTCCTTCCATCGTTTACACTATTTCTTATACTAGTTTCATTTTCAGTCTTAGCTGTTTTTGTCTGATTTTTGGGGTAATGATTTTTGGTCACTTCACTTTTTATATGGACTGCTCTTGTTTTATTTACTGTCATTCTAATGAATGTTGTATATAAAGAGTGGCAGTTATTATTTAGAAACACTTGTATTATTTGTCATTATAATACTATATTTAATATTATTCATTGACACAATATAAACACTTTAAAGTTGTATAATTTCACAATTTACTCAGTTTATGAATTCCAGTATTAACACACTACGTTTATTTAATATAACATAAAAACTTGCACTGATCCCCTTTTTATTCTTTAATTTTATTTCTAATTAGTTTTATAGTCTTTTTAAAATCAAGAAATCTTCTCATAGAGGATAATGAAGGTTTGTTTTTTCCATTATATAATTAATTCACATTGGTTCACTTTCAATTCTACTTTATACACTTTTGGTTTATTTTTATTTTACACAGTTTTCTAAATTTGGGATTTTGCTATACTTTCATTTATTATTTTTATTACTTTATTTTGGGGTTTTGTTTTGGGTTTCTTATAAGAGCACTCCTTCTTCTTGTGGGTGTTGTCTTTTTCTGGTTTCTTCTTTAATTTCTCCTATTCTCCTTGTTCCTTATAAAAGTATTTCCTTTTCTTATTGTGGATGTTGTCATGTTTGGGTTTCTTCCTTACTTACTCCTATCCTACCTGGGTATTACCTTTTTTTTTATTTTTAGTTTTGAAGTTTATTTTGATTACTCATCACTCATTGCAATATTGGTTTTAATGAAACTTTTACTTCAATCTATGATTGTGCTTTACGGTGGTTCTTAATTAATTTTTAATGTTGCTTTCTTGGATTTAAAATGTTTTTATTTTATTTTATGATCTTCCTCTTCATTCAGAACTATGGGCATTATCTGTCATGCTATAAGACACACGCCAGAGTTTGTGGATACTTACCAAAAGTAAAACATTTATGTATCACTTATGTTTAGTACCCACTGTCCTGTTCCTCACAAAGAACACACCTCTGATCTAGTTAGAAATCATATTTAAATTCATTTAGAGTAAAGGAATGATATATTGCAAAAGGCAAAAATTGAAATATGAATCCATTAATGAGAAATTTTGTAATGTGTAAAGAAGTCATGATTTAACTACTTATAATTAAGTTATCATAACGAGATGAATCCTCATAGAAGTAATGAACGAATTAATAATGTAATCATGTCTCATATATTATTGCAAAATAATGTTATATTTAATTTCAGAAATTGATGACCATTGCAGAAGGTCTGAATAAATTATTGTTCGTAATGCAGAATTTGGTGTACGAGTCGAATCATTTATAATCACCCTAGTTAATACCAATTATCTTCCGTAATTACACTATATACAAATGACACCCAAAGTGTGGAATAAATTAGTGATAACGTAGTAACACTCATAGTAAAGTCAAAGTTATCTGATTAATTAATGGTACTCATCACACTTATTACACGTACACATTTAACTCAATGTGATATAGGCATTAACAGGCATATCTACATATGACGCCCATAGAGTGGGACTAATTAATCAATCTATTCACAATAAAACAAATTAAAAACTTATTTGCATGAGATTGCATCATTATCAAATTTGCATTGATATATATTAAATATCCATAGTTATCTATGGCTTCCCAACGAAGAGCTCGAGCAGCATAAAAGGTAATTACAATTTATTACATTTATTATTTATTAACATATGCACCCAGATAAACATTTGTATGGCTCTACCAGAAAACTTACAGGAACTAATTCCAACTAACAAATACTTTTTGATACTTGGGGACTTAAATAGCAAACACCCAGCATGGAATGATGGCTCTGCGAATCATGGGAAGAATCATGTATGAATGGATATGCGAAAACAATATGATACTACAGAATAGTAAGCAAAAGACATATTTCTCAGCCAGTTCAGGGGAAGGTAGCACCATTGATTTGACTTTAGTGTCCACTAGCTTATTACACTACATATCAGACTGGTTCATTGGAGAAGACCTTGGAAGCGACCATCTGCTGATATTCACCAAAATCTCTCATAGGATTGATACATCTGGGAATAGTGTGCCACAGACGAAATGGAAGCTGAAATCAGCAGACTGGCCCATTTTTCGAAGCGAACTTGACAACTCACTTATTGCTGCAAAACGTGAATCTTCACCAGATCCGAACCTGTCAGAAAAAAATTCACATTCTGCTCTAGACGTTGGGATACTAACAAATGTGATCATCGAGGCAGCACTAAAGTCCATCCCAAAAATTAAACAAAAACAGGGAAGACCAACGAATGTTTGGTGTAACTCTGAAACAGCTGGAGCAAGGAAAAAAAGACAAAAGGCAATATAAAATAGGTTAATAACCTTCTGTCGCGTTTCTCTGAATCCTAATTACGGGATTACTCGAGTTTCGACACCAATGGTGTCATCATCAGATCCAATATGATTAAGGTTAAAACTTCATTTATCGATGTATATTCATCTCGTTAAATAATAAAAAAACAACACATACATTGCACAAAAATAATAAATAATTAACACATATTAAAACGAAATAACAACGAATGAAAAATAACATGCGGCCGTCTCGAACCTGTACAGGAACGTTTCCACGGTAAAACTAATCAATACTGGCTTGACCTTCGTTCAATTTTATCGATCTGATATAGCCGAGTTCTCGTTCTATATGATCGATTCTATTAAACAAAATATTATTTGTATGTACTGATTTTTTATTTAGGACACGATTGTAATCCTTCTTTATAGCTTTATATATCTCGAACCGTTCGAGTGTCTAGCCTTAGTGATTTCTTACATTTATGTAAGATATCTAAATTATCACCAATACTCTTTATGTTATGGTCATGTAAGCTTAAATGTTCAGCAAATGTAGATCTTCCTACATTTGACTTGGAGCTTGGGATATGTTCTTTATAACGTAATTTGAACGAATTAAGTCTATATACACCAGTACCGTCAAATATATCGGAAGGTTTATTTTTGTTTGTAAACGTAAGTTTTTTCTCAAGTTTATTATTCGCCTTTGAAGCCAAAATAATATTTTGCTTTTTTAAAGTATGATGTAAAATTTCACCATATTCTATTGCAATATATTTTTTTACTTTTTCTTTGGACACATCAATATTTTATTTTGTTTTTTATTAATTATTCTATCTACTATGTGACTTTTATATCCATTGGCTGTCGCTATGTGTTTAATAATGTCTAGTTCATTTTTATAATCTTCCGTAGATAGGGGCAATGCCAGCAATCTATGAATCATACAATTAAAAAATGCCATTTTATGTGAAATAGGGTGATAAGACGAGGTGTGAATAGCATGATCTGTAATTGTTGGTTTTCTGTAAATATTAAAGTTAATTTTATTATCTATTTTTGTTAAAGTTAAATCTCAACCGTTTCTGGAGGCAAATAAAATGTTTAAAAAAACAAAAGGCAAGACAGGCCTTGGCAAAACAAAATAATATTGAAAATAGAATCAAGTACAACAGAGCAAATGCACTTGCAAAACGTGAAAATCTTAGTGCAAAAAGAGAAAGTTGGAAAAGATTTGTAGGTACAATAAATCCCAATACCCCAGCTTCAACTGTTTGGAAGAATTTCAAAGCGATCTCTGGTCAAACCTACCACACAATCAACTGTGTTGAGGATGATGCAGGTAATATTCTTCAGGATGAAAAAAGCATCTCGGAACATTTCAATAGAACATACGCCAAAAATCAGGAGTAAAGACCTCGTATCCCAAAACTTTCAAAAGAAGAACAGTTCTACTCATGTAATAAGTTCCACATATTTCTACATGCAGATGAGAGTGATGCCGCTGTTACTAGTGGGGAACTTCATCTAGCTGTTTCAGAGTTAAAGAACACTGCTGCTGGCCCAGATGATATTCACAATGGAATGTTGCACCACCTAACAGAGGAATTCATTCAAGACATCTTAAATTTATTCAATCACATTTGGACCTCTGGAAATGTTCTGGGAGAGTGGAAAACTTGCTATCATTATTCCACTATTGAAACCAGGAAAACAGAAACTTAGTACAAATTCATATCGTCCAATTGCCCTCACATCATGCTTAGGAAAATTATTAGAAAGAATTATAAACAATAGACTTAGGTGGAGATTAGAAAAAAACAACTTGTTGGATCAGAACCAATTTGGTTTTAGACCTGGCCGAAGTACTGTGGATGCAATCCTCAGGTTAACAGAGGATATCTATGCGGGTTTTCACAACAAGAAGGTTACAGTTGCTGTGATGGTGGACTTCGAGGCAACCTTTGACAAGATACCTCCAGCTTCTTTAATACTACAAGCAATGAAAATAGGAATTAAAGGAAGAATGCCTAGATTCATAGATTCTTTTCTTCAGAACAGAACAATAAAAACAAAGATAAATAATACAACATCTGAGGAGATCAAAATCAATAATGGAGTTCCACAGGGTTCAGTCCTGAGCCCTACATTTTTTAACATAATGATGCACGATATAGGAAAATTATTGCCAGTTGAAGTGAAATATAGCATGTATGCTGATGATCTGACTGTCTGGACAGTTGAAGTGTATCCAAAATTGGCTACTCAATTAATACAAAAAGCAATCACATCAATATCAATCTGGGCTCAAAAATGGAGTATGAAGATCTCTTCTGAAAAAACCGAATGTACCTTATTCACTACAAAGTACTTTCTTAAAGAATATAAACCTGAAATTCTCTTGTTTGGTAAAAATATTAAGTACAACCCATATCCAACAATTTTGGGAGTGACTCTGGATGAGAAACTTATTTGGAAAAAACACGTTGAAACTGTGACAGATAAAAGCCTGAAGGGAATTAACTTATTGAAAGCAGTGGCAGGTAATATTGGGAAGGAGATACAGTCACATTGAGACAACTATATCTTACATACTGCCAAAAGTTATTTATGCTTGCGAGGTCTGGGGAGGCGCAGCACCATCGCACAAGAAAAAGCTGGATGTGATTCAGAACTCTGCCTTGGGTCTCTGTCTCGGATGTCCCCTTACTACTCCAAAGAATGCTCTAGAAATAGAACTGAATGTGGAACCACTCAATATTAAAATTTAATGAAGAAATTTGTGTTAGTGGTTGAAATCACAATCAGAATGATCACTGTTTTGCATAGTACTAATTGGTTGTTTTAAAATAAGGGTGTGTGACTGACCCACGTGTGTGGAGAGGAAGAAGGTAGATTAAAAGGATGCACACACACACACACACACACACAACACTAAAACACAAGGAATTTGCTAGAAAAATATGTAACTGTACAGATGGTGGGGCAGGGTTTAGGGGGTGAGGAAGGGTCATTAATTTATAGCTTGTTGTGTGTGAGCAGGGTGGGGAGAGGGGTGAAGGGTTTGTTTGTACATATTTCCTGCTATTTCGATCTGACGATGGGCTGTGAAGCTTGAAAGCGCTAATCGGAATAATTTTTATATAGTGGTGTGCAACAGTGATAATTCTGATTGCAATATTAAAATTGATAAAAGAATATGGATCAAATTTTTAAAGAACCAAACTTTTCCAAACAGCCATCCCTCTCACCATATTGTCTCTACTGGAAACAAACATAAGCAATCCTTTAGCCAAACAGTATATAGAATGTGCCAAGGACAGGATCAGTTAACTCCTGAAGAAAGACCTTTTGTGAACTGTATGCTGCCATGGGCATGGATTCCACCAAATGTTTTCATTTCTCTGCCGGGAGATGTTACAAAGACTGAGACACCAGAATTTTTTAAGCAAGTGACCCTGCGTACAATAGAAGAAAATTACAATGACTACCTACACATCTATACAGATGGTTCATTGTGCTTGAATGAGGGCCTGTCAGCTGCTGGCTACTATGTTCCTGAGACCGGAGAAAAATATTACATCACCTCATCCTCTGGATCCTCATTGGACACTGAATTGCTGGCAATATCAGCTGCTCTACAGCATTGTCTATCCTTGGAATATATGAAGATCTGTATTCTTACCGACTCAAAATCAACACTACAAACAATTATACAGTATAACCCTACAGATTATTATTTTAGAGCTAAAGAAATTTTCCATCTACTTCAACTACTGAAAAATAAAATTATCAACTTTCAATGGATCCCTGGTCATTGTGACATATTTGGAAATAAGACGGCTGATGAAATAGCTAAAATGGCATCTAGGACCGAAACCTCCAGAAGTATGGTCACTTCAAAGTTGTGTCGCAAAAAGCAATAAAACTTTTAAAAGCCAATGGACAAGGAACTGGAATCAGGAAACTACTGCCCACCAGCTCTTCAAAATACAGAAAATACCAAACGACCTTAGTATATACAGAAATATTAGTAGAGCAAGTCACACATTTGGAGCGAGCTTAAGAACTGGGCATTTGGTGACAGAAAGCTACCTAAATAGATTTCACCTTAGCGATTCACCAATGTGTAAGGTGTGTAATGAAGAGAGATACCGACTTAAAGAATTGGTAAAGGAACATGGAAAAGAGGAGTTATCACTGGCAAAAATAACCATCAATCCACTTCTCTGGGATCTGGTGCATAGAGTTTATAAGAGACATCGAGAGATCGGCGCTTCGGGGCTGGAAACTCGCTAACAAGAAGATGAAGAAGATAATTAAAATATCAACAACTCGCAGAAGTAATATAATTTGATAATATGTAATATTAAACATACATCTGTACATAATTTTTAAATCTGTTTAAAATAATCACAAATTTTTGTTTTATTTGCATTTTATTTTTTTCCTTTAAATTGATGCATGGGATCTTCTCATAGTTAATTTATCGGCTGACTGTCATCATCACTCTCTAAATACCTACTTGATCTACCCTCAATAATTACTGATTTAAATTTTTATTTATCCGAACTCAGTATTAACTTTTCAGTGTTTTATTGTTTTGCATATATGTACTGTACTGTCAATAACTTCCGTGTACTGTATCTTGTATGTCATTATGTCTTACAAGGTTAATCCACAGATAATCAGGAGTTGACTATACTTCAATAAATCACTAAGACTGATTTTAAAAACCTCATCACTGGAATAAACAACAGACAGCTGACTTCCCACAGCAGAAAACCCAAATAATGCCCTTCAAACAGGCAATAAAATACAGTTGGCTGATATCAGCAAACCTTTGCCATAAATTTAGTTCTTAATAGTCTTTTATATTTCTCAGTATCAGATACTATTGATTCACATTCAAGCTGCTTCAAATCACCACATAAATTGTCCTCAACTTGAGACCGTAAATTAAAAAATTAATTCCTCATGTTGTACAAATGTTTATTTTTATTCTTAAAATCTTTTTACTCATCAACTAGTGTCTAAACTTTTTTTTAATATGTTACATACAGAATCTGATTGTAATATTAGGGAACCAAACAGCAGTACTAAAAAATCGATATGGAGAACCCTACATGACTTCCGTTTTTGAAGATTTATATTTAAAATCATTTACTTGAATTCGGTTTGATAATTTCTAAAAAAATATCCCCCACCCTCAAACTATTTTCACTATTTACAGATATTTTTTGTCATTATGGGGTAATCATTTAATATAATGTTGTTTTTGAGTCACTTTATCTATAAAAATTAGGTACTTTATTCTTATAAAGAAACTGAACTATGTAGATAATCATCCCTCCTCTTCAACTGATCCCCAACATTAATGATACTTATCACTTTCATAGAGTAATAGTTTTATCATATGTAATTGCTAAGGTATCTTATCCTTCAAAATTAAATACTTGTACTTTACTTGATATCAGAAAAGTAATTTTCAAAAATCACCCCCTCCCCCTTCATCTACCCTCTCCATTTATAGATATATCATTTACAATTTTTTGTTGATTAATATGACTTTATTTTTGGGGCACTTATTTATCAAAATTAAGTACTTTACTCTTGTTAAAATAATGTAAAATGTTACAGGTAAACTACCCTCCCCCCTTAACCAATCTTCACCAAAATCAATAGGCCTAGAGTCCCCTATAACTCGGGCACATATGAAAAAAATTATTTGATTCTATTTGAATTTGTGGCAGTTATCATTCGCCATAGAAAAAATTCTACTTACAGACACTTTTTGGAAAAAGACTTTTTTTCATGTTTTGTGTGATAGTACAATCAGAATCAGCCCTTATCTCGAACACGGTTTTTTTTTGCGATCACCATAATCCTGTTTCCTTACAAAACATGGAAGCAAAAAAAATTCAAAATCAAGACAAGTTCCTCCTTAACTTACTGTATAAATCGTCTTCCTTCATGTTATTAACACTTTCCACTACATTTCTGCTCTTTCATGATAGGTCTCTTGACTTCCCAATGTTCAAGTCTTGCTTTCAGAAACAATTTAGTTCACACCAATCACTTTACAAATGCTTTCCTTAAATTTCAATTAAAGTGTCTATTTGTTAACAAACTGTCTATGTCCATTTCATAAAAGCTGATCTTCTGTCCACTTCTGCTGAACATTTTGTTGGCTGCAATTCCAATATACAAAAAGGATAAACAAGGAATAGCTAAGACAGGTTGAAAATCTAACCTACATGGAGATTAATTAAATTAATTAACACTTAATTAATTAAATTTAATAACACTATTAATTTTGTTGTTTTAGTGAAAATAATATAACTTTATAGTCTTTTGTGTGGGATATAGTCATGGACAGTAAAAAAATAGGACAAGTAGTGTATAGAAGCTCTTAAGACATGGCTGGGAGAAGACAATGAGAGTATGGGAGAGGGATTTCATGGAAGAAATGGGATAAGTAATGAAGAAGTGTTTAAAAAGAAATAAGAAAATGCAATTGAGTAGAAGCATTCTCAGAATGCAATACTGATGGCTTGGGCACTCACATGACCTCTTATTAGGAAAATTATACTAAAGGCAAACGTTTGTGAGACATATAAAAAAAAGTGGTAACAAAAAAAAAGAGTGAATAGCAGAATGAATAAAGAAGCATCTTCAATGGGTTAACTGAGAATGAGTTGAATGTCTGATGGCACTCCCAGTTATGCAGCAGAGTCCATAAATGTATGTCACACTATTCCCTGACCGAATAACACATGAACAAAACTTCCCCAAATATCACATAAAACAATACCATTTTACAATTCTTATAACAAGTAATATGAGTTACAATGAGCCTTCAAATTAAAAACTGGTTTCCAACTACTGTCAATTTGTAACTGTCACCTCTATAAAAATTATTCTTACTTTTATGACTGCCTACTTAACCAATCTATCATGAGTCAATCAACCACTATTACCACTATTGCCAATTTTTCAAAAAAAAAAAAGGTTAAACTCTAAAAACAAGCAGTCCTTAATACAGGTGAAAAACCATGAAAAGTTTGTGAGTTTGTGAGCTTAGTTAGATGGACATAATAACACACCAACAAGTTGGGATGACAGGACGAGGTTGGGACAAGAAGTTGCACGAGGAACACATAAAAATTATACCTTTACAATAAATTTCTTTCTTTTTTTAAATAAATAATTTCATTAGTAACAGTATTTATTTACAAATAAAACTTATTTTACCAAACAGCTGATGCTTTCTCTTAATAATATTCTTAATGAAAAACATTAGTAGAATGTAAAATGAGATATTTATGGTAATCTATAGTGAAACTAGAATAAATAATTTTATATATAACAATTTACACTTCATGTTGACAAAAAAAAGTAGTAATTACGTATACTGTTTATCAGTGATTATTGTTTACACAGCTTTCACTTTTGTATTTTGTATTGCACCCTAAATATGGGAAGCAGCATGGGTGCATGTTCACACACATGCACACGCATGCGCGCACGCATGCACACGCACACACACACACACACAGGCATTAAACTATAGTCAGTTAAGTTAATAACTTAATTTTTTATCTCATCTGCATGCGTTACATTGTAGATTTTGTTACAATAAAATCTAGTATAACTCATAAAAATGATTTTCTATTTTCTTGTAAAACACAAAATATATTTCTTGCAAGATGAAAAAAAGAAGACAATTACTTATCACCACAATTAATTAGAATTAAAGGTACCTGGAGTCAGAATTAGAAATAAACAAACTGAATCAAGTCCTGGTTGAACTCAATTAAAAAAAAAAAAAAAAAAAAAAAAAAAAAAAAAAAAAAAAAAAAAAAAATAATTAAATGCTTGATTTTCATTTTCCATAATTTTAAAATTGTACCTTACTTTTGAATACTCAGTACTTTTTCTTGCAGCAAATGTCTTCAATTTATAAATACATGAGAAGCGTGGGGTGGGAGTAGTACAGTAAAAACCATCTGAAGTTACTATCGGGGAGGGAGAAAGTGATAACGTGATATGATATAAGCTTTCTTGTCATTCATAATTTACATCCCCCCCACCACCACAACTCCATATAACTGACATTCCAGTTTATGTACTTCCTGATTAATCAATCCTCAACTAAATTAACACAATTTTTAAATTTAGCATGCTCACTTTAAAAAATATCGAGGATTATATTAACAAATAATATTCAACTTTCTGTTGGAATCTATTAAAAACTGTATCCCCCTTTTTGAGACCATTGTAGATATATACTTTTATTTACACCCGATATAAAATTGCTAATAATGGTTTACAACTGTAATGAAAACAGATCTTAATGAAACACACACACATAGTAGTAAGTTTAGATAAAATAAAAACTTATGGACACATTTTAAGGTATACAAAGGATGCTTTGTTATTTTCCTATTACATTATAAAGGAAAGTAGGTGGGGATGGTGTCTGTTATACTAAGTTTTTTAACAGACAAATTTGAATTTTTATATAAAATATTCTTGCATATTTTATAAAAGATAATTTCTTTTTCAACTAGTTTCAGGAAATGTACTAGGTAGTCCTGGTATTTTCAAAATATTTTATTATGTATTATTCTAAGCACTTAAAAAAAACAAATCATGTTTTCACAATGGTATTATTATCTTACACAATTTATTTATAAATCTTATGTATGTATTTTTCTTATTTATGTAAATTTTATATTTAAGCACATACCACTTAGATCCCACACTGCAGTAACCTGTATGTATTTGTATATGTTCACAGGAAATACAATGAAAACAGTCCTTCATTATGTTTTTCACTAACACAATTTCTAAATGACAGTAAATACAGTGGAACCTCGATATAACAACCCTGTGATATAACGCGACCCTTGATGTAACACTCATTTTTCATGGTCCTGCCAAATTAATTAGTTAAACTTGGGACCTTTATATAAAGTGACCCTCGATATAAAGCGCTTTTTGGGCGGCCCGCAGAAGAGCGTTATATCAAGGTTCACTGTATAACCTGAACTAACCTGTTCAAATATATACAAGCTTATGGGATTGGAAGCAACTGCATTCCAACTTTAACTAATACAATATGATATTATCAACGTGATAAGAAAAGGAAGATGAACACTAGTTGACAGTTGCCACTTGGTCCCCAGCAACCACAAGATTTGCTAAAACCATATTTTTGAGTTAATACGCATACTACGTAATTTAACAAACAAAAAAATCTTAACTTTATTGCACACTATGAAAAAAATCTGTATTTTCAGAAGCAGTGACACGCTGTTTGCAAACTGACTTATACGATGTATTAAATTATCAAGATCTGGTGGATAATGACATAAATAAATACTTTTGATTCTGGTAACACCCTGCTTTATGCCCAAGGTTACCCCTAAATATGAACGTGTATATAAAAATGGAAAAGTTTAGGTACTTATACGTATGGTTACTTATACAAATTTCCAAATTAATTGTCAACAATTAGAGAAAAATCATGAAAGATTGGCTATGGTTAGTTAACCAGAATTTTGTGAAACTGTACAATTATACACATTTTACAAGAATACTGTAGTTTAACAAAACAAAAAATGCGTACAAAACACATATTAATGTAACTAATTATACAAAATCCTGTTTGTCAGAAAAAATCTTTTCAGAAAAGAAAACAAAGTGTTACAAAAAACTAACTACACGAAATCATGTTTTGTGAATTTTCAAAATTTGCTGTGCAATTTTTTTTCTAAATGTCTAAATAAAAGTGATCATGGTTTTGTGACCACACCTTGCTATACTTGTAGTATGCCTAGAATTGAAGAAACCATAGTTTTAGCAAATATCGAAGCTGGCTAGAACCAGGTAGTGATAACAAATTAATAATTAATAGCAACTACATTTAATTATGTAAATTAAGTAACAGAAATATACATAAATACAAAATGTACACATATGTAAGTGAAATGAGACACTTTATAAAATTAAATTTAATAAATAAATCCTGTTACACTACAGTTAACAATTCTGAAACTATAATTTACAACTAACTAGGTGTAACGTTATGGCCGGAGTTTACCAGTTTCATCATAATCTATTTTTGTGCCTTCTTCGTCCAATAACTTCACTAACATTTCAAGTAATTTATCTCTGTAATTTGACACTTGTTGAAATTCTTCTGTACTCTCGGAAAATCCTGTATGTATTACCAAATAATCTATTACATCCCACAGTATTGTCTTCAGCTTACTAAGTTTTTGAAGAGCACTGAAAAGTTTACAAAACAAAATTACAAACCAGTATACTGATATCATATACAACGTTCACATTTAATTTACACAATACATCTATGTTACATTTTTTTAGACTTCACAAACTCTAAATAAAATCTTATTAACTCAAAATCTGATTTTCTCTAGAGTTTAATGAATTATATAATCTGATACAAATTATTATTCAGTTACAAAATATTACACAAATGCAGTCCAATATTTTACACATTAATATTAGAACGATGTTTATATGTATGTATGTGTACACATGTACGTGTCTGTGTGTTTTCATATGGGCTATTTGGACTTAAATTCATGTGTAGAGGTTGTCAATGATAGAGAAGCGTATGCGCTGTGAAACACGAGAGTGGAGAAGTGGGTATACCTACCAATGTTGTCGTGTACCCCCACTTTTCTCTCTACTGGCGCAAATTGAGGTTCTCTAACGTTGACAATCTCTACCAAAATGTGTGATTTAAAAAAACTTTGGGGCAAGAAAGTCTTGCCATGACACCACGTACGGAATCTTATGTAAAGTTCATGAACACACATTGTGGCAGCACTATGTGGAAACACCGACTACTATGTAGAAGTAGTGAACAGTTTATGTGCAAGATAATACAAAAGACTAAAATTCTATGACAGTAAATCATGAATTTTACATCACAACAATGTGTTGTTTTCTAGAATTTCTCCCCCCCCTTTGTGATACAGCTCTATTTCAACATTCTACTTCTTTAGCAATACAGTCCAACGTGAGCCCGGGCTTCCAACACCAATCTTCTTCAATGTCTCCTATTTGTCGCCATTTCAGCGTAACCCCTCAAATCAATCTTCCGAGATTTTCCAGCACATCGTCCAACCATCTTATCATAGGTCTACTTCAATCTTAGCCCCTCTAAACTAGACTGCCTGCCACTGGCAGCCGTTCTAAGGAGCCACGCTTCCTGAGACCGTCTTTCACTTCACTCACCCACATTTTGGTTTGCTCTTTTCTTTTGGCTGCTCGTATGCCTAGGCAATGTGCCCAGCTCACTTATGCCTTACAGATTTTATTAATTACATTGCCACTGACTTCTCACATATTTCATATCACTCATGATTAAAACACCCAGTCAAAATTATAATCTAAAAGCATCCAACTCAAAGGAGAAGAAAATTAAACTAATAAGTGCAGAAAGTGAAAGAAAAAGAGTGTAACACATGGAAAAAAAGAATCTACGATTGTCCAAGCTGCCTATACAAATGATTGTAACTAAAAGCCTTTTATGTAGTACACTGAAAACTCAATTATCTGAATTGCACTTATCCGAAAACCCAGTTTATCGGAAACAAATTTTAATAAATTTTAAAAATACACAAAAGCATTTTCCTGTCACTATAATCTATATTTAATAGTGTAGACAAGCGAGTCCACGTGATATAAAGTAGAAAGTCAACAATCAGACAATGTCCCCACCCATCCAGGAGAGAAAGAGTTAAGAAATGGAGACATTTTTGTAAAGGTTTTCCCTCCAAATGTCACATCTCATATCTAGCCAATGGAAAACTTTAAGGAACTCCTAGAAAATCCTATGGCCAGATATGCCAATGGAAAATCAAGACAATGCCAATGAGAATGAAGAAGCCATTGAAAATTCAAAATTTGTAGAAATATTAAAAGACATTGAAGGGTGCACACAGTTACAAGAAGAAGACGTATCCGAGTGGATGAATTTGGAAAAAGACGATCCTGGATATCAGCTGTTATCCGATGACAAAATTGTTGCACACTGTTCACAACAGCCCAGTGAGGACAAAAGCTTTGACGATGATGTGGAAGATAAAACGGGAGTCAACCATACAGAGGGAACATCAAAGTTTGAAGAGCTACTGTCGTATTTGGAGTGACAAGACGAAACTTTCCCTGCAGAACTTCTAACAATGAAACGACTTCGAGATTGGGCAGCCAGCAAACGAGCTTCAAAGCTTAGGCAAAAAAACTATGATTGATTACTGTACGAACAAGCAATAGGACTGTTCCAGTACTGTAGAAACTATAAGTTACAGTGCGGTGCCGTTTTATAGTTTACTAGCCGATTTACCCAGCATTGCTCGGGTTCATAATTTATTCATAGGCTCATAGGCACCTATTCTTGTTCTAACGTTATATTACTTCTATATTGTATAATCTTCCTTATATTGTTATGTTCGCATTCTCACTGAAGGAATACTCCGTAGCGCACCTGTTTAAGAACATGTCATAAACTTTATTCTTATATCTGGAGAAGAATTCTGTTGCGCGTGATGCTCCTGCTTGATTTCTAACTCTGGGAGAGGGCGAACAGCTAAATTAGTTTTCAACAAAATGTCTACAGTACTTGTACGCGCTGCGTATTTAACTGTCGTTTTATAATTCATTGTGTTAATGTTGAAATAAGGTATTTGTTAAATTAGTGTCTCCTAAACTTATTCTAACAATACATACCTCTATAGATTTCAGCTTATCAATTTTTAAATTCAAACTGAAGCAAGCGCATTTATATTGTCTGAACACTACGATCTGAATACATTCACTATCAAAACGTTGTTTTTTATACTCGCTTATAACGTACTTCGATCTTAACTTATCCACTTTAAAATTCAAACTGAAACAACTCTGAATTCATGCACTATTAAGAAGTTTCTTAAGATGCATATACCACCTTCGATATAATAACCTATACCTTTATTTATAAGAACCGTGGACTTTGGCCCGGTCGTCTTTCGCAGGATCCGACCTAAGACTCCCCGGGTTCCATGGACGGACTCCAGGAAAGACCCGTCGGACGACTCCCATGCTATTCCTTACGCGGGAGGCTTCCATCTATGCCAGGACACTGCCTGCATTTTCTGGCATCCAGGCTGGTCGAACTCCCGCGCTAGGACTTGGTCAGAGACCTCCCCGGGGTACGGAAGGTTCTCCGAAGACCGGGAAAGCCACTGACAAGCCGGGCTAGAACGTGGGAATCTGGCCTGGCCGTCTTTCGTGAGATCCGACCTAAGACTCTCCGGGTTCCGTGGATGGACTCCGGGGAAGGCCCGTCAGACGACTCCCGTGCTATTCCCTACGCGGGAGGCTTCCACTGATGCTATGGCAACCAGAATGTATTCTATTGGGTTGCCATGGTAACCAGATCTAATAGTTTTTTTAAGACCCCAAAGGATCGTATCGAAAAAAACACCTGTCCTATGTTGGTTCTCCCGTTGCGTAAAATATTTGTGCCAAGTTTGGTTGAAATTGGTCCAGTGGTTTAGGAGGAGATGTGGAACATACATACATAGTGTAATAGTACATATCTTCACAATAAAGTTAACAAGAAAAGATAAAGAATGTAGCACTCATAAACTAACATCAGAACACCTAAGAAAGGAATGATAACTGAGTAACTGTGTACAAAGTATTATATAAGGTTCAAGAACTCAATAAAACAATTAATGTAATTAACTCATTAAACCAAAGAACAATAAGTAGTGATAAAGAATAAAGTATAGAATGATAAATTTTGTGAAATATTAAAAACAGTAATGTGTCATGATGCCTTATAACCTTTAAGAATTAATTTGGCCCAAAGGCCGACATGTTCCTAGGCAAGATCGTGCATAACTAAACCTGTCCCAGGAGCATGTTCAAGTCTGCATGAAAATCCGCCTATACAGGATTAAACTGGGGACCCGACTGAAACTACCAAAAGAAACTCCTATCCATTATATGACCCAAACTGAATATAAATATATGAAATTAATGCATTAATTGAAAACTAAATTTAACCTGTGAAATTACATGATGAAAGATAGAATTACTAGCACTAGGGTAACCCTTTTACTGAAAACTAGAAAGCAATTTACATGCCTGAATGGTAATCAGCCACAGATACATGCCAACCTCTGGGCTCACATTTAATATAAACAGTGTTACAAAATGTACTAAAGATTCCCCCCCCCCCAAGTCCGCGCACTATTCTGTCCCATTAACCGGGGACCCAATTAAAAGGTGTAAAGTTTAAAGTCATTGTATGGTGTGTAACTATATGCCCACGAGTTCTAGTGGGTTACATTCCCTGGTGTAAAAGTAATATTGGGTTGGTGTCACCTGATTTATTCCTTGGTGTGAAGTTTGATGTTCTGGTCTACAGCATTTTAGTGTGGGTGTGGCCTGTCCTCGCTGTTCTCCTCTGGCAGATGAAGTTGAGAGACTAGATGTTCATTTGTTCAGGTTGGGGCTGTTCCTCGACTTGAAGCACTCGACCCGCAGATCTGTTTTAATTTAGCCTGCCATAGGTGGTAGATGGTACAATTAAAAGAACTTCTCTGTCAGAGAAACGCGGCGAGGCGTGGTGTTTGGTTCAGGAGCAGAATCAGACAGGCTTAGAAACGTTTATTCTGGCCTTTCTCAACTCGCGATCAGCGGCGACCGCCAGAGTGCAGCACCAATCGGGCGCAGCGGAATTACCTCCAGTAGATTGTGTGCGTATTTCTGTTAAACACAGTACGGCAGAACGCCACCGCTAAATACAGTTCCTATATTTCTTTAGCATATTCGTTTAATACCGTACAAGATTTTTGTTTATTCGCGCCGATTTTAATCAATCGGCACACCCCCATCCCAAAAGGGCAACATAGTTACCCCACACTTAGACAGAGGAGTACCCTGCAGTGTACCCCAATGTTTTCTACTAATACGCAGGTGTTCCTCGGTTTTCCCAGTTGCCTTTGTTCTCAGGAGAGCAGTGGCTCAGAAGGAAGTTGAAAATACAGAAGGAAGACGTGTAGAATGCGAGTGTGTTGGCACTACACACTGACCTGATCAGGGCCAGCATGCAGCAAGAAAGACAGAAGAAGAAAAGAAGAAAGAGTGTTCGGGTGCACCCTGAGTTCTGAACTCCTGAGGCTTGACCACTTATGCGGGAACTCCGAGGCTACCTCAACAGGGACCCATGCCCTATAATTACACGGGGACTAACCCCTTCAAACTTCAATAACACTTTATCCCATGAATCCCACTTACATCCCACAGGACCAGGGAGAGAACGGGGGAGGAGGTTTCCATGACACCATAATTTGTTTGCCCAAGTAAATATCCTTCCTATAACCTACTACATGTGTGCTCCAAGGGCATGCCCAAAACATACCGTGTAGACGAAGTGCACAACCGACCTCATCCACACGACATGTTTCGCTCCACTCTCTAACACCTTTTTTTTTATTTTATCTTCCTTTTCTAATTTTTTTTGACCTTTTTTTTGCTATTTTATGTTTTTCTAAGGGGAAGGATAGGAAAATCGGGAAGATGGAAAGGGCAACGATCACTGAAAGGTCATGAGCTGGGACTTAAGGTAAGGACATGGCTCCCTCCGGAAATAAGGAGGAATGGAGAAAGCCAAGGCTCGCGCAGGCAGGGGCGCATCCCTGAAGTAGACGAACACCACTGGGACTGTGGGGAACATCTACCCGCTACCCTATCAGGTTCTTACCTTTTCCCCGGAGCACACACCACCGAAGGATCACCATCCCTACACACATGGAAACCCACAAATCTTACCCCCCCTTCTATTAGTCAGCTTACTCCCTCCGACAGAGCTTCAATTTTGAAATATGGGTAACAATAACTTTAGAATCGCCTCCCGGTACGCCCAGCCGGGCCGTCACCGGTGACGTGAACCCCAAGATGCGATATGGCCCCGACCAGCGGTAACATAACTTTGCGGCACGTTTGTCTGCGGCTGAGCTGAGTGGGTGGCTCTGGCAATAGACCCAGTCCCCAATCCGTAAGGGGTTAGGAATTCGCCCCTGATTATAAAGTCGACGGACCCGCTCGTGCGCTCGCAGCAAATTCTTCCGAGCCTCCTTCCACCTCTCTGCAGTTTTATTATCGGGCTCCCGTGGCAGAAGATCTTCGATGTTCCACAAATTGGTCAACGGGAGTGCGGGCGAGAATCCAAACAGGATTTCAAAGGGCACGGCCTGATGACTATCATGTCGGGCCGTATTAAAAGCTAATTGTAACCACTTCAGATTCTGATCACAGGTGGTTTGTTGCTCAGCGTGATAAGCAATCAGGGCGGACCGGAGATTCCGATTGAATCTCTCCGCATGGGACGGCTGGGGGTAATAAGGGAAAGTGGTTACGTGTTTGATCCCACTGGCGAAACACATCCGCCGGAATTCACCCGAAATGAACTGCGGGCCATTGTCCGAGACAATGATGGTCGGAAGACCGAACTGCTGAAATATACTGTTTTGGAGCGCGTTGATGGTTAAACGAGCCGTTGCCTGCCGTAAGGGCAATAGCCAGGCAAACTTTGAAAAAGCATCCACACAAACAAGCAGGTAAGCATTACCTAACTTGCTATGGGGGAATGGCCCCACGTAGTCGATGAACAACTTCTCCATCGGTCTGCTCGCCACATCAGATGACAACAACCCTAACTTGGTGTTCTGGGCAGGCTTGCTCAAGCCACATAGATGACAGCTCTTAACCCTGGTCACGATGTCCCTATCCATGCCCTTCCAGATAAAATGTCTCCTAACACTGGAAATGGTCTTAGAAATTCCCTTGTGGCCTCCTACTGGGGAATTGTGGTAATAACTGAAGACCATGGGCACTAATTTGCTAGGCAGCATGATCTTAGGGGCACGTCCTTTTCCTTCTCTACAACATAGGACTCCCTTGGACAAGAAGTAAGGGGCCTGTACGTTACCCTCCTTTATATTTTGGATGACTGGACCCAGCTCTTCGTCGTTTAACTGATGGGGTAACACATCAGTGAAGGCTAATGGAAAGTCTATCAGAACGGAACAGGGTTGCTCAGATTGGGCATCACTGGGCTGGGAAAACATGCGGGACAAGGCGTCTGCAACTACATTTTGAGATCCCCTAATGTGTTGCACTTTGAACTTAAAGGATGAGATCTTCACCACCCATCTACCAATTTTACCCAGTTGCCGGGGATGAGCCAGAAGCCAAGAGAGAGCCTGATTGTCGGTCTCGAGCAGGAACTCAGCATGTTCCAGGAAATGCCTGAGCTTGTCTAGAGCTTACACAAGAGCTAAACACTCTAGCTCATAGACGGATGATTTTCGTTCTTGCTGGGTCAATGTCCGGGAAATAAAAGCCACAGGCTGCCTAGCGTCATTAACAACTTGGGACAGAACTGCCCCGAGCGCAACCGAACTTGCGTCTGTCTGTAGGATAAAGGGTTTCGAAAAGTCGGGCATCCGTAACTCCGGTGGGGAGATGATGGCCTCCTTCAAGGTGTGGAAAGCCTTCTGTTGACTCTCACCCCGTGTAAATTTAGCGCCCTTCTTCCTCAGCTCGTTCAAGGGTGCGGCAATCTCAGAGATTAGGTATGAATCGTCGATAAAAATTGACCATACCTACGAATCTCGCTATTCCCTTCGCATCCCTAGGAGGGGGGAAGTCACGGATGCCCTGTGTCCTCTCGGGGTCGACTTTAACACCCCGGTGTGAAACCAAATGACCCAAGAAAGAAATACTCTCCTGGGCGAAACGAACCTTCTCGGGATTGACAGTGAGGCCAGATCTTCTCAACTTCTACCTCATCTACTTCTACCACACTTGCAGCATGGACATCCCCTTGTCCATCCACAAACTCCGACTCTTCAGTCTCCCTAACACTCACAACCATACTCCCCTGCGCAGCATGTGCAGACCGCTCTTCTGCCTCTTCCTTCGATTCCACTTCTTCACCACTCTCAGCAACTACAACTTCCTCAACATTTCCCAACCTGGAATCCAGCTGTCCAGGTCCATGTGCAATGTCTGAATTAAATTCTACTGACGATGGTAAAGCTCCACCATCACGCGACTTCTCATCTCCTGGCGTAGGCGATGATGATGTTACTGGATCCGGATCCGCCATGAACCGAGATGGAGATACCGGAACAAATTCTGCGGCATCTGGATTCAACCATGACGTCCTCTCAGAGTCCTGTAATTCAATATCAACAGACGTGTTCTTGTCGTCTTGTATTGATCCACAGAAGTTACTTCACTTTTCTTCTTTCTCCTCACCTTCTTCATCCACTACTCTATTAGCCACTGGTAATTGCTCTGGAAGCTTTAAAGTTTTCTTTCTCTCCAAATAGGAATAAAGACTTCCTACAGGATCCCTACTTGCCGATGTTTGTTCTCTAATATAACTTCTTCTTTCCCTGTTAATTTCGTACTTATTTCTTTTCTCTGCTGTAACCGTTGCTACCGTCTTCTCACTTGCCACCCCTTTGTAGCCTCCATTACTTCCGGAATATTCATTTTTTCTGACAGTCTCTTGTGTTCTTCTCCAACCGCCATGTTTGTCCTTTTTAGCTCTTCCTAACAGACCACTGGAATATTGGACATCCGTAGCAGCTCTTACCCAGGACTCGTCCCCTGCCTGGACAGTATTAGAAACCACACACAACCGGTACAGATCCGCAAAATAACGGGGACGGTCTGCGAATATCAAACGAGATCTCTCTTGGGGATTCAGTCCTTCCAGGATTGCTTGTATCACTTCCGTCTCGGGCAACCCTAATCTTAATACCCGTGCAGCTTTCCGTATGTCGTGCACGAAGTCCCCCAATGCTTCTCCGTTGGCCTGTAGGCGATAGAATAAATCTAACTTAAGCTGGGAACGTCGTCGATGGGGTATGAAGAAATCCAACACTTCCCCATGAAAAGCGTCGACACTGCTGCCCCGACGCAGAGTGTTGGTGACCAACCCTGCCAATGAACTCCGGCAATATGGGTATATAAGGGACAAGACCTCCCCATCGGACACACCCGGGAAATCTGCCAACTGCAGGACAAGATCCAAGAAGACCAGCAACCCGTCCTCATCTATTCCATCTACCACCGAAAGTTTCTGGAGAACTCCTGAAAGGGGGTGGGGCACTTTCTGATAGCATACTGCCGCCAGAATTGCACAATTCATAACACACAATCAACAAAAGATAAATTCCCACAAAACACCTAACACCCTACAAAAATTGACAATCAAGAACACCGGAATACTTGAGTACTGTCCTTCCTTCAAGCAGACTGCGGGTCCCCCTACCATTGCGAGGACCCAGCCCACTTACCTGAACTAGCTCTCAACAACACTACACACGAAGGAACGCAACACACACACACTAACACACAACATGACAAAATTACCGACCAACGAACAACAACAAATTCTCATAATTGCAATAATTTTGGCTCCCGTATCTCGGAGGAGACAACTGCCGATCGGGCCATACTGCATAAATAAAAACGCCTTCCCTATTATTGGCAAGGTAATAAGCGAACCATATCTCCATCTAGGCCCAGATCTGCGATATTTCGAGTTTCCAAGGAATTTCCCCCCCTAAACTTTCACACCGCGTGGCGACCTCCAGTTTAACAATACCAACAGGCAGGCAATGATACACACATATTATTAACAAAACCTTAAACATAACAAGACATAGGTACTTATAGATATAGCGACTTCTAGTAATTATTCCAAGTCCGATTCGATCCCCAAAATGTTTCCTGAGTTTGCAAGCCCCGTCACACCCAAAGGACCCAAGGGTTGACCCTAATCTCAACCACACTCTGCTACCAAATGTAACCCCTCTTTAAGTGTTTTATTGACTTTTTTTTTCCCTAAAGAGGGGCCACAAGATAATTAAAACTAGGCCAAAGCCTAGAGAAGCCAAAAATGCGCTGGGTCCAGTGAGACGGGACTTGCAATTAAAACTCACAAAATTAACAACCAATAAATTTTTATTATAAACAAACTTTAAATCTCTATCTCCCAACAAAATTATTCTATTCTCCTTACAAATGTTCTTGCTTTAAATTTTTACTAAAATTTTAAATAAATATAAAATTCAAATGAAATGAATATAAAGATTTTCTTTTTCCATTGGGATTACTTTTCCCCACTTAGCCCTATACCTAACCCCCAGAAATACGCATGAATATACAATACATATAACGGACATATAAAGAAATATGTCTACAATATACAACACATACACACGTTCCACATCACAGGACAATTACTACCTTTAACATTAAAATCTTGCCACACCTCTTTCACCCCAGGAGGTACATAATTTACAATTCATAAATATTATTGCACGCAACACCTATTGCAAGGTCTTAATACCTAATAACCCATAGATATATGTGTGTAACACCAGTGCCCCCAGGGCATACTAAAATTCAGGGGTTGGCATAATGCCTGCAGGGGTTGGCATAATGCCTGATACTACTATAAAGTGCTCCCACACTGAGCACTTAGACTTGGAGTAAATATAATTATAATTCAGTAAAAATACAAGTGACCATAATAAATTAAAAACAGAATTTAAGCATTTAAGAATTTAAGCATGATAAATTTTGTGAAATATTAAAAACAGTAATGTGTCATGATGCCTTATAACCTTTAAGAATTAATTTGGCCCAAAGGCCGACATGTTCCTAGGCAAGATCGTGCATAACTAAACCTGTCCCAGGAGCATGTTCAAGTCTGCATGAAAGTCCGCCTATACAGGATTAAACTGGGGACCCGACTGAAACTACCAAAAGAAACTCCTATCCATTATATGACCCAAACTGAATATAAATATATGAAATTAATGCATTAATTGAAAACTAAATTTAACCTGTGAAATTACATGATGAAAGATAGAACTTTAACTGAAAACTAGAAAGCAATTTACATGCCTGAATGGTAATCAGCCACAGATACATGCCAACCTCTGGGCTCACATTTAATATAAACAGTGTTACAAAATGTACTAAAGATTCCCCCCCCAAGTCCGCGCACTATTCTGTCCCATTAACCGGGGACCCAATTAAAAGGTGTAAAGTTTAAAGTCATTGTATGGTGTGTAACTATATGCCCACGAGTTCTAGTGGTTACATTCCCTGGTGTAAAAGTAATATTGGGTTGGTGTCACCTGATTTATTCCTTGGTGTGAAGTTTGATGTTCTGGTCTACAGCATTTTAGTGTGGGTGTGGCCTGTCCTCACTGTTCTCCTCCGGCAGATGAAGTTGAGAGACTAGATGTTCATTTGTTCAGGTTGGGGCTGTTCCTCGACTTGAAGCGAGGGGCCCGCAGATCTGTTTTAATTTAGCCTGCCATAGGTGGTAGATGGTACAATTAAAAGAACTTCTCTGTCGGAGAAACGCGGCGAGGCGTGGTGTTTGGTTCAGGACCAGAATCAGACAGGCTTAGAAACGTTTATTCTGACCTTTCTCAACTCGCGATCAGTGGCGACCGCCAGAGTGCAGCACCAATCGGGCGCAGCGGAATTACCTCCAGTAGATTGTGTGTGTATTTATGTTAAACACAGTACGGCAGAACGCCACCGCTAAATACAGTTCCTATATTTCTTTAGCGTATTCGTTAAATACCATACAAGATTTCTGTTTATTCGCGCCGATTTTAATCAATCGGCACAATTGTGAAATCGAACCTGTGACCCATAAACGTATAATTGCCAAGACCTGAAATGAATGAATTAGTGTTTTAATAAAAAGGAAGGTATTGTTGAAAAAATATCGAAACCAGATATTATACTGCTGGATTTTATACAAATTAAAGACAGATACTAGACGAAATAATACAGAAAAACTACGGAAATAACTAAAAGAAGGATGTTTTAATTGATGGCACAAAAAACTTGAAGTCCAGGAGCGAAGGATCAAGGAATAAGCTTGTAAAGAAAACTCCAAGATTGGTGAGATTACTCCAATGATCAACCAAGATATTTGAAAAACATTTTAACATTTAAAGATCGAGTTACAGCGATATACTATCACAAAAACAATAAAAACTTTATAACAGTGAATACTAATTGTACACAAATAATTATTAGTATTAAGAGTTTCTTTTTCATTTGTTCTTTTGTATGATTCAAAGAACCCACAGATACACAACAGAACAACAACAGCCGAAACTACAATAACAAACACAGCCCGAATAATCAAAACCAGGACTACCGAAGGGTCAACTATGTGCGAGCCGAGGATAATGGCAATGGGAGATCACATTATCAAGGACGCCAGAGTTCCAGCCGGGACACCTACTGGAACCAAGACGACCATGACAACAGAAGGGGTGCCAGGACCAACGGAGGTAGAAGTCGAAGCCACGAGGGTTACCGGCGAAACAACTATGAAGATGACCATCACCAGCCAGAACCTAGACCGGCAGTGAATGATACACACATAAACCAAAACGGCAGGCGAGACGAAGAGTCTGAGCCGGCTTTAAACGCCACGCGGCAGTGAAAACACCTTAGGAACCCTCACTGAACCAATCTATTGGGTTAATTAACACCGGACATTACGTTCAAAATATAAAAAAGTTATTACAATTATTCAAAACAATTATTTAAAAAATTTAAGGGAGGCACCAATATAAATATTTTGTAATATTGTTTGACCACTATACTACATACACAAAACTGTACCCAATCAACCAGGCAACGACGCAAAAAATTTTAACCATTATTCTCCAGCGCTATGTCAATGAGGTAGGAACACCTAAGTCCATTATTACTGACCATGGGACGTAGTTCAAGGGTAACAGATGGAAAGAGACACTACGGGAGAACGGAATCAAGACATACAAAACATCTGTATACCACCCGAGTAGTAACCCGGCTGAACGAGTTTTAAGGGAAGTAGGAAGGATCTTAAGAACATATTGTTTCGACCAACAGAGAAGGTGGGTGGAGTATTTGCCAGCTCCTGAAAACTTCTTTAATTTATCATACCATCAGTTTATTGAAACAACCCCGTATACAGCAATGTTCCAGAGACCACCACCCACAGAGATAACCAAGTTAATCCAATTTCGAAATGGAGAAGAATATACGTTTGATGAGATAAAATTCTATAACAAAACACTAGAACAAACTGAGAAAATAAAAAGCAAATACCAGAGGCTACAACCGAAGCCGGTAAGATACCAAGTTGGAGATCGAATCTTATTGAAAAACAGAGAGCTACCCAATACAATGGAGGGTATAGCGAAAAAACTATTATTGTTATACACCGGACCTTACACAGTAATGAAGGACAATAATAATAATAATACGTACGAGATCATGGATCCCAGTACACAGAGGAAGAAGGGGACTTACAACCAGTCATCCATGAAAAAATACTATTAAACAATTAAAAGAATGATAATTGAACCAAATAATAAATTATAAATGTGTTAAAAGAAGAGTGATAAAGAAAAGTAAGTTTTAATATAAACAATAAGAAGTAAATACAAATAATGCCCATCAACAATATTGTGTCGATAAAGAGCTAGAGAGTACGAGAAAGGAAATCAATAATGAAGGAAGATATAATGTAATCTATACAATTATAATGTGAAGAATCCCAGAATGTTTATTATATTTTAGTCGCACTAAGACTACTTTAAAGTTTTTTTGATGATTGACTGTAGAATGATCCAGCAATCGTATACCTGAGCAGATGATACGTTCCTCTGAACTCAGACGGTGTAAGATGGACTGCGGTGAATCAGAGCCAAAAAAGCCCGGCCGACTGGTGCCAACACACATGATAGGGAAAATAATTAGGGAAATTAAATGTTTAAGGGATAAAACACAAAGAAGGAAGATAACATACTAAATAAAGCAAGGGCATAGTGAATTACATGAAGAAGAAAAGGGAAAATTATAAAAAATCAAAGAAGGAAGTTCAAGTAAAGAAGTGATTAAACTAATAAAATGGTTGATAATTTCATCAACACCTGCACAATATTTGCTGAAATGATCAAATTTAGCATTGGGGCAATATGTAATAGTACATATCTTCACAATAAAGTTAACAAGAAAAGACAAAGAATGAAGCACTCATAAACTAACATCAGAACACCTAAGAAAGGAATGATAACTGAGTAACTGTGTACAAAGTATTATATAAGGTTCAAGAACTCAATAAAACAATTAATGTAATTAACTCAGCAAACCAAAGAACAATAAGTAGTGATAAAGAAGAAAGTATAGAAGATAACCTAGTAACGTGATAAAACCCAATAGATATGGTAAGTGAGAGGTATAAACAAGTCTAACAACGAAACCACGAATTAAAATAAAAACATGCTAAGCAACAAGACAGTGAAGACCACATTAATTACCAAATAACTTAAATGCATGAAGAACTGGAAAGAAACAAAATTAACAAAAATAGTCATTTTTTAATAGAGGTCAGAATATTTCACCTCACAGAGTCCACCAATTAAATAAAAAGCCTTTCTCTATGACAGACAATATATTACTTAAAGATAATTAATATTTTCAAGGAATAAAAAGAAATCGAAACAAAAAGGGAAATATTATCATAAATAAATCATTGGGAAATAGGGAAACAGAGAATGCAAATTTAGGAATTAAATAATGCAATTAACCTGACAAAACAATAACTGATGATGACAAATACCCAGAAGAGACAATCAAATGACAAAAAATGTAAATAGTTATTAGTAGGCATAAATATAATGTACAAATGTTCAACTTAGTATGTAAGAAATAAGACACTGAGTATAGCCTTAGATTAAAACTATGAGGAGGTCTGCGAACCTCAAACAGTTATTTTGTATAAGTGAATTACAGACTGTAAGTCATATAGAATTACAAATATAATAATAGTGAACAAAAATTGTAAAAATCAGGTAGTGTAACAGTGTAAAAAGGTGAGAACAACAGTGATAGGCTTTAAAAAGTAAAAACAGTGTATAGTGTAAGTGAATAAACATATTTACAATATGAACATTGTATGAAACATGTAATTTATATGAAACAACAAGGTAATTAATATAGTGAAATAAAACCAAGGGGAAATAATTAAAAAATAAAGAATCTTCCGTTACAAACTTATAATATACTAGTGACGAAGATACAATAAGATTCTATGGAATCATATTAATTACACATTGTGAAATCGAACCTGTGACCCATAAACGTATAATTGCCAAGACCTGAAATGAATGAATTAGTGTTTTAATAAAAAGGAAGGTATTGTTGAAAAAATATCGAAACCAGACAGAACATTCAGTTTTACTGCTGGATTTTATACAAATTAAAGACAGATACGAGACGAAATAATAAAGAAAAACTATGGAAATAACTAAAAGAAGGATGTTTTAATCGATGGCACAAAAAACTTGAAGTCCAGGAGCGAAGGATCAAGGAATAAGCTTGTAAAGAAAACTCCAAGATTGGTGAGATTACTCCAATGATCAACCAAGATATTTGAAAAACATTTTAACATTTAAAGATCGAGTTACAGCGATATACTATCATAAAAACAATAAAAACTTTATAATAGTGAATACTAATTGTACACAAATAATTATTAGTATTAAGAGTTTCTTTTTCATTTGTTCTTTTGCATGATCCAAAGAACCCACAGATACACAACATACATCAACAACCACTAATTACCAAACATTATTTATAAATATTATGTTTTATGATATGTTTACGATTTGTACTATACTTTGACATGACTAATAGATGAACCCTGAGAATATGAGATTTTTCATGCTCTACAACAGAAATGAGTTTCAGGAATTTGAGCATTTATTTTAGAATAAAGAGTCTAATTTTACAAATTGACTCCCATCGCGGGGCATATGAGAGGGCAACCTACGAAACAAAGAGTCTAAATTCTACAAATTGGTGACCAACTTGAGGGCTAGAAAAAGGGAATTAAACCCAAGATAGAATAGAATTATAGCTGTCATTTCTAGCTGGCGATCATACAAAAGTGAACAAGATGGCGTCCAACCAGTGAGGCTGAAATTAGGGAAAAATTATTATAGTAGGAAGTTATAATTGTATCACAGGTAACCTGATTTTAGCTGGCAGCTGTTAGAAGTACAGAAATGCACACAAGAGGCAACTCCAAGCACCGCGCGGCGGAGGCCAGAAAAGAAGTCAGCATGGAAGAGAAGGAGTCAACATCGGTTGAAGAAGTGGAGACAGGCGATAAGGCGGAAAATAGAGGAGACCCAAATTTGATGAAATTTATAGAACAGATGAACGAAAGGTTAATACAACAAATAAATGAAAAAAATAGTCAGTACAAATAAGGGTACTAAAGAAGATCTAAGGCAGATAACAAATGAAAATAATAAACAAATGAATGAAAAATTTGACCAGAATAAAGAAGAAACTCATGAGAATTTTAAACAAATGAACGAAAAAATTGACGGTATCAAAGAAGACAATAAACAGACAAATGAAAAAATAGACAAAATGGAGGAAAAAATAAAGGAAAACTCACAGAAACAAAACGAGAATTTGAGGGAAAATTTAATAAAACAAATGAATGAGAGGATGGACAGTACAAACGAGAAAATAGACAGTATTAACAGGAATACAGATGAAAACAATAGACAAATGAATGAGAACTTTTGAAGCAAATTAATGACAAATTCGAAGAGAATAATAAACTAATGAATGACAAATAGACAGCATTAAGAAAAACAATAAACAAACAAATGAAAAAATTGACAGTATTAAGGAAAGTACTAATGAAACCTTAAGGCAAGCTACAGTATAAGCGAAAATAATAACCAAATGAAGAATGAGTTCAGACAAATAAATGAAGAAAATTTAAAACAAATAAATAAAAGAATTGAAGATGTCAATGAGGCAATTACACAAAAAACAGACGAGTGTAATGAAGAAAGCAAACGAGAAATCGCCGAAACAAATGAAAAAGTAGAAGGCACCAAGGAGACCATTGGACAGGTCAGAATAGATTTAGATACCACGATAGGTCAAGTAAAAGAGAGTAGTCACGCCCAAATGTAATCAATAACAACGGATTTCAGAGATAAATGTCGGACATAGATATGGCCATAAGCGAAGTTCGTGGACAGGGACAACGCAACCAAGAGAGGATCGAGGGACTCCAGCAAACAGTCGATAATCGACCCACTTCTATTCCACACATCCAACCCATGGACAACCGGGAGGCTATCAGTTTCAAAACTTATAGAAGAAACCCGATGGAATTTTTAGAACGGGTCATCGAACAGCTGATTAGAAATGGAGAGGACAGGTGGCCAGTGATATGGAGTTATCTAGACAAACACTTCAGAGAAATTAGTGATAACTGGTGGACGGCTTTGAGACACGACCTCCGGAATTATGATGAATTTAAAGCGGTGTTCAAAGCAAGGTACTGGTCGGAGGCCACACAGAACATTGTAAGGGATAACATTTTCCATGGGAGGTATGATGCTAGCAGAGGAACCACGCTCACCGCGTACTTTCTTGGAAAAATTGTGTTTGGCGATAAACCTGGAGGCAAACATCCCGGAGGAAAGTCTTGTCACCAAGTTAGCCTACCACTATGAGGACGGAGTGTCCAGGGCACGAACAGGAGGGCAAATTAAGACGGTATTCGGCATTGTTAGAAGAATACGAACGAGAAGGGTATTATAGGAGAAGTCGGCAGAGGTACGAATCCAGGAATGTGCCAACAACGACCACCACAATAGCAACGGAAACAATCGGCCAAATTTCAACAACCGGACAAATCACAATAACGAGGCGTACAACTGGCCGAATTTCAACAACCGCGGAAATAACAACAACGAGGCGTATTACCGACCAAACAACAACAGCCCAGGAAATAACGGAGGCAATCGACCAAATATCCCAACTAATCAATACAACCGGCCATACAACCCGAACTACCGTCAACAGAACAACAACAGCTACAATAACAACCACAGCCCGTATAATCAAAACCAGGACTACCGAAGGGTCAACTATGTGCGAGCCGAGGATAATGGCAACGGGAGATCACATTATCAAGGACGCCAGAGTTCCAGCCGGGACAGCAACTGGAACCAAGACGACCATGACAACAGAAGGGGTGCCAGGCCCAACGGAGGTAGAAGTCGAAGCCACGAGGGTTACCGGCGAAACAACTATGAAGATGACCATCACTAGCCAGAAACTAGACCGGCAGTGAATGATACACACGTAAACCAAAACGGCAGGCGAGACGAAGAGTCTGAGCAGGCTTTAAACGCCACGCGGCAGTGAAAACACCTTAGGAACCCTCACTGAACCAATCTATTGGGTTAATTAACACCGGACATCACGTTCAAAATACAAAAAAAGTTATTACAATTATTCGAAACAATTATTTAAAAAATTTAAGGGAGGCACCAATATAAATATTTTGTAATATTGTTTGACCACTATACTAGATACCCAAAACTGTACCCAATCAACCGGGCAACGACGCAAAAGATTTTAACCATTATTCTCCAGCACTATGTCAATGAGGTAGGAACACCTAAGTCCATTATTACTGACCATGGGACGCAGTTCAAGGGTAACACATGGAAAGAGACACTACGGGAGAATGGAATCAAGACATACAAAACATCTGTATACCACCCGAGTAGAAACCCGGCTGAACGAGTTTTAAGGGAAGTAGGAAGGATCTTAAGAACATATTGTTTCGACCAACAGAAAAGGTGGGCGGAGTATTTGCCAGCTGCTGAAAACTTCTTTAATTTATCATACCATCAGTTTATTGAAACAACCCCGTATACAGCAATGTTCCAGAGACCACCACCCACAGAGATAACCGAGTTAATCCAATTTTGAAATGGAGAAGAATATACGTTTGATGAGATACAATTCTATAACAAAACACTAGAACAAACTGAGAAAATAAAAAGCAAATACCAGAGGCTACAACCGAAGCCGGTACGATACCAAGTTGGAGATCGAATCTTATTGAAAAACAGAGAGCTACCCAATACAATGGAGGGTATAGCGAAAAAACTATTATTGTTATACACCGGACCTTACACAGTAATGAAGGATAATAATAATAATACGTACGAGATCATGGATTCCAGTACACAGAGGAAAAAGGGGACTTACAACCAGTCATCCATGAAAAAATACTATTAAACAATTAAAAGAATGATAATTGAACCAAATAATAAATTATAAATGTGTTAAAAGAAGAGTGATAAAGAAAAGTAAGTTTTAATATAAACAATAAGAAGTAAATACAAATAATGCCCATCAACAATATTGTGTCGATAAAGAGCTAGAGAGTATGAGAAAGGAAATCAATAATGAAGGAAGATATAATGTAATCTATACAATGATAATGTGAAGAATCCCAGAATGTTTATTATATTTTAGTCGCACTAAGACTACTTTAAAGTTTTTTTGATGATTGACTGTAGAATGATCCAGCAATCGTATACCTGAGCAGACGATACGTTCCTCTGAACTCAGAAGGTGTAAGATGGACAGCGGTGAATCGGAGCCAAAAGAGCCCGCCCGACTGGTGCCAACGCACATGATAGTGAAAATAATTAGGGAAATTAAATGTTTAAGGGATAAAACACAAAGAAGGAAGATAACATACTAAATAAAGCAAGGGGATAGTGAATTACATGATGTAGAAAAGGGAAAATTATAAAAAATCAAAGAAGGAAGTTCAAGTAAAGAAGTGATTAAACTAATAAAATGGTTGATAATTTCATCAACACCTGCACAATATTTGCTGAAATGATCAAATTTAGCGTTGGGGCAATATGTAATAGTACATATCTTCACAATAAAGTTAACAAGAAAAGACAAAGAATGAAGCACTCATAAACTAACATCAGAACACCTAAGAAAGGAATGATAACTGAGTAACTGTGTACAAAGTATTATATAAGGTTCAAGAACTCAATAAAACAATTAATGTAATTAACTCAGCAAACCAAAGAACAATAAGTAGTGATAAAGAAGACAGTATAGAAGATAACCTAGTAACGTGATAAAACCCAATAGATATGGTAAGTGAGAGGTATAAACAAGTCTAACAACGAAACCACGAATTAAAATAAAAACATGCTAAGCAACAAGACAGTGAAGACCACATTAATTACCAAATAACTTAAATGCATGAAGAACTGGAAAGAAACAAAATTAACAAAAATAGTCATTTTTTAATAGAGGTCAGAATATTTCACCTCACAGAGTCCACCAATTAAATAAAAAGCCTTTTTCTATGACAGACAATATATTACTTAAAGATAATTAATATTTTCAAGGAATAAAAAGAAATCGAAACAAAAAGGGAAATATTATCATAAATAAATCATTGGGAAATAGGGAAACAGAGAATGCAAATTTAGGAATTAAATAATGCAATTAACCTGACAAAACAATAACTGATGATGACAAATACCCAGAAGAGACAATCAAATGACAAAAAATGTAAATAGTTATTAGTAGGCATAAATATAATGTACAAATGTTCAACTTAGTATGTAAGAAATAAGACACTGAGTATAGCCTTAGATTAAAACTATGAGGAGGTCTGCGAACCTCAAACAGTTATTTCGTATAAGTGAATTACAGACTGTAAGTCATCTAGAATTACAAATATAATAATATTGAACAAAAATTGTAAAAATCAGGTAGTGTAACAGTGTAAAAAGGTGAGAACAACAGTGATAGGCTTTAAAAAGTAAAAACAGTGTATAGTGTAAGTGAATAAACATATTTACAATATGAACATTGTATGAAACATGTAATTTATATGAAACAACAAGGTAATTAATATAGTGAAATAAAACCAAGGGGAAATAATTAAAAAATAAAGAATCTTCCGTTACAAACTTATAATATACTAGTGACGAAGATACAATAAGATTCTATGGAATCATATTAATTACACATTGTGAAATCGAACCTGTGACCCATAAACGTATAATTGCCAAGACCTGAAATGAATGAATTAGTGTTTTAATAAAAAGGAAGGTATTGTTGAAAAAATATCGAAACCAGACAGAACATTCAGTTTTACTGCTGGATTTTATACAAATTAAAGACAGATACGAGACGAAATAATAAAGAAAAACTATGGAAATAACTAAAAGAAGGATGTTTTAATCGATGGCACAAAAAACTTGAAGTCCAGGAGCGAAGGATCAAGGAATAAGCTTGTAAAGAAAACTCCAAGATTGGTGAGATTACTCCAATGATCAACCAAGATATTTGAAAAACATTTTAACATTTAAAGATCGAGTTACAGCGATATACTATCATAAAAACAATAAAAACTTTATAATAGTGAATACTAATTGTACACAAATAATTATTAGTATTAAGAGTTTCTTTTTCATTTGTTCTTTTGCATGATCCAAAGAACCCACAGATACACAACATACATCAACAACCACTAATTACCAAACATTATTTATAAATATTATGTTTTATGATATGTTTACGATTTGTACTATACTTTGACATGACTAATAGATGAACCCTGAGAATATGAGATTTTTCATGCTCTACAACAGAAATGAGTTTCAGGAATTTGAGCATTTATTTTAGAATAAAGAGTCTAATTTTACAAATTGACTCCCATCGCGGGGCATATGAGAGGGCAACCTACGAAACAAAGAGTCTAAATTCTACAAATTGGTGACCAACTTGAGGGCTAGAAAAAGGGAATTAAACCCAAGATAGAATAGAATTATAGCTGTCATTTCTAGCTGGCGATCATACAAAAGTGAACAAGATGGCGTCCAACCAGTGAGGCTGAAATTAGGGAAAAATTATTATAGTAGGAAGTTATAATTGTATCACAGGTAACCTGATTTTAGCTGGCAGCTGTTAGAAGTACAGAAATGCACACAAGAGGCAACTCCAAGCACCGCGCGGCGGAGGCCAGAAAAGAAGTCAGCATGGAAGAGAAGGAGTCAACATCGGTTGAAGAAGTGGAGACAGGCGATAAGGCGGAAAATAGAGGAGACCCAAATTTGATGAAATTTATAGAACAGATGAACGAAAGGTTAATACAACAAATAAATGAAAAAAATAGTCAGTACAAATAAGGGTACTAAAGAAGATCTAAGGCAGATAACAAATGAAAATAATAAACAAATGAATGAAAAATTTGACCAGAATAAAGAAGAAACTCATGAGAATTTTAAACAAATGAACGAAAAAATTGACGGTATCAAAGAAGACAATAAACAGACAAATGAAAAAATAGACAAAATGGAGGAAAAAATAAAGGAAAACTCACAGAAACAAAACGAGAATTTGAGGGAAAATTTAATAAAACAAATGAATGAGAGGATGGACAGTACAAACGAGAAAATAGACAGTATTAACAGGAATACAGATGAAAACAATAGACAAATGAATGAGAACTTTTGAAGCAAATTAATGACAAATTCGAAGAGAATAATAAACTAATGAATGACAAATAGACAGCATTAAGAAAAACAATAAACAAACAAATGAAAAAATTGACAGTATTAAGGAAAGTACTAATGAAACCTTAAGGCAAGCTACAGTATAAGCGAAAATAATAACCAAATGAAGAATGAGTTCAGACAAATAAATGAAGAAAATTTAAAACAAATAAATAAAAGAATTGAAGATGTCAATGAGGCAATTACACAAAAAACAGACGAGTGTAATGAAGAAAGCAAACGAGAAATCGCCGAAACAAATGAAAAAGTAGAAGGCACCAAGGAGACCATTGGACAGGTCAGAATAGATTTAGATACCACGATAGGTCAAGTAAAAGAGAGTAGTCACGCCCAAATGTAATCAATAACAACGGATTTCAGAGATAAATGTCGGACATAGATATGGCCATAAGCGAAGTTCGTGGACAGGGACAACGCAACCAAGAGAGGATCGAGGGACTCCAGCAAACAGTCGATAATCGACCCACTTCTATTCCACACATCCAACCCATGGACAACCGGGAGGCTATCAGTTTCAAAACTTATAGAAGAAACCCGATGGAATTTTTAGAACGGGTCATCGAACAGCTGATTAGAAATGGAGAGGACAGGTGGCCAGTGATATGGAGTTATCTAGACAAACACTTCAGAGAAATTAGTGATAACTGGTGGACGGCTTTGAGACACGACCTCCGGAATTATGATGAATTTAAAGCGGTGTTCAAAGCAAGGTACTGGTCGGAGGCCACACAGAACATTGTAAGGGATAACATTTTCCATGGGAGGTATGATGCTAGCAGAGGAACCACGCTCACCGCGTACTTTCTTGGAAAAATTGTGTTTGGCGATAAACCTGGAGGCAAACATCCCGGAGGAAAGTCTTGTCACCAAGTTAGCCTACCACTATGAGGACGGAGTGTCCAGGGCACGAACAGGAGGGCAAATTAAGACGGTATTCGGCATTGTTAGAAGAATACGAACGAGAAGGGTATTATAGGAGAAGTCGGCAGAGGTACGAATCCAGGAATGTGCCAACAACGACCACCACAATAGCAACGGAAACAATCGGCCAAATTTCAACAACCGGACAAATCACAATAACGAGGCGTACAACTGGCCGAATTTCAACAACCGCGGAAATAACAACAACGAGGCGTATTACCGACCAAACAACAACAGCCCAGGAAATAACGGAGGCAATCGACCAAATATCCCAACTAATCAATACAACCGGCCATACAACCCGAACTACCGTCAACAGAACAACAACAGCTACAATAACAACCACAGCCCGTATAATCAAAACCAGGACTACCGAAGGGTCAACTATGTGCGAGCCGAGGATAATGGCAACGGGAGATCACATTATCAAGGACGCCAGAGTTCCAGCCGGGACAGCAACTGGAACCAAGACGACCATGACAACAGAAGGGGTGCCAGGCCCAACGGAGGTAGAAGTCGAAGCCACGAGGGTTACCGGCGAAACAACTATGAAGATGACCATCACTAGCCAGAAACTAGACCGGCAGTGAATGATACACACGTAAACCAAAACGGCAGGCGAGACGAAGAGTCTGAGCAGGCTTTAAACGCCACGCGGCAGTGAAAACACCTTAGGAACCCTCACTGAACCAATCTATTGGGTTAATTAACACCGGACATCACGTTCAAAATACAAAAAAAGTTATTACAATTATTCGAAACAATTATTTAAAAAATTTAAGGGAGGCACCAATATAAATATTTTGTAATATTGTTTGACCACTATACTAGATACCCAAAACTGTACCCAATCAACCGGGCAACGACGCAAAAGATTTTAACCATTATTCTCCAGCACTATGTCAATGAGGTAGGAACACCTAAGTCCATTATTACTGACCATGGGACGCAGTTCAAGGGTAACACATGGAAAGAGACACTACGGGAGAATGGAATCAAGACATACAAAACATCTGTATACCACCCGAGTAGAAACCCGGCTGAACGAGTTTTAAGGGAAGTAGGAAGGATCTTAAGAACATATTGTTTCGACCAACAGAAAAGGTGGGCGGAGTATTTGCCAGCTGCTGAAAACTTCTTTAATTTATCATACCATCAGTTTATTGAAACAACCCCGTATACAGCAATGTTCCAGAGACCACCACCCACAGAGATAACCGAGTTAATCCAATTTTGAAATGGAGAAGAATATACGTTTGATGAGATACAATTCTATAACAAAACACTAGAACAAACTGAGAAAATAAAAAGCAAATACCAGAGGCTACAACCGAAGCCGGTACGATACCAAGTTGGAGATCGAATCTTATTGAAAAACAGAGAGCTACCCAATACAATGGAGGGTATAGCGAAAAAACTATTATTGTTATACACCGGACCTTACACAGTAATGAAGGATAATAATAATAATACGTACGAGATCATGGATTCCAGTACACAGAGGAAAAAGGGGACTTACAACCAGTCATCCATGAAAAAATACTATTAAACAATTAAAAGAATGATAATTGAACCAAATAATAAATTATAAATGTGTTAAAAGAAGAGTGATAAAGAAAAGTAAGTTTTAATATAAACAATAAGAAGTAAATACAAATAATGCCCATCAACAATATTGTGTCGATAAAGAGCTAGAGAGTATGAGAAAGGAAATCAATAATGAAGGAAGATATAATGTAATCTATACAATGATAATGTGAAGAATCCCAGAATGTTTATTATATTTTAGTCGCACTAAGACTACTTTAAAGTTTTTTTGATGATTGACTGTAGAATGATCCAGCAATCGTATACCTGAGCAGACGATACGTTCCTCTGAACTCAGAAGGTGTAAGATGGACAGCGGTGAATCGGAGCCAAAAGAGCCCGCCCGACTGGTGCCAACGCACATGATAGTGAAAATAATTAGGGAAATTAAATGTTTAAGGGATAAAACACAAAGAAGGAAGATAACATACTAAATAAAGCAAGGGGATAGTGAATTACATGATGTAGAAAAGGGAAAATTATAAAAAATCAAAGAAGGAAGTTCAAGTAAAGAAGTGATTAAACTAATAAAATGGTTGATAATTTCATCAACACCTGCACAATATTTGCTGAAATGATCAAATTTAGCGTTGGGGCAATATGTAATAGTACATATCTTCACAATAAAGTTAACAAGAAAAGACAAAGAATGAAGCACTCATAAACTAACATCAGAACACCTAAGAAAGGAATGATAACTGAGTAACTGTGTACAAAGTATTATATAAGGTTCAAGAACTCAATAAAACAATTAATGTAATTAACTCAGCAAACCAAAGAACAATAAGTAGTGATAAAGAAGACAGTATAGAAGATAACCTAGTAACGTGATAAAACCCAATAGATATGGTAAGTGAGAGGTATAAACAAGTCTAACAACGAAACCACGAATTAAAATAAAAACATGCTAAGCAACAAGACAGTGAAGACCACATTAATTACCAAATAACTTAAATGCATGAAGAACTGGAAAGAAACAAAATTAACAAAAATAGTCATTTTTTAATAGAGGTCAGAATATTTCACCTCACAGAGTCCACCAATTAAATAAAAAGCCTTTTTCTATGACAGACAATATATTACTTAAAGATAATTAATATTTTCAAGGAATAAAAAGAAATCGAAACAAAAAGGGAAATATTATCATAAATAAATCATTGGGAAATAGGGAAACAGAGAATGCAAATTTAGGAATTAAATAATGCAATTAACCTGACAAAACAATAACTGATGATGACAAATACCCAGAAGAGACAATCAAATGACAAAAAATGTAAATAGTTATTAGTAGGCATAAATATAATGTACAAATGTTCAACTTAGTATGTAAGAAATAAGACACTGAGTATAGCCTTAGATTAAAACTATGAGGAGGTCTGCGAACCTCAAACAGTTATTTTGTATAAGTGAATTACAGACTGTAAGTCATATAGAATTACAAATATAATAATATTGAACAAAAATTGTAAAAATCAGGTAGTGTAACAGTGTAAAAAGGTGAGAACAACAGTGATAGGCTTTAAAAAGTAAAAACAGTGTATAGTGTAAGTGAATAAACATATTTACAATATGAACATTGTATGAAACATGTAATTTATATGAAACAACAAGGTAATTAATATAGTGAAATAAAACCAAGGGGAAATAATTAAAAAATAAAGAATCTTCCGTTACAAACTTATAATATACTAGTGACGAAGATACAATAAGATTCTATGGAATCATATTAATTACACATTGTGAAATCGAACCTGTGACCCATAAACGTATAATTGCCAAGACCTGAAATGAATGAATTAGTGTTTTAATAAAAAGGAAGGTATTGTTGAAAAAATATCGAAACCAGACAGAACATTCAGTTTTACTGCTGGATTTTATACAAATTAAAGACAGATACGAGACGAAATAATAAAGAAAAACTATGGAAATAACTAAAAGAAGGATGTTTTAATCGATGGCACAAAAAACTTGAAGTCCAGGAGCGAAGGATCAAGGAATAAGCTTGTAAAGAAAACTCCAAGATTGGTGAGATTACTCCAATGATCAACCAAGATATTTGAAAAACATTTTAACATTTAAAGATCGAGTTACAGCGATATACTATCATAAAAACAATAAAAACTTTATAATAGTGAATACTAATTGTACACAAATAATTATTAGTATTAAGAGTTTCTTTTTCATTTGTTCTTTTGCATGATCCAAAGAACCCACAGATACACAACATACATCAACAACCACTAATTACCAAACATTATTTATAAATATTATGTTTTATGATATGTTTACGATTTGTACTATACTTTGACATGACTAATAGATGAACTGATGAATATGACTGAGAATATGAGATTTTTCATGCTCTACAACAGAAATGAGTTTCAGGAATTTGAGCATTTATTTTAGAATAAAGAGTCTAATTTTACAAATTGACTCCCATCGCGGGGCATATGAGAGGGCAACCTACGAAACAAAGAGTCTAAATTCTACAAATTGGTGACCAACTTGAGGGCTAGAAAAAGGGAATTAAACCCAAGATAGAATAGAATTATAGCTGTCATTTCTAGCTGGCGATCATACAAAAGTGAACAAGATGGCGTCCAACCAGTGAGGCTGAAATTAGGGAAAAATTATTATAGTAGGAAGTTATAATTGTATCACAGGTAACCTGATTTTAGCTGGCAGCTGTTAGAAGTACAGAAATGCACACAAGAGGCAACTCCAAGCACCGCGCAGCGGAGGCCAGAAAAGAAGTCAGCATGGAAGAGAAGGAGTCAACATCGGTTGAAGAAGTGGAGACAGGCGATAAGGCGGAAAATAGAGGAGACCCAAATTTGATGAAATTTATAGAACAGATGAACGAAAGGTTAATACAACAAATAAATGAAAAAAATAGTCAGTACAAATAAGGGTACTAAAGAAGATCTAAGGCAGATAACAAATGAAAATAATAAACAAATGAATGAAAAATTTGACCAGAATAAAGAAGAAACTCATGAGAATTTTAAACAAATGAACGAAAAAATTGACGGTATCAAAGAAGACAATAAACAGACAAATGAAAAAATAGACAAAATGGAGGAAAAAATAAAGGAAAACTCACAGAAACAAAACGAGAATTTGAGGGAAAATTTAATAAAACAAATGAATGAGAGGATGGACAGTACAAACGAGAAAATAGACAGTATTAACAGGAATACAGATGAAAACAATAGACAAATGAATGAGAACTTTTGAAGCAAATTAATGACAAATTCGAAGAGAATAATAAACTAATGAATGACAAATAGACAGCATTAAGAAAAACAATAAACAAACAAATGAAAAAATTGACAGTATTAAGGAAAGTACTAATGAAACCTTAAGGCAAGCTACAGTATAAGCGAAAATAATAACCAAATGAAGAATGAGTTCAGACAAATAAATGAAGAAAATTTAAAACAAATAAATAAAAGAATTGAAGATGTCAATGAGGCAATTACACAAAAAACAGACGAGTGTAATGAAGAAAGCAAACGAGAAATCGCCGAAACAAATGAAAAAGTAGAAGGCACCAAGGAGACCATTGGACAGGTCAGAATAGATTTAGATACCACGATAGGTCAAGTAAAAGAGAGTAGTCACGCCCAAATGTAATCAATAACAACGGATTTCAGAGATAAATGTCGGACATAGATATGGCCATAAGCGAAGTTCGTGGACAGGGACAACGCAACCAAGAGAGGATCGAGGGACTCCAGCAAACAGTCGATAATCGACCCACTTCTATTCCACACATCCAACCCATGGACAACCGGGAGGCTATCAGTTTCAAAACTTATAGAAGAAACCCGATGGAATTTTTAGAACGGGTCATCGAACAGCTGATTAGAAATGGAGAGGACAGGTGGCCAGTGATATGGAGTTATCTAGACAAACACTTCAGAGAAATTAGTGATAACTGGTGGACGGCTTTGAGACACGACCTCCGGAATTATGATGAATTTAAAGCGGTGTTCAAAGCAAGGTACTGGTCGGAGGCCACACAGAACATTGTAAGGGATAACATTTTCCACGGGAGGTATGATGCTAGCAGAGGAACCACGCTCACCGCGTACTTTCTTGGAAAAATTGTGTTTGGCGATAAACCTGGAGGCAAACATCCCGGAGGAAAGTCTTGTCACCAAGTTAGCCTACCACTATGAGGACGGAGTGTCCAGGGCACGAACAGGAGGGCAAATTAAGACGGTATTCGGCATTGTTAGAAGAATACAAACGAGAAGGGTATTATAGAAGTCGGCAGAGGTACGAATCCAGGAATGTGCCAACAACGACCACCACAATAGCAACGGAAACAATCGGCCAAATTTCAACAACCGGACAAATCACAATAACGAGGCGTACAACTGGCCGAATTTCAACAACCGCGGAAATAACAACAACGAGGCGTATTACCGACCAAACAACAACAGCCCAGGAAATAACGGAGGCAATCGACCAAATATCCCAACTAATCAATACAACCGGCCATACAACCCGAACTACCGTCAACAGAACAACAACAGCTACAATAACAACCACAGCCCGTATAATCAAAACCAGGACTACCGAAGGGTCAACTATGTGCGAGCCGAGGATAATGGCAACGGGAGATCACATTATCAAGGACGCCAGAGTTCCAGCCGGGACAGCAACTGGAACCAAGACGACCATGACAACAGAAGGGGTGCCAGGCCCAACGGAGGTAGAAGTCGAAGCCACGAGGGTTACCGGCGAAACAACTATGAAGATGACCATCACTAGCCAGAAACTAGACCGGCAGTGAATGATACACACGTAAACCAAAACGGCAGGCGAGACGAAGAGTCTGAGCAGGCTTTAAACGCCACGCGGCAGTGAAAACACCTTAGGAACCCTCACTGAACCAATCTATTGGGTTAATTAACACCGGACATCACGTTCAAAATACAAAAAAAGTTATTACAATTATTCGAAACAATTATTTAAAAAATTTAAGGGAGGCACCAATATAAATATTTTGTAATATTGTTTGACCACTATACTAGATACCCAAAACTGTACCCAATCAACCGGGCAACGACGCAAAAGATTTTAACCATTATTCTCCAGCACTATGTCAATGAGGTAGGAACACCTAAGTCCATTATTACTGACCATGGGACGCAGTTCAAGGGTAACACATGGAAAGAGACACTACGGGAGAATGGAATCAAGACATACAAAACATCTGTATACCACCCGAGTAGAAACCCGGCTGAACGAGTTTTAAGGGAAGTAGGAAGGATCTTAAGAACATATTGTTTCGACCAACAGAGAAGGTGGGCGGAGTATTTGCCAGCTGCTGAAAACTTCTTTAATTTATCATACCATCAGTTTATTGAAACAACCCCGTATACAGCAATGTTCCAGAGACCACCACCCACAGAGATAAACGAGTTAATCCAATTTTGAAATGGAGAAGAATATACGTTTGATGAGATACAATTCTATAACAAAACACTAGAACAAACTGAGAAAATAAAAAGCAAATACCAGAGGCTACAACCGAAGCCGGTACGATACCAAGTTGGAGATCGAATCTTATTGAAAAACAGAGAGCTACCCAATACAATGGAGGGTATAGCGAAAAAACTATTATTGTTATACACCGGACCTTACACAGTAATGAAGGATAATAATAATAATACGTACGAGATCATGGATTCCAGTACACAGAGGAAAAAGGGGACTTACAACCAGTCATCCATGAAAAAATACTATTAAACAATTAAAAGAATGATAATTGAACCAAATAATAAATTATAAATGTGTTAAAAGAAGAGTGATAAAGAAAAGTAAGTTTTAATATAAACAATAAGAAGTAAATACAAATAATGCCCATCAACAATATTGTGTCGATAAAGAGCTAGAGAGTATGAGAAAGGAAATCAATAATGAAGGAAGATATAATGTAATCTATACAATGATAATGTGAAGAATCCCAGAATGTTTATTATATTTTAGTCGCACTAAGACTACTTTAAAGTTTTTTTGATGATTGACTGTAGAATGATCCAGCAATCGTATACCTGAGCAGACGATACGTTCCTCTGAACTCAGAAGGTGTAAGATGGACAGCGGTGAATCGGAGCCAAAAGAGCCCGCCCGACTGGTGCCAACGCACATGATAGTGAAAATAATTAGGGAAATTAAATGTTTAAGGGATAAAACACAAAGAAGGAAGATAACATACTAAATAAAGCAAGGGATAGTGAATTACATGAAGAAGAAAAGGGAAAATTATAAAAAAATCAAAGAAGGAAGTTCAAGTAAGGAAGTGATTAAACTAATAAAATGGTTGATAATTTCATCAACACCTGCACAATATTTGCTGAAATGATCAAATTTAGCGTTGGGGCAATATGTAATAGTACATATCTTCACAATACAGTTAACAAGAAAAGATAAAGAATGAAGCACTCATAAACTAACATCAGAACACCTAAGAAAGGAATGATAACTGAGTAACTGTGTACAAAGTATTATATAAGGTTCAAGAACTCAATAAAACAATTAATGTAATTAACTCAGTAAACCAAAGAACAATAAGTAGTGATAAAGAAGAAAGTATAGAAGATAACCTAGTAACGTGATAAAACCCAATAGATATGGTAAGTGAGAGGTATAAACAAGTCTAACAACGAAACCACGAATTAAAATAAAAACATGCTAAGCAACAAGACAGTGAAGACCACATTAATTACCAAATAACTTAAATGCATGAAGAACTGGAAAGAAACAAAATTAACAAAAATAGTCATTTTTTAATAGAGGTCAGAATATTTCACCTCACAGAGTCCAATTAAATAAAAAGCCTTTTTCTATGACCGACAATATATTACTTAAAGATAATTAATATTTTCAAGGAATAAAAAGAAATCGAAACAAAAAGGGAAATATTATCATAAATAAATCATTGGGAAATAGGGAAACAGAGAATGCAAATTTAGGAATTAAATAATGCAATTAACCTGACAAAACAATAACTGATGATGACAAATACCCAGACGAGACAATCAAATGACAAAAAATGTAAATAGTTATTAGTAGGCATAAATATAATGTACAAATGTTCAACTTAGTATGTAAGAAATAAGACACTGAGTATAGCCTTAGATTAAAACTATGAGGAGGTCTGCGAACCTCAAACAGTTATTTTGTATAAGTGAATTACAGACTGTAAGTCATATAGAATTACAAATATAATAATATTGGACAAAAATTGTAAAAATCAGGTAGTGTAACAGTGTAAAAAGGCGAGAACAACAGTGATAGGCTTTAAAAAGTAAAAACAGTGTATAGTGTAAGTGAATAAACATATTTACAATATGAACATTGTATGAAACATGTAATTTATATGAAACAACAAGGTAATTAATATAGTGAAATAAAACGAAGGGGAAATAATTAAAAAATAAAGAATCTTCCGTTACAAACTTATAATATACTAGTGACGAAGATACAATAAGATTCTATGGAATCATATTAATTATACATTGTGAAATCGAACCTGTGACCCATAAACGTATAATTGCCAAGACCTGAAATGAATGAATTAGTGTTTTAATAAAAAGGAAGTTATTGTTGAAAAAATATCGAAACCAGACAGAACATTCAGTTTTACTGCTGGATTTTATACAAATTAAAGACAGATACGAGACGAAATAATAAAGAAAAACTATGGAAATAACTAAAAGAAGGATGTTTTAATCGATGGCACAAAAAACTTGAAGTCCAGGAGCGAAGGATCAAGGAATAAGCTTGTAAAGAAAACTCCAAGATTGGTGAGATTACTCCAATGATCAACCAAGATATTTGAAAAACATTTTAACATTTAAAGATCGAGTTACAGCGATATACTATCATAAAAACAATACAAACTTTATAATAGTGAATACTAATTGTACAAAAATAATTATTAGTATTAAGAGTTTCTTTTTCATTTGTTCTTTTGCATGATCCAAAGAACCCACAGATACACAACATACATCAACAACCACTAATTACCAAACATTATTTATAAATATTATGTTTTATGATATGTTTACGATTTGTACTATACTTTGACATGACTAATAGATGAACCCTGAGAATATGAGATTTTTCATGCTCTACAACAGAAATGAGTTTCAGGAATTTGAGCATTTATTTTAGAATAAAGAGTCTAATTTTACAAATTGACTCCCATCGCGGGGCATAAGAGAGGGCAACCTACGAAATAAAGAGTCTAAATTCTACAAATTGGTGACCAACTTGAGGGCTAGAAAAAGGGAATTAAACCCAAGATAGAATAGAATTATAGCTGTCATTTCTAGCTGGCGATCATACAAAAGTGAACAAGATGGCGTCCAACCAGTGAGGCTGAAATTAGGGATAAATTATTATAGTAGGAAGTTATAATTGTATCACAGGTAACCTGATTTTAGCTGGCAGCTGTTAGAAGTACAGAAATGCACATAAGAGGCAAGTCCAAGCACCGCGCGGCGGAGGCCAGAAAAGAAGTCAGCATGGAAGAGAAGGAGTCAACATCGGTTGAAGAAGTGGAGACAGGCGATAAGGCGGAAAATAGAGGAGACCCAAATTTGATGAAATTTATAGAACAGATGAACAAAAGGTTAATACAACAAATAAATGAAAAAATAGTCAGTACAAATAAGGGTACTAAAGAAGATCTAAGGCAGATAACAAATGAAAATAATAAACAAATGAATGAAAAATTTGACCAGAATAAAGAAGAAACTCATGAGAATTTTAAACAAATGTACGAAAAAATTGACGGTATCAAAGAAGACGATAAACAGACAAATGAAAAAATAGACAAAATGGAGGAAAAAATAAAGGAAAACTCACAGAAACAAAACGAGAATTTGAGGGAAAATTTAATAAAACAAATGAATGAGAGGATGGACAGTACAAACGAGAAAATAGACAGTATTAACAGGAATACAGATGAAAACAATAGACAAATGAATGAGAACTTTTGAAGCAAATTAATGACAAATTCAAAGAGAATAATAAACTAATGAATGACAAATAGACAGCATTAAGAAAAACAATAAACAAACAAATGAAAAAATTGACAGTATTAAGGAAAGTACTAATGAAACCTTAAGGCAAGCTACAGTATAAGCGAAAATAATAACCAAATGAAGAATGAGTTCAGACAAATAAATGAAGAAAATTTAAAACAAATAAATAAAAGAATTGAAGATGTCAATGAGGCAATTACACAAAAAACAGACGAGTGTAATGAAGAAAGCAAACGAGAAATCGCCGAAACAAATGAAAAAGTAGAAGGCACCAAGGAGACCATTGGACAGGTCAGAATAGATTTAAATACCAAGATAGGTCAAGTAAAAGAGAGTAGTCACGCCCAAATGTAATCAATAACAACGGATTTCGGAGATACATGTCGGACATCGATATGGCCATAAGCGAAGTACGTGGACAGGGACAACGCAACCAAGAGAGGACCGAGGGACTCCAGCAAACAGTCGATAATCGACCCACTTCTATTTCATACATCCAACCCATGGACAACCGGGAGGCTATCAGTTTCAAAACTTATAGAAGAAACCCGATGGAATTTTTAGAACGGGTCAACGAACAGCTGATTAGAAATGGAGAGGACAGGTGGCCAGTGATACGGAGTTATCTAGACGAACACTTCAGAGAAATTAGTGATAACTGGTGGACGGCTTTGAGACACGACCTCCGGAATTATGATGAATTTAAAGCGGTGTTCAAAGCAAGGTACTGGTCGGAGGCCACACAGAACATGGTAAGGGATAACATTTTCCACGGGAAGTATGATGCTAGCAGAGGGACAACGCTCACCGCGTACTTTCTTGGAAAAGTGTGTTTGGCGATAAACCTGGAGGCAAACATCCCGGAGGAAAGTCTTGTCACCAAGTTAGCCTACCACTATGAGGACGGAGTGTCCAGGGCATGAACAGGAGGGCAAATTAAGACGGTACAAGCCATGTCGGCATTGTTAGAAGAATACGAACGAGAAGGGTATTATAGGAGAAGTCGGCAGAGGTACGAAACCAGGAATGTGCCAACAACGACCACCACAATAGCAACGGAAACAATCGGCCGAATTTCAACAACCGGACAAATCACAATAACGAGGCGTACAACTGGCCGAATTTCAACAACCGCGGCAATAACAACAACGAGGCGTATTACCGACCAAACAACAACAGCCCAGGAAATAACGGAGGCAACCGCGGCAATCGACCAAATATCCCAACTAATCAGTACAACCGGACATACAACCCGAACTACCGCCAACAGAACAACAGCAGCCGAAACTACAATAACAACCACAGCCCGAATAATCAAAACCAGGACTACCGAAGGGTCAACTATGTGCGAGCCAAGGATAATGGCAACGGGAGATCACATTATCAAGGACGCCAGAGTTCCAGCCGGGACACCTACTGGAACCAAGACGACCATGACAACAGAAGGGGTGCCAGGCCCAACGGCGGTAGAAGTCGAAGCCACGAGGGTTACCGGCGAAACAACTATGAAGATGACCATCACCAGCCAGAACCTAGACTGGCAGTGAATGATACACACGTAAACCAAAACGGCAGGTGAGACGAAGAGTCTGAGCAGGCTTTAAACACCACGCGGCAGTGAAAACACCTTAGGAACCCTCACTGAACCAATCTATTGGGTTAATTAACACCGGACATCACGTTCAAAATACAAAAAAAGTTATTACAATTATTCGAAACAATTATTTAAAAAATTTAAGGGAGGCACCAATATAAATATTTTGTAATATTGTTTGACCACTATACTAGATACACAAAACTGTACCCAATCAACCGGGCAACGACGCAAAAGATTTTAACCATTATTCTCCAGCACTATGTCAATGAGGTAGGAACACCTAAGTCCATTATTACTGACCATGGGACGCAGTTCAAGGGTAACAGATGGAAAGAGACACTACGGGAGAATGGAATCAAGCAATACAAAACATCTGTATACCACCCGAGTAGTAACCCGGCTGAACGAGTTTTAAGGGAAGTAGGAAGGATCTTAAGAACATATTGTTTCGACCAACAGAGAAGGTGGGCGGAGTATTTGCCAGCTGCTGAAAACTTCTTTAATTTATCATACCATCAGTTTACTGAAACAACCCCGTATACAGCAATGTTCCAGAGACCACCACCCACAGAGATAACCGAGTTAATCCAATTTCGAAATGGAGAAGAATATACGTTTGATGAGATACAATTCTATAACAAAACACTGGAACAAACTGAGAAAATAAAAAGCAAATACCAGAGGCTACAACCGAAGCCGGTACGATACCAAGTTGGAGATCGAATCTTATTGAAAAACAGAGAGTTACCCAATACAATGGAGGGTATAGCAAAAAAACTATTATTGTTATACACCGGACCTTACACAGTAATGAAGGATAATAATAATAATACGGACGAGATCATGGATCCCAGTACACAGAGGAAAAAGGGGACTTACAACCAGTCATCCATGAAAAAATACTATTAAACAATTAAAAGAATGATAATTGAACCAAATAATAAATTATAAATGTGTTAAAAGAAGAGTGATAAAGAAAAGTAAGTTTTAACATAAACAATAAGAAGTAAATACAAATAATGCCCATCAACAATATTGTGTCGATAAAGAGCTAGAGAGTATGAGAAAGGAAATCAATAATGAAGGAAGATATAATGTAATCTATACAATGATAATGTGAAGAATCCCAGAATGTTTATTATATTTTAGTCACACTAAGACTACTTTAAAGTTTTTTTGATGATTGACTGTAGAATGATCCAGCAATCGTATACCTGAGCAGACGATACGTTCCTCTGAACTCAGAAGGTGTAAGATGGACAGCGGTGAATCGGAGCCAAAAGAGCCCGCCCGACTGGTGCCAACGCACATGATAGTGAAAATAATTAGGGAAATTAAATGTTTAAGGGATAAAACACAAAGAAGGAAGATAACATACTAAATAAAGCAAGGGGATAGTGAATTACATGATGTAGAAAAGGGAAAATTATAAAAAATCAAAGAAGGAAGTTCAAGTAAAGAAGTGATTAAACTAATAAAATGGTTGATAATTTCATCAACACCTGCACAATATTTGCTGAAATGATCAAATTTAGCGTTGGGGCAATATGTAATAGTACATATCTTCACAATAAAGTTAACAAGAAAAGACAAAGAATGAAGCACTCATAAACTAACATCAGAACACCTAAGAAAGGAATGATAACTGAGTAACTGTGTACAAAGTATTATATAAGGTTCAAGAACTCAATAAAACAATTAATGTAATTAACTCAGCAAACCAAAGAACAATAAGTAGTGATAAAGAAGACAGTATAGAAGATAACCTAGTAACGTGATAAAACCCAATAGATATGGTAAGTGAGAGGTATAAACAAGTCTAACAACGAAACCACGAATTAAAATAAAAACATGCTAAGCAACAAGACAGTGAAGACCACATTAATTACCAAATAACTTAAATGCATGAAGAACTGGAAAGAAACAAAATTAACAAAAATAGTCATTTTTTAATAGAGGTCAGAATATTTCACCTCACAGAGTCCACCAATTAAATAAAAAGCCTTTTTCTATGACAGACAATATATTACTTAAAGATAATTAATATTTTCAAGGAATAAAAAGAAATCGAAACAAAAAGGGAAATATTATCATAAATAAATCATTGGGAAATAGGGAAACAGAGAATGCAAATTTAGGAATTAAATAATGCAATTAACCTGACAAAACAATAACTGATGATGACAAATACCCAGACGAGACAATCAAATGACAAAAAATGTAAATAGTTATTAGTAGGCATAAATATAATGTACAAATGTTCAACTTAGTATGTAAGAAATAAGACACTGAGTATAGCCTTAGATTAAAACTATGAGGAGGTCTGCGAACCTCAAACAGTTATTTTGTATAAGTGAATTACAGACTGTAAGTCATATAGAATTACAAATATAATAATATTGGACAAAAATTGTAAAAATCAGGTAGTGTAACAGTGTAAAAAGGCGAGAACAACAGTGATAGGCTTTAAAAAGTAAAAACAGTGTATAGTGTAAGTGAATAAACATATTTACAATATGAACATTGTATGAAACATGTAATTTATATGAAACAACAAGGTAATTAATATAGTGAAATAAAACGAAGGGGAAATAATTAAAAAATAAAGAATCTTCCGTTACAAACTTATAATATACTAGTGACGAAGATACAATAAGATTCTATGGAATCATATTAATTATACATTGTGAAATCGAACCTGTGACCCATAAACGTATAATTGCCAAGACCTGAAATGAATGAATTAGTGTTTTAATAAAAAGGAAGTTATTGTTGAAAAAATATCGAAACCAGACAGAACATTCAGTTTTACTGCTGGATTTTATACAAATTAAAGACAGATACGAGACGAAATAATAAAGAAAAACTATGGAAATAACTAAAAGAAGGATGTTTTAATCGATGGCACAAAAAACTTGAAGTCCAGGAGCGAAGGATCAAGGAATAAGCTTGTAAAGAAAACTCCAAGATTGGTGAGATTACTCCAATGATCAACCAAGATATTTGAAAAACATTTTAACATTTAAAGATCGAGTTACAGCGATATACTATCATAAAAACAATAAAAACTTTATAATAGTGAATACTAATTGTACAAAAATAATTATTAGTATTAAGAGTTTCTTTTTCATTTGTTCTTTTGCATGATCCAAAGAACCCACAGATACACAACATACATCAACAACCACTAATTACCAAACATTATTTATAAATATTATGTTTTATGATATGTTTACGATTTGTACTATACTTTGACATGACTAATAGATGAACCCTGAGAATATGAGATTTTTCATGCTCTACAACAGAAATGAGTTTCAGGAATTTGAGCATTTATTTTAGAATAAAGAGTCTAATTTTACAAATTGACTCCCATCGCGGGGCATAAGAGAGGGCAACCTACGAAATAAAGAGTCTAAATTCTACAAATTGGTGACCAACTTGAGGGCTAGAAAAAGGGAATTAAACCCAAGATAGAATAGAATTATAGCTGTCATTTCTAGCTGGCGATCATACAAAAGTGAACAAGATGGCGTCCAACCAGTGAGGCTGAAATTAGGGATAAATTATTATAGTAGGAAGTTATAATTGTATCACAGGTAACCTGATTTTAGCTGGCAGCTGTTAGAAGTACAGAAATGCACACAAGAGGCAAGTCCAAGCACCGCGCGGCGGAGGCCAGAAAAGAAGTCAGCATGGAAGAGAAGGAGTCAACATCGGTTGAAGAAGTGGAGACAGGCGATAAGGCGGAAAATAGAGGAGACCCAAATTTGATGAAATTTATAGAACAGATGAACAAAAGGTTAATACAACAAATAAATGAAAAAATAGTCAGTACAAATAAGGGTACTAAAGAAGATCTAAGGCAGATAACAAATGAAAATAATAAACAAATGAATGAAAAATTTGACCAGAATAAAGAAGAAACTCATGAGAATTTTAAACAAATGTACGAAAAAATTGACGGTATCAAAGAAGACGATAAACAGACAAATGAAAAAATAGACAAAATGGAGGAAAAAATAAAGGAAAACTCACAGAAACAAAACGAGAATTTGAGGGAAAATTTAATAAAACAAATGAATGAGAGGATGGACAGTACAAACGAGAAAATAGACAGTATTAACAGGAATACAGATGAAAACAATAGACAAATGAATGAGAACTTTTGAAGCAAATTAATGACAAATTCAAAGAGAATAATAAACTAATGAATGACAAATAGACAGCATTAAGAAAAACAATAAACAAACAAATGAAAAAATTGACAGTATTAAGGAAAGTACTAATGAAACCTTAAGGCAAGCTACAGTATAAGCGAAAATAATAACCAAATGAAGAATGAGTTCAGACAAATAAATGAAGAAAATTTAAAACAAATAAATAAAAGAATTGAAGATGTCAATGAGGCAATTACACAAAAAACAGACGAGTGTAATGAAGAAAGCAAACGAGAAATCGCCGAAACAAATGAAAAAGTAGAAGGCACCAAGGAGACCATTGGACAGGTCAGAATAGATTTAAATACCAAGATAGGTCAAGTAAAAGAGAGTAGTCACGCCCAAATGTAATCAATAACAACGGATTTCGGAGATACATGTCGGACATCGATATGGCCATAAGCGAAGTACGTGGACAGGGACAACGCAACCAAGAGAGGACCGAGGGACTCCAGCAAACAGTCGATAATCGACCCACTTCTATTTCATACATCCAACCCATGGACAACCGGGAGGCTATCAGTTTCAAAACTTATAGAAGAAACCCGATGGAATTTTTAGAACGGGTCAACGAACAGCTGATTAGAAATGGAGAGGACAGGTGGCCAGTGATACGGAGTTATCTAGACGAACACTTCAGAGAAATTAGTGATAACTGGTGGACGGCTTTGAGACACGACCTCCGGAATTATGATGAATTTAAAGCGGTGTTCAAAGCAAGGTACTGGTCGGAGGCCACACAGAACATGGTAAGGGATAACATTTTCCACGGGAAGTATGATGCTAGCAGAGGGACAACGCTCACCGCGTACTTTCTTGGAAAAGTGTGTTTGGCGATAAACCTGGAGGCAAACATCCCGGAGGAAAGTCTTGTCACCAAGTTAGCCTACCACTATGAGGACGGAGTGTCCAGGGCATGAACAGGAGGGCAAATTAAGACGGTACAAGCCATGTCGGCATTGTTAGAAGAATACGAACGAGAAGGGTATTATAGGAGAAGTCGGCAGAGGTACGAAACCAGGAATGTGCCAACAACGACCACCACAATAGCAACGGAAACAATCGGCCGAATTTCAACAACCGGACAAATCACAATAACGAGGCGTACAACTGGCCGAATTTCAACAACCGCGGCAATAACAACAACGAGGCGTATTACCGACCAAACAACAACAGCCCAGGAAATAACGGAGGCAACCGCGGCAATCGACCAAATATCCCAACTAATCAGTACAACCGGACATACAACCCGAACTACCGCCAACAGAACAACAGCAGCCGAAACTACAATAACAACCACAGCCCGAATAATCAAAACCAGGACTACCGAAGGGTCAACTATGTGCGAGCCAAGGATAATGGCAACGGGAGATCACATTATCAAGGACGCCAGAGTTCCAGCCGGGACACCTACTGGAACCAAGACGACCATGACAACAGAAGGGGTGCCAGGCCCAACGGCGGTAGAAGTCGAAGCCACGAGGGTTACCGGCGAAACAACTATGAAGATGACCATCACCAGCCAGAACCTAGACTGGCAGTGAATGATACACACGTAAACCAAAACGGCAGGTGAGACGAAGAGTCTGAGCAGGCTTTAAACACCACGCGGCAGTGAAAACACCTTAGGAACCCTCACTGAACCAATCTATTGGGTTAATTAACACCGGACATCACGTTCAAAATACAAAAAAAGTTATTACAATTATTCGAAACAATTATTTAAAAAATTTAAGGGAGGCACCAATATAAATATTTTGTAATATTGTTTGACCACTATACTAGATACACAAAACTGTACCCAATCAACCGGGCAACGACGCAAAAGATTTTAACCATTATTCTCCAGCACTATGTCAATGAGGTAGGAACACCTAAGTCCATTATTACTGACCATGGGACGCAGTTCAAGGGTAACAGATGGAAAGAGACACTACGGGAGAATGGAATCAAGCAATACAAAACATCTGTATACCACCCGAGTAGTAACCCGGCTGAACGAGTTTTAAGGGAAGTAGGAAGGATCTTAAGAACATATTGTTTCGACCAACAGAGAAGGTGGGCGGAGTATTTGCCAGCTGCTGAAAACTTCTTTAATTTATCATACCATCAGTTTACTGAAACAACCCCGTATACAGCAATGTTCCAGAGACCACCACCCACAGAGATAACCGAGTTAATCCAATTTCGAAATGGAGAAGAATATACGTTTGATGAGATACAATTCTATAACAAAACACTGGAACAAACTGAGAAAATAAAAAGCAAATACCAGAGGCTACAACCGAAGCCGGTACGATACCAAGTTGGAGATCGAATCTTATTGAAAAACAGAGAGTTACCCAATACAATGGAGGGTATAGCAAAAAAACTATTATTGTTATACACCGGACCTTACACAGTAATGAAGGATAATAATAATAATACGGACGAGATCATGGATCCCAGTACACAGAGGAAAAAGGGGACTTACAACCAGTCATCCATGAAAAAATACTATTAAACAATTAAAAGAATGATAATTGAACCAAATAATAAATTATAAATGTGTTAAAAGAAGAGTGATAAAGAAAAGTAAGTTTTAACATAAACAATAAGAAGTAAATACAAATAATGCCCATCAACAATATTGTGTCGATAAAGAGCTAGAGAGTATGAGAAAGGAAATCAATAATGAAGGAAGATATAATGTAATCTATACAATGATAATGTGAAGAATCCCAGAATGTTTATTATATTTTAGTCACACTAAGACTACTTTAAAGTTTTTTTGATGATTGACTGTAGAATGATCCAGCAATCGTATACCTGAGCAGACGATACGTTCCTCTGAACTCAGAAGGTGTAAGATGGACAGCGGTGAATCGGAGCCAAAAGAGCCCGCCCGACTGGTGCCAACGCACATGATAGTGAAAATAATTAGGGAAATTAAATGTTTAAGGGATAAAACACAAAGAAGGAAGATAACATACTAAATAAAGCAAGGGGATAGTGAATTACATGATGTAGAAAAGGGAAAATTATAAAAAATCAAAGAAGGAAGTTCAAGTAAAGAAGTGATTAAACTAATAAAATGGTTGATAATTTCATCAACACCTGCACAATATTTGCTGAAATGATCAAATTTAGCGTTGGGGCAATATGTAATAGTACATATCTTCACAATAAAGTTAACAAGAAAAGACAAAGAATGAAGCACTCATAAACTAACATCAGAACACCTAAGAAAGGAATGATAACTGAGTAACTGTGTACAAAGTATTATATAAGGTTCAAGAACTCAATAAAACAATTAATGTAATTAACTCAGCAAACCAAAGAACAATAAGTAGTGATAAAGAAGACAGTATAGAAGATAACCTAGTAACGTGATAAAACCCAATAGATATGGTAAGTGAGAGGTATAAACAAGTCTAACAACGAAACCACGAATTAAAATAAAAACATGCTAAGCAACAAGACAGTGAAGACCACATTAATTACCAAATAACTTAAATGCATGAAGAACTGGAAAGAAACAAAATTAACAAAAATAGTCATTTTTTAATAGAGGTCAGAATATTTCACCTCACAGAGTCCACCAATTAAATAAAAAGCCTTTTTCTATGACAGACAATATATTACTTAAAGATAATTAATATTTTCAAGGAATAAAAAGAAATCGAAACAAAAAGGGAAATATTATCATAAATAAATCATTGGGAAATAGGGAAACAGAGAATGCAAATTTAGGAATTAAATAATGCAATTAACCTGACAAAACAATAACTGATGATGACAAATACCCAGAAGAGACAATCAAATGACAAAAAATGTAAATAGTTATTAGTAGGCATAAATATAATGTACAAATGTTCAACTTAGTATGTAAGAAATAAGACACTGAGTATAGCCTTAGATTAAAACTATGAGGAGGTCTGCGAACCTCAAACAGTTATTTTGTATAAGTGAATTACAGACTGTAAGTCATATAGAATTACAAATATAATAATATTGAACAAAAATTGTAAAAATCAGGTAGTGTAACAGTGTAAAAAGGTGAGAACAACAGTGATAGGCTTTAAAAAGTAAAAACAGTGTATAGTGTAAGTGAATAAACATATTTACAATATGAACATTGTATGAAACATGTAATTTATATGAAACAACAAGGTAATTAATATAGTGAAATAAAACCAAGGGGAAATAATTAAAAAATAAAGAATCTTCCGTTACAAACTTATAATATACTAGTGACGAAGATACAATAAGATTCTATGGAATCATATTAATTACACATTGTGAAATCGAACCTGTGACCCATAAACGTATAATTGCCAAGACCTGAAATGAATGAATTAGTGTTTTAATAAAAAGGAAGGTATTGTTGAAAAAATATCGAAACCAGACAGAACATTCAGTTTTACTGCTGGATTTTATACAAATTAAAGACAGATACGAGACGAAATAATAAAGAAAAACTATGGAAATAACTAAAAGAAGGATGTTTTAATCGATGGCACAAAAAACTTGAAGTCCAGGAGCGAAGGATCAAGGAATAAGCTTGTAAAGAAAACTCCAAGATTGGTGAGATTACTCCAATGATCAACCAAGATATTTGAAAAACATTTTAACATTTAAAGATCGAGTTACAGCGATATACTATCATAAAAACAATAAAAACTTTATAATAGTGAATACTAATTGTACACAAATAATTATTAGTATTAAGAGTTTCTTTTTCATTTGTTCTTTTGCATGATCCAAAGAACCCACAGATACACAACATACATCAACAACCACTAATTACCAAACATTATTTATAAATATTATGTTTTATGATATGTTTACGATTTGTACTATACTTTGACATGACTAATAGATGAACCCTGAGAATATGAGATTTTTCATGCTCTACAACAGAAATGAGTTTCAGGAATTTGAGCATTTATTTTAGAATAAAGAGTCTAATTTTACAAATTGACTCCCATCGCGGGGCATATGAGAGGGCAACCTACGAAACAAAGAGTCTAAATTCTACAAATTGGTGACCAACTTGAGGGCTAGAAAAAGGGAATTAAACCCAAGATAGAATAGAATTATAGCTGTCATTTCTAGCTGGCGATCATACAAAAGTGAACAAGATGGCGTCCAACCAGTGAGGCTGAAATTAGGGAAAAATTATTATAGTAGGAAGTTATAATTGTATCACAGGTAACCTGATTTTAGCTGGCAGCTGTTAGAAGTACAGAAATGCACACAAGAGGCAACTCCAAGCACCGCGCGGCGGAGGCCAGAAAAGAAGTCAGCATGGAAGAGAAGGAGTCAACATCGGTTGAAGAAGTGGAGACAGGCGATAAGGTGGAAAATAGAGGAGACCCAAATTTGATGAAATTTATAGAACAGATGAACGAAAGGTTAATACAACAAATAAATGAAAAAAATAGTCAGTACAAATAAGGGTACTAAAGAAGATCTAAGGCAGATAACAAATGAAAATAATAAACAAATGAATGAAAAATTTGACCAGAATAAAGAAGAAACTCATGAGAATTTTAAACAAATGAACGAAAAAATTGACGGTATCAAAGAAGACAATAAACAGACAAATGAAAAAATAGACAAAATGGAGGAAAAAATAAAGGAAAACTCACAGAAACAAAACGAGAATTTGAGGGAAAATTTAATAAAACAAATGAATGAGAGGATGGACAGTACAAACGAGAAAATAGACAGTATTAACAGGAATACAGATGAAAACAATAGACAAATGAATGAGAACTTTTGAAGCAAATTAATGACAAATTCGAAGAGAATAATAAACTAATGAATGACAAATAGACAGCATTAAGAAAAACAATAAACAAACAAATGAAAAAATTGACAGTATTAAGGAAAGTACTAATGAAACCTTAAGGCAAGCTACAGTATAAGCGAAAATAATAACCAAATGAAGAATGAGTTCAGACAAATAAATGAAGAAAATTTAAAACAAATAAATAAAAGAATTGAAGATGTCAATGAGGCAATTACACAAAAAACAGACGAGTGTAATGAAGAAAGCAAACGAGAAATCGCCGAAACAAATGAAAAAGTAGAAGGCACCAAGGAGACCATTGGACAGGTCAGAATAGATTTAGATACCACGATAGGTCAAGTAAAAGAGAGTAGTCACGCCCAAATGTAATCAATAACAACGGATTTCAGAGATAAATGTCGGACATAGATATGGCCATAAGCGAAGTACGTGGACAGGGACAACGCAACCAAGAGAGGATCGAGGGACTCCAGCAAACAGTCGATAATCGACCCACTTCTATTCCACACATCCAACCCATGGACAACCGGGAGGCTATCAGTTTCAAAACTTATAGAAGAAACCCGATGGAATTTTTAGAACGGGTCATCGAACAGCTGATTAGAAATGGAGAGGACAGGTGGCCAGTGATATGGAGTTATCTAGACAAACACTTCAGAGAAATTAGTGATAACTGGTGGACGGCTTTGAGACACGACCTCCGGAATTATGATGAATTTAAAGCGGTGTTCAAAGCAAGGTACTGGTCGGAGGCCACACAGAACATTGTAAGGGATAACATTTTCCACGGGAGGTATGATGCTAGCAGAGGAACCACGCTCACCGCGTACTTTCTTGGAAAAATTGTGTTTGGCGATAAACCTGGAGGCAAACATCCCGGAGGAAAGTCTTGTCACCAAGTTAGCCTACCACTATGAGGACGGAGTGTCCAGGGCACGAACAGGAGGGCAAATTAAGACGGTATTCGGCATTGTTAGAAGAATACGAACGAGAAGGGTATTATAGGAGAAGTCGGCAGAGGTACGAATCCAGGAATGTGCCAACAACGACCACCACAATAGCAACGGAAACAATCGGCCAAATTTCAACAACCGGACAAATCACAATAACGAGGCGTACAACTGGCCGAATTTCAACAACCGCGGAAATAACAACAACGAGGCGTATTACCGACCAAACAACAACAGCCCAGGAAATAACGGAGGCAATCGACCAAATATCCCAACTAATCAATACAACCGGCCATACAACCCGAACTACCGTCAACAGAACAACAACAGCTACAATAACAACCACAGCCCGTATAATCAAAACCAGGACTACCGAAGGGTCAACTATGTGCGAGCCGAGGATAATGGCAACGGGAGATCACATTATCAAGGACGCCAGAGTTCCAGCCGGGACAGCAACTGGAACCAAGACGACCATGACAACAGAAGGGGTGCCAGGCCCAACGGAGGTAGAAGTCGAAGCCACGAGGGTTACCGGCGAAACAACTATGAAGATGACCATCACTAGCCAGAAACTAGACCGGCAGTGAATGATACACACGTAAACCAAAACGGCAGGCGAGACGAAGAGTCTGAGCAGGCTTTAAACGCCACGCGGCAGTGAAAACACCTTAGGAACCCTCACTGAACCAATCTATTGGGTTAATTAACACCGGACATCACGTTCAAAATACAAAAAAAGTTATTACAATTATTCGAAACAATTATTTAAAAAATTTAAGGGAGGCACCAATATAAATATTTTGTAATATTGTTTGACCACTATACTAGATACCCAAAACTGTACCCAATCAACCGGGCAACGACGCAAAAGATTTTAACCATTATTCTCCAGCACTATGTCAATGAGGTAGGAACACCTAAGTCCATTATTACTGACCATGGGACGCAGTTCAAGGGTAACACATGGAAAGAGACACTACGGGAGAATGGAATCAAGACATACAAAACATCTGTATACCACCCGAGTAGAAACCCGGCTGAACGAGTTTTAAGGGAAGTAGGAAGGATCTTAAGAACATATTGTTTCGACCAACAGAGAAGGTGGGCGGAGTATTTGCCAGCTGCTGAAAACTTCTTTAATTTATCATACCATCAGTTTATTGAAACAACCCCGTATACAGCAATGTTCCAGAGACCACCACCCACAGAGATAACCGAGTTAATCCAATTTTGAAATGGAGAAGAATATACGTTTGATGAGATACAATTCTATAACAAAACACTAGAACAAACTGAGAAAATAAAAAGCAAATACCAGAGGCTACAACCGAAGCCGGTACGATACCAAGTTGGAGATCGAATCTTATTGAAAAACAGAGAGCTACCCAATACAATGGAGGGTATAGCGAAAAAACTATTATTGTTATACACCGGACCTTACACAGTAATGAAGGATAATAATAATAATACGTACGAGATCATGGATTCCAGTACACAGAGGAAAAAGGGGACTTACAACCAGTCATCCATGAAAAAATACTATTAAACAATTAAAAGAATGATAATTGAACCAAATAATAAATTATAAATGTGTTAAAAGAAGAGTGATAAAGAAAAGTAAGTTTTAATATAAACAATAAGAAGTAAATACAAATAATGCCCATCAACAATATTGTGTCGATAAAGAGCTAGAGAGTATGAGAAAGGAAATCAATAATGAAGGAAGATATAATGTAATCTATACAATGATAATGTGAAGAATCCCAGAATGTTTATTATATTTTAGTCGCACTAAGACTACTTTAAAGTTTTTTTGATGATTGACTGTAGAATGATCCAGCAATCGTATACCTGAGCAGACGATACGTTCCTCTGAACTCAGAAGGTGTAAGATGGACAGCGGTGAATCGGAGCCAAAAGAGCCCGCCCGACTGGTGCCAACGCACATGATAGTGAAAATAATTAGGGAAATTAAATGTTTAAGGGATAAAACACAAAGAAGGAAGATAACATACTAAATAAAGCAAGGGATAGTGAATTACATGAAGAAGAAAAGGGAAAATTATAAAAAAATCAAAGAAGGAAGTTCAAGTAAGGAAGTGATTAAACTAATAAAATGGTTGATAATTTCATCAACACCTGCACAATATTTGCTGAAATGATCAAATTTAGCGTTGGGGCAATATGTAATAGTACATATCTTCACAATACAGTTAACAAGAAAAGATAAAGAATGAAGCACTCATAAACTAACATCAGAACACCTAAGAAAGGAATGATAACTGAGTAACTGTGTACAAAGTATTATATAAGGTTCAAGAACTCAATAAAACAATTAATGTAATTAACTCAGTAAACCAAAGAACAATAAGTAGTGATAAAGAAGAAAGTATAGAAGATAACCTAGTAACGTGATAAAACCCAATAGATATGGTAAGTGAGAGGTATAAACAAGTCTAACAACGAAACCACGAATTAAAATAAAAACATGCTAAGCAACAAGACAGTGAAGACCACATTAATTACCAAATAACTTAAATGCATGAAGAACTGGAAAGAAACAAAATTAACAAAAATAGTCATTTTTTAATAGAGGTCAGAATATTTCACCTCACAGAGTCCAATTAAATAAAAAGCCTTTTTCTATGACCGACAATATATTACTTAAAGATAATTAATATTTTCAAGGAATAAAAAGAAATCGAAACAAAAAGGGAAATATTATCATAAATAAATCATTGGGAAATAGGGAAACAGAGAATGCAAATTTAGGAATTAAATAATGCAATTAACCTGACAAAACAATAACTGATGATGACAAATACCCAGACGAGACAATCAAATGACAAAAAATGTAAATAGTTATTAGTAGGCATAAATATAATGTACAAATGTTCAACTTAGTATGTAAGAAATAAGACACTGAGTATAGCCTTAGATTAAAACTATGAGGAGGTCTGCGAACCTCAAACAGTTATTTTGTATAAGTGAATTACAGACTGTAAGTCATATAGAATTACAAATATAATAATATTGGACAAAAATTGTAAAAATCAGGTAGTGTAACAGTGTAAAAAGGCGAGAACAACAGTGATAGGCTTTAAAAAGTAAAAACAGTGTATAGTGTAAGTGAATAAACATATTTACAATATGAACATTGTATGAAACATGTAATTTATATGAAACAACAAGGTAATTAATATAGTGAAATAAAACGAAGGGGAAATAATTAAAAAATAAAGAATCTTCCGTTACAAACTTATAATATACTAGTGACGAAGATACAATAAGATTCTATGGAATCATATTAATTATACATTGTGAAATCGAACCTGTGACCCATAAACGTATAATTGCCAAGACCTGAAATGAATGAATTAGTGTTTTAATAAAAAGGAAGTTATTGTTGAAAAAATATCGAAACCAGACAGAACATTCAGTTTTACTGCTGGATTTTATACAAATTAAAGACAGATACGAGACGAAATAATAAAGAAAAACTATGGAAATAACTAAAAGAAGGATGTTTTAATCGATGGCACAAAAAACTTGAAGTCCAGGAGCGAAGGATCAAGGAATAAGCTTGTAAAGAAAACTCCAAGATTGGTGAGATTACTCCAATGATCAACCAAGATATTTGAAAAACATTTTAACATTTAAAGATCGAGTTACAGCGATATACTATCATAAAAACAATAAAAACTTTATAATAGTGAATACTAATTGTACACAAATAATTATTAGTATTAAGAGTTTCTTTTTCATTTGTTCTTTTGCATGATCCAAAGAACCCACAGATACACAACATACATCAACAACCACTAATTACCAAACATTATTTATAAATATTATGTTTTATGATATGTTTACGATTTGTACTATACTTTGACATGACTAATAGATGAACCCTGAGAATATGAGATTTTTCATGCTCTACAACAGAAATGAGTTTCAGGAATTTGAGCATTTATTTTAGAATAAAGAGTCTAATTTTACAAATTGACTCCCATCGCGGGGCATAAGAGAGGGCAACCTACGAAATAAAGAGTCTAAATTCTACAAATTGGTGACCAACTTGAGGGCTAGAAAAAGGGAATTAAACCCAAGATAGAATAGAATTATAGCTGTCATTTCTAGCTGGCGATCATACAAAAGTGAACAAGATGGCGTCCAACCAGTGAGGCTGAAATTAGGGATAAATTATTATAGTAGGAAGTTATAATTGTATCACAGGTAACCTGATTTTAGCTGGCAGCTGTTAGAAGTACAGAAATGCACACAAGAGGCAAGTCCAAGCACCGCGCGGCGGAGGCCAGAAAAGAAGTCAGCATGGAAGAGAAGGAGTCAACATCGGTTGAAGAAGTGGAGACAGGCGATAAGGCGGAAAATAGAGGAGACCCAAATTTGATGAAATTTATAGAACAGATGAACAAAAGGTTAATACAACAAATAAATGAAAAAATAGTCAGTACAAATAAGGGTACTAAAGAAGATCTAAGGCAGATAACAAATGAAAATAATAAACAAATGAATGAAAAATTTGACCAGAATAAAGAAGAAACTCATGAGAATTTTAAACAAATGTACGAAAAAATTGACGGTATCAAAGAAGACGATAAACAGACAAATGAAAAAATAGACAAAATGGAGGAAAAAATAAAGGAAAACTCACAGAAACAAAACGAGAATTTGAGGGAAAATTTAATAAAATAAATGAATGAGAGGATGGACAGTACAAACGAGAAAATAGACAGTATTAACAGGAATACAGATGAAAACAATAGACAAATGAATGAGAACTTTTGAAGCAAATTAATGACAAATTCGAAGAGAATAATAAACTAATGAATGACAAATAGACAGCATTAAGAAAAACAATAAACAAACAAATGAAAAAATTGACAGTATTAAGGAAAGTACTAATGAAACCTTAAGGCAAGCTACAGTATAAGCGAAAATAATAACCAAATGAAGAATGAGTTCAGACAAATAAATGAAGACAATTTAAAACAAATAAATAAAAGAATTGAAGATGTCAATGAGGCAATTACACAAAAAACAGACGAGTGTAATGAAGAAAGCAAACGAGAAATCGCCGAAACAAATGAAAAAGTAGAAGGCACCAAGGAGACCATTGGACAGGTCAGAATAGATTTAAATACCAAGATAGGTCAAGTAAAAGAGAGTAGTCACGCCCAAATGTAATCAATAACAACGGATTTCGGAGATACATGTCGGACATCGATATGGCCATAAGCGAAGTACGTGGACAGGGACAACGCAACCAAGAGAGGACCGAGGGACTCCAGCAAACAGTCGATAATCGACCCACTTCTATTTCATACATCCAACCCATGGACAACCGGGAGGCTATCAGTTTCAAAACTTATAGAAGAAACCCGATGGAATTTTTAGAACGGGTCAACGAACAGCTGATTAGAAATGGAGAGGACAGGTGGCCAGTGATACGGAGTTATCTAGACGAACACTTCAGAGAAATTAGTGATAACTGGTGGACGGCTTTGAGACACGACCTCCGGAATTATGATGAATTTAAAGCGGTGTTCAAAGCAAGGTACTGGTCGGAGGCCACACAGAACATGGTAAGGGATAACATTTTCCACGGGAAGTATGATGCTAGCAGAGGGACAACGCTCACCGCGTACTTTCTTGGAAAAGTGTGTTTGGCGATAAACCTGGAGGCAAACATCCCGGAGGAAAGTCTTGTCACCAAGTTAGCCTACCACTATGAGGACGGAGTGTCCAGGGCACGAACAGGAGGGCAAATTAAGACGGTACAAGCCATGTCGGCATTGTTAGAAGAATACGAACGAGAAGGGTATTATAGGAGAAGTCGGCAGAGGTACGAAACCAGGAATGTGCCAACAACGACCACCACAATAGCAACGGAAACAATCGGCCGAATTTCAACAACCGGACAAATCACAATAACGAGGCGTACAACTGGCCGAATTTCAACAACCGCGGAAATAACAACAACGAGGCGTATTACCGACCAAACAACAACAGCCCAGGAAATAACGGAGGCAACCGCGGCAATCGACCAAATATCCCAACTAATCAGTACAACCGGACATACAACCCGAACTACCGCCAACAGAACAACAGCAGCCGAAACTACAATAACAACCACAGCCCGAATAATCAAAACCAGGACTACCGAAGGGTCAACTATGTGCGAGCCAAGGATAATGGCAACGGGAGATCACATTATCAAGGACGCCAGAGTTCCAGCCGGGACACCTACTGGAACCAAGACGACCATGACAACAGAAGGGGTGCCAGGCCCAACGGCGGTAGAAGTCGAAGCCACGAGGGTTACCGGCGAAACAACTATGAAGATGACCATCACCAGCCAGAACCTAGACTGGCAGTGAATGATACACACGTAAACCAAAACGGCAGGTGAGACGAAGAGTCTGAGCAGGCTTTAAACACCACGCGGCAGTGAAAACACCTTAGGAACCCTCACTGAACCAATCTATTGGGTTAATTAACACCGGACATCACGTTCAAAATACAAAAAAAGTTATTACAATTATTCGAAACAATTATTTAAAAAATTTAAGGGAGGCACCAATATAAATATTTTGTAATATTGTTTGACCACTATACTAGATACACAAAACTGTACCCAATCAACCGGGCAACGACGCAAAAGATTTTAACCATTATTCTCCAGCACTATGTCAATGAGGTAGGAACACCTAAGTCCATTATTACTGACCATGGGACGCAGTTCAAGGGTAACAGATGGAAAGAGACACTACGGGAGAATGGAATCAAGCAATACAAAACATCTGTATACCACCCGAGTAGTAACCCGGCTGAACGAGTTTTAAGGGAAGTAGGAAGGATCTTAAGAACATATTGTTTCGACCAACAGAGAAGGTGGGCGGAGTATTTGCCAGCTGCTGAAAACTTCTTTAATTTATCATACCATCAGTTTACTGAAACAACCCCGTATACAGCAATGTTCCAGAGACCACCACCCACAGAGATAACCGAGTTAATCCAATTTCGAAATGGAGAAGAATATACGTTTGATGAGATACAATTCTATAACAAAACACTGGAACAAACTGAGAAAATAAAAAGCAAATACCAGAGGCTACAACCGAAGCCGGTACGATACCAAGTTGGAGATCGAATCTTATTGAAAAACAGAGAGTTACCCAATACAATGGAGGGTATAGCAAAAAAACTATTATTGTTATACACCGGACCTTACACAGTAATGAAGGATAATAATAATAATACGTACGAGATCATGGATCCCAGTACACAGAGGAAAAAGGGGACTTACAACCAGTCATCCATGAAAAAATACTATTAAACAATTAAAAGAATGATAATTGAACCAAATAATAAATTATAAATGTGTTAAAAGAAGAGTGATAAAGAAAAGTAAGTTTTAACATAAACAATAAGAAGTAAATACAAATAATGCCCATCAACAATATTGTGTCGATAAAGAGCTAGAGAGTATGAGAAAGGAAATCAATAATGAAGGAAGATATAATGTAATCTATACAATGATAATGTGAAGAATCCCAGAATGTTTATTATATTTTAGTCACACTAAGACTACTTTAAAGTTTTTTTGATGATTGACTGTAGAATGATCCAGCAATCGTATACCTGAGCAGACGATACGTTCCTCTGAACTCAGAAGGTGTAAGATGGACAGCGGTGAATCGGAGCCAAAAGAGCCCGCCCGACTGGTGCCAACGCACATGATAGTGAAAATAATTAGGGAAATTAAATGTTTAAGGGATAAAACACAAAGAAGGAAGATAACATACTAAATAAAGCAAGGGGATAGTGAATTACATGATGTAGAAAAGGGAAAATTATAAAAAATCAAAGAAGGAAGTTCAAGTAAAGAAGTGATTAAACTAATAAAATGGTTGATAATTTCATCAACACCTGCACAATATTTGCTGAAATGATCAAATTTAGCGTTGGGGCAATATGTAATAGTACATATCTTCACAATAAAGTTAACAAGAAAAGACAAAGAATGAAGCACTCATAAACTAACATCAGAACACCTAAGAAAGGAATGATAACTGAGTAACTGTGTACAAAGTATTATATAAGGTTCAAGAACTCAATAAAACAATTAATGTAATTAACTCAGCAAACCAAAGAACAATAAGTAGTGATAAAGAAGACAGTATAGAAGATAACCTAGTAACGTGATAAAACCCAATAGATATGGTAAGTGAGAGGTATAAACAAGTCTAACAACGAAACCACGAATTAAAATAAAAACATGCTAAGCAACAAGACAGTGAAGACCACATTAATTACCAAATAACTTAAATGCATGAAGAACTGGAAAGAAACAAAATTAACAAAAATAGTCATTTTTTAATAGAGGTCAGAATATTTCACCTCACAGAGTCCACCAATTAAATAAAAAGCCTTTTTCTATGACAGACAATATATTACTTAAAGATAATTAATATTTTCAAGGAATAAAAAGAAATCGAAACAAAAAGGGAAATATTATCATAAATAAATCATTGGGAAATAGGGAAACAGAGAATGCAAATTTAGGAATTAAATAATGCAATTAACCTGACAAAACAATAACTGATGATGACAAATACCCAGAAGAGACAATCAAATGACAAAAAATGTAAATAGTTATTAGTAGGCATAAATATAATGTACAAATGTTCAACTTAGTATGTAAGAAATAAGACACTGAGTATAGCCTTAGATTAAAACTATGAGGAGGTCTGCGAACCTCAAACAGTTATTTTGTATAAGTGAATTACAGACTGTAAGTCATATAGAATTACAAATATAATAATATTGAACAAAAATTGTAAAAATCAGGTAGTGTAACAGTGTAAAAAGGTGAGAACAACAGTGATAGGCTTTAAAAAGTAAAAACAGTGTATAGTGTAAGTGAATAAACATATTTACAATATGAACATTGTATGAAACATGTAATTTATATGAAACAACAAGGTAATTAATATAGTGAAATAAAACCAAGGGGAAATAATTAAAAAATAAAGAATCTTCCGTTACAAACTTATAATATACTAGTGACGAAGATACAATAAGATTCTATGGAATCATATTAATTACACATTGTGAAATCGAACCTGTGACCCATAAACGTATAATTGCCAAGACCTGAAATGAATGAATTAGTGTTTTAATAAAAAGGAAGGTATTGTTGAAAAAATATCGAAACCAGACAGAACATTCAGTTTTACTGCTGGATTTTATACAAATTAAAGACAGATACGAGACGAAATAATAAAGAAAAACTATGGAAATAACTAAAAGAAGGATGTTTTAATCGATGGCACAAAAAACTTGAAGTCCAGGAGCGAAGGATCAAGGAATAAGCTTGTAAAGAAAACTCCAAGATTGGTGAGATTACTCCAATGATCAACCAAGATATTTGAAAAACATTTTAACATTTAAAGATCGAGTTACAGCGATATACTATCATAAAAACAATAAAAACTTTATAATAGTGAATACTAATTGTACACAAATAATTATTAGTATTAAGAGTTTCTTTTTCATTTGTTCTTTTGCATGATCCAAAGAACCCACAGATACACAACATACATCAACAACCACTAATTACCAAACATTATTTATAAATATTATGTTTTATGATATGTTTACGATTTGTACTATACTTTGACATGACTAATAGATGAACCCTGAGAATATGAGATTTTTCATGCTCTACAACAGAAATGAGTTTCAGGAATTTGAGCATTTATTTTAGAATAAAGAGTCTAATTTTACAAATTGACTCCCATCGCGGGGCATATGAGAGGGCAACCTACGAAACAAAGAGTCTAAATTCTACAAATTGGTGACCAACTTGAGGGCTAGAAAAAGGGAATTAAACCCAAGATAGAATAGAATTATAGCTGTCATTTCTAGCTGGCGATCATACAAAAGTGAACAAGATGGCGTCCAACCAGTGAGGCTGAAATTAGGGAAAAATTATTATAGTAGGAAGTTATAATTGTATCACAGGTAACCTGATTTTAGCTGGCAGCTGTTAGAAGTACAGAAATGCACACAAGAGGCAAGTCCAAGCACCACGCGGCGGAGGCCAGAAAAGAAGTCAGCATGGAAGAGAAGGAGTCAACATCGGTTGAAGAAGTGGAGACAGGCGATAAGGTGGAAAATAGAGGAGACCCAAATTTGATGAAATTTATACAACAGATGAACGAAAGGTTAATACAACAAATAAATGAAAAAATAGTCAGTACAAATAAGGGTACTAAAGAAGATCTAAGGCAGATAACAAATGAAAATAATAAACAAATGAATGACAAATTTGACAAGAATAAAGAAGAAACTCATGAGAATTTTAAACAAATGAACGAAAAAATTGACGGTATCAAAGAAGACAATAAACAGACAAATGAAAAAATAGACAAAATGGAGGAAAAAATAAAGGAAAACTCACAGAAACAAAACGAGAATTTGAGGGAAAATTTAATAAAACAAATGAATGAGAGGATGGACAGTACAAACGAGAAAATAGACAGTATTAACAGGAATACAGATGAAAACAATAGACAAATGAATGAGAACTTTTGAAGCAAATTAATGACAAATTCGAAGAGAATAATAAACTAATGAATGACAAATAGACAGCATTAAGAAAAACAATAAACAAACAAATGAAAAAATTGACAGTATTAAGGAAAGTACTAATGAAACCTTAAGGCAAGCTACAGTATAAGCGAAAATAATAACCAAATGAAGAATGAGTTCAGACAAATAAATGAAGAAAATTTAAAACAAATAAATAAAACAATTGAAGATGTCAATGAGGCAATTACACAAAAAACAGACGAGTGTAATGAAGAAAGCAAACGGGAAATCGCCGAAACAAATGAAAAAGTAGAAGGCACCAAGGAGACCATTGGACAGGTCAGAATAGATTTAGATACCACGATAGGTCAAGTAAAAGAGAGTAGTCACGCCCAAATGTAATCAATAACAACGGATTTCGGAGATAAATGTCGGACATAGATATGGCCATAAGCGAAGTTCATGGACAGGGACAACGCAACCAAGAGAGGATCGAGGGACTCCAGCAAACAGTCGATAATCGACCCACTTCTATTCCACACATCCAACCCATGGACAACCGGGAGGCTATCAGTTTCAAAACTTATAGAAGAAACCCGATGGAATTTTTAGAACGGGTCAACGAACAGCTGATTAGAAATGGAGAGGACAGGTGGCCAGTGATACGGAGTTATCTAGACGAACACTTCAGAGAAATTAGTGATAACTGGTGGACGGCTTTGAGACACGACCTCCGGAATTATGATGAATTTAAAGCGGTGTTCAAAGCAAGGTACTGGTCGGAGGCCACACAGAACATTGTAAGGGATAACATTTTCCACGGGAGGTATGATGCTAGCAGAGGAACCACGCTCACCGCGTACTTTCTTGGAAAAATTGTGTTTGGCGATAAACCTGGAGCCAAACATCCCGGAGGAAAGTCTTGTCACCAAGTTAGCCTACCACTATGAGGACGGAGTGTCCAGGGCACGAACAGGAGGGCAAATTAAGACGGTATTCGGCATTGTTAGAAGAATACGAACGAGAAGGGTATTATAGGAGAAGTCGGCAGAGGTACGAATCCAGGAATGTGCCAACAACGACCACCACAATAGCAACGGAAACAATCGGCCAAATTTCAACAACCGGACAAATCACAATAACGAGGCGTACAACTGGCTGAATTTCAACAACCGCGGAAATAACAACAACGAGGCGTATTACCGACCAAACAACAACAGCCCAGGAAATAACGGAGGCAATCCACCAAATATCCCAACTAATCAATACAACCGGCCATACAACCCGAACTACCGCCAACAGAACAACAGCAGCCGAAACTACAATAACAACCACAGCCCGAATAATCAAAACCAGGACTACCGAAGGGTCAACTATGTGCGAGCCAAGGATAATGGCAACGGGAGATCACATTATCAAGGACGCCAGAGTTCCAGCCGGGACACCTACTGGAACCAAGACGACCATGACAACAGAAGGGGTGCCAGGCCCAACGGCGGTAGAAGTCGAAGCCACGAGGGTTACCGGCGAAACAACTATGAAGATGACCATCACCAGCCAGAACCTAGACTGGCAGTGAATGATACACACGTAAACCAAAACGGCAGGTGAGACGAAGAGTCTGAGCAGGCTTTAAACACCACGCGGCAGTGAAAACACCTTAGGAACCCTCACTGAACCAATCTATTGGGTTAATTAACACCGGACATCACGTTCAAAATACAAAAAAAGTTATTACAATTATTCGAAACAATTATTTAAAAAATTTAAGGGAGGCACCAATATAAATATTTTGTAATATTGTTTGACCACTATACTAGATACACAAAACTGTACCCAATCAACCGGGCAACGACGCAAAAGATTTTAACCATTATTCTCCAGCACTATGTCAATGAGGTAGGAACACCTAAGTCCATTATTACTGACCATGGGACGCAGTTCAAGGGTAACAGATGGAAAGAGACACTACGGGAGAATGGAATCAAGCAATACAAAACATCTGTATACCACCCGAGTAGTAACCCGGCTGAACGAGTTTTAAGGGAAGTAGGAAGGATCTTAAGAACATATTGTTTCGACCAACAGAGAAGGTGGGCGGAGTATTTGCCAGCTGCTGAAAACTTCTTTAATTTATCATACCATCAGTTTACTGAAACAACCCCGTATACAGCAATGTTCCAGAGACCACCACCCACAGAGATAACCGAGTTAATCCAATTTCGAAATGGAGAAGAATATACGTTTGATGAGATACAATTCTATAACAAAACACTGGAACAAACTGAGAAAATAAAAAGCAAATACCAGAGGCTACAACCGAAGCCGGTACGATACCAAGTTGGAGATCGAATCTTATTGAAAAACAGAGAGTTACCCAATACAATGGAGGGTATAGCAAAAAAACTATTATTGTTATACACCGGACCTTACACAGTAATGAAGGATAATAATAATAATACGTACGAGATCATGGATCCCAGTACACAGAGGAAAAAGGGGACTTACAACCAGTCATCCATGAAAAAATACTATTAAACAATTAAAAGAATGATAATTGAACCAAATAATAAATTATAAATGTGTAAAAGAAGAGTGATAAAGAAAAGTAAGTTTTAACATAAACAATAAGAAGTAAATACAAATAATGCCCATCAACAATATTGTGTCGATAAAGAGCTAGAGAGTATGAGAAAGGAAATCAATAATGAAGGAAGATATAATGTAATCTATACAATGATAATGCGAAGAATCCCAGAATGTTTATTATATTTTAGTCACACTAAGACTACTTTAAAGTTTTTTTGATGATTGACTGTAGAATGATCCAGCAATCGTATACCTGAGCAGACGATACGTTCCTCTGAACTCAGAAGGTGTAAGATGGACAGCGGTGAATCGGAGCCAAAAGAGCCCGCCCGACTGGTGCCAACGCACATGATAGTGAAAATAATTAGGGAAATTAAATGTTTAAGGGATAAAACACAAAGAAGGAAGATAACATACTAAATAAAGCAAGGGGATAGTGAATTACATGATGTAGAAAAGGGAAAATTATAAAAAATCAAAGAAGGAAGTTCAAGTAAAGAAGTGATTAAACTAATAAAATGGTTGATAATTTCATCAACACCTGCACAATATTTGCTGAAATGATCAAATTTAGCGTTGGGGCAATATGTAATAGTACATATCTTCACAATAAAGTTAACAAGAAAAGACAAAGAATGAAGCACTCATAAACTAACATCAGAACACCTAAGAAAGGAATGATAACTGAGTAACTGTGTACAAAGTATTATATAAGGTTCAAGAACTCAATAAAACAATTAATGTAATTAACTCAGCAAACCAAAGAACAATAAGTAGTGATAAAGAAGACAGTATAGAAGATAACCTAGTAACGTGATAAAACCCAATAGATATGGTAAGTGAGAGGTATAAACAAGTCTAACAACGAAACCACGAATTAAAATAAAAACATGCTAAGCAACAAGACAGTGAAGACCACATTAATTACCAAATAACTTAAATGCATGAAGAACTGGAAAGAAACAAAATTAACAAAAATAGTCATTTTTTAATAGAGGTCAGAATATTTCACCTCACAGAGTCCACCAATTAAATAAAAAGCCTTTTTCTATGACAGACAATATATTACTTAAAGATAATTAATATTTTCAAGGAATAAAAAGAAATCGAAACAAAAAGGGAAATATTATCATAAATAAATCATTGGGAAATAGGGAAACAGAGAATGCAAATTTAGGAATTAAATAATGCAATTAACCTGACAAAACAATAACTGATGATGACAAATACCCAGAAGAGACAATCAAATGACAAAAAATGTAAATAGTTATTAGTAGGCATAAATATAATGTACAAATGTTCAACTTAGTATGTAAGAAATAAGACACTGAGTATAGCCTTAGATTAAAACTATGAGGAGGTCTGCGAACCTCAAACAGTTATTTTGTATAAGTGAATTACAGACTGTAAGTCATATAGAATTACAAATATAATAATATTGAACAAAAATTGTAAAAATCAGGTAGTGTAACAGTGTAAAAAGGTGAGAACAACAGTGATAGGCTTTAAAAAGTAAAAACAGTGTATAGTGTAAGTGAATAAACATATTTACAATATGAACATTGTATGAAACATGTAATTTATATGAAACAACAAGGTAATTAATATAGTGAAATAAAACCAAGGGGAAATAATTAAAAAATAAAGAATCTTCCGTTACAAACTTATAATATACTAGTGACGAAGATACAATAAGATTCTATGGAATCATATTAATTACACATTGTGAAATCGAACCTGTGACCCATAAACGTATAATTGCCAAGACCTGAAATGAATGAATTAGTGTTTTAATAAAAAGGAAGGTATTGTTGAAAAAATATCGAAACCAGACAGAACATTCAGTTTTACTGCTGGATTTTATACAAATTAAAGACAGATACGAGACGAAATAATAAAGAAAAACTATGGAAATAACTAAAAGAAGGATGTTTTAATCGATGGCACAAAAAACTTGAAGTCCAGGAGCGAAGGATCAAGGAATAAGCTTGTAAAGAAAACTCCAAGATTGGTGAGATTACTCCAATGATCAACCAAGATATTTGAAAAACATTTTAACATTTAAAGATCGAGTTACAGCGATATACTATCATAAAAACAATAAAAACTTTATAATAGTGAATACTAATTGTACACAAATAATTATTAGTATTAAGAGTTTCTTTTTCATTTGTTCTTTTGCATGATCCAAAGAACCCACAGATACACAACATACATCAACAACCACTAATTACCAAACATTATTTATAAATATTATGTTTTATGATATGTTTACGATTTGTACTATACTTTGACATGACTAATAGATGAACCCTGAGAATATGAGATTTTTCATGCTCTACAACAGAAATGAGTTTCAGGAATTTGAGCATTTATTTTAGAATAAAGAGTCTAATTTTACAAATTGACTCCCATCGCGGGGCATATGAGAGGGCAACCTACGAAACAAAGAGTCTAAATTCTACAAATTGGTGACCAACTTGAGGGCTAGAAAAAGGGAATTAAACCCAAGATAGAATAGAATTATAGCTGTCATTTCTAGCTGGCGATCATACAAAAGTGAACAAGATGGCGTCCAACCAGTGAGGCTGAAATTAGGGAAAAATTATTATAGTAGGAAGTTATAATTGTATCACAGGTAACCTGATTTTAGCTGGCAGCTGTTAGAAGTACAGAAATGCACACAAGAGGCAAGTCCAAGCACCACGCGGCGGAGGCCAGAAAAGAAGTCAGCATGGAAGAGAAGGAGTCAACATCGGTTGAAGAAGTGGAGACAGGCGATAAGGTGGAAAATAGAGGAGACCCAAATTTGATGAAATTTATACAACAGATGAACGAAAGGTTAATACAACAAATAAATGAAAAAATAGTCAGTACAAATAAGGGTACTAAAGAAGATCTAAGGCAGATAACAAATGAAAATAATAAACAAATGAATGACAAATTTGACAAGAATAAAGAAGAAACTCATGAGAATTTTAAACAAATGAACGAAAAAATTGACGGTATCAAAGAAGACAATAAACAGACAAATGAAAAAATAGACAAAATGGAGGAAAAAATAAAGGAAAACTCACAGAAACAAAACGAGAATTTGAGGGAAAATTTAATAAAACAAATGAATGAGAGGATGGACAGTACAAACGAGAAAATAGACAGTATTAACAGGAATACAGATGAAAACAATAGACAAATGAATGAGAACTTTTGAAGCAAATTAATGACAAATTCGAAGAGAATAATAAACTAATGAATGACAAATAGACAGCATTAAGAAAAACAATAAACAAACAAATGAAAAAATTGACAGTATTAAGGAAAGTACTAATGAAACCTTAAGGCAAGCTACAGTATAAGCGAAAATAATAACCAAATGAAGAATGAGTTCAGACAAATAAATGAAGAAAATTTAAAACAAATAAATAAAACAATTGAAGATGTCAATGAGGCAATTACACAAAAAACAGACGAGTGTAATGAAGAAAGCAAACGGGAAATCGCCGAAACAAATGAAAAAGTAGAAGGCACCAAGGAGACCATTGGACAGGTCAGAATAGATTTAGATACCACGATAGGTCAAGTAAAAGAGAGTAGTCACGCCCAAATGTAATCAATAACAACGGATTTCGGAGATAAATGTCGGACATAGATATGGCCATAAGCGAAGTTCATGGACAGGGACAACGCAACCAAGAGAGGATCGAGGGACTCCAGCAAACAGTCGATAATCGACCCACTTCTATTCCACACATCCAACCCATGGACAACCGGGAGGCTATCAGTTTCAAAACTTATAGAAGAAACCCGATGGAATTTTTAGAACGGGTCAACGAACAGCTGATTAGAAATGGAGAGGACAGGTGGCCAGTGATACGGAGTTATCTAGACGAACACTTCAGAGAAATTAGTGATAACTGGTGGACGGCTTTGAGACACGACCTCCGGAATTATGATGAATTTAAAGCGGTGTTCAAAGCAAGGTACTGGTCGGAGGCCACACAGAACATTGTAAGGGATAACATTTTCCACGGGAGGTATGATGCTAGCAGAGGAACCACGCTCACCGCGTACTTTCTTGGAAAAATTGTGTTTGGCGATAAACCTGGAGCCAAACATCCCGGAGGAAAGTCTTGTCACCAAGTTAGCCTACCACTATGAGGACGGAGTGTCCAGGGCACGAACAGGAGGGCAAATTAAGACGGTATTCGGCATTGTTAGAAGAATACGAACGAGAAGGGTATTATAGGAGAAGTCGGCAGAGGTACGAATCCAGGAATGTGCCAACAACGACCACCACAATAGCAACGGAAACAATCGGCCAAATTTCAACAACCGGACAAATCACAATAACGAGGCGTACAACTGGCTGAATTTCAACAACCGCGGAAATAACAACAACGAGGCGTATTACCGACCAAACAACAACAGCCCAGGAAATAACGGAGGCAATCCACCAAATATCCCAACTAATCAATACAACCGGCCATACAACCCGAACTACCGCCAACAGAACAACAGCAGCCGAAACTACAATAACAACCACAGCCCGAATAATCAAAACCAGGACTACCGAAGGGTCAACTATGTGCGAGCCAAGGATAATGGCAACGGGAGATCACATTATCAAGGACGCCAGAGTTCCAGCCGGGACACCTACTGGAACCAAGACGACCATGACAACAGAAGGGGTGCCAGGCCCAACGGCGGTAGAAGTCGAAGCCACGAGGGTTACCGGCGAAACAACTATGAAGATGACCATCACCAGCCAGAACCTAGACTGGCAGTGAATGATACACACGTAAACCAAAACGGCAGGTGAGACGAAGAGTCTGAGCAGGCTTTAAACACCACGCGGCAGTGAAAACACCTTAGGAACCCTCACTGAACCAATCTATTGGGTTAATTAACACCGGACATCACGTTCAAAATACAAAAAAAGTTATTACAATTATTCGAAACAATTATTTAAAAAATTTAAGGGAGGCACCAATATAAATATTTTGTAATATTGTTTGACCACTATACTAGATACACAAAACTGTACCCAATCAACCGGGCAACGACGCAAAAGATTTTAACCATTATTCTCCAGCACTATGTCAATGAGGTAGGAACACCTAAGTCCATTATTACTGACCATGGGACGCAGTTCAAGGGTAACAGATGGAAAGAGACACTACGGGAGAATGGAATCAAGCAATACAAAACATCTGTATACCACCCGAGTAGTAACCCGGCTGAACGAGTTTTAAGGGAAGTAGGAAGGATCTTAAGAACATATTGTTTCGACCAACAGAGAAGGTGGGCGGAGTATTTGCCAGCTGCTGAAAACTTCTTTAATTTATCATACCATCAGTTTACTGAAACAACCCCGTATACAGCAATGTTCCAGAGACCACCACCCACAGAGATAACCGAGTTAATCCAATTTCGAAATGGAGAAGAATATACGTTTGATGAGATACAATTCTATAACAAAACACTGGAACAAACTGAGAAAATAAAAAGCAAATACCAGAGGCTACAACCGAAGCCGGTACGATACCAAGTTGGAGATCGAATCTTATTGAAAAACAGAGAGTTACCCAATACAATGGAGGGTATAGCAAAAAAACTATTATTGTTATACACCGGACCTTACACAGTAATGAAGGATAATAATAATAATACGGACGAGATCATGGATCCCAGTACACAGAGGAAAAAGGGGACTTACAACCAGTCATCCATGAAAAAATACTATTAAACAATTAAAAGAATGATAATTGAACCAAATAATAAATTATAAATGTGTTAAAAGAAGAGTGATAAAGAAAAGTAAGTTTTAACATAAACAATAAGAAGTAAATACAAATAATGCCCATCAACAATATTGTGTCGATAAAGAGCTAGAGAGTATGAGAAAGGAAATCAATAATGAAGGAAGATATAATGTAATCTATACAATGATAATGTGAAGAATCCCAGAATGTTTATTATATTATAGTCACACTAAGACTACTTTAAAGTTTTTTTGATGATTGACTGTAGAATGATCCAGCAATCGTATACCTGAGCAGACGATACGTTCCTCTGAACTCAGAAGGTGTAAGATGGACAGCGGTGAATCGGAGCCAAAAGAGCCCGCCCGACTGGTGCCAACGCACATGATAGTGAAAATAATTAGGGAAATTAAATGTTTAAGGGATAAAACACAAAGAAGGAAGATAACATACTAAATAAAGCAAGGGGATAGTGAATTACATGATGTAGAAAAGGGAAAATTATAAAAAATCAAAGAAGGAAGTTCAAGTAAAGAAGTGATTAAACTAATAAAATGGTTGATAATTTCATCAACACCTGCACAATATTTGCTGAAATGATCAAATTTAGCGTTGGGGCAATATGTAATAGTACATATCTTCACAATAAAGTTAACAAGAAAAGACAAAGAATGAAGCACTCATAAACTAACATCAGAACACCTAAGAAAGGAATGATAACTGAGTAACTGTGTACAAAGTATTATATAAGGTTCAAGAACTCAATAAAACAATTAATGTAATTAACTCAGCAAACCAAAGAACAATAAGTAGTGATAAAGAAGACAGTATAGAAGATAACCTAGTAACGTGATAAAACCCAATAGATATGGTAAGTGAGAGGTATAAACAAGTCTAACAACGAAACCACGAATTAAAATAAAAACATGCTAAGCAACAAGACAGTGAAGACCACATTAATTACCAAATAACTTAAATGCATGAAGAACTGGAAAGAAACAAAATTAACAAAAATAGTCATTTTTTAATAGAGGTCAGAATATTTCACCTCACAGAGTCCACCAATTAAATAAAAAGCCTTTTTCTATGACAGACAATATATTACTTAAAGATAATTAATATTTTCAAGGAATAAAAAGAAATCGAAACAAAAAGGGAAATATTATCATAAATAAATCATTGGGAAATAGGGAAACAGAGAATGCAAATTTAGGAATTAAATAATGCAATTAACCTGACAAAACAATAACTGATGATGACAAATACCCAGAAGAGACAATCAAATGACAAAAAATGTAAATAGTTATTAGTAGGCATAAATATAATGTACAAATGTTCAACTTAGTATGTAAGAAATAAGACACTGAGTATAGCCTTAGATTAAAACTATGAGGAGGTCTGCGAACCTCAAACAGTTATTTTGTATAAGTGAATTACAGACTGTAAGTCATATAGAATTACAAATATAATAATATTGAACAAAAATTGTAAAAATCAGGTAGTGTAACAGTGTAAAAAGGTGAGAACAACAGTGATAGGCTTTAAAAAGTAAAAACAGTGTATAGTGTAAGTGAATAAACATATTTACAATATGAACATTGTATGAAACATGTAATTTATATGAAACAACAAGGTAATTAATATAGTGAAATAAAACCAAGGGGAAATAATTAAAAAATAAAGAATCTTCCGTTACAAACTTATAATATACTAGTGACGAAGATACAATAAGATTCTATGGAATCATATTAATTACACATTGTGAAATCGAACCTGTGACCCATAAACGTATAATTGCCAAGACCTGAAATGAATGAATTAGTGTTTTAATAAAAAGGAAGGTATTGTTGAAAAAATATCGAAACCAGACAGAACATTCAGTTTTACTGCTGGATTTTATACAAATTAAAGACAGATACGAGACGAAATAATAAAGAAAAACTATGGAAATAACTAAAAGAAGGATGTTTTAATCGATGGCACAAAAAACTTGAAGTCCAGGAGCGAAGGATCAAGGAATAAGCTTGTAAAGAAAACTCCAAGATTGGTGAGATTACTCCAATGATCAACCAAGATATTTGAAAAACATTTTAACATTTAAAGATCGAGTTACAGCGATATACTATCATAAAAACAATAAAAACTTTATAATAGTGAATACTAATTGTACACAAATAATTATTAGTATTAAGAGTTTCTTTTTCATTTGTTCTTTTGCATGATCCAAAGAACCCACAGATACACAACATACATCAACAACCACTAATTACCAAACATTATTTATAAATATTATGTTTTATGATATGTTTACGATTTGTACTATACTTTGACATGACTAATAGATGAACCCTGAGAATATGAGATTTTTCATGCTCTACAACAGAAATGAGTTTCAGGAATTTGAGCATTTATTTTAGAATAAAGAGTCTAATTTTACAAATTGACTCCCATCGCGGGGCATATGAGAGGGCAACCTACGAAACAAAGAGTCTAAATTCTACAAATTGGTGACCAACTTGAGGGCTAGAAAAAGGGAATTAAACCCAAGATAGAATAGAATTATAGCTGTCATTTCTAGCTGGCGATCATACAAAAGTGAACAAGATGGCGTCCAACCAGTGAGGCTGAAATTAGGGAAAAATTATTATAGTAGGAAGTTATAATTGTATCACAGGTAACCTGATTTTAGCTGGCAGCTGTTAGAAGTACAGAAATGCACACAAGAGGCAAGTCCAAGCACCACGCGGCGGAGGCCAGAAAAGAAGTCAGCATGGAAGAGAAGGAGTCAACATCGGTTGAAGAAGTGGAGACAGGCGATAAGGCGGAAAATAGAGGAGACCCAAATTTGATGAAATTTATACAACAGATGAACGAAAGGTTAATACAACAAATAAATGAAAAAATAGTCAGTACAAATAAGGGTACTAAAGAAGATCTAAGGCAGATAACAAATGAAAATAATAAACAAATGAATGACAAATTTGACAAGAATAAAGAAGAAACTCATGAGAATTTTAAACAAATGAACGAAAAAATTGACGGTATCAAAGAAGACAATAAACAGACAAATGAAAAAATAGACAAAATGGAGGAAAAAATAAAGGAAAACTCACAGAAACAAAACGAGAATTTGAGGGAAAATTTAATAAAACAAATGAATGAGAGGATGGACAGTACAAACGAGAAAATAGACAGTATTAACAGGAATACAGATGAAAACAATAGACAAATGAATGAGAACTTTTGAAGCAAATTAATGACAAATTCGAAGAGAATAATAAACTAATGAATGACAAATAGACAGCATTAAGAAAAACAATAAACAAACAAATGAAAAAATTGACAGTATTAAGGAAAGTACTAATGAAACCTTAAGGCAAGCTACAGTATAAGCGAAAATAATAACCAAATGAAGAATGAGTTCAGACAAATAAATGAAGAAAATTTAAAACAAATAAATAAAACAATTGAAGATGTCAATGAGGCAATTACACAAAAAACAGACGAGTGTAATGAAGAAAGCAAACGGGAAATCGCCGAAACAAATGAAAAAGTAGAAGGCACCAAGGAGACCATTGGACAGGTCAGAATAGATTTAGATACCACGATAGGTCAAGTAAAAGAGAGTAGTCACGCCCAAATGTAATCAATAACAACGGATTTCGGAGATAAATGTCGGACATAGATATGGCCATGGGACAACGCAACCAAGAGAGGATCGAGGGACTCCAGCAAACAGTCGATAATCGACCCACTTCTATTCCACACATCCAACCCATGGACAACCGGGAGGCTATCAGTTTCAAAACTTATAGAAGAAACCCGATGGAATTTTTAGAACGGGTCAACGAACAGCTGATTAGAAATGGAGAGGACAGGTGGCCAGTGATACGGAGTTATCTAGACGAACACTTCAGAGAAATTAGTGATAACTGGTGGACGGCTTTGAGACACGACCTCCGGAATTATGATGAATTTAAAGCGGTGTTCAAAGCAAGGTACTGGTCGGAGGCCACACAGAACATTGTAAGGGATAACATTTTCCACGGGAGGTATGATGCTAGCAGAGGAACCACGCTCACCGCGTACTTTCTTGGAAAAATTGTGTTTGGCGATAAACCTGGAGCCAAACATCCCGGAGGAAAGTCTTGTCACCAAGTTAGCCTACCACTATGAGGACGGAGTGTCCAGGGCACGAACAGGAGGGCAAATTAAGACGGTATTCGGCATTGTTAGAAGAATACGAACGAGAAGGGTATTATAGGAGAAGTCGGCAGAGGTACGAATCCAGGAATGTGCCAACAACGACCACCACAATAGCAACGGAAACAATCGGCCAAATTTCAACAACCGGACAAATCACAATAACGAGGCGTACAACTGGCCGAATTTCAACAACCGCGGAAATAACAACAACGAGGCGTATTACCGACCAAACAACAACAGCCCAGGAAATAACGGAGGCAATCGACCAAATATCCCAACTAATCAATACAACCGGCCATACAACCCGAACTACCGCCAACAGAACAACAGCAGCCGAAACTACAATAACAACCACAGCCCGAATAATCAAAACCAGGACTACCGAAGGGTCAACTATGTGCGAGCCAAGGATAATGGCAACGGGAGATCACATTATCAAGGACGCCAGAGTTCCAGCCGGGACACCTACTGGAACCAAGACGACCATGACAACAGAAGGGGTGCCAGGCCCAACGGCGGTAGAAGTCGAAGCCACGAGGGTTACCGGCGAAACAACTATGAAGATGACCATCACCAGCCAGAACCTAGACTGGCAGTGAATGATACACACGTAAACCAAAACGGCAGGTGAGACGAAGAGTCTGAGCAGGCTTTAAACACCACGCGGCAGTGAAAACACCTTAGGAACCCTCACTGAACCAATCTATTGGGTTAATTAACACCGGACATCACGTTCAAAATACAAAAAAAGTTATTACAATTATTCGAAACAATTATTTAAAAAATTTAAGGGAGGCACCAATATAAATATTTTGTAATATTGTTTGACCACTATACTAGATACACAAAACTGTACCCAATCAACCGGGCAACGACGCAAAAGATTTTAACCATTATTCTCCAGCACTATGTCAATGAGGTAGGAACACCTAAGTCCATTATTACTGACCATGGGACGCAGTTCAAGGGTAACAGATGGAAAGAGACACTACGGGAGAATGGAATCAAGCAATACAAAACATCTGTATACCACCCGAGTAGTAACCCGGCTGAACGAGTTTTAAGGGAAGTAGGAAGGATCTTAAGAACATATTGTTTCGACCAACAGAGAAGGTGGGCGGAGTATTTGCCAGCTGCTGAAAACTTCTTTAATTTATCATACCATCAGTTTACTGAAACAACCCCGTATACAGCAATGTTCCAGAGACCACCACCCACAGAGATAACCGAGTTAATCCAATTTCGAAATGGAGAAGAATATACGTTTGATGAGATACAATTCTATAACAAAACACTGGAACAAACTGAGAAAATAAAAAGCAAATACCAGAGGCTACAACCGAAGCCGGTACGATACCAAGTTGGAGATCGAATCTTATTGAAAAACAGAGAGTTACCCAATACAATGGAGGGTATAGCAAAAAAACTATTATTGTTATACACCGGACCTTACACAGTAATGAAGGATAATAATAATAATACGTACGAGATCATGGATCCCAGTACACAGAGGAAAAAGGGGACTTACAACCAGTCATCCATGAAAAAATACTATTAAACAATTAAAAGAATGATAATTGAACCAAATAATAAATTATAAATGTGTTAAAAGAAGAGTGATAAAGAAAAGTAAGTTTTAACATAAACAATAAGAAGTAAATACAAATAATGCCCATCAACAATATTGTGTCGATAAAGAGCTAGAGAGTATGAGAAAGGAAATCAATAATGAAGGAAGATATAATGTAATCTATACAATGATAATGTGAAGAATCCCAGAATGTTTATTATATTTTAGTCACACTAAGACTACTTTAAAGTTTTTTTGATGATTGACTGTAGAATGATCCAGCAATCGTATACCTGAGCAGACGATACGTTCCTCTGAACTCAGAAGGTGTAAGATGGACAGCGGTGAATCGGAGCCAAAAGAGCCCGCCCGACTGGTGCCAACGCACATGATAGTGAAAATAATTAGGGAAATTAAGTGTTTAAGGGATAAAACACAAAGAAGGAAGATAACATACTAAATAAAGCAAGGGGATAGTGAATTACATGATGTAGAAAAGGGAAAATTATAAAAAATCAAAGAAGGAAGTTCAAGTAAAGAAGTGATTAAACTAATAAAATGGTTGATAATTTCATCAACACCTGCACAATATTTGCTGAAATGATCAAATTTAGCGTTGGGGCAATATGTAATAGTACATATCTTCACAATAAAGTTAACAAGAAAAGACAAAGAATGAAGCACTCATAAACTAACATCAGAACACCTAAGAAAGGAATGATAACTGAGTAACTGTGTACAAAGTATTATATAAGGTTCAAGAACTCAATAAAACAATTAATGTAATTAACTCAGCAAACCAAAGAACAATAAGTAGTGATAAAGAAGACAGTATAGAAGATAACCTAGTAACGTGATAAAACCCAATAGATATGGTAAGTGAGAGGTATAAACAAGTCTAACAACGAAACCACGAATTAAAATAAAAACATGCTAAGCAACAAGACAGTGAAGACCACATTCATTACCAAATAACTTAAATGCATGAAGAACTGGAAAGAAACAAAATTAACAAAAATAGTCATTTTTTAATAGAGGTCAGAATATTTCACCTCACAGAGTCCACCAATTAAATAAAAAGCCTTTTTCTATGACAGACAATATATTACTTAAAGATAATTAATATTTTCAAGGAATAAAAAGAAATCGAAACAAAAAGGGAAATATTATCATAAATAAATCATTGGGAAATAGGGAAACAGAGAATGCAAATTTAGGAATTAAATAATGCAATTAACCTGACAAAACAATAACTGATGATGACAAATACCCAGAAGAGACAATCAAATGACAAAAAATGTAAATAGTTATTAGTAGGCATAAATATAATGTACAAATGTTCAACTTAGTATGTAAGAAATAAGACACTGAGTATAGCCTTAGATTAAAACTATGAGGAGGTCTGCGAACCTCAAACAGTTATTTTGTATAAGTGAATTACAGACTGTAAGTCATATAGAATTACAAATATAATAATATTGAACAAAAATTGTAAAAATCAGGTAGTGTAACAGTGTAAAAAGGTGAGAACAACAGTGATAGGCTTTAAAAAGTAAAAACAGTGTATAGTGTAAGTGAATAAACATATTTACAATATGAACATTGTATGAAACATGTAATTTATATGAAACAACAAGGTAATTAATATAGTGAAATAAAACCAAGGGGAAATAATTAAAAAATAAAGAATCTTCCGTTACAAACTTATAATATACTAGTGACGAAGATACAATAAGATTCTATGGAATCATATTAATTACACATTGTGAAATCGAACCTGTGACCCATAAACGTATAATTGCCAAGACCTGAAATGAATGAATTAGTGTTTTAATAAAAAGGAAGGTATTGTTGAAAAAATATCGAAACCAGACAGAACATTCAGTTTTACTGCTGGATTTTATACAAATTAAAGACAGATACGAGACGAAATAATAAAGAAAAACTATGGAAATAACTAAAAGAAGGATGTTTTAATCGATGGCACAAAAAACTTGAAGTCCAGGAGCGAAGGATCAAGGAATAAGCTTGTAAAGAAAACTCCAAGATTGGTGAGATTACTCCAATGATCAACCAAGATATTTGAAAAACATTTTAACATTTAAAGATCGAGTTACAGCGATATACTATCATAAAAACAATAAAAACTTTATAATAGTGAATACTAATTGTACACAAATAATTATTAGTATTAAGAGTTTCTTTTTCATTTGTTCTTTTGCATGATCCAAAGAACCCACAGATACACAACATACATCAACAACCACTAATTACCAAACATTATTTATAAATATTATGTTTTATGATATGTTTACGATTTGTACTATACTTTGACATGACTAATAGATGAACCCTGAGAATATGAGATTTTTCATGCTCTACAACAGAAATGAGTTTCAGGAATTTGAGCATTTATTTTAGAATAAAGAGTCTAATTTTACAAATTGACTCCCATCGCGGGGCATATGAGAGGGCAACCTACGAAACAAAGAGTCTAAATTCTACAAATTGGTGACCAACTTGAGGGCTAGAAAAAGGGAATTAAACCCAAGATAGAATAGAATTATAGCTGTCATTTCTAGCTGGCGATCATACAAAAGTGAACAAGATGGCGTCCAACCAGTGAGGCTGAAATTAGGGAAAAATTATTATAGTAGGAAGTTATAATTGTATCACAGGTAACCTGATTTTAGCTGGCAGCTGTTAGAAGTACAGAAATGCACACAAGAGGCAAGTCCAAGCACCACGCGGCGGAGGCCAGAAAAGAAGTCAGCATGGAAGAGAAGGAGTCAACATCGGTTGAAGAAGTGGAGACAAGCGATAAGGCGGAAAATAGAGGAGACCCAAATTTGATGAAATTTATACAACAGATGAACGAAAGGTTAATACAACAAATAAATGAAAAAATAGTCAGTACAAATAAGGGTACTAAAGAAGATCTAAGGCAGATAACAAATGAAAATAATAAACAAATGAATGACAAATTTGACAAGAATAAAGAAGAAACTCATGAGAATTTTAAACAAATGAACGAAAAAATTGACGGTATCAAAGAAGACAATAAACAGACAAATGAAAAAATAGACAAAATGGAGGAAAAAATAAAGGAAAACTCACAGAAACAAAACGAGAATTTGAGGGAAAATTTAATAAAACAAATGAATGAGAGGATGGACAGTACAAACGAGAAAATAGACAGTATTAACAGGAATACAGATGAAAACAATAGACAAATGAATGAGAACTTTTGAAGCAAATTAATGACAAATTCGAAGAGAATAATAAACTAATGAATGACAAATAGACAGCATTAAGAAAAACAATAAACAAACAAATGAAAAAATTGACAGTATTAAGGAAAGTACTAATGAAACCTTAAGGCAAGCTACAGTATAAGCGAAAATAATAACCAAATGAAGAATGAGTTCAGACAAATAAATGAAGAAAATTTAAAACAAATAAATAAAACAATTGAAGATGTCAATGAGGCAATTACACAAAAAACAGACGAGTGTAATGAAGAAAGCAAACGGGAAATCGCCGAAACAAATGAAAAAGTAGAAGGCACCAAGGAGACCATTGGACAGGTCAGAATAGATTTAGATACCACGATAGGTCAAGTAAAAGAGAGTAGTCACGCCCAAATGTAATCAATAACAACGGATTTCGGAGATAAATGTCGGACATAGATATGGCCATAAGCGAAGTTCATGGACAGGGACAACGCAACCAAGAGAGGATCGAGGGACTCCAGCAAACAGTCGATAATCGACCCACTTCTATTCCACACATCCAACCCATGGACAACCGGGAGGCTATCAGTTTCAAAACTTATAGAAGAAACCCGATGGAATTTTTAGAACGGGTCAACGAACAGCTGATTAGAAATGGAGAGGACAGGTGGCCAGTGATACGGAGTTATCTAGACGAACACTTCAGAGAAATTAGTGATAACTGGTGGACGGCTTTGAGACACGACCTCCGGAATTATGATGAATTTAAAGCGGTGTTCAAAGCAAGGTACTGGTCGGAGGCCACACAGAACATTGTAAGGGATAACATTTTCCACGGGAGGTATGATGCTAGCAGAGGAACCACGCTCACCGCGTACTTTCTTGGAAAAATTGTGTTTGGCGATAAACCTGGAGCCAAACATCCCGGAGGAAAGTCTTGTCACCAAGTTAGCCTACCACTATGAGGACGGAGTGTCCAGGGCACGAACAGGAGGGCAAATTAAGACGGTATTCGGCATTGTTAGAAGAATACGAACGAGAAGGGTATTATAGGAGAAGTCGGCAGAGGTACGAATCCAGGAATGTGCCAACAACGACCACCACAATAGCAACGGAAACAATCGGCCAAATTTCAACAACCGGACAAATCACAATAACGAGGCGTACAACTGGCCGAATTTCAACAACCGCGGAAATAACAACAACGAGGCGTATTACCGACCAAACAACAACAGCCCAGGAAATAACGGAGGCAATCGACCAAATATCCCAACTAATCAATACAACCGGCCATACAACCCGAACTACCGCCAACAGAACAACAGCAGCCGAAACTACAATAACAACCACAGCCCGAATAATCAAAACCAGGACTACCGAAGGGTCAACTATGTGCGAGCCAAGGATAATGGCAACGGGAGATCACATTATCAAGGACGCCAGAGTTCCAGCCGGGACACCTACTGGAACCAAGACGACCATGACAACAGAAGGGGTGCCAGGCCCAACGGCGGTAGAAGTCGAAGCCACGAGGGTTACCGGCGAAACAACTATGAAGATGACCATCACCAGCCAGAACCTAGACTGGCAGTGAATGATACACACGTAAACCAAAACGGCAGGTGAGACGAAGAGTCTGAGCAGGCTTTAAACACCACGCGGCAGTGAAAACACCTTAGGAACCCTCACTGAACCAATCTATTGGGTTAATTAACACCGGACATCACGTTCAAAATACAAAAAAAGTTATTACAATTATTCGAAACAATTATTTAAAAAATTTAAGGGAGGCACCAATATAAATATTTTGTAATATTGTTTGACCACTATACTAGATACACAAAACTGTACCCAATCAACCGGGCAACGACGCAAAAGATTTTAACCATTATTCTCCAGCACTATGTCAATGAGGTAGGAACACCTAAGTCCATTATTACTGACCATGGGACGCAGTTCAAGGGTAACAGATGGAAAGAGACACTACGGGAGAATGGAATCAAGCAATACAAAACATCTGTATACCACCCGAGTAGTAACCCGGCTGAACGAGTTTTAAGGGAAGTAGGAAGGATCTTAAGAACATATTGTTTCGACCAACAGAGAAGGTGGGCGGAGTATTTGCCAGCTGCTGAAAACTTCTTTAATTTATCATACCATCAGTTTACTGAAACAACCCCGTATACAGCAATGTTCCAGAGACCACCACCCACAGAGATAACCGAGTTAATCCAATTTCGAAATGGAGAAGAATATACGTTTGATGAGATACAATTCTATAACAAAACACTGGAACAAACTGAGAAAATAAAAAGCAAATACCAGAGGCTACAACCGAAGCCGGTACGATACCAAGTTGGAGATCGAATCTTATTGAAAAACAGAGAGTTACCCAATACAATGGAGGGTATAGCAAAAAAACTATTATTGTTATACACCGGACCTTACACAGTAATGAAGGATAATAATAATAATACGTACGAGATCATGGATCCCAGTACACAGAGGAAAAAGGGGACTTACAACCAGTCATCCATGAAAAAATACTATTAAACAATTAAAAGAATGATAATTGAACCAAATAATAAATTATAAATGTGTTAAAAGAAGAGTGATAAAGAAAAGTAAGTTTTAACATAAACAATAAGAAGTAAATACAAATAATGCCCATCAACAATATTGTGTCGATAAAGAGCTAGAGAGTATGAGAAAGGAAATCAATAATGAAGGAAGATATAATGTAATCTATACAATGATAATGTGAAGAATCCCAGAATGTTTATTATATTTTAGTCACACTAAGACTACTTTAAAGTTTTTTTGATGATTGACTGTAGAATGATCCAGCAATCGTATACCTGAGCAGACGATACGTTCCTCTGAACTCAGAAGGTGTAAGATGGACAGCGGTGAATCGGAGCCAAAAGAGCCCGCCCGACTGGTGCCAACGCACATGATAGTGAAAATAATTAGGGAAATTAAATGTTTAAGGGATAAAACACAAAGAAGGAAGATAACATACTAAATAAAGCAAGGGGATAGTGAATTACATGATGTAGAAAAGGGAAAATTATAAAAAATCAAAGAAGGAAGTTCAAGTAAAGAAGTGATTAAACTAATAAAATGGTTGATAATTTCATCAACACCTGCACAATATTTGCTGAAATGATCAAATTTAGCGTTGGGGCAATATGTAATAGTACATATCTTCACAATAAAGTTAACAAGAAAAGACAAAGAATGAAGCACTCATAAACTAACATCAGAACACCTAAGAAAGGAATGATAACTGAGTAACTGTGTACAAAGTATTATATAAGGTTCAAGAACTCAATAAAACAATTAATGTAATTAACTCAGCAAACCAAAGAACAATAAGTAGTGATAAAGAAGACAGTATAGAAGATAACCTAGTAACGTGATAAAACCCAATAGATATGGTAAGTGAGAGGTATAAACAAGTCTAACAACGAAACCACGAATTAAAATAAAAACATGCTAAGCAACAAGACAGTGAAGACCACATTAATTACCAAATAACTTAAATGCATGAAGAACTGGAAAGAAACAAAATTAACAAAAATAGTCATTTTTTAATAGAGGTCAGAATATTTCACCTCACAGAGTCCACCAATTAAATAAAAAGCCTTTTTCTATGACAGACAATATATTACTTAAAGATAATTAATATTTTCAAGGAATAAAAAGAAATCGAAACAAAAAGGGAAATATTATCATAAATAAATCATTGGGAAATAGGGAAACAGAGAATGCAAATTTAGGAATTAAATAATGCAATTAACCTGACAAAACAATAACTGATGATGACAAATACCCAGAAGAGACAATCAAATGACAAAAAATGTAAATAGTTATTAGTAGGCATAAATATAATGTACAAATGTTCAACTTAGTATGTAAGAAATAAGACACTGAGTATAGCCTTAGATTAAAACTATGAGGAGGTCTGCGAACCTCAAACAGTTATTTTGTATAAGTGAATTACAGACTGTAAGTCATATAGAATTACAAATATAATAATATTGAACAAAAATTGTAAAAATCAGGTAGTGTAACAGTGTAAAAAGGTGAGAACAACAGTGATAGGCTTTAAAAAGTAAAAACAGTGTATAGTGTAAGTGAATAAACATATTTACAATATGAACATTGTATGAAACATGTAATTTATATGAAACAACAAGGTAATTAATATAGTGAAATAAAACCAAGGGGAAATAATTAAAAAATAAAGAATCTTCCGTTACAAACTTATAATATACTAGTGACGAAGATACAATAAGATTCTATGGAATCATATTAATTACACATTGTGAAATCGAACCTGTGACCCATAAACGTATAATTGCCAAGACCTGAAATGAATGAATTAGTGTTTTAATAAAAAGGAAGGTATTGTTGAAAAAATATCGAAACCAGACAGAACATTCAGTTTTACTGCTGGATTTTATACAAATTAAAGACAGATACGAGACGAAATAATAAAGAAAAACTATGGAAATAACTAAAAGAAGGATGTTTTAATCGATGGCACAAAAAACTTGAAGTCCAGGAGCGAAGGATCAAGGAATAAGCTTGTAAAGAAAACTCCAAGATTGGTGAGATTACTCCAATGATCAACCAAGATATTTGAAAAACATTTTAACATTTAAAGATCGAGTTACAGCGATATACTATCATAAAAACAATAAAAACTTTATAATAGTGAATACTAATTGTACACAAATAATTATTAGTATTAAGAGTTTCTTTTTCATTTGTTCTTTTGCATGATCCAAAGAACCCACAGATACACAACATACATCAACAACCACTAATTACCAAACATTATTTATAAATATTATGTTTTATGATATGTTTACGATTTGTACTATACTTTGACATGACTAATAGATGAACCCTGAGAATATGAGATTTTTCATGCTCTACAACAGAAATGAGTTTCAGGAATTTGAGCATTTATTTTAGAATAAAGAGTCTAATTTTACAAATTGACTCCCATCGCGGGGCATATGAGAGGGCAACCTACGAAACAAAGAGTCTAAATTCTACAAATTGGTGACCAACTTGAGGGCTAGAAAAAGGGAATTAAACCCAAGATAGAATAGAATTATAGCTGTCATTTCTAGCTGGCGATCATACAAAAGTGAACAAGATGGCGTCCAACCAGTGAGGCTGAAATTAGGGAAAAATTATTATAGTAGGAAGTTATAATTGTATCACAGGTAACCTGATTTTAGCTGGCAGCTGTTAGAAGTACAGAAATGCACACAAGAGGCAAGTCCAAGCACCACGCGGCGGAGGCCAGAAAAGAAGTCAGCATGGAAGAGAAGGAGTCAACATCGGTTGAAGAAGTGGAGACAGGCGATAAGGCGGAAAATAGAGGAGACCCAAATTTGATGAAATTTATACAACAGATGAACGAAAGGTTAATACAACAAATAAATGAAAAAATAGTCAGTACAAATAAGGGTACTAAAGAAGATCTAAGGCAGATAACAAATGAAAATAATAAACAAATGAATGACAAATTTGACAAGAATAAAGAAGAAACTCATGAGAATTTTAAACAAATGAACGAAAAAATTGACGGTATCAAAGAAGACAATAAACAGACAAATGAAAAAATAGACAAAATGGAGGAAAAAATAAAGGAAAACTCACAGAAACAAAACGAGAATTTGAGGGAAAATTTAATAAAACAAATGAATGAGAGGATGGACAGTACAAATGAGAAAATAGACAGTATTAACAGGAATACAGATGAAAACAATAGACAAATGAATGAGAACTTTTGAAGCAAATTAATGACAAATTCGAAGAGAATAATAAACTAATGAATGACAAATAGACAGCATTAAGAAAAACAATAAACAAACAAATGAAAAAATTGACAGTATTAAGGAAAGTACTAATGAAACCTTAAGGCAAGCTACAGTATAAGCGAAAATAATAACCAAATGAAGAATGAGTTCAGACAAATAAATGAAGAAAATTTAAAACAAATAAATAAAACAATTGAAGATGTCAATGAGGCAATTACACAAAAAACAGACGAGTGTAATGAAGAAAGCAAACGGGAAATCGCCGAAACAAATGAAAAAGTAGAAGGCACCAAGGAGACCATTGGACAGGTCAGAATAGATTTAGATACCACGATAGGTCAAGTAAAAGAGAGTAGTCACGCCCAAATGTAATCAATAACAACGGATTTCGGAGATAAATGTCGGACATAGATATGGCCATAAGCGAAGTTCATGGACAGGGACAACGCAACCAAGAGAGGATCGAGGGACTCCAGCAAACAGTCGATAATCGACCCACTTCTATTCCACACATCCAACCCATGGACAACCGGGAGGCTATCAGTTTCAAAACTTATAGAAGAAACCCGATGGAATTTTTAGAACGGGTCAACGAACAGCTGATTAGAAATGGAGAGGACAGGTGGCCAGTGATACGGAGTTATCTAGACGAACACTTCAGAGAAATTAGTGATAACTGGTGGATGGCTTTGAGACACGACCTCCGGAATTATGATGAATTTAAAGCGGTGTTCAAAGCAAGGTACTGGTCGGAGGCCACACAGAACATTGTAAGGGATAACATTTTCCACGGGAGGTATGATGCTAGCAGAGGAACCACGCTCACCGCGTACTTTCTTGGAAAAATTGTGTTTGGCGATAAACCTGGAGCCAAACATCCCGGAGGAAAGTCTTGTCACCAAGTTAGCCTACCACTATGAGGACGGAGTGTCCAGGGCACGAACAGGAGGGCAAATTAAGACGGTATTCGGCATTGTTAGAAGAATACGAACGAGAAGGGTATTATAGGAGAAGTCGGCAGAGGTACGAATCCAGGAATGTGCCAACAACGACCACCACAATAGCAACGGAAACAATCGGCCAAATTTCAACAACCGGACAAATCACAATAACGAGGCGTACAACTGGCCGAATTTCAACAACCGCGGAAATAACAACAACGAGGCGTATTACCGACCAAACAACAACAGCCCAGGAAATAACGGAGGCAATCGACCAAATATCCCAACTAATCAATACAACCGGCCATACAACCCGAACTACCGCCAACAGAACAACAGCAGCCGAAACTACAATAACAACCACAGCCCGAATAATCAAAACCAGGACTACCGAAGGGTCAACTATGTGCGAGCCAAGGATAATGGCAACGGGAGATCACATTATCAAGGACGCCAGAGTTCCAGCCGGGACACCTACTGGAACCAAGACGACCATGACAACAGAAGGGGTGCCAGGCCCAACGGCGGTAGAAGTCGAAGCCACGAGGGTTACCGGCGAAACAACTATGAAGATGACCATCACCAGCCAGAACCTAGACTGGCAGTGAATGATACACACGTAAACCAAAACGGCAGGTGAGACGAAGAGTCTGAGCAGGCTTTAAACACCACGCGGCAGTGAAAACACCTTAGGAACCCTCACTGAACCAATCTATTGGGTTAATTAACACCGGACATCACGTTCAAAATACAAAAAAAGTTATTACAATTATTCGAAACAATTATTTAAAAAATTTAAGGGAGGCACCAATATAAATATTTTGTAATATTGTTTGACCACTATACTAGATACACAAAACTGTACCCAATCAACCGGGCAACGACGCAAAAGATTTTAACCATTATTCTCCAGCACTATGTCAATGAGGTAGGAACACCTAAGTCCATTATTACTGACCATGGGACGCAGTTCAAGGGTAACAGATGGAAAGAGACACTACGGGAGAATGGAATCAAGCAATACAAAACATCTGTATACCACCCGAGTAGTAACCCGGCTGAACGAGTTTTAAGGGAAGTAGGAAGGATCTTAAGAACATATTGTTTCGACCAACAGAGAAGGTGGGCGGAGTATTTGCCAGCTGCTGAAAACTTCTTTAATTTATCATACCATCAGTTTACTGAAACAACCCCGTATACAGCAATGTTCCAGAGACCACCACCCACAGAGATAACCGAGTTAATCCAATTTCGAAATGGAGAAGAATATACGTTTGATGAGATACAATTCTATAACAAAACACTGGAACAAACTGAGAAAATAAAAAGCAAATACCAGAGGCTACAACCGAAGCCGGTACGATACCAAGTTGGAGATCGAATCTTATTGAAAAACAGAGAGTTACCCAATACAATGGAGGGTATAGCAAAAAAACTATTATTGTTATACACCGGACCTTACACAGTAATGAAGGATAATAATAATAATACGTACGAGATCATGGATCCCAGTACACAGAGGAAAAAGGGGACTTACAACCAGTCATCCATGAAAAAATACTATTAAACAATTAAAAGAATGATAATTGAACCAAATAATAAATTATAAATGTGTTAAAAGAAGAGTGATAAAGAAAAGTAAGTTTTAACATAAACAATAAGAAGTAAATACAAATAATGCCCATCAACAATATTGTGTCGATAAAGAGCTAGAGAGTATGAGAAAGGAAATCAATAATGAAGGAAGATATAATGTAATCTATACAATGATAATGTGAAGAATCCCAGAATGTTTATTATATTTTAGTCACACTAAGACTACTTTAAAGTTTTTTTGATGATTGACTGTAGAATGATCCAGCAATCGTATACCTGAGCAGACGATACGTTCCTCTGAACTCAGAAGGTGTAAGATGGACAGCGGTGAATCGGAGCCAAAAGAGCCCGCCCGACTGGTGCCAACGCACATGATAGTGAAAATAATTAGGGAAATTAAATGTTTAAGGGATAAAACACAAAGAAGGAAGATAACATACTAAATAAAGCAAGGGGATAGTGAATTACATGATGTAGAAAAGGGAAAATTATAAAAAATCAAAGAAGGAAGTTCAAGTAAAGAAGTGATTAAACTAATAAAATGGTTGATAATTTCATCAACACCTGCACAATATTTGCTGAAATGATCAAATTTAGCGTTGGGGCAATATGTAATAGTACATATCTTCACAATAAAGTTAACAAGAAAAGACAAAGAATGAAGCACTCATAAACTAACATCAGAACACCTAAGAAAGGAATGATAACTGAGTAACTGTGTACAAAGTATTATATAAGGTTCAAGAACTCAATAAAACAATTAATGTAATTAACTCAGCAAACCAAAGAACAATAAGTAGTGATAAAGAAGACAGTATAGAAGATAACCTAGTAACGTGATAAAACCCAATAGATATGGTAAGTGAGAGGTATAAACAAGTCTAACAACGAAACCACGAATTAAAATAAAAACATGCTAAGCAACAAGACAGTGAAGACCACATTCATTACCAAATAACTTAAATGCATGAAGAACTGGAAAGAAACAAAATTAACAAAAATAGTCATTTTTTAATAGAGGTCAGAATATTTCACCTCACAGAGTCCACCAATTAAATAAAAAGCCTTTTTCTATGACAGACAATATATTACTTAAAGATAATTAATATTTTCAAGGAATAAAAAGAAATCGAAACAAAAAGGGAAATATTATCATAAATAAATCATTGGGAAATAGGGAAACAGAGAATGCAAATTTAGGAATTAAATAATGCAATTAACCTGACAAAACAATAACTGATGATGACAAATACCCAGAAGAGACAATCAAATGACAAAAAATGTAAATAGTTATTAGTAGGCATAAATATAATGTACAAATGTTCAACTTAGTATGTAAGAAATAAGACACTGAGTATAGCCTTAGATTAAAACTATGAGGAGGTCTGCGAACCTCAAACAGTTATTTTGTATAAGTGAATTACAGACTGTAAGTCATATAGAATTACAAATATAATAATACTGAACAAAAATTGTAAAAATCAGGTAGTGTAACAGTGTAAAAAGGTGAGAACAACAGTGATAGGCTTTAAAAAGTAAAAACAGTGTATAGTGTAAGTGAATAAACATATTTACAATATGAACATTGTATGAAACATGTAATTTATATGAAACAACAAGGTAATTAATATAGTGAAATAAAACCAAGGGGAAATAATTAAAAAATAAAGAATCTTCCGTTACAAACTTATAATATACTAGTGACGAAGATACAATAAGATTCTATGGAATCATATTAATTACACATTGTGAAATCGAACCTGTGACCCATAAACGTATAATTGCCAAGACCTGAAATGAATGAATTAGTGTTTTAATAAAAAGGAAGGTATTGTTGAAAAAATATCGAAACCAGACAGAACATTCAGTTTTACTGCTGGATTTTATACAAATTAAAGACAGATACGAGACGAAATAATAAAGAAAAACTATGGAAATAACTAAAAGAAGGATGTTTTAATCGATGGCACAAAAAACTTGAAGTCCAGGAGCGAAGGATCAAGGAATAAGCTTGTAAAGAAAACTCCAAGATTGGTGAGATTACTCCAATGATCAACCAAGATATTTGAAAAACATTTTAACATTTAAAGATCGAGTTACAGCGATATACTATCATAAAAACAATAAAAACTTTATAATAGTGAATACTAATTGTACACAAATAATTATTAGTATTAAGAGTTTCTTTTTCATTTGTTCTTTTGCATGATCCAAAGAACCCACAGATACACAACATACATCAACAACCACTAATTACCAAACATTATTTATAAATATTATGTTTTATGATATGTTTACGATTTGTACTATACTTTGACATGACTAATAGATGAACCCTGAGAATATGAGATTTTTCATGCTCTACAACAGAAATGAGTTTCAGGAATTTGAGCATTTATTTTAGAATAAAGAGTCTAATTTTACAAATTGACTCCCATCGCGGGGCATATGAGAGGGCAACCTACGAAACAAAGAGTCTAAATTCTACAAATTGGTGACCAACTTGAGGGCTAGAAAAAGGGAATTAAACCCAAGATAGAATAGAATTATAGCTGTCATTTCTAGCTGGCGATCATACAAAAGTGAACAAGATGGCGTCCAACCAGTGAGGCTGAAATTAGGGAAAAATTATTATAGTAGGAAGTTATAATTGTATCACAGGTAACCTGATTTTAGCTGGCAGCTGTTAGAAGTACAGAAATGCACACAAGAGGCAAGTCCAAGCACCACGCGGCGGAGGCCAGAAAAGAAGTCAGCATGGAAGAGAAGGAGTCAACATCGGTTGAAGAAGTGGAGACAGGCGATAAGGTGGAAAATAGAGGAGACCCAAATTTGATGAAATTTATACAACAGATGAACGAAAGGTTAATACAACAAATAAATGAAAAAATAGTCAGTACAAATAAGGGTACTAAAGAAGATCTAAGGCAGATAACAAATGAAAATAATAAACAAATGAATGACAAATTTGACAAGAATAAAGAAGAAACTCATGAGAATTTTAAACAAATGAACGAAAAAATTGACGGTATCAAAGAAGACAATAAACAGACAAATGAAAAAATAGACAAAATGGAGGAAAAAATAAAGGAAAACTCACAGAAACAAAACGAGAATTTGAGGGAAAATTTAATAAAACAAATGAATGAGAGGATGGACAGTACAAACGAGAAAATAGACAGTATTAACAGGAATACAGATGAAAACAATAGACAAATGAATGAGAACTTTTGAAGCAAATTAATGACAAATTCGAAGAGAATAATAAACTAATGAATGACAAATAGACAGCATTAAGAAAAACAATAAACAAACAAATGAAAAAATTGACAGTATTAAGGAAAGTACTAATGAAACCTTAAGGCAAGCTACAGTATAAGCGAAAATAATAACCAAATGAAGAATGAGTTCAGACAAATAAATGAAGAAAATTTAAAACAAATAAATAAAACAATTGAAGATGTCAATGAGGCAATTACACAAAAAACAGACGAGTGTAATGAAGAAAGCAAACGGGAAATCGCCGAAACAAATGAAAAAGTAGAAGGCACCAAGGAGACCATTGGACAGGTCAGAATAGATTTAGATACCACGATAGGTCAAGTAAAAGAGAGTAGTCACGCCCAAATGTAATCAATAACAACGGATTTCGGAGATAAATGTCGGACATAGATATGGCCATAAGCGAAGTTCATGGACAGGGACAACGCAACCAAGAGAGGATCGAGGGACTCCAGCAAACAGTCGATAATCGACCCATTTCTATTCCACACATCCAACCCATGGACAACCGGGAGGCTATCAGTTTCAAAACTTATAGAAGAAACCCGATGGAATTTTTAGAACGGGTCAACGAACAGCTGATTAGAAATGGAGAGGACAGGTGGCCAGTGATACGGAGTTATCTAGACGAACACTTCAGAGAAATTAGTGATAACTGGTGGACGGCTTTGAGACACGACCTCCGGAATTATGATGAATTTAAAGCGGTGTTCAAAGCAAGGTACTGGTCGGAGGCCACACAGAACATTGTAAGGGATAACATTTTCCACGGGAGGTATGATGCTAGCAGAGGAACCACGCTCACCGCGTACTTTCTTGGAAAAATTGTGTTTGGCGATAAACCTGGAGGCAAACATCCCGGAGGAAAGTCTTGTCACCAAGTTAGCCTACCACTATGAGGACGGAGTGTCCAGGGCACGAACAGGAGGGCAAATTAAGACGGTATTCGGCATTGTTAGAAGAATACGAACGAGAAGGGTATTATAGGAGAAGTCGGCAGAGGTACGAATCCAGGAATGTGCCAACAACGACCACCACAATAGCAACGGAAACAATCGGCCAAATTTCAACAACCGGACAAATCACAATAACGAGGCGTACAACTGGCCGAATTTCAACAACCGCGGAAATAACAACAACGAGGCGTATTACCGACCAAACAACAACAGCCCAGGAAATAACGGAGGCAATCGACCAAATATCCCAACTAATCAATACAACCGGCCATACAACCCGAACTACCGCCAACAGAACAACAGCAGCCGAAACTACAATAACAACCACAGCCCGAATAATCAAAACCAGGACTACCGAAGGGTCAACTATGTGCGAGCCAAGACACCTACTGGAACCAAGACGACCATGACAACAGAAGGGGTGCCAGGCCCAACGGCGGTAGAAGTCGAAGCCACGAGGGTTACCGGCGAAACAACTATGAAGATGACCATCACCAGCCAGAACCTAGACTGGCAGTGAATGATACACACGTAAACCAAAACGGCAGGTGAGACGAAGAGTCTGAGCAGGCTTTAAACACCACGCGGCAGTGAAAACACCTTAGGAACCCTCACTGAACCAATCTATTGGGTTAATTAACACCGGACATCACGTTCAAAATACAAAAAAAGTTATTACAATTATTCGAAACAATTATTTAAAAAATTTAAGGGAGGCACCAATATAAATATTTTGTAATATTGTTTGACCACTATACTAGATACACAAAACTGTACCCAATCAACCGGGCAACGACGCAAAAGATTTTAACCATTATTCTCCAGCACTATGTCAATGAGGTAGGAACACCTAAGTCCATTATTACTGACCATGGGACGCAGTTCAAGGGTAACAGATGGAAAGAGACACTACGGGAGAATGGAATCAAGCAATACAAACCATCTGTATACCACCCGAGTAGTAACCCGGCTGAACGAGTTTTAAGGGAAGTAGGAAGGATCTTAAGAACATATTGTTTCGACCAACAGAGAAGGTGGGCGGAGTATTTGCCAGCTGCTGAAAACTTCTTTAATTTATCATACCATCAGTTTACTGAAACAACCCCGTATACAGCAATGTTCCAGAGACCACCACCCACAGAGATAACCGAGTTAATCCAATTTCGAAATGGAGAAGAATATACGTTTGATGAGATACAATTCTATAACAAAACACTGGAACAAACTGAGAAAATAAAAAGCAAATACCAGAGGCTACAACCGAAGCCGGTACGATACCAAGTTGGAGATCGAATCTTATTGAAAAACAGAGAGTTACCCAATACAATGGAGGGTATAGCAAAAAAACTATTATTGTTATACACCGGACCTTACACAGTAATGAAGGATAATAATAATAATACGTACGAGATCATGGATCCCAGTACACAGAGGAAAAAGGGGACTTACAACCAGTCATCCATGAAAAAATACTATTAAACAATTAAAAGAATGATAATTGAACCAAATAATAAATTATAAATGTGTTAAAAGAAGAGTGATAAAGAAAAGTAAGTTTTAACATAAACAATAAGAAGTAAATACAAATAATGCCCATCAACAATATTGTGTCGATAAAGAGCTAGAGAGTATGAGAAAGGAAATCAATAATGAAGGAAGATATAATGTAATCTATACAATGATAATGTGAAGAATCCCAGAATGTTTATTATATTTTAGTCACACTAAGACTACTTTAAAGTTTTTTTGATGATTGACTGTAGAATGATCCAGCAATCGTATACCTGAGCAGACGATACGTTCCTCTGAACTCAGAAGGTGTAAGATGGACAGCGGTGAATCGGAGCCAAAAGAGCCCGCCCGACTGGTGCCAACGCACATGATCGTGAAAATAATTAGGGAAATTAAATGTTTAAGGGATAAAACACAAAGAAGGAAGATAACATACTAAATAAAGCAAGGGGATAGTGAATTACATGATGTAGAAAAGGGAAAATTATAAAAAATCAAAGAAGGAAGTTCAAGTAAAGAAGTGATTAAACTAATAAAATGGTTGATAATTTCATCAACACCTGCACAATATTTGCTGAAATGATCAAATTTAGCGTTGGGGCAATATGTAATAGTACATATCTTCACAATAAAGTTAACAAGAAAAGACAAAGAATGAAGCACTCATAAACTAACATCAGAACACCTAAGAAAGGAATGATAACTGAGTAACTGTGTACAAAGTATTATATAAGGTTCAAGAACTCAATAAAACAATTAATGTAATTAACTCAGCAAACCAAAGAACAATAAGTAGTGATAAAGAAGACAGTATAGAAGATAACCTAGTAACGTGATAAAACCCAATAGATATGGTAAGTGAGAGGTATAAACAAGTCTAACAACGAAACCACGAATTAAAATAAAAACATGCTAAGCAACAAGACAGTGAAGACCACATTCATTACCAAATAACTTAAATGCATGAAGAACTGGAAAGAAACAAAATTAACAAAAATAGTCATTTTTTAATAGAGGTCAGAATATTTCACCTCACAGAGTCCACCAATTAAATAAAAAGCCTTTTTCTATGACAGACAATATATTACTTAAAGATAATTAATATTTTCAAGGAATAAAAAGAAATCGAAACAAAAAGGGAAATATTATCATAAATAAATCATTGGGAAATAGGGAAACAGAGAATGCAAATTTAGGAATTAAATAATGCAATTAACCTGACAAAACAATAACTGATGATGACAAATACCCAGAAGAGACAATCAAATGACAAAAAATGTAAATAGTTATTAGTAGGCATAAATATAATGTACAAATGTTCAACTTAGTATGTAAGAAATAAGACACTGAGTATAGCCTTAGATTAAAACTATGAGGAGGTCTGCGAACCTCAAACAGTTATTTTGTATAAGTGAATTACAGACTGTAAGTCATATAGAATTACAAATATAATAATACTGAACAAAAATTGTAAAAATCAGGTAGTGTAACAGTGTAAAAAGGTGAGAACAACAGTGATAGGCTTTAAAAAGTAAAAACAGTGTATAGTGTAAGTGAATAAACATATTTACAATATGAACATTGTATGAAACATGTAATTTATATGAAACAACAAGGTAATTAATATAGTGAAATAAAACCAAGGGGAAATAATTAAAAAATAAAGAATCTTCCGTTACAAACTTATAATATACTAGTGACGAAGATACAATAAGATTCTATGGAATCATATTAATTACACATTGTGAAATCGAACCTGTGACCCATAAACGTATAATTGCCAAGACCTGAAATGAATGAATTAGTGTTTTAATAAAAAGGAAGGTATTGTTGAAAAAATATCGAAACCAGACAGAACATTCAGTTTTACTGCTGGATTTTATACAAATTAAAGACAGATACGAGACGAAATAATAAAGAAAAACTATGGAAATAACTAAAAGAAGGATGTTTTAATCGATGGCACAAAAAACTTGAAGTCCAGGAGCGAAGGATCAAGGAATAAGCTTGTAAAGAAAACTCCAAGATTGGTGAGATTACTCCAATGATCAACCAAGATATTTGAAAAACATTTTAACATTTAAAGATCGAGTTACAGCGATATACTATCATAAAAACAATAAAAACTTTATAATAGTGAATACTAATTGTACACAAATAATTATTAGTATTAAGAGTTTCTTTTTCATTTGTTCTTTTGCATGATCCAAAGAACCCACAGATACACAACATACATCAACAACCACTAATTACCAAACATTATTTATAAATATTATGTTTTATGATATGTTTACGATTTGTACTATACTTTGACATGACTAATAGATGAACCCTGAGAATATGAGATTTTTCATGCTCTACAACAGAAATGAGTTTCAGGAATTTGAGCATTTATTTTAGAATAAAGAGTCTAATTTTACAAATTGACTCCCATCGCGGGGCATATGAGAGGGCAACCTACGAAACAAAGAGTCTAAATTCTACAAATTGGTGACCAACTTGAGGGCTAGAAAAAGGGAATTAAACCCAAGATAGAATAGAATTATAGCTGTCATTTCTAGCTGGCGATCATACAAAAGTGAACAAGATGGCGTCCAACCAGTGAGGCTGAAATTAGGGAAAAATTATTATAGTAGGAAGTTATAATTGTATCACAGGTAACCTGATTTTAGCTGGCAGCTGTTAGAAGTACAGAAATGCACACAAGAGGCAAGTCCAAGCACCACGCGGCGGAGGCCAGAAAAGAAGTCAGCATGGAAGAGAAGGAGTCAACATCGGTTGAAGAAGTGGAGACAGGCGATAAGGTGGAAAATAGAGGAGACCCAAATTTGATGAAATTTATACAACAGATGAACGAAAGGTTAATACAACAAATAAATGAAAAAATAGTCAGTACAAATAAGGGTACTAAAGAAGATCTAAGGCAGATAACAAATGAAAATAATAAACAAATGAATGACAAATTTGACAAGAATAAAGAAGAAACTCATGAGAATTTTAAACAAATGAACGAAAAAATTGACGGTATCAAAGAAGACAATAAACAGACAAATGAAAAAATAGACAAAATGGAGGAAAAAATAAAGGAAAACTCACAGAAACAAAACGAGAATTTGAGGGAAAATTTAATAAAACAAATGAATGAGAGGATGGACAGTACAAACGAGAAAATAGACAGTATTAACAGGAATACAGATGAAAACAATAGACAAATGAATGAGAACTTTTGAAGCAAATTAATGACAAATTCGAAGAGAATAATAAACTAATGAATGACAAATAGACAGCATTAAGAAAAACAATAAACAAACAAATGAAAAAATTGACAGTATTAAGGAAAGTACTAATGAAACCTTAAGGCAAGCTACAGTATAAGCGAAAATAATAACCAAATGAAGAATGAGTTCAGACAAATAAATGAAGAAAATTTAAAACAAATAAATAAAACAATTGAAGATGTCAATGAGGCAATTACACAAAAAACAGACGAGTGTAATGAAGAAAGCAAACGGGAAATCGCCGAAACAAATGAAAAAGTAGAAGGCACCAAGGAGACCATTGGACAGGTCAGAATAGATTTAGATACCACGATAGGTCAAGTAAAAGAGAGTAGTCACGCCCAAATGTAATCAATAACAACGGATTTCGGAGATAAATGTCGGACATAGATATGGCCATAAGCGAAGTTCATGGACAGGGACAACGCAACCAAGAGAGGATCGAGGGACTCCAGCAAACAGTCGATAATCGACCCATTTCTATTCCACACATCCAACCCATGGACAACCGGGAGGCTATCAGTTTCAAAACTTATAGAAGAAACCCGATGGAATTTTTAGAACGGGTCAACGAACAGCTGATTAGAAATGGAGAGGACAGGTGGCCAGTGATACGGAGTTATCTAGACGAACACTTCAGAGAAATTAGTGATAACTGGTGGACGGCTTTGAGACACGACCTCCGGAATTATGATGAATTTAAAGCGGTGTTCAAAGCAAGGTACTGGTCGGAGGCCACACAGAACATTGTAAGGGATAACATTTTCCACGGGAGGTATGATGCTAGCAGAGGAACCACGCTCACCGCGTACTTTCTTGGAAAAATTGTGTTTGGCGATAAACCTGGAGGCAAACATCCCGGAGGAAAGTCTTGTCACCAAGTTAGCCTACCACTATGAGGACGGAGTGTCCAGGGCACGAACAGGAGGGCAAATTAAGACGGTATTCGGCATTGTTAGAAGAATACGAACGAGAAGGGTATTATAGGAGAAGTCGGCAGAGGTACGAATCCAGGAATGTGCCAACAACGACCACCACAATAGCAACGGAAACAATCGGCCAAATTTCAACAACCGGACAAATCACAATAACGAGGCGTACAACTGGCCGAATTTCAACAACCGCGGAAATAACAACAACGAGGCGTATTACCGACCAAACAACAACAGCCCAGGAAATAACGGAGGCAATCGACCAAATATCCCAACTAATCAATACAACCGGCCATACAACCCGAACTACCGCCAACAGAACAACAGCAGCCGAAACTACAATAACAACCACAGCCCGAATAATCAAAACCAGGACTACCGAAGGGTCAACTATGTGCGAGCCAAGACACCTACTGGAACCAAGACGACCATGACAACAGAAGGGGTGCCAGGCCCAACGGCGGTAGAAGTCGAAGCCACGAGGGTTACCGGCGAAACAACTATGAAGATGACCATCACCAGCCAGAACCTAGACTGGCAGTGAATGATACACACGTAAACCAAAACGGCAGGTGAGACGAAGAGTCTGAGCAGGCTTTAAACACCACGCGGCAGTGAAAACACCTTAGGAACCCTCACTGAACCAATCTATTGGGTTAATTAACACCGGACATCACGTTCAAAATACAAAAAAAGTTATTACAATTATTCGAAACAATTATTTAAAAAATTTAAGGGAGGCACCAATATAAATATTTTGTAATATTGTTTGACCACTATACTAGATACACAAAACTGTACCCAATCAACCGGGCAACGACGCAAAAGATTTTAACCATTATTCTCCAGCACTATGTCAATGAGGTAGGAGCACCTAAGTCCATTATTACTGACCATGGGACGCAGTTCAAGGGTAACAGATGGAAAGAGACACTACGGGAGAATGGAATCAAGCAATACAAAACATCTGTATACCACCCGAGTAGTAACCCGGCTGAACGAGTTTTAAGGGAAGTAGGAAGGATCTTAAGAACATATTGTTTCGACCAACAGAGAAGGTGGGCGGAGTATTTGCCAGCTGCTGAAAACTTCTTTAATTTATCATACCATCAGTTTACTGAAACAACCCCGTATACAGCAATGTTCCAGAGACCACCACCCACAGAGATAACCGAGTTAATCCAATTTCGAAATGGAGAAGAATATACGTTTGATGAGATACAATTCTATAACAAAACACTGGAACAAACTGAGAAAATAAAAAGCAAATACCAGAGGCTACAACCGAAGCCGGTACGATACCAAGTTGGAGATCGAATCTTATTGAAAAACAGAGAGTTACCCAATACAATGGAGGGTATAGCAAAAAAACTATTATTGTTATACACCGGACCTTACACAGTAATGAAGGATAATAATAATAATACGTACGAGATCATGGATCCCAGTACACAGAGGAAAAAGGGGACTTACAACCAGTCATCCATGAAAAAATACTATTAAACAATTAAAAGAATGATAATTGAACCAAATAATAAATTATAAATGTGTTAAAAGAAGAGTGATAAAGAAAAGTAAGTTTTAACATAAACAATAAGAAGTAAATACAAATAATGCCCATCAACAATATTGTGTCGATAAAGAGCTAGAGAGTATGAGAAAGGAAATCAATAATGAAGGAAGATATAATGTAATCTATACAATGATAATGTGAAGAATCCCAGAATGTTTATTATATTTTAGTCACACTAAGACTACTTTAAAGTTTTTTTGATGATTGACTGTAGAATGATCCAGCAATCGTATACCTGAGCAGACGATACGTTCCTCTGAACTCAGAAGGTGTAAGATGGACAGCGGTGAATCGGAGCCAAAAGAGCCCGCCCGACTGGTGCCAACGCACATGATAGTGAAAATAATTAGGGAAATTAAATGTTTAAGGGATAAAACACAAAGAAGGAAGATAACATACTAAATAAAGCAAGGGGATAGTGAATTACATGATGTAGAAAAGGGAAAATTATAAAAAATCAAAGAAGGAAGTTCAAGTAAAGAAGTGATTAAACTAATAAAATGGTTGATAATTTCATCAACACCTGCACAATATTTGCTGAAATGATCAAATTTAGCGTTGGGGCAATATGTAATAGTACATATCTTCACAATAAAGTTAACAAGAAAAGACAAAGAATGAAGCACTCATAAACTAACATCAGAACACCTAAGAAAGGAATGATAACTGAGTAACTGTGTACAAAGTATTATATAAGGTTCAAGAACTCAATAAAACAATTAATGTAATTAACTCAGCAAACCAAAGAACAATAAGTAGTGATAAAGAAGACAGTATAGAAGATAACCTAGTAACGTGATAAAACCCAATAGATATGGTAAGTGAGAGGTATAAACAAGTCTAACAACGAAACCACGAATTAAAATAAAAACATGCTAAGCAACAAGACAGTGAAGACCACATTAATTACCAAATAACTTAAATGCATGAAGAACTGGAAAGAAACAAAATTAACAAAAATAGTCATTTTTTAATAGAGGTCAGAATATTTCACCTCACAGAGTCCACCAATTAAATAAAAAGCCTTTTTCTATGACAGACAATATATTACTTAAAGATAATTAATATTTTCAAGGAATAAAAAGAAATCGAAACAAAAAGGGAAATATTATCATAAATAAATCATTGGGAAATAGGGAAACAGAGAATGCAAATTTAGGAATTAAATAATGCAATTAACCTGACAAAACAGTAACTGATGATGACAAATACCCAGAAGAGACAATCAAATGACAAAAAATGTAAATAGTTATTAGTAGGCATAAATATAATGTACAAATGTTCAACTTAGTATGTAAGAAATAAGACACTGAGTATAGCCTTAGATTAAAACTATGAGGAGGTCTGCGAACCTCAAACAGTTATTTTGTATAAGTGAATTACAGACTGTAAGTCATATAGAATTACAAATATAATAATATTGAACAAAAATTGTAAAAATCAGGTAGTGTAACAGTGTAAAAAGGTGAGAACAACAGTGATAGGCTTTAAAAAGTAAAAACAGTGTATAGTGTAAGTGAATAAACATATTTACAATATGAACATTGTATGAAACATGTAATTTATATGAAACAACAAGGTAATTAATATAGTGAAATAAAACCAAGGGGAAATAATTAAAAAATAAAGAATCTTCCGTTACAAACTTATAATATACTAGTGACGAAGATACAATAAGATTCTATGGAATCATATTAATTACACATTGTGAAATCGAACCTGTGACCCATAAACGTATAATTGCCAAGACCTGAAATGAATGAATTAGTGTTTTAATAAAAAGGAAGGTATTGTTGAAAAAATATCGAAACCAGACAGAACATTCAGTTTTACTGCTGGATTTTATACAAATTAAAGACAGATACGAGACGAAATAATAAAGAAAAACTATGGAAATAACTAAAAGAAGGATGTTTTAATCGATGGCACAAAAAACTTGAAGTCCAGGAGCGAAGGATCAAGGAATAAGCTTGTAAAGAAAACTCCAAGATTGGTGAGATTACTCCAATGATCAACCAAGATATTTGAAAAACATTTTAACATTTAAAGATCGAGTTACAGCGATATACTATCATAAAAACAATAAAAACTTTATAATAGTGAATACTAATTGTACACAAATAATTATTAGTATTAAGAGTTTCTTTTTCATTTGTTCTTTTGCATGATCCAAAGAACCCACAGATACACAACATACATCAACAACCACTAATTACCAAACATTATTTATAAATATTATGTTTTATGATATGTTTACGATTTGTACTATACTTTGACATGACTAATAGATGAACCCTGAGAATATGAGATTTTTCATGCTCTACAACAGAAATGAGTTTCAGGAATTTGAGCATTTATTTTAGAATAAAGAGTCTAATTTTACAAATTGACTCCCATCGCGGGGCATATGAGAGGGCAACCTACGAAACAAAGAGTCTAAATTCTACAAATTGGTGACCAACTTGAGGGCTAGAAAAAGGGAATTAAACCCAAGATAGAATAGAATTATAGCTGTCATTTCTAGCTGGCGATCATACAAAAGTGAACAAGATGGCGTCCAACCAGTGAGGCTGAAATTAGGGAAAAATTATTATAGTAGGAAGTTATAATTGTATCACAGGTAACCTGATTTTAGCTGGCAGCTGTTAGAAGTACAGAAATGCACACAAGAGGCAAGTCCAAGCACCACGCGGCGGAGGCCAGAAAAGAAGTCAGCATGGAAGAGGAGGAGTCAACATCGGTTGAAGAAGTGGAGACAGGCGATAAGGTGGAAAATAGAGGAGACCCAAATTTGATGAAATTTATACAACAGATGAACGAAAGGTTAATACAACAAATAAATGAAAAAATAGTCAGTACAAATAAGGGTACTAAAGAAGATCTAAGGCAGATAACAAATGAAAATAATAAATAAATGAATGACAAATTTGACAAGAATAAAGAAGAAACTCATGAGAATTTTAAACAAATGAACGAAAAAATTGACGGTATCAAAGAAGACAATAAACAGACAAATGAAAAAATAGACAAAATGGAGGAAAAAATAAAGGAAAACTCACAGAAACAAAACGAGAATTTGAGGGAAAATTTAATAAAACAAATGAATGAGAGGATGGACAGTACAAACGAGAAAATAGACAGTATTAACAGGAATACAGATGAAAACAATAGACAAATGAATGAGAACTTTTGAAGCAAATTAATGACAAATTCGAAGAGAATAATAAACTAATGAATGACAAATAGACAGCATTAAGAAAAACAATAAACAAACAAATGAAAAAATTGACAGTATTAAGGAAAGTACTAATGAAACCTTAAGGCAAGCTACAGTATAAGCGAAAATAATAACCAAATGAAGAATGAGTTCAGACAAATAAATGAAGAAAATTTAAAACAAATAAATAAAACAATTGAAGATGTCAATGAGGCAATTACACAAAAAACAGACGAGTGTAATGAAGAAAGCAAACGGGAAATCGCCGAAACAAATGAAAAAGTAGAAGGCACCAAGGAGACCATTGGACAGGTCAGAATAGATTTAGATACCACGATAGGTCAAGTAAAAGAGAGTAGTCACGCCCAAATGTAATCAATAACAACGGATTTCGGAGATAAATGTCGGACATAGATATGGCCATAAGCGAAGTTCATGGACAGGGACAACGCAACCAAGAGAGGATCGAGGGACTCCAGCAAACAGTCGATAATCGACCCATTTCTATTCCACACATCCAACCCATGGACAACCGGGAGGCTATCAGTTTCAAAACTTATAGAAGAAACCCGATGGAATTTTTAGAACGGGTCAACGAACAGCTGATTAGAAATGGAGAGGACAGGTGGCCAGTGATACGGAGTTATCTAGACGAACACTTCAGAGAAATTAGTGATAACTGGTGGACGGCTTTGAGACACGACCTCCGGAATTATGATGAATTTAAAGCGGTGTTCAAAGCAAGGTACTGGTCGGAGGCCACACAGAACATTGTAAGGGATAACATTTTCCACGGGAGGTATGATGCTAGCAGAGGAACCACGCTCACCGCGTACTTTCTTGGAAAAATTGTGTTTGGCGATAAACCTGGAGCCAAACATCCCGGAGGAAAGTCTTGTCACCAAGTTAGCCTACCACTATGAGGACGGAGTGTCCAGGGCACGAACAGGAGGGCAAATTAAGACGGTATTCGGCATTGTTAGAAGAATACGAACGAGAAGGGTATTATAGGAGAAGTCGGCAGAGGTACGAATCCAGGAATGTGCCAACAACGACCACCACAATAGCAACGGAAACAATCGGCCAAATTTCAACAACCGGACAAATCACAATAACGAGGCGTACAACTGGCCGAATTTCAACAACCGCGGAAATAACAACAACGAGGCGTATTACCGACCAAACAACAACAGCCCAGGAAATAACGGAGGCAATCGACCAAATATCCCAACTAATCAATACAACCGGCCATACAACCCGAACTACCGCCAACAGAACAACAGCAGCCGAAACTACAATAACAACCACAGCCCGAATAATCAAAACCAGGACTACCGAAGGGTCAACTATGTGCGAGCCAAGGATAATGGCAACGGGAGATCACATTATCAAGGACGCCAGAGTTCCAGCCGGGACACCTACTGGAACCAAGACGACCATGACAACAGAAGGGGTGCCAGGCCCAACGGCGGTAGAAGTCGAAGCCACGAGGGTTACCGGCGAAACAACTATGAAGATGACCATCACCAGCCAGAACCTAGACTGGCAGTGAATGATACACACGTAAACCAAAACGGCAGGTGAGACGAAGAGTCTGAGCAGGCTTTAAACACCACGCGGCAGTGAAAACACCTTAGGAACCCTCACTGAACCAATCTATTGGGTTAATTAACACCGGACATCACGTTCAAAATACAAAAAAAGTTATTACAATTATTCGAAACAATTATTTAAAAAATTTAAGGGAGGCACCAATATAAATATTTTGTAATATTGTTTGACCACTATACTAGATACACAAAACTGTACCCAATCAACCGGGCAACGACGCAAAAGATTTTAACCATTATTCTCCAGCACTATGTCAATGAGGTAGGAACACCTAAGTCCATTATTACTGACCATGGGACGCAGTTCAAGGGTAACAGATGGAAAGAGACACTACGGGAGAATGGAATCAAGCAATACAAACCATCTGTATACCACCCGAGTAGTAACCCGGCTGAACGAGTTTTAAGGGAAGTAGGAAGGATCTTAAGAACATATTGTTTCGACCAACAGAGAAGGTGGGCGGAGTATTTGCCAGCTGCTGAAAACTTCTTTAATTTATCATACCATCAGTTTACTGAAACAACCCCGTATACAGCAATGTTCCAGAGACCACCACCCACAGAGATAACCGAGTTAATCCAATTTCGAAATGGAGAAGAATATACGTTTGATGAGATACAATTCTATAACAAAACACTGGAACAAACTGAGAAAATAAAAAGCAAATACCAGAGGCTACAACCGAAGCCGGTACGATACCAAGTTGGAGATCGAATCTTATTGAAAAACAGAGAGTTACCCAATACAATGGAGGGTATAGCAAAAAAACTATTATTGTTATACACCGGACCTTACACAGTAATGAAGGATAATAATAATAATACGTACGAGATCATGGATCCCAGTACACAGAGGAAAAAGGGGACTTACAACCAGTCATCCATGAAAAAATACTATTAAACAATTAAAAGAATGATAATTGAACCAAATAATAAATTATAAATGTGTTAAAAGAAGAGTGATAAAGAAAAGTAAGTTTTAACATAAACAATAAGAAGTAAATACAAATAATGCCCATCAACAATATTGTGTCGATAAAGAGCTAGAGAGTATGAGAAAGGAAATCAATAATGAAGGAAGATATAATGTAATCTATACAATGATAATGTGAAGAATCCCAGAATGTTTATTATATTTTAGTCACACTAAGACTACTTTAAAGTTTTTTTGATGATTGACTGTAGAATGATCCAGCAATCGTATACCTGAGCAGACGATACGTTCCTCTGAACTCAGAAGGTGTAAGATGGACAGCGGTGAATCGGAGCCAAAAGAGCCCGCCCGACTGGTGCCAACGCACATGATAGTGAAAATAATTAGGGAAATTAAATGTTTAAGGGATAAAACACAAAGAAGGAAGATAACATACTAAATAAAGCAAGGGGATAGTGAATTACATGATGTAGAAAAGGGAAAATTATAAAAAATCAAAGAAGGAAGTTCAAGTAAAGAAGTGATTAAACTAATAAAATGGTTGATAATTTCATCAACACCTGCACAATATTTGCTGAAATGATCAAATTTAGCGTTGGGGCAATATGTAATAGTACATATCTTCACAATAAAGTTAACAAGAAAAGACAAAGAATGAAGCACTCATAAACTAACATCAGAACACCTAAGAAAGGAATGATAACTGAGTAACTGTGTACAAAGTATTATATAAGGTTCAAGAACTCAATAAAACAATTAATGTAATTAACTCAGCAAACCAAAGAACAATAAGTAGTGATAAAGAAGACAGTATAGAAGATAACCTAGTAACGTGATAAAACCCAATAGATATGGTAAGTGAGAGGTATAAACAAGTCTAACAACGAAACCACGAATTAAAATAAAAACATGCTAAGCAACAAGACAGTGAAGACCACATTAATTACCAAATAACTTAAATGCATGAAGAACTGGAAAGAAACAAAATTAACAAAAATAGTCATTTTTTAATAGAGGTCAGAATATTTCACCTCACAGAGTCCACCAATTAAATAAAAAGCCTTTTTCTATGACAGACAATATATTACTTAAAGATAATTAATATTTTCAAGGAATAAAAAGAAATCGAAACAAAAAGGGAAATATTATCATAAATAAATCATTGGGAAATAGGGAAACAGAGAATGCAAATTTAGGAATTAAATAATGCAATTAACCTGACAAAACAATAACTGATGATGACAAATACCCAGAAGAGACAATCAAATGACAAAAAATGTAAATAGTTATTAGTAGGCATAAATATAATGTACAAATGTTCAACTTAGTATGTAAGAAATAAGACACTGAGTATAGCCTTAGATTAAAACTATGAGGAGGTCTGCGAACCTCAAACAGTTATTTTGTATAAGTGAATTACAGACTGTAAGTCATATAGAATTACAAATATAATAATATTGAACAAAAATTGTAAAAATCAGGTAGTGTAACAGTGTAAAAAGGTGAGAACAACAGTGATAGGCTTTAAAAAGTAAAAACAGTGTATAGTGTAAGTGAATAAACATATTTACAATATGAACATTGTATGAAACATGTAATTTATATGAAACAACAAGGTAATTAATATAGTGAAATAAAACCAAGGGGAAATAATTAAAAAATAAAGAATCTTCCGTTACAAACTTATAATATACTAGTGACGAAGATACAATAAGATTCTATGGAATCATATTAATTACACATTGTGAAATCGAACCTGTGACCCATAAACGTATAATTGCCAAGACCTGAAATGAATGAATTAGTGTTTTAATAAAAAGGAAGGTATTGTTGAAAAAATATCGAAACCAGACAGAACATTCAGTTTTACTGCTGGATTTTGCACAAATTAAAGACAGATACGAGACGAAATAATAAAGAAAAACTATGGAAATAACTAAAAGAAGGATGTTTTAATCGATGGCACAAAAAACTTGAAGTCCAGGAGCGAAGGATCAAGGAATAAGCTTGTAAAGAAAACTCCAAGATTGGTGAGATTACTCCAATGATCAACCAAGATATTTGAAAAACATTTTAACATTTAAAGATCGAGTTACAGCGATATACTATCATAAAAACAATAAAAACTTTATAATAGTGAATACTAATTGTACACAAATAATTATTAGTATTAAGAGTTTCTTTTTCATTTGTTCTTTTGCATGATCCAAAGAACCCACAGATACACAACATACATCAACAACCACTAATTACCAAACATTATTTATAAATATTATGTTTTATGATATGTTTACGATTTGTACTATACTTTGACATGACTAATAGATGAACCCTGAGAATATGAGATTTTTCATGCTCTACAACAGAAATGAGTTTCAGGAATTTGAGCATTTATTTTAGAATAAAGAGTCTAATTTTACAAATTGACTCCCATCGCGGGGCATATGAGAGGGCAACCTACGAAACAAAGAGTCTAAATTCTACAAATTGGTGACCAACTTGAGGGCTAGAAAAAGGGAATTAAACCCAAGATAGAATAGAATTATAGCTGTCATTTCTAGCTGGCGATCATACAAAAGTGAACAAGATGGCGTCCAACCAGTGAGGCTGAAATTAGGGAAAAATTATTATAGTAGGAAGTTATAATTGTATCACAGGTAACCTGATTTTAGCTGGCAGCTGTTAGAAGTACAGAAATGCACACAAGAGGCAAGTCCAAGCACCACGCGGCGGAGGCCAGAAAAGAAGTCAGCATGGAAGAGAAGGAGTCAACATCGGTTGAAGAAGTGGAGACAGGCGATAAGGCGGAAAATAGAGGAGACCCAAATTTGATGAAATTTATACAACAGATGAACGAAAGGTTAATACAACAAATAAATGAAAAAATAGTCAGTACAAATAAGGGTACTAAAGAAGATCTAAGGCAGATAACAAATGAAAATAATAAACAAATGAATGAAAAATTTGACAAGAATAAAGAAGAAACTCATGAGAATTTTAAACAAATGAACGAAAAAATTGACGGTATCAAAGAAGACAATAAACAGACAAATGAAAAAATAGACAAAATGGAGGAAAAAATAAAGGAAAACTCACAGAAACAAAACGAGAATTTGAGGGAAAATTTAATAAAACAAATGAATGAGAGGATGGACAGTACAAACGAGAAAATAGACAGTATTAACAGGAATACAGATGAAAACAATAGACAAATGAATGAGAACTTTTGAAGCAAATTAATGACAAATTCGAAGAGAATAATAAACTAATGAATGACAAATAGACAGCATTAAGAAAAACAATAAACAAACAAATGAAAAAATTGACAGTATTAAGGAAAGTACTAATGAAACCTTAAGGCAAGCTACAGTATAAGCGAAAATAATAACCAAATGAAGAATGAGTTCAGACAAATAAATGAAGAAAATTTAAAACAAATAAATAAAACAATTGAAGATGTCAATGAGGCAATTACACAAAAAACAGACGAGTGTAATGAAGAAAGCAAACGGGAAATCGCCGAAACAAATGAAAAAGTAGAAGGCACCAAGGAGACCATTGGACAGGTCAGAATAGATTTAGATACCACGATAGGTCAAGTAAAAGAGAGTAGTCACGCCCAAATGTAATCAATAACAACGGATTTCGGAGATAAATGTCGGACATAGATATGGCCATAAGCGAAGTTCATGGACAGGGACAACGCAACCAAGAGAGGATCGAGGGACTCCAGCAAACAGTCGATAATCGACCCACTTCTATTCCACACATCCAACCCATGGACAACCGGGAGGCTATCAGTTTCAAAACTTATAGAAGAAACCCGATGGAATTTTTAGAACGGGTCAACGAACAGCTGATTAGAAATGGAGAGGACAGGTGGCCAGTGATACGGAGTTATCTAGACGAACACTTCAGAGAAATTAGTGATAACTGGTGGACGGCTTTGAGACACGACCTCCGGAATTATGATGAATTTAAAGCGGTGTTCAAAGCAAGGTACTGGTCGGAGGCCACACAGAACATTGTAAGGGATAACATTTTCCACGGGAGGTATGATGCTAGCAGAGGAACCACGCTCACCGCGTACTTTCTTGGAAAAATTGTGTTTGGCGATAAACCTGGAGCCAAACATCCCGGAGGAAAGTCTTGTCACCAAGTTAGCCTACCACTATGAGGACGGAGTGTCCAGGGCACGAACAGGAGGGCAAATTAAGACGGTATTCGGCATTGTTAGAAGAATACGAACGAGAAGGGTATTATAGGAGAAGTCGGCAGAGGTACGAATCCAGGAATGTGCCAACAACGACCACCACAATAGCAACGGAAACAATCGGCCAAATTTCAACAACCGGACAAATCACAATAACGAGGCGTACAACTGGCCGAATTTCAACAACCACGGAAATAACAACAACGAGGCGTATTACCGACCAAACAACAACAGCCCAGGAAATAACGGAGGCAATCGACCAAATATCCCAACTAATCAATACAACCGGCCATACAACCCGAACTACCGCCAACAGAACAACAGCAGCCGAAACTACAATAACAACCACAGCCCGAATAATCAAAACCAGGACTACCGAATGGTCAACTATGTGCGAGCCAAGGATAATGGCAACGGGAGATCACATTATCAAGGACGCCAGAGTTCCAGCCGGGACACCTACTGGAACCAAGACGACCATGACAACAGAAGGGGTGCCAGGCCCAACGGCGGTAGAAGTCGAAGCCACGAGGGTTACCGGCGAAACAACTATGAAGATGACCATCACCAGCCAGAACCTAGACTGGCAGTGAATGATACACACGTAAACCAAAACGGCAGGTGAGACGAAGAGTCTGAGCAGGCTTTAAACACCACGCGGCAGTGAAAACACCTTAGGAACCCTCACTGAACCAATCTATTGGGTTAATTAGCACCGGACATCACGTTCAAAATACAAAAAAAGTTATTACAATTATTCGAAACAATTATTTAAAAAATTGAAGGGAGGCACCAATATAAATATTTTGTAATATTGTTTGACCACTATACTAGATACACAAAACTGTACCCAATCAACCGGGCAACGACGCAAAAGATTTTAACCATTATTCTCCAGCACTATGTCAATGAGGTAGGAACACCTAAGTCCATTATTACTGACCATGGGACGCAGTTCAAGGGTAACAGATGGAAAGAGACACTACGGGAGAATGGAATCAAGCAATACAAACCATCTGTATACCACCCGAGTAGTAACCCGGCTGAACGAGTTTTAAGGGAAGTAGGAAGGATCTTAAGAACATATTGTTTCGACCAACAGAGAAGGTGGGCGGAGTATTTGCCAGCTGCTGAAAACTTCTTTAATTTATCATACCATCAGTTTACTGAAACAACCCCGTATACAGCAATGTTCCAGAGACCACCACCCACAGAGATAACCGAGTTAATCCAATTTCGAAATGGAGAAGAATATACGTTTGATGAGATACAATTCTATAACAAAACACTGGAACAAACTGAGAAAATAAAAAGCAAATACCAGAGGCTACAACCGAAGCCGGTACGATACCAAGTTGGAGATCGAATCTTATTGAAAAACAGAGTTACCCAATACAATGGAGGGTATAGCAAAAAAACTATTATTGTTATACACCGGACCTTACACAGTAATGAAGGATAATAATAATAATACGTACGAGATCATGGATCCCAGTACACAGAGGAAAAAGGGGACTTACAACCAGTCATCCATGAAAAAATACTATTAAACAATTAAAAGAATGATAATTGAACCAAATAATAAATTATAAATGTGTTAAAAGAAGAGTGATAAAGAAAAGTAAGTTTTAACATAAACAATAAGAAGTAAATACAAATAATGCCCATCAACAATATTGTGTCGATAAAGAGCTAGAGAGTATGAGAAAGGAAATCAATAATGAAGGAAGATATAATGTAATCTATACAATGATAATGTGAAGAATCCCAGAATGTTTATTATATTTTAGTCACACTAAGACTACTTTAAAGTTTTTTTGATGATTGACTGTAGAATGATCCAGCAATCGTATACCTGAGCAGATGATACGTTCCTCTGAACTCAGAAGGTGTAAGATGGACAGCGGTGAATCGGAGCCAAAAGAGCCCGCCCGACTGGTGCCAACGCACATGATAGTGAAAATAATTAGGGAAATTAAATGTTTAAGGGATAAAACACAAAGAAGGAAGATAACATACTAAATAAAGCAAGGGGATAGTGAATTACATGATGTAGAAAAGGGAAAATTATAAAAAATCAAAGAAGGAAGTTCAAGTAAAGAAGTGATTAAACTAATAAAATGGTTGATAATTTCATCAACACCTGCACAATATTTGCTGAAATGATCAAATTTAGCGTTGGGGCAATATGTAATAGTACATATCTTCACAATAAAGTTAACAAGAAAAGACAAAGAATGAAGCACTCATAAACTAACATCAGAACACCTAAGAAAGGAATGATAACTGAGTAACTGTGTACAAAGTATTATATAAGGTTCAAGAACTCAATAAAACAATTAATGTAATTAACTCAGCAAAACCAAAGAACAATAAGTAGTGATAAAGAAGACAGTATAGAAGATAACCTAGTAACGTGATAAAACCCAATAGATATGGTAAGTGAGAGGTATAAACAAGTCTAACAACGAAACCACGAATTAAAATAAAAACATGCTAAGCAACAAGACAGTGAAGACCACATTAATTACCAAATAACTTAAATGCATGAAGAACTGGAAAGAAACAAAATTAACAAAAATAGTCATTTTTTAATAGAGGTCAGAATATTTCACCTCACAGAGTCCACCAATTAAATAAAAAGCCTTTTTCTATGACAGACAATATATTACTTAAAGATAATTAATATTTTCAAGGAATAAAAAGAAATCGAAACAAAAAGGGAAATATTATCATAAATAAATCATTGGGAAATAGGGAAACAGAGAATGCAAATTTAGGAATTAAATAATGCAATTAACCTGACAAAACAATAACTGATGATGACAAATACCCAGAAGAGACAATCAAATGACAAAAAATGTAAATAGTTATTAGTAGGCATAAATATAATGTACAAATGTTCAACTTAGTATGTAAGAAATAAGACACTGAGTATAGCCTTAGATTAAAACTATGAGGAGGTCTGCGAACCTCAAACAGTTATTTTGTATAAGTGAATTACAGACTGTAAGTCATATAGAATTACAAATATAATAATATTGAACAAAAATTGTAAAAATCAGGTAGTGTAACAGTGTAAAAAGGTGAGAACAACAGTGATAGGCTTTAAAAAGTAAAAACAGTGTATAGTGTAAGTGAATAAACATATTTACAATATGAACATTGTATGAAACATGTAATTTATATGAAACAACAAGGTAATTAATATAGTGAAATAAAACCAAGGGGAAATAATTAAAAAATAAAGAATCTTCCGTTACAAACTTATAATATACTAGTGACGAAGATACAATAAGATTCTATGGAATCATATTAATTACACATTGTGAAATCGAACCTGTGACCCATAAACGTATAATTGCCAAGACCTGAAATGAATGAATTAGTGTTTTAATAAAAAGGAAGGTATTGTTGAAAAAATATCGAAACCAGACAGAACATTCAGTTTTACTGCTGGATTTTATACAAATTAAAGACAGATACGAGACGAAATAATAAAGAAAAACTATGGAAATAACTAAAAGAAGGATGTTTTAATCGATGGCACAAAAAACTTGAAGTCCAGGAGCGAAGGATCAAGGAATAAGCTTGTAAAGAAAACTCCAAGATTGGTGAGATTACTCCAATGATCAACCAAGATATTTGAAAAACATTTTAACATTTAAAGATCGAGTTACAGCGATATACTATCATAAAAACAATAAAAACTTTATAATAGTGAATACTAATTGTACACAAATAATTATTAGTATTAAGAGTTTCTTTTTCATTTGTTCTTTTGCATGATCCAAAGAACCCACAGATACACAACATACATCAACAACCACTAATTACCAAACATTATTTATAAATATTATGTTTTATGATATGTTTACGATTTGTACTATACTTTGACATGACTAATAGATGAACCCTGAGAATATGAGATTTTTCATGCTCTACAACAGAAATGAGTTTCAGGAATTTGAGCATTTATTTTAGAATAAAGAGTCTAATTTTACAAATTGACTCCCATCGCGGGGCATAAGAGAGGGCAACCTACGAAACAAAGAGTCTAAATTCTACAAATTGGTGACCAACTTGAGGGCTAGAAAAAGGGAATTAAACCCAAGATAGAATAGAATTATAGCTGTCATTTCTAGCTGGCGATCATACAAAAGTGAACAAGATGGCGTCCAACCAGTGAGGCTGAAATTAGGGAAAAATTATTATAGTAGGAAGTTATAATTGTATCACAGGTAACCTGATTTTAGCTGGCAGCTGTTAGAAGTACAGAAATGCACACAAGAGGCAAGTCCAAGCACCACGCGGCGGAGGCCAGAAAAGAAGTCAGCATGGAAGAGAAGGAGTCAACATCGGTTGAAGAAGTGGAGACAGGCGATAAGGCGGAAAATAGAGGAGACCCAAATTTGATGAAATTTATACAACAGATGAACGAAAGGTTAATACAACAAATAAATGAAAAAATAGTCAGTACAAATAAGGGTACTAAAGAAGATCTAAGGCAGATAACAAATGAAAATAATAAACAAATGAATGAAAAATTTGACAAGAATAAAGAAGAAACTCATGAGAATTTTAAACAAATGAACGAAAAAATTGACGGTATCAAAGAAGACAATAAACAGACAAATGAAAAAATAGACAAAATGGAGGAAAAAATAAAGGAAAACTCACAGAAACAAAACGAGAATTTGAGGGAAAATTTAATAAAACAAATGAATGAGAGGATGGACAGTACAAACGAGAAAATAGACAGTATTAACAGGAATACAGATGAAAACAATAGACAAATGAATGAGAACTTTTGAAGCAAATTAATGACAAATTCGAAGAGAATAATAAACTAATGAATGACAAATAGACAGCATTAAGAAAAACAATAAACAAACAAATGAAAAAATTGACAGTATTAAGGAAAGTACTAATGAAACCTTAAGGCAAGCTACAGTATAAGCGAAAATAATAACCAAATGAAGAATGAGTTCAGACAAATAAATGAAGAAAATTTAAAACAAATAAATAAAACAATTGAAGATGTCAATGAGGCAATTACACAAAAAACAGACGAGTGTAATGAAGAAAGCAAACGGGAAATCGCCGAAACAAATGAAAAAGTAGAAGGCACCAAGGAGACCATTGGACAGGTCAGAATAGATTTAGATACCACGATAGGTCAAGTAAAAGAGAGTAGTCACGCCCAAATGTAATCAATAACAACGGATTTCGGAGATAAATGTCGGACATAGATATGGCCATAAGCGAAGTTCATGGACAGGGACAACGCAACCAAGAGAGGATCGAGGGACTCCAGCAAACAGTCGATAATCGACCCACTTCTATTCCACACATCCAACCCATGGACAACCGGGAGGCTATCAGTTTCAAAACTTATAGAAGAAACCCGATGGAATTTTTAGAACGGGTCAACGAACAGCTGATTAGAAATGTAGAGGACAGGTGGCCAGTGATACGGAGTTATCTAGACGAACACTTCAGAGAAATTAGTGATAACTGGTGGACGACTTTGAGACACGACCTCCGGAATTATGATGAATTTAAAGCGGTGTTCAAAGCAAGGTACTGGTCGGAGGCCACACAGAACATTGTAAGGGATAACATTTTCCACGGGAGGTATGATGCTAGCAGAGGAACCACGCTCACCGCGTACTTTCTTGGAAAAATTGTGTTTGGCGATAAACCTGGAGCCAAACATCCCGGAGGAAAGTCTTGTCACCAAGTTAGCCTACCACTATGAGGACAGAGTGTCCAGGGCACGAACAGGAGGGCAAATTAAGACGGTATTCGGCATTGTTAGAAGAATACGAACGAGAAGGGTATTATAGGAGAAGTCGGCAGAGGTACGAATCCAGGAATGTGCCAACAACGACCACCACAATAGCAACGGAAACAATCGGCCAAATTTCAACAACCGGACAAATCACAATAACGAGGCGTACAACTGGCCGAATTTCAACAACCACGGAAATAACAACAACGAGGCGTATTACCGACCAAACAACAACAGCCCAGGAAATAACGGAGGCAATCGACCAAATATCCCAACTAATCAATACAACCGGCCATACAACCCGAACTACCGCCAACAGAACAACAGCAGCCGAAACTACAATAACAACCACAGCCCGAATAATCAAAACCAGGACTACCGAATGGTCAACTATGTGCGAGCCAAGGATAATGGCAACGGGAGATCACATTATCAAGGACGCCAGAGTTCCAGCCGGGACACCTACTGGAACCAAGACGACCATGACAACAGAAGGGGTGCCAGGCCCAACGGCGGTAGAAGTCGAAGCCACGAGGGTTACCGGCGAAACAACTATGAAGATGACCATCACCAGCCAGAACCTAGACTGGCAGTGAATGATACACACGCAAACCAAAACGGCAGGTGAGACGAAGAGTCTGAGCAGGCTTTAAACACCACGCGGCAGTGAAAACACCTTAGGAACCCTCACTGAACCAATCTATTGGGTTAATTAACACCGGACATCACGTTCAAAATACAAAAAAAGTTATTACAATTATTCGAAACAATTATTTAAAAAATTTAAGGGAGGCACCAATATAAATATTTTGTAATATTGTTTGACCACTATACTAGATACACAAAACTGTACCCAATCAACCGGGCAACGACGCAAAAGATTTTAACCATTATTCTCCAGCACTATGTCAATGAGGTAGGAACACCTAAGTCCATTATTACTGACCATGGGACGCAGTTCAAGGGTAACAGATGGAAAGAGACACTACGGGAGAATGGAATCAAGCAATACAAACCATCTGTATACCACCCGAGTAGTAACCCGGCTGAACGAGTTTTAAGGGAAGTAGGAAGGATCTTAAGAACATATTGTTTCGACCAACAGAGAAGGTGGGCGGAGTATTTGCCAGCTGCTGAAAACTTCTTTAATTTATCATACCATCAGTTTACTGAAACAACCCCGTATACAGCAATGTTCCAGAGACCACCACCCACAGAGATAACCGAGTTAATCCAATTTCGAAATGGAGAAGAATATACGTTTGATGAGATACAATTCTATAACAAAACACTGGAACAAACTGAGAAAATAAAAAGCAAATACCAGAGGCTACAACCGAAGCCGGTACGATACCAAGTTGGAGATCGAATCTTATTGAAAAACAGAGAGTTACCCAATACAATGGAGGGTATAGCAAAAAAACTATTATTGTTATACACCGGACCTTACACAGTAATGAAGGATAATAATAATAATACGTACGAGATCATGGATCCCAGTACACAGAGGAAAAAGGGGACTTACAACCAGTCATCCATGAAAAAATACTATTAAACAATTAAAAGAATGATAATTGAACCAAATAATAAATTATAAATGTGTTAAAAGAAGAGTGATAAAGAAAAGTAAGTTTTAACATAAACAATAAGAAGTAAATACAAATAATGCCCATCAACAATATTGTGTCGATAAAGAGCTAGAGAGTATGAGAAAGGAAATCAATAATGAAGGAAGATATAATGTAATCTATACAATGATAATGTGAAGAATCCCAGAATGTTTATTATATTTTAGTCACACTAAGACTACTTTAAAGTTTTTTTGATGATTGACTGTAGAATGATCCAGCAATCGTATACCTGAGCAGATGATACGTTCCTCTGAACTCAGAAGGTGTAAGATGGACAGCGGTGAATCGGAGCCAAAAGAGCCCGCCCGACTGGTGCCAACGCACATGATAGTGAAAATAATTAGGGAAATTAAATGTTTAAGGGATAAAACACAAAGAAGGAAGATAACATACTAAATAAAGCAAGGGGATAGTGAATTACATGATGTAGAAAAGGGAAAATTATAAAAAATCAAAGAAGGAAGTTCAAGTAAAGAAGTGATTAAACTAATAAAATGGTTGATAATTTCATCAACACCTGCACAATATTTGCTGAAATGATCAAATTTAGCGTTGGGGCAATATGTAATAGTACATATCTTCACAATAAAGTTAACAAGAAAAGACAAAGAATGAAGCACTCATAAACTAACATCAGAACACCTAAGAAAGGAATGATAACTGAGTAACTGTGTACAAAGTATTATATAAGGTTCAAGAACTCAATAAAACAATTAATGTAATTAACTCAGCAAAACCAAAGAACAATAAGTAGTGATAAAGAAGACAGTATAGAAGATAACCTAGTAACGTGATAAAACCCAATAGATATGGTAAGTGAGAGGTATAAACAAGTCTAACAACGAAACCACGAATTAAAATAAAAACATGCTAAGCAACAAGACAGTGAAGACCACATTAATTACCAAATAACTTAAATGCATGAAGAACTGGAAAGAAACAAAATTAACAAAAATAGTCATTTTTTAATAGAGGTCAGAATATTTCACCTCACAGAGTCCACCAATTAAATAAAAAGCCTTTTTCTATGACAGACAATATATTACTTAAAGATAATTAATATTTTCAAGGAATAAAAAGAAATCGAAACAAAAAGGGAAATATTATCATAAATAAATCATTGGGAAATAGGGAAACAGAGAATGCAAATTTAGGAATTAAATAATGCAATTAACCTGACAAAACAATAACTGATGATGACAAATACCCAGAAGAGACAATCAAATGACAAAAAATGTAAATAGTTATTAGTAGGCATAAATATAATGTACAAATGTTCAACTTAGTATGTAAGAAATAAGACACTGAGTATAGCCTTAGATTAAAACTATGAGGAGGTCTGCGAACCTCAAACAGTTATTTTGTATAAGTGAATTACAGACTGTAAGTCATATAGAATTACAAATATAATAATATTGAACAAAAATTGTAAAAATCAGGTAGTGTAACAGTGTAAAAAGGTGAGAACAACAGTGATAGGCTTTAAAAAGTAAAAACAGTGTATAGTGTAAGTGAATAAACATATTTACAATATGAACATTGTATGAAACATGTAATTTATATGAAACAACAAGGTAATTAATATAGTGAAATAAAACCAAGGGGAAATAATTAAAAAATAAAGAATCTTCCGTTACAAACTTATAATATACTAGTGACGAAGATACAATAAGATTCTATGGAATCATATTAATTACACATTGTGAAATCGAACCTGTGACCCATAAACGTATAATTGCCAAGACCTGAAATGAATGAATTAGTGTTTTAATAAAAAGGAAGGTATTGTTGAAAAAATATCGAAACCAGACAGAACATTCAGTTTTACTGCTGGATTTTATACAAATTAAAGACAGATACGAGACGAAATAATAAAGAAAAACTATGGAAATAACTAAAAGAAGGATGTTTTAATCGATGGCACAAAAAACTTGAAGTCCAGGAGCGAAGGATCAAGGAATAAGCTTGTAAAGAAAACTCCAAGATTGGTGAGATTACTCCAATGATCAACCAAGATATTTGAAAAACATTTTAACATTTAAAGATCGAGTTACAGCGATATACTATCATAAAAACAATAAAAACTTTATAATAGTGAATACTAATTGTACACAAATAATTATTAGTATTAAGAGTTTCTTTTTCATTTGTTCTTTTGCATGATCCAAAGAACCCACAGATACACAACATACATCAACAACCACTAATTACCAAACATTATTTATAAATATTATGTTTTATGATATGTTTACGATTTGTACTATACTTTGACATGACTAATAGATGAACCCTGAGAATATGAGATTTTTCATGCTCTACAACAGAAATGAGTTTCAGGAATTTGAGCATTTATTTTAGAATAAAGAGTCTAATTTTACAAATTGACTCCCATCGCGGGGCATAAGAGAGGGCAACCTACGAAACAAAGAGTCTAAATTCTACAAATTGGTGACCAACTTGAGGGCTAGAAAAAGGGAATTAAACCCAAGATAGAATAGAATTATAGCTGTCATTTCTAGCTGGCGATCATACAAAAGTGAACAAGATGGCGTCCAACCAGTGAGGCTGAAATTAGGGAAAAATTATTATAGTAGGAAGTTATAATTGTATCACAGGTAACCTGATTTTAGCTGGCAGCTGTTAGAAGTACAGAAATGCACACAAGAGGCAAGTCCAAGCACCACGCGGCGGAGGCCAGAAAAGAAGTCAGCATGGAAGAGAAGGAGTCAACATCGGTTGAAGAAGTGGAGACAGGCGATAAGGCGGAAAATAGAGGAGACCCAAATTTGATGAAATTTATACAACAGATGAACGAAAGGTTAATACAACAAATAAATGAAAAAATAGTCAGTACAAATAAGGGTACTAAAGAAGATCTAAGGCAGATAACAAATGAAAATAATAAACAAATGAATGAAAAATTTGACAAGAATAAAGAAGAAACTCATGAGAATTTTAAACAAATGAACGAAAAAATTGACGGTATCAAAGAAGACAATAAACAGACAAATGAAAAAATAGACAAAATGGAGGAAAAAATAAAGGAAAACTCACAGAAACAAAACGAGAATTTGAGGGAAAATTTAATAAAACAAATGAATGAGAGGATGGACAGTACAAACGAGAAAATAGACAGTATTAACAGGAATACAGATGAAAACAATAGACAAATGAATGAGAACTTTTGAAGCAAATTAATGACAAATTCGAAGAGAATAATAAACTAATGAATGACAAATAGACAGCATTAAGAAAAACAATAAACAAACAAATGAAAAAATTGACAGTATTAAGGAAAGTACTAATGAAACCTTAAGGCAAGCTACAGTATAAGCGAAAATAATAACCAAATGAAGAATGAGTTCAGACAAATAAATGAAGAAAATTTAAAACAAATAAATAAAACAATTGAAGATGTCAATGAGGCAATTACACAAAAAACAGACGAGTGTAATGAAGAAAGCAAACGGGAAATCGCCGAAACAAATGAAAAAGTAGAAGGCACCAAGGAGACCATTGGACAGGTCAGAATAGATTTAGATACCACGATAGGTCAAGTAAAAGAGAGTAGTCACGCCCAAATGTAATCAATAACAACGGATTTCGGAGATAAATGTCGGACATAGATATGGCCATAAGCGAAGTTCATGGACAGGGACAACGCAACCAAGAGAGGATCGAGGGACTCCAGCAAACAGTCGATAATCGACCCACTTCTATTCCACACATCCAACCCATGGACAACCGGGAGGCTATCAGTTTCAAAACTTATAGAAGAAACCCGATGGAATTTTTAGAACGGGTCAACGAACAGCTGATTAGAAATGGAGAGGACAGGTGGCCAGTGATACGGAGTTATCTAGACGAACACTTCAGAGAAATTAGTGATAACTGGTGGACGGCTTTGAGACACGACCTCCGGAATTATGATGAATTTAAAGCGGTGTTCAAAGCAAGGTACTGGTCGGAGGCCACACAGAACATTGTAAGGGATAACATTTTCCACGGGAGGTATGATGCTAGCAGAGGAACCACGCTCACCGCGTACTTTCTTGGAAAAATTGTGTTTGGCGATAAACCTGGAGCCAAACATCCCGGAGGAAAGTCTTGTCACCAAGTTAGCCTACCACTATGAGGACGGAGTGTCCAGGGCACGAACAGGAGGGCAAATTAAGACGGTATTCGGCATTGTTAGAAGAATACGAACGAGAAGGGTATTATAGGAGAAGTCGGCAGAGGTACGAATCCAGGAATGTGCCAACAACGACCACCACAATAGCAACGGAAACAATCGGCCAAATTTCAACAACCGGACAAATCACAATAACGAGGCGTACAACTGGCCGAATTTCAACAACCACGGAAATAACAACAACGAGGCGTATTACCGACCAAACAACAACAGCCCAGGAAATAACGGAGGCAATCGACCAAATATCCCAACTAATCAATACAACCGGCCATACAACCCGAACTACCGCCAACAGAACAACAGCAGCCGAAACTACAATAACAACCACAGCCCGAATAATCAAAACCAGGACTACCGAAGGGTCAACTATGTGCGAGCCAAGGATAATGGCAACGGGAGATCACATTATCAAGGACGCCAGAGTTCCAGCCGGGACACCTACTGGAACCAAGACGACCATGACAACAGAAGGGGTGCCAGGCCCAACGGCGGTAGAAGTCGAAGCCACGAGGGTTACCGGCGAAACAACTATGAAGATGACCATCACCAGCCAGAACCTAGACTGGCAGTGAATGATACACACGTAAACCAAAACGGCAGGTGAGACGAAGAGTCTGAGCAGGCTTTAAACACCACGCGGCAGTGAAAACACCTTAGGAACCCTCACTGAACCAATCTATTGGGTTAATTAACACCGGACATCACGTTCAAAATACAAAAAAAGTTATTACAATTATTCGAAACAATTATTTAAAAAATTTAAGGGAGGCACCAATATAAATATTTTGTAATATTGTTTGACCACTATACTAGATACACAAAACTGTACCCAATCAACCGGGCAACGACGCAAAAGATTTTAACCATTATTCTCCAGCACTATGTCAATGAGGTAGGAACACCTAAGTCCATTATTACTGACCATGGGACGCAGTTCAAGGGTAACAGATGGAAAGAGACACTACGGGAGAATGGAATCAAGCAATACAAACCATCTGTATACCACCCGAGTAGTAACCCGGCTGAACGAGTTTTAAGGGAAGTAGGAAGGATCTTAAGAACATATTGTTTCGACCAACAGAGAAGGTGGGCGGAGTATTTGCCAGCTGCTGAAAACTTCTTTAATTTATCATACCATCAGTTTACTGAAACAACCCCGTATACAGCAATGTTCCAGAGACCACCACCCACAGAGATAACCGAGTTAATCCAATTTCGAAATGGAGAAGAATATACGTTTGATGAGATACAATTCTATAACAAAACACTGGAACAAACTGAGAAAATAAAAAGCAAATACCAGAGGCTACAACCGAAGCCGGTACGATACCAAGTTGGAGATCGAATCTTATTGAAAAACAGAGAGTTACCCAATACAATGGAGGGTATAGCAAAAAAACTATTATTGTTATACACCGGACCTTACACAGTAATGAAGGATAATAATAATAATACGTACGAGATCATGGATCCCAGTACACAGAGGAAAAAGGGGACTTACAACCAGTCATCCATGAAAAAATACTATTAAACAATTAAAAGAATGATAATTGAACCAAATAATAAATTATAAATGTGTTAAAAGAAGAGTGATAAAGAAAAGTAAGTTTTAACATAAACAATAAGAAGTAAATACAAATAATGCCCATCAACAATATTGTGTCGATAAAGAGCTAGAGAGTATGAGAAAGGAAATCAATAATGAAGGAAGATATAATGTAATCTATACAATGATAATGTGAAGAATCCCAGAATGTTTATTATATTTTAGTCACACTAAGACTACTTTAAAGTTTTTTTGATGATTGACTGTAGAATGATCCAGCAATCGTATACCTGAGCAGATGATACGTTCCTCTGAACTCAGAAGGTGTAAGATGGACAGCGGTGAATCGGAGCCAAAAGAGCCCGCCCGACTGGTGCCAACGCACATGATAGTGAAAATAATTAGGGAAATTAAATGTTTAAGGGATAAAACACAAAGAAGGAAGATAACATACTAAATAAAGCAAGGGGATAGTGAATTACATGATGTAGAAAAGGGAAAATTATAAAAAATCAAAGAAGGAAGTTCAAGTAAAGAAGTGATTAAACTAATAAAATGGTTGATAATTTCATCAACACCTGCACAATATTTGCTGAAATGATCAAATTTAGCGTTGGGGCAATATGTAATAGTACATATCTTCACAATAAAGTTAACAAGAAAAGACAAAGAATGAAGCACTCATAAACTAACATCAGAACACCTAAGAAAGGAATGATAACTGAGTAACTGTGTACAAAGTATTATATAAGGTTCAAGAACTCAATAAAACAATTAATGTAATTAACTCAGCAAAACCAAAGAACAATAAGTAGTGATAAAGAAGACAGTATAGAAGATAACCTAGTAACGTGATAAAACCCAATAGATATGGTAAGTGAGAGGTATAAACAAGTCTAACAACGAAACCACGAATTAAAATAAAAACATGCTAAGCAACAAGACAGTGAAGACCACATTAATTACCAAATAACTTGAATGCATGAAGAACTGGAAAGAAACAAAATTAACAAAAATAGTCATTTTTTAATAGAGGTCAGAATATTTCACCTCACAGAGTCCACCAATTAAATAAAAAGCCTTTTTCTATGACAGACAATATATTACTTAAAGATAATTAATATTTTCAAGGAATAAAAAGAAATCGAAACAAAAAGGGAAATATTATCATAAATAAATCATTGGGAAATAGGGAAACAGAGAATGCAAATTTAGGAATTAAATAATGCAATTAACCTGACAAAACAATAACTGATGATGACAAATACCCAGAAGAGACAATCAAATGACAAAAAATGTAAATAGTTATTAGTAGGCATAAATATAATGTACAAATGTTCAACTTAGTATGTAAGAAATAAGACACTGAGTATAGCCTTAGATTAAAACTATGAGGAGGTCTGCGAACCTCAAACAGTTATTTTGTATAAGTGAATTACAGACTGTAAGTCATATAGAATTACAAATATAATAATATTGAACAAAAATTGTAAAAATCAGGTAGTGTAACAGTGTAGAAAGGTGAGAACAACAGTGATAGGCTTTAAAAAGTAAAAACAGTGTATAGTGTAAGTGAATAAACATATTTACAATATGAACATTGTATGAAACATGTAATTTATATGAAACAACAAGGTAATTAATATAGTGAAATAAAACCAAGGGGAAATAATTAAAAAATAAAGAATCTTCCGTTACAAACTTATAATATACTAGTGACGAAGATACAATAAGATTCTATGGAATCATATTAATTACACATTGTGAAATCGAACCTGTGACCCATAAACGTATAATTGCCAAGACCTGAAATGAATGAATTAGTGTTTTAATAAAAAGGAAGGTATTGTTGAAAAAATATCGAAACCAGACAGAACATTCAGTTTTACTGCTGGATTTTATACAAATTAAAGACAGATACGAGACGAAATAATAAAGAAAAACTATGGAAATAACTAAAAGAAGATGTTTTAATCGATGGCACAAAAACTTGAAGTCCAGGAGCGAAGGATCAAGGAATAAGCTTGTAAAGAAAACTCCCAAGATTGGTGAGATTACTCCAATGATCAACCAAGATATTTGAAAAACATTTTAACATTTAAAGATCGAGTTACAGCGATATACTATCATAAAAACAATAAAAAACTTTATAATAGTGAATACTAATTGTACACAAATAATTATTAGTATTAAGAGTTTCTTTTTCATTTGTTCTTTTGCATGATCCAAAGAACCCACAGATACACAACATACATCAACAACCACTAATTACCAAACATTATTTATAAATATTATGTTTTATGATATGTTTACGATTTGTACTATACTTTGACATGACTAATAGATGAACCCTGAGAATATGAGATTTTTCATGCTCTACAACAGAAATGAGTTTCAGGAATTTGAGCATTTATTTTAGAATAAAGAGTCTAATTTTACAAATTGACTCCCATCGCGGGGCATAAGAGAGGGCAACCTACGAAACAAAGAGTCTAAATTCTACAAATTGGTGACCAACTTGAGGGCTAGAAAAAGGGAATTAAACCCAAGATAGAATAGAATTATAGCTGTCATTTCTAGCTGGCGATCATACAAAAGTGAACAAGATGGCGTCCAACCAGTGAGGCTGAAATTAGGGAAAAATTATTATAGAAGGAAGTTATAATTGTATCACAGGTAACCTGATTTTAGCTGGCAGCTGTTAGAAGTACAGAAATGCACACAAGAGGCAAGTCCAAGCACCACGCGGCGGAGGCCAGAAAAGAAGTCAGCATGGAAGAGAAGGAGTCAACATCGGTTGAAGAAGTGGAGACAGGCGATAAGGCGGAAAATAGAGGAGACCCAAATTTGATGAAATTTATACAACAGATGAACGAAAGGTTAATACAACAAATAAATGAAAAAATAGTCAGTACAAATAAGGGTACTAAAGAAGATCTAAGGCAGATAACAAATGAAAATAATAAACAAATGAATGAAAAATTTGACAAGAATAAAGAAGAAACTCATGAGAATTTTAAACAAATGAACGAAAAAATTGACGGTATCAAAGAAGACAATAAACAGACAAATGAAAAAATAGACAAAATGGAGGAAAAAATAAAGGAAAACTCACAGAAACAAAACGAGAATTTGAGGGAAAATTTAATAAAACAAATGAATGAGAGGATGGACAGTACAAACGAGAAAATAGACAGTATTAACAGGAATACAGATGAAAACAATAGACAAATGAATGAGAACTTTTGAAGCAAATTAATGACAAATTCGAAGAGAATAATAAACTAATGAATGACAAATAGACAGCATTAAGAAAAACAATAAACAAACAAATGAAAAAATTGACAGTATTAAGGAAAGTACTAATGAAACCTTAAGGCAAGCTACAGTATAAGCGAAAATAATAACCAAATGAAGAATGAGTTCAGACAAATAAATGAAGAAAATTTAAAACAAATAAATAAAACAATTGAAGATGTCAATGAGGCAATTACACAAAAAACAGACGAGTGTAATGAAGAAAGCAAACGGGAAATCGCCGAAACAAATGAAAAAGTAGAAGGCACCAAGGAGACCATTGGACAGGTCAGAATAGATTTAGATACCACGATAGGTCAAGTAAAAGAGAGTAGTCACGCCCAAATGTAATCAATAACAACGGATTTCGGAGATAAATGTCGGACATAGATATGGCCATAAGCGAAGTTCATGGACAGGGACAACGCAACCAAGAGAGGATCGAGGGACTCCAGCAAACAGTCGATAATCGACCCACTTCTATTCCACACATCCAACCCATGGACAACCGGGAGGCTATCAGTTTCAAAACTTATAGAAGAAACCCGATGGAATTTTTAGAACGGGTCAACGAACAGCTGATTAGAAATGGAGAGGACAGGTGGCCAGTGATACGGAGTTATCTAGACGAACACTTCAGAGAAATTAGTGATAACTGGTGGACGGCTTTGAGACACGACCTCCGGAATTATGATGAATTTAAAGCGGTGTTCAAAGCAAGGTACTGGTCGGAGGCCACACAGAACATTGTAAGGGATAACATTTTCCACGGGAGGTATGATGCTAGCAGAGGAACCACGCTCACCGCGTACTTTCTTGGAAAAATTGTGTTTGGCGATAAACCTGGAGCCAAACATCCCGGAGGAAAGTCTTGTCACCAAGTTAGCCTACCACTATGAGGACGGAGTGTCCAGGGCACGAACAGGAGGGCAAATTAAGACGGTATTCGGCATTGTTAGAAGAATACGAACGAGAAGGGTATTATAGGAGAAGTCGGCAGAGGTACGAATCCAGGAATGTGCCAACAACGACCACCACAATAGCAACGGAAACAATCGGCCAAATTTCAACAACCGGACAAATCACAATAACGAGGCGTACAACTGGCCGAATTTCAACAACCACGGAAATAACAACAACGAGGCGTATTACCGACCAAACAACAACAGCCCAGGAAATAACGGAGGCAATCGACCAAATATCCCAACTAATCAATACAACCGGCCATACAACCCGAACTACCGCCAACAGAACAACAGCAGCCGAAACTACAATAACAACCACAGCCCGAATAATCAAAACCAGGACTACACCGAAGGGTCAACTATGTGCGAGCCAAGGATAATGGCAACGGGAGATCACATTATCAAGGACGCCAGAGTTCCAGCCGGGACACCTACTGGAACCAAGACGACCATGACAACAGAAGGGGTGCCAGGCCCAACGGCGGTAGAAGTCGAAGCCACGAGGGTTACCGGCGAAACAACTATGAAGATGACCATCACCAGCCAGAACCTAGACTGGCAGTGAATGATACACACGTAAACCAAAACGGCAGGTGAGACGAAGAGTCTGAGCAGGCTTTAAACACCACGCGGCAGTGAAAACACCTTAGGAACCCTCACTGAACCAATCTATTGGGTTAATTAACACCGGACATCACGTTCAAAATACAAAAAAAGTTATTACAATTATTCGAAACAATTATTTAAAAAATTTAAGGGAGGCACCAATATAAATATTTTGTAATATTGTTTGACCACTATACTAGATACACAAAACTGTACCCAATCAACCGGGCAACGACGCAAAAGATTTTAACCATTATTCTCCAGCACTATGTCAATGAGGTAGGAACACCTAAGTCCATTATTACTGACCATGGGACGCAGTTCAAGGGTAACAGATGGAAAGAGACACTACGGGAGAATGGAATCAAGCAATACAAACCATCTGTATACCACCCGAGTAGTAACCCGGCTGAACGAGTTTTAAGGGAAGTAGGAAGGATCTTAAGAACATATTGTTTCGACCAACAGAGAAGGTGGGCGGAGTATTTGCCAGCTGCTGAAAACTTCTTTAATTTATCATACCATCAGTTTACTGAAACAACCCCGTATACAGCAATGTTCCAGAGACCACCACCCACAGAGATAACCGAGTTAATCCAATTTCGAAATGGAGAAGAATATACGTTTGATGAGATACAATTCTATAACAAAACACTGGAACAAACTGAGAAAATAAAAAGCAAATACCAGAGGCTACAACCGAAGCCGGTACGATACCAAGTTGGAGATCGAATCTTATTGAAAAACAGAGAGTTACCCAATACAATGGAGGGTATAGCAAAAAAACTATTATTGTTATACACCGGACCTTACACAGTAATGAAGGATAATAATAATAATACGTACGAGATCATGGATCCCAGTACACAGAGGAAAAAGGGGACTTACAACCAGTCATCCATGAAAAAATACTATTAAACAATTAAAAGAATGATAATTGAACCAAATAATAAATTATAAATGTGTTAAAAGAAGAGTGATAAAGAAAAGTAAGTTTTAACATAAACAATAAGAAGTAAATACAAATAATGCCCATCAACAATATTGTGTCGATAAAGAGCTAGAGAGTATGAGAAAGGAAATCAATAATGAAGGAAGATATAATGTAATCTATACAATGATAATGTGAAGAATCCCAGAATGTTTATTATATTTTAGTCACACTAAGACTACTTTAAAGTTTTTTTGATGATTGACTGTAGAATGATCCAGCAATCGTATACCTGAGCAGATGATACGTTCCTCTGAACTCAGAAGGTGTAAGATGGACAGCGGTGAATCGGAGCCAAAAGAGCCCGCCCGACTGGTGCCAACGCACATGATAGTGAAAATAATTAGGGAAATTAAATGTTTAAGGGATAAAACACAAAGAAGGAAGATAACATACTAAATAAAGCAAGGGGATAGTGAATTACATGATGTAGAAAAGGGAAAATTATAAAAAATCAAAGAAGGAAGTTCAAGTAAAGAAGTGATTAAACTAATAAAATGGTTGATAATTTCATCAACACCTGCACAATATTTGCTGAAATGATCAAATTTAGCGTTGGGGCAATATGTAATAGTACATATCTTCACAATAAAGTTAACAAGAAAAGACAAAGAATGAAGCACTCATAAACTAACATCAGAACACCTAAGAAAGGAATGATAACTGAGTAACTGTGTACAAAGTATTATATAAGGTTCAAGAACTCAATAAAACAATTAATGTAATTAACTCAGCAAACCAAAGAACAATAAGTAGTGATAAAGAAGACAGTATAGAAGATAACCTAGTAACGTGATAAAACCCAATAGATATGGTAAGTGAGAGGTATAAACAAGTCTAACAACGAAACCACGAATTAAAATAAAAACATGCTAAGCAACAAGACAGTGAAGACCACATTAATTACCAAATAACTTGAATGCATGAAGAACTGGAAAGAAACAAAATTAACAAAAATAGTCATTTTTTAATAGAGGTCAGAATATTTCACCTCACAGAGTCCACCAATTAAATAAAAAGCCTTTTTCTATGACAGACAATATATTACTTAAAGATAATTAATATTTTCAAGGAATAAAAAGAAATCGAAACAAAAAGGGAAATATTATCATAAATAAATCATTGGGAAATAGGGAAACAGAGAATGCAAATTTAGGAATTAAATAATGCAATTAACCTGACAAAACAATAACTGATGATGACAAATACCCAGAAGAGACAATCAAATGACAAAAAATGTAAATAGTTATTAGTAGGCATAAATATAATGTACAAATGTTCAACTTAGTATGTAAGAAATAAGACACTGAGTATAGCCTTAGATTAAAACTATGAGGAGGTCTGCGAACCTCAAACAGTTATTTTGTATAAGTGAATTACAGACTGTAAGTCATATAGAATTACAAATATAATAATATTGAACAAAAATTGTAAAAATCAGGTAGTGTAACAGTGTAGAAAGGTGAGAACAACAGTGATAGGCTTTAAAAAGTAAAAACAGTGTATAGTGTAAGTGAATAAACATATTTACAATATGAACATTGTATGAAACATGTAATTTATATGAAACAACAAGGTAATTAATATAGTGAAATAAAACCAAGGGGAAATAATTAAAAAATAAAGAATCTTCCGTTACAAACTTATAATATACTAGTGACGAAGATACAATAAGATTCTATGGAATCATATTAATTACACATTGTGAAATCGAACCTGTGACCCATAAACGTATAATTGCCAAGACCTGAAATGAATGAATTAGTGTTTTAATAAAAAGGAAGGTATTGTTGAAAAAATATCGAAACCAGACAGAACATTCAGTTTTACTGCTGGATTTTATACAAATTAAAGACAGATACGAGACGAAATAATAAAGAAAAACTATGGAAATAACTAAAAGAAGGATGTTTTAATCGATGGCACAAAAAACTTGAAGTCCAGGAGCGAAGGATCAAGGAATAAGCTTGTAAAGAAAACTCCAAGATTGGTGAGATTACTCCAATGATCAACCAAGATATTTGAAAAACATTTTAACATTTAAAGATCGAGTTACAGCGATATACTATCATAAAAACAATAAAAACTTTATAATAGTGAATACTAATTGTACACAAATAATTATTAGTATTAAGAGTTTCTTTTTCATTTGTTCTTTTGCATGATCCAAAGAACCCACAGATACACAACATACATCAACAACCACTAATTACCAAACATTATTTATAAATATTATGTTTTATGATATGTTTACGATTTGTACTATACTTTGACATGACTAATAGATGAACCCTGAGAATATGAGATTTTTCATGCTCTACAACAGAAATGAGTTTCAGGAATTTGAGCATTTATTTTAGAATAAAGAGTCTAATTTTACAAATTGACTCCCATCGCGGGGCATAAGAGAGGGCAACCTACGAAACAAAGAGTCTAAATTCTACAAATTGGTGACCAACTTGAGGGCTAGAAAAAGGGAATTAAACCCAAGATAGAATAGAATTATAGCTGTCATTTCTAGCTGGCGATCATACAAAAGTGAACAAGATGGCGTCCAACCAGTGAGGCTGAAATTAGGGAAAAATTATTATAGTAGGAAGTTATAATTGTATCACAGGTAACCTGATTTTAGCTGGCAGCTGTTAGAAGTACAGAAATGCACACAAGAGGCAAGTCCAAGCACCACGCGGCGGAGGCCAGAAAAGAAGTCAGCATGGAAGAGAAGGAGTCAACATCGGTTGAAGAAGTGGAGACAGGCGATAAGGCGGAAAATAGAGGAGACCCAAATTTGATGAAATTTATACAACAGATGAACGAAAGGTTAATACAACAAATAAATGAAAAAATAGTCAGTACAAATAAGGGTACTAAAGAAGATCTAAGGCAGATAACAAATGAAAATAATAAACAAATGAATGAAAAATTTGACAAGAATAAAGAAGAAACTCATGAGAATTTTAAACAAATGAACGAAAAAATTGACGGTATCAAAGAAGACAATAAACAGACAAATGAAAAAATAGACAAAATGGAGGAAAAAATAAAGGAAAACTCACAGAAACAAAACGAGAATTTGAGGGAAAATTTAATAAAACAAATGAATGAGAGGATGGACAGTACAAACGAGAAAATAGACAGTATTAACAGGAATACAGATGAAAACAATAGACAAATGAATGAGAACTTTTGAAGCAAATTAATGACAAATTCGAAGAGAATAATAAACTAATGAATGACAAATAGACAGCATTAAGAAAAACAATAAACAAACAAATGAAAAAATTGACAGTATTAAGGAAAGTACTAATGAAACCTTAAGGCAAGCTACAGTATAAGCGAAAATAATAACCAAATGAAGAATGAGTTCAGACAAATAAATGAAGAAAATTTAAAACAAATAAATAAAACAATTGAAGATGTCAATGAGGCAATTACACAAAAAACAGACGAGTGTAATGAAGAAAGCAAACGGGAAATCGCCGAAACAAATGAAAAAGTAGAAGGCACCAAGGAGACCATTGGACAGGTCAGAATAGATTTAGATACCACGATAGGTCAAGTAAAAGAGAGTAGTCACGCCCAAATGTAATCAATAACAACGGATTTCGGAGATAAATGTCGGACATAGATATGGCCATAAGCGAAGTTCATGGACAGGGACAACGCAACCAAGAGAGGATCGAGGGACTCCAGCAAACAGTCGATAATCGACCCACTTCTATTCCACACATCCAACCCATGGACAACCGGGAGGCTATCAGTTTCAAAACTTATAGAAGAAACCCGATGGAATTTTTAGAACGGGTCAACGAACAGCTGATTAGAAATGGAGAGGACAGGTGGCCAGTGATACGGAGTTATCTAGACGAACACTTCAGAGAAATTAGTGATAACTGGTGGACGGCTTTGAGACACGACCTCCGGAATTATGATGAATTTAAAGCGGTGTTCAAAGCAAGGTACTGGTCGGAGGCCACACAGAACATTGTAAGGGATAACATTTTCCACGGGAGGTATGATGCTAGCAGAGGAACCACGCTCACCGCGTACTTTCTTGGAAAAATTGTGTTTGGCGATAAACCTGGAGCCAAACATCCCGGAGGAAAGTCTTGTCACCAAGTTAGCCTACCACTATGAGGACGGAGTGTCCAGGGCACGAACAGGAGGGCAAATTAAGACGGTATTCGGCATTGTTAGAAGAATACGAACGAGAAGGGTATTATAGGAGAAGTCGGCAGAGGTACGAATCCAGGAATGTGCCAACAACGACCACCACAATAGCAACGGAAACAATCGGCCAAATTTCAACAACCGGACAAATCACAATAACGAGGCGTACAACTGGCCGAATTTCAACAACCACGGAAATAACAACAACGAGGCGTATTACCGACCAAACAACAACAGCCCAGGAAATAACGGAGGCAATCGACCAAATATCCCAACTAATCAATACAACCGGCCATACAACCCGAACTACCGCCAACAGAACAACAGCAGCCGAAACTACAATAACAACCACAGCCCGAATAATCAAAACCAGGACTACCGAAGGGTCAACTATGTGCGAGCCAAGGATAATGGCAACGGGAGATCACATTATCAAGGACGCCAGAGTTCCAGCCGGGACACCTACTGGAACCAAGACGACCATGACAACAGAAGGGGTGCCAGGCCCAACGGCGGTAGAAGTCGAAGCCACGAGGGTTACCGGCGAAACAACTATGAAGATGACCATCACCAGCCAGAACCTAGACTGGCAGTGAATGATACACACGTAAACCAAAACGGCAGGTGAGACGAAGAGTCTGAGCAGGCTTTAAACACCACGCGGCAGTGAAAACACCTTAGGAACCCTCACTGAACCAATCTATTGGGTTAATTAACACCGGACATCACGTTCAAAATACAAAAAAAGTTATTACAATTATTCGAAACAATTATTTAAAAAATTTAAGGGAGGCACCAATATAAATATTTTGTAATATTGTTTGACCACTATACTAGATACACAAAACTGTACCCAATCAACCGGGCAACGACGCAAAAGATTTTAACCATTATTCTCCAGCACTATGTCAATGAGGTAGGAACACCTAAGTCCATTATTACTGACCATGGGACGCAGTTCAAGGGTAACAGATGGAAAGAGACACTACGGGAGAATGGAATCAAGCAATACAAACCATCTGTATACCACCCGAGTAGTAACCCGGCTGAACGAGTTTTAAGGGAAGTAGGAAGGATCTTAAGAACATATTGTTTCGACCAACAGAGAAGGTGGGCGGAGTATTTGCCAGCTGCTGAAAACTTCTTTAATTTATCATACCATCAGTTTACTGAAACAACCCCGTATACAGCAATGTTCCAGAGACCACCACCCACAGAGATAACCGAGTTAATCCAATTTCGAAATGGAGAAGAATATACGTTTGATGAGATACAATTCTATAACAAAACACTGGAACAAACTGAGAAAATAAAAAGCAAATACCAGAGGCTACAACCGAAGCCGGTACGATACCAAGTTGGAGATCGAATCTTATTGAAAAACAGAGAGTTACCCAATACAATGGAGGGTATAGCAAAAAAACTATTATTGTTATACACCGGACCTTACACAGTAATGAAGGATAATAATAATAATACGTACGAGATCATGGATCCCAGTACACAGAGGAAAAAGGGGACTTACAACCAGTCATCCATGAAAAAATACTATTAAACAATTAAAAGAATGATAATTGAACCAAATAATAAATTATAAATGTGTTAAAAGAAGAGTGATAAAGAAAAGTAAGTTTTAACATAAACAATAAGAAGTAAATACAAATAATGCCCATCAACAATATTGTGTCGATAAAGAGCTAGAGAGTATGAGAAAGGAAATCAATAATGAAGGAAGATATAATGTAATCTATACAATGATAATGTGAAGAATCCCAGAATGTTTATTATATTTTAGTCACACTAAGACTACTTTAAAGTTTTTTTGATGATTGACTGTAGAATGATCCAGCAATCGTATACCTGAGCAGATGATACGTTCCTCTGAACTCAGAAGGTGTAAGATGGACAGCGGTGAATCGGAGCCAAAAGAGCCCGCCCGACTGGTGCCAACGCACATGATAGTGAAAATAATTAGGGAAATTAAATGTTTAAGGGATAAAACACAAAGAAGGAAGATAACATACTAAATAAAGCAAGGGGATAGTGAATTACATGATGTAGAAAAGGGAAAATTATAAAAAATCAAAGAAGGAAGTTCAAGTAAAGAAGTGATTAAACTAATAAAATGGTTGATAATTTCATCAACACCTGCACAATATTTGCTGAAATGATCAAATTTAGCGTTGGGGCAATATGTAATAGTACATATCTTCACAATAAAGTTAACAAGAAAAGACAAAGAATGAAGCACTCATAAACTAACATCAGAACACCTAAGAAAGGAATGATAACTGAGTAACTGTGTACAAAGTATTATATAAGGTTCAAGAACTCAATAAAACAATTAATGTAATTAACTCAGCAAACCAAAGAACAATAAGTAGTGATAAAGAAGACAGTATAGAAGATAACCTAGTAACGTGATAAAACCCAATAGATATGGTAAGTGAGAGGTATAAACAAGTCTAACAACGAAACCACGAATTAAAATAAAAACATGCTAAGCAACAAGACAGTGAAGACCACATTAATTACCAAATAACTTGAATGCATGAAGAACTGGAAAGAAACAAAATTAACAAAAATAGTCATTTTTTAATAGAGGTCAGAATATTTCACCTCACAGAGTCCACCAATTAAATAAAAAGCCTTTTTCTATGACAGACAATATATTACTTAAAGATAATTAATATTTTCAAGGAATAAAAAGAAATCGAAACAAAAAGGGAAATATTATCATAAATAAATCATTGGGAAATAGGGAAACAGAGAATGCAAATTTAGGAATTAAATAATGCAATTAACCTGACAAAACAATAACTGATGATGACAAATACCCAGAAGAGACAATCAAATGACAAAAAATGTAAATAGTTATTAGTAGGCATAAATATAATGTACAAATGTTCAACTTAGTATGTAAGAAATAAGACACTGAGTATAGCCTTAGATTAAAACTATGAGGAGGTCTGCGAACCTCAAACAGTTATTTTGTATAAGTGAATTACAGACTGTAAGTCATATAGAATTACAAATATAATAATATTGAACAAAAATTGTAAAAATCAGGTAGTGTAACAGTGTAGAAAGGTGAGAACAACAGTGATAGGCTTTAAAAAGTAAAAACAGTGTATAGTGTAAGTGAATAAACATATTTACAATATGAACATTGTATGAAACATGTAATTTATATGAAACAACAAGGTAATTAATATAGTGAAATAAAACCAAGGGGAAATAATTAAAAAATAAAGAATCTTCCGTTACAAACTTATAATATACTAGTGACGAAGATACAATAAGATTCTATGGAATCATATTAATTACACATTGTGAAATCGAACCTGTGACCCATAAACGTATAATTGCCAAGACCTGAAATGAATGAATTAGTGTTTTAATAAAAAGGAAGGTATTGTTGAAAAAATATCGAAACCAGACAGAACATTCAGTTTTACTGCTGGATTTTATACAAATTAAAGACAGATACGAGACGAAATAATAAAGAAAAACTATGGAAATAACTAAAAGAAGGATGTTTTAATCGATGGCACAAAAAACTTGAAGTCCAGGAGCGAAGGATCAAGGAATAAGCTTGTAAAGAAAACTCCAAGATTGGTGAGATTACTCCAATGATCAACCAAGATATTTGAAAAACATTTTAACATTTAAAGATCGAGTTACAGCGATATACTATCATAAAAACAATAAAAACTTTATAATAGTGAATACTAATTGTACACAAATAATTATTAGTATTAAGAGTTTCTTTTTCATTTGTTCTTTTGCATGATCCAAAGAACCCACAGATACACAACATACATCAACAACCACTAATTACCAAACATTATTTATAAATATTATGTTTTATGATATGTTTACGATTTGTACTATACTTTGACATGACTAATAGATGAACCCTGAGAATATGAGATTTTTCATGCTCTACAACAGAAATGAGTTTCAGGAATTTGAGCATTTATTTTAGAATAAAGAGTCTAATTTTACAAATTGACTCCCATCGCGGGGCATAAGAGAGGGCAACCTACGAAACAAAGAGTCTAAATTCTACAAATTGGTGACCAACTTGAGGGCTAGAAAAAGGGAATTAAACCCAAGATAGAATAGAATTATAGCTGTCATTTCTAGCTGGCGATCATACAAAAGTGAACAAGATGGCGTCCAACCAGTGAGGCTGAAATTAGGGAAAAATTATTATAGTAGGAAGTTATAATTGTATCACAGGTAACCTGATTTTAGCTGGCAGCTGTTAGAAGTACAGAAATGCACACAAGAGGCAAGTCCAAGCACCACGCGGCGGAGGCCAGAAAAGAAGTCAGCATGGAAGAGAAGGAGTCAACATCGGTTGAAGAAGTGGAGACAGGCGATAAGGCGGAAAATAGAGGAGACCCAAATTTGATGAAATTTATACAACAGATGAACGAAAGGTTAATACAACAAATAAATGAAAAAATAGTCAGTACAAATAAGGGTACTAAAGAAGATCTAAGGCAGATAACAAATGAAAATAATAAACAAATGAATGAAAAATTTGACAAGAATAAAGAAGAAACTCATGAGAATTTTAAACAAATGAACGAAAAAATTGACGGTATCAAGAAGACAATAAACAGACAAATGAAAAAATAGACAAAATGGAGGAAAAAATAAAGGAAAACTCACAGAAACAAAACGAGAATTTGAGGGAAAATTTAATAAAACAAATGAATGAGAGGATGGACAGTACAAACGAGAAAATAGACAGTATTAACAGGAATACAGATGAAAACAATAGACAAATGAATGAGAACTTTTGAAGCAAATTAATGACAAATTCGAAGAGAATAATAAACTAATGAATGACAAATAGACAGCATTAAGAAAAACAATAAACAAACAAATGAAAAAATTGACAGTATTAAGGAAAGTACTAATGAAACCTTAAGGCAAGCTACAGTATAAGCGAAAATAATAACCAAATGAAGAATGAGTTCAGACAAATAAATGAAGAAAATTTAAAACAAATAAATAAAACAATTGAAGATGTCAATGAGGCAATTACACAAAAAACAGACGAGTGTAATGAAGAAAGCAAACGGGAAATCGCCGAAACAAATGAAAAAGTAGAAGGCACCAAGGAGACCATTGGACAGGTCAGAATAGATTTAGATACCACGATAGGTCAAGTAAAAGAGAGTAGTCACGCCCAAATGTAATCAATAACAACGGATTTCGGAGATAAATGTCGGACATAGATATGGCCATAAGCGAAGTTCATGGACAGGGACAACGCAACCAAGAGAGGATCGAGGGACTCCAGCAAACAGTCGATAATCGACCCACTTCTATTCTACACATCCAACCCATGGACAACCGGGAGGCTATCAGTTTCAAAACTTATAGAAGAAACCCGATGGAATTTTTAGAACGGGTCAACGAACAGCTGATTAGAAATGGAGAGGACAGGTGGCCAGTGATACGGAGTTATCTAGACGAACACTTCAGAGAAATTAGTGATAACTGGTGGACGGCTTTGAGACACGACCTCCGGAATTATGATGAATTTAAAGCGGTGTTCAAAGCAAGGTACTGGTCGGAGGCCACACAGAACATTGTAAGGGATAACATTTTCCACGGGAGGTATGATGCTAGCAGAGGAACCACGCTCACCGCGTACTTTCTTGGAAAAATTGTGTTTGGCGATAAACCTGGAGCCAAACATCCCGGAGGAAAGTCTTGTCACCAAGTTAGCCTACCACTATGAGGACGGAGTGTCCAGGGCACGAACAGGAGGGCAAATTAAGACGGTATTCGGCATTGTTAGAAGAATACGAACGAGAAGGGTATTATAGGAGAAGTCGGCAGAGGTACGAATCCAGGAATGTGCCAACAACGACCACCACAATAGCAACGGAAACAATCGGCCAAATTTCAACAACCGGACAAATCACAATAACGAGGCGTACAACTGGCCGAATTTCAACAACCACGGAAATAACAACAACGAGGCGTATTACCGACCAAACAACAACAGCCCAGGAAATAACGGAGGCAATCGACCAAATATCCCAACTAATCAATACAACCGGCCATACAACCCGAACTACCGCCAACAGAACAACAGCAGCCGAAACTACAATAACAACCACAGCCCGAATAATCAAAACCAGGACTACACCGAAGGGTCAACTATGTGCGAGCCAAGGATAATGGCAACGGGAGATCACATTATCAAGGACGCCAGAGTTCCAGCCGGGACACCTACTGGAACCAAGACGACCATGACAACAGAAGGGGTGCCAGGCCCAACGGCGGTAGAAGTCGAAGCCACGAGGGTTACCGGCGAAACAACTATGAAGATGACCATCACCAGCCAGAACCTAGACTGGCAGTGAATGATACACACGTAAACCAAAACGGCAGGTGAGACGAAGAGTCTGAGCAGGCTTTAAACACCACGCGGCAGTGAAAACACCTTAGGAACCCTCACTGAACCAATCTATTGGGTTAATTAACACCGGACATCACGTTCAAAATACAAAAAAAGTTATTACAATTATTCGAAACAATTATTTAAAAAATTTAAGGGAGGCACCAATATAAATATTTTGTAATATTGTTTGACCACTATACTAGATACACAAAACTGTACCCAATCAACCGGGCAACGACGCAAAAGATTTTAACCATTATTCTCCAGCACTATGTCAATGAGGTAGGAACACCTAAGTCCATTATTACTGACCATGGGACGCAGTTCAAGGGTAACAGATGGAAAGAGACACTACGGGAGAATGGAATCAAGCAATACAAACCATCTGTATACCACCCGAGTAGTAACCCGGCTGAACGAGTTTTAAGGGAAGTAGGAAGGATCTTAAGAACATATTGTTTCGACCAACAGAGAAGGTGGGCGGAGTATTTGCCAGCTGCTGAAAACTTCTTTAATTTATCATACCATCAGTTTACTGAAACAACCCCGTATACAGCAATGTTCCAGAGACCACCACCCACAGAGATAACCGAGTTAATCCAATTTCGAAATGGAGAAGAATATACGTTTGATGAGATACAATTCTATAACAAAACACTGGAACAAACTGAGAAAATAAAAAGCAAATACCAGAGGCTACAACCGAAGCCGGTACGATACCAAGTTGGAGATCGAATCTTATTGAAAAACAGAGAGTTACCCAATACAATGGAGGGTATAGCAAAAAAACTATTATTGTTATACACCGGACCTTACACAGTAATGAAGGATAATAATAATAATACGTACGAGATCATGGATCCCAGTACACAGAGGAAAAAGGGGACTTACAACCAGTCATCCATGAAAAAATACTATTAAACAATTAAAAGAATGATAATTGAACCAAATAATAAATTATAAATGTGTTAAAAGAAGAGTGATAAAGAAAAGTAAGTTTTAACATAAACAATAAGAAGTAAATACAAATAATGCCCATCAACAATATTGTGTCGATAAAGAGCTAGAGAGTATGAGAAAGGAAATCAATAATGAAGGAAGATATAATGTAATCTATACAATGATAATGTGAAGAATCCCAGAATGTTTATTATATTTTAGTCACACTAAGACTACTTTAAAGTTTTTTTGATGATTGACTGTAGAATGATCCAGCAATCGTATACCTGAGCAGACGATACGTTCCTCTGAACTCAGAAGGTGTAAGATGGACAGCGGTGAATCGGAGCCAAAAGAGCCCGCCCGACTGGTGCCAACGCACATGATAGTGAAAATAATTAGGGAAATTAAATGTTTAAGGGATAAAACACAAAGAAGGAAGATAACATACTAAATAAAGCAAGGGGATAGTGAATTACATGATGTAGAAAAGGGAAAATTATAAAAAATCAAAGAAGGAAGTTCAAGTAAAGAAGTGATTAAACTAATAAAATGGTTGATAATTTCATCAACACCTGCACAATATTTGCTGAAATGATCAAATTTAGCGTTGGGGCAATATGTAATAGTACATATCTTCACAATAAAGTTAACAAGAAAAGACAAAGAATGAAGCACTCATAAACTAACATCAGAACACCTAAGAAAGGAATGATAACTGAGTAACTGTGTACAAAGTATTATATAAGGTTCAAGAACTCAATAAAACAATTAATGTAATTAACTCAGCAAACCAAAGAACAATAAGTAGTGATAAAGAAGACAGTATAGAAGATAACCTAGTAACGTGATAAAACCCAATAGATATGGTAAGTGAGAGGTATAAACAAGTCTAACAACGAAACCACGAATTAAAATAAAAACATGCTAAGCAACAAGACAGTGAAGACCACATTAATTACCAAATAACTTGAATGCATGAAGAACTGGAAAGAAACAAAATTAACAAAAATAGTCATTTTTTAATAGAGGTCAGAATATTTCACCTCACAGAGTCCACCAATTAAATAAAAAGCCTTTTTCTATGACAGACAATATATTACTTAAAGATAATTAATATTTTCAAGGAATAAAAAGAAATCGAAACAAAAAGGGAAATATTATCATAAATAAATCATTGGGAAATAGGGAAACAGAGAATGCAAATTTAGGAATTAAATAATGCAATTAACCTGACAAAACAATAACTGATGATGACAAATACCCAGAAGAGACAATCAAATGACAAAAAATGTAAATAGTTATTAGTAGGCATAAATATAATGTACAAATGTTCAACTTAGTATGTAAGAAATAAGACACTGAGTATAGCCTTAGATTAAAACTATGAGGAGGTCTGCGAACCTCAAACAGTTATTTTGTATAAGTGAATTACAGACTGTAAGTCATATAGAATTACAAATATAATAATATTGAACAAAAATTGTAAAAATCAGGTAGTGTAACAGTGTAGAAAGGTGAGAACAACAGTGATAGGCTTTAAAAAGTAAAAACAGTGTATAGTGTAAGTGAATAAACATATTTACAATATGAACATTGTATGAAACATGTAATTTATATGAAACAACAAGGTAATTAATATAGTGAAATAAAACCAAGGGGAAATAATTAAAAAATAAAGAATCTTCCGTTACAAACTTATAATATACTAGTGACGAAGATACAATAAGATTCTATGGAATCATATTAATTACACATTGTGAAATCGAACCTGTGACCCATAAACGTATAATTGCCAAGACCTGAAATGAATGAATTAGTGTTTTAATAAAAAGGAAGGTATTGTTGAAAAAATATCGAAACCAGACAGAACATTCAGTTTTACTGCTGGATTTTATACAAATTAAAGACAGATACGAGACGAAATAATAAAGGAAAACTATGGAAATAACTAAAAGAAGGATGTTTTAATCGATGGCACAAAAAACTTGAAGTCCAGGAGCGAAGGATCAAGGAATAAGCTTGTAAAGAAAACTCCAAGATTGGTGAGATTACTCCAATGATCAACCAAGATATTTGAAAAACATTTTAACATTTAAAGATCGAGTTACAGCGATATACTATCATAAAAACAATAAAAACTTTATAATAGTGAATACTAATTGTACACAAATAATTATTAGTATTAAGAGTTTCTTTTTCATTTGTTCTTTTGCATGATCCAAAGAACCCACAGATACACAACATACATCAACAACCACTAATTACCAAACATTATTTATAAATATTATGTTTTATGATATGTTTACGATTTGTACTATACTTTGACATGACTAATAGATGAACCCTGAGAATATGAGATTTTTCATGCTCTACAACAGAAATGAGTTTCAGGAATTTGAGCATTTATTTTAGAATAAAGAGTCTAATTTTACAAATTGACTCCCATCGCGGGGCATATGAGAGGGCAACCTACGAAACAAAGAGTCTAAATTCTACAAATTGGTGACCAACTTGAGGGCTAGAAAAAGGGAATTAAACCCAAGATAGAATAGAATTATAGCTGTCATTTCTAGCTGGCGATCATACAAAAGTGAACAAGATGGCGTCCAACCAGTGAGGCTGAAATTAGGGAAAAATTATTATAGTAGGAAGTTATAATTGTATCACAGGTAACCTGATTTTAGCTGGCAGCTGTTAGAAGTACAGAAATGCACACAAGAGGCAAGTCCAAGCACCGCACGGCGGAGGCCAGAAAAGAAGTCAGCATGGAAGAGAAGGAGTCAACATCGGTTCAAGAAGTGGAGACAGGCGATAAGGCGGAAAATAGAGGAGACCCAAATTTGATGAAATTTATAGAACAGATGAACGAAAGGTTAATACAATAAATACATGAAAAAATAGTCAGTACAAATAAGGGTACTAAAGAAGATCTAAGGCAGATAATAAATGAAAATAATAAACAAATGAATGAAAAATTTGACCAGAATAAAGAAGAAATTCATGAGAATTTTAAACAAATGAATGAAAAAATTGATGGTATCAAAGAAGACAATAAACAGACAAATGAAAAAATAGACAAAATGGAGGAAAAAATAAAGGAAAACTCACAGAAACAAAACGAGAATTTGAGGGAAAATTTAATAAAACAAATGAATGAGAGGATGGACAGTACAAACGAGAAAATAGACAGTATTAACAGGAATACAGATGAAAACAATAGACAAATGAATGAGATCTTTTGAAGCAAATTAATGACAAATTCGAAAGGAATAATAAACTAATGAATGACAAATAGACAGCATTAAGAAAAACAATAAACAAACAAATGAAAAAATTGACAGTATTAAGGAAAGTACTAATGAAACCTTAAGGCAAGCTATAAGCGAAAATAATAACCAAATGAAGAATGAGTTCAGACAAATAAATGAAGAAAATTTAAAACAAATAAACAAAAGAATTGAAGATGTCAATGAGGCAATTACACAAAAAATAGACGAGTGTAATGAAGAAAGCAAACGAGAAATCGCCGAAACAAATGAAAAAGTAGAAGGCACCAAGGAGACCATTGGACAGGTCAGAATAGATTTAAATACCAAGATAGGTCAAGTAAAAGAGAGTAGTCACGCCCAAAATATAATCAATAACAACGGATTTCGGAGATAAATGTCGGACATCAATATGGCCATAAGCGAAGTACATGGACAGGGACAACGCAACCAAGAGAGGATCGAGGGACTCCAGCAAACAGTCGATAATCGACCCACTTCTATTTCACACATCCAACCCATGGACAACCGGGAGGCTATCAGTTTCAAAACTTATAGAAGAAACCCGATGGAATTTTTAGAACGGGTCAACGAACAGCCGATTAGAAATGGAGAGGACAGGTGGCCAGTGATACGGAGTTATCTAGACGAACACTTCAGAGAAATTAGTGATAATTGGTGGACGGCTTTGAGACACGACCTCCGGAATTATGATGAATTTAAAGCGGTGTTCAAAGCAAGGTACTGGTCGGAGGCCACACAGAACATTGTAAGGGATAACATTTTCCACGGGAGGTATGATGCTAGCAGAGGGACCACGGTCACCGCGTACTTTCTTGGAAAAGTGTGTTTGGCGATAAACCTGGAGCCAAACATCCCGGAGGAAATTCTTGTCACCAAGTTAGACTACCACTATGAGGACGGAGTGTCCAGGGCACGAACAGGAGGGCAAATTAAGACGATACAAGCCATGTTGGCATTGTTAGAAGAATACGAACGAGAAGGGTATTATAGGAGAAGTCGGCAGAGGTACAAAACCAGGAATGTGCCAAGCAACGACCACCACAATAGCAACGGAAACAATCGGCCAAATTTCAACAACCGGACAAATCACAAAACGAGGCGTACAACTGACCGAATTTCAACAACCGTGGAAATAATAACAACGAGGCGTATTACCGACCAAACAACAACAGCCCAGGAAATAACGGAGGCAACCGTGGCAATCGACCAAATATCCCAACTAATCAATACAACCGGCCATACAACCCGAACTACCGCCAACAGAACAACAACAGCTGAAACTACAATAACAACCACAGCCCGAATAATCAAAACCAGGACTACCGAAGGGTCAAGTATGTGCGAGCCGAGGATAATGGCAACAGGAGATCACATTATCAAGGATGCCAGAGTTCCAGCCGGGACACCTACTGGAACCAAGACGACCATGACAACAGAAGGGGTGCCAGGACCAACGGAGGTAGAAGTCGAAGCCACGATGGTTACTGGCGAAACTATGAAGATGACCATCACCAGCCAGAACCTAGACCGGCAGTGAATGATACACACGTAAACCAAAACGGCAGGCGAGACGAAGAGTCTGAGCCGGCTTTAAACGCCACGCGGCAGTGAAAACACCTTAGGAACCCTCACTGAACCAATCTATTGTGTTAATTAACACCGGACATCACGTTCAAAATACAAAAAAGTTATTACAATTATTCGAAACAATTATTTAAAAAATTTAAGGGAGGCACCAATATAAATATTTTGTAATATTGTTTGACCACTATACTAGATACACAAAACTGTACCCAATCAACCGGGCAACGACGCAAAAGATTTTAACCATTATTCTCCAGCACTATGTCAATGAGGTAGGAACACCTAAGTCCATTATTACTGACCATGGGACGCAGTTCAAGGGTAACACATGGAAAGAGACACTACAGGAGAATGGAATCAAGACATACAAAACATCTGTATACCACCCGAGTAGTAACCCGGCTGAACGAGTTTTAAGGGAAGTAGGAAGGATCTTAAGAACATATTGTTTCGACCAACAGAGAAGGTGGGCGGAGTATTTGCCAGCTGCTGAAAACTTCTTTAATTTATCATACCATCAGTTTATTGAAACAACCCCGTATACAGCAATGTTCCAGAGACCACCACCCACAGAGATAACCGAGTTAATCCAATTTCGAAATGGAGAAGAATATACGTTTGATGAGATAAAATTCTATAACAAAACACTAGAACAAACTGAGAAAATAAAAAGCAAATACCAGAGGCTACAACCGAAGCCGGTACGATACCAAGTTGGAGATAGAATCTTATTGAAAAACAGAGAGCTACCCAATACAATGGAGGGTATAGCGAAAAAACTATTATTGTTATACACCGGACCTTACACAGTAATGAAGGATAATAATAATAATACGTACGAGATCATGGATTCCAGTACACAGAGGAAAAAGGGGACTTACAACCAGTCATCCATGAAAAAATACTATTAAACAATTAAAAGAATGATAATTGAACCAAATAATAAATTATAAATGTGTTAAAAGAAGAGTGATAAAGAAAATTAAGTTTTAATATAAACAATAAGAAGTAAATACAAATAATGCCCATCAACAATATTGTGTCGATAAAGAGCTAGAGAGTATGAGAAAGGAAATCAATAATGAAGGAAGATATAATGTAATCTATACAATGATAATGTGAAGAATCCCAGAATGTTTATTATATTTTAGTCGCACTAAGACTACTTTAAAGTTTTTTTGATGATTGACTGTAGAATGATCCAGCAATCGTATACCTGAGCAGACGATACATTCATCTGAACTCAGAAGGTGTAAGATGGATAGCGGTGAATCGGAGCCAAAAGAGCTCACCCGACTAGTGCCAACGCACATGATAGGGAAAATAATTAGGGAAATTAAATGTTTAAGGGATAAAACACAAAGAAGGAAGATAAAATATAAAATAAAGCAAGGGGATAGTGAATTACATGAAGAAGAAAAGGGAAAATTATAAAAAATAAAAGAAGGAAATTCAAGTAAAGAAGTGATTAAACTAATAAAATGGTTGATAATTTCATCAACACCTGCACAATATTTGCTGAAATGATCAAATTTAGCATTGGGGCAATATGTAATAGTACATATCTTCACAATAAAGTTAACAAGAAAAGATAAAGAATGAAGCACTCATAAACTAACATCAGAACACCTAAGAAAGGAATGATAACTGAGTAACTGTGTACAAAGTATTATATAACGTTCAAGAACTCAATAAAACAATTAATGTAATTAACTCAGTAAACCAAAGAACAATAAGTAGTGATAAAGAAGAAAGTATAGAAGATAACCTAGTAACGTGATAAAACCCAATAGATATGGTAAGTGAGAGGTATAAACAAGTCTAACAACGAAACCACGAATTAAAATAAAAACATGCTAAGCAACAAGACAGTGAAGACCACATTAATTACCAAATAACTTAAATGCATGAAGAACAGAAAAGAAACAAAATTAACAAAAATAGTCATTTTTGAATAGAGGTCAGAATATTTCACCTCACAGAGTCCACCAATTAAATAAAAAGCCTTTTTCTATGTCAGACAATATATTACTTAAAGATAATTAATATTTTCAAGGAATAAAAAGAAATCGAAACAAAAAGGGAAATATTATCATAAATAAATCATTGGGAAATAGGGAAACAGAGAATGCAAATTTAGGAATTAAATAATGCAATTAACCTGACAAAACAATAACTGATGATGACAAATACCCAGAAGAGACAATCAAATGACAAAAAATGTAAATAGTTATTAGTAGGCATAAATATAATGTACAAATGTTCAACTTAGTATGTAAGAAATAAGACATTGAGTATAGCCTTAGATTAAAACTATGAGGAGGTCTGCGAACCTCAAACAGTTATTTTGTATAAGTGAATTACAGACTGTAAGTCATATAGAATTACAAATATAATAATATTGAATAATAATTGTAAAAATCAGGTAGTGTAACAGTGTAAAAAGGTGAGAACAACAGTGATAGGCTTTAAAAAGTAAAAACAGTGTATAGTGTAAGTGAATAAACATATTTACAATATGAACATTGTATGAAACATGTAATTTATATGAAACAACAAGGTAACTAATATAGTGAAATAAAACCAAGGGGAAATAATTAAAAAATAAAGAATCTTCCGTTACAAACTTAGAATATAATAGTGACGAAGATACAATAAGATTCTATGGAATCATATTAATTATACATTGTGAAATCGAACCTGTGACCCATAAACGTATAATTGCCAAGACCTGAAATGAATGAATTAGTGTTTTAATAAAAAGGAAGGTATTGTTGAAAAAATATCGAAACCAGACAGAACATGTCAGTTTTACTGCTGGATTTTATACAAATTAAAGACAGATACGAGACGAAATAATACAGAAAAACTATGGAAATAACTAAAAGAAGGATGTTTTAATCGATGGCACAAAAAACTTGAAGTCCAGGAGCGAAGGATCAAGGAATAAGCTTGTAAAGAAAACTCCAAGATTGGGGAGATTACTCCAATGATCAACCAAGATATTTGAAAAACATTTTAACATTTACAGAATTTAAAGATCGAGTTACAGTGATATACTATCACAAAAACAATCAAAACTTTATAATAGTGAATACTAATTGTACACAAATAATTATTAGTATTAAGAGTTTCTTTTTCATTTGTTCTTTTGTATGATCCAAAGAACCCACAGATACACAACATACATCAACAACCACTAATTACCAAACATTATTTATAAATATTATGTTTTATGATATGTTTATGATTTGTACTATACTTTGACATGACTAATAGATGAACCCTGAGATTATGAGATTTTTCATGCTCTATAACAGAAATGAGTTTCAGGAATTTGAGTATTTATTTTAGAATAAAGAGTCTAATTTTACAAATTGACTCCCATCGCGGGGCATAAGAGAGGGCAACCTACGAAATAAAGAGTCTAATTCTACAATAGATACAATGACTTATTTATATTAAGATTGTGTCACATTCTGTAAGTAACTTTTAAATTATTATTGTTAAAGAAAGTTACTGTATTTACATATGTATTATTATTTAAATAGAAGTTTTGGTTTATCCGAATTTTTGTTTATCCGAAACGCACGCGGTCCCATCGAATTCGGATAAACAAGTTTTTAGTATAATACTAAGCACTGTTATGTTTATGAAAATAAAATCATCTGCCTGGAAGAGTTGAACAAATTTCATTCAAAGTATGGTTTCAGTGTGTTAGATACTTTGCACAAAAAATATATCAGTACAATCGGTTGTCAACATCTGTGTCAACTGGGATGCATATTATGGATGAAACAACACACAAAAATAACAAAATTGCTTAACCTCCAAGATGACGTTGATGTACTAAATTGCTAATTAAAAATGTAAACAAAAGAGATTGCTATCTTAATATAATGCTGCTTTAGAGCAGGCCCAGCTCCAGGCAGGGGCGAACCGTGCCACCGCCCAGGGCAGCAAATTTTAAAGGGCGGCAGATTCTGGGATGTTAAGTTTTGAAATTGAGGGGAAAAAATAAAATTATGCCAGTCAAGAATTTAAAATTTATTCAAGAGTATGGGTTGGCACCAAATGTTGGTGTCACTCTAAGAATTTTGCTGCTAACATTACCTGTGACAGTGGCAAGCGGAGAAAGGACTTTTTCGAAGCTCAAACTTATTAAAACTTATCTCAGATCGAGTATGTCTGAGACTTGCCTGAGTGGTCTGGCGACTATATCTATAGAACATCAGTTAGCTGAATCAGTTGATGACAACGAAGTCAAAGGAGTCTGCCAGAGTGACTTTAACTAAGGTATATGATAGATTACTTTTGTTATATTTCAATCATAATGAATTTTAGTTACTATTTTAATTTTAAGTCATCACATAGGCATACATTTTTAATGTCTCACTATTCCTTGTATTGTCTCTACAATTTTATTGTAGCCGTTCGCCGCATCGTAAACGCGAAAAAGTTCTAGTTATTTGATAAACACAACAGTGCCAACATTCCTAGTCGTCATTTGAAAGCAATCGCCGTATCTTTATAGTAGGTCTAGTGTGCGTGAATGTGTTCCGAGTTCAATGGGGAGGAGGCACTCATAAATACTGCACAGGGCGGCAGAAGCGCTGGGGCCAGCCCTGCTTTAGAGAGAAAAGAGTGTGATGTTATTACTTCTTAAAATCAAATGTGATACTATACACTGGTAACTGAAAAGTTAAAAAATAATTAATAGTATAATTTTGTGTTTTCTCTTCAAAAATACAAAGTAATCTTTTTTTTTCTTAGCAACAAAACCTTTTTTCTTAGTGGAAGACTGTACGTATAATGGTCACTTGAGACAAATTCTTACGTGAATGACCTCAGTTCAACGGCAGAATAAATTAATCTCTTGATAACTGCCTGCCATACGTTGACAGTGGTGAGCAACGACTGGATTGGATTAAAAATTCAATGACAATCTATATTGTACTGTTGATTATTTTGCCAGACGTATGACAGTATAATCTAACGCCAGATAGTAGCAAGAACATACATACATGCATGCATACATCCTCGGCGCTACAGCAAAGTCCGGGCCCTGGTCTCCAAAAGAAACTGTCCCCACTGGTCTCTACTCCCGGCCAATGTCCACCAGTTTGCTGCACCCAGCCTCACTGCCTCCTTACCAACCTGTTCCACCCATCTTGTATGCGGTCTTCCCCTCCTTCTCCTTCCCATTGGCAAATAATTCAAGATTTTTTTTGGGATTCTATCCTCCGCCATTCTCTGCACATGTCCGGCCCAACACAATCTGTTAATTTGTATGAATTGCACGATCGGAAGATCTTCAAACCTTTTGTACAACTCTCGATTATGCAGTCGCCTCCAAATCTAGTTTTCCTTCACAGGGCCATAGATTCTCCTCAGTACATTCCTCTCAATCACGGCTAGTTTCTGCTCATCTAGTTTTTTTCAGCACCAAGCCATACATCAGAACTGGTCTAATCAAGGTTTTGTAGAGCGTGGCTTTTGTCTCTTTACTTATTAATTTTGATTTAAAAATAGTAGCAACAACAGTATGTAAATAATTAATCAGCATTACCTTCTTCTTCACTCCATGGGTTGGGCTATAGGCCGTTCTGACTTCAGAGTCTCTAACCATTTTTTCCAGGTCTTCCACAATCTCAAAAAACAAGGTCTGGCTTATATTCAAATGCTTGTTTAGGAATAGGCGTGTCTACCATGCGTTCCATATGGGGCTTCCAATTCTGCCTGTATTCCTTTATTCTCTCCAGAACTGACTGTAAATTCAGGCCTTTCCTTATGTCGTCATTTTGTAGATGATTACTCAAACTACATCCCTAAACTGCTCTTAAACATTTCGTTTCCGAGGCCTGTATTTTTGAAATATCTTTCTGCTGGAGAGTCCATGTTTCACATCCATACATTAACACTTACCTGACTGAGCGATTCTGGATCTGTCCATCCGTCACGTCTGGCCATTTTTCACACTTTTTGATATAGTACATAATCAACACTGTACTTATAAGTAATTCAAGATTTATTATTTTTTTTGTAAATTCAACTATTCTCTAAAACATTACATAAAAGTGAAAATGTATTTTAAGTACCATTTTTTCTACGTCATTATAAAGTTGCCACGTTTTTGCAAATAAAAAAGTTGAAATATTACAATTAGGCTAAAACACAATTGTCACAAAACTACTGAAACTTGTGTTCTGAATATTCAATAATATTGTTGGTATACACTATATACACAACTTTGTTTACATTCACTAAACTTTTTTTTTTGGTATGGTATGTTCTGAAGCACTTACGCATCCGTCTACAAAACCATGTGGTAGAACACAAAGCATACGTGAATAGAAATGTATATACTTCTGCGATCTAGGTGCAGAATTGTGAACTACTAATGTCAGTCTTTATAGTTACATCATTATACCCTGATTAACGAAAGAAAGTGAAGGTTACAATATTTGAAAGTTACATACCACTTTGTATTGATGAATACAATTTTGTTATGCTTATTGTGAAAAAACTCAATGAAAAAAATGATTAATAACGGAGTTAACAGGACATTAGAAAAAAATTAATAACGTCGTTAATATTATTCGTAGGAATCTCAATTTTTGATATATTGTACTAAAGAAGGTGGACTACCATTTGTCTACAAGAAATGTTTTTCCGATGCTTAACCTCTGAGTTCTTACGTAATAAAAACGATAAACCCTAAAATTTTTATCCAAATTCGTGTATTTTTTTATTTAACTCTCAATGTAAATTAATTGAAAAAAGATTTTAAAAATTAGAAAAGTTTGTTAAAAACGTCTTTAATTCATGATTAAAATACAGTTCATTAGACATTTCTAGCCCTGTATTTTACGTTTCAACGAGGTTATTAAGTGGAATGTTTTTACTACAAACTCGGTCGCCGCGTGGCCGCTCCGCCAGTCACTTTCTTTCGTTAATCAGGGTATACACATTGTCAAAAAGTGTAAATCAGCAGTTTTTGTCGTGTAAAACACTGCTATACTCGAAGACGTACACTTACGTCTCTCGTCAAAACTCGGAAGTCACGTAAGCCATACATAGGGACGTCTTTCCCCAGCAAAGTGTTAAAGTCAGCACAGCCACGACCTTATGTAACGGGGCAAAATAAAGGGATTTTTTATTCTATTTAAAATGTGGGGTTTTATTTTATTAAATATTTTAAATTCATTTCCATCTGTGTGGCCAGTCCCCGGTTGAATCTAACGTGTAGTTTCGAACAAAGGAACTGTGATGTAACAATACAAAGGAATGTCGTGCTATTGACGATAATGCACTTCCTGGAACTTTGCGGCTGTGTGACACCAGCGCACAAATGCGCAACCACCAGCAGATGCGCAGACCGACGCGGAGTTGTTGGACACAAGATGGCTTAGAGAAGAATTTTTGTTCGCCACGCGGTCGGAGCTGACGGAAATAAAGTTTAAGTCCAGCCTACTTTTGTGACATCGACCAGGGCACACTACATATCATCGACGTCAAATACACGAAAAACACACGTGTTACCTGAACAGCGACCAAGACTTTGTCAGCGAAGGCCGTGAACGACGAAGAAATTTGATTGCAGCCAAGGCAGTAATGTCCGGCATCATGTATGGGCAGTCCACTAGAAACCACAGCACCTAACGGACGCAAACAGTGTCGCGTGGACCCGGTCGGACTGAACTTTATGAAACATGCACGACCCCGTCTAATACAACTATCCTCCCGACCGGGATCCAAGAAAAATAACGGACGAGCTAAATTAAAACGGCATTTAGTGAAAAAAATAGAACAAAGTGAAGTGAAGATGTGAGTGGAACTTGTAACTAATACGCACGTGGGCAAGAAAGGAGTAACATCGGTTGGGTAACCCATCAGAATCATGTCAATGTTTCTTTACAAGGGGTTTTATCACATATGTTAAAATAAAAAGGGGGTTCATATTATTTTATTGAATGTAAGTGTGTGCGAGCAGACTGGGCGGTCTATTATAATAAGGTAAGATGTCTTAAATAAGTTTAAATGGTACCAGATTAGGTTTCAATTATTTCAAGAAATTTGTATTCAATTTAAAATTTGACTAAAAGTACTAGATTGTTTTTAAAGATACGGGAATGAATAAAGAATAATTTGATATAGAAAAATTTAAAGAAAAAATAAAATTTAATTAATTTCTCTTCACGAAAAGCGAGTTGTATAAGTTATTCACATAACCTGTAAACCATGCTTGCATTCTAACGTTCGTGTGACGAGACCTTGGGTGGAGAAAACAGTTTACAAGGTAGGTGGAAAATAAATAATTTTATCGATTTATATTTGTATGTAAGAATAATTTCACAATTGGCGCTACGACAGGGACATCTTTTATAAATTAAAATTTAAATATAAAGACCACACCTACAAGTAAAATGCAAGTTTGATTTGAAGGTTAAGTAACTACGTAAAAAGTACGTAGCACATATAAAATAGTACATTAATGTTCAGAGGTTAAGAGTTAAGTGGTAGATGTTTTTATGTAAGTAAATCTAGATTAATAAACTTATAGATATGGCAGGAAATAATGAAAACAATGAATGACTAGTGTCGAAAATTTTGATGAGTCAAACATTATGAGTAATTTTGAGATACATTCGACTCCAAGTGCGAGTCAAGATAAAACAGAAATAAATGTAACAGATCAAAGCAATGTAACTGAAGATTCGGGGATTCAAACAACCCCAAAATTGAATAGGGAGAGTAAAATTAATAATGATGAAGTCAGCTTCACTGGCGAGAAAACAGAAGGTCAGTCAACATCTATTTCAATGAATCAAAATAAAAAAGTTGACGACAGTAGCGTGTTAAAAAATTTGTATAGTTTGATATGTAGTATGAAAGAAAATTCAGAGAAACAACACGATGAAGTAAATAACAAATTTGAGACAATGAATAATTGTATAAAGGGTATAAATAGTCATTTTGACAATAACGATATAAAATTGAATGAAATTAAGACCGAAATTAAAAGTGAATTTAATTGTAAATTTGATGTACTTAAATTTGACATTGATGAGGTAAAAATGAAATGCGAAAGTAGTTGTAATGAATTGAAACGAGATATTGAGAAAATAGTAGTCAGTAGAAGAACAGATTAAAAGTAAAAATAATAATAATAAAAAATTAACAAGTGATAACAATAAGGTCGAAAATGATAATATAATTAAAAATTTGGTATTAGAGAATAAGGTAACAAATGATAACAATGATATTGAAAATGGTAATGTAATTGAAAAGGTGGTATCAGAGAGTGATACGTTGAAAATAGATAGTGAGATAGTGAGTGAGAGAGAGAGAGAGAGAGAGTAATAGGTTGTAACGGAGTAGTAATTAGTGTTGATGAATTGGAAAAAGAGTGGAAAGAGAGAGTAGATGAGTACGTAGGGCAGAGGGTAAATTTTCCCCATATTTATGATGAACCAAGGTGTTAAAAAATGTTATTGTTGCAGGGCAAGAGTCCCTTATTAGTGGAAGATTTAAGTTGTTTCCCCTTTTTGTATGAATTAGTACCCTCTGTGTGGAATGGTGTTGAAAGTGTGAGATGGTGTTATGATGAGAGAGAGTTAGATAGAGAGTTGTGTATTGATAGAGAGATAGAATTGTATAAATTAAAGAGAGATTATGATGAGTTGAAAGAAACGTTAGCAGTGGTAAAAATAAATGATATGAAGTATTTACCTGTTAAAATAGAGAATGAGAATTATTTTGATGATACATGTTTAAATAATAATAATTTTCCTTATGTTGTAATGAATGAGAAAATAAATGACTTGATAATGAATATAACTACTAATGGAGACTGAACAGAAATAAATAATGTTGACTTGGTTTATGATTATTGTGGTATAATGAATAAACTAAAATTTTATGGTTATGACACACAAGATAGCCATATGTGTGTAAATAAAATTGAAAACTGTTATGTGAAACCAAGACTAATTTTTGACGATGGAGGCTGAACATAAACTTAATAGATGGACATTTTAAATATTTTGATTTATGGTTCTGACCTGGCAGACTTGGACATTGAAGTGTGAAAAATTGAATAATAATGACGAATAATTTGTAAATAATTGATAGTGAAATTAATCGTGTGTATGGTAAAATGTTAGGTAAACAAGGTGTGTATGTAGTAGAAATTGTTGTGAGAATAATAATAATATTTTGCAGTCTAAATAAATAACAAAAATAATTTTGAAGAGGATAATAAATAGATTGTAATTATTGTAATTAGTGAAAGTAATTAAAAATGTTGTTTTCAATAATTAATTTAATTAAAATAATTTGAGATGTTTAAATATTTTGATTGATTCAAAGGTCATATATTGAATTTTCCAATGGATTTAAATTATTTTATGAGATGTGAATTTGATAGTAATAAATAGATAAATGTTAAATTGTTTGATATGAAATAACACTGTTGTTAAATGTTTCAGAGGTTACGTGGAGGTATTGGTGTGTATATTTTGTGTTTATGTCAGTAGGTGAATAAGGTACTGTAAGTATAAAATTTATAATACCAATCAGATAGAGTAAAATGTTTACAGGGTGAAAAGATTTTGATTCAATGATGAGATTAATTTGAAATGATTGTACTAAATAGAAACTATAATTAAAAAGTAATAATAACTGAAAGGTGATATAACACAAATGTTAATAATAAATTGGAAATTTTGAGGAATATAATTGTAGCAAATGAGAAATAATGAAATGATGATATATAAAAGAGTTAATGAAAAATTTCAAGTAATAATGTTTATAAGTTTCTATACAAATTATTTAAAAGAGAATTGTTTGTTTAATGTATGCTAACGATCAAGGTAAATGTCTACTTGTTTATTATGTTATGTAAGGTATTATACAAGATGTGTGGGTAATTTTGGGGGGTAGAGTGGTGTTTATAGAAGTGATATAATAATGGAATGTAGGGACTGCTATTGTAGAAAGTTTTAATTTAGTTATTAGTGTGCTATCACTGTGGTGGCATGTGCCACAGTGGATAGTGGAAAGTGTTGGGGGTAATAGAGAGTGTTACCTCCATCGGAGGCCAAAATGGCGTAAAATGCATGGCACACCCCGTTTTGTACAACTGTATATTGTACCTTGATAGACTGCCGTGCCGTGCAGATTAATGATGATGTAACATGCCTGAAGGTAGAGTTGATTTCCCCGACTTTTCGGGTGATTACTGCCTTACCAGCACTAATCGTGTTTTTGGCTAGCGGTCAGCTATGGCCATAAATTAAGAACTTTGACCATAGCTGGCTTGAAATTGGTTTATATTAGAAATTGATGGGGGGTGAAATTAGGGGAAATCCCGGAAACTATGGAACAGCGGCTGCCACTCTGTTCGAGGCGGAACAGCAAAGCCAGGTGGTAGACCCGCATTAAGGGCGCATAATTATGTAACAAAAGATATGTTGATGTCTAAATCTTTCAAATGTAACGCGGAAGTAAGGACATGGAGATGTCAAATTCCTCCACCTATGCCGTCCTTGTGGAAGCACATGGGCGCCACAGTCCAACAGAAAAAACAATAGTGTGTGTGGCTGGGGGGTTGTTCAGGGGAGCAACGAATTAAAAATTGGTAACCTAAAGATGATAACTCGCTCTTGCACTAATTAAATGCTTGTATTATGATTGGATAAATAGGTGTTCGTATGTTTATTATACTATGTTTATTCTGTCTCATAAATGTATTATTTTATTGTGTTAGAGATAAGGATTGATAAAATGTGTGATTTGTATAATTTTTAAATGTGTTTGTAGTAAGGTCATTCACCTTGCTAAGAAAATCAGCTGATCGGCTGTAGAATGTCACTTATAAATGTTTGCAAATTTCCAATGTAACTAATGATTGAATATGATGATTTTAATGTGTTAAAAGATTTTGATGATGAAATGTTGGAAGTAATTTGATATAGTTGAGAATTTTAAATGATTTGTGAAAGATAGTAAAAGGTAGATTTTGGGTGATGAATATTGAGTTAGGACATTTAAAATCAGTCCAAGTTGAGTGTAAAATGATAATAGAGAGAGTAATATTGTTGTGAAGTAATGTAATGTAGAATTTGAGAAGTATTGATAGTGACACAGTAGATATGGGGAATATGTAGAGTATTGATTGATATATTGATGTAATAAGTAAATGGAGATATTTTGTTGTAGTTGAAGTGATATAATGAGAATGGTAATTAGTTGATGGGAGTTTTGTAAGAGGGGGTAGTGTGGTAGGAGTCCGCAACAAAAGGGTTGGGACGGGAAGGGACCGTTTAGCGCCGGAAAGGGTTGCCTTAGGTAGAATCCAGGGACCAGATTAAGGGAATGAGCTTCTGGGGGGGGGAACACACATCCTGAGTACAAAAGGGTTAGAGAGTATTTTTTTTTATATAAGGGTAGAATGATGTGAATGGAATTAAGTAGTAAGTTGGGTTTAGAGATTGTTTGATAGATGTTTTTGATAGAGATGGGTGTCATGTTTAGTTAAAGCTGTTAGTGGTATTAAAGTCAGAAGGGATTATGAATATATATAAATGCCCAGTTGTAAATCAAGTTAGTATAAACAATTAGATCACCCAAAGTAATGGAGATTGAGAATGGTAAAGAAAGAGAGTTATAGTAAAAATACAGAATTTTAACTGAAACAAGTGACAATTTTAATAGACTTTGAGAATAAAGTAAAGTTGTAACATGTGTAATTTTGAATAATTTAAATATCAATTTTATTGTGAATTATAATAATATTATGGTAATTTTAAATGTTTTATTTTATTATGTTTGAAGGTAAAAATTTTAACAAATGATTAATGTATTTTATGATGTAGCCTGTGTATAACCTGTGTAGGTCAAGGTTGTGGACTTAACCCAGTTTGATCAGCTGATGGGTGATGTTATATACTAGACCCGTTTCGGCAATGAAGTAATGCCGATTTTGCTTTTCAATTAATTTAAATAATTTTAATATTGAGAAAAATATATTTTAATAAATTAAAATTTTTTTTTGAAAAAAAAAAAAAAAATTGATTTTTGTGCCTGCCATCTAATTGATGTTTGAATTTTGATTGTGTTATTGTTTATGTGTATTACTAGGGTTTTATTGAATTATATTGTTTAGTATGTATGTATAATCATATGCTAGGATAAATGAATTCATGTTTTAAGTGGAGGTTCAATTTGTTTGTTTTTCTGAGTATTAATAGTAATGAAGAAAATTGATAAATGTCGATAAAAGATTTTTTTTTGGTTTTGATGAAAATAATAATAAGATAACAATCTGATTTTGAACTTAAAAGAATTGTGAATTTAAAGATAAATATTTTGTGACTTTTAAATGATGAGTTTGTCTATAAGATATTATAAGAGTGTGTGCAAGCCCAGTAACTGCTAAAGGCAGCCCAGTGTGCATGATAAGGGGGAACATATCGGTTGAGGATCTGGCATGATATAAGACCAGGATTTGGATTTTGGGGTAGCGTGTTAGAAGGTTAGGTGCGCTGTGGTGCATGTCTGTTTGATTTTATGGTGTTGGGATCTCGTATAGAGAAGTCCAGTGATCTCGTTCAGATGTAGCCATAGTCGCCGAGCCAGGGGGGTTGTTTACCCATGATGTATAAGAACAAAAGGGGGGTTGTTGGCACCATATCCTCACCGGTCCTCTTAGGGGTTTTAACAATGAGATTTCTTCTGTTTCGACAGAAGACCTCTCATTGGGGGGGTATTGTAACGGGGCAAAATAAAGGGATTTTTTATTCTATTTAAAATGTGGGGTTTTATTTTATTAAATATTTTAAATTCATTTCCATCTGTGTGGCCAGTCCCCGGTTGAATCTAACGTGTAGTTTCGAACAAAGGAACTGTGATGTAACAATACAAAGGAATGTCGTGCTGCTGACGATAATGCACTTCCTGGAACTATGCGGCTGTGTGACACCAGCGCACAAACGCGCAACCACCAGCAGATGCACAGACCGACGCGGAGTTGTTGGACACAAGATGGCTTAGAGAAGAATTTTTGTTTGCCACGCGGTCGGAGCTGAGAGAAATAAAGTTTAAGTCCAGCCTACTTTTGTGACGTCGACCAGGGCACACTACATATCGTCGACGTCAAATACACAAAAAACACACGTGTTACCTGAACAGCGACCAAGACTTTGTCAGCGAAGGCCGTGAACGACGAAGAAATTTGATTGCAGCCAAGGCAGTAATGTCCAGCATCATGTATGGGCAGTCCACTAGAAACCACAGCACCTAACGGACCCAAACAGTGTCGCATGGACCCGGTCGGACTGAACTTTATGAAACATGCACGACCCCGTCTAATACAACTATCCTCCCGACCGGGATCCAAGAAAAATAACGGACGAGCTAAATTAAAACGGCATTTAGTGAAAATAAATAGAACAAAGTGAAGTGAAGATGTGAGTGGAACTTGTAACTAATACGCACGTGGGCAAGAAAGGAGTAACATCGGTTGGGTAACCCATCAGAATCATGTCAATGTTTCTTTACAAGGGGTTTTATCACATATGTTAAAATAAAAACGGGGTTCATATTATTTTATTGAATGTGTGTGTGTGCGAGCAGACTGGGCGGTCTATTATAATAAGGTAAGATGTCTTAAATAAGTTTAAATGGTACCAGATTAGGTTTCAATTATTTCAAGAAATTTGTATTCAATTTAAAATTTGACTAAAAGTACTAGATTGTTTTTAAAGATACGGGAATGAATAAAGAATAATTTGATATAGAAAAATTTAAAGAAAAATAAAATTATTTAATTTCTCTTCACGAAAAACGAGTTGTATAAGTTATTCACATAACCTGTAAACCATGCTTGCATTCTAACGTTCGTGTGACGAGACCTTGTGTGGAGAAAACAGTTTACAAGGTAGGTGGAAAATAAATAATTTTATCGATTTATATTTGTATGTAAGAATATTATCACACTTATAGAACTTAGCTGTGTCTCCCTCTGCGTTTTATTCTTCAGTAGTCGTCTTATTGTTCCACAGGTATAACTAAATTTACTTAATTATAAATAATCTTAATTATAAGATTATTATTGATATTCTTAATTATAATCAGCATCATATCAAGAAGAATATTTACATTCTGTATTACAAATTAGTTGTGGTTAGCCTGTAAAGAGGATAATCAGGAGTTAGCAGTCCTCCTTAGTCTGTTAATATCCTATGCCTACAATTACAACAACCAACAGGCTATCTGTATCTGTTTCACCCCCCCCTCACACACACATACACAATAAGCATTATATTACAATACTTACATTTGATTCCCTACTATGTTCAGTGGATTCCTATGAGCAAATGGAAGTCCCATCAGGGCATACCCTTCTGGTAGATTAAACTGTTACAAAAAAATACAAATTAGTATGTCTGTATAATGTACATGATGGTGGAGTTATTTCACATGTAACGGTACAGAATTGTGCGCTACCCCAGTTTTAATTTTTAATTGTCAGTATCCACCTGTGAGGTGCCCCAGTGCAACATACACTGTTAGCATAAACAACTGGTGTCTAGACAGCCAGACTAGACGTATTACGTAATAGCCCCAGCAGCAGTCTATCACCAGTTTTTGCATCAGACAGTATGCAGATGGTCATCAGAGTATTAACATAAAACAGTAGTAAGCAGCAGCATACAGTGTAGTAACAAGTTAAACGGTGGCCTTGGGAGTGTAAGATAGGCCAAAATTAAAGTAGGCCAATCATGAACAACTAACAGTGCATAAATAATGGCGTGGCCAGCCTATTAAACATCTAAGTGCGAGTAAAATTACGTTGGCTGACTTTATCTTACTTTTATAACGTGGAACCATTAAACAAATCAGTGAGAACCATTAAACAAAAAACAGTAAACTCAGTACCAACGATGGCGTGAGTGCGCAAGAATTAAGAAAGCGGTCAACTAGTAAAAAAAACTATCAGTGTTCGTACTGGTAAAGTTACGTGGACCAATACCATTATTATTACATGTGAACAATATGGTTTTTCATTGGAGCAAAGCCACTACCAGGATGAGTACCACATTTCAGAATTTTTAATTACTATATTGTAATATTTACTTTTACAGACACTTTGCTAATAAACCAAGATCTCTAAGGGAAAAGATATAAATTTAATAAATAAAAAATAAAGCATACTGATTCATTAAAAAAATAGATAAATAATTTGTTGTAGTCTAATAGATGTTATATTAAGAAATGTATAGGTTATTAATTCGTTTGATTTCATAAGATTATATTCATAGGTCCGAAGACAAATTAAAACTTTTGATTGTTGTCAAGGTGGGACGAAATAAGTAATTTGTTTAATAAACCAGAAGAAATTTGTTTAAATATAAACTGTGTTGTTATATTTTACCGTCCTTCCTAAATAACCTATCTGCAGCTGTGTTCGTCTGTAGGACTCTGGAAAATGCACCCAAAGGTAAGAGTTTATTTAATTTGAACAACCTATATTGAAATCTTAAATTTGAAGTAAGTTGAGTAGTTTCACACACTAAGTTACCACTTATCTGAAAAACACGTTTCCACCTAAAACTTATTTGTTCGTATGTGCAACTATATTCAAAACATTCCAAGACATTGGGATGTTCATTCTTTTAGTTTTTTTATGGTTATTGTATATTCAGATATTTGGAAGAAACAAATATAAATTGGCACAACCATATTTTCCATGGGGGTGGAACAGTTATAAATAACTGTTTTTCTTATAACTCTTTATAATAACAGATTTTTAAAACTCTTTATTTGCTATTTATTTTCTTGTTATATAGATGGTACATGCAGAAGCATAAGGAACAATAAACAAGTCATTAAGAAAGTCATAAAACAATAAAGATTCCATCAAGAAGTACTCAACGTTGGAACAAATAATGCATATTAAAAATATTTATTAAGCCAAAGATGTAAATCAAGTAACTGAAGCTTTTTATAATATGAGGGGTACCTATTAAATAAATGCATCATGTTTCTGTGGAATGTACGGAGTCCACGTCAGTGACTGGAGAGGTTAGATCATAACCTTCAGCCTTTCAAATTAAATGAGTCTATTTGTAATTGCCAGGGACAGGAGGGGGTCCAGTACTGTTGTAGCGTTGTGAGTGCTGTTGGAAAACATCACATTAACCTCAAGTTTCCAGTGAAATTAAAAAAGTGCATAACAGATTGTTTTAGTTTGTTCAAAAAAGCGTTTGAGGATGGAAATATCTCATGTACCCCAATTTCTGAGTGGTACAATTAGTGAAAGAGTTGGGGAAGAGGTGGAAGATGATTATCCAGGTCAGCCGATCATCATATAAAGAACTGATGTAAACACACAGACGATATGTGAAGTTGTACAAAACTGCCATCATCTGAGTATTAGGATGTTCACTGAAATGGTGAATATTATCGAAGAAACAGTGTCAAGCAAGAATTGCACGGAAATTTAAACATGAGTAAAGTCTGTGTGAAAATTGTTCCAAAAATGCTAACACCTGAACAGAGGAAGCATCAAAAGAATGTGATTGAACAAATCAAAGTGCAAGGTAATTGACTTTTTTTTACATCAGGGGCATGATCATGGTGTAATGGGTTTCCAAGGGACAAACAGACTAGATTTATTTAGAAGTGTTGACTAAGTTCCTTGAGTGGAAACAAAAATGTAATTGGGTCCTTCATCAAGATGCCATATAAGACACACAAGATGCTCCGGCTCACTCATAATGCTATTTCTGTAAATGAGTTTGTAGCATCAAAATGTATTCCAGTGCTGGAACGCCAACCACATTCACCTGATTTGACAACTTGTGACTTTTTTCTATTCCCTCTGATCGAGAATAGTGTTACAAGAAGCCTACCGAACAACCCAGAACATTCTCCACTCCCCCCGTCCAGTGTGGCAGCTGTTACATCATTGAAGTAGGTGGTTCTAGTGAGTTCCAGGAACACTTGAGATACGCATTAAGCTGCCGGCGTCCAGTACGGAGGGAAAGCTGTACTGGACCTTAGCGTGGCGTATATAAAGCCATAGCAGCCAGATTGTCAGTTGAGTTACGTGGCGATTTTTGCTATACTATTATTAAATTTTGTTTGGTATTGACAGATGGAACTGTTGATTAAACAACTGACTGCTACGTGCCTCTCAACCAATCGCCGTACTCAAAACTGTAAACAGTAACCGTAGCAACGCACACTGTTGCCAATAATGTCCCACACGTGCTGTTATTAAAACCAGTGTGGAATGTCGCGCCACAGAGTGAACTGTTAGTCTGTTTGTTAAGAGTGCTGTGTTCTCGGTTACACTTGTTTGATTATTCGTTGGTGTACGTTAGTTTAATACTTAAATAGTTGTGTTGCAGATACAAGTTTATTGCTAACTAATTTCTAATTACTTAACTAATTTCTGACTAATTAACTAAGTGTAGTGAAAATGTGGGAATCTATTATTAACTAAATAAGCATAAGCATGTTTAAATAACATGTTTACCTAAGTATAAATTTATTTATTTTGTTCATTTTACGGAACTTTGTGCGTGTGATTTTTATTTTAAAACAATTTGTATAAATATCTACATTCTTAAATTTTGAATTCTTTAAAATACGTAACAGCTTTAACCTATACGCGTTTACTTTCAAACAGAAGGTATGTCTGAAAGTGAGGAAACTGGGAAAAAGCGTGGTCGACCGCGAATACACCCGGTAAAAGAGAAAACACGTATTTCCGGTCGCGGAATACCAATTAGAGGGCAGTCCAGAGAATTCGTTTGTTCTCTACGAGATTATTTCAAGAAAGAGAAGGAACATGGTGGGCCTCTGATTTCAGTTAGTCAAGTTGTTGACAGAACAGCAGCTGCACTCTCTATAAGTAAAAATACGGTCGTAACGATAGGTAAGAAGTTTACCAAAGCAACAAAGCAAGGAAGCTGGCCCTTCTAAACTGGAAACACCAGGTAAAAAAAGACGGATAGAAAAATGTGTTACTAATCTGGATGCTTTTGCAGAAGATGGGATCCGTCACCACGTATGTGAGTATTACAGTCGTAAAGAGTATCCTGCAATAAAAAAGCTACTCGTTACTCTTCATGACGCAGAGCTTTTCACTGGTAGCCACTCGTCTTTACGGTCCGTAATAAAAATTTGGGATTTAAATTTACTACCGTTTCGGGTAGAAAAGTATTAATGGAGCAACAACACGTAGTTGCTTCTTGCTGTAGATTTCTTAGGGGTGTAATAAATGAAAATTTTAATAACGTCGTCTGGGTTGACGAAACATGGGTGAACGCAGGGCATTCTTTAAAAAAGTGTTGGTCGGATGATTCTATGGCGGGAACTATGCCAGTGCGAATTGGAAAAGGTGGAAGACTTATAATTATCCACGCTGGAAATTCTCAGGGGTTTATTCCCAATTGCCTCTATGTATTTAAATCGAAAAAGACTTCTGACTATCACGAAGAAATGAATCACAACAAATTTAAAACATGGTTTGAAGAATTCCTGTTAAAGAATATTCCTTCCAATTCAGTGATCGTGATGGACAACGCCCCATATCATTCAGTGATTAAAGACAAGGCTCCAACAATGGCTTCAAAAAAAGAAGAGATGGTTGAATGGTTAAAACGTCAAAACATTCCATTGACAGAGGATATGAAAAAGGCTGAGTTGATGGAATTTGTACTATTTACAAATGAAGCCATGCAAATGATTACTGGAGAAGACTGGAAGAAGGTAGTCGAACACACCAAGTCAGTTATTGAAGACGCTTGGAAAAATGAAGGTATAGTGGAACAGCAGGTAGAAAATTTGATCATTTCTGTGAATTGTTCGAGTGACAGTGAATCAGTTGAATCTGAAGATAGTGATTCTACATTAAGCGGAGTTCACCCATTATAAACGTAAGTTTTTATTTTGTTTAATGTTACAAGTAATGTTAAATATAAAATTGCAATATAAAAGTATTCAATTAAATCTTTAACTAAACAAAAATTAACAAACGAAATGTTATAGTCCAATATTACAATTTCTATCAATTATAAATTAATATTTCACTATTTATAGGCAGTTTCATTTATGAAGAATTCACAAATATTTATGCTTGCTTAATACCAAATTATCTGTATTTATTAAGTTCATGATATAATAATAGAGTAATTATTTATCACATTTTTCGAGTAAATTATTATGATATTAAATCCATACCAAAATATTAAGATCTCATATTACCATAGTTGGACTTAACTAAAATCTGCGTAACATAGTTCATGTCATTTCACAAAATAAAAGATTTTTACGCGATTGTGAACAGATTAGTGTGCACTATGGTTAAGGTAATGTACAGTATAATACGTACATGTTATTGCAACCATACATTAAATAATCGTATTCACTACGATATAAGCTACGCGACTTCACTACAAAAGCATCTCTGGATGCCTTACTGTAATTAAAAGTACATTAAGAGATATCATATCATGTTTTAAAAGTAAACTGTTTTGTCTTGAAAAGCCGTATTAAATGACCTTGAGCGTGAATGTGTTGTAAGTTGTTTGTATGTGAATCATTGTTTCGTGTTTATAAACTTGTAGCAGTCACGTGGTCAGAGTTTGGCAACGTTGTTTCCCTTTCAGTACAAACGTCAATACCAAACAAATTTTAATAATAGTATAGTGCGGACTGAGTGTTTGTTGAAGTGAAGTAGTACTGTGTTAATAATTGTGTGAAACTCTATTAATAGACATTGTTATTGCATGTGGATAAATCTAACTGGAAATATTGTACGAGTGAATTATAAACTGTTTAATTGTGATAATAAAGCTGGTGATTAGTGATTTAATTGGTGTCTTGTATTTTGTTTTACACTGTACCACACGACGACCAAGTAGACTACTGTAACAATAGTCTAAAATGGACCCACATTCAATCCATGGAAGAAGTTGCAGCAAAAACGGCAAACCAAAGGAGCCTACAGATGATCAACTGCAGCACTGATTTGAACAGAGGAAAACTAGAATGAAATGTTGAGTGACAAGGGAACGGGATACATGTTAAAATGTAAGAGTAAGGTTAAATGGTAAGTCCTGTAAAACCATTTGTTTAGTAGAAACACTCTACCAGGCACATGTTATTCTTAGAGATGCATTTGGTATAAAAATTAACAAGAAGAAAATGCAATCATCAAATGTACAAGGGAGGGAAACAGGGAAACAATGGGCTGAGGTATGGATTGAAGGGAAAAACTAAAGCAGACTCCTACTATGCCTGGGGGATGCAAGTAGACATACAGATCAGGATAGCACAAGCTAAGGAAGCATTTTTCCAGATATGTAAGAAGAATAGATGTAAAAATTACATATTCAATAGACATAAAATGACACATAAAATGATATAAGGAATGTTGAACAAGACTTGATACAAAAATGAAATTTTTACTTCCATCTTCCATATGGAAATGGAGGTATGGTGATAGTGAAAAAATTGTGTTTGAAATAAGGGCCAATTTTGATTGTACTACCTCACAAAACATGAAGAAAAGTCATTTTCTGAAAAGTGTCTGTGTGTAGAATTTTTTCTATGGTGAAAGATAACTGCTACAAATTCAAACAGAATCAAATAATTTTTTGCATATGTGCCTGAGTTGTAGAGGACTCAAGGCCTATTGATTTTGGTGAAAATCAGTTAAGGGGAAGGGGTAGTTTACCTGCAATGTTTTACAGGTAGAGCAATGGCAGTTTTTAACTCCAGTCCATAAATCAGAATCTAATGGGGTGAAAAAGACACCGACATCCACAGTAATATTTGTGAGCAATATTTAATCACATCGAGAGGTCTTCCTTCAAACACATGAAATTTTAAAATAATTAAACAAACAAACAAACAAGTAAATAGATAACCAATACTAGTTCGATTAAGAGCATTAGAAAACACAGGATGAGAACTATTTTCGGTACTCTCCCAATATTCATACCCACACTACACTTTTGATATTCTGATTATGTGATTGTATCGATATCCCATGATGTGAAGAAGAAATGCACTAGTATATATTGTAAACTCTCACATAGCCGGTGTCAATATTGTTAAATTGATTATAAACTGGGCTGTTAAGCTGTGGTCGGTTGCTATTTACTAACGACATCATCAGTAACATTTCAAATCCCACCCTCTTGGATCTCCTTCAGGGCGCCAAAGTGACAGAGTGTTGGAAAACAAGTACAGTGGATCTTGGCTGAACGATACCTGACAACTTTTTCTGGGTAAGAGCAACAGGCAGCTGGTAACACGAGGTTACCCTTTATAACCTCAGCTACCAGGTCTTGGCCACTGACAGCGCCTTGACCTGGTCATGTTCCAATACAATCCTTCCATGCCATATTCTATTTGATGACAGGCTTTTGCTACGCCAATTCATTGACTGCCTGGATTGCCTATATATCTCAACCGACTCTCTGGTTAGATGAGGATAATAGCTGCAGACAGAAGACAGAACCTTGGGTCTCCTCAAACAACATCCATTGGTGGCTGTGATCACCCATGCGGGTCCGTACACTACGCTTCATGGTGCCAATACACAGTAGTGACCAAGTCTAATAGTTTATTTACTGTTGCCTGATTTTCTTTAGACACACACTGTTGTGTACATGCTCTGAGGATTTGCCTATGCCAATTATAGGCCCATATAGCATGTTGTTCTACTTGGATAGGACCTTGAGGGAAAGCTCATGATTATTGCTAGTAATTTACAGTTCTCCACACTAACAAGCCAGCACAGGGCCAGATTGTGCATATTGTAACGACACCCTAACTCGTTACCTTTAATAATTGTACCTTGCTTATATCTTGGTTATTTAATGTATACCTTGTTAATATTTTATAGAATGAGTATCTGGTCAGGGTAATATTTGTTGAGCGCCAATTTGCAATCACAGGTTGCAAATAAAATTTATTTGTAAAATATTAATTATTATTTTTGTTAAGATATTATAAAGGTTCCTATATCAGCTATAATTAAATCTCTTTTAACCTTTTATTTAAGAGATGAATGTGATAACTAAAGCTCATCAAAGCAGATTCGAATAGTCTGCCATATTTCCAAATGAAGAGTGCTGCCAACTTACTCTAGTTGATGAAGCGAATTCACAGTCTCTGATATTGTGTTTATAATATCATACACATTTAGTATTCATTAAATAAAGAAATGAATAAACCTTTTATCTGTATTTATTACACTCAAATCCTTTTATTATTTTCTTTAAATTGTTTTTAAATAACAAATATAATCATTAACAAAAATCTAACCGGCTGTTCTTTACATATGCTCAGTATGGCAGCAGTAGCAATAAGAATTTCTATATCTCAAGGCCCATATTTATATTTATTAAATAAAATACAAATAGAATGTGTATGATATTATAAACACTATATCAGAGACTGTGAATTCGCTTCATCAACTAGAGTAAGTTGGCAACACTCTTCATTTGGAAATATGGCAGACTATTCGAATCTGCTTTGATGAGCTTTAGTTATCGCATTCATCTCTTAAATAAAAGATTAAAAGAGATTTAATTATAGCTGATATAGGAACCTTTATAATATCTTAACAAAAATAATAATTAATATTTTACAAATAAATTTTATTTGCAACCTGTGATTGCAAATTGGCGCTCAACAAATATTACCCTGACCAGATACTCATCCTATAAAATATTAACAAGGTATACATTAAATAACCAAGATATAAGCACGGTACAATTATTAAAGGTAACAAGTTAGGGTGTCGTTACAATATATACTGTAGGTTTCTCAGTCAGCAGAAGCCAAGCCAGGTCAGTTTTCAACAAGCAGGACCATTACACCTCCTGGTCGTGATCATTACAATAGTGAATAAAACATCAACAAATGTGTCTTCAAGCTACAGCTATGGTCTGAAATTGGCAAAAATGATGTGTGTGTGTGTGTGTGTGTGTGTATATATAATATTTAATTTTTATAATGAATTTACCTCAAGATATTTCTTTCCTTATTAGGAACATGTTTCGGGTACCATTTTGTACCCATCCTCAGCCTTCCGGATTTTGTTTCTGGTGAAGTACATGTGTGTTGGTTGGTTGTTATTGTGGCTTCCTGTTGGCTTCTGGTACTTTAAATTGGTTTTATTTTGTGTGATTGTGGTGTATGTATTAGTACTTTTTGTACGTGGTATGTGTTTTATTAGTTTCATGTTGGTTATGTTTGGGAATTCATGTCCAGTGTTTATTGCATGTGTGGCCAAATTAGATTTGTATATTTCTGGTATTTTGTATGCGTTTAGGTGTTCAAAATAATGTTTTTTCAGTTGTTTTTTTGTTTGTCCTATGTAACATTTATTGCAATCTTTGCATTCAATTTTGTATATATCATTGGTTGTTGTATTATCTTTGTTGTGTGGGTTATTTCGTTTTTGAAGATTATTTTTGTTAGTTTTGTATGCTATTTTAATGTCTGTGTTCTTAAACAGTTTTGTTAGCTTTGTCATTTTATTATTTATGTATGTGAATGTGGCCCATTTTTTATTGTTGTTATTATTTTTGTTTTGTTCATTTTGATTAATTCTTAATTGTTCAGTTTTTATTTTATATTTGATTTTATTTTCTATTTTGTTTACAGTGTTGTGTATAATATACACATGTTCCGAAACATGTTCCTAATAAGGAAAGAAATATCTTGAGGTAAATTCATTATAAAAATTAAATATAATATGTACATCAAGAAACGGACTGTAGCAAAAAGTGTTTTAATATATATATATATATATATATATATATATATTATAACGATTCATATAGTCGACCTATCAGATCGTTATATGAAAGTGTCAAACTGTGCTAGTATAGCGGCGTAAGCAAGAGAGAGAGGGAATAATCGCAGCCATCTCTGTCTAACATCGCCACTGCTACTACTGATGCGGGCACATACATGAAATTTTATTCAATTAATTTTATGTATTAAAACTGCAATATCTTCAAAACTAATAAATATATGGCAATTCTGAAACCTGCACAGTGTTCAGCAATTAAAACTCTATACGTAGCCAAAATATCAACTAATATAATTAGCATTTAACCCTCCGGTGGGCGCGCCCACGGCAGAAAGCCGCAAATTTTAGTTTCTGAACTGTCCCCTAGGTACCGGTAGTGTTTATTGTCTGTTCTACTTAGTATGCAATTTTCATGATAGATGGCAGTATTTCCGACATGCGGATAAATAATGTGCATAACGCTTCAGTAGCTGTTGTGCTTTGAAAAGAAAGTGACGTGTCTGCGGCTATTTTTGCCGCCTGTGTGCCCAGTCATGTAAGTGTTAATTTTTTTTAGTTTTGTGATATTTTTTTAATTTTTCATGCATATTTTGACCATTGCCATAGAATCAAACGTCTTCTTAGAGCTTGGTTAGGTTTTGTTTTGAATCTTTTGGTTTTCGCCTATTCTATATACTGGTGCCTGTTTTTCCTATGTTATCTGAGTTTGTGTTTACGTTCAGGTCTCGTCGATTTGTGCGCCCTGAAGACTTTGAGAAAGTACTCATGGATTTATCAGAATTGTCGGAAGGAGAAAATGAAGAGGATGAGTCAGATTACCCAGATATGGAGGATGAAATGATACAAGCTGACAACCATAGCAGTGACTCAGAGCAATCAGCGGATGAAGTGGATGCCGATCAACTAACTGTGCCAGAAGTCGCTGAAGATGATTACCATTTTTATATCGGGAAAGATGGAGATACGCTTTGGATGAGTAACCCTCTATCTTCAACTAAACAGAAGGCCAAAAATATTATGAAAATAATGCCAGGTCCAAAAATGAATGCTACAACTGCGCAGCCTGTTCATTACTGATGCCACGATAGATGATATTGTAACTCACACTAACAGATACATTCAGAAAAAAAGAAATGATGTCAATTATGGTAGAGATAGAGACTGTAGAGAAACTACAAAAGTGGAGGTCAAGGCTCTCTTTGGTGCGTTATACTTGATAGGCATAAAAAAGGGATCACATACAAATTGTGCTGAACTGTGGAATTCCGATGGCACAGGAATGATAATTTTACGCGGGCTCTTCAGTTATAAGCGTTTCCGATTTCTGCTTCGAGCCCTTAGGTTCGACAATTTAGATACACGGAACGAGCGAAGAGCTATGGACAAACTTGCACCTATTCGTGATTTTCACCAAAAGTTTGTGAATAACTGTTTGACTCACTACAATGCCAGCGAGTTTGTGACTATTGACGAGATGCTACATGCTTTTAGGGGGTGATGTGGCTTCATACAATATATACCAAACAAGCCAGCCAAGTATGGGCTGAAAATATACGCACTCTGACGCAAAAACTTTTTATACTCTCAACTTAGAAATATATTGTGGCAAGCAGATGCCTGGTCCCTATCTCAAATCGAACAAACCAGATGACATTGTGAAAAGACTGGTTGAACCAATAAAGGGTTCCAAACGAAATATCACAACTGACAACTACTATACAAGCTACACTCTGGCTAAAGATCTTCTTGAGAAGGGGCTGACCTTACTCGGAACTATGAAAAAAAATAAAAGAGAAATACCACCAGAATTCCAAGCCAACAAAACAAGAGAAATCAAGTCGACGCTCTCTGGTTTTCAGTATGATTTCTGTTTGTCTTCTTCGGCGCCTAAAAAAAATAAGGCGGTGATATTTCTCTCATCGATGCATGGTACAAATGAGATAGATGAAGCAACCAGCAAATCCACAAAGGGATTACAATGCCACAAAGGGAGGAGTTGATACGGTTGACCAGATATGCGCATCCTACACAACTTCTAGAATAAGTAGAAGATGGCCTCTCGCGCTGTTTTATCGGCATCTTGATATCGCGGGAATCAACGCCAACATAATTTTCAAATACAACAATCCTGATAACCGAGAAAGAAGAAGACTGTTTTTGAAGAATCTGGCACTTAGCCTTATGGAAACTCATCTGGAAGAAAGATCTAGACTACGTAACCTGCCAAAAGATATCACAGCATTTTTAGCTAAATATAAAAAAGAGGAGGAGGTTCAAGAAGCACCAAAACCAGGAATCTGTCATATTTGCGGACGGCATAAGAATAACAGATCAAAAATTGTGTGCCAGAGATGCAGAAATAATGTCTGTAAGAGGCATTCGCGTCAAGAGACAACATGTGTCAGGTGCGATGGCGACCAGGGCCAAGATATGGACGTCGATGCCTAAGCATTATGTTTTTGTGTTTAATAATAATAAATAAAATTTAAAACACCTTAACCAGTCTATTTACTTCTCATACTACCTTGTCTTAGAGTAAAAAAGTGCAATTTATAATTGCGGTAAAAAAGCCGCAGTGCGCCCACTATTGAGTGCGAATTTTGCGTGCCCACCGGAGGGTTAAAGAAGTTATACAGAAGAAGAACGCCAAGAGATATAACTAGAGAATTAGGCTAGGTACGAATTAGGTGTTTTCACACACATACAGAGAAAGACCAAAGCAATAATATTCTGTGGTCAGATCTTTGAAATCACGTTTGCAAATACCTGTAATCAAACGAATTGCAAACATAGGAAGTATGAAATTAGCCAGTAATTCTCTACCATCTCAAACTTGTTAAGGGGCGTTTGACCGACTTGTTCGATATCGTTTCAAGTGGAAAACGCATGATTTATTTGGAACAACCCATCAGAATCCTGTATTTAGAGGAGACGCCAACTCAGAATGAGGGAATTGAGCACTCTTCGTTCGGGCATTAAATAAGCAAGACGTGTGTTAAATACGAGCTAAATTGCACAAACAATGCAAAGTATTTAAATAAACAGTTCGCGAAGTGGTCCGCAGTAGTAGAGGAACTAGTAAGGTTCAATAAATAATCTCGCTGCGTAATAACAAATTAATTAATTAAATAATTAATTAATAAGTAAGTAACAGTGAAGTGACCTGTGTACCAGAGTAGCTACAGCATCTGTAATTGTCCAAGATCAACAGTCAACGTTATTGGTCAACATTATTTCTTCTGAGCCGAATCATCAAAAGGAGTATCTCTACTGATTACTATCTATGGTCGACGCATCAATCAGATAAGAAATATATTCATTGATCAATGAACATAAATAACAAACTAAATAATTAAATCAATAAACATTTTTTTAAAAAAGACACTATATAAATTCAAAATTTGTATTTAATTATTAAGATTAGATATAAAGTAATATAGGAGTGTTGAATGGAGAGTGAGGTGTAGTATTGAACGTGCAAATTATTGCAGACCCGTTCTTTAGCACTGGTTTGGGAGATATAAATTCCCTAAATAAACCAGATAAGAGCAATTGGTCGTTTGGACGTTTTAATCTTCACTTTTCAAGCACACTCATTAAACAATAAGATTTAGGTAAGCAATAAGTCATTAACTTAGCTTTTACAGAAATTAATACAATAACAGAATCGCTAATTAAACAAACTTCAACAATTGTTAAGAGTTATTTGTAACGATTCCCCTTAAATTCCACACTCACTGAACGAATCCTGAGACAGTGTGTCTCTATGCTCTGAGCTAAGCTGAATCCGTGTCATTTGTATCTGGGATTTGTTCTGGCGCCCAGGTAAAGAAAAAGTCACGGGTAAGTAACATTTGCTCAATCATTATATATATAGAAAGTAGATTGACAGAAAAAAGGGTGTTATATAATTGGGCGCCGCAACTAATGGGCCCGAGTAAACTCGATTAAACTGATATTAACCCAAGTGACTAGTTTGAATTGTAATAATACTTAATTTGAAACGAAGTGGGGAATTTAAGGTTACAAATAACTGTTGAAGGGTTAAATAATAAAATAAAATTTGTTAAATAGTTATTGTAAAAAAAAAAGAAAATAAAAAATGGCTAAATCACAAGCAGTAGATATGCCAGCAATTGAACAGATGTTCAAGCAGTTGACCACTAAAATGGATGAAAATAATAGTAAAATTGAAAATACAAATAGTCAATTAAATAGTAAAATTGAAGAAAATAATCAAAAATTAGAAGAAAGTAATAAAAAATTAATAAATGATGTTAATAATAAAATAGAGCAAACTAATAAATACTTATCTAACGAAATGAAACAAATAAACGAAAATTTAACTAGCCAAATAGAACAAAGTAGTAAAGAAGCTACATTTAAAATAGATGAAGAAATAGCTAATTTAGCTAGTAAAATAGATAGTACCAATAGCAAAATAGATGAGAGTAATCTTAAGTTTGATAAGCATACTGAAGAGGTTAAAGCTACAATAGAGGAATTTAAGAAACAAGTAAGTACTAATTTTCGCCGCCAAGACGAAAAACTAAATAAATTTAGAAATGAATTTCATGAACGGTTAGAACAGAAAGTAACCCTTATTAACCAACAATTCTGCGAAGTAACTGCTGAGTTAAAAACCCAAACGCTTCTAAATAAAGAAGAAATCCAGAGTAGTAGGGTAGAGTGCACCCAACTGGGTGAAAATATTAAGGAGGTTAAGAAACAAGTAGAGAGTAAGGCTGACCGAGACGAAGTACATCAAAAGGTAGAACAGCAATTAAAGGTAATGCGAGAAGATCTGACTAAGGCAATGAAGTCACAGCAAACCAAAGTCGTGAGGTGTGGCGGCTATAAGGAAGAACCGGAAAACCTTGTATTCTCAGGAAACCCACATGAGAATCCTGTGGAGTTTCTACGGCTGTTTGAGGCTTATGTAACTCGCGTAAACCCACTGATGGACGACGAGGACAAGAACGACATGTTAGGCCGATTCCTCAAGAATTGGGCTGGTACGTGATGGAAAGTCATCTCGGACAGAGTCCAAACCTATGCCGACTTCACAGAGAAATTCCTTGCTCAATACTGGAACATACAGATTCAAAGAAGGGTGCGTGATCATCTGGAATTTGGTAATTATCACCCATCCATGAATATGACAACCACCAACTATGTGCTAAACGTAATGGCACAAGTAAAGCATTTAACACCACCAATGGAGGAGAGAGACCTAGTGTATAAGCTAGCGCGTCATTTCACGGAACGCACTAGAGTAGCAACCATCCAATCCCTAGAAAAGTTTATAATGGTCATGGATGAATGTCAAGACCTAGAGAGGGACCTGAAGCGAGTAAATAATCAGCTGAGTAACCACCCTAGAGGCGATCATCAGGAACGAACTTTCTACCCAACGAAGAGAAGAGACAATGAGCGCCAAAAAGAAAAAAAGGTTTACCCCATATCCGGGTAACAAACCCCAATATCGGCAGGAATTGGAAGAGAAGGGTAGAAGTAGGAGCGTTGAAACCCGACCAAGTAAAGGGTTTAAGGTATGTAAGACAGCCATATCATCTACCGAGCTACAACCGTCTACTAGTAAAACGAATACGGGAAACGGAAAGCCATTGCAGGTAGAAAAGAAACAAAACTAAATCTACCATTACCTGCAGTGAAACAACCTATTAATACAGTTAAAAGGAAATTAACAAATAATATAAATCAAGTGAACGATAGGGAGTTCTTGTTAAAAGAAGAGCAAGAAGTGGGTAGAAACCGTTATCCTGAATGTCCGGAAATAATTTGTGAAATCAGTAATCTACTAGCAAAAGCGTTAATGGACACCGGCAGTGAAGTAACCTGTGTCAGCTCAAAGTTTGTAGAAAATAATAGTCAGTTGCGTAATTGTCCCAGACTACCTGTAAAAAATTGTAATGTACAGGGAGCCACTGGAGCCAAAATGCAAAAGATAACTGAACAAATTTATTTACCTATCAATATAAATGGTACCCAAACCCAAATTGTAGCTCTTATAGTCCCAAAACTCGTGCATGACTGTATTATTGGGGTAGATACGTTACTTGAATGGAAGACAGAAATAAATTTCAAAAGAAATACCATCACGATGCAAATAAATACTAAGAAAATCAGTGTAAACATTAAAGAATTTACGCATTGTAAGTCGGTAAGTGTCATAAAAGGGTATGGAGAGAAACAGGCAGTTGACGTTAGGAGTGACCAGCACTGTATTGAAGATACTCCAGAAATCAACACTGGGAATGAGTTGAACAACAAGCAACAAAACCAAATTCAGCAACTTGTCTGAGTATAGGGATGTTTTTAGAACAGAGCCTGGAAGAGCTAAGTTCTATGAACATCAGTTAACACTTACTGAAAATGCATCATTTGTGCAAAGGACTTATCCAATCCCTTTACACTATAGAGAAGTGGAAAAAGAGGTCCAACAGATGTTAGCGAGTGGAGTTATAGAGAGGGCAAGAAGTCCCTATATTAGCCCTTTAGTAGTTGTCACCAAGCCGAACGGGAGTATCCGCTTATGCTTTGATGCCAGGAAATTAAATTCTTTATTAATACCTGATTACGAGTGCACAAGGAGTGTGGAAGAATTGTTCCAAAAATGTAATGGAGTTAAGTACATGACCAAACTGGACTTAACATCCGGATTTTGGCAAATTCCAATCCGCAAATGTCATTGACAGTATACATTTTTGTATAAAAACAAGTGCTACCAATTTAAAGTGGTACCTTTTGGCCTGAGCACCAGCTTAGCTGCAATGGTAAGGTGTTTAGACAGTGCATTAGGTAATGAGGTAGAGAAGTATACACTAGTGTTTGTAGATGATATTCTATGTGTGTCACAAACATTCGAGGAGCACTTACAACATTTAAGAAATATTTTTGCAAAATTAAGATCAGCAAACATGACGCTGAATCTACGGAAATCAGAGTTTGGTAAGGAGGAAATTAAGTTTTTAGGTCACCAAATCTCAGTGGAAGGAATAACCATGTGATGGTACAATTCTGGTGCAATATTAAATTAATAAAAACATGGTACAAAAGACCATAATTATGGTATTCATTCATTTTTAACAATTTGGTAATAATTATTTAAATATTTAATAATCCCTGTAAAGCTGTGGTGAGTGGACTATATAACTATTTTATAAACGCAAAAGTGAATTGACAGGATTCTGACCGTTTTCATTGCAAAACGACAAACGCAGCAAAAAAACGTATGTCACAAACAGCGATAAAGTGCCTAGCCCTGATGACGTCAGTGGTAAGGAATGCATCTTTCCGTAAACAACTCAAGGCTTGGCTATATGAACAAAAGCCTGATGACGTCGCTTTTACCCCACCTACGCAATGTGAAACAAAGAATCTGTGTCATTCCATCCTGAAGCGTGAACGCAGCCGGCTGGCGAGAAGTTCACCAAGAGTGAATTTTAACTTTTGCACCACCAAAAGTGGTTAATTAACTATCAAAAATATCAGAAATGTTGGGGCGGTAAAGACTTAAAACAGGTATCATCGGCTGAAGGATCGTCAAGAAGCGTTGTGCGTATAGAATCTGCCCAAAGTGTTTTCGTGGGCAGACACGACGGTGTGGGCCCGAAAAAGCGATGTAAAGAAGGATTGTGCACGATCGACGACCCTAGCAGTGCGGTGAGACCTGTCCAATATTCTTTTTTGGTGAGAACGTTCCAACATTCTTATTTATTTCAAGTAAATCAAAATTCATTCAATATTACAATGACCAATTTTAATTCTATTTAAAAATTTAAAGAGCTCAAAAGATAAAATAAATTGTACCAGAGAATGAGAGGGAGAGAGAGAGAGAGAGAGAGAGAGAGAGAGAGAGAGAGAGAGAGAGAGAGAGAGAGAGAGTGACTTAAATCTTTCAAGTGCTGGGTTGTGCTAACTATATATATGTTTAATGTTTAATAATCACATATCAAATGTTTATGTTAATGTTTACTGTTTATTTTGGAGGGTTTAATGCTCTAAGGGTTGATGTTTGCTAAACGCCTCATGGCGTAAGATGTACGTGTTTGGTATTATATTATAGTCAGTTATTCATATGTACTTACAGTTTTGGGAAAATAAATTGGGTAATATCAATGGTAAAAAACACAAATACGAGTAATTATTTCAGGTATATTTCGCATGTACTGGTTCGTCTACACGAATATTGGCCCTCAAGGTAAGCCTAAAATAATATCATATGTTGGTAATTTCCATCATGGCGCCCGAATATTATTCAATGTTTGTTATAAAAGTAGTTAATTTTATGTGATACAAGTTTTGTATAATCACATTTGGTCGCCTTGCGAACAGGGACTCTACATAAAATTTAATTTTATGTGGAGTAATACCTACCAGGAAAGCGAAATAATTATGAGGTAATTGCGAAAGTACGCAAACACGTGAGTACAATAAGGTCAAACTTCTAGGTTATAAACATATATGTTTTAGTAAGATAAAATAGCAAAAATGAGTACTAATGACGATATAACATTAGAAATCAGTACAACTGATGTAGATTTGACTAGTGAGATGGATGTTCAACCAACCCAAATTAGTCAGATTGACGAGCCTGATGCGCTTGCATCTGTTGTATCTGTAGAGACAGAGAAAGTCACTACCTCCATCTTAACTAAGTCAGAAAATCAAACAGACGAAACAACTGCTGCTTTGATGCAGTTATTATTAATGAAATTTGATAATTTTGATAAAAAGTTAGATGAGCAAAAAAGCGATTCTAATATTAAATATACTAATTTAAATGACAAATTTAAGGAACAGAGTGTAAGATTTGATAATTTTGATAAACAATTTAACGAGCAGAAAAATGAAATCAGAAATAGTTTTGATATCAAGTTTAACGAAATAAAAGACGAAATTAAAAGACAAAATTATCACTTTGATGAGAGAATTAACACTATAGAAACACGTTGTGATAACATCCAGAAAACCACATTAGAAATTGTTAATGAGAAATTCAATAATAAAATAAGTAATTTAGATACTAAAATTGATCTAATTTATGACACAGTTAATGATACAGTTAAAAGCCAGTTAGAGTCACAAAATACAGAAATAGAACGGAAATGTTTAACCTTTGTAGAAAGTCAAATAGAGATTAAAACCAATGTTGAAGTGAGTAACCAAGTAGAATTGAAGACAAATGTTTTGCAGAATCATTTAGAGAAAATTGAATCAAATGTAATAGATATTACAAAGAATATCGAAACTATAGATAATACAATATCAGAACATGAAAGAAATACCAAGAGTAGAATAAGTCTGTTACAAAGTAAGATTAAAGAAATTGATGATTTAGCTATACAAAATAATATGGATGTGCATGATAAATATGATGTAATTGCTAATTGTTTAACCAGTGTAAAAAATGAGTTACGGGGGGAAATTAATAAAAATATTTCAAGTATTAATGATAGAGTAATAGTAACTAGGGATTTCTATAATGAAATAGAACTAGAGAATTTTAGCCATGAAAACAGGGTAATACATCCCATGCGTTTTTTAAATCAGACACGGGATTACAATTATTTTAGTAGTAGTAGTTGGGAAGTGACATTAAATAAAATAGTCAAATGTTTCAAGGGCAATTCAGTAATATGGGCTGAGGCTCATAGGTTAGAATGGGATTGCTATGACACTTTTGAGAAAGCATTTAAGGGTAAATATTGGACTGAAGAAGAGCAGGAGACTTTAAGAAGCCGCATTATGGGAGCGGGTAATTTCATGGGACGTAACCCTAATAACAACATTACAATATACGTAACCAAACTTTACAATGAGGCAAAATATTTAGAGCCGCCCATACCATTTAAGTCATTCGTTAGATACGTGAGTAAGCACTTACCAAGAGAGGTGCAGGTTACTCTAATGACCAAAGAGATAGAAAATCTAGATGAGCTTGAAAAAGTATTAGATATACTACAAAGCATCAATGACCGCGAAATGGGTAGACAACCCATTCAACAAAATATGCCTAATCATAACATCGAGTTTAATCGGCCAAGGCCTTATTACAATAATAATGGTAATAAATTTAATTTTCGTACTGATTTACAGCAACCAGGCAATTGGAGTTGTTCTAGTTGCAGGAAGGGAAATTGTGCCAACATGCAACACTGTTACCAATGCAAAACGCCAAGAAATGAACCAAGGAGTAACAACCCAAAGCAGTTCATACCTACGAACAGAGGAGCACCGAGTACCCGAGGAACACAACATCACAATCAGGGACCAACAAGGGGACACCAGGTACCCACCACCAGTAACAACAGGCCACAGCCGGAAAACTAAAGTTGACAGTGGTAAATAGGACCCGACCGCTGTTCTGGGAAGCACATGAAGTCCGACCAATAGAGGACATACAATCGAACGTAATAACAACTGATATCGTTGCTGACTTGTTGGAGGAGGAGAGCAACACGATATTGGAGGTGAGAGCTGGACTCACGGAAATCCAGGTAACAATAGAAAATAGAAAATTTAAAACACTTGTTGATACAGGAAGTGAAATTTCAGTAATAGCCGAGAACATTTTAAGCGAGTTAAAAGAATTTAAAAAGAATATTCCAATTTTACCCGTAGCAGGGGTTACAGTAATAGGAGTCACGGGGGTACGTAGTAAAAGGGTGACAAAACAGATACATTTAAGTTTCTCAATTGGAGATATGAATTTTGATAATACATTTTTGGTAGTCAAGGGACTAAGTTTAGACATCATTTTGGGAAATGATTTTTTACAAAGAAATAAAGCTGTAATAAATTTAAAAAGAAGGTGTTGGAGTTAGATGGGGGTGATCGGTCTGTTAAAATTAATTTTGAAAATGTGATAAATAAAGTTAGAACAACTGGTGTGAAATTGTTACAGAAGCGAGTAGTTGAGAATAACTTAGATACTAAAATAAATTTTTGTAGAGAGGGTGAGTATTTTGAAGATGTTGATAATGAAATGAGCAATATTAATAATGCAGTATGGGAGATAAGGGCGGACGAATTCTGTAGTGGGGGTGAGGTGATAAGGAGTGGCCAACGTATAGCGTTATGGCAGGTAATAGAGCAGTTTAAGAGAGTGTTTGCTGATATTCCAGGAAGGGCAAAAAATTATGAATGTATGTTACAGATTAAGGAACACACACCATTCATGCAGCGGAGCTATCCAGTGCCTTACTCTAAAAGACGAGCGGTGCAAGAGGAGTTGGATAAGATGATGGAAGGTGGAATCATCGAGAGGTCAGTATCTCAATACTCAAATCCATTAGTGGTGGTAATTAAAAAGGACGGAGGAGTAAGATTGTGTTTAGATGCAAGGAAGATAAATCAGATCATCATACCAGACCAAGAATCACCAGAATCCATTAACGAAATCTTTCAAAAGTTTAGTGGGGTGAGGTTCATGACATCATTGGATGTGACGGCCGGATATTGGCAAGTGCCATTAGCAGAGGTAAGTAGGCCGTTGACAGCATTTTTATTTAATGGAAAAAATTATCAGTTCAAGCGACTACCATTTGGGCTAAATACCAGCGTAGCTAGTTTCATTAAATGTTTGGATAGAATTCTGAGACCAAAAGATTTAGATTTTCTCACAGTATATGTGGACGACATTTTGATAGCGTCACGGACATTTGAAGACCATTTAGAACATTTAAAGTATGTGTTAGAAAAATTAGAAGCGGGAGGATTAACCGTAAATTGGGACAAGTCCAAATTTTTACAAACAAAGATTAATTTTCTAGGATTCATTATTACATCGGAAGGAATTTCTGCCAACCCGGACAAGGTCGAATCTATTATGCGCTTCCCTGAACCACGAAACATCAAACAACTTCAGAGTTTTCTTGGGCTGTGCAACTTTTATAGGAAATTTCAAAGGAACTACGCACACATCACCGCAAGGTTAAGTGCGGTATTGCAGAAGAACAGGCAATGGAAGTGGGGAGACGTGGAGCGTGGAGCCTTTGAAGAAATAAAACGAAAATTTAGTAATATGATTATGATGAACCATCCGGATTTTGATAAAATGTTTTATTTGCAGACGGACGCCAGCAATGTAGCTGTAGGCGCGGAGCTGTATCAGGAGGATGACGAGAGGGAACATTTGATCATTGCGTTCGCTAGCCGATCATTATTGCCTGCAGAAAAGAATTACACCACAACGGAGAAAGAATTGCTCAGTATTGTATTTGCAGTCAGCAAGTTCAGGACTTACATCTTAGGCAACAAAACGATTATTCGAACCGATCATAAAGCTTTGTCATTCCTCAACACTTGTAAACTTGCTCACAGTAGATTAACCAGGTGGGTACTTGTTTTGCAGGAGTACAACTTCGAGTGGGAGTATATTAAAGGAACTGAGAATAAGGTACCCGACACTCTTTCCAGAGTAGATTGTGAAAATAATAAAACAGGTAGGGATTTAAAAGAAATTGAAATTTTTCAGATTAGCAGAGAAGACAGAATCTTTGGAGAAGAGTTGAAGGATATCAAAACCATGCAGAGAGCAGATGGTAAGTCTGGGAAAATAATACACAGTTTAGAGACGGAGTTGGATGACTCGGAGTACAATCAATATTTTCAAATCTACAAAGGGTTGTTGTTTAAGAAGGTAGTAGGGGGTGAGCGTGACTGGAGATTAGTGGTGCCAGCAGTGTTGGAAGAGAAGATTATTTGGGATTGTCATATAAGAAAGTGTGTGAATGTTTTAAAAGAATCATGTATTTTCAGGAATATGGAGAGGCGAGTGAGACAGCTGCTGAGGAGTTGTGACTTGTGTCAAAAGTCGAAGGTGGTTAACTACAGAGTAGAAGGTGAGTTAAATTATATTAAGGTAGAAAGACCTTTTGATTTAGCTGCTGTGGATTTGTTTGGACCATTGCCGAAGGGTAGAGGCGGAGTAGTTTATATATTTGTATTGCTTGACACTTTCTCAAAATATGTAAAATTGTATAGCGTGAAAAGAGCTACCAGTAAGGTATTGAGTGAAAAGGTGACGAAAGATTATATGATTAACGTGGGTAAGCCAAAGGTAATTTTATCAGACCATGGGCCGCAGTTCATCAGTGGAAGATGGCGCCAGACCTTAGGATGGGAAGGCATCCTCACGAAGCATACGGCTGTGTATCATCCCCAGTCCAACCAGGCTGAGCGTGTAATGAGAGAAATAGGCAGGATCTTCAGAGCCTATTGTCACGCTAAACACAGCGAATGGCCATTGTATGTAAGAAAGGTAGAAACTTGGCTAAACAGTACCACCCACGAGTCCACCGGCTATACACCCCATGAGTTGGTAAGAGGAACACGCCCCCCAAGAATTTTGGAACAACTGTTCGACTATCCACCTGAGAGCAGGGCAACTGATGTAAACATTAAGATCCGGTTGGCTAACGAAAACTTAATCAGAAAGGGTGAACAAAGAAAACGTAGACACGACACAAGAGGTAAGTGGGTTAAGTATAATATAGGACAAATGGTATTAGTAAAAAGGCATGACTTATCGAGTGCGCAAGACAAAGAAATTAAGAAGTTCTTTCTCTTATATGAAGGACCGTATGAGGTAGCAGAGATTAAAATGCAAAATTCTTATGTGGTGCAGAACAACGTAACTGGAGAGATAGTAGGAACACCCAATGCTACAAATTTAAAGTTGTACTGGTCATCTTAGGTATCTCTTATAATATTGTTATTTTGTTTAGCGAGTGTATGAGTATTAATTTGGTATATTGTTGTTTTTCAGAAGGGACTCTCCCCCATTTTCAGGGTCAGCAATTGTAACCCTGACCATGGTTGGTTGTCTATAAAATTGGTTAAAATTTTGAAATTTATTGGGAGGTTAAGGGGAATCTAAGATTCTTTGTTTGCATAGGCTACTTCACCTCGGCTGGGGTGGTAAACCTTAGGGGCATATTATAAGAGTAAAAGTAGGGGTACATACCCTAAAGGTTTTATAAAGCTGAAGCAAGGATGGGAGAGAGAGAAAAGAAAAAAGTGCTCACTCCTTCTGCCTCAGTCCTGGTGGAGGCAACTGAACGCAACAGTTCAGGGGGGGGAAATAGTGTGTGTGGAGGAGAAAGAGGGGTAAATATTGTTAACAGCGCCAATTATTAACTGTTAATAATAATAATAATAATAATAATAATAATAATAATTTTAATAATAATTTTAATTTCAATAAGATTTTATTAATTATTTTTTTCTATAATTTGTTTTATCCATGTTTGAATATTTGGGAGATTTATATGGGGATTTCCATGTTTTCTTTTATAATTAAATTAAATTCTTTTTTATATAAATATTTGTTTCTTTTATAATTACATTAATTATGAAACAGGAAGAGTTAATTATTATCGACGGGAATCGAAACTATATTTATAATTCAGGGTAGTCCATAGAGAGAATGGCAATTCTATGTAATTCTTGTATGTTACATTTTTTATATTGTATTTCTAGTAGTTCAAGCAAACCCAGTGCTTATTAACCCAAACCAGCACATAGCTAAGGGGAACCAGATCAGTTAAGGATAGAGTAATATACCAAGCCACTATTTTGATATTTAAATTTATTGTTTCAGTGTTTGGTGATGTTATGACGGCGGTCCTGAGCTGGCCAGCGCATCAGAGCAGGGGCATTACGCGCCTAATTGGCCTTATGGTGTTGGGATTTCGAAGGAGAAGTCCAGTAAGGTCATGCAGGTTCTGTCATCATCATCAGACCACGGGTGAGTTATTGATTCTTTTTATATAAATTGTAAGGGGGTTGTGGCGACATATCCTGGCTGATCCCTTTAGGAAGTATGAATGGGTCAATGAAAGGGGTGAGTTATTGATTCTTTTTATATAAATTGTACGGGGGTTGTGGCGACATATCCTGGCTGATCCCTTTAGGAAGTATGAATGGGTCAATGAAAGTTTTTATGCTTCGGCACAAAATCTTTCATTGAGGGGGTTTTGTGATGGTACAATTCTGGTGCAATATTAAATTAATAAAAACATGGTACAAAAGACCATAATTATGGTATTCATTCATTTTTAACAACTTGGTAATAATTATTTAAATATTTAATAATCCCTGTAAAGCTGTGGTGAGTGGACTATATAACTATTTTATAAACGCTGTAAAGAAAGAGACTAATGGATAGGTGTAAAGATGCGACGATGATGCCTCACGTTGCGAGCGTCAATTTGTAACAATATGAGAAAATATAGTATTGTGTCGAGTACGTGTTTAAATAAGTTCCACGTTGTTATGTGCCAATTTGTAAAGAGACTAATATGTGCCGGTGCTAGCGAAAATGTCCGTCTTATTCAAACCCCACTGTTGTAATCAATTTAGTAACGAACTGCTTGTTAATTATGTGAGGACGTATGTAATAATGTATACCAGCTGGAGACGTCAAATTATAAAGAGATCTTGTCTATGAGTGTAATTAGTTATAAGAGACTCCGGTGTAACAAACGCCAAGTAGTACGTTGTAGGTGGCGATTCGTAACAATTAAAATGCTGTTACCTGGTTTAATTAATATGTTATTAACTAATATACCTTGCGGTTGTGACCAGTGAAACCCTCAGAACACAGATTATTAAGTCCACAAACTTAGAATTATATTCCTGAATTTATAATGGTAGTATTCTGTAGACTTAATTTAATTCTCAGTGGTTGTTTAATATGAGCAATATATATGGAGTATTTACTGAATGTAAGTGGTTTTTGTCTCAACCCTAGTCCCTCAACGATAAAAATTTCATTCAAATTTAGTATGGCAAAACCCGTTAGTTCAGCAATCTCCCGTCTCACCAGCTGCAAACTTGGAGCGCTGTTATTATAAATAAGTGTGCGTATAGGTTAGTTATTCTGAGTGTTTGTATCAATCTGTTAATAAATTATTACGCCAATTACATATAGTATTTTCTCTGCAATGATTAAAACGTTATCTCATACAACAAATGTACTTTATTTATTTTTCTCTGGTATTTAACCAGTTACGTTGTCTCAGACAAACAATAAGACAATACAATCGACTATCCCAACATGTATCGATTCTTAATTATTCGAATTCTAAAAAGAAAAACATATATACTTTGAAAATAATGACAAATAATTCTTATACCAGGGTTCGTGTAGTTCTTTGAACCATTAGTAAGGCCAGGTAAAACGCATAATTAAGGTTGTTCAATTTACAAAAAGAATAAAATTATTTACTTAAAATACAATGATATGAAAATAATTTGTTTTTTTATTACCCAAGCGGCGAAAGCTTCATTAGGCGGTGAATGTTTGTCAACACGGTCAAAATGCTGTTTATCTCGTCTTCACCCAGTAAAACTGCTCTGGTCTTCAATGAATGGATGATGATAATCCCACGGGAACTCTGGTGCTTCGATTCTTCTTTTGCGTCTTCACAATTCTTGGTCCCAACGAACTGGAATTAGGATCTCAGCTTACGCTGTCAATGAAGGTTATTTCGTCAACCGAATCTTCTGTATTTCCAAATATTTCCGTTAATTCAGGCTTCAACTCTTTATTGGTCTTCAATTTATAGCATGAATTGGTTTGATACCAAATTCAGCGGAATTGTTTAGTGAATGAGGTGAGACGTTTTCAGTTCTTTTTTATTGTATTCATTGATAATTTATAGGGTTATTTAATTTGTATGATTCATTAACATTCCAGTATAATTGTTTTGCAAAATGCTTTTTTCAATTTGGATATATATTTTCTTTATATTTATTCATATATTTTAAATATATCGGTTCATTTCAACCTAATAGCTTGTAACAATCAGTACCATCTATTCAAAATCAACAAGTTACTAAAAATCAGTTGCCTTAACAACCAGGTTTTCTATATATCCTTGAGCCGGCATTATAGAATATTACTACTCCTTTCCAATAAAATACTCCATGCTTGGATTAATATTGAATCACATAAAATTCTCCCCTAACCTTCCTTATTAAACAGTAAATGTTTTACTAGAGTTTCGTTGGACTGGGTTTACTAAAAAGGTATTAATTTCCTTTCACTAATATGGAATTTAGGCCTATAGATTCATTTACAACCATTATAACATTATTTGGTTTTTAACTTAATTTTCTTTTTACCTGACCTACTGTACAATTAATTATTGATTACATAGTTAATTACATGAATTTTAATTTACTGGTGGTTATTTGTTTTTACATTAATCAATTGGTTCTGGAACCCTTTATTAATTTATGACATAATTGTCAGAACTACTTGTTAGACTTGAAACACTGGTCACACTCCTGATCCAGTTTATAAACATTAATTAGAACAACAGTATCTTTCAAATTTATACAATACTGACAACTTAGTACAGTGCCTAACATTGGTAACTATACTGTGCTGTATAAAAACAAATCTAATATAAAATATAAACATAATTATTGAGTAAGTATTATTATCAAACAACATCATTTCATTTTTAACACATTCAACATACAATATAAATATTCTGTAGACCTTAACATGTCACAGTACAAAACAAACATTTCATTACATCCAATCATTCATTGGTCTGGCTCTTTTACATTTAATATTAGTCATTGCCTCCTTTTTACTTGAGGTCCTTCTCAAACATATGAACTATCGAACAACCTTAAGTCAGGGTATGGTCTTTGACCATATTTCATTCAGTCTTTTATGTAACGTTGGGGAACCTCAACTATGTTGCGTTACATAACACCCCCCCTTCGAAATAAGTTTATTTTGGTATAAACAAAGTTTAGCAAGAAATAAACTTCTAATTTGTATCTGGCCAATTGGTTTCCTATTTATAGTACTTTTATATTTCCCAATTATTCGTTATTTTATTATCATTTCTTCGTTCCTTCTTAAAGTCAATTATTTCCCAAGTTTAAATCTTATTTCTATAATCATTCTTGTGACATTCTTCATTAATTATACATTTTGGATCTGGTTTTATTTAATTCTCTATATTTATTTGTGAGTTTTCCCTCTAATATTTAATTTTCCTAAACCTCCCTAACATTATAACTGGAATCGAATCGGTGGTGCTCTATCGGCTAACCAATTACCGTCGTCCGTTACATACTTTCTGGGATCAGAGGAACATCATCTCTGCCCAGTCAAATGATTGCTGGAATATTCTACAGTCAATCTTCATTAATAAACCTCGTAAGGTAGTCATCATGTGACCTTCAATAAAATAATAAATAATAATCATATTCTAGGGATTATTCACTGTACTTTAACTCAGATCATATTATTTCTTCATATTAATTCTTCCTTCTATTATACACTTTTTCTCTCCAATACTTGGCTATTTTATTGACATTTATTAATTGGGTTTTGTTTACGGATAATTCTTAACCATTTGTTTTTTTCTTTTCTTGTGATCCTTTTGATGGTTCCATTTTGGCTTCTTCATTCTCTTGTCTTCATTGGCTCATATTCCTTTGTGATCAATACAGCTGGTTATGAGATTTTGGTCAGTACTATACATTACATTATGTAGCTATATTCTTCTGGCACAATCATTATTATTTCTTTTACATTCAAAATTATATTTCTCGCTATTATATTATATCAGATAAACTCATTTCGTCTTCTGGTTTTGATGATTTTTATTAGGTTGAATTAGTGTAAAATATTTTTCTTCTTTCATATCAGTTTAAATCAATTTCTTCTAAATTGTATAGTAAGGTGTTCTTACTTATTTTTCGACTTTGGTTGTTCTTTTTATCTTCAAAATTCTCTTTCTTATATAATTCATAAATTGTTTTCTTAGATACTTGTTTGTAAGTTGAGCTTACTTCATTTTTTGAATTTTGGGGTATTTATTCTCTTTATTTTAAATCATACTGTTTCTGAATAATTATGAGTAAGTTGTTCTTACATCCTTTGGAATTTTGGGTTTTTTAGTTTCTTCATTTTAAATTGTATTGTTCGAAATAACATGAGTAAGATGTCCTTACGTCTTTTGGAATTTTGGGTTTTTTCTCTTTATGTATTCCATCTGTCGGCCGTGGCTTCTTCTTCATTTATTTCTTGTCTTACATCCTGGGATGTACTGGGTCGGTGGCCATCTCCTCTTAGGGGAATCCAGCATTCTGGTGGGTTCTGTTGATTATAAATTATTCGGACATTCCTAGATGGATCATCCCTTCTTTGGTTCTCGCTTCCGGATCTGGATTCTCCGATGTTATTGCTCTGTTGTAAACACTCATTATCATTCTCCCCTTGGTGTTGATCACTCCTTGGACCATTCTCTTCGGCCCTTATAAAATTCACCATTGGTCTGGAAAACCGTAATGGACGATCCTCTTCGTAGTTAACCCGGCGGTAGTCCTCCTGACTCCGACTTCTGCCCCCATTAGTTCTAGTATCTCTTCTATCGTTATTATTGTACTGGTTCCAATCGGTGTCTCTATTAAAACTCCGATGTCCTTGGTAGTATGTCCTCCCGTTATAATTGTCGTACGCCCCCACATAATTAACTCTTCTGTAGTTTTGGTTTTGGTTATTCGGGTTACGGTTACTGTTATCATAATTTCGGTTGTTCGTGTTCCGATTCTGGTAATTTGGGTTATACGACCGGTTATATTGGTTGTTCGGAATACTCTGTCTATTCCCGTAATTGTTTCCGTTGTTCCTTGGGCTGTTGTTGTTATTTTGCCGTTGGTACGCCTCATTACCATAATTACCAGGCCTGCCATTATAGTTCGTCCGGTTATTCGCCTCATGACTGTTATGGTTATTGTTTCTCTTGTTATAGTCTGGGAAATCCCTGTTCCCGTACTGGTCGTTTCTCTGACGACTCCTTCGATAGTGTACTTCACGCTCGTGCTCTTCTAATAGCGTTGACATGGCCTGTATAGTTTTTATTTGTCCACCCGATCGTGCTATTGATATACCGTTATCATAGTGGTATGCTAACCTGGTGACGAGAATTTCCTCTGGGATTTTTGGTTCAAGATGTCTTGCCAAACATACTTTTCCCAGGAAGTAGGCGGTAAGTGTTGTTCCCCTGCTGGCGTCATATCTTCCATAACTGATGCTCTCCCTCACTACGTTCTGGGTGGCGTCTGACCAGTCAGTATCTGGCTTTAAAAGCTATTTTAAATTCTTCGTAGCTTCGTATCTCGTGCCTGGTGGCTGTCCACCAGTTATCATAGGTTTCTTTAAAATGATCGTCTAAATAACGACGAATTATTGGCCACCTGTTTTCACCGGTTCTCATAATTTGTTCGCCGACCCGTTCCAAGAATTCCATTGGATTTCTCCTGTATGTCTTAAAGTTGATGGTCTCCCGGTCGTCTATATGTTGTGTATATGGGACAGTGATCGATCGGTTGTCAACTGACCGTTGTAGGTTCTCGATTCTATCCTGGTTACGTTGTCCTTGCTCCTGTACTTCGTTCATGATCGTATCTAAATTTCGATGCTGGTTTCCGCAATCAGTTCGTATTGATTCCACTTGAATTCGGTTTTCTTCTTCTATATGGCCTAGCTTGACCTCTAGTTCAGCTCTATTTCGTATAATAACTTCATCGGTCGCTTTCAGTTTTCTATTTGTTTCCGCGATCTCCTGTTTTCTTTCGCCGTCGTTCTTAACTACCTTCTGGCTGATTGCCTCACTAGCGTCCTCAATTTTCTTATTGATAACTTGTCTTAATACTTCATTCTGTTTTTCAACATTTTCCCTTATTTCCTGGTTAGAATGTTCAATTCTCTCATCGATTCGTATAAGATTATCCTCATTGATTTTCTCAAGATCTGCTTTCATTCGTTTATTGTTTTCCTCAAGTTTTTCGTTCATTATTTTGTTATCGTCTTGAATCTGTCTCAAATTCTCGTCATTCTTGTCAAACTTTTCATTCATCTGCTTGATTAAATTTTCGCTCAAAATTTCGTTCTGTTTTCTTGAGTTTTCATTAATACTGTCTATTTTATTTTGCAGCTTTTCTGAATTTTCATTTATACTGTCTATCTTTTCATTGATTTGTCTAAAATCGGCCTTCAATCGTTCATTATTTTCATTTATGGTTTGCCTTAAAAGTTCACTAGTACTTTCCTTAATACTGTCTATTTTATTTTCCAGCTTTTCTGACCTTTCTTCAAATTTTTTATTTAATTCTTCCTTCTGTTTCCTGGAATCTTCTTTGATACTGTCTATTTTTTCATTAGTTTCCTTAAATTTTTCGTTAGTTTGTCTTAAACTCTCATTAGTTTGTTTATTATCCTCCTTCATACTACTCATTAATTCCATTAATTTTTCCCAATTTAATCCTCCTCTGGCTTCCTCCTTATCTGGTTGGTCCCCTTGGGTATCCTCTGTATTGCTCGCCTGTTGTTCCATTTCAATATCTGTACCTGCCTCTGTTTCTTCTTCCCTCCTATCTTCTTCTGTCTCTTGTTCCTTCTCCATTCTTTTCGTAAGAGCTCTCGTATGCATTCCTGTGCCTCTAATGGTTGCCTGCTCAAGTTAAGTAACAAATAATATGAGTTTTTACTTAACTAAAGCCCACTCGTTGAGCGCCAATTTGTAAAGAAAGAGACTAATGGATAGGTGTAAAGATGCGACGATGATGCCTCACGTTGCGAGCGTCAATTTGTAACAATATGAGAAAATATAGTATTGTGTCGAGTACGTGTTTAAATAAGTTCCACGTTGTTATGTGCCAATTTGTAAAGAGACTAATATGTGCCGGTGCTAGCGAAAATGTCCGTCTTATTCAAACCCCACTGTTGTAATCAATTTAGTAACGAACTGCTTGTTAATTATGTGAGGACGTATGTAATAATGTATGATACCAGCTGGAGACGTCAAATTATAAAGAGATCTTGTCTATGAGTGTAATTAGTTATAAGAGACTCCGGTGTAACAAACGCCAAGTAGTACGTTGTAGGTGGCGATTCGTAACAATTAAAATGCTGTTACCTGGTTTAATTAATATGTTATTAACTAATATACCTTGCGGTTGTGACCAGTGAAACCCTCAGAACACAGATTATTAAGTCCACAAACTTAGAATTATATTCCTGAATTTATAATGGTAGTATTCTGTAGACTTAATTTAATTCTCAGTGGTTGTTTAATATGAGCAATATATATGGAGTATTTACTGAATGTAAGTGGTTTTTGTCTCAACCCTAGTCCCTCAACGATAAAAATTTCATTCAAATTTAGTATGGCAAAACCCGTTAGTTCAGCAATCTCCCGTCTCACCAGCTGCAAACTTGGAGCGCTGTTATTATAAATAAGTGTGCGTATAGGTTAGTTATTCTGAGTGTTTGTATCAATCTGTTAATAAATTATTACGCCAATTACATATAGTATTTTCTCTGCAATGATTAAAACGTTATCTCATACAACAAATGTACTTTATTTATTTTTCTCTGGTATTTAACCAGTTATGTTGTCTCAGACAAACAATAAGACAATACAATCGACTATCCCAACATGTATCGATTCTTAATTATTCGAATTCTAAAAAGAAAAACATATATACTTTGAAAATAATGACAAATAATTCTTATACCAGGGTTCGTGTAGTTCTTTGAACCATTAGTAAGGCCAGGTAAAACGCATAATTAAGGTTGTTCAATTTACAAAAAGAATAAAATTATTTACTTAAAATACAATGATATGAAAATAATTTGTTTTTTTATTACCCAAGCGGCGAAAGCTTCATTAGGCGGTGAATGTTTGTCAACACGGTCAAAATGCTGTTTATCTCGTCTTCACCCAGTAAAACTGCTCTGGTCTTCAATGAATGGATGATGATAATCCCACGGGAACTCTGGTGCTTCGATTCTTCTTTTGCGTCTTCACAATTCTTGGTCCCAACGAACTGGAATTAGGATCTCAGCTTACGCTGTCAATGAAGGTTATTTCGTCAACCGAATCTTCTGTATTTCCAAATATTTCCGTTAATTCAGGCTTCAACTCTTTATTGGTCTTCAATTTATAGCATGAATTGGTTTGATACCAAATTCAGCGGAATTGTTTAGTGAATGAGGTGAGACGTTTTCAGTTCTTTTTTATTGTATTCATTGATAATTTATAGGGTTATTTAATTTGTATGATTCATTAACATTCCAGTATAATTGTTTTGCAAAATGCTTTTTTCAATTTGGATATATATTTTCTTTATATTTATTCATATATTTTAAATATATCGGTTCATTTCAACCTAATAGCTTGTAACAATCAGTACCATCTATTCAAAATCAACAAGTTACTAAAAATCAGTTGCCTTAACAACCAGGTTTTCTATATATCCTTGAGCCGGCATTATAGAATATTACTACTCCTTTCCAATAAAATACTCCATGCTTGGATTAATATTGAATCACATAAAATTCTCCCCTAACCTTCCTTATTAAACAGTAAATGTTTTACTAGAGTTTCGTTGGACTGGGTTTACTAAAAAGGTATTAATTTCCTTTCACTAATATGGAATTTAGGCCTATAGATTCATTTACAACCATTATAACATTATTTGGTTTTTAACTTAATTTTCTTTTTACCTGACCTACTGTACAATTAATTATTGATTACATAGTTAATTACATGAATTTTAATTTACTGGTGGTTATTTGTTTTTACATTAATCAATTGGTTCTGGAACCCTTTATTAATTTATGACATAATTGTCAGAACTACTTGTTAGACTTGAAACACTGGTCACACTCCTGATCCAGTTTATAAACATTAATTAGAACAACAGTATCTTTCAAATTTATACAATACTGACAACTTAGTACAGTGCCTAACATTGGTAACTATACTGTGCTGTATAAAAACAAATCTAATATAAAATATAAACATAATTATTGAGTAAGTATTATTATCAAACAACATCATTTCATTTTTAACACATTCAACATACAATATAAATATTCTGTAGACCTTAACATGTCACAGTACAAAACAAACATTTCATTACATCCAATCATTCATTGGTCTGGCTCTTTTACATTTAATATTAGTCATTGCCTCCTTTTTACTTGAGGTCCTTCTCAAACATATGAACTATCGAACAACCTTAAGTCAGGGTATGGTCTTTGACCATATTTCATTCAGTCTTTTATGTAACGTTGGGGAACCTCAACTATGTTGCGTTACAACGCAAAAGTGAAGTGACAGGATTCTGACCGTTTTCATTGCAAAACGACAAACGCAGCAAAAAAACGTATGTCACAAACAGCGATAAAGTGCCTAGCCCTGATGACGTCAGTGGTAAGGAATGCATATTTCCGTAAACAACTCAAGGCTTGGCTATATGAACAAAAGCCTGATGACGTCGCTTTTACCCCACCTACGCAATGTGAAACAAAGAATCTGTGTCATTCCATCCTGAAGCGTGAACGCAGCCGGCCGGCAAGAAGTTCACCAAGAGTGAATTTTAACTTTTGCACCACCAAAAGTGGTTAATTAACTATCAAAAATATCAGAAATGTTGGGGCGGTAAAGACTTGAACAGGTATCATCGGCCGAAGGATCGTCAAGAAGCGTTGTGCGTATAGAATCTGCCCAAAGTGTTTTCGTGGGCAGACACGACGGTGTGGGCCCGAAAAAGCGATGTAAAGAAGGATTGTGCACGATCGACGACCCTAGCAGTGCGGTGAGACCTGTCCAATATTCTTTTTTGGTGAGAACGTTCCAACATTCTTATTTATTTCAAGTAAATCAAAATTCATTCAATATTACAATAACCAATTTTAATTCTATTTAAAAATTTAAATGAGCTCAAAAGATAAAATAAATTGTACCAGAGAGAGAGAGAGAGAGAGAGAGAGAGAGAGAGAGAGAGAGAGAGAGAGAGAGAGAGAGAGAGAGAGAGAGAGAGAGAGAGAGAGAGAGAGAGAGAGTGACTTAAATCTTTCAAGTGCTGGGTTGTGCTAACTATATATATGTTTAATGTTTAATAATCACATATCAAATGTTTATGTTAATGTTTACTGTTTATTTTGGAGGGTTTAATGCTCTAAGGGTTGATGTTTGCTAAACGCCTCATGGCGTAAGATGTACGTGTTTGGTATTATATTATAGTCAGTTATTCAGATGTACTTACAGTTTTGGGAAAATAAATTGGGTAATATCAATGGTAAAAAACACAAATACGAGTAATTATTTCAGGTATATTTCGCATGTACTGGTTCGTCTACACGAATATTGGCCCTCAAGGTAAGCCTAAAATAATATCATATGTTGGTAATTTCCATCATGGCGCCCGAATATTATTCAATGTTTGTTATAAAAGTAGTTAATTTTATGTGATACAAGTTTTGTATAATCACATTTGGTCGCCTTGCGAGCAGGGACTCTACATAAAATTTAATTTTATGTGGAGTAATACCTACCAGGAAAGCGAAATAATTATGAGGTAATTGCGAAAGTACGCAAACACGTGAGTACAATAAGGTCAAACTTCTAGGTTATAAACATATATGTTTTAGTAAGATAAAATAGCAAAAATGAGTACTAATGACGATATAACATTAGAAATCAGTACAACTGATGTAGATTTGACTAGTGAGATGGATGTTCAACCAACCCAAATTAGTCAGATTGACGAGCCTGATGCGCTTGCATCTGTTGTATCTGTAGAGACAGAGAAAGTCACTACCTCCATCTTAACTAAGTCAGAAAATCAAACAGACGAAACAACTGCTGCTTTGATGCAGTTATTATTAATGAAATTTGATAATTTTGATAAAAAGTTAGATGAGCAAAAAAGCGATTCTAATATTAAATATACTAATTTAAATGACAAATTTAAGGAACAGAGTGTAAGATTTGATAATTTTGATAAACAATTTAACGAGCAGAAAAATGAAATCAGAAATAGTTTTGATATCAAGTTTAACGAAATAAAAGACGAAATTAAAAGACAAAATTATCACTTTGATGAGAGAATTAACACTATAGAAACACGTTGTGATAACATCCAGAAAACCACATTAGAAATTGTTAATGAGAAATTCAATAATAAAATAAGTAATTTAGATACTAAAATTGATCTAATTTATGACACAGTTAATGATACAGTTAAAAGCCAGTTAGAGTCACAAAATACAGAAATAGAACGGAAATGTTTAACCTTTGTAGAAAGTCAAATAGAGATTAAAACCAATGTTGAAGTGAGTAACCAAGTAGAATTGAAGACAAATGTTTTGCAGAATCATTTAGAGAAAATTGAATCAAATGTAATAGATATTACAAAGAATATCGAAACTATAGATAATACAATATCAGAACATGAAAGAAATACCAAGAGTAGAATAAGTCTGTTACAAAGTAAGATTAAAGAAATTGATGATTTAGCTATACAAAATAATATGGATGTGCATGATAAATATGATGTAATTGCTAATAGTTTAACCAGTGTAAAAAATGAGTTACGGGGGGAAATTAATAAAAATATTTCAAGTATTAATGATAGAGTAATAGTAACTAGGGATTTCTATAATGAAATAGAACTAGAGAATTTTAGCCATGAAAACAGGGTAATACATCCCATGCGTTTTTTAAATCAGACACGGGATTACAATTATTTTAGTAGTAGTAGTTGGGAAGTGACATTAAATAAAATAGTCAAATGTTTCAAGGGCAATTCAGTAATATGGGCTGAGGCTCATAGGTTAGAATGGGATTGCTATGACACTTTTGAGAAAGCATTTAAGGGTAAATATTGGACTGAAGAAGAGCAGGAGACTTTAAGAAGCCGCATTATGGGAGCGGGTAATTTCATGGGACGTAACCCTAATAACAACATTACAATATACGTAACCAAACTTTACAATGAGGCAAAATATTTAGAGCCGCCCATACCATTTAAGTCATTCGTTAGATACGTGAGTAAGCACTTACCAAGAGAGGTGCAGGTTACTCTAATGACCAAAGAGATAGAAAATCTAGATGAGCTTGAAAAAGTATTAGATATACTACAAAGCATCAATGACCGCGAAATGGGTAGACAACCCATTCAACAAAATATGCCTAATCATAACATCGAGTTTAATCGGCCAAGGCCTTATTACAATAATAATGGTAATAAATTTAATTTTCGTACTGATTTACAGCAACCAGGCAATTGGAGTTGTTCTAGTTGCAGGAAGGGAAATTGTGCCAACATGCAACACTGTTACCAATGCAAAACGCCAAGAAATGAACCAAGGAGTAACAACCCAAAGCAGTTCATACCTACGAACAGAGGAGCACCGAGTACCCGAGGAACACAACATCACAATCAGGGACCAACAAGGGGACACCAGGTACCCACCACCAGTAACAACAGGCCACAGCCGGAAAACTAAAGTTGACAGTGGTAAATAGGACCCGACCGCTGTTCTGGGAAGCACATGAAGTCCGACCAATAGAGGACATACAATCGAACGTAATAACAACTGATATCGTTGCTGACTTGTTGGAGGAGGAGAGCAACACGATATTGGAGGTGAGAGCTGGACTCACGGAAATCCAGGTAACAATAGAAAATAGAAAATTTAAAACACTTGTTGATACAGGAAGTGAAATTTCAGTAATAGCCGAGAACATTTTAAGCGAGTTAAAAGAATTTAAAAAGAATATTCCAATTTTACCCGTAGCAGGGGTTACAGTAATAGGAGTCACGGGGGTACGTAGTAAAAGGGTGACAAAACAGATACATTTAAGTTTCTCAATTGGAGATATGAATTTTGATAATACATTTTTGGTAGTCAAGGGACTAAGTTTAGACATCATTTTGGGAAATGATTTTTTACAAAGAAATAAAGCTGTAATAAATTTAAAAAGAAGGTGTTGGAGTTAGATGGGGGTGATCAGTCTGTTAAAATTAATTTTGAAAATGTGATAAATAAAGTTAGAACAACTGGTGTGAAATTGTTACAGAAGCGAGTAGTTGAGAATAACTTAGATACTAAAATAAATTTTTGTAGAGAGGGTGAGTATTTTGAAGATGTTGATAATGAAATGAGCAATATTAATAATGCAGTATGGGAGATAAGGGCGGACGAATTCTGTAGTGGGGGTGAGGTGATAAGGAGTGGCCAACGTATAGCGTTATGGCAGGTAATAGAGCAGTTTAAGAGAGTGTTTGCTGATATTCCAGGAAGGGCAAAAAATTATGAATGTATGTTACAGATTAAGGAACACACACCATTCATGCAGCGGAGCTATCCAGTGCCTTACTCTAAAAGACGAGCGGTGCAAGAGGAGTTGGATAAGATGATGGAAGGTGGAATCATCGAGAGGTCAGTATCTCAATACTCAAATCCATTAGTGGTGGTAATTAAAAAGGACGGAGGAGTAAGATTGTGTTTAGATGCAAGGAAGATAAATCAGATCATCATACCAGACCAAGAATCACCAGAATCCATTAACGAAATCTTTCAAAAGTTTAGTGGGGTGAGGTTCATGACATCATTGGATGTGACGGCCGGATATTGGCAAGTGCCATTAGCAGAGGTAAGTAGGCCGTACACAGCATTTTTATTTAATGGAAAAAATTATCAGTTCAAGCGACTACCATTTGGGCTAAATACCAGCGTAGCTAGTTTCATTAAATGTTTGGATAGAATTCTGAGACCAAAAGATTTAGATTTTCTCACAGTATATGTGGACGACATTTTGATAGCGTCACGGACATTTGAAGACCATTTAGAACATTTAAAGTATGTGTTAGAAAAATTAGAAGCGGGAGGATTAACCGTAAATTGGGACAAGTCCAAATTTTTACAAACAAAGATTAATTTTCTAGGATTCATTATTACATCGGAAGGAATTTCTGCCAACCCGGACAAGGTCGAATCTATTATGCGCTTCCCTGAACCACGAAACATCAAACAACTTCAGAGTTTTCTTGGGCTGTGCAACTTTTATAGGAAATTTCAAAGGAACTACGCACACATCACCGCAAGGTTAAGTGCGGTATTGCAGAAGAACAGGCAATGGAAGTGGGGAGACGTGGAGCGTGGAGCCTTTGAAGAAATAAAACGAAAATTTAGTAATATGATTATGATGAACCATCCGGATTTTGATAAAATGTTTTATTTGCAGACGGACGCCAGCAATGTAGCTGTAGGCGCGGAGCTGTATCAGGAGGATGACGAGAGGGAACATTTGATCATTGCGTTCGCTAGCCGATCATTATTGCCTGCAGAAAAGAATTACACCACAACGGAGAAAGAATTGCTCAGTATTGTATTTGCAGTCAGCAAGTTCAGGACTTACATCTTAGGCAACAAAACGATTATTCGAACCGATCATAAAGCTTTGTCATTCCTCAACACTTGTAAACTTGCTCACAGTAGATTAACCAGGTGGGTACTTGTTTTGCAGGAGTACAACTTCGAGTGGGAGTATATTAAAGGAACTGAGAATAAGGTACCCGACACTCTTTCCAGAGTAGATTGTGAAAATAATAAAACAGGTAGGGATTTAAAAGAAATTGAAATTTTTCAGATTAGCAGAGAAGACAGAATCTTTGGAGAAGAGTTGAAGGATATCAAAACCATGCAGAGAGCAGATGGTAAGTCTGGGAAAATAATACACAGTTTAGAGACGGAGTTGGATGACTCGGAGTACAATCAATATTTTCAAATCTACAAAGGGTTGTTGTTTAAGAAGGTAGTAGGGGGTGAGCGTGACTGGAGATTAGTGGTGCCAGCAGTGTTGGAAGAGAAGATTATTTGGGATTGTCATATAAGAAAGTGTGTGAATGTTTTAAAAGAATCATGTATTTTCAGGAATATGGAGAGGCGAGTGAGACAGCTGCTGAGGAGTTGTGACTTGTGTCAAAAGTCGAAGGTGGTTAACTACAGAGTAGAAGGTGAGTTAAATTATATTAAGGTAGAAAGACCTTTTGATTTAGCTGCTGTGGATTTGTTTGGACCATTGCCGAAGGGTAGAGGCGGAGTAGTTTATATATTTGTATTGCTTGACACTTTCTCAAAATATGTAAAATTGTATAGCGTGAAAAGAGCTACCAGTAAGGTATTGAGTGAAAAGGTGACGAAAGATTATATGATTAACGTGGGTAAGCCAAAGGTAATTTTATCAGACCATGGGCCGCAGTTCATCAGTGGAAGATGGCGCCAGACCTTAGGATGGGAAGGCATCCTCACGAAGCATACGGCTGTGTATCATCCCCAGTCCAACCAGGCTGAGCGTGTAATGAGAGAAATAGGCAGGATCTTCAGAGCCTATTGTCACGCTAAACACAGCGAATGGCCATTGTATGTAAGAAAGGTAGAAACTTGGCTAAACAGTACCACCCACGAGTCCACCGGCTATACACCCCATGAGTTGGTAAGAGGAACACGCCCCCCAAGAATTTTGGAACAACTGTTCGACTATCCACCTGAGAGCAGGGCAACTGATGTAAACATTAAGATCCGGTTGGCTAACGAAAACTTAATCAGAAAGGGTGAACAAAGAAAACGTAGACACGACACAAGAGGTAAGTGGGTTAAGTATAATATAGGACAAATGGTATTAGTAAAAAGGCATGACTTATCGAGTGCGCAAGACAAAGAAATTAAGAAGTTCTTTCTCTTATATGAAGGACCGTATGAGGTAGCAGAGATTAAAATGCAAAATTCTTATGTGGTGCAGAACAACGTAACTGGAGAGATAGTAGGAACACCCAATGCTACAAATTTAAAGTTGTACTGGTCATCTTAGGTATCTCTTATAATATTGTTATTTTGTTTAGCGAGTGTATGAGTATTAATTTGGTATATTGTTGTTTTTCAGAAGGGACTCTCCCCCATTTTCAGGGTCAGCAATTGTAACCCTGACCATGGTTGGTTGTCTATAAAATTGGTTAAAATTTTGAAATTTATTGGGAGGTTAAGGGGAATCTAAGATTCTTTGTTTGCATAGGCTACTTCACCTCGGCTGGGGTGGTAAACCTTAGGGGCATATTATAAGAGTAAAAGTAGGGGTACATACCCTAAAGGTTTTATAAAGCTGAAGCAAGGATGGGAGAGAGAGAAAAGAAAAAAGTGCTCACTCCTTCTGCCTCAGTCCTGGTGGAGGCAACTGAACGCAACAGTTCAGGGGGGGGAAATAGTGTGTGTGGAGGAGAAAGAGGGGTAAATATTGTTAACAGCGCCAATTATTAACTGTTAATAATAATAATAATAATAATAATAATAATAATAATAATTTTAATAATAATTTTAATTTCAATAAGATTTTATTAATTATTTTTTTCTATAATTTGTTTTATCCATGTTTGAATATTTGGGAGATTTATATGGGGATTTCCATGTTTTCTTTTATAATTAAATTAAATTCTTTTTTATATAAATATTTGTTTCTTTTATAATTACATTAATTATGAAACAGGAAGAGTTAATTATTATCGACGGGAATCGAAACTATATTTATAATTCAGGGTAGTCCATAGAGAGAATGGCAATTCTATGTAATTCTTGTATGTTACATTTTTTATATTGTATTTCTAGTAGTTCAAGCAAACCCAGTGCTTATTAACCCAAACCAGCACATAGCTAAGGGGAACCAGATCAGTTAAGGATAGAGTAATATACCAAGCCACTATTTTGATATTTAAATTTATTGTTTCAGTGTTTGGTGATGTTATGACGGCGGTCCTGAGCTGGCCAGCGCATCAGAGCAGGGGCATTACGCGCCTAATTGGCCTTATGGTGTTGGGATTTCGAAGGAGAAGTCCAGTAAGGTCATGCAGGTTCTGTCATCATCATCAGACCACGGGTGAGTTATTGATTCTTTTTATATAAATTGTAAGGGGGTTGTGGCGACATATCCTGGCTGATCCCTTTAGGAAGTATGAATGGGTCAATGAAAGGGGTGAGTTATTGATTCTTTTTATATAAATTGTACGGGGGTTGTGGCGACATATCCTGGCTGATCCCTTTAGGAAGTATGAATGGGTCAATGAAAGTTTTTATGCTTCGGCACAAAATCTTTCATTGAGGGGGTTTTGTGATGGTACAATTCTGGTGCAATATTAAATTAATAAAAACATGGTACAAAAGACCATAATTATGGTATTCATTCATTTTTAACAACTTGGTAATAATTATTTAAATATTTAATAATCCCTGTAAAGCTGTGGTGAGTGGACTATATAACTATTTTATAAACGCTGTAAAGAAAGAGACTAATGGATAGGTGTAAAGATGCGACGATGATGCCTCACGTTGCGAGCGTCAATTTGTAACAATATGAGAAAATATAGTATTGTGTCGAGTACGTGTTTAAATAAGTTCCACGTTGTTATGTGCCAATTTGTAAAGAGACTAATATGTGCCGGTGCTAGCGAAAATGTCCGTTTTATTCAAACCCCACTGTTGTAATCAATTTAGTAACGAACTGCTTGTTAATTATGTGAGGACGTATGTAATAATGTATGATACCAGCTGGAGACGTCAAATTATAAAGAGATCTTGTCTATGAGTGTAATTAGTTATAAGAGACTCCGGTGTAACAAACGCCAAGTAGTACGTTGTAGGTGGCGATTCGTAACAATTAAAATGCCGTTACCTGGTTTAATTAATATGTTATTAACTAATATACCTTGCGGTTGTGACCAGTAAAACCCTCAGAACACAGATTATTAAGTCCACAAACTTAGAATTATATTCCTGAATTTATAATGGTAGTATTCTGTAGACTTAATTTAATTCTCAGTGGTTGTTTAATATGAGCAATATATATGGAGTATTTACTGAATGTAAGTGGTTTTTGTCTCAACCCTAGTCCCTCAACGATAAAAATTTCATTCAAATTTAGTATGGCAAAACCCGTTAGTTCAGCAATCTCCCGTCTCACCAGCTGCAAACTTGGAGCGCTGTTATTATAAACAAGTGTGCGTATAGGTTAGTTATTCTGAGTGTTTGTATCAATCTGTTAATAAATTATTACGCCAATTACATATAGTATTTTCTCTGCAATGATTAAAACGTTATCTCATACAACAAATGTACTTTATTTATTTTTCTCTGGTATTTAACCAGTTACGTTGTCTCAGACAAACAATAAGACAATACAATCGACTATCCCAACATGTATCGATTCTTAATTATTCGAATTCTAAAAAGAAAAACATATATACTTTGAAAATAATGACAAATAATTCTTATACCAGGGTTCGTGTAGTTCTTTGAACCATTAGTAAGGCCAGGTAAAACGCATAATTAAGGTTGTTCAATTTACAAAAAGAATAAAATTATTTACTTAAAATACAATGATATGAAAATAATTTGTTTTTTTATTACCCAAGCGGCGAAAGCTTCATTAGGCGGTGAATGTTTGTCAACACGGTCAAAATGCTGTTTATCTCGTCTTCACCCAGTAAAACTGCTCTGGTCTTCAATGAATGGATGATGATAATCCCACGGGAACTCTGGTGCTTCGATTCTTCTTTTGCGTCTTCACAATTCTTGGTCCCAACGAACTGGAATTAGGATCTCAGCTTACGCTGTCAATGAAGGTTATTTCGTCAACCGAATCTTCTGTATTTCCAAATATTTCCGTTAATTCAGGCTTCAACTCTTTATTGGTCTTCAATTTATAGCATGAATTGGTTTGATACCAAATTCAGCGGAATTGTTTAGTGAATGAGGTGAGACGTTTTCAGTTCTTTTTTATTGTATTCATTGATAATTTATAGGGTTATTTAATTTGTATGATTCATTAACATTCCAGTATAATTGTTTTGCAAAATGCTTTTTTCAATTTGGATATATATTTTCTTTATATTTATTCATATATTTTAAATATATCGGTTCATTTCAACCTAATAGCTTGTAACAATCAGTACCATCTATTCAAAATCAACAAGTTACTAAAAATCAGTTGCCTTAACAACCAGGTTTTCTATATATCCTTGAGCCGGCATTATAGAATATTACTACTCCTTTCCAATAAAATACTCCATGCTTGGATTAATATTGAATCACATAAAATTCTCCCCTAACCTTCCTTATTAAACAGTAAATGTTTTACTAGAGTTTCGTTGGACTGGGTTTACTAAAAAGGTATTAATTTCCTTTCACTAATATGGAATTTAGGCCTATAGATTCATTTACAACCATTATAACATTATTTGGTTTTTAACTTAATTTTCTTTTTACCTGACCTACTGTACAATTAATTATTGATTACATAGTTAATTACATGAATTTTAATTTACTGGTGGTTATTTGTTTTTACATTAATCAATTGGTTCTGGAACCCTTTATTAATTTATGACATAATTGTCAGAACTACTTGTTAGACTTGAAACACTGGTCACACTCCTGATCCAGTTTATAAACATTAATTAGAACAACAGTATCTTTCAAATTTATACAATACTGACAACTTAGTACAGTGCCTAACATTGGTAACTATACTGTGCTGTATAAAAACAAATCTAATATAAAATATAAACATAATTATTGAGTAAGTATTATTATCAAACAACATCATTTCATTTTTAACACATTCAACATACAATATAAATATTCTGTAGACCTTAACATGTCACAGTACAAAACAAACATTTCATTACATCCAATCATTCATTGGTCTGGCTCTTTTACATTTAATATTAGTCATTGCCTCCTTTTTACTTGAGGTCCTTCTCAAACATATGAACTATCGAACAACCTTAAGTCAGGGTATGGTCTTTGACCATATTTCATTCAGTCTTTTATGTAACGTTGGGGAACCTCAACTATGTTGCGTTACATAACACCCCCCCTTCGAAATAAGTTTATTTTGGTATAAACAAAGTTTAGCAAGAAATAAACTTCTAATTTGTATCTGGCCAATTGGTTTCCTATTTATAGTACTTTTATATTTCCCAATTATTCGTTATTTTATTATCATTTCTTCGTTCCTTCTTAAAGTCAATTATTTCCCAAGTTTAAATCTTATTTCTATAATCATTCTTGTGACATTCTTCATTAATTATACATTTTGGATCTGGTTTTATTTAATTCTCTATATTTATTTGTGAGTTTTCCCTCTAATATTTAATTTTCCTAAACCTCCCTAACATTATAACTGGAATCGAATCGGTGGTGCTCTATCGGCTAACCAATTACCGTCGTCCGTTACATACTTTCTGGGATCAGAGGAACATCATCTCTGCCCAGTCAAATGATTGCTGGAATATTCTACAGTCAATCTTCATTAATAAACCTCGTAAGGTAGTCATCATGTGACCTTCAATAAAATAATAAATAATAATCATATTCTAGGGATTATTCACTGTACTTTAACTCAGATCATATTATTTCTTCCTTCTATTATACACTTTTTCTCTCCAATACTTGGCTATTTTATTGACATTTATTAATTGGGTTTTGTTTACGGATAATTCTTAACCATTTGTTTTTTTCTTTTCTTGTGATCCTTTTGATGGTTCCATTTTGGCTTCTTCATTCTCTTGTCTTCATTGGCTCATATTCCTTTGTGATCAATACAGCTGGTTATGAGATTTTGGTCAGTACTATACATTACATTATGTAGCTATATTCTTCTGGCACAATCATTATTATTTCTTTTACATTCAAAATTATATTTCTCGCTATTATATTATATCAGATAAACTCATTTCGTCTTCTGGTTTTGATGATTTTTATTAGGTTGAATTAGTGTAAAATATTTTTCTTCTTTCATATCAGTTTAAATCAATTTCTTCTAAATTGTATAGTAAGGTGTTCTTACTTATTTTTCGACTTTGGTTGTTCTTTTTATCTTCAAAATTCTCTTTCTTATATAATTCATAAATTGTTTTCTTAGATACTTGTTTGTAAGTTGAGCTTACTTCATTTTTTGAATTTTGGGGTATTTATTCTCTTTATTTTAAATCATACTGTTTCTGAATAATTATGAGTAAGTTGTTCTTACATCCTTTGGAATTTTGGGTTTTTTAGTTTCTTCATTTTAAATTGTATTGTTCGAAATAACATGAGTAAGATGTCCTTACGTCTTTTGGAATTTTGGGTTTTTTCTCTTTATGTATTCCATCTGTCGGCCGTGGCTTCTTCTTCATTTATTTCTTGTCTTACATCCTGGGATGTACTGGGTCGGTGGCCATCTCCTCTTAGGGGAATCCAGCGTTCTGGTGGGTTCTGTTGATTATAAATTATTCGGACATTCCTAGATGGATCGTCCCTTCTTTGGTTCTCGCTTCCGGATCTGGATTCTCCGATGTTATTGCTCTGTTGTAAACACTCATTATCATTCTCCCCTTGGTGTTGATCACTCCTTGGACCATTCTCTTCGGCCCTTATAAAATTCACCATTGGTCTGGAAAACCGTAATGGACGATCCTCTTCGTAGTTAACCCGGCGGTAGTCCTCCTGACTCCGACTTCTGCCCCCATTAGTTCTAGTATCTCTTCTATCGTTATTATTGTACTGGTTCCAATCGGTGTCTCTATTAAAACTCCGACGTCCTTGGTAGTATGTCCTCCCGTTATAATTGTCGTACGCCCCCACATAATTAACTCTTCTGTAGTTTTGGTTTTGGTTATTCGGGTTACGGTTACTGTTATCATAATTTCGGTTGTTCGTGTTCCGATTCTGGTAATTTGGGTTATACGACCGGTTATATTGGTTGTTCGGAATACTCTGTCTATTCCCGTAATTGTTTCCGTTGTTCCTTGGGCTGTTGTTGTTATTTTGCCGTTGGTACGCCTCATTACCATAATTACCAGGCCTGCCATTATAGTTCGTCCGGTTATTCGCCTCATGACTGTTATGGTTATTGTTTCTCTTGTTATAGTCTGGGAAATCCCTGTTCCCGTACTGGTCGTTTCTCTGACGACTCCTTCGATAGTGTACTTCACGCTCGTGCTCTTCTAATAGCGTTGACATGGCCTGTATAGTTTTTATTTGTCCACCCGATCGTGCTATTGATATACCGTTATCATAGTGGTATGCTAACCTGGTGACGAGAATTTCCTCTGGGATTTTTGGTTCAAGATGTCTTGCCAAACATACTTTTCCCAGGAAGTAGGCGGTAAGTGTTGTTCCCCTGCTGGCGTCATATCTTCCATAACTGATGCTCTCCCTCACTACGTTCTGGGTGGCGTCTGACCAGTCAGTATCTGGCTTTAAAAGCTATTTTAAATTCTTCGTAGCTTCGTATCTCGTGCCTGGTGGCTGTCCACCAGTTATCATAGGTTTCTTTAAAATGATCGTCTAAATAACGACGAATTATTGGCCACCTGTTTTCACCGGTTCTCATAATTTGTTCGCCGACCCGTTCCAAGAATTCCATTGGATTTCTCCTGTATGTCTTAAAGTTGATGGTCTCCCGGTCGTCTATATGTTGTGTATATGGGACAGTGATCGATCGGTTGTCAACTGACCGTTGTAGGTTCTCGATTCTATCCTGGTTACGTTGTCCTTGCTCCTGTACTTCGTTCATGATCGTATCTAAATTTCGATGCTGGTTTCCGCAATCAGTTCGTATTGATTCCACTTGAATTCGGTTTTCTTCTTCTATATGGCCTAGCTTGACCTCTAGTTCAGCTCTATTTCGTATAATAACTTCATCGGTCGCTTTCAGTTTTCTATTTGTTTCCGCGATCTCCTGTTTTCTTTCGCCGTCGTTCTTAACTACCTTCTGGCTGATTGCCTCACTAGCGTCCTCAATTTTCTTATTGATAACTTGTCTTAATACTTCATTCTGTTTTTCAACATTTTCCCTTATTTCCTGGTTAGAATGTTCAATTCTCTCATCGATTCGTATAAGATTATCCTCATTGATTTTCTCAAGATCTGCTTTCATTCGTTTATTGTTTTCCTCAAGTTTTTCGTTCATTATTTTGTTATCGTCTTGAATCTGTCTCAAATTCTCGTCATTCTTGTCAAACTTTTCATTCATCTGCTTGATTAAATTTTCGCTCAAAATTTCGTTCTGTTTTCTTGAGTTTTCATTAATACTGTCTATTTTATTTTGCAGCTTTTCTGAATTTTCATTTATACTGTCTATCTTTTCATTGATTTGTCTAAAATCGGCCTTCAATCGTTCATTATTTTCATTTATGGTTTGCCTTAAAAGTTCACTAGTACTTTCCTTAATACTGTCTATTTTATTTTCCAGCTTTTCTGACCTTTCTTCAAATTTTTTATTTAATTCTTCCTTCTGTTTCCTGGAATCTTCTTTGATACTGTCTATTTTTTCATTAGTTTCCTTAAATTTTTCGTTAGTTTGTCTTAAACTCTCATTAGTTTGTTTATTATCCTCCTTCATACTACTCATTAATTCCATTAATTTTTCCCAATTTAATCCTCCTCTGGCTTCCTCCTTATCTGGTTGGTCCCCTTGGGTATCCTCTGTATTGCTCGCCTGTTGTTCCATTTCAATATCTGTACCTGCCTCTGTTTCTTCTTCCCTCCTATCTTCTTCTGTCTCTTGTTCCTTCTCCATTCTTTTCGTAAGAGCTCTCGTATGCATTCCTGTGCCTCTAATGGTTGCCTGCTCAAGTTAAGTAACAAATAATATGAGTTTTTACTTAACTAAAGCCCACTCGTTGAGCGCCAATTTGTAAAGAAAGAGACTAATGGATAGGTGTAAAGATGCGACGATGATGCCTCACGTTGCGAGCGTCAATTTGTAACAATATGAGAAAATATAGTATTGTGTCGAGTACGTGTTTAAATAAGTTCCACGTTGTTATGTGCCAATTTGTAAAGAGACTAATATGTGCCGGTGCTAGCGAAAATGTCCGTCTTATTCAAACCCCACTGTTGTAATCAATTTAGTAACGAACTGCTTGTTAATTATGTGAGGACGTATGTAATAATGTATGATACCAGCTGGAGACGTCAAATTATAAAGAGATCTTGTCTATGAGTGTAATTAGTTATAAGAGACTCCGGTGTAACAAACGCCAAGTAGTACGTTGTAGGTGGCGATTCGTAACAATTAAAATGCTGTTACCTGGTTTAATTAATATGTTATTAACTAATATACCTTGCGGTTGTGACCAGTGAAACCCTCAGAACACAGATTATTAAGTCCACAAACTTAGAATTATATTCCTGAATTTATAATGGTAGTATTCTGTAGACTTAATTTAATTCTCAGTGGTTGTTTAATATGAGCAATATATATGGAGTATTTACTGAATGTAAGTGGTTTTTGTCTCAACCCTAGTCCCTCAACGATAAAAATTTCATTCAAATTTAGTATGGCAAAACCCGTTAGTTCAGCAATCTCCCGTCTCACCAGCTGCAAACTTGGAGCGCTGTTATTATAAATAAGTGTGCGTATAGGTTAGTTATTCTGAGTGTTTGTATCAATCTGTTAATAAATTATTACGCCAATTACATATAGTATTTTCTCTGCAATGATTAAAACGTTATCTCATACAACAAATGTACTTTATTTATTTTTCTCTGGTATTTAACCAGTTACGTTGTCTCAGACAAACAATAAGACAATACAATCGACTATCCCAACATGTATCGATTCTTAATTATTCGAATTCTAAAAAGAAAAACATATATACTTTGAAAATAATGACAAATAATTCTTATACCAGGGTTCGTGTAGTTCTTTGAACCATTAGTAAGGCCAGGTAAAACGCATAATTAAGGTTGTTCAATTTACAAAAAGAATAAAATTATTTACTTAAAATACAATGATATGAAAATAATTTGTTTTTTTATTACCCAAGCGGCGAAAGCTTCATTAGGCGGTGAATGTTTGTCAACACGGTCAAAATGCTGTTTATCTCGTCTTCACCCAGTAAAACTGCTCTGGTCTTCAATGAATGGATGATGATAATCCCACGGGAACTCTGGTGCTTCGATTCTTCTTTTGCGTCTTCACAATTCTTGGTCCCAACGAACTGGAATTAGGATCTCAGCTTACGCTGTCAATGAAGGTTATTTCGTCAACCGAATCTTCTGTATTTCCAAATATTTCCGTTAATTCAGGCTTCAACTCTTTATTGGTCTTCAATTTATAGCATGAATTGGTTTGATACCAAATTCAGCGGAATTGTTTAGTGAATGAGGTGAGACGTTTTCAGTTCTTTTTTATTGTATTCATTGATAATTTATAGGGTTATTTAATTTGTATGATTCATTAACATTCCAGTATAATTGTTTTGCAAAATGCTTTTTTCAATTTGGATATATATTTTCTTTATATTTATTCATATATTTTAAATATATCGGTTCATTTCAACCTAATAGCTTGTAACAATCAGTACCATCTATTCAAAATCAACAAGTTACTAAAAATCAGTTGCCTTAACAACCAGGTTTTCTATATATCCTTGAGCCGGCATTATAGAATATTACTACTCCTTTCCAATAAAATACTCCATGCTTGGATTAATATTGAATCACATAAAATTCTCCCCTAACCTTCCTTATTAAACAGTAAATGTTTTACTAGAGTTTCGTTGGACTGGGTTTACTAAAAAGGTATTAATTTCCTTTCACTAATATGGAATTTAGGCCTATAGATTCATTTACAACCATTATAACATTATTTGGTTTTTAACTTAATTTTCTTTTTACCTGACCTACTGTACAATTAATTATTGATTATATAGTTAATTACATGAATTTTAATTTACTGGTGGTTATTTGTTTTTACATTAATCAATTGGTTCTGGAACCCTTTATTAATTTATGACATAATTGTCAGAACTACTTGTTAGACTTGAAACACTGGTCACACTCCTGATCCAGTTTATAAACATTAATTAGAACAACAGTATCTTTCAAATTTATACAATACTGACAACTTAGTACAGTGCCTAACATTGGTAACTATACTGTGCTGTATAAAAACAAATCTAATATAAAATATAAACATAATTATTGAGTAAGTATTATTATCAAACAACATCATTTCATTTTTAACACATTCAACATACAATATAAATATTCTGTAGACCTTAACATGTCACAGTACAAAACAAACATTTCATTACATCCAATCATTCATTGGTCTGGCTCTTTTACATTTAATATTAGTCATTGCCTCCTTTTTACTTGAGGTCCTTCTCAAACATATGAACTATCGAACAACCTTAAGTCAGGGTATGGTCTTTGACCATATTTCATTCAGTCTTTTATGTAACGTTGGGGAACCTCAACTATGTTGCGTTACAACGCAAAAGTGAAGTGACAGGATTCTGACCGTTTTCATTGCAAAACGACAAACGCAGCAAAAAAACGTATGTCACAAACAGCGATAAAGTGCCTAGCCCTGATGACGTCAGTGGTAAGGAATGCATATTTCCGTAAACAACTCAAGGCTTGGCTATATGAACAAAAGCCTGATGACGTCGCTTTTACCCCACCTACGCAATGTGAAACATAGAATCTGTGTCATTCCATCCTGAAGCGTGAACGCAGCCGGCCGGCAAGAAGTTCACCAAGAGTGAATTTTAACTTTTGCACCACCAAAAGTGGTTAATTAACTATCAAAAATATCAGAAATGTTGGGGCGGTAAAGACTTGAACAGGTATCATCGGCCGAAGGATCGTCAAGAAGCGTTGTGCGTATAGAATCTGCCCAAAGTGTTTTCGTGGGCAGACACGACGGTGTGGGCCCGAAAAAGCGATGTAAAGAAGGATTGTGCACGATCGACGACCCTAGCAGTGCGGTGAGACCTGTCCAATATTCTTTTTTGGTGAGAACGTTCCAACATTCTTATTTATTTCAAGTAAATCAAAATTCATTCAATATTACAATGACCAATTTTAATTCTATTTAAAAATTTAAATGAGCTCAAAAGATAAAATAAATTGTACCAGAGAATGAGAGGGAGAGAGTGAGAGAGAGAGAGAGAGAGAGAGAGAGAGAGAGAGAGAGAGAGAGAGAGAGAGAGAGAGAGAGAGAGAGAGAGAGAGAGAGAGAGAGAGACTTAAATCTTTCAAGTGCTGGGTTGTGCTAACTATATATATGTTTAATGTTTAATAATCACATATCAAATGTTTATGTTAATGTTTACTGTTTATTTTGGAGGGTTTAATGCTCTAAGGGTTGATGTTTGCTAAACGCCTCATGGCGTAAGATGTACGTGTTTGGTATTATATATAGTTAGTTATTCATATGTACTTACAGTTTTGGGAAAATAAATTGGGTAATATCAATGGTAAAAAACACAAATACGAGTAATTATTTCAGGTATATTTCGCATGTACTGGTTCGTCTACACGAATATTGGCCCTCAAGGTAAGCCTAAAATAATATCATATGTTGGTAATTTCCATCATGGCACCCGAATATTATTAAATGTTTGTTATAAAAGTAGTTAATTTTATGTGATACAAGTTTTGTATAATCACAACCAAGGACCCAGAGAAGGTAATTAATTTAAATTCTATATACAAGAATTTCCAACTCCAAAGAACTGCAAGCAGCTAAAGTCATTTCTAGGTTTAGCTAACTACTATCAGAGGTTTACAAGTAAATACGCGGAAAGTACTGTTCCATTGTTGAAGTTGTTAAACAAAGGGATTAAATGGAGGTGGACAAGGGACCACGATGAAGCGCTACAACAAGTGAAAAGTCTTTTTATAAATACTGTTATATTACATCATCCGAGGGTAGGAGAAAGATTTTATTTACAAGCAGACGCCAGCAATATTGCTACAGGAGCACACTTATATCAGATAGATGAGAAGGGCCAAAAAGCGGTATTAGGATTTGTAAGTCGCACACTTAAAGGGGCGGAATTAACTTATTTTACGACAGAAAAAGAGCTATTAGCGATAGTGCATAGCCTGTCAAAGTTTAGAAGTTATATTCTGGGTGCTAAACTTACTATAATCACTGACAATAAGGCGTTAGTATTTTTATTAAAGTATAAATTGCTAGGTGCTCGTCTGACTCGCTGGATCTTGGCTATACAAGAGTACCAGTTTGAAATACAATACTGTAAAGTGAAAGACAACTTGGCAGCAGATGTACTTAGTAGAAATCCACCATCAGAAAACAACATGGATACAGTTAACATTAAAAGTAGTAGCACTGATATAGGTATTTACGCGGTAAAGCATGTAGCAGTTAGTTAGACGACTTAAGGAAATAGGGACCCATCAACAAGAAGACCCTAGGATTAGTGTAGCTTGGAGAAGTGCGGTTACCAACACCAAACCAGGATTTTCCATATATGATGGTAAGCTATATAAGCTATGTTCCCATAGGTGGAAATTATTATTACCAAGCTGTATGATGGAGGAACTTATTTGGGAATGCCACTTGTCATTGGGCCACGCTGGATTTAAGAAATGCCATCGAGCCTTAACAGAAAGCTTCATTGGAAAGGGGTTGGCAAAACGCATGAAAAGATTATTGTCTACTTGTGACCTGTGCCAGAAGTGTAAACACCCGAACTTATCTACCAGAGTAGAGATGCAAACAATCCAAGCAAAGGAGAAAGGAGAGTTATTAGCTATAGATTATTATGGGCCTCTACCAAAAGCAAAAGGAGGGGTGAAGCACATTCTAGTAACAGTAGATTTCTTTTCTAAATTTGTCAAACTATACCCAGTCCAAAGAGCCAAGACAAAAGCAACCCTTAGAGCACTAACAAAGTTCTACATCCCACAGTATGGTAAACCTAGAAAAATGTTGTCAGACCAAGGAAAACAGTTCACCCATAACCTATGGAGAGAAACCTTGGAGGAACTCAATATAAAACCAATTCTTACAGCAATACGTCAGCCTCAAGCGAATTTAGCTGAGCGAATAAATAGAGAATTAGGTAGATTTTTCAGGGTATTGTGCCATCAAAACCATTCTGCATGGGTAGATTGTTTGAGTTTTATTTCTGAGTGTATTAATAATACGTGTAATGAAACAACGGGGTACACACCTTCAGAATTATTTCTCAACAAAGAACCAGTACACGTATGGACCAAAACCATAAAAAGTCCACCCAACTACAATCTACCTATTCCATATGAGGTAAAAACCAGCATAGCAGGAGAAAGAATGCAGAGAGAAGGCCAAAAGAGGATAGAACGATATAATCGCACTCACAAGTTGGTAAGGTTTGTGGAAGGAGAGGAAGTGCTAGTGAAAGCAAATCCTGTATCCTCTGCCATAGATAATACCATGACCAAGTTCTTCCCGATATTCGTGGGACCTTATAGAATAGAAGAGCAAGTTGCAAGGTACACATACATATTAAAAGACGTTGAAAAAAACAAAATTATAGGACAGTACCATGGGGATAGTTTGAGGAAATATAAACGAAATATAGAGCAATAAGGAAACAATGTTTGAGCCAACGAGGTATGTGAATCAAACGTGGTCAAACAAAATTTTAGAAATGTCTTTGAATCAATGTCAATGTTATTGTTGTTTTGATTATTGACGTCCATTAAGTCAAAATTGTGATTAAAGTATTAATGTTCATATAAATACCTAATATGTGCATGCCATGTTAGGTTAGGTAACATATTGTAATAATTAGCTATAAGGTAGAAGTAAGCTAAATTGTATTAGTGCAAATTTATGCAAGAAAAACCAAAAGTGCAAATAAAAAAAAGTGTGGAAAATTTATATGTGATAAATTTTAATTTGTGTAAAAGTATACCAGAAAAAAAATTATGTATTTCTTATATAATCAATTTTTTTTATACTGAGTGGGGGGTATATATAACGATTCATATAGTCGACCTATCAGATCGTTATATGAAAGTGTCAAACTGTGCTAGTATAGCGGCGTAAGCAAGAGAGAGAGGGAATAATCGCAGCCATCTCTGTCTAACATCGCCACTGCTACTACTCTTGCGGGCACAGACATGAAATTTTATTCAATTAATTTTATGTATTAAAACTGCAATATCTTCAAAACTAATAAATATATGGCAATTCTGAAACCTGCATAGTGTTCAGCAATTAAAACTCTATAAGTAGCCAAAATATCAACTAATATAATTAGCATTTAAAGAAGTTATACAGAAGAATGTAACAGTACAATTCTGGCCCTACTGTGTTTTGGGGAATAATCAATTTAAATTGTATTTTTATTCAAAGTCATATATAAGAAAAGTAAAGTTTTATGAAGGTTTGCAACTACGCAATATCGAATGGACAGAAACTGCTTCAAGGTCGGGAATATACACGCAGAAACGACAACATTATTTTGCATACTAATGTGTCAACAAGCTGCACCCATGTATACGTCATCCAAAAGTATGTAACCACGCAATTTATGCCCTTGTAAACAATTTGTAACGGGACAAACAGACCTGTTGTCCTAATTATGATGTTCAAGGATGTTACAGAATATTTTTTATTGTATTCATATATATAAAGTATGGTTAGGTCCATTTTCCCTATGTCTGCACAAACAACGCAGTTTCATCGATACGATTTACTTCAAGGCCGAAGGCGTACGTGTGAAGGAGAAAGTATACAATGGCGAGTTTGATCGACACTAACAAAATGATATTACAAATATTGACACACGTCACAACAATGACGAGGAACAATGCCGTCAGCTGATGCGGGCGAATAGTGGATCACAATTGATCCCCTCCACCTGTCGACAATTCGACACTATGTCTGCCCACTCTGAAGAACTTTGTCATGGCGACAACACGTATATTTCTGGTCAAAAATAACCAGCTAAGTGCAAATCAAAATTCAAAAATGTAACCAGCAGTAAACAGTGAAAGTTATCAATCTTAATTATGTAAATTCAGTGTAACAACGGACTAAAACAGACAGTACAACCAACACCGAAGTACGGCAACCAACGGCCAGAACATGGAAAACGTCTGAACTACACAACACCTACTAACTTCAGGAATGTCATTATTACAACTATTCTTATTTTCAAAATTTAGAGCTCTAACTAAATATTCAATGCGCAAACTTTATTATCTGTAATATCTATATGTGAGGGAGAGAGTTCAAGCAAATGCCTGAACTTATCTACCGGAGTAGAGATGCAAACAATCCAAGCATAGGAGAAAGGAGAGTTATTAGCTATAGATTATTACGGGCCTCTACCAAAAGCAAAAGGAGGGGTGAAGCACATTCTAGTAACAGTAGATTTCTTTTCTAAATTTGTCAAACTATACCCAGTCCAAAGAGCCAAGACAAAAGCAACCCTTAGAGCACTAACAAAGTTCTACATCCCACAGTATGGTAAACCTAGAAAAATGTTGTCAGACCAAGGAAAACAGTTCACCCATAACCTATGGAGAGAAACCTTGGAGGAACTCAATATAAAACCAATTCTTACAGCAATACGTCAGCCTCAAGCGAATTTAGCTGAGCGAATAAATAGAGAATTAGGTAGATTTTTCAGGGTATTGTGCCATCAAAACCATTCTGCATGGGTAGATTGTTTGAGTTTTATTTCTGAGTGTATTAATAATACGTGTAATGAAACAACGGGGTACACACCTTCAGAATTATTTCTCAACAAAGAACCAGTACACGTATGGACCAAAACCATAAAAAGTCCACCCAACTACAATCTACCTATTCCATATGAGGTAAAAACCAGCATAGCAGGAGAAAGAATGCAGAGAGAAGGCCAAAAGAGGATAGAACGATATAATCGCACTCACAAGTTGGTAAGGTTTGTGGAAGGAGAGGAAGTGCTAGTGAAAGCAAATCCTGTATCCTCTGCCATAGATAATACCATGACCAAGTTCTTCCCGATATTCGTGGGACCTTATAGAATAGAAGAGCAAGTTGCAAGGTACACATACATATTAAAAGACGTTGAAAAAAACAAAATTATAGGACAGTACCATGGGGATAGTTTGAGGAAATATAAACGAAATATAGAGCAATAAGGAAACAATGTTTGAGCCAATGAGGTATGTGAATCAAACGTGGTCAAACAAAATTTTAGAAATGTCTTTGAATCAATGTCAATGTTATTGTTGTTTTGATTATTGACGTCCATTAAGTCAAAATTGTGATTAAAGTATTAATGTTCATATAAATATCTAATATGTGCATGCCATGTTAGGTTAGGTAACATATTGTAATAATTAGCTAAAAGGTAGAAGTAAGCTAAATTGTATTAGTGCAAATTTATACAAGAAAAACCAAAAGTGCAAATAAAAAAAAGTGTGGAAAATTTATATGTGATAAATTTTAATTTGTGTAAAAGTATACCAGAAAAAAAAATTATGTATTTCTTAAATAATCAATTTTTTTTATACCGAGTGGGGGGTATATATAACTATTCATATAGTTGACCTATCAGATCGTTATATGAAAGTGTCAAACTGTGCTAGTATAGCGGCGTAAGCAAGAGAGAGAGGGAATAATCGCAGCCATCTCTGTCTAACATCGCCACTGCTACTACTGATGCGGGCACAGACTTGAAATTTTATTCAATTAATTTTATGTATTAAAACTGCAATATCTTCAAAACTAATAAATATATGGCAATTCTGAAACCTGCATAGTATTCAGCAATTAAAACTCTATAAGTAGCCAAAATATCAACTAATATAATTAGCATTTAAAGAAGTTATACAGAAGAATGTAACAGTACAATTCTGGCCCTACTGTGTTTTGGGGAATAATCAATTTAAATTGTATTTTTATTCAAAGTCATATATAAGAAAAGTAAAGTTTTATGAAGGTTTGCAACTACGCAATATCGAATGGACAGAAACTGCTTCAAGGTCGGGAATATACACGCAGAAACGACAACATTATTTTGCATACTAATGTGTCAACAAGCTGGACCCATGTATACGTCATCCAAAAGTATGTAACCACGCAATTTATGCCCTTGTAAACAATTTGTAACGGAACAAACAGACATGTTGTCCTAATTATGATGTTCAAGGATGTTACAGAATATTTTTTATTGTATTCATATATATAAAGTATGGTTAGGTCCATTTTCCCTATGTCTGCACAAACAACGCAGTTTCATCGATACGATTTACTTCAAGGCCGAAGGCGTACGTGTGAAGGAGAAAGTATACAATGGCGAGTTTGATCGACACTAACAAAATGATATTACAAATATTGACACACGTCACAACAATGACGAAGAACAATGCCGTCAGCTGATGCGGACGAATAGTGGATCACAATTGATCCCCTCCACCTGTCGACAATTCGACACTATGTCTGCCCACTCTGAAGAACTTTGTCATGGCGACAACACGTATATTTCTGGTCAAAAATAACCAGCTAAGTGTAAATCAAAATTCAAAAATGTAACCAGCAGTAAACAGTGAAAGTTATCAATCTTAATTATGTAAATTCAGTGTAACAACGGACTAAAACAGACAGTACAACCAACAATGAAGTACGCCAACCAACGGCCAGAACATGGAAAACGTCTGAACTACACAACACCTACTAACTTCAGGAATGTCATTATTACAACTATTCTTATTTTCAAAATTTAGAGCTCTAACTAAATATTCAATGCGCAAACTTTATTATCTGTAATATCGATATGTGAGGGAGAGAGTGCAAGCAAATGCCGGCCATCATAAAACTAGGCATTGGTTTATGAATAAAAGTGATATTGCGACTCAATTACTCAATAAGAGATCGAAATTACTATAGCTATATGTATATGTGTAAAATGTTTACTTTATGATATTGTTTTAAATCGTATGAGATCGAAAACAGTAATGTTAACTGAGGTGGAGAAGGAGCTGAATTGTATGGCCGCCATTTTGAATAATGACACCTGTGTAACTTAACCCTTTTCATGTAAATGAATAACCTCAAAAGCAATTAAATCAGTGTGTTATTTCTAAACAAATGTGTGTGAGATATTATTTCGATAACCCAGATTGCTTCCGTCTCTCGTTTAACGACACTTTGACACCCTTAGGTATATTTAACACATTCAGTGTAAACGAATTGAGCACGTGGCATCCGGAGCATTGTAATACATACGATAGATATGAAAGTGAAGTACCTTATTATGATAAGTACATACAATTATAAAAAAATGTGTTTATTGAGTAGGTTAACAAACGACGCCCGAACAGTGACTTTAATTATTGAGTAGGTTAACAAATGGCGCCCGAACAGGGACTTAATTATTATATAGGTTAACAAATGGTGCCCGAACAGGGACTTTATATAACAAACTATCTTATATAAATGACAAATAATAAATAAATATATTTACATTTTTTCTCCTGTCTACTTATAGAGTTTGACAGGAGAAAAAAGGTAAATATATTTATTTATTATTTGTCATTATAAGTGACCTGGATACCGACAGACATGTTATTATATAAATGAACCAGAGTACGGAAGCAGACGGGTAGCGAAATATAAATAACACAAAACAACATAGAGTACCAGGGTAGGTTATGTTATATAGAGTGTATGGTAGAGATACAGTCATATTTTATATATTTAAAACTCCACAATGGCGAACCGCAGCTAAATCAGCATTACTGAATCGCAAATTATGAGCGAAGGCGATCAATCAATACCAATTGTAAATAAAAGAAACGAAGAGAATGAGAGTGTAAAGATTATGCAAACACTTTTTGAAATACAAAATAATAAATTTGATGAGAAATTTAATAATTTGAAAAGTGACATTAATGAAATCAAGAAACAGAATTGTAATTTAGATAAGAGAATTAACGAAATAGAGCCGCGTTTAGATGAAATGGAGTTAGGGAATAAGAGAGAAGTAGACAAATTAGATATAAACAAAGACAAGGTAAGTAGTAGTGAAAATTATGATAATAAAAATAAAAATATGGTAATAGATGATAATAGTGTGGATGTTGGTAGTGATAATGAGATTTTAATGAGAGTAGAGGTTAATGGTGAGGAGATAGTTGTAGATGAGAGTGAAAGTGGGGGTAAGGAGAGTTTAAGTGAATATAGTGGGCAGAGGGCAAATTTTCCCAGTGGTAGGAATGGAGTAAAGACTCCGCTAGTGTTGTTTGAGGACGAAGGTTCCTCTAGAATTTATGTGGGAGACATGTGGTCTCCAAATGATCCCTTAGTTGTACCTGGTGAGGCCAGGGGGTGTTTTTATGAAGTAGTAGTGCCCTATGCAAATATATAGAGAGAGGAGGTAGCTTGGTGTGATAGAGAGAGATATATTAAAAGAGAGAGATGTTTTGAAAGTGAGAGGTATTGTGAGAGAAATAGAGATTTTTAAGATGAGTAGAACTTATGAAGAATTTATGGAGAAGTTAGGAGTAGAGATGATTGATAAATATAGTAAATACTTGCCTGGTAATAAAACTGAAGTAGTAGGAGATAAGGAAAATAATGACTTTATAAATTACCTAATTATGACTAATTATACTGGAGGTGACAGGACAATGACCAATCATGACAGATTATATGAGTTTGCGGAAAATGATGAAAATTTGAAGGGTATATGCATTTATGATGTTAATATAAGAGATTCAATAATAAGCAATGTATATATATATATATATATATATATATAAAAGATAAGACTATTGTTTGACGATGGAGGGTAGATATTTTATTGTGTTTATGAACATTTAAATATGTGATAGTATTTTTCAGGATGGACTGCTTTCTGACTGATTTATGGTAAACGATTAATTGGTAATTCGGATTGTATATTTTTGTATATATTAATGTCAATGTATTTGTGTATTCTTGATGTTGTGTATTTTATGTTTTTTTTGTATAAACCATGTACTGTAGAAAAGTTTGATAATGATTTTAAATAATTATGGAATCCAGAGTCTAATGGTTAGTAAATGATTACGCTTATGATATATTTGGATATTGAGTTGTTTTAGGATTGTAAGGTAAGTGATGAATTTTCTAGTGGTATATTACGGTGAAATGTTGTAAAAGAATTTGGGTGATAATGATAAATAAGGGCATTGGAGTTAGTTAAATAGAGTTAATGGGAGTTAGTGAAAATAAGAATGTTGAGATACAGATAATATATAAAGAGGTGTTAGATATTTTAGGGACGCAGTAGTTAGTGATTATATGTAGGGAGGTGAGTAATGTGAATGGTAATTATATTTGTTGATGATGATATTTTGTAGTAAGGATCCGGTGTAAGGAGTGATCAGCGTGCGACGTGGCAAGGGACCAGCGTGCAGCGTTGTGGCAGGCGGAGCAATTTGGGTTAGAGAGGTTGCCGATATTTGGTGGAGGGCAAATGGTTAGGAATGGATATGGCCAGGTAGGGAACACACATCCTAGTACAAAAGACGAGCGGTGCCAGAGGATTTAAATGGGATTAGTGAAGGGGGTTATTATAGAGATATTGGTGTCATAATATATAAATATGGGTGTTAGTAGTGGTTGTTAGTAGAAAAAAGGGGTAGTAAGGTTAGATACACAAATGCAAAATAAGATATAGATGATAGTGAATAATAGAGAGTCACCCAAACTAGATAAGTATTGAAAAGATAAGGTTAGAAAAGAAAATTCATGGTAGGAAGGTGATGTAACTGAAAGGTAAATGATAAATTTGAAATTTTGTTGTATAGAATCTAATGAATGTTAAATAACTAAAAGTTGAATAGAGAGTTGATAGTAGTAATGTTATAAAGTTTTGGTACAAGGTGTGTAAATGTAAATTATGTAATGTAAATATAACAATGTTGATGTTTATTGTACAATGTTTTATTATGTTGATGGTAAGTGTGTGGTTAGGAGGTTGCTACAGGGGTAGCAACGACAACAAATATTAAATGTCAAAGAAATAATAGTGATATTGGTGTTGATTATCAAGTAGATAATTATGATTCTATTGTAAAGAAAATTGGGTAAAGAAAAATATAAAGAATTTTGAAGTATTTGCCATAATAGGTATATATTTTGATTTTAGGTGAAGTAAAATAGTGGAGATAGTAGTTGTTGTTTGGAGGATTAAAAGTTGTTTTGTGCTTAGTATAATAATATGTTTTCTTGTGATGAGAGAAGTAAGTTGACGTTGACTGGAGTCAGGGAATTTTAGTACCTGGAAGAATGTTTGAAAAATGGAGAGGATTTTCTGTCTTAAATCTTGTTTTGTTATTTGGAAAAATTATTAATTAAGAAAGCCAATGCCTAGTAACATAAACCAATGCATCTAAGGGGAAGCGTATCAGTTGTAGATATGGAGATAGATAAGGCCACTATTTTAAAATTTTGTATTGCATGTTTCAGAGTATTGTGGTGTTGTGACAGCGGTCCTGAGCTGGCCGGTGCGTCAGAACAGGAGCGTTAAGTGCCTCATGGCCTTATGGTGTTGGGATCTCTCCTGAGAAGTCCAGTAAGGTCAGACTGGTACGATCAGCATCATGGGACCAAGGGTAAGTGATTGAAATTTTCTTTTTTTACAAACACTACACGGGGTTGTGGCGACATACCTGAACTGATCCTTTTAGAAACGTGTGAATGAGTCAATGAAAGTTTTTATGTTTCGACATAAAACCTTTCATTGAGGGGGTTTTGTAATGGGACAAACAGACCTGTTGTCCTAATTATGATGTTCAAGGATGTTACAGAATATTTTTTATTGTATTCATATATATAAAGTATGGTTAGGTCCATTTTCCCTATGTCTGCACAAACAACGCAGTTTCATCGATACGATTTACTTCAAGGCCGAAGGCATACGTGTGAAGGAGAAAGTATACAATGGCGAGTTTGATCGACACTAACAAAATGATATTACAAATATTGACACACGTCACAACAATGACGTCAGCTGATGCGGACGAATAGTGGATCACAATTGATCCCCTCCACCTGTCGACAATTCGACACTATGTCTGCCCACTCTGAAGAACTTTGTCATGGCGACAACACGAATATTTCTGGTCAAAAATAACCAGCTAAGTGTAAATCAAAATTCAAAAATGTAACCAGCAGTAAACAGTGAAAGTAATCAATCTTAATTATGTAAATTCAGTGTAACAACGGACTAAAACAGACAGTACAACCAACACCGAAGTATGCCAACCAACGGCCAGAACATGGAAAACGTCTGAACTACACAACACCTACTAACTTCAGGAAAGTCATTGTTACAACTATTCTTATTTTCAAAATTTAGAGCTCTAACTAAATATTCAATGCGCAAACTTTATTATCTGTAATATCGGTATGTGAGGGAGAGAGTGCAAGCAAATGCCGGCCGTCATAAAACTAGGCATTGGTTTATGAATAAAAGTGATATTGCGACTCAATTACTATCGCAATTACTATAGCTATATGCATATGTGTAAAATGTTTACTTTATGATATTGTTTTAAATCGTATGAGATCGAAAACAGTAATGTTAACTGAGGTGGAGAAGGAGCGGAATTGTATGGCCGCCTTTTGAATAATGACACCTGTATAACTTAACCCTTTTCATGTAAATGAATAACCTCAAAAGCAATTAAATCAGTGTGTTATTTCTAAACAAATGTGTGCGAGATATTATTTCGATAACCCAGATTGCTTCCGTCTCTCGTTTAACAACACTTTGGCACCCTTAGGCATATTTAACACATTCAGTGTAAACGAATTGAGCACGTGGCATCCGGAGCATTGTAATACATACGATAGATATGAAAGTGAAGTACCTTATTATGGTAAGTACATACAATTATAAAAAAATGTGTTTAATGAGTAGGTTAACAAACGACGCCCGAACAGTGACTTTAATTATTGAGTAGGTTAACAAATTAAGGAATGGAACTCTACACAAAGGAACTGGTGACATAGTTACTCCCCACTTCGGAATTGAAGCGTTGCAAATCGTTCTCAGTCACGAAGCAACCGTAAAGCCGGCCGGTTCTATATCAAAATTTTATAAAACTAAGTCTCGGACGTTGGCTCGTACCATGCAAAAGTGAAGTATTTTATATAAAACCAAGTAACAGTTCAACGTTAAACCATGTAAAACGTAAAAAAAAACAAAGTTTGGTAAAATCTAACCAAACTGATTTCAGCTAAGTGACAAATGGGGGGTACCCAAAGAATTTAAATGAGGGTCAATACAAAATTTTTAATCAAAATAACTAATAAAATGAGCTCAATTTGGGGAAAATTAAAAGAAAATTGTACCAAGAATGCGAGCGTGAGTGAATGAGAGAATGTCTAACTACATTTAATAAGTGCTGGGTTGTGAGTAATTTTAATAATGATATCATAAAATATAATTGAATATGTTATTTTGGAGGGCTATTGAAATGTTTAAGGGGAATTTTAACTTGAATAGTGAAACTGCGTCTCATGGCGCAACGCCTCATGGTGTATAGCAGCGTGCTTGTTGTGCACGGTAGAGTCACATGTGTTGTACGTAATATGACAATAAAAGGTAATGTCATTGGTAAACATTTCAAGCAAGAGTAAATTATTTCAGATAACACATTCCGCTACTTCTAGTTCGCTTAACCGAACTCTGCCCTTAAAGGTAAGCAAATCTAATATTTCTTGTATTATAACAAGATGGCGCCTGAACAAATATTGGTAAAAGTTATTAATATTTACATATTAATAAAAATACATTAAAATAATTAATATAACAATGGCTTTTGGAACAGGGACTCGACATAAAATATTATTTTATGTGGAGTGAGCTTACTGGAAAGAGCGGAACAGTTACCTGAAGTAATATATATAATTTGAAGATACGTAAATACAGACGTAGAGATAGGGTTATGTTATAAGGTTATGTGCATGCATGTGTATAAATAAGCAAAATGAGTACTAATAAAAATAATGACGAAAACGTCAGCGTCACTGACGAAACATTTACGAGTGAGATGGGTGTTCAATTAACCCCAATTAGCCAGATCGGTGAATCCAGTGCCACCGAATTAGTCGAAGTAAATACAGTTCAATGGGTGTTCAATTAACCCCAATTAGCCAGATCGGTGAATCCAGTGCCACCGAATTAGTCGAAGTAAATACAGTTCAATTAACACCCATCTCAACTCGGTACGAAAATAAAACAGATGAGATTAGTGCAATGATGCAATTACTGTTAAAAATAGACAAGAAATTTGATGTAATGCTAGATAAATTTGACGAGAAGTTCGATAGACCAAAGAATAAAGTAGACGAGACTTACGAGAATAAAAAAGGGGTAGAGAATAGTAGAGAAACAGGTAAACTAAACGTAAATAAAGACGGTCAGATGACAAATAATAAGGTAAGTAGCAGTGACAATATGACGAAAATTAAGGAAGAAAGAATTAATAACAAGGTGAGTAACAATGATGATTTGAATAATGAGTTCACAGGTAATAATAATGATATAATTAAGAATATGGTGTTAGAAAATAATTGTGTGGATATTGATAGTGATAACGAAATTTTAGAGAGAGTAGAAGATGATAATGATGAGAGGTTAGTGCGTGTTGAGTCAGAGAGAAAGCGGAGAAAGAATTTACAGGTAAAATGGGTGCAGGGGGTAAATTTTTCCCTTAATGGTGTAGTTGGGGGTGAAGTAAAGGCTTCACGTGTGTTTTGGAAGGACGAGAGTTCCTTCAGTGTATATTTGGGAGACGATATGTCTACAAATAAATTTCCCTGGGTTTTTTGTGCACTTCATAGGTGGTGCAGTAATTATGAGTTAGTGTCCCCTGCAAACATTGAGAGAGAGAGAGAGTGTGACTTGGTGTTATGGTGGGAGAGATATAGAAAGAGAGTTGTGTGGTAAAAGAGAGATAGAAATATATATAAAGTAAATAGAAATTATAGAGAATTTGTAGAAAGGTTAGGAGTAGAGATGGTAGATAATTATAGTGAATACGTACCTTGTATTAAAGCTGAGATAGCAGTAATAGTAGGTGATGATAATAATGATAACAAGTACTTACCTTGTGAAGTAAAGGGTGTAATAGTAGATAACTGTGATGACGATAGTAATGACTTTATAACTTACCTAATCAGGACAGATAATACTAAAGCTGACAGGACCATACCCGATCGTGACAAGTTGTATGATGTAATGATATGGAGTAACCCTATTAATTACGATAGTTTTGTGGAAGAATACAAGAATTTAAATAAGTCTTATATTAATGATGCTAATATAATGTTTTCAAGGAAAAATAAGTTGTATAGACCTAAGACTCGACTGTTGTTCGATGATGGAGGATAAAGTGTTTATTGTTTATGAACATTTAACTATGTGAAAGTGTGATGTTGAAAGGGATTGTTTTATGAACTGATTTTGGTAAATGGTAACAATAATAAGCTGGATTGTATATTTTTTTTGTGTATTAATGTCAATGTATTTGTGTATTCTTGATGTTGTGTGTTACATGTAATTTTATGTAAACCATCTATGTAACAAGAAGTTATAGTTTAATTGATTTAATAATAACAATTAACATTGTTTTTTGACTAAACAAGTGATGAAAGTAATGATGAAATTTTAAATAATTGAAGATTAATTACTTAATTAAGGTTGTACAAAAGAAAGTTTGATAATGAAGTTAAATGATTTTATGGAATTAAGATTCTTTAATGATTCGTAAATGATTAAGCATGTAATATATATATGGATATTGAGATGTATTGTTATTAATAGGTGAGGGATGAATTTTCTAATGCAATTGTCAATGATAACAGTAATGTAAAGTGTTAAAAAGGGATAGAGCCTGGGTGATAATTATTAAAATAAAGGTATGTGAGTTAGTCAATTAAAGTTAATGGGAGTTAGATAAATAAGAATTTTGAAATACCAGTAACACACAAAGAGAGTATTAGATATTTTAGGGACACAGTGGTGTTAGTGATTATATGTAGAGGAGGTGAGTAAGGTGAATGGTAAATATATTTGTTGATGGTGATATTTTGTAGTAAGGGTAGTGGTGTAAGGAGTGATCAGCGTGCGGCGTGGCTAGTAGACCAGCGTGCGGCGTTGTGGCAAGTGATAGTGTAGTTTAAGGGAGTGTTTGCCGATATTTGGTGGGGGGCAAAGGGTTAGGAATGTATATGGCCAGTTTGGGAACACACATCCTAGTACAAAGAGGAGAATACATTGAGGTAAGTGGAATTAGTGAAGGGGTTTATAATTGAGAGATTGGTGTCACCCTATGTATTATGTTAGTGGTTGTTAGTAAGAAGGAAGGTGAGTAAGGTTAGATATATAAATGCCTATTCAATTGAATCATAGTGAATACAGGAGTCACCCAGAATAATCAATGATCAAAATGTGAAGGGTTAAGTAGAAAATTCATAATAGAAAGGTAATAAGAAATGAAAAATAATGTAACATGAATGTTAATAATAAATTTGAAATTGTGAAGAATTAAATGGTAGTAAATGATAAATACTTGATGGCTAATTAATAAAAGTTCAATTGAAATTAAAATGTAATGTTTATAATTTTATACGCAAATTTAAAGATGTAAGGTGTGTAAATTTTGATCAAAGTTAAATGTGAATTGGTTATTTTAATGTAATAATCACAATGTTAATTATGAGTGTATTATTAGGTATTATGTTTATTATGTATTAGCATAGGAATTTTAACATGAATTGTATGTATGTATAACATGTTTTCAATGCGATTCCCTACATTTCGGGCGATCTCGGCCTTACCAACCCAAATCGTGGTTTTGGACGACAACCAGCTGTGGGCAGAAATTGTAAAACCTGACCATAGTTGGTTGCCTTTGAAATTGGTTCAACGTAGAAATTTAATGGGGTTTTTAAAAAAGGGAATCTAAGATTATTTTTGAGCATAGGCTATTTTCACCCAAGTAGGGGTGGTAGACCTTAGGGGTATATATTAAGATAATAAGTAGGGGTACTTACCTTGAAGTTTTTGTAACGCTAAAGCAAGGATGGGAGAGAGAGAGAGAGATAAGAAAAAAGTGCTCACTCCTTCTGCCTCAGTCCTTGTGGAGGCAACTGAACGCAACAGTTCAGGGGGGGAAATAGTGTGTGTGGAGGAGAAAAGGGGATGATTATTATTAACAGCGCCAGATAAATAGAATTTCTGTTAATAATGATAATAATAATAATATTTTATGAAAGAGAAAATATTTCAGAATTGTAAAAAGAGGGAGATATAGATAATTTTATTTGAGTAAATTTTGATTATGTGTTTAAATATTTTGAAAGCATTATTGCATTAGTATAAAGATTTGTATTTCTTCTTGTTAATGGGAAAGGATTAATTATTATCGATTAGAGTCGAAAAAATTTTATAAATGTAAATGGTAGTGAACTAAGAGAATGGAACGTCTGTATAATAATTCTTGTACTAGGTATAATGATCCTAGGTGTTAGATCCTACAAGTTAAAGAAAACTCAGTGCTTCTTAACACAAACCAGCACATAGCTAAGGGGAAACAGATCAGTTAGGGATATGGTATTATACCAGGCCACTATTTTGATATTTTTTATTTGTTGTTTCAGTGTCTGGTGATGTTGTGACGGCGGTCCTGAGCTGGCCAGCGTGTCAGAGCAGGAGCATTACGTGCCTATTGGCCTTGTGGTGTTGGGATCTCTCCGGAGAAGTCCAGTAAAGTCATGCAGGTACTGTCACCATCATTGGACCAAGGGTGAGTTATTGTATTTTTTTATATAAACTGTAAGGGGGTTGTGGCGACATATCCTAGCTGATCCCTTTAGGAAGTATGAGTGTGTCAATGAGAGTTTTTATGCTTCGTCATAAATCCTCTCATTGAGGGTGTTTTGTAACAGTACAATTCTGGCCACACTGTGTTTCGGGGAATAATCAATTTGAATTGTATTTTTATTCAAAGTCATATATAAGAAAAGTAAAGTTTTATGAAGGTTTGCAACTACGCAATATCGAGAGGACAGAAATTGCTTCAAGGTCGGGAATATACACACAGAAACAACAACATTATTTTGCATACTAATGTGTCAACAAGCTGCACCCATGTATACGTCATCCAAAAGTATGTAACCACATAATTTATGCGCTTGTAAACAACTAAGGAGTGGAACTCTACACAAAGGAACTGGTGACGTAGTTACTCCCCACTTCGGAATTGAAGCGTTGCAAATCGTTCTCAGTCACGAAGCAACCGTAAAGCTGGCCGGCTCTATATCAAAATTTTATAAAACTAAGTCTCGGACGTTCGCTCGTACCATGCAAAAGTGAAGTATTTTATATAAAACCAAGTAACAGTTCAACGTTAAACCATGTAAAACGTAAAAAAAACAAAGTTTGGTAAAATCTAACATCTATTAGTGCGAGTTTAGCGATGGAACATCTGGAGGACTGATTTCAGCTAAGTGACAAATGGGGGGTACCCAAAGAATTTAAATAAGGGTCAATACAAAATTTTTAATCAAAATAACTAATAAAATGAGCTCAATTTGGGGAAAATTAAAAGAAAATTGTACCAAGAATGCGAGCGTGAGTGAATGAGAGAATGTCTAACTACATTTAATAAGTGCTGGGTTGTGAGTAATTTTAATAATGATATCATAAAATATAATTGAATATGTTATTTTGGAGGGCTATTGAAATGTTTAAGGGGAATTTTAACTTGAATAGTGAAACTGCGTCTCATGGTGCAACACCTCATGGTGTATAGCAGCGTGCTTGTTGTGCACGGTAGAGTCACATGTGTTGTACGTAATATGACAATAAAAGGTAATGTCATTGGTAAACATTTCAAGCAAGAGTAAATTATTTCAGATAACACATTCCGCTACTTCTAGTTCGCTTAACCAAACTCTGCCCTTAAAGGTAAGCAAATCTAATATTCTTGTATTATAACAAGATGGCGCCTGAACAAATATTGGTAAAAGTTATTAATATTTACATATTAATAAAAATACATTAAAATAATTAATATAACAAGAAGAACGCCAAGAGATATAACTAGAGAATTAGGCTAGGTACGAATTAGGTGTTTTCACACACATACAGAGAAAGACCAAAGCAATAATATTCTGTGGTCAGATCTTTGAAATCACGTTTGCAAATACCTGTAATCAAACGAATTGCAAACAGAGGAAGTATGAAATTAGCCAGTAATTCTCTACCATCTCAAACTTGTTAAGGGGCGTTTGACCGACTTGTTCGATATTGTTTCAAGTGGAAAACGCATGATTTATTTGGAACAACCAATCAGAATCCTGTATGTAGAGGAGACGCCAACTCAGAGTGAGGGAATTGAGCACTCTACGTTCGGGCATTAAATAAGCAAGAGGTGTGTTAAATACGAGCTAAATTGTACAAACAACGCAAGTATTTAAATAAACAGTTCGCGAAGTGGTCCTCAGTAGTAGAGGAACTAGTAAGGTTCAATAAATAATCTCGCTGCGTAATAACAAATTAATTAATTAAATAATTAATTAATAAGTAAGTAACAGTGAAGTGACCTGTGCACCAGAGTAGCTACAGCATCTGTAATTGTCCAGGATCAACAGTCAATGTTATTGGTCAACTATTTCTTCTGAGCCGAACCATCAAAAGGAGTATCTCTACTGATTACTATCTACGGTCGACGCATCAATCAGATAAGAAATATATTCATTGATCAATGAACATAAATAACAAACTAAATAATTAAATCAATAAACATTTTTTAAAAAAGACACTATATAAATTCAAAATTTGTATTTAATTATTAAGATTAGATATAAAGTAATATCTAAGTGTTGAATGGAGAGTGAGGTGTAGTATTGAACGTGCAAATTATTGCAGACCAGTTCTTTAGCACTGGTTTGGGAGATATAAATTCCCTAAATAAACCAGATAAGAGCAATTGGTCGTTTGGACGTTTTAATCTTCACTTTTCAAGCACACTCATTAAACAATAAGATTTAAGTAAGCAATAAGTCATTAACTTAGCTTTTACAGAAATTAATACAATAACAGAATCGCTAATTAAACAAACTTCAACAATTGTTAAGAGTTATTTGTAACGATACCCCTTAAATTCCACACTCACTGAACGAATCCTGAGATAGTGTGTCTCTATGCTCTGAGCTAAGCTGAATCCGTGTCATTTGTATCTGGGATTTGTTCTGGTGCCCAGGTAAAGAAAAAGTCACGGGTAAGTAACATTTGTTCTATCATTATATATATAGAAAGTAGATTGATAGAAAAAAGGGTGTTATAATATATATATATATATATATATAACGGATTTCACGGCCTAGGCCGCTTCTCCGTCCCTAGTTTTCATTCTCTTCTATTATAGCACATGTCTTCTTCCAGGCCTCTAAGTTTCACAGCTTCATCTACACCCTCTCGCCAACTTCTTCGTAGCCTTCCTCTTTTCTTCCTCTCATATGGTATCCAGTCTAAAATTCTCTTGGGCCACCTGGTTTCGTCCATTCTTTTTGTGTGTCCAAACCATACTAGTTGTTTTTTTCAATCTCTTCCACTATGTTCTTCGTCATGTCCATACTCTTGTCTAATTGTTTCATTTCTTACTCTTTCCAGTTTCGATTTTCTACAACAAATAATCCATTTCGGGAGCTAAGAGTTTTTTCTGGCTTCTCCTTGTCATATCCCATGTTTCGGCTCCATATGTGACTTAATTTAGGAAGATGCTCTTATACAGTCTCTTTTTTGTGTCTCTTATGATTGATTTATCCCATAAAACGGAGTTCAACGATCCTATTACGTTTTTCCCTTTGTTTAATCAACAATGTTTGGCGTGCAATGGGTGTACGTTATGTACCAGACGAAAGAGGGTGAAAGGTGAGTTTCCGGCGGATGTAACTGGAACCCATCGGCTAAGGGAGTAAATCCTAACAGAAAATCCTGGTCCTCCTAATCAGGGGGTTGGAGCAATGGGCCAGCACCTCATCGTCCGCAAAAAGACTCAAATGTGTATATTTAGAACATGTGTATATTATACAAAACACTGTAAACAAAATAGAAAATAAAATCAAATATAAAATAAAAACTGAACAATTAAGAATTAATCAAAATGAACAAAACAAAAATAATAACAACAATAAAAAATGGGCCACATTCACATACATAAATAATAAAATGACAAAGCTAACAAAACTGTTTAAGAACACAGACATTAAAATAGCATACAAAACTAACAAAAATAATCTTCAAAAACGAAATAACCCACACAACAAAGATAATACAACAACCAATGATATATACAAAATTGAATGCCAAGATTGCAATAAATGTTACATAAGACAAACAAAAAAACAACTGAAAAAACATTATTTTGAACACCTAAACGCATACAAAATACCAGAAATATACAGATCTAATTTGGCCACACATGCAATAAACAATGGACATGAATTCCCAAACATAACCAACATGACACTAATAAAACACATACCACACAAAGGCACCATAATGAACATTTTGGAAAATTTACAAATATACAAACATAAAACACAACACAAACTAATACCTGAACAAGTACAAATCAATACAAAACATACACAATTTTCAAAGCACTCAACATCGAAAATACAAAAAGTACTAATACATACACCACAATCACACACAATAAAACCAATTTAAAGTACCAGAAGCCAACAGGAAGCCACAATAACAACCAACCAACACACATGTACTTCACCAGAAACAAAATCTGGAAGGCTGAGGATGGGTACAAAATGGTACCCGAAACATGTTCCTAATAAGGAAAGAAATATCCTGAGGTAAATTTATTATAAAAATTAAATATAATATGTACATCAAGAAACGGACAGTAGCAAAAAGTGTTTTAATATATATATATATATATATATATATATATATATATATATATATAATACTTATACTATTTTACCTCAAGATGTATTTTTTCTTTAGGGACATGTTTCGGGAGATCCTGTTCTCCCATCTTCAACCTTCGCCATCTTGCTTCTGGTGCAGTATATATTAAAAATACTGCACCAGAAGCAAGATGGCGAAGGTTGAAGATGGGAGAACAGGATCTCCCGAAACATGTCCCTAAAGAAAAAATACATCTTGAGGTAAAATAGTATAAGTATTATAGTATTACATACATCAAGAAACGGACTGTAGCAGAAAGTGATTGAAATATATATATATATATATATATAAAACGGATTTCACGGCCTAGGCCACTTCTCCGTCCCTAGTTTTCACTCTCTTCTTTTATAGCACATGTCTTCTTCCAGGCCTCTAAGTTTCATAGCTTCATCTACACCGTCTCGCCAACTTCTTCGTGGCCTTCCTCTTTTCTTCCTCTCATATGGTATCCAGTCTAAAATTCTCTTGGGCCACCTGGTTTCGTCCATTCTTTTTGTGTGTCCAAACCATACTAGTTGTTTTTTTTCAATCTCTTCCACTATGTTCTTCGTCATGTTCATACTCTTGTCTAATTGTTTCATTTCTAACTCTTTCCAGTTTCAATTTTCTACAATAAATAATCCATTTCGGCAGCTAAGAGTTTTTTCTGGCTTCTCCTTGTCATATCCCATGTTTCGGCTCCATATGTGACTATATTTAGGAAGATGCTCTTATACAGTCTCTTTTTTGTGTCTCTTATGATTGATTTATCCCATAAAACAGAGTTCAACGATCCTATTACGTTTTCCCTTTGTTTAATCAACAATGTTTGGTGTGCAATGGGTGTACGTTATGTAGCAGACAAAATAGGGTGAAAGGCGAGTTTCCGGCGGATGTAACTGGAACACATCGGCTAAGGGAGTAAATCCTAACAGAAAATCCTGGTCCTCCTAATCAGGGGGTTGGAGCAATGGGCCAGCACCTCATCGTCCGCAAAAAGTGTAACAGTACATAAAGACCCAATACTTTAATTATGAGATCTGAGGTTATTTTTTCAATGTTTTATTGTATAATTGTCAAATACAGAATGGTTAGGTCCATTGTCCCTCTGAAAAAAGTAACAACGCAGATTCAGTAAGAGTACCATGCCAAGGTCACCGTTGGACACGCGAGAGCCGGTCGAGGCAATGGCAGTGTTTAGGATGACTGACTATAAATATTCATTGTGATTGATTCATAAAGCTGTTTCGTCATAACAAAAGACAATGACGCATGCACCACAACGTATGCAACTAGGCGTTGTCCCATATAACAAAGCCTGGTGACGTCAAATGCACACACACACACACACACACACACACACACACACACACACACACACACACACACACACACACACACAAGCAAAAATTTTGCATATTCATCTGTCTCAGTTCAGCACAGCACACCAAAGAGTCCACAGCGATGTATCGCTGTCGACCCAGTTTTGATACAAAAGTTGTAAAAATTATTATTTCAAATTAAAGAAATGTGATAGTGAAGTTAGAAAACACTTAAGTAACAATACACAGTAAAAACATTAAATGTAGAGTCAGTGCAAGATGATTTAGAAACGATAACCATGAGGTGAACACTGGCCATACTCCTGGAAAACATCTAATACCAGCGAGGGAGCGACACTACCCAGTTTTCAGAGAAGTCAACCATTATCACTTTTATTTTCTAAATAATGAGCTCATTAAGTAATCCCATAAATTCTATAAAATGCATTTGTAATAACTAGAGTGAATGAGTGAGCGAGCGAACGAACGCATGGCCATGCTTCTGCATACAGCGGGCATTGGTTTGTGAAACCTATTATCATCTAATTAATTATAGTATTAGCGCTGCAGCCAGAGATAAGAATTATAAAAGAAATAATAACAAGATTCAAAATAACACATAATAACTACGATCGAATAAGTTTGGAGAAATGTAACCACCATTTTGTTTTAGTCATAATATGTGACGCAATTTTGGGCACCATTTAATATATGTTGATTTTATTTCGGAAATTAAAAACTAATAATTACACTCAATCGAAAAGCAGTTTTATCATTTCTATCACCTTTTTGAATCTAAATCTCGCTGAGAATGAACCCTGGCCCCTTAGAGAGAGATCAACAGTAAAAGAATCAAGTACTCATACATACACAAAAGCGGTAAGTACACGTGTTTACAATATTATGGTAATATTTATATTTACATAAATATAAATGTTTGTGTGTAAAAGGCGTGTGATAACAAAAGACTCAAATGCTAAACAACCTAGTGACAACAATGACGTGAAAGTTTAAATATTCCACTACATGTGACAGCCAGTCATTTACAAAATCTCTGATATAAGACAAGTTAAAACATGTTATCAATAAGTTGTAACAGTACATAAAGGCCCGTTACCTTAATTATGGGGTTTGAGGATGTTTTATAATGTTTTATTGTATCAAAGTTAAATAAAGTATGGTTAGGTCCATTGTCCCTGTGTAAGAACAAACAACGCATAGTCAGTAAGAGGAGCATAGTTCCAAGGTCACCGGTGGACGGGTGAAAACGAGCAGAGATGATGGCGGTGTATGTGATGACGAACTCTTAATAATACTTGTGATAGGTTCACAAGGCTGTGTCGTCATTAATAAACGACAATGACGCAGGAACAAAAGCGTATGAAATAAGGCGTTGGCCGAGCAAACAAAAGACGGTGACGTCAAATGCACTAATACGTACGCAAAATTTGCATATTACCCGTTCTCAGTTCCACACAGCACACCAAAGGGTCAGCAGCGATGTATCGCTGTTGACTTAGTTTTAATCAGAAGTTTTAGACAAATGACTATTCATCATCAAAATGTAACAGTGGAGTTTTAAAGACTCGAACAACAGTTAATATTTAAATATCAAATGTAAAATCAGTGCTAGCCAAACAAATAGACTAGAGACATGAGACGACCACCTGCCATGCCAATACGTAAGATCTAACACCAGCGACGGAGCTACCAGAGTCTACACACAGAGAAGTCGAAAGAATTGTCATATTTTTTATTTTCAAATGAGCTCAATAAGAAAATAAATCCAATAAAATGTATCTGTGATAGTGTGTGTGTGAGTGAGTGCATGAGGGAGTGAACGAATGGCCATGATAATAGAATAAGGGCATTGGTTTGTGGAATATACAAACATTAAATTAATCACATGTTATTAGAGCTGCAGCTAAAAGCAAATATAAAATATGACCAAGTTTCACCATAATGTAAAGTAATAATTAATAAATAGGGCGTAAGAAAATGTAGACGCCATTTTGTTTTGGTATTTGTATGTGACGCCATCTTTGGGTTATGATTCAGTATATATTTTAATTCTGAAAATTAAAAACAAGTGATTATATTCAAATGGTAACCAGAGTTGTTATTTCGATTACCTCTATGTGTCTGAATCTCGCCGAGAGTGAACCCTGGCCCCTTAAAGAGAAATTTACATTGGAGATGAACCATGTGCTCATACATAAAGTGTCATGGTAAGTACACGTGTTTACTTTATATCAGTATATATATATAATTATGTGTGTGAGAAGAAGTGTGTGAGATAACAATTGGCCCCCGAACAGCGGACTTTATATAAAATTATTTTATATAAAATAAGCCAGATTCAGAGACAAAGAGAGTGACGAAATAGTCCATAGCCTAATATACAAGAGGTTATGTAGGTTATATTGACAAAAGCATATGAGAGACAAGTGTAATCAAATAGTTATTTTAATATTAAAGAAAAAAAAAGAAAAGCTTGTCAAAATGGCAGAAAATAATGAAAGCATAGAGATGAACAGCACAGATACAGAATCAATTATATTAAACGAAATAAGTGCCAATTCAACACCTAGGGCAATCGATAATAAGGTGTCATTACAAGATTTATTTATATTAATTAAAACACAAAATAACCAATTTCAAGTATTAAGAGAACAAATTGCTGAAAAATTTGAACAGCAGAATATTAAATTCGATGACAAATTTAACCAGATGAATAGTACATTTAATGTAAAGTTTAACAGTTTTGATACTAAATTAAACGAACTAAAGAAACAAAATAACTTGCAAAACGTAAAATTAAATCAATTACATGAGAAATTTGAAGAATAAAAAAATGAAATGCACAGACGACATTTTAATGTTGACAAGAGAATTAATGAGATAGAGTTAGAAAATAAGAGGGGAGTAGACAAGTTAGAGATAAACAAAGACAAGGTAAGTAGGGGAGAGAATTGTAACAATATAAATAAAAGGATGAAATTAGAAAATGATTATGTAAACAGGTGTAGTGATAATGAAATTGTATAGGGAATAGAATATAATAATAATGGAATGATTGTAACGTGTCAAAATTGGGTAATTTTATTTATTGCATTTATGGGGTATTTGTATTTTATCTTATTTCAGTTTTCGGGGTTTCATAAAAATATTGTGCAAGTTAATTCCATTGTAACAGACCACGTGTTGACTGAAACCGTTTGGAACAAAGCAGCAACGCAATATTACGCTGCGAAGCAGTTGAAGTATGTACCACCCTAAGTTTTCTCAGAACTGTGCGTGAATGTGACAGTGCGCACGCACGCGCGACACAGGTATACGCTCGGACTGACGCGGCCAGGAAACGCCAATATGGTGAGAATTACAGTTTCTGTTGAATCTACTTGACTGGAACGGCGGATACAACAAACTTAAGGACCACCTTTTTAATGACGTCAGACTAGCAGTGCCTAATATCGTCGGCACACACTATAGAAAAAAACCACTATGTGTCATGGTCATAGCTAGCAAACTGCATCAACTCAACTGTGAGCGACGACAAAATCCGTTGGCAGTGGTCATGAACTTCCTACCGCTCGCAAGAGACGCCGTCCCAGTCTTTCTCTGTTCGTGTCGGCCGACACAGAGCCAAGTCAGGCTCTTTATAAAAATTCCTATTTTACCGGCTTACCCATAGTGAAACAACAGTAAAAATTTATGTGACCGCGGTCGAGTAACGGTGCAGAACATATTTATATATCCATTTTTCGGACACTAAAAAGAAATATAAAGGAATGAGGAGTGCATGCGAGAACCACGTTGTCGACAGGGAGGGATATTATTAAAAAATGTTAAGGGTTTTATAATTTTCTGTGTGTCTGTGTGGGTGCAAAATTGCAGGCTGGGCAGTCTTGTGTGTGTGTATATATAATAAGGTAAGCCTTCGTATAAGATAGAATAGGAGTGGTAATCATGTAACTCAAGCAAAGAATCAATTCTTATGAAAATATTTCATATGTAGTAAAGTTTGTAAAGAAATTTTAAATGATTCAGAACTAAATTAAATTATCAATTCTCTTCAAAAAATGTGTAGAGTTAGTTATTTCGATAACCTTAACACAGGTTTGCATCTGCCGTACATGTGATCGAATTCTGGACCCAAATAGAAGCTTTGAAGGTAGGTGGAAACTGTAATTTATGTATTTTAATATATTTAAAATGGATTTGAAAATAACATTGGCGCCCGAACAGGGACGAATTTAATAAATTAATTAATTAAATTCCACACCTACGAAGATGCAGACGTGTGTGGTTAGGTTAGCAAAATAAAAATAATAAGTGCGTCATTCACACAAAATTGGCTATATAGTAGATTACATATTGATTATAGTATATGTATGCACAAGTATTATAAAAAAGTAAAAATGGCAGATAACGAAAGTAACATAAATGAAATGACTAGTGTCAAAATTTTTGACGAGTCAAACATGAGTAATTTTCAGATACATTCGACTCCAAGTGCGAGTCAAGAGAAAACAGAGTTAAATTTAAGTGACCAGAGTAATTTAAATGAAGATTCGGGCGTGCTATTGACCCCGACTTCAACAAAATGTGACGTCAATTCAATAGTGATGTAATGAGGATGTTACAATTACTTTTAGAACAAAATAAAGAACAGAAAAGTGATTCTGACACTAAATTCAATATTCAGAATGACAAATTAGATAGACAAAGTAGGGATTTAAATGAGAAATCAGATATACAGAATGACAAATTTTACAGACAAAATAGGGATTTTAATGAGAAATTCGAGGTTCAAAAGAACAGTTTTGATGAGTTAACAAACCAAATTAAAGAAATGAATAAATGTTTAGAAAGTAATAATGAAACAATAAGAACCAGTTTGAATAAATTAGAACACAGTGTTGAGCAAATGGGAGTACATGTGATAGGTACAGAGAAAAATAAAACAAATGAAAATTGTAACGACAAGTGCAAAAATGTAATACTAGATAAAGAGTTAACAAATGATGATGATAATGTCGAAAATAATGAATGTAATATTGAGAATAGTAACGTAATTGAAAATGTAGTATCTGAGATTGACCTATTGAAAATAAATGAGGAGAGTACGGATGAATCTGTAGAATGTGATAATGAAATGTTAATGAGTGTTTATGAGTTAGAAAGAGAGTGGAAAGATAGTATAGTGGTAGAGTGGGGACAGAGGGTAAATTTTCCCCTTATTATTTATGATGATGATTTAATGTGTTCACACGTATTGTTTAAGAAGGGCAAGAGTCCCGTGTTGGTAGATGAATTGAAGTGTTTATTTTTGTTGTATAATTTTGTACCCTCTGTCTGGAATAATTTTGAGAGTGTGATTTGGTATTATGATGAGAGAGATTTAAGTAGAGAATTTTATGTTAATAAAGAAACAGAATTGTATGAATTGAAGAGAAAGTATGACGAGTGGAAAATAAGGTTAGAAGTGTGTCTAGATAATAATGATTTGATTGAGAATATAAGAGTAAATAACCCGATAATGAATACAATTACTAATGGAGACTTAACAGATGTACTTAACGTTGACTTGTTGTATGATTATTTTGGTAAAATGAATGAATCTAGTTTTTATGGTTACAACACACAAAACAGTAATTTGTGGGGTAATAAAATTGAACAGTGTTACATAAAACAAAGACTTATCTGGGACGATGGAGGCTAAACTATAAACAATGAATGGACAGTAATAAATATTTTGTTTTATGGTTTTGACCCGGCAGATTTGGACAATGAAGTGCGAAAAAACGGAACAGTTACTAACAAAAGTTTGTAAATAATTGTAGTGAATTTATTTAGGTGTATCATAGAAGGTCAGATAAACAATGTATATATGTAGGTAAGTGATAATAATAATAATAATAATAATAATATGTTGCGATTTAAATAAATAAACAGATTCTTGGATTTCGTTGTCCATGACGTGTCCGTTACTTAACTAAATATCACTATAATATTGACGACTCGGAACACAAAGTTTTTTATAAGTAAAAACGTAGTTTTACCTTACAGCCTAAACCAGCTTTCACCTATAGAAGGCTTCATCAGCCTCTGATGAAGCCTTCTATAGGTGAAAGCCGGTTTAGGCTGTAAGGTAAAACTTTACGTTTTTACTTATAAAAAACTTTGTGTTCCGAGTCGTCAATATTATAGTGATATTTAAATAAACAGAATTAATTTTGAAAACAGGAATTGGTTAATTGTAATTGTTTTGGTAGAAATGAAACTTGTATTTTTCAGTAATTAATTTAATTAAACCAATTCGATATGTTTTAAATATTTTGGTTATTTAAATGTTGTATAATTAAACTCTCTAATGAATTTAAATTATTTTTACGAGACTTGTGAATTTGGTAATTAAATGATAAATTGGTTGATTTAAACTAATATTTGTGTTAATGTTTCAGAGGTGAGGTGAAAGTATTGGTGATGTGTATATGTTTTGTGTATATCAATTTAAACGGACTGTAAGTATGTAGCGGGTCAATTTTTGGGTGTTTTATTTAAATCGTTTGGGGCAATTATATAATTTTATTTATTTCGTTTTCGGGCGGGTTTGGATAAAATATTGTAAAGCTGCATTATTGTACAACGTATAACAGTCAGTATAACAGAACAGTGGAACAAAGCTGTAAGGCGCAGTTGTTGTTGAGGAATGCGGCAGAGAATTTGCACCTCCACAAAATTCGCAGAAATCTGTACTGGTGTGGCAGTGCACACACGTCACTACTCGCGCATGAGCGCATACCCAAGCGATGTTGAAAAACCAAGATGGCTAGAGAGAATAATATTCATCGTCTTCTCCAAAACTTTGCGGAAGCACTGTTGTAAGTCCCACCCACTTTTATGACATCAGGCAGTGCCTGGTTGAAATCGTCTGCTATCGTCATTCCAACAACTACATGACTAGCATGAAGCGAAACTGTGACGACTACATACAAGGCATTGATGTCCGTCGTTTTGACAAAAATGCTCCTGGAGTGGGGAACTGAGAGACGCTGCCAGTCTTGGGTCGACTCACGCTTGTGCTGGTCGCCCGTCAACCGGACTCAGAAACAAAATTTTTTTAAAACTGATATAACAGGGAAATAGCCGAAAAAGTTTATGTGACCGCGGTCGGGAAAATGTAAAACAACATCAGACACTTTTTGAACACTTTCACACGAAATTAGAAAAGAACAATGGATGTGCGCGAAGACCACGTGGCCGGGGGTTATTTCGTTTATTGAAAGTAAGGGTAGGGGGTTTTAAAAGAGTATGGGGTATTAAAGAAATTAAAATTAATTTAAGTGAGAATGGCAGGCTGGGCTCTCTTGTTTAATGTATGTAAGTAGTAGAAAATAAGAATAGTATATAAGACGTAATGATTACACAACTTGTAAAATCATAATATTTTGAAAGTATGTAAAATCTATATTTGGAGAAAAAGTATCAATTTAAAATCTTTTGAGTAATAAAAGAAAACTAATTTCTCTTCCAAGATGCATTGTATAAGTTCTTCACACAACCTTGAAAATTACGCTTGTATCCCAAAGTACGTATGAGATCCTGGACCCAAGAACACGCAAAACAGTAAGTGTAAGTTTTTTTATTATGGTATAGTTTTTATAAGTTAATTAAATGGTGATAAATACGTAATTTCACAGTTGGCGCAGCCGAAAGGGACAGTTTTTATAAGTTAAAAATTTGATGTAAAAACCATACCTACAAAGAAGATACAAGCGCAATTGAGAGGTTAAGTGAAAGACGTAAAAGGTTATGTTTAATATTGGGGAGTAGAATATATTTTTTTTTGATAAGTATGCGTTACATATGGTAAGATTTTATAAAGAAATATATATTACAAATTTTAAGAAAAATGGCAGATAATAATGATATTAGTTTATCTGATAGTCAGATAGCAAGTCAGTTAAGTAGCGATTCGGGAGTTCAAACGAATGATAGTAATGTAGAGAGTCAGTTTACCGAATCGAAAATAATGGAAGGTGTGACGAGTCAGTCAACGCCGGCCTTAATTAAGAGAGAAAGTAATAGTGAAATGATGAGTATGATGCAGTTATTGTTGAATAAATTTGACATGAACACTAGTGATTTCAATATTAAATTCAATGAACACAAAAATGAGATGCAAGAATTCAAAAGTAGTATAAATGAGAAGTTCGATATTCAAAAGAATAGTTTTGAGGAGTTATTAAAAAATCAGAATAAAGAGTTGAAACATGAAATACAAGAAATGAATAAACATTTAGAAAGCATTAATGAGACAATAATGACTAGTTTGAGTAAATTAGAACAGAGTGTTGAGCGAATGGGAGTACATGTGATGAATCCAGATAAGAATAATACAAAGGAAAATTGTAATGACAAATACAAAAATGTAGTACCAGATAAAGAGGTAACAAATAATAACAATGTTGAAAATAATGAACGTAATATTGAGAATAATAATGTGTTTGAGAAATTGGTATCAGAAAGTGATACGGTAAAAATAAATAATGAGAGTACTAATGAAAGTGTAGAATGCAGTGATTATGAGATGTTAATGTGTGTCAGTGAGTTAGAGAGAGAGAGAAAAAATAATGTTGTAGTAGAGTGGGGACAGAGGGGAAATTTTCCTTTTATTATTTACGATGATTTAATGTGGTCACAAGAGTTTTTGAAGGGCAAGGGTCCCATGTTAGTAGAAGATTGGAGTTGTTTATTTTATTTGTACGATATTATACCCTCTGTGTGGAATGATTTTATCAGTATGAGATGGTGTTATGATGAGAGAGAATTAGAAATATATAATTTAAAGAGAGATTATGGTGAGTTGAAAGAAATATTAGAAGTGTATTTAAACAAGAATAATTTAATTGATAATACTAAAGTAACTAACCCGATATTGGAAATATTTACTGACGGAGATTTAACAGAAATACTTAACGTAGACTTGGTGAATGATTATTATGGTATAACGGATAAATTGAAATTGTTTGGTTATGACACACAAGACAACAATATGTGTGTCAATATAATTGAAAAGTGTTATTTAGAACCAAGATTAATCTTTGACGATGGAGGGTAGACTGTAAAACAATAAAAGACAATTAAACATTATGTTTTATGGTTTTTTGACATGGCAGATTTGGACAGAAGTGTGGAAAAAATGGAATAATAATTAACAAGAGTTGTAAATAAAATATAGTGAATTTATATGTGTGTATGTAAGATTGTTGTGATAATAATATTGAAATACTTGCAATTTAAATAAATAAACCAAATCAATTTTGAAAACAAGTAATCAGAGAATCATAATTGTTTGGATGGTAATGAATTCTATATTGTTAATAATTAATTTAATTGAAACAATTTGATATATTTTAAATATTTTAATTGATTATGTAAATGTTGTATAATTAATTTTTTTGTAAATTCAGTTTGTTTTACGAGATGGAAATTTGGTAATGAATGATAAATTATTTAATTTAAATTAATAAATTTTGTGAAATGTTTCAGAGATGGTGGTGATTATGTTTTGTGGGCATATCATGTTAAATGGATTGTAAGTAGAGAAATTTTATAATCAGGCGTAATTGAGAGTCTAATTCAGTAATAAGATGTTATTTGGAAATCAGTTGGTTCAAGAAATAAAGATAATTAAAAAAATTTTTAATAATAAATGAAAAATGATAAATAATGATTATCAATAATAAATTTTGAAAATTTCAAGAAAGTTAAATGGTAAAAGGTTATGAATGGGTTAAATGAGTGTTGATGCAAATATTATATGATAATGTATCTGTTCAGGTAACTAGCTGCTTAGATATTTAAAAATAAGGTGTTCATTATGCGTTTTTAAATGTAGTGTTTACTTGTTGTATGTTAGATATAGGTATTGTAAAAATAGTTAATTTCATGATGTGTGTATGTTTTTTCCTAAGCCAATAAGTAAATCGTCTGGCAGGTTAACATAAATAACCAGAATCAGAGAAATGGGAAACAATGAGGTGAGAAGGGAGAATAAATAAAAATAAATATGTATATTCCATGTAATTTGTTCAATTTTAAGATGTATTTTCATTGTGTTAGGATATCAGCTGATCAGCAATACCATGTCACTGGTATATTGGTTTATAAATGTTACAAGTAATTAATGTTTAAAGTACTACAGATATTTTGAAGTAAAGACAAAAAGAATTTGAGAAATAAAGTAACAATTTATGCAAATCAATAAAAGATAATTCATGGGTGATAAATGTTTTATGGGACATGTAGACCTGTCCAAATTGAATTCAAAGTTGAATTGTAAATAGTAGAGATGAATATGATTGTTTTGAAGTAATAGAAGTTGGAGAAGTATTAATGTTGACACAGTAGTTGTGGAGAATAATTGTAGATTTTGAGTGATATATATTTATGTTTATGATTAATAATATTATTTTGTTGTATTTGTAGTAATGTAATGAGATTGAGAATTTTGGGGATGGCAATTTTGTATTAGGGGGTAGTGTATATGGGGAGTCCGCAACAAGGGTTGGGACGGGATAGGGATAGATTTTTGTGGGGAAGGGGCCGCCTTAGGTAAAGACCAGGGGCCAAATAAGGGAATTGAGTTTTGGGTAGGGCAAACACGTATCCTATATACAAAGGGTTAGAGAGTATTTTATATGTAGAGAAGGTGGCGTTTTGTGTTAAATGATAAGTTGGGGTTTAGAGTGTTTTGGGATAGATATTTTGATAGAGATGGGTGTCCTGGGAGTTGAAGTTGATGAATATTAGAGTCAGAGGGAGAAAGTTTATATATGTATAGAGATCTAATACAGTAAATGAGAATAAATGAGTTACAACACCCACAGTAATGTAGAATTAAACTGTTAACTAAAGAGAGGAATTTATAATAAAGAATATACAATTGTTTATTTTTTTCAACCAGTGACAGAATTTTGATAAAATTTGAAAATGATGTAAAGTCAAGAATTGTTTATTTTAAATAATTTAAATGTCAACTTGATTATTATATTAATATTTTGTTTATTTTAAATGTTGTATTTTATTATGTTTTGTATTTCAAGTTAGGATATTGCAAATGTTCAATGTGTTTTCAGAACTGATATATAACATATGTAGGTCAAGGGTTCTGGACTTGACCTAGTTACGATCAGCTGATGAGGTCATACACCTACTAAGCTTGTATAGTAGGAATCCAATTTTAATTTGTTTGTTTGATTAATTCAAACCAATATTTGAATAATTTTAATAAATGTTGTTTAATAAATAAATTTAATAAAATTTTTTTAATGAATAAATTTAAATTTTTTTTTGAATTTTAAAATTTTGAAAATTTTAATTTTATTGAAAAAAAAAAAAGAAAACTTGATTTTTCGCCTGCCAGCGAATGACTATTTTAGATAATGATTTTTTATTATGTGTGCATGAACCATGTTTCTTTTATTGTATTGTATTGTATTGGTAGTCTATAAGTGGTTCTCATGTTAGAGTAAGGATGTGTTTATATTAGTAGAAATGTCTAATCTAGGTTAAGTCATGTTAAAGAAAGAAAAAAAAAAGGAAAAAAGGAGGAAGAGAATTTTTTGATAAAAGATTATTTTTTTTGAATTTTGAATTTTTTAAATTTTTAATAAATTTTAAAAGAAATTTTTTATTTTTAGTGTGTTATGGCAACATGTAATGTTAGTGTGTGTGAGCCCAGTATCTGCTAAAGGCAGCCCAGCTTGCAAAAAGGGGAAACATATCGGCGGAGGAGCTGGGATAATTTTAGCCAGGGATTGAGGATTTTTGGGGGTAGCATGTTAGAAGGCGAGGCGTGCTGTGGTGCGAGTCTGATCGATTTCTCGGTGTTGGGATCTCTTACGGAGAAGTCCAGTGATCTCGTTCAGATGAGTCCATGGTCGCTGAGCCAAGGGGGTCGTGTACCCATGAGATTAAGAACAAGGGGGTTGTTGGCACCAGTTCCTCACCGGTCCTCTTCAGGGTTTGTCGATGAGATTTCTTCTGTCGTGCACAGCAGAATTCTCATCGAGGGGGTATTGTAGCGGGTCAATTTTTGGGTGTTTTATTTAAATCGTTTGGGGCAATTATATAATTTTATTTATTTCGTTTTCGGGCGGGTTTGGATAAAATATTGTAAAGCTGCATTATTGTGCAACGTATAACAGTCAGTATAACAGAACAGTGGAACAAAGCTGTAAGGCGCAGTTGTTGTTGAGGAATGCGGCAGAGAATTTGCACCTCCACAAAATTCGCAGAAATCTGTACTGGTGTGGCAGTGCACACACGTCACTACTCGCGCATGAGCGCATACCCAAGCGATGTTGAAAAACCAAGATGGCTAGAGAGAATAATATTCATCGTCTTCTCCAAAACTTTGCGGAAGCACTGTTGTAAGTCCCACCCACTTTTATGACATCAGGCAGTGCCTGGTTGAAATCGTCTGCTATCGTCATATTCCAACAACTACATGACTAGCATGAGGCGAAACTGTGACGACTACATACAAGGCATTGATGTCCGTCGTTTTGACAAAAATGCTCCTGGAGTGGGGAACTGAGAGACGCTGCCAGTCTTGGGTCGACTCACGCTTGTGCTGGTCGCCCGTCAACCGGACTCAGAAACAAAATTTTTTTAAAACTGATAAACAGGGAAATAGCCGAAAAAGTTTATGTGACCGCGGTCGGGAAAATGTAAAACAACATCAGACACTTTTTGAACACTTTCACACGAAATTAGAAAAGAACAATGGATGTGCGCGAAGACCACGTGGCCGGGGGTTATTTCGTTTATTGAAAGTAAGGGTAGGGGGTTTTAAAAGAGTATGGGGTATTAAAGAAATTAAAATTAATTTAAGTGAGAATGGCAGGCTGGGCTCTCTTGTTTAATGTATGTAAGTAGTAGAAAATAAGAATAGTATATAAGACGTAATGATTACACAACTTGTAAAATCATAATATTTTGAAAGTATGTAAAATCTATATTTGGAGAAAAAGTATCAATTTAAAATCTTTTGAGTAATAAAAGAAAACTAATTTCTCTTCCAAGATGCATTGTATAAGTTCTTCACACAACCTTGAAAATTACGCTTGTATCCCAAAGTACGTATGAGATCCTGGACCCAAGAACACGCAAAACAGTAAGTGTAAGTTTTTTTATTATGGTATAGTTTTTATAAGTTAATTAAATGGTGATAAATACGTAATTTCACAAGTATAGAAGTTTTATAGTAAGAATCACGTATAATAAAAATGTTTATTTGAAACATTGGTGTTAAATAAAAATGATAATTAAAAAGTTTTAATAATAACTGAAAGATGAGATATATAATAATTATTAATAATAAATTTGAAAATTTTAGGAAAGTTCAATGGTAGAAATTTATGAATGATTTGAATGAGTCAAATGCTAAATGATTAATGAAAATGTTATGATAGAATATATATAAAATTTTTTAAGTATTTAGTTATTAAGGTGCTATTGCGGGGGTGGCCTGTGCTCTCGTAGATAGTGAAATGGGTTGGGGGTAACAGAGAGTGTTACCTCCATCGGAGGCGAAAATGGCGAAAATGTGCGACACACCTTTTTCGTGCAAATTCAATTTGCACACTGATAGACGCTCGTGTCGCACATAGCAATGATGAATGCAACAGGCATTGAAATGCAAGTTAGATTTCCCCGACTTTTCGGGCGATTACTGCCTTACCAGCACTAATCGTGGCTTTGGCTAGCGGCCAGCTATGGTCATATCAAGTCCCTTGACCATAGCTGACTTGAAATTGGTATATAATAGAAATTAAATGGGGGGTGAAATTAGGGGAAATCCAGGTACTATGGAACAGCGGCTACCACTCTGTTCGAGTAGGAACAGCAAGGCCAGGTGGTAGACCCGTTTAAGGGCGTTTAAATATAAACAAGAATATGTTGATATTCAAAATGTTAAAATGTAACTGCCGAAGCAAAGACACGGAGAGGTCAAACTACTCCAAAATATGCAGTCTTTGTGGAAGCGAAAAGGCGCTACAGTCTTACATAACTTGCAATAGAGTGTGTGGATGGGAGGTGGCTGAGAGGAGCCACGAATTTAAATTTTTATATCATAAAAATTGCTAACTCAAATTTTGATCCAACAAAAATGCTTGTGTTCTGTTTAAATAACTAGATGCTCATACATTCACTATAAGGTGTTCATTCCATAATTTTAAAGGTATTATTTTATTGTCGTAGGTTAGATATATGCATTGATAAAAATATGTGTTTTCATTATGTGTGTATTTTTGAACCTAAATAAATAATTAAACCGACTGGCAGGCGGTTAACATAAATTATCAGAATCAGAAAAAAGGGGGAACAAGGAGGTTAGAAGTAAGTATTGATAAATATATGTAGTTCATGTGATTGGCTAAAGTTTTGAGATGGGTTTTCACTGTGTTAAGAATGTCAGCTGATCAGCAATAAAATGTCACTATTATATTGGTTGTAAATGTTCCAGGTAATTAATGTTTAATGTAATGTTTCAATGTATTATGGATATTGTTTTAAAGTAATGAGAAAAGTAATTCAATAAAGTGAGAAATAAAGCAATAATTTGTGAAAGCGAATGAAAGATAGTTTTTGGGTGATGAATATTTGGTGGGACATGTAGATCTGTCCAAGTTGAAGTCAAAGTTAAAGAAATAGTAGAGATGAAAATAATGTAATGTTGTTGTGAGATAATGTTATAGAGTTCTGAGAAGTACTGATGTTGACACAGTAGTTATGTGGAATATATGTAGAGTTTTGAGTGATATATTGATGTTTATAATTGATGTTATTATTTTTATTGTAGTTGAAGTAAGGTAATAAGATTGAGATTTTGGGGATGGTAATTTTGTAATAGGGGGTAGTGTAATGTGGGAGTCCGCAACAACATAATGGTTGGGACGGAATGGGACCGATTTAGTGGGAAAGGGGTCGCCTTAGGTAGAATCCAGGGGCCAGATAATGGGAAATGAGCTTTTTTTGGGGGGGGAACACGTATCCCAAGTACAAAGGGTTAGAGAGTATTTTTTTACTTCCATATTCCTTAAGGAATGGAAGTATGGTGATGGCAAAAAAAAATCGTGTTCGAGATTATTGCAGATTCTGATTCTACTACCCTCAAAAATATCGGTATGGAGAACCATACATGACTTCCATATTCTAAGATTTATATTTAAATCTTAATATCGCCTGCCAAGCGCGATATATTTTCTCTTATACATGATGTACATTAAAATGAAAAAATTTTAATTTGTTTGCTTGGCAACAAAATTATTTTATTTTTAACAATTACCATTGTTTGAAAAAGTTTAAATAAATTTTCAAGTACTTTACTCTTGTTAAAACGTAAAATGTTGCAGGTAAACTACCCCTTCCCCTTAACCGATCTTCACCAAAATCGAAAGTCCTTGAGACCTCTACAATTCAGGGACGTATGCAAAAAATTATTTGATTCTGTTTGAATTTGCGGCAGTTATCGTTTGCCATAGAAAATACGCTTGATAAAAAAACGTTGCTGGTAAACTACCCCTTCCCCTTAACCGATCTTCACCAAAAACAATAGGTCTTGAGTACTCTACAAATCAGGGCTGTATGCAAAACATTATTTGATTCTGTTTGAATTTGCAGCTGTTATCGTTTGCCATAGAAAATACCCTTGTTAAAAAAACGTTGCAGGTAAACTACCCCTTTCCCTCAACCGATCTTCACCAAAAACAATAGGTCACGAGTACTCTACAAATCAGGGCTGTATGCAAAAAATTATTTGATTCTGTTTGAATTTGCGGCAGTTATCGTTTGCCATAGAAAAAAAATCTACACACACACACACACACACACACACACACACACACACACACACACACACACACACACACACACACACACACACACACACACACACACACACACACACACACACTTTTCGGAAAACGACTTTATTTCATGTTTTGAGTGTAGTAGAATCAGAATCTGCAATAATCTCGAACACGATTTTTTTTGCCATCACCATACTTCCATTCCTTAAAGAATATGGAAGTAAAAAGTAAAATAAATGAAAAATATTATATTACATTAAAATGAAAAAATTATAATTTTATTGCCTGGCAACAAAATTATTTTATTTTTAACAATTACCATTGTTTCAAAAAGTTTAAATAAATTTTCAAGTACTTTACTCTTGTTAAAACGTAAAAGGTTGCTGGTAAACTACCCCTTCCCCTTAACCGATCTTCACCAAAATCGAAAGTCATTGAGACCTCTACAATTCAGGGACGTATGCAAAACATTATTTGATTCTGTTTGAATTTGCGGCTGTTATCGTTTGCCATAGAAAATACGCTTGATAAAAAAACGTTGCAGGTAAACTACCCCTTCCCCTTAACCGATCTTCACCAAAAACAATAGGTCTTGAGTACTCTACAAATCAGGGCTGTATGCAAAACATTATTTGATTCTGTTTGAATTTGCGGCTGTTATCGTTTGCCATAGAAAATACCCTTGTTAAAAAAACGTTGAAGGTAAACTACCCCTTTCCCCTTAACCGATCTTCACCAAAAACAATAGGTCTTGAGAACTCTACAATTTAGGGCTGTATGCACATAATCTTTTGATTCTGTTTGAATTTGCGGCTGTTATCGTTTGCCATAGGAAATACCCTTGTTAAAACATAAAACGTTACAGGTAAACTACCCCTTTCCCTTAACCGATCTTCACCAAAAACAATAGGTCTTGAGTACTCTACAAATCAGGGCTGTATGCAAAACATTATTTGATTCTGTTTGAATTTGCGGCTGTTATCGTTTGCCATAGAAAATACCCTTGTTAAAAAAACGTTGCTGGTAAACTACCCCTTTCCCTCAACCGATCTTCACCAAAAACAATAGGTCTTGAGAACTCTACAATTTAGAGCTGTATGCAAATAATCTTTTGATTCTGTTTGAATTTGCGGCTGTTATTGTTTGCCATAGGAAATACCCTTGTTAAAACATAAAACGTTACAGGTAAACTACCCCTTTCCCTTAACCGATCTTCACCAAAATCAACAGATCGTGAGAACTCTACAATTCAGGGCTGTATGCGAAACATTATTTGATTCTGTTTGAATTTGCGGCTGTTATCGTTTGCCAAACAAACAAAATTACCCTTGCTAAAAAAAACCCATTGCAGGTAAACTACCCCTTTCCCTCAACCGATCTTCACCAAAAACAATAGGTCGCGAGTACTCTGCAAATCAGGGCTGCATGCAAAAAATTATTTGATTCTGTTTGAATTTGCAGCAGTTATCGTTTGCCATAGAAAAAAAATCTAAGACAGACAGACAGACACACAGACAGATAGACACACAGACAGACAGACAGACAGACAGACACACACACACACACAGACACTTTTTGGAAAACGACTTTTTTTCATGTTTTGAGCGTAGTAGAATCAGAATCTGCAATAATCTCGAACACGATTTTTTCTGCCATCACCATACTTCCATTCCTTAAGGAATATGGAAGTAACATGAAAAAAAGTCGTTTTCCGAAAAGTGTCTGTGTGTGTGTGTGTCTGTAGATTTTTTTTCTATGGCAAACGATAACTGCCGCAAATTCAAACAGAATCAAATAATTTTTTGCATACAGCCCTGATTTGTAGAGTACTCGGGACCTATTGTTTTTGGTGAAGATCGGTTGAGGGAAAGGGGTAGTTTACCTGCAACGGTTTTTTTTTATCAAGGGAAATTTTTTTTTTGGCAAACAATAACAGCCACAAATTCAAACAGAATCAAATAATGTTTCGCATACAGCCCTGAATTGTAGAGTTCTCAATACCTATTGTTTTTGGTGAAGATCAGTTAAGGGAAAGGGGTAGTTTACCTGTAACGTTTTATGTTTTAACAAGGGTATTTCCTATGGCAAACGATAACAGCCGCAAATTCAAACAGAATCAAAAGATTATTTGCATACAGCCCTAAATTGTAGAGTTCTCAAGACCTATTGTTTTTGGTGAAGATCGGTTAAGGGAAAGGGGTAGTTTACCTAGAACGTTTTTTAACAATGGTATTTTCTATGGCAAACGATAACAGCCGCAAATTCAAACAGAATCAAATAATTTTCTGCATACAGCCCTGATTTGTAGAGTACTCAAGACCTATTGTTTTTGGTGAAGATCGGTTGAGGGGAAGGGGTAGTTTACCTGCAACGTTTTTTATCAAGCGTATTTTCTATGGCAAACGATAACAGCCGCAAATTCAAACAGAATCAAATAATTTTTTGCATACGTCAGTGAATTGTAGAGGACTCAAGGCCTTTAGATTTTGGTGAAGATCGGTTAAGGGGAAGGGGTAGTTTACCTGCAACCTTTTACGTTTTAACAAGACAAAAGTACTTGAAAATTTATTTAAACTTTTTGAAACAATGGTAATTGTTGAAAATAAAATAATTTTGTTGCCAGGTAACAAAAATAAAGTCATTTTGATTATAAAATATAAATATTTACAACAAGAAAAGAATTTTCAGTTTTCAAAATTTAAATATATTTTTATAAAACAATGGGTTCTTCATTGAGGTGGGGACCATGTCACTCACTCCATCTCAAGCCTCTCCCCATTTTGCAGAAAAAGAGGACCCTGTCAAGGCTGATACTTTGACGACAGTGACAGGGCTTTCCACCAAATTCAGCAGAGTGACAGTAGGCCCAACTCTGATTGGCTCCTCAGATTTCCCCAGCGTTAGTAGGTTCTATGAAAATATTTTATTTCAAAATGGTTTTAAATATAAATCTTAGATATGTTTTATAAATCTCATGTTTTATGTTTAACATGGGTAATTTTTTATATGACGAACCATAACTGCCGTAAATTCAAACAGAATCAATAATTTTTTACATATGTGCCTGAGCTATAGAGAACTCAATGTCTGTTGATTTTGGTAAGATCGGTTACGGGGAAAGGGCAGTTTACCTGAAACATTTTTTGTTGTAACATGAGTAAAGTACTTAATTTTGATAAAGTATCCTGATAAGATCTTAATAATCCACTGTAGAAACGTAGATGAAATATCTATAAATGAAGAGGCTAGTTGAACGGGCTGGGGGTAATTTTCTATAAATCAAAATTATAGTTGAAGGGGGAGGGGATAATTTTTTTTTTATATGTGTACTACGTTATTGGCAACAAAAGAAGTATTTTTTGTTAAAATTCCTTCCCTGGCTGTTTGGCTGAAAATGATTTTAAATATAAATCTTAGAATATGGAAGTCATGTATGGTTCTCCATACCGATATTTTATATATATAATATAATATATATATATATTGAGAGAAGGTGGCGATTTGAGTTTAATGATAAGTTGGAGTTTAGAGATTGTTGGATAGATATTTTGATAGAGATGGGTGTCATATTAGTTAACGTTGTTAGTGGTTAGAGTCAAAGGGAGAAGATGATATATGTATAAATGTCAAGGAGCAAATGAAATGAGATAAATGTTTAAATCACCCATAGTAATGGAGAATAAGATTGTCACGTAGAGAAAGAGATTTATAACAAAAATATAAAATTTTTAAATTAAAACCAGTGACAATTTTTGATAGAATTTGGAAATGTAAAGTTATAAAGCGTTTATTTTGAATAATTTAATTGTCAATTTGCTTATTATTTATAATAATATTTTGTTATTTTAAATGTTGTATTTTATTATGTTTTGTGTTTCAAGTTAGAATGTTACAGATGTTAAATGTATTTTCAGATAGGACTTGTACATAACGTATGTGGGTCAAGGTAGTGGACTTGACCTAGTTTTGATCACCTGACAGTGAGGTCATATACATACTAAGCTTGTTTAGTAAGGATGTTGATTCAACTTTTGTTTTTTGATCAATTTAAAACAACTTTTAAATAATTTCTATATGTAAAGGAAACATTTTAATAAATTTAAATTTTTTTCTTTGAATTTTAAAATTTTTGGAAAATATTAAAAAAAAAAAAAATCTTGATTTTTCACCTGCCAGCTAATGGATATGTTTAAGCTTTGATTATTTTATTGTTTGTGTACTAACCATGTTTATTATTATTATTGATTTATTTATTGAATTGTATTGTTAGACTCTAGATAATCCATGTTAGGTTAAGGATGTTCTTAATTGTAAGAAATGTTTAAATAGATTTATTTTAAATAACAGAAAAAAAACCAATGTAGAGAATAATTTAAAATATATACAAAAATTTATGATTTGATTTCAATTGAAAACAACCAATGAGTTATGAATTCAACAAAATTTAAAGAATTTTTCAATTTGTAATATGTAATGTGAGTGTGTGTGAGCCCAGTATCTGCTAAAGGCAGCCCAGCTTGCATAAAAGGGAAACATATCGGTGGAGGATCTGGCATGATCTAAGCCAGGGTTTTGGATTTTTGGGGTAGCATGATGAAAGGTAAGGTACGCTGTGGTGCGTGTCTGTTCGATTTTTCGGTGTTGGGATCTCTTACGGAGAAGTCCAGTGATCTCGTTCAGATGCATCCATGGTCGCTGAGCCAGGGGGGTCGTGTACCCATGAAGGATAAGAACAAGAGGGGGTTGTTAGTACCAGTTCCTCACCAGTCCTCTTAGGGGTTTTTATCAATGAGATTTCTTCTGTTTTGGACAGAAGACTTCTCATTGGGGGGGGGGGGTATTGTAACATGTCAAAATTGGGTAATTTTATTTATTGCATTTATGGGGTATTTGTATTTTATCTTATTTCAGTTTTCGGGGTTTCATAAAAATATTGTGCAAGTTAATTCCATTGTAACAGACCACGTGTTGACTGAAACCATTTGGAACAAAGCAGCAACGCAATATTACGCTGCGAAAGCAGTTGAAGTATGTACCACCCTAAGTTTTCTCAGAACTGTGCGTGAATGTGACAGTGCGCACGCACGCGCGACACAGGTATACGCTCGGACTGACGCGGCCAGGAAACGCCAAGATGGTGAGAATTACAGTTTCTGTTGAATCTACTTGACTGGAACGGTGAATACAACAAACTTAAGGACCACCTTTTTAATGACGTCAGACTAGCAGTGCCTAATATCGTCGGCACACACTATAGAAAAAAACCACTATGTGTCATGGTCATAGCTAGCAAACTGCATCAACTCAACTGTGAGCGACGACAAAATCCGTTGGCAGTGGTCATGAACTTCCTACCGCTCGCAAAAGACGCCGTCCCAGTCTTTCTCTGTTCGTGTCGGCCGACACAGAGCCAAGTCAGGCTCTTTACAAAAATTCCTATTTTACCGGTAATAGAGTGAAATAACAGTAAAAATTTATGTGACCGCGGTCGAGTAACGGTGCGGAACATACGTATATATCCATTTTTCGGACACTAAAAAGAAATATAAAGGAATGAGGAGTGCATGCGAGAACCACGTTGTCGACAGGGAGGGATATTATTAAAAAATGTTAAGGGTTTTATAATTTTCTGTGTGTCTGTGTGGGTGCAAAATTGCAGGCTGGGCAGTCTTGTGTGTGTGTATATATAATAAGGTAAGCTTTAGTATAAGATAGAATAGGAGTGGTAATCATGTAACTCAAGCAAAGAATCAATTCTTACGAAAATATTTCATATGTAGTAAAGTTTGTAAAAAAATTTTAAATGATTCAGAACTAAATTAAATTATCAATTCTCTTCATAAAATGTGTAGAGTTAGTTATTTCGATAACCTTAACACAGGTTTGCATCTGACGTACATGTGATCGAATTCTGGACCCAAATAGAAGCTTTGAAGGTAGGTGGAAACTGTAATTTATGTATTTTAATATATTTAAAATGGATTTGAAAATAACATGATAGTGTGTTTTGAAGGTTTAAAGAGAGTGTGTAAGAAAGGGTCAGGAACCAATAAGGGAATGAGTTGGATAGGGTTCGGGTACACACATCCTAGTACAAAAATGAGCGGTGCCAGAGGATTTAAATGGGATTAGTGAAGGGGGTTATTATAGAGATATTGGTGTCATAATATGTTAATGGTTGGTTAGAAGCGGTTGTTAGTAGTAAAAAAGAGGTGAGTAAGGTTAGATTGACAAATGCCAAAATAAGATAGAGAGAATAGTGAATAATAGAGAGTCACCCAAACTAATAAGGATAAAAAGGTTAGAAAAGAAAATTCATGGTAGGAAGGTAATTGTAATTGAAAGGTAAATGATAAAGTGGAAATTGTTTGATAGAATCTAATATAATGAATGTCAAATAATTAAAAGTTAATAGAAAGTTGAAGTTGTAATGTCTTATAAAGTTTGATACCAGTTATTTAAATGTAAATTGTTTAATGTAAATGTAACAATGTTAATGTGTAATGTACAATGTTTTATTATGTCTTTATTATGTTGATGGCCATAGAGTGTGTGGTTAGGAGGTCGCTACAGGGGTAACGACGTTAGCAAATGTTAAAAAGATAGTAGATCTTGAGTGTTAAAAAGATAAAGTAGAAATGGTGTTGAACAAAATATAGTATGATGTCATTGCAAAAAATATAAAATGATTATAAAGTTGAGTAATAAAATCTGAATAATGCACTTGTCTGCCATAGTAGTTGTAGGTTGAATTTTATAGAAATAAATAGGTGATGGTGTTTTGGGAATATTAAAAGAATTGTTTACGTGTTATGTTATTTATAGGAATATATATATTTTTCTCTTAAGGAAGAGATTGAATTTCGTGATGATTAAAAAACCAGTCTATTTTGAATTCTTGTTGTTGTTGTTTTGGGAGAAATTAGTTGAACAAACCAATGCCCCAGACACAAACCAATGCATCTAAAAGGAAACATATCAGTTGTAGATGTGGAAGTATATTAGACCACTATTTTAAAAATTTTGTATTCGATGTTTCAGAGTTTTGTGGTGTTGTGACCGCGGTCCTGAGCTGGCCGGTGCGTCAGAGCAGGAACGTTAAGTGCCTCATGGCCTTATGGTGTTGGGATCTCTCCTGAGAAGTCCAGTAAGGTCAGACAGGTACGAGCAGCATCATTGGACCAAGGGTAAGTGATTGTATTTTTTTTATATTAACATTACAGGGGGTTGTTGTGACATATCTAGGCTGATCCTTTTAGAACCGTATGAATGAGTCAATGAAAGTTTTTATGTCTCGACACAAAACCTTTCATTGAGGGGGTTTGTAACAGTACATAAAGGCCCGTTACTTTAATTATGGGGTTTGAGGATGTTTTATAATGTTTTATTGTATCAAAGTTAAATAAAGTATGGTTAGGTCCATTGTCCCTGTGTAAGAACAAACAACGCATATTCAGTAAGAGGAGCATAGTTCCAAGGTCACCGGTGGACGGGTGAAAACGAGCAGAGATGATGGGGGTGTATGTGATGACGAACTCTTAATAATACTTGTGATTGGTTCACAAGGCTGTGTCGTCATTAATAAACGACAATGACGCAGGAACAAAAGCGTATGAAATAAGGCGTTGGCCGAGCAAACAAAAGACGGTGACGTCAAATGCACTAATACGTACGCAAAATTTGCATAGCGATGTATCGCTGTTGACTTAGTTTTAATCAGAAATTTTAGACAAATGACTATTCATCATCAAAATGTAACAGTGGAGTTTTAAAGACACGAACAACAGTTAATATTTAAATATCAAATGTAAAATCAGTGCTAGCCAAACAAATAGACTAGAGACATGAGACGACCACCTGCCATGCCAATACGTAAGATCTAACACCAGCGACGGAGCTACCAGAGTCTACATACAGAGAAGTCGAAAGAATTGTCATATTTTTTATATTCAAATGAGCTCAATAAGAAAATAAATCCAATAAAATGTATCTGTGATAGTGTGTGTGTGAGTGAGTGCATGAGGGAGTGAACGAATGGCCATGATAATAGAATAAGGGCATTGGTTTGTGGAATATACAAACATTAAATTAATCACATGTTATTAGAGCTGCAGCTAAAAGCAAATATAAAATATGACCAAGTTTCACCATAATGTAAAGTAATAATTAATAAATAGGGCGTAAGAAAATGTAGACGCCATTTTGTTTTGGTATTTGTATGTGACGCCATCTTTGGGTTATGATTCAGTATATATTTTAATTCTGAAAATTAAAAACAAGTGATTATATTCAAATGGTAACCAGAGTTGTTATTTCGATTACCTCTATGTGTCTGAATCTCGCCGAGAGTGAACCCTGGCCCCTTAAAGAGAAATTTATATTGGAGATGAACCACGTGCTCATACATAAAGTGTCATGGTGAGCCGCTCATCACCCATGACGTCACAACAATTTTTGAACTTTCCAACTGACAACCGAAAATTAAATTTCAAAAAACCACAACTTACCTTGATGACCGGCTCACCATTTCACTGAACTAGGAGAGGCCTCCTAGTGGAAGAATATCCGCATGCTGGATAACCTTTGGGTAATTGGAGGAATGAGGTGACCTCAGTTTTAAAACTTCAAAAATTAACACAAGTTTATTGAGGCTATCATATAGTGTTTTGTTACAATGAAATCTCATAAAATCAGGTTGTGAGGTTATTCCATTAAAATCTATAAGTAGGTGAAATATTCACTATATTACATGACACTCCAATTTAAAATTTCAAAAAATATTCAAAATTTAATATGTAAAATTATTTCATGAGAAATATATAAATCTGTAAAACATCTACAAAATATTACATGTTTTCTGAAAATGATTCATAGTGTCCAGACAGAAGGTATTATATCAGAATTATAGAAAATATGTGAATATTCAAAATCCATGGTAGGGTAACCAGAATCTAAAATTTTCAAAACATTCAAATTTAATATTTAAGACAAATTCCAAGAAAAGTATATAAAATATATATCACCTTTAAAAACCCTTACATAGCCTACTGAAATTCTATAAAATATATAAAACATTTAAAATCTCTGACATGCCATACTGAAATTCTATAAAATATATAAAACATTTAAAACCTCTGACATGCCATACTGAAAACTATGCAAAATATATAAAACATTTAAAAAACTCTGACAGGCCATACTGAAAACTATGCAAAATATATAAAACATTTAAAGAACTCTTACAGGCCATACTGAACACTATACAAAATATATAAAACCTTTAAGAAGCATTACAGCCACAACAATGCAAACAATTACATTACCCAACAACATGCGCCCTCTGAAATCTACTCAAACCCTAGAAAAAAGACTCATCTAATCAATAAAGTAACATGCAAAATGAGATAGATAATATATACTTGTGTGGAACTCACAAGTGCATGTGCTCTCCCCCTGCCATAAACCTGTATAAACTGGTGTAGCCCCAAGGCTTACAGATTTCAGAGTGCACAATTATAAATTATATCAATTATAACAATTATAAAAAACATCAGATAATCAGTTACATATATCTCTGCAAACATTATAAATACATAAAGAGAGAAAATTTCCTCTTGTAGAACAGTTCAGACATATTATTTAATAGGTTGGATGCTTCTGAATTACTGTTTTATCACAAGGTAAGGCATTGTTACAACTGGAGGTAGACTGCAACTCTTTTCCCAACCAGATCTACAAGTTCCAATAAACAGGCAGCCACAATACAAGTTCCACACAGACTATAGTAAAAGATGTACTGGCCATTACATGCTCTGGCAATTCAACACAAGACAAACATCACCCTGAGTCATTCAAAGAGCAATTAAGGAGTTTTGCTTCACTAGGCCAAATGAACGCCCCGGCCGATTCCCAACACATTTTCTTATTCCCAACACATTTTCTTTAGGTAAGAAAAGTTTTGTCCATAGAATACACGGTCACCGCAAACAGCGGCGAAGCTACTCATCATTAGAGAGAAACATGCGTAGTTACTCAAGTTCTGCAAAAACCGGCATGTTTCAATAGTACATGAGATTACAAGAGTACCAAGAAGTGACAAAACTCCAGTATTAAGAAACTATTGTCACTCTTTTTTTTTTTTTTTTTGTAGTGTTAGAGAAATCAGCCAGACCCGACCCACAAAGTCCCAGGGCAAAATTTAATAATTTTATTTTTCCATACCTGTTCATGGTGCATCAATACCTCACATCACAATACCTGTTCAATACTCACACAATCTATCACATAATTTACATCTTGGTCTTCCCAGATTCACGGATGCCGGAGTTCCCCGAGGACCCCTAGCACGCTTTTCCCTTAGCCTGACATAATGGTTTCACTCAACGCCGGCATAAAAAAAAAACCACGAAACTTTTCAGCACTCAACAATTTAGACCCACACGTGGTGAACAGCTCCTGAATAGCACAGCTGACATCAACCCCAAAAACTCGAGTCAAGACAAAACTCCACAGCTGATAACTACAGCTGGACGATTTCCAAAGGCGCTCTACAACCCACAACGGAATACAGCAGGCTCACTCTAGCAGCGGGAAAGGAAAATACCCCAGTCCGAAGTTACAGCGACGTCTACTAGATGGCGGGAGCGTAACAAGCAGTCGCCGTAACGTCTCATAGATCGCGAAGAGAACCTGTCCAAAGCGAACTCCCCCAGATACATGAAAATAACGCCCGGAATCCTTAGAACCGCTATTTGCCGTACACCTACGTACGGCACAATGGTAAGTACACGTGTTTTTACTTTATATCAGTATATATATATAATTATGTGTGTGAGAAGAAGTGTGTGAGATAATAAAGTACCAAAAAAATGCAATGTTCCTTACAGATGGTTTAGTCTTGAAGTCTTTTCCATAAAACAAAAACAGAGTTAACACTGAAATTATGCTTGTATCGTATACAATCGTTGCTCTGCGCTCCAGTGATCTGTGGTTGTCAAAGTATGTCAAAAAAGGAATCGGGAACTTCTGTCTTTTACTGTTAACACTCTCTGCCATGAGTTGTATCTGCCCACCAGCCCTGAAACGACACAAATGCATATTATTAACTACACAATTATAACCATGTTACCATGTAATGCGAATTAAAATATTATTGGCCCAAAAGTTGTGCTTTAAAATAATAAGAAGTTTAGTAAGGTTGATCAGTTTGACCTGTTACAGCAACTTGCCTATATGAGGGTCAATCAAATATAAACCGGATTTTTTTTACACAGATTTATTGGTGACAGATAAAATTAAAAAAAAAAATATTTTTCTACATAGTTTCCTTCAACAGAAATACATTTTCTCTACTGGATAGATAGCTTCTTGATCCCCTCATCAAAAAAAGAAGACGGGCGCTCCAACAGCCAATTGCGCACATACTGCTCAACCTCTGCATTGTTATTGAATTTTTCCCCTCCTAACGCTTCCTTCAGCACTTCAAACATGTGGAAGTCACACGGAGATAAGTCTGGACTGTAAGGAGGGTGTTCAAGAGGTGTCTAGTGAATTTCAATGAGTTTATTGCGAGTTTGAGCTGCAGTATGTGGCCGTGCATTGTCATGGAGAAGCAGAACGTTGCGAATCGGTTGCTGATGTTGTTTGTTACGACAAGAGGCCCTGACGTCATCCAGTGGCTGGCAGTAGTATGCTGCATTCACCGTCTTTCGATCGTGAAGGAAATCCATCAGCAACGTACCTCTTGAGTCCCAAAACACAGCTGCCAGAACTTTCCCTGCTGACAGGCGAGTTTTGGCTTTGACCGGCACCCCCTCCACTTGGCCTGTGACTTGTGTTCTCCACTGCATCACGACCGCTTCAAATTTTTTTGGCCCAATCAAACACTTGTGCTCTTGACAGAGTAGTGTCTCCAAAGTGTCTGGAGTCTGGTAAAAATCTCAGCTGATTTCACGCCTTCATTGGCGAGAAATCGGATAATTACCTGTTGCACAACAGACGAAGGTACCTCATGATCATACATTGTGCTACTGATGCGGAAACGTGTTCTGCTGGCGTGGCTGGACATTCCTCACCTCCACACATCACCACCTAACTACCTCAAGCGCCCCACCTCACTCACTCCACTTCCTGAGTCCACACGTAAAAATCCAGTTCATATTTGAATGACCCTCGTAATTATCCTGAACATGGTAATAAATTTTCTTATCATTTGTACTGAAACACTGACAAAAATAGTTATATTGTGTATAGCAAACCTTACCAAACATTTTGCCATTTGTCCTCTGGACTGTTACTATTACAAAGATTTATATTGTAGAGTCTTGATGCTATTAAATGCAGTGCTATAAGTGGACCAAGGAAACATAAAAAACTAATTACATATGAATACATAATACGTATAAAAACTAATATGTAGGTTTACACAAAACAGGAATTGCTTGTGCAGATCAGGTTAGGGAGTAAGGGGGTACTGCTGCCAGTTACTCAGGGAACCTATGCATTGATAGTCACAATGGTTTTTAAAAATATCTATTTTTAGTCACAAACCTGAGTTGGGTCAGTATGTTACATACACTTTTTCTACAAGTGTTGTTGTTTCTTATGGCTAGCCAAGACTCCAGTCCATATAAGTTTTCTAGCATTCCAATATAGTGTGTGATGTTTTGTGTAGCTGGCAGACTTGCGTCTTGTTTTTGCCGTGGAGGAGGTGTTCACTATCTATCCTGGAGTTCGGCTCGTGGCATAGTGTGCATCTTACAGAGGAGTAAACTTTGGTTTGGCTGAGATGGGCAGCAAAGCAGTCATGTCCGGTAATAAGACGAAATACCTTTTTCTACAAGTACCTGCTGGGAATATTCATGTAGTATGTGGCCAGCAGTATCAGGTTTCTGAATGCTAAGTACAACTTGGTGAAATCTATGAACCAAATCTTTTTTGTTGGTTTAAAAAATAAAGACTATGATTACACAGGTTTATTGAAAAATCATGAATTAAAAAAAAAAGAACCTAGAAATTCTTGATTACTACCCAAAGGTATTTGGAAGAACATACAATGTGGAAAGAGGTGTAAACATACAACTTAGAAAGGTTTTCAACAAAAAATGTGAACACGTTCAAGCGAACAAAAAAAAAACTTTCTTCTCAGCTCTGAATATAAAAACAGTTTATATGTTAGAATAAAATATAGCATACTGTGACACATTTATTGCGACTTTCATTGTCTCTCTACGCATAGCTTTCATTGCCTTTGTCTTCACGGTACTGGGTGTGTTTCTGGCCAACACGGCGCCCTCCACCTCATCTCTCTGGCTATGCTTTGATCTAACATGCCTCCTCTTTTGTAACAGGATTAATTTTAAAATGTACTTTGGCTGTCTGACATCTGGTTACATGCCCAAACCATACTAGCCGCCATATTTAAATTTCTTCAATAATGCCTCTTCTTACTCCCATCTCTTCAACTTGTGTTAATGTTTCTTCTCTTTAGCTATGGAATCTCCAGCTTCTCTGCCACAAATCCGTCTCTGTGGACAGCAATTTGCTCCAACCCGATTTATTTTGTAACGGTACAAACCTATGGGGATTTGTAAATTAAATCTTGTCAATTTTATTCCACCCAAGTATATTTGGTGAACGGACTATAGCACGGGACTGTCACGGCCTGACACTGGAATGCAGGTTATCAGCGAGGGTGCGCATTCACCCACAAGAGCGCGCACACCTCGGCCAAGTTTCCCACAAAGATGGCATGTTCGAATAAATTCCTTAGCGCTGTGTGCGCAGAGAACAAAGGCAGTCAGCAAATAACATCACAAGGGAACGGACGCGAGCAGTGGTGTACGTCCGCCGGCTGGGCACAGTTTTCATCTCGCTCGCATATAAAAATGGGAAAATAGTTCAAAGTCTGTTGTTACGTAGCTGCGGCTGTGGCCGGTTGAACGTAACGGGCTCGTGAGCCGAAAAAATGTACTAAAACTTAAAAAATGTGTCTTTAAGTATAAAATAAAGTGGTGAAAAATGTGGAACGTTTATTAATCAACAGTGATCAAAATCAGAATCAAGGACTACATTCGGAAACCAGTGACTAAATTTTGAAACCAGTGCAGTAGGTGGTCGGCCATAATCATCACAACCAAGTAAACGTAGAATATATAACCTTTTTAAAATGGGGAAAATTAACAAGAAAAATAAAGAGCTCTCTAAATTAAATGGGTTTGTAAACTGGATGACTGTGTGAGTGAGTAAACTGGGTTGTCTTACCGTAATTTAATTAATTTTGTTAAGGTTTGAAACTAGTTGTTAGAATATTTATCAGGTTAAAGTAGCCTAAATGGTTGTTTTAGTATTTTTAAAAGAAAAAATAATAATTGAAAGAAACAGTAATATTTGAATAGTCAATAATTTTAAAAGAGTATGAAAAAATGTTAAATAAAACTGAGATCGTTAAACATGCTATGAGAGAGTAATTATTACAAAGTAACCCTAAATCACTTATAGGTACGAGTTCACATGAAGACTCTGAGACCCGATAAAGGTAAGGGACTTGTGTATGTATATTGTTTATTAAATATTATTTTCCAAAAAGCTGTAAGTTCTCAATTTACATACCAAACTTTAGCTCTGCACAATATCAAGGGTCTCTACAAAGGAGCTATACAGTCTTACATTCTATAGCTACTATCTTTTTTCTTCACAGGAGTGAATATAAGAAAATCAAAACAGACTCTCACTGATACAAAATCTACACACACATATGCACGCGCGTATGGGTGCACTCGCACAGGCACATGTGTGTATTCACATACACAATGCTTTCATTGATGGCAAGGCCGACTTGATCTTTGATAATAGAACTACCACTTATAATGATCAAAATCCGAAATCTCTACACGACCTCATCAGCTAGAGACTCTTACAGTGCATTGTACATATAATTTTAACTTTTTTCTTACTTCCAAGCCAATGTTTTTGACTTTCCAAAGAACACTGATATTTCTCTCTTCCAAAACAAGTTCTCTCTTTTAAATAAGACTATTTTCTTTTTTATCCATGTTGCCTAGGCTGTGTCATTATGTCACTCAATGTCGTTAAGAAGAACTGAATGCACATTGTGTGCAATATTGAAATGTTACATGAATGAAAGGAAGTTCAATAGACAGCAGTTGTAATGCTAGAGTCATTGGATCATTTTGTATTACTATTGTAGCGAGAATCCTATCGAACAGCCTAGCACATTCTCCACTCTTCCCCTCGTCTAGTGTGGCAGGTGTTGCCTCAGTCAAGGCTGCGTTCAAGTTTGTTCTAGACTCTTCAAGAGGCCACTTGAGACACGAGCGCAAGCGCATTAAGTGGCGTGCACATTGAGGATGGAAGATTTGTAGGAGGCGTACGCTACCTATAAAAAGCCATAGCAGCCGGCTCGTCAGTTCAGTTATGTGAGCGATTTTCCTTAGTGCGGATATAGTTTTTGTCGAAGTATTGTGCGAAGTGTTATTGTCTTATAAATTGCGTGGCACCTATTTGACATTATTATTGTCTGTGGACAAATCTAACTGGAATTATTGTACAAATTGATTACAAATTATTAATTGTGATAATTAAAGCTCGTTATTAGTAACTTGGTTAGTGTCTGTAATTTTCTTTTCCATTGCAATGTCACAAACATTTTACATGCAAAGTGTGCAGACATCACCTTGGACTTCAGGGAATGGAGGAGAGACAGTGAATATTTTTCGTTTGGAGCAGATCAAATCCATTGTACTGAAGCACATTTATGTTTCCAAAAACTGATTCCAATCACACTTTTCCAGGTTTTGGACTGGCAAAATGATAGAAACAGCTGTGTTTATAAATAAAACTGGCTCGGTAGGGTTCACCCTGGGATGGTAGTTGGCTGTTGTATGCAGGGTGTTGCATATCTGCTTCCACTTGTGGCCAGTGAGTGGCTTCCCATTGTCCGTTAGCAATGCTTCTGGATGCCCCCAGTGAGGGAATACATCCTCCAGGTAGCAGATAATAGTATCAGGGTCTGCCTCCCGCACTGTTTTCACTTCCACCCATCTCGACATAATGTCCATGAGCAGATATGTAGCGGTTGCTAACTGTCATGAGCAGATATGGGCCCATGATGTTGAGGGCGACCGTGTTCCAACATCTGTTAGGACGGTGAGACTGCTGTTGGTCCGGTCATTTCTCCAAGCTCAGCACTCTTTGTCGTTTTCTTGCACCTCCTACACTACACAGTGGATGCTGACACCCATAATTGCTTGCAGTTGTGGGATAGCTGCTGTGACACTGCAAAGTGACATATCTTCTGACTGCATCCAAGGTTCTTCTTAGATATCATTGGTGTCCTCAAGCCCTGGTTCCCTCGAGAGGAAGCCCGGCAACTCGTTTTCCTTGCCTATGCAGTATAACATGGTGAACTTGAAACTCTGTATCAACAGATCAACAGAGGCCAGTGAGTATACTTGGTCTTCTGCTTGGTTGCCTATTTTAGCCAGGTAAGAACCTTATTGTCGGTGTGGAAGGTGAAATGGCTATCCTCAAAGTATGGTCAGTATTTTTTGATGGCCTAGACTACTGCCAAACACTCCACTTCATTGGATGATATTTCTTCTCTGCCTCGGTGAGCTTTGTGCTGGTGTACAAGATGATGCATCTCTCTCTCGCTTCAGTGCATTTGTAGATCACTTGCCCCAAGGTCCTTTTGGCTGGCATCCATTTGTACGAACATCGGCAAGTTTTGCTCTAGCTGTATCAGCTTTAGCGGCTTTGTCCTCTTTGAAGGCTCACTGTGACAAAGAGGCTCATCCCAGTGTCACTTTTTTGTTCGCAGCAGGTCCATTAACAGCATGGAGATCATGGCAAACCAGGGACGGTTCTGTTCTGAGGTGCTGCTGATGTGGAAGGTTACCAGCTGGTGTTATCTAAAGTCCCTGAAATAAGATTTCTTCCCGGCCAAAATGACACTTTTGGGTGCAGGTCAGCTGGTGCATCTGTAGGCATTCCAGGACTTGAATGAGGTGTTGCAAGTGAGGTTCCCAGTTGGGGGAGTAGATGATGACATCGTTGAGGTAGGTGAGGCAACACTTTCACAACAGTCCAGTTACTACACTGTGCATCATCCGTTAGAAGGTGCTGGGCACATTCTTCGGTCCGAAACACGTGACCTGGAACTGGTAACAACCTCCATCTGGCACCTAGAATGCCATGCAGTTCTTTGCTTCGTCCAGTGTAATCTGCCAGTATCCACTCTTCAAATCCAGTGTCAAGAAGACTCTGACCCTGCTAAGGTCCTCGAGTGTCTTGTAGATTAATGGCAATGACGAGTCTACGCCCTTTGCCTGTTCGTTCAGCCTCTGATAGTCTATGCAGAAGTAAGGTGTGGTGTCCTTCTTCTTCACAATCACCACCAGAGAACTGTATGGAGAGGTGGTCAGTTCGATGAGCCACTATCAAATCTCTTCTACTTGGTCGCGTATGATCTGCTTCTTCTCATCCGAGTACTGGCTATCCTCCTCGAGCCAGATATTGTGTTTGGCCGCAGATGTGGTGTGCAGTGGGACACTGGAGAATAGGCTATAAGGACGGGATAGGACATCGAGTATTCAGTCATGGTATTGGCCGCCAACTAATGTTTGCAGGCTAGCCTTCTCTTCCTCAGTCTGCATGGCCGCTCCAGAAGACCGTCTGCTGATTTTCCCTGCCAACGTGAACATCTCCATTGGTAATCCACGTTTCCTGGTTGGCCATGAGCCAGTGATGCCTCATTAGGATTTCTGTTAGTTTCCGTCCAGCAATCTCTATTTCAATCTGGGGTCTGGGGCCCAGTTGGTTCACATGCCCCAGTGGGTTATTTACCAGGGCTTGGCTGTTCCTTCTTCATTCCTGCGTTGTTGTCTGTGAGGCCAATCGACACTGCTTGGACTCTTCTACTCGATCCAGGGAGTCTTCAGCACAGTCATCATGACTTTGCACATGGTCATCTTGGTCCAAGTCTTCTGCTATGCCAATCGTGCTTTTCAGAAGTTGTAGATGGCCTGATCCTTAGCATATATCAAAGGCGTGACCATAGTTGCCGTATGAGCATGGGTATGGTGCAGACGGCAAAGCAGAAGGAAATGTTCCACAGATTCCTGCCACTGTGTCTGTCCACACAGCTTGGCCAGCAGCTCTGCATCACGTTGTGACCCACAAAAGTGGGGGGGGGGGGGGTTGACTGCAAAACTCAAACCAGTTGATTTGCAGGTCAGTGTACTTCTCTGCCCAAGTTCCCATTTCCCCTCAGAGCTGTCACACTGTGTAGTCTCCCCACTCCCTTCTTGTGGATATCTGTAGTCATGCAGCAGTTGCTCCAATTGCTGGAGATTGTGCTCCAGGTCTTCATACTTAAGGCCGTGGAATGTGGTGGTGATCACTGGTGGCAGCGTGGACCACAGGGCTAGGATGGATTGAACCAAGCCTGGCTCTGCCTCATAGCTTGTATCCAGCTGGTTGTAGTTATTGGGGACCATGTAGTGTTGTAGGTTTGGCTGGTAAGTCGTAGGCAAAGCTGTTTCTGGCATCCACTCTATGATCTGGGCCTCACATTGGGCACCACTTGTCACAAGACAAATGACACCAATTGTACACCGCATTATTTTTGTGGTCCTTAAAAAGGACCATTGGGTGAGGACAATAGTTGCTGCTGTGGCGTAATGTTCAGTAGCTGCCCACGGTGTTGTTTCCCTGCTGCAGTCCTCTTCACTTCGTGGCAGCGGGATGTAGATTGGCTTCACTTCGTCTTCTTTCTCTTTCATTTTGTTCTTTCCTTCCTCCTTCTCCAGTCTGGCTTCTTTCACATCATCCTATAGAATGAAAATATTTTCCTAGTCGCTCCTTTTATCCTTCAGATGTTGGTGTCATCGCGGGCCTATCAGCAGGCTGCTGATTCGTGATCGCATCGCTGTGAGCTCTCCTAGTTCCCGCCAGATGTTTGCGGTGAATGTATCAGATTTGATCCCTGAGATTAATCCTAGCTGGCATAGGGAGCAGATGTCTGTTGCTACTGTCACAGCATGCATAGGTATGAGTGGTATTTTTTCTCAAGTCACAAGTTGGTTTTACAAAATGCAATACATAGTCATCTATTAACTTGTATATACATATTCAAAACACAGATACTGCTAAATGAATAATAGGAGTTAATAAAGAGATGGAAAGAAAAACTCTGTATCAGACTTTTGTGCTGTGAGACCATTACACATGATTGATAACAAGTAAAGTACTATAATCTAAATACAGAAAAGCAACAGACAAAATGGCTATGATATATTGTATGCATGCTGGATATAAGTTCTGCCAAGGTCTTTTATGAAAATCCAGAAGGATGCAGTTGATGATATGGAGAAGGACTTAAGAGAGAATGAGAATCAGAAGATGGAGGATAAACATGGTTGACAGAGGAGAATGGACCATTGCTCAGAAGGCCACAGTCCTACATGAGCTGTAAAGCCAAGAAATAATTACCGTATTGGCCCGAATATAAGACGATGATTTTTTTCATAAAATGCCCTTCCAAAAACCATACTCGTCTTATATGCGCAACCTAACATTTAAAAATTTCGTGTTAAGTGTCTAGCGTATTTTGTAACATTCGCCAGCTGCACAGGCTTGCCATATGCGTTAGCATGAATCAACATGCGCGCTTTATGAGCTCAAGGTGAAAATCCCAAGCATACTTTCACCACTGCGCAGAAGTACCATATTGTGTCAGGCGTTAAAAGTTGTTCACTTTAAGGCCCCTTTTATGCATCCGATTCAAATTGTACGATAAAATATCGTACCATAAGTTTTGCATCCCAGTTGACTCCGATTTTTATCGTGCGTCAAAAATATCTGAAGTGGGTGTGAACAAACTCTTTCAGAGTTCCCATCATCAGTACTGAAAATGAATCCTTGCGTGTTGTATGATGCTTATCGGTTCGTTTTTACAAGCTTCGGAAGCGGGATCCCATAGTGCTCTTCTGTTCTGGATTTCGTCAGTTAGCCTTTCTGTATTAATGTCTCCCATATTTACAAAAGAAATTAATAAAATCACACCACAGCGTGAATACCACTGATTACTTGGCATAACTGGGCTTGCCGATGCTAGGCAGGAAGGTTGGCAGCACTGATATCTGAAAATCATATAAAAAAACTCGCGCGAGTGCATAAATGAAACCTGTATGGCCCGTGTATCTAAACAACTCATCCGATATTTATCGGATGTGTTTACTAGGAGACCACGATATGTTTTTGAGTATGGAACGATAAATTTATCGTATGACAGTGCATAAAACGGCCCATTTGTTTCTGTTGTTCTATATGACATACGAGTTTGTATCGTAGGTTATCACACGATATAAATCGGATGTATAAAAGGGGCCTAAGGGCAAGTCAACAAAGTGAATATTCATGGCCAATCCACAAGTAAAGGATAGTGTTGAACAGAGGGCGTTGTTGGCGTGTTGAACAGAAACGAAACCAAGGAAGTTATTAGAATTAAGGCGCTGGAGTGGCATGTGAGTTGAAAATTCCAATAATTGAATTTAATGCAAGCTTGGGGTGGTGTAAACACATGATGCAGCATTCGGGTCTGTGTTTACGACGTCGCACTACCTAGCGCAACGCCTACCTGCAGATTATACTGACAAACTGATTGCTTATCAGAGATATATTATAGAACCAAAGAAAGCCCACAATTACCTGCTTGGCAAAATGGGAAATGCTGATGAAACACCAGTGTTTTTTGATATGCCATAAAATGTTACTGTGGACAGAAAGGGTGCAAAATCAGTTATAATTAAAAAAATCTACAGGCAACGAAAAGTCACAGTTTCGATTACTGTGATGTAAAATGCTTCCAAAAGGAACAATTACCAGCTGGGATTACTGACTGAAGAACTCATGGCAGATTGGCTTAAGGTTGTTTGGGGACGTCGACCAGGCACTTTACTAGGGCAGAGAGGTAATTCTTTCATGGTCACACAAGTGAGAAAATAAAGAAGCTGATAGGAGAAATGAACACTGGCTGGGGGAATGACTTCTCAGCTTCAAGTTTTAAATGTGGTTGTTAATAAACCATTTAAGGACTACTTACGGAAGAACTATAGTGACTGTTTAATTAATGTAAATCATGCATTGACTCCGACAGGCAAGTTGAAGAAACCCAGCATACAGTTACTGGCCCAGTGGATAATCACAGCCTGAGGAAATATCAAAAGTGAATCCATTGTAAAGGGGTTTAAAAAATCCATTTCTAATAACATGGATGGGAGTGAGGATGACATTTTGTGGAAAGACTCCAGTTATGAATCAGATTCCAGTACCAATTCTGAAGATGAACTTGGAGAAGAAGAATGAGGATGATGACTGGAACTAAAAACAGTAAGGTACTTTAACACTTATAATTTCACCTTTAATGTTATAGCCATACTTACTTAGTGTGACTTTAAGGTATGATATTTAGAGCATTTAATTGTCTTTTTCATACAACATCTCAAAAAATTCAGTGTCGTCTTATATGCAGGCCACTTTTTTTTCCTGTAAAATACCTTCAAAAATCTAGGGTCGTCTTATACTCGGGCCAAACCCGGTATATGTATTTGAAGATAACTTCTGGAGTCAAATGTCATAATAATTAAATAATAAGGTCGTTAACTTTGAGGCCTGATTTATTGAATATTCAAAATTATTTTCTTCTAAGCACTTACATCAAATTACTAACTGTTTCAATACTTACTCGCTGCTGAATGTTGCCCCCTGTCTCAGTCTACCTTTTACAAACTCAAAGTTACGTACAACAAGCAAGTTGTTCACTCCTGCAAAAATCACAGATTTCACCAACTCATCACTCCGTGAATGTTTGTTTATAGGAGTGTCAAAAACGAGACAATCCTCTAAATCGTCACTACGAACCAGATACACATCAGCCAAGTAATCTCGATGTATGAAACGTAAACCTTGAATGAAAAAAATTAATAAATATAAATAAATAAATATACATATATATTTAATATTTATAAAGACTTTACCTCAAGATGTTTCTTCTTATTTGGAATATGTTTCGGGAAGCCTTGTGTTCCCATCTTCAGCCTTCCTGATTTTTTGAGCCTTATATAATTAGATTTATATATTTCTGGTTTTTGTATGCGTTAAGGTGTTCAAAATAACATTTTTTCAGTTGTTTTTTGTTTGTCCTATGTAACCATTTATTGCAATCTTGGCATTCGATTTTGTATATACCATTGGTTGTTGTATTATCTTTGTTACGTGGGTTATTTAGTTTTTGTAAATTAATAAGTAAATTAATTAATAAGATAATACAACAACCAATGGTATATACAAAATCGAATTCCAAGATTGCAATAAATGTTACATAGGACGAACAAAAAACAACTGAAAAAACGTTATTTTGAACACCTTAACACATACAAAAAACCAGAACATTTGGTCACACATGCAATAAACACTGGACATGAATTCCCAGACATAACAAACATGACACTAATAAAAACACATACCACACAAAGGCACCATAATGAACATTTGGGAAAATTTGCAAATTTATAAACATAAAACACAAAACAAACTAATACCTAAACAAATACAGATCAATACAAAACACGACACAATTTTCAAAGCACTCAACATATATATGTATGAATACATATATAAATACACTAAATACTAATATAGACACCACAATCACACACAATAATATCAATTTAAAGGACCAGAAACCAACAGGAAACCAAAGCAAAAGCCAACCAACACACAAATACCTCACAAGGCTCAAAATCAGGAAGGCTGAAGATGGGAACACAAGGCTTCTCGAAACATGTTCCAAATAAGAAGAAACATCTTGAGGTACAGTCTTTATAAATATTAAATATATTTTATACATCAAAAACAGACTGTAGCAAAAAGTGTTTGAATAATATATATGAACAGTTCTTCAAATATTAACTACTTCTGCAAGTAAAATTATATTGTATAATTACGTACATTTCACTGATTAAATCAGCATCATCAGAGGTTAATATATATGAATAAACAAATAAATGAATTGATTCAATTTCAATATACAGTAGAACTTGGCTAATTCGAAGCTGAAGGGACCAGTAAAAAATTCGAATTATCAAAAAATTCAAATTAGGAAAGTTTTAATAAGGGTAGAAAAATCAAATCAAAAACCGAAATTCAGTAAAGCAATATGTTATTTTATTAAACAATCTCCTTATACATATGTATTACAAACGTATAAACACATTGACAGTTTTTTTAAAAAAGCTAGAAACTTTTGATTGCACTTTGCAGTTAATACACTGAGTTGTAGTAAACTCTTCCAAGTTTATTAGGTGCTTGGAAAATAGCGTCACTTACGTTCTGCTGTCCTTCAACAAACCGTCTCAAGTCTTGAATGTAATTTGATGCCTGTGAAGCCGTTGGAATCATATCTCTGGAAGTTCTAGCTGGTCCCCTTCTTCATCTGAAGATGCACCATCATTTCTTTTGTTCATAACATCAGACATGATCTCCGCATCTGTCTGTTCACTGCACACCACCAAGTCTTCATCCATGTTTACAAACTCTTCGTAACGAATGCCTGCGTCATGTCCAACATCTTCCCAGTTATCCGCAGTGGGTACAACTTCTCTAGCAGCTTTATTATCCTCTTCACCTTCAATGTGGCAGAAACCACCTTTACGAAAGCAATTAGCAATTGTTTTTTGCATAACTTGGTCCCAAGCACTGTTGCACATGTGGGCAGCTTGAAGGATGTTAATCTTGATATTTTCGTGCTCATCTAAATAAGCACATGACAGTATGTTTTGGACCACACCCCGTCTATAAAAATGCTTAAAATTTTTTATTACACCTTGGTCCATAGGTTGAACTACTGAAGTCATGTTTGGGGGGAAAAACACAACCTTTACATTTTCCATCACAGGAATAGTGTTGTGCGCTGTACAGTTGTCAATAAACAAGACGATTCTTCTGTTTTGATTCCAAAACATCCTGTTGATTTTCAAAAGCCATCATTCGAAAATTTCACCTGTCATCAAAGCTTTATTTTTTGATTCATATTCAACTGGTTTTGTTTTTACATTTTTGAAACAACGTGGGTTGACTGACTTCCCTATCATTAGCAAAGGCAGTTGTTCCGAGCCATCCATGTTTGCTCCGAATAAAAGTGTTATGCGCTCCTTGCTGTGTTTGCCACCACTACAACTTTCTCCTTTAAAAGCAAGTGTTTTGTCAGGGATGCATTTGAAGAATAAGCCTGTATCGTCTACGTTAAAAATGTCTTTAGTGTCTCTATCAGAAATCATTTGCAACAAATCGTCTTTCCATGAATTTGCAGCTTCAATGTCAACAGATCCACTTTCCCCACAAACAGTTTTGAAAGACATGCCATTCCTTTCTTTAAAACCATCGAGCCAACCAGTGCTGGCCTTAAAATCATTTTTCCCTAAGCTAGATGCGAATTCCTCAGCTTTGGCTCTGACGAGGGGCCCACTGACTGGAATTTTTTTGTCCCTTGCTTGCTTAAACCACTTCACTACACATTCATCCACGTCAGGATTTTCTGGTCCTCGTGCTCTTTTCCTATCTTTGTCGTTGGCTTTACACACACTATTCAAAATCTTCTCTTTATTTTTTAGATATGTTGACAGTGTATTTGGCGGTATCCCGAATTCCTTAGCAATTTCACATTTCTTTTTTTGTCCCTTTCCCACTTCCTGAATAACGGCAACTTTTTCGGCAAATGTCAATGATTTGTATTGGGTCCGTGTTGGTTTTGAAAGGGCCATGATGAACACACAACACAATAAAACTGCACAATAAGCGTCAGTAAAACACACCAGTCTGTATATACAGTACTGTGTAAAGAAAGGAACGGTCTCTCACTACAGGACACAGCTCGCACAGTAGAAACTCAAAAAGACTTAACCCTTCCACGAATTCAGGCAGACTGAACTGAAAGCAACAGTGAGGGTGGCTGACTGACGAGGCGTGGAACAAGGGACAATGGCGGACGGTACCATTACACGAGCCAGTCACGTGTTCATCGCGAGATAACACGCCAATTCCATGAATTTGACACAAAGGACAAGCGTCTGTTCAAAATGGCGATGCCTGCTTGTCTATTTCCAGTCGTGTCTCTATTGTTACGTGGTCTAGCCCCATACTGCAGGCGATTTTTTGTAGTTTGAGCAAAATTTTTATTTCGAATTAACCAAAAAAAGTTCGAATTATGTAATGGGTCTAAATTTACATAAACATTATTTTCAAATTCTATGAATTCTATAACATGTGCAGATGAGGCCCTTTAAGGTGAGACGTTTGCCAGTAAATGTTTTCATGACTATATATGGTTATGCAGCAAATCTCTGAGTTTATTTGTAGTCAGTGATTAATAACGAAGGAATGTTGTTGACGAAAGTCAGTTCGCGGCCAGTTAAAAAGGTGATACTAAACTCAGCGGAACATTTCAATACCAAGGGCGAGATGTATGACGGGCAGTGGAGCGAACCAGTTTAGAGACGACAAAAAAATGGAAATTTTTAACACTGAAAGTCAGTCGACCACCATCTTTTGCGCTGTGTAGCAGCAGTCGCGGGCGCCCGCATAAACAGCAGAAAACGTAAATCAAACAATGTGAAATTCTAACTAATATTGGAACGTAAGAAATATAAATCATAATAATAATAATCAGTGATCAGTAAAAAAATTTGGAGTGACAGTTTCGGCCATAAAAACGTTAAAAGTGAAAACAACAAACAGTGCACGCCACAAGGAGACGTCCCATGTGATGAAACCTATGCACCATTAAAGGAAAGTAAATATAATTAAATACTGGCATTTTTAAATTGAGCTCAATAAAAAAGAAATGTAGAAGTGTGAAAGTGTGCGTGATTGAATGAATAAAAAAAATATAGGCCTAACAAGAAGTGATGAGTTTGCGCAATCTTTGATATAGGTATTCGTATTTTGCTGTAATAGTTATTGGTAATCAGTTTTACGCCTTAAGGCGGAATAAATATGTTCATGATCTTTTTTATGTTATCAAAAGAAAATAAATAATGTTATATATTACGCGATACACGCATTGTGTTAATCGTATTTGCACATTTTTCTCTGCTATGTTGGCGTCCGAAAAGGGACAAATTTAATAATTAATAACTGATAACACTTCAGTTGACGCCTGAATTTATAGGGACATTGTAAATTAAAATTGATTTACAATTTAGTCAAAAAATGGCAGAGAAAGACGCAAATACAAATTTAGATGAAAGTGCAGATGTGGGGTCAGTGTTGAATGTTACGCAAGATAGTATGATAACTACGAATGAAAATGTCGAAAATGTAGGCGAAATGGCAAATGTAAATGAAACGGTCGAAGCTGAATGTAGTAGAAATAACGAGGTAAATATATTTAATCAATTAGCGTTGATTATGGAAGTAATGAATAATAAGTTTGAAGTAATAAATAATAAGTTTGACCAACAGAATAAGAATAATGATAATTTGAACGCGAGTTTGAATAAGAATAATGATAATTTGAATACGAGTTTGAGTGAATTTACAGCTGAAATCAAGTCAGAGATGAATAATAAGTTTGACCAACAAAATAAGAATAATAATTTGAACACGAGTTTAAGTGAATTTAAAAGTGAAATGAAGTCAGATAATGATAATTTGAACACGAATTTGAATGAATTCAAAATTGAAATGAATAATAAACTTGACAAACAAGAGAGAAATTAGGAGACATGAATAACGAATTCGTGAGTATAAGAAGCGAAATAGAAATGAGTAAATTAAGTATGAATAACCAATTTAAAAGTATAAGTGAGAGTTTTAATGGAGTGAGTGAGAAATTTGTTGAAATAAATAATAAATAGAGAATAAGAGTGAGACTATTGCGAGAGTGAAAGGTGAAATGACTGTAAAGATAAATAAAATACAAACCGAGGTAAAAAATGATATAAAAATAATTAGTGAAAAGCAGGGTGAGAAACTGCTAAAGACGGACAAAAAATATGATGCGTTAACTAATAAATTTAACGATAAATTTAAGAAACAGAATGACAAAATTGAAAGTAATGTTCAAGGTGTGATTGATGAATGTGAATGGATTAAAAAAGCAAATAAGCTACAAGAGAGTGTGAATAATGAATTCAAAAGTAATATTGAACAACTTGATACAATTAAAACTAGTGTAACTAATTTGAAAAGTAAAAACACAGAACATGAACAAGAAATAATTAAAGTTAGAGAAGATCTAAACCTAGCAATTAATCAAAGACTAACCAATATGTGTGAGAGAGTGAACGTTGATGTTGAATTAGGTTATTTCAGTAATGAGGGTAAGGGAGTGAACCCCATACAATTTTTAAATTCCATAAAAAGTTTCAATAAATATAACAAAGAAAGTTGAGAAATAAAATTAGTACGAATTTTGAAATATTTTAAAGGGGATGCTAAAATTTGGGCGGACGCTCATAATGATAATTGGGCAGACTTTGAAGAATTTGAAAGAGCGTTTAAAAATAAAAATTGGTCAGAGGGTTTACATAGCACAATAATGGGATGGGGTAGTTTTAATATTAAACATATGAGCATTACGGCGTATGTGACGCGACTATATAGCCAGGTTACATATTTAGAACCACCAATGCCTCTTTCATCTTTTATAAGGTATGTTAATAAACACAATTAGAACCACAATTAGAACCCGGGAGTTTACTGATATAGCTGAGTTAGAGAAAATATTAGAAGCTTACCAGAGTATGAAAGAAGAAGAAGACAATATGTATCAATTTAGAGAAAGAGAGTCGAGGGCAATAAATACCGAATTAAGACAACCAGACCATTTTATTAGACATGATAATAATATGAGTACATCGGAGGGGGGTACGTGGTTATGTCCACACCCTAATTGTAGAGCCAGCAACTATAATAGTTCTCGAAATCAGTGTTATATAGGTGTCAGGGTCCTAGGGGTGGTGCCCAAGGGAGAGAAGATAATTATAATAGAGGGTTTGATAATGGCGAGTACAATAGAAGGGAAAATTATAGTAATGAGTTTAGGGGTAATAACAGAGGGAGAGGTTTTACCAGTAATAGGGGATGCCGGGAAGTTTGAACCACAGAGGGAGAGGGGGATATGTTGGCAATATAAATGAGACTAGGGGTATTGAAGCACCTGCTAATAATCACAATAGTAGAGGGGATCATAGGGGGACTTACAACGAACCACCACCTCCAGCACCGTTAATCTAATAAGGACGGTTGAAAAGGAAAGTCCCCAGCCGTCTAGTAATAACATAACAATAGGGTCACTTATTACCAATATACATAATGAATTATCCGATGAAGAAGTAGGTGAGAGCAGTAGTAATTGTAGCATGGCTGAATTCGAAGCCGAGGTGTTCAATTCTAAATACACCTTTCTAGTAGATTCAGGGAGTGAACTTACCGCTATAGATGAAGAAATTTTTGAAAAAATAAAAAATCAAACCACTGAAACAATTCCACAACTACCAGTATTGGGAATTAGTGTTATAGGTGTAACAGGTGTTCGGAGTAAAAGAGTAACTAAGCAAATAATGTTACAGCTAAAAATAAATAAACACACAATAAATGTACCTTTTTTAGTCATTCCAGGTTTGAATATGGGGGCAATAATGGATAGATTTTTTAAAATAATTTTAAAGCTGAGTTAAACTATTATACACAGACTATGAAATTAAACAATGAAAATAATATAACTGAAATACCATTTATACGAAAAAGAGCTGTAGAAATGAAAGCATTAAAAATAATTAGCAAGGGAATTTTAGTATCAGATAATGACATAAATGAATGCAGACCTTTGATGATTAATTATTGTAATTTAAGGGTAAATATTCATGAATTATTTGAAGCTGAAGATAGTTGGGTTGAATAAAATTCTATATCAAACTGGGGAGTTTAGTTATCAAGATAGGGAGAGAATAGTACAAGTAATAGATAAAAATAAATTAGTTTTTTCAGACGAACCAGGGCTAGTAAAAGGTTTTAAGGGTAGATTAATTGTTAAAGAAAAAAACACCTTTTGCACCTAAAGCATATCCAGTACCATACTCTAAAAGGGGGTTGGTACAAGAGGAAATAAACAAGATGTTAGCAGAAGGGGTAATAGAAAAATCCACCTCACCATATTCCAACCCTTTAGTAGTGGTTACTAAGAAAGACTTATCGGTAAGACTATGTTTAGACGCTAGACAGGTAAATAAAATAATTATTCCAGATAGAGTCACCAGATCTGGTGAGCGAGATTCTACAATGTTTCAATGGGACAAAATATATTATGACATTGGATTTAACGGTTGGATATTGGCAAATAGAATTGGAGGAAGGGTCTCGAAAGTATGTAGCATTCCTATATAATGGAAGAAACTATCAATTTTGTAGATTGCCTTTTGGACTGAACGTAAGTGTCTCAATTTTTATTAAATGTTTAGACTACGTATTAGGGAGAGAGATTTTAGAGTTTACAACTGTTTATGTAGACGACATAGTAATAACTTCACCAGATATTAATACACATTGTGAAAGGTTAGATAGAGTATTAAGTAAACTGCATGAGTATGGCATAACTGTCAAGTTTAAGAAGTCAGAATTTTCAAAAGAACAGGTTAATTTTTTAGGCCACATATTTCAGCCAAGGGTATCAGTACAGATCCTAAAAAGGTAGAGATAATACAAAATTTTCCAGTACCTAAGAATGTGAAACAACTGCAAAGTTTTTTAGGCCTGTGTAATTATTATAGGCAATTCGTAGAAAAATATTCTTACTTAACGGTACAATTGGGGCATTTGTTAAATAAAGGTAATCTATGGCAATGGGGTTTACAAGAGCAAACTGTATTTGAGCAAATAAAAAATAAGTTTTTAAACACTGTCATATTAGCTCATCCTAATTTTATAGAACCATTTTACATACATACTGACGCATCGGACATAGCTTTGGGAGTAGAATTATTTCAGTTAGATGGGGATGGTAACCATAATGTGATAGCTTTTGCAAGCAGATCCTTAGTAGCTAGCGAAAAGAACTATACAATAACGGAAAAGGAAGCACTGTCAATACTTTTCGCCTGTAAAAAATTCAGGACATATTTGTTAGGAAACAAAATAATAATAAGATCAGACCATCAAGCCTTAACATTTTTAAAAAACTGTAAACTAACACATGGTAGGTTAGTGCATTGGATGTTAATACTACAAGAGTATGATTTAACCATAGAGTATTGTCGGGGTAAAGAAAACATAGTAGCTGATGTCCTATCTAGAACTGATTTTGACAATAATACTGAGGTAGATATGGCAAATACATATAAAATATTTATAATCAAAGAAGTGGAGGGAGTAGATATGAAAAAATTAATACATAACCTAGCAACAGAACAAGGAAGAGATACAGAACTTGGTAAAATAATAATAGCATTAAATCAGATACCCAATATACCTAACAAATGGGAAAAACATTTTAGCTTGTATGATAAACATTTATTTCACCGTACAAATGAACAAGGTGATGATTGGAAAGTATGCATTCCAAAAGTTTTAATATCCGAAGTAGTGAAAGATTGTCATTTGAGATATGGTCATATAGGTCCCAAGAAATGCAGTGACATATTAAAAGAGTCTTGTAAATTTAATAATATGGAAAAAACCGTGCGTAAAAAGTTAAAAACGTGTGAAATTTGTCAGAAAGCCAAGGTAAATAATCAAAAACAGGAGGGTTTAATGCAACATGTAATACCAGACAGTCCTTTAGCAATAGTTGCCGTTGATTTATATGGCCCTCTACCCAAAAGTCGAGGCGGGGTGATTTATTTATTTGTCGTACTAATGTTTTTACAAAATTTGTAAAATTGTACCCTATTAAAAAAGCTACATCTTTGGTACTAGCTAGAAAGATAGTCAGTGAATACATTGTTGAAGTAGGTAGACCTAAAATAATATTATCGGATCATGGTTCTCAGTTTACCAGTAACACCTGGAGGGAAACGTTAGGTTGGGAAAATATTTTAGTTAAACATACATCGGTGTATCATCCCCAATCAAATCCTAGCGAGCGTGTTATGCGGGAATTAGGGCGTATGTTTAGAAACCTTCTACCACCAAAAACTTTCGTTGTGGGCCACATTTGTGAATAAAATAGAAGGATACATTAACTGTAGCTTACATGAGTCCACTAGTTATAGTCCTCATGAGTTAATGTTTCAGAGGAGGCCAACACGCATAATAGAGGAACTAATAAAATTTCCCATGGGAGCTGAGGTACCACATGGGAGAAAACTGGTGCTTGCCAAGGAGCGGCTTTTAAGTAAAGCAGAACAACGGAAAAGAAGACATGATAGAAATTCAACACCCATCAAATATGAGGTAGGGCAACTGGTATTAATAAAAAACCATGATTAATCATCAGCTTTGGATAAAGAGATTAAAACATTCTTCTTGTTATATGACGGTCCCTATGAGGTTAGTGAAGTAAAAATGGAAAATGCTTATGTATTAATAGACCTGCGAACCAGAGAAATAAAGGGAACCTATAATGTAACCCAGTTAAAAAGGTATTATTTACATGAGTAATGTTAATTATTCTTTTAATTCATTAAAATCATGGACGAATAAATACAGATTATTTTATAATGAATTGGGGGGGGGTACATAAAATTATAACCTTTAGATTAAACATTAAGGTAATGGGTGCATTGTTTGGCACCATTTGAGTAAACAAAAAAAAAAGTCTGGCCTTGTCTGTAGTTGGCCATCATAATTAATTAGGTCTAAGTTATTAATGTGTAGAGATAAACCATATAAGAGATATGGTAAATGCGATTCCCAATTTTCGGGAGGTCACGGCTTCACCGAACCCTGACCGTGGATTTGGCTTAATATTCTAAATTGGTGAACTTAGAAATACAACTGGGGGGTTTAGATCAGGGGAATCTAAGATTATATAACTTTGGAACACGGCTATATACCTAAGTATAGGTGACAGACCGATTAAGGGAGTGTGAATATTAATTTAGTAGGATTACTGGTATCCGGGATATAAGTAATGCCGAATGTTGTATAACGCCAAAGCAAGGATGGGGGAGAAAGAAAAGAAAAAAGTGTTCACCCCTTCCGCTTCAGTCCTTGTGGAGGCAACTGGGCGCTACAGTCCAGGGGGGGGTAATAGTGTGTGTGGAAGGAGGAATGTAAAATAAATTTATAATTTAATAAATTATGTGATGATGGAGAAGGTGGTTACTAGGTTGTTAGTAACAAAATATTAAGTATTAAAATGAGTTACATCAATATGTATATTGATTTTCTGATGTAATATGAAGAAGCTTAACGATTGTTAAGTAAGTAATTTGTTCTAATGTAGTTGATTTAATGTGTTTTACTCTATATAAGGAGTTTGTTAATTTTGAAATGTGAATGGAATATTTATAATGGAAAGTATTTATATGTTGTAATGGAAATGTTTATTTAAATTTTGATGGGAATCAGAGTGATCATTTTGAATTTTGGGGTAACAGTTAACGAGAGAAGGTTGTACAGAATGTTGGTATGGAATTCTTACAATGTATTATACTTAGACTAAGTATTCATCCATGGTAGGAAAAAAAACTCAGTACTTCTTAGCGCAAACCAACACAGCTAAGGGGAACCAGATCAGTTAGGGATAAGTTATGATACCAGGCCACTGTTTGATATTTTTTGATTTCATGTTTCAGTGTCTGGTGATGCTGTGGCGGCGGTCCTGTGCTGGCCTGCGTGCCAGAGCAGGAGCGTCAAGTGCCTGTCTGGCCTTGCGGTGTTGGGATCTCGAAAGAGAAGTCCAGTAAAGTCATTCCGGTGCAGTCACAGTCACTGGACCAGGGGTAAGTTAACCACAATTTTGAATAAAACGTAGAGGGGGTTGTGGCGACATATCTTGGCTGATCCCTTTAGAAAGTATGCGAGTGTCAATGAGGGCTTTTATGCTTCGGCATAAAACCTCTCATTGGGGGGGGGGGTTTGTAATGGGTCTAAATTTACATAAACATTATTTTCAAATTCTATTAATTCTATAACATGTGCAGATGAGGCCCTTTAAGGTGAGACGTTTGCCAGTAAATGTTTTCATGACTATATATGGTTATGCAGCAAATCTCGAGTTTATTTGTAGTCAGTGATTAATAACGAAGGAATGTTGTTGACGAAAGTCAGTTCGCGGCCAGTTAAAAAGGTGATACTAAACTCAGCGGAACATTTCAATACCAAGGGCGAGACGGATGGCGGGGAGTGGAGCGAACCAGTTTAGAGATGACACAAACGGAAATTTTTAACACTGAAAGTCAGTCAACCACCATCTTTTGCGCTGTGCAGCAGAAGTCGCGGGCGCCCGCTAAAACAGCAGAAAACGTAAATCAAACAATGTGAAATTCTAACTAATATTGGAACGTAAGAAATATAAATCATAATAATAATCAGTGATCAGTAAAAAAATTTGGAGTGACAGTTTCGGCCGTAAAAACGTTAAAAGTGAAAACAAGAAAGAGTGCACGCCACAAGGAGGCGTCCCATGTGATGAAACCTACGCACCATTAAAGGAAAGTAAATATAATTAAATACTGGCATTTTTAAATTGAGCTCAATAAAAAAGAAATGTAGAAGTGTGCATGATTGAGTGAATAAAAAAATATAGGCCTAATAAGAAGTGTTGAGTTTGTGCAATCTTTGATATACGTATTCGTATTTTGTTATAATAGTTATTGGCAATCAGTTTTACGCCTTAAGGCAGAATAAATGTGTTCATGATCTTTTTTATGTTATCAAAAGAAAATAAATAATGTTATATTTTACTTGATATACACATTTTGTTATTTGTGTTTGCCCACTGTTCTCTGCCAAAGTACACTAAACGAATTCCTGGTTTAAACGTTACAGATACAATCATATTCATTTAATAATTAATTACTGAATAACACTTCAATTATAGACGATGTTTTTGCACGGTTTTACATAGGATATTCAAGGGACCACGGTAAAAGTCTGAATTATCCACGAATTCGAATTATGCATGTTCGAATTAGCCAAGTTCTACTGTATAATGTGTGCATACAGATTATGTAATTTTATTGTTGTTTTCAGAATTTAATTTCGAACTCTTTTTTAAAATCATGTCTGTTTATTTACTGTAAACAATGCTTGTGTAAAACTTGAAAAATTTTTATTTAACTGTGTCTGCATAATTAATCACTTAACTGTTGTATCAGATTTTTTTAAATTAATTATATCCTAAAGCTGGAGTTATTTTGATGAATATCAGGGATTAAACAGTTCCCCATTTTTTCTGATTAAATGTGATACATGTAATTGTCAATAATAATTCAGATGTTCAGAATTTGTATATTCAGAATTTATTGAAATCGAATCAATTCAATTGTTTGTTTGTTCATATATTAACCTCTGATGATGCTGATTTAATCAGTGAAATGTGCGAAATTATACAATACAATTTTACTTTCAGAAGTAGTTAATATTTGAAGAACTGTTCATAATATAAAAAGCTGCAAGAAATACTTAAGTGTTACTTCCAAAATAAAGAAAAAGCAAATAGCTCACAGCAATGGATATCAGCCTCAAATGATCGAAAAAATCATTACGAAACAAAAAAGAAATAAATCAAAAACAAATAACATATCAATCAAGAAAACCTATATACCTGCACATTATACTGACGACAACTCTCAAAAATTAGCTAGAGCATTTCCAAAATACGACTATCATTTAGCGTTCAGAACAAACAATGACATCTACAACAATCTGAAAATAGACAATACAAAAAGAAAAGCCTTTACAAAAAGAGCTGGAGTCTACCAATATCAATGTCAGCCTGGTAACTCAACAGAATATAATGTGCGGTGCAACAAAAAACACTTCAAGATCCTTTAAACACACATATATTGAACACACCAGACATTCTCAACATTCGAATCCAAACTCAACAGTAGGCAAACACATAAAACAACAGTCTTGTGAATATGGTCCAATACAGCAACATTAACCATATTGAAAACATACAGTGATGAAATAAGATCTATATAAACAATACCGAATAAACAAACATGTAAAAAAAGAGGGCCACGAAAATCTATTGAACATCACGACAGACTTCAAAAATCATATCACATTTGAAATACTGCAGCAAAATAAAAATCAACATACAGTAATCTGCTGATATAATATATAGACCTAAATGTAAACATAAACACTCCATAACAAAATCAGTTCTCGAGAAACTTTGGACACAAACGTACATTTCATGTTCATTAATCAATGTCTATGAATTCGTTTTTTGTAAATAGTAACTGTTTTACAACATTGTGACTACAAGTGCACAGTGTATATGTCCTGACGATGGTCTATGACTGAAATCAATTGAATTTAAGAATGTGAATAATTAAAACTTTATTATAAATCATACGTATGGTATCTTTAGGTTACGAACAATGAATACAGGACAATAGTAAGACTAACTTTTATGTCAAGGGCCATCACTGGGTATGGGCCTTGGTCCTAAGGTTATGACTCAGAAATCAATCAACAGTCTTAGCAGTGAATGTATCTCCAAGACCAAATACACTAGTCCAGAACCAGCTTTAAATCGAAAATCAGAGCACCTCTATACTTCTTTTCTATTTGATTTCTGAATGTACTTGGAGTAATTTAAGACCGATTTTTGACAAATTCCCCATGATTTTTTTTATTAATATTTTAGTCAAAAATAAATATTTTAGCAAAAAAAATATTTTTTATTAATTTTTTGCGTAATTCTAGAAAATGGTTATTGTAATGAAAATATTTCCAGACTCCATCCAGACTCATCATCAAAACTTATTAAATTTAACTGTTATTAAAAAAAATCATATGCACAGCAAAATTAACTTTTTGTATACAGAAAATGTTACATTATAAGTAAAACTACTGATGAGTTTCATTACTTTAATTTATTGCAATATATTTGTAATACAATAGTAATACAGTAGTATTAAAAAAAAAATTAACTATATAGAGGTGACCCATGAGGAACGGGACATACTTCAGGAATAAATTCTACAGGCTGAAGTAAAGAAGAAAATTTCATATAAACATGGGTCTGGAAATGCTTCATTTCTGATTTATGGCTTGTGAAAAATTTCCCTTTGATTTCTGCACCAAGGCTTAAATGAAGCCCTACTGAAATTCTTGGAACTCACATACATATGGTATTTGACCTGAAAAACTGAATAAAAAAGAATTAACGCTGTTGCACACCACTATAGAAAAATTATTCCGATTAGTGCTTTCAAGCTTCACAGCTCATCATCAGATCAGAAAAAATCAAATTTTTTTCCTATCTAATGATGAGCTGCGAAGCTTGAAAACGCTAAACAGAATAATTTTTCTATAGTGGTGTGCAACAGTGTTAATTCTGTTTGTGATTATAACCACTAGCACAACTTTCTTAATTAAATTTCTGAATAAAAAAGGGTCCCAGAATTGTAGCTACTGTAGTTTTTTTTAGAAAAATTTTGTAAATCTCAAAAATTGGTGTCAAAAACACTGTTTTAGGTTTTATGTGAATTTACTTGTTTAAATTGTAAATAAATAAATATAAATTTGTAAAGAATTTAATTTTGAAAAATATGATGTAAGTAAAGTCAATAAAAACCAATGAACGTTACAAAAAATCAAATTTTACTATGAAAGAAACAAACAAAAAAATATAAGAAATTATTGTAATTCAAAACAAAAGCATAAATACTGACGTTTGAGACAAACAATTTTAATTTTCCACACCTTAAAGATACTGTTTAAAATGTTCTGTCTGATTATAAGAGCAATACCGGTACGGCAATCTTGAATAATAAAACTGGTCCCCAATTTATACCACACCATACATTTACAGAAATCCGGTTTTAAAAGTTTTACTCTATTATTTCATTTGGATTTTCAGTTGACCCCTGTGACTATTTTTAAAATTTTGTGTTCCATTTCTCACAAAAATAGATTCACCAGTGACACAATTACAAATATTTAAATTTTCTTATACTGCTTGGCAAAAATTAATCTTAATCAGAATCACCTGGTGGAAGAATCTGAACAGTATGCAGATGGTAAGGATAAAAATTCTCGGACAGAATACTGAAGGCATAAGCTGCCACGTATGGTAGCAAAATTCACGACAGGGTTTAATACTTAGATGTTGAAGGTATTCATATTTAACGTTTTTAATTCTTATTACAGTAGAACCTCGTTAACCCGGACGTTTTTGAAAAAAAAATTATGTTGTTCAGCGTAGTAAATGAAGACTTGTTTTACAGACGATAAATCGCTATTCTCAGTAGGTACATTACTCGAATTCACTTGCCAGCGGGCGAGTTCATTGCACTCACCCCACCTGCCAACCCTCTCCTTCCCCTCCCCACGCCTCCAGCAGGCGAGTTCATTGCACTCACCCTACCTGCTGTTGCTACGCAGCAAATTGGTGACTCAACCCTCTCCTTCCCCTCCCCATGCCTCGCACTTGACATTGACCTAGAAACAACATTCTTCAGTTGCGCTGCAATCTCGGTAGTGTTCGCGTGTTGTCCTAGTGTCACTGTCGAGGTACAGTATCATTGTGCTGTTTCGTTAGCGCGTTGTTCGCGATGGCGACGAAACGTAAAAACATTGTCGTGACTATGAAAAAAAGGATGGAAGCATTGACAAGAATTGATAAGGGAGAATCGTTAAAGAACATTGCTGCTGAGTTTGGAGTAGGAACATCGACCGTATCTAATTGGAAAAAGAACAGAAAACACATTGAAGACTTTTGTTTCAAAATGATTTCTAAGGACAGTTTGGATAATCGGTGTAAAGCAAAAACTGCTAAACTAGAAACTCTGGATGAAGCATTGTTTGTCTGGTTTTGTGCTGAAAGAGAACGTGGTTTGCCGATTTCTGGACCTATCATCCAACAGAAAGCATTGAGTTTGAACAAACAGTTGCCCCATGAAGACCCGAGTTTTATAGCTAGCCAGGGGTGGTTGGACAGATGGAAAAAACGGCATGGAGTGCGTCAACTTACAATCACTGGAGAAAGCTTGTCAGGTGATGTTGAAGCGGCAGAAAAATTTAAAAAAGAGTTTGAAGACTTTATTAAAAAGGAAGAACTGACTGCAGATCAAGTTTACAATGCCGATGAATCCGGTTTATTTTACCGGATGTTGCCAAGTAAAACGCTAGCCTCAAAATTAGGAGATTCAGCGAAAGGGCATAAAAAAGGGAAAGACCGCCTCACCATAATGGCTTGCAGTAATGCGTCAGGAAAGCACAAAATTCCTGCCCTTATAAAAACCCCCCGTGCATTGAAAAATGTGAAACGAGGCTCATTGCCTGTCGTTTACAGCTCACAAAAAAGTGCTTGGATGGTTAGTGACATTTTCAAACAATCGTTTTTCGAGAATTTTGTGCCGTCAGTAAAAAAATATTTGAAGAACTGTGGCCTTCCCAACAAGGCGGTTTCGCTGATTGACAATGCGCCTTCGCATCCGTCTGTCAATGAACTAGTCAAAGATGACATTTCAGTGAAGTTTTTACCACCTAATGTAACTTCTCTCGTTCAACCAATGGACCAAGGAGTTCTAGAAAAAATAAAAAGTGTACAAAAGGCAAATGCTAAGTCAACTGGTAGAGGACGAAGGAGAGCATGGTGTGGTAGAGGTGCTGAAATCTTTTAACGTAAAGACTGTTATTTATATGATTGCAGAAGCTTGGGACCAGGTTGGAAGAGAAACTTTGATAAAGTCATGGAAAAAGTTGTGGCCTGGTGTGTGTGACTTGCCAGAAAACAATACAATTGAAGAAGAAGAAGAAGAAGAAGAAGAAGAAGAAGAAGAAGAAGAAGAAGAAGAAGAAGAAGAAGAAGAAGAAGAAGAAACAAGTGTGGAAGAAGATTTTATAGACATTTAAAAATATCGATGGCTGTTACAATGTTGATGAAGAAGACATTGACAATTGGTTGCAAATTGACAATGACGGAGGTTATAAAGCGATCACAGAGGAAGAAATTATTGCATCATGCAATGTTACAGAAAATGAAAATGATTCAGACAGTGTTGATGAACCAGCTGTGGTTATGACCCACGCAGAAGCAGTAGCAAACATAGATAAATTGATGGTTTATTTCGAGAGTCAAGCCGAAACATCGCCAAACGAGCTTCTAATGCTAAAGTGGATGCGAGATCGCACTGCTCGTAAGCGATACACAAAACTGAGGCAGCAAAAGCTCACTGCCTTTTTTACTACCGACTAGTTTGTACCTATACTGTGTACAGTGTAAATACATATTATGTGTTTTTAGGTAAAAGTGTGCCGATAATAATTTTTAAACTCCATTAAAAATATTTTTGTTAAGTACATGTTCTTTTTATCGTTTTTCCCTCATTCACTGGATAACCCGGATTTTCGTTAACTCGGATCGGCCCCGGCCCCAGTTGATCCGGGTTAACGAGGTTCTACTGTACTCAACTATAGAAGGAGGAGGGTGATGTAACTATAATTTTCCATGTTTCCTCATAACCCAACAATGACTGTTCCAATTTTGACAAAATATGAATAAATAAATTCTCCTCATTGATGTGAATGCCTAGAAATTGTTATATTCCTATTCTGCTTAAACAGTGTCTTGGAAAAAATACAACTAGAGTATACAACTCACCATAATGCTGACACAAAAAATTAAAAATTTTCAGTAATGATGAGGGAGATGTTACTCGATTTGTCTATCAGGTGTAAACTGCCTCCATCATAATATTTTTCACTTAACGTTTTGATCCCTAGAACCTGGGATCGTCCTCTAAAGAAATTTTCAGATTTTCTTATTTCGATGTTATAACGTCTAATTACGTGGCAATCTTCCTTCTATTAAGCCCCACGTTTGTGTGCCAATTTATAACGTACTTCTGTTACCGTTTTTAAAAGCCCCAAGTTGTTGGCGTCAATTTATAAAGAAGCCGATAGCGTCCTTCTATATTTTGTTTGATCAGTAATTGATTATGTAACATGACTCGCCTCAGCGTTGATCTTCAGTCTATCGCTTACGATGACAATCGTGAACGCACTAATAACCAGTACCGAATGTGTACTGTTTTTCTCCTTACCTGTCCTTATATTAATGTACCTTAATTCCCGATAGGAGCCAATTGTTTTACTAAAAACAATTAAAAGTTTCTTCCTGGGTCTTCTTTTTCTTCGATAATAATTTAAACTTACCCGAACGGACTGGCACGAATTCAAATCTCGAGTGGAGTCTGAAGTGTTGCCAACCTATAATTCTGGTAAAAAATTTTCTTCACTGCTAAAGTACACAATTATTAAGACATATATCAAATAAAACAAGGAACGATTATTAGTGTTCAGTACTAATTTATTAGTGTCCAGATTCGCTGATTATTTATAAGTTAAATACAAAATATTTGTTATTATAAAAAAGTTTGCTCCGGCTATTAAATTTTACTCGCTCATCGGGTGGTCAGGCGTGTCTTCAAGCGTTCTGGTTAATGATACAATGTTTTGTTCAGAACAATGAATACGTTCTTTGGATTACAACAAAATATAGCAAGATGTTTATGAAAGTACACAACCTTACATCTATGTTAATTAAATACTATACAGGTTTACTTACAACTCGGTTCTTAGTGTCTAAAAAGTGTGTTGACTTATAGGTGTCGCATAGAGGTTAAGTTACAGTTTCAAATAGGCTGATGCAGTTTTAAATAATTTTTCAATAATGGTTTGTGAAGTTGTTAAGTTTATTTTTTTTTTAAGATTTAGTTTCAACTAATCTTTGAAAGAATTTATTATACCAAGTTCAGCGTGAGAGTTATTGTGTTGTGGAAAAGTTAATTAATTTTATTCGCACTTATATAGAGTTCATTTATACTTAACAAAATCTTGTTGTTTCTTCTGACTAGTCCCAGGTAATTCTTCAAAATATTGTGATTATAATATTTAGTTCATCATTCGGGTTTTCTTTTTTTTCTATTTTATTTAGTCAATGTTTTTTTAATTTCAATTACTGAATTTTGATTTATGATTTCATCATGTGTTCAATGGATCCAGATTCAATTTCTATTATTCACATTTGTTCATTCTGAGTACATTTCCCTCTTATTACTTTTTAATTAGAGCGGATTCAGTTTGGCATCTGCATACCTTGAGCGTTAATAATGGACTGTCTAAAAATTCTAACGGTTTTCTTAATTCCAAGCATAATCCCTGCTTCTGATTGGTTAAGAATTTTGTTTACATTGTTATGAAAGCTTGGGTTTTTGGCCCCAAATTGACCTAATATTTTATAATTGCTATAATTCATTGGTGTTATTACCAATATGTGAGATATTAACATCAATGTCTTTATTTTCTTTCAAAGATTAATTTGATATCCCATAATGCTGGGGTTGGTCAACGTTTTGACCAATTTGCTAATGTTATTTTATTACATATTTCACTTATTTTTTATGTTTACTCTATTTCTGACATACTCTTATGGTTAGATAATTGAAATTAACAAGTCACTTTGTCTTATTTCTCAAATACAATGGTTAATTGCTTATAAATTGCTTTTTCTGAATGTTGATAGTTAGGCATTTTATAGGCCTAAGCTATAAATGTATGGAATTTCTTAATTTACACAATTTAAACATTACCGGTACCTATTACTTTCATAGGTTCTGCTTGCCATTACTTAGTTATAGTGTCTACTTTTGAATGACTTTGGGCCATTTTACAATAAATAAATGTTACTATAATTTTAAAAAATCATTCCTTGACCTTTGCTAGTTCATTTGTCTAACATCCTTTTTTCCTATCTTTTTTCAATTGTGAGTATTATTGTGATTATTAAACTTATACAACTGCTTGTCTGTATTTTCTAATATTTCTTACAGAAACTTCTTACCACTTAATCTTTCTATGGCAACATATAACATTAAAATGGTTTATGGTCTTCTCATGATCCAGCCCCATTCCTTCTTTTAAAATACAACTTTTTTAGATAAACTAACAATAACTTTGGTGCATGGTTGTGCAGTTAATTACATTTTAATACATTTAAATCACAAAAATATTTCTCTCCCACTTACCTTTTAGTCTTCCTCCACCCAAAGGTTCGTCACATGAACGGTGTAATGCAAGTGTGATTATAAGGTTACATAACAAACGTAAGCTACACTCATTTGTTTGATGGAATTCAAAAATTTATTATATTATTCTTTCATTCTAAATAAAATTTCAAATAAAACTCAACTTTTCTCTCCTTTTTGAGACAGATACAACATGCACATTTATTTAAACATTTTTCTTATTCTAAGATACTTTTAATTATTCAAGGCGAACCCAGCTTGCCACACTCTCACATTCAGACAATTTTAAAACCTCCACATTTACTTAATTTAGGCCTTTATAAAAAAAATTTGAATGAAATACTGTTACTTGTTGCAATAGCGTCCCCGCTGACCACATGGCGCGTCCCGTAACACTCTCGCACTATGTCCAAACAGTTGATAGTTCCTTTTTTTTCTAAGCATTCACTTGATTTTATGGCGTTACATATTAATCTCAACTTTTTATACTGCTTTACAAACTCTGATACAAACTTGGTTAGTCGGCCCGCCAGCCGGTTATATTTATCCGGCTGCGGCCATGGAGATTAGTTGACTGGGAAGAGAATTATCAACGCACCTCCCTCCACACGTTCGGACAGAGCGGAAATTTTAATGCATTTTCTGTTAAAGTCTTCATCACTGTTCACTTAACATATGTTATTTACGTGTGCTGGACGTCGACGAAATTACACTGCCTCTCTACACGTCACACAAATGGGCGGGATCTCTAATTATGTTTCCGCCCGCTTCTGAACACGTGGCGAACAAAATTCACAATTTCACCACATTGTTCAGCTTGGCCCAAAACTGTTGGCGTCGTCTGTGCGCCCCGCTGATGTTCATGCGCTTGTGCGCGTCACACTGTACTGGATTTCTTAGAATTGTATTGCGTTCTCTCATACATGCCGCATTCCATTGTACTACTACACCTCACTGTTCCTTTGTTTGACCAAGCTTCTATTTAACCTGTGGCTGGCCACACAGGTGGAAAATAAATTTATATTAATAAAATAAAATAAAGCCCTCTCCCTTTTAGCCCCGTTACAATACCCCCCCAATGAGAGATTTTCTGCCGAAACAGAAGAAATCTCATTGCTAAACCCCTAAGAGGATCGGTGAGGATATGGTGCCAACAACCCCCCATTAGTTCTTATACATCATGGGTAAACTGCCCCCCTAGCTCGGCGACTATGCAAGGTTCTTACAGGTTTAACAAATATTTTTTCCATGACAATTCCAGGACATTTCCATGACAAAATCTAGATTTTCAAGGACACTCGCGGCACTCAAAATACACACTCGCGACATTCAAAATACCCAAAGTCAAAGATTTAATGATAAATAGTTTTATTTCTTGCATTGTATATAATTATATACAAACCTAAGATACATCTATATCAGTCAAGCTATTTTAAGTAAAAAATAAAAATATTTTTTTTATAAAATATCCCCAACCATAAGAGGCCGGTTGAAAACAAAATTTCAATGCACTTTACAAACTTTTCTTTTTAATTTTTGAATATAAGAATATTGCATTGAGTTTAATGTTGAAATAGGAAACTGGTTTGGCTGACATATAACTCAAAGACTCAAGAATTACAGGAATTATTATATTCATACATAACAACTAAGATCTTTAAAAGATAAAATGGGCAAGTCATTGAAATTTTGTTTCTGGATGGGGTATGGCCAAGGGAAAGTTTATTATTCAAAAACATCTTAATTAAAATCTTAATATCTTAAAGGTACCCTTCTTATTATTCTAGAACGACTTAACTACATCACGTTATTTTAGTCTTTAATTAAAGGAGGGAGATATCAGGCTACCGGTACTTAAATTGCTACAGTATTGCACAACTTAACATTCTTTGGATAGCTCAATAATCTCTTTGTTTATTTTTTCAACATCAGCTGCCATTTGAGTTGTCTTTAACCTAAAAGAATTTGATTTAGCCAGCAATGTAAAGTCTTTCTTGTTTTCAGCTTTCAGTGCCACTGCATCAGCTTCTTTTGTCATTGTCTCAATGGCATTTTCAAGATCCAACTTTCTTTTCTTCATAGACTTTAATTTTTCAGTTTTTGAAGTTCTTTTCTTGGTTTTTTCCTCTTTCTTCTTTTGGCCATCTAGATAGTTTTGATATCTCATTCTCGCAGATCGGGCATATGACAGAAGTTCTTTGGTAATAGGAACTTCATGTAAATCAACACTTTTCAATTCATCACACACCAATCGAAGAACTACCAAACTTTCTTCTTTGAAGTTTTCCACAACTATTTCTTTATTTAAAGAAAACCCTCGTTCAACCAAAGCCTGTCCGTGGGAGAGGGTTAAGACTATCTTAATAACCTTCCACAAATGGGAATATTGTTTCTTAGCCCCAATGACGTCATAGTAGAAGGAATCTATCCTGTCTTTGGACTTTTCAAACTTGCTGAACTCTGTTATTGGGCATTCTGTAAAAAGCAGCTTCAGTTCAGATAGAGCACTATCATAGTTTATTGGGAGCATAATTTTTCTTTTCTGAAGTTCTTGTAGTAATTTTGTGAAAGTTTCAATGGTTTTTGATTTATCTACTACCATTGACTTAGGTTCGAGACACCTGGCAAATCTGACGACTGGATATTTCAAGGGGTTCTTGTCTATTACTTTCTTTACTACAGCCTTCAAAAACATTTGGCATTCCAACTTAAACACCGACACTTCTTTTTCATTGACTTTCTTTTCTTTCTAAAGCTTGCTTAAGATTTCTCTGATGGCAAACCCTGTCTCAACTTTGTTAGAGAATTGCAGATTTTCTTTTTTATCAAAATCAACTGAACACAGAGCAAAATCAGTATTACTTTTATCAAGAACGTCCTTCTTAACAAATAGAGACATGAGGTTGTAGAGCAATTTCAAAACATCAATAGCTTGGAAACGTAACATAGACTCATCTGTTTGATAACCTTTCAGGTAAGGCTGCATTTGTTTGCCTACAAAAGAAAAGAAGCTAAGCTTGGCAACTACTAGAGGATCTTTAGTTGCCTCTTTTACAATCTGAAAAGATTTTGACACCACCTCAGACCGTGGTTTGTCTTTATAAGAGTCCATAAACTTTACTACAGAAGGCCAAATTGTTATGGCTCGGTCACTCACAGCTACATCCTCAACCCACCTTGTAGCACAAAATTTAAGTGGCATCAACCCAGTTTCATTGAGAGCTAAGAAATCGCTTCTCCTAGCAGGTGAATCTTTCAATATTTGCCACAATGCTCTCAAGAGGGTGGCTAAGTCCCAACCTGTATGCTCAGCTCCAACTTCAAAGGATCTGTGAAGAGTATGAATGCTACAGCTACCAATATCAATGAGCCGGGGGTATTCAGGGTACATGGTTTCTCTATTCATAATAAGATCCTTCAATGCTTTTAAATTTACATTTGGCCCGTCCATACCTATTTGAAGCAACTTTGCTGAATTCAATTTTTCCATGGCCCCTTGAAGAGCTTTGACTAAATCAGCGGCTTTGGCATGTCCCAGAAATTGAGAATCCAAGTATCTGCTTGTTACTATCTGCGCTTCTTCATCCCAAGACCTGATAATATCTACTTGATATTTTTGAATAAACTTGTTTATACTGCCATCAAAGCACAACGAGAAAAATTCACACTTAGAAATGTGTTGATACAATTTGTCTTTAAAGTACTGTGCAATCCCAAAACAAAGTAAGTATGAACACTTAGTTGGTGCACATGAAAAGCTTTTGGCAATTTTACTGTCAGGAAACATTGCTGAAAAAAGGTTGTTGAGGCCATTGCAAGAATTTTTTGGTAAAAACAAATGGAAATATTTTGACAAACTAGCTTCTTTGATTCTGTTGATCACCCAACCATCCTCCCATATTTAGCACATGAACTGCTGTCAATTAACTTGTATACAAGAAAACATAATTTTTCTGGGACGTGAGTGAAAAAACATCCTTTTCAACTCTTAGCAATAATATGAAGAAAATTCCATGACAAAAAACAAAAATCCATGACAAATCAGAAAATTCCATGACATTTCCAGGTATTCCAGGACATTTATCAAATTTCAGGTATTCCAGGTTTTCCAGGACGCGTATGAACCCTGCTATGGCTGCACCTGAACGAGATTACTGGACTTCTCTATACGAGATCCCAACACCATAAAATTGAACAGACACGCACCACAGCGCACCTAACCTTCTAACATGCCACCCCCCAAAATCCAACCCTTGGTCTTATACCATGCCAGATCCTCAACCGATATGTTCCCCCTTGTCATGCATACTGGGTTGCCTTTGGCAAGTACTGGGCGCGTACACATATATATATGATTACATCCTAACAAAAAATTTATTTTTAAATTCAAAATTCATCTAAGTTTAAAACCAAATTGTTATATTTCCATTGCTTTCTCAAAAATCAAAATCTTTTGAATGAATCCATCAACTCTATTAATTCTCTTCAATACTAATAACAATTCTAAAGAAAAACAAATTGAACACCTTATTAAAACATGAATTCACTTACTCTAACATTTGTTTACACATATATTCTAAACAGTATAATTCAATAAAACACTAGTAGTACATACAGACAATAATATACTTGAAACTCAAACATGACCTATATGGCAGGCATAAAAATAAAAAAAAATTGTTTTTTCCAAAAAAATTTAAATTTATCAAAATATACTTTTCTCAGTATTTAGAAACATTTAAAATCATTTAATTCAATTAAACGACAAAATTGCATCAATCAATTACTAGAAACAGGTCTTGTCTATAACATCAACCATCAGCTGATCACTCTGGGTCAAGTCAACGACCTTGACATACATATGTTACACAAAGCTACATTGTAAAATACATAAAACATCTTTAAAATTTCTTATCTTCAAACATAATACAACATAATAAAATAAAACATTTAAAATTAGCATGGTGATTATTACAATAAACAATAGAATTTACATTTAAATTGACCAATATTACACATTTTATAGCTTTACATTATTCTCAACTTCTATTTAAATCTGTCACTTGTTTCAATTAATTTTATATATTTTGACTATGACTTTGTTTCTTGAATATTTTCATTCTCAATTAGTTTGGGTGACTCAATTATTCCTAATACTTGATTTATTCACTTGGCATTTATAGATATATCATCTTACCCCCCTTCTGACTTTAATACTCACTAACAGCTTTAACTAATATGACACCCCTCTATCAAAACATCACCAACCATTCTCTACCCCTAACTTACTACTCTAACTCAATTCGCATCATTCTACCCTTATAAAAAATACTCTCTACCCCTTTGTACTCAGGATGTGTGTTACACTGCTCACTCCCTTATGTTGGTTCCTGGACTCCCCCTAGGTAACCCTTTCCGGCGCTAAACTGTTCCCTTCCCGCCACAACGCTTTTCGTTGAGGACTCCTTATCACACCACCCCCCTTACAAAATTACCATCAACTAATTACTCTCCCCTTATATAACTTTCATTTACAAAATATCTCCATTTATTTATTATCTCAATATATCAATCATTACTCTACATATTTTCCCCATAGCTACTGTGTCACTATCAATACTCAAATTCTACATTACTTTTATTCATAACAATCTTACTTTGTTCAACTCCCCTTTTAAACTTAACTTGGACTGATCTAAATGTCCTAACGAAATAATAATCACCCAAATTTTAACATTTACCATCTTTTACAAACCATTTAAAATTCTTAACTATCTCAATTCATTTTACCATCATTTAAATTAAAATCTTTAACACATTGAAAATCTATTTTTCAATCACTAATTATATTCAATTTTCATTATATTCAAACATTTAACTACCTTGAAAAATTTGCAAATCACTATAAGTGATATACGACAGCTGATCAGCTGATTTTCTTGGCAAGGTGAATGACCTTACTACAGATATGTTTTAAAATTATATAAAGTGTATATGTTTATAATTCTTACCCTTAATATACTGCCTACAATTAATACAAATACACAGAATTACATATAAAACTCATACTTACAGTACATCACTCACATACTGTCATAAACACAAAATATAAACACCAAACACCAATAACTCCATGTACCTTCTGAAACATTTTAACAGCCATGTTATTCCACTAACTAAACACAATTTAACATTTATTTATTTATTAATTATTATCAAATTTAAGTCTCATAAAATAATTTAAATTCATTAGAAAAATTTCTTTATACAACATTTCAAATCAATCAAAAATATTTAAACATCTCAAATGACTTTGCATTCCATCAAGTATTGAAAACACAACATTTTAATTACATTACTTCCAAAACAATTTATCATTCATTAATTACCACCTTCGTAATCATTTATTTAATCTGACAAAATATTATTATTATTAAACAAATTCTGCGACATACACCCATTGTTTACATTACATACTTGTTACAATACAAACACAATTAATTTCACTAAAATTTATTTACAACTCTTTGTCATTATTTTCAGTTTACCACACTTCATTTTCTAAGTCAGCAAGGTCATAACCATACATTAAAATATTTAATATATTTAAAATGTCCATTTATTGATTTCTTATCTAACCGCCATCGTTGTATAATAGTCTTATTTTTTTATAACACTTCTCATTCTTACTCACACTCAATTTATTATTATTATTATAATAACCCTTATCAACATAATATCTGACACCATTATAACCTACCGATTCATAAAACCGGTCTACATTTGTGATTTCAATTCTGTCTCCGTAAGTATTTTTGTTCATCCTACAGCAATTTATTTTCTCATCATATTCATTTACTATACTCATTAAAACATCAGGTAAGTTATTATTATTTATACAGGTATCATCAAAATATTCATTTATCTCTCTTTCACAATGTAATTCACTTTTTGCATCTCTCTCAATATCTAACATTTGCACTAACCTTTCATAACCTCTATTTATTTCAAAAATCTCTATCTCTCTCTTTCTCTCATCACAACACCATATCACATTTTCTCTCTCACTCCATGCAGAGGGTACTAACTCATAAAAATTCGGGGAACAACTCAAAGACCTCATGTCTTCCAATAATACGGGACTCTTGCCCTTCAACAACATCTGTAAACACCTTAGTTTACAATAAACCTGGGGAAAATTTACCCTCTGCTTATACCCACAATATAACTCTCTTCACTCACTCTCTTTAACCCATCAAAACACACTAACATTCCATTATTACATCCTACTTCCACTAAAACTTCATCAGCACTATTTTTAATTATATTCTCATAATTCTTACCCCTACTTACCTCATTATCTGTCATCTGATCGTTTTTATTTTCGTCTAATTTATCTGTTTCTCCACTATTCTTTACCCCCACTATACTCTCAGAATTGTAACTAACATCATTACCATCACTACTCAATACTTTGTTATCTAACACTAACTCTTCCACTATTTTGTCATTATTAATATTTGTCATAACCATCACATTGTCATCTAATTTCTTATTCCGTATCTGACTGAATTTACGTTCAAAATTTTTATTCATTTCATCAATCTTTTTCTCGCAACTGCTACTTACTGATTCTAGTATTTGTTCTGTAATTGTATTGAAGCATTCATCCATCTCATTTAGACGTTTATTCATATTAATCTCAAACTTAGCATTTTGTCTATTTATTTCGTCAAAAAGACTATTTATAATATCAAATTTACTATTCTGTATGTCAAATTTAATATTTTGTTCATTGAATCGACTATTCTGTTCATCAAATTTAATATTTTGTTCATTGAATCGACTATTCTGTTCATCAAATTTAGCGTCAAATTTACAGTACATTTTCTCGAATTGATTTAGTATAACACTCATCATATCATTGTCTAATTTGTTACTATATTTTGTTGAGGTTGGAGTCAACTGGACTCCCGAGTCCTCAGTCACATTATTTTGATCTGTTACATTTAATTTTACTATTTTATCTTGACTCGCACTTGGAGTCGAATGTACCTCGAAATTACTCATAATATTTGAATCATCACAATTGTCGACACTAGTCATTTCATTTATATCGCTTTCATTTCCTGCCATTTTTAAATTGTAAATTTACTGACTTTTGTTTCATTAATCTTTAATTTACATCTACAACATGTACATACAACCTTATATACTTTACATAATTTTTACGTAATTATATACTCAACCCCTCAACCACACTTGCATTTCCGTAGGTGCGGAATTTCATATAAAATTTATTTAGTAAAATTCGTTCCAGTTCATGGCGCCATTTGTGAAGTTAATTACATGTTAATACATTTAAATCACAAAAATATTTCTCTCCCACTTACCTTTTAGTCTTCCTCCACCCAAAGGTTCGTCACACGAACGGTGTAATGCAAGTGTGATTATAAGGTTACATAACAAACGTACGCTACACTCATTAGTTTGATGGAATTCAAAAATTTATTATATTATTCTTTCATTCTAAATAAAATTTCATATAAAACTCAACTTTTCTCTCCTTTTTGAGACAGATACAACATGCACATTTATTTAAACATTTTTCTTATTCTAAGATACTTTTAATTATTCAAGGCGAACCCAGCTTGCCACACTCTCACATTCAGACAATTTTAAAACCCCCACATTTACTTAACTTAGGCCTTTATAAAAAAATATTTGAATGAAATACTGTTACTTGTTGCAATAGCGTCCCCGCCAACCACATGGCGCGTCCCGTAACATTCTCACACTATGTCCAAACGGTTGATAGTTCCTTTTTTTTCTAAGCACTCACTTGATTTTATGGCGTTACATATTAATCTCAACTTTTTATACTGCTTTACAAACTCTGATACAAACTTGGTTAGTCGGCCCGCCAGCCAGTTATATTTATCCGGCTGCGGCCATGGAGATTAGTCGACTGGGGAGAGAATTATCAACGCACCTCCCTCCAAACGTTCGGACAGAGCGGAAATTTCAATGCCTTTTCTGTTAAAGTCTTCGTCACTGTTCACTTAACACATGTTATTTACGTCACACAAATGGGCGGGATCTCTAATTATGTTTCCGCCCGCTTCTGAACACGTGGCGAACAAAATTCACAATTTCACCATATTGTTCGGCTTGGCCCAAAACTGTTGGCGTTGTCTGTGCGCCCCGCTGATGTTTGTGCATTTGTGCGCGTCACACTGTACTGGATTTCTTAGAATTGTATTGCGTTCTCTCATACATGCCGCATTCCATTGTTCCACACACTTCACTGTTCCTTTGTTTGACCAAGCTTCTATTTAACCTGTGGCTGGCCACACAGGTGGAAAATAAATTTATATTAATAAAATAAAATAAAGCCCTCTCCCTTTTAGCCCCGTTACATGGTGTCTTGACACCATTTACAATATTGTGATCACCATCCTTGTTACTATTTTGTAACATGTTTTACTATTATTTAAATCATAAGTAATTTGTTTCTTAGTTATTACCACAATAAAATTGGTTACATACTAACTTTGTTATCTACCATTTGTGTGAACATTTAACATTATTTCTTAATTGAACAAAAGAATTCCTTTAATTAAATCTAACAATATGGTTTTTAAATTGATCTTATTTTCTACTAAAACTTATCTTTTAATAATCGTCTAACATAATTCTTATACCCTAGGTTCTACCCACTACTAATGTATCTTATTGTTTATCTATCAACATTTTAGTATTGTTTATTGTTTATTACCACTGTTCTTTTCTTTTATTACTACTATTAATTGTTTATATTAACTCATCCCTATCCTATCTATCACCTTCACTGATTTACACTGGTTTAAGTGTTTATTAAATTACAGTCACATTTGTAATACACTATGTTTAAATTCACAGTAGTAATTCATCTTCAAATTCTTTAAGTTTTACAATCACTGTTGCTATCATATATTAGTTTGGTTCACTGGTTATCAATAATACTCACTACCTACCTCTCACTCTTGGTTTAAATTAGTTTTGACAAATCTAATTTTAAAGTCAGTTTTTAAAACCTCATGTGTTTGTTTTTATATTAATAATGTTATTTTAAAACACATAACATTCTAAATCACAAAGTTAGTCATACAACTTTGTGTAAAGTTAGTTTTTTGGGCTATTAACATTAGTCCCTATAATTCCTTCATCAAGTCTTTACAATTCGATTCTATTCTACCCTTTCTTGGTAGTATTTTCATCATCATAATATAACAATGGGTTTACATGTTTATTACTGGTGGTGTACTTTCTTTTACATAACTTGGGTAATATATGCTACAAAATGAAATATTAGTTAGGTTTTTTATTTGTTTACTTTTTATTTTATAGCCTTTATCTGGCCAATCACTGGGGTTGGGTCACAGTCATTTGTCTGTCAGTCTACTCTATTCACTCATTTATTATCTTTGTCTACTATTTTTCTTTTTATTCTCTCATCACCTTTGTATAGTTATTGATCATTATGCTTCAAATTAGTTTACTTCTCTTACAGCTATATTATATTTGTGGATCCCTTATAGGGTCTGAGTTCTGCAACGTTATAATGTTCATACCACATTCTAGGGATAAAGTGTCAAGTAGAATATATTATGATGGAATGTCGATTGTTTACCTGACACAAATTGCCTATTGCTTAGGAGTTTTAAAAAACGTGTGTCTTTTATTGTATTTTAATGGATAGATTTATTGTCTTGATTGGTAGATGCCTTGGGCAATTAAATGTCTGTTTTACATATGCTGCACGTGTACATGAAACATCTGCAAAGAAAATATCAAATAACTCATCATGCGTTCAACAAAAAAATGTAAAAAAAAGGATTCAACTATATGAAAAGCTCAGAATGTTTTCCAATCCATCAGTAAATACATGCATGGTCACATCGACATACACACACGGCTTATCTAAGAAATAGGAATTACTTAATGCTAATAACAAATGTATTGTGGAGAAGCTTACTGCTTACTGTACTTAGGCTTCGAAAGCCAAGCTGATTTCTCAAGGCAAAATTGTATTGTTGTTCTCTATCCGTCTTCAAGCTGTCCCACTGAAGAAAAATCCATGAGCATGCAAGGTGATCACTTGTCGGGCTGTAAGACGCTTTAATGTCTCTTACTCTCTCTTTCTCCATGGTAATACTTGGAAATATGTTTGCTCCTGCCGATAGTATAGTAGACTCCGTCAGTACTGGACTCATACATCTGACAAATGAAGCAAACAGCAATATAATATTTGTATATTATTATTATTTCCCAATCAATCTTTTTCCTACAGAATGTTATTGAATGTGAACCCACCAACAACTATTTTAATCTGAAGAAACCTAAGAAAGTATACTAAAATAATAAATGCAATTAGGAACTGTCACAGACAAGCCTAATCTGTATGCGGACAAAAAAACTAACAAAACTGGTGACTACAAAGTAAACTACAACCCCCCCCCACGCCAAAAAGTAAAGAATTTATACAGAGCAATTAAATAACAAAACTGTGTAAACTGAAAACTACTGAGATCATAATTCTTGGAAACCTCAAGAGCAATACAGGATACAAAAAACTACTGAAATCATAATTCTTGGAAACCTCAAGAGCAATACAGGATACAAATAAAATATAACATAATACGAGAACGGTACAGTAACAGGCAAGATTGTGTACTGTCTGAAACTTTAGTATCTAAACGGAGAACATCTTTTTGCAAAGACTATCATTCAATACACAAAGACGGCTTGACAACAGGAGGGGAGACCATTAGCAATGTCCGTTATCCACGGTACTAGCCGAATCCATCCAAGAGCTTCAAGAGATTATGGACTCTATTAAGTCAGAAAGTGTGATTTGGGGACTGAAAATTAACTTCAATAAAACTAAATTTATGGTTATAAGTAAAATGGATGTAGGATTGGCCAATTCAACTTTACCTAGATAATGAACACATGGAAAGAATAAAGCACTTCAAATTTCTTGGCTGCGGGATCAATCAATTTGATGAATATCAATAAATCCTTGGACCCCGATGAGGAGATCAAGCAAGAATCAGAATGGCTTGGTCTCTTACATAGGTTCCTCACACTAAAGTCATTTCTCACTAACAGAACACTGGGCCTCCGTCTCAGAGAGGGATTAGTAGATCCTATACGTGGTCTGCCCTCTTTGTGTGTGTGTGTGTGTGTGTGTGTGTACCTACAGTCACACAGCTGGCTTTAAAAAAAGAATTATACGTTTATTGTTTCTGACGTAAATCAAATAACAATAATATTGTAATTGTATTACTATACAAATCAAGCAAATGATAATGTACTGTTCTCACGTAGGAAATTGTTGCTGTTACATCAGAATGTTTTATACACACATCTGAGTGTTGTCTGGTTCTGTCATTGTGTACTGCTGAGACATAAAAAACTACAGCCTTTCTTACTATTCTTATCGCAAAGGAATTTGCAAACTGTACACTTCCACTCCTTAATTACACTCGACTGTCTCTACAGTATATCATTACATAAAGGAACGCATTCTTCGTATTAATTTAATTGCAAGAATCTTTTTAATCCTGGACAACAAAAAACTGTTTATTATTACTTCCCGTGCTTGACTATGAATAACTTTCCTGTCTTTGCTAGTTGAAGGAGAAGTATACATTTTAACAAATCTCGTTACTAGGTGATAACACAAATAATTATGATAATATGTAATTACAGAATAAAAACTACCAATAGAAATTAACTAAAAAAATTAAATAACTAATAAAAATGAGTGACAGTAAAACAACGATACAATTAATAATAAATTGAAATAATAATAACAAATGCAAGACTGAGATAGTATGTCACACAGTAACTAACAATGTACGGGTAACTAAAACATCACCGCTCGTAATGGTGCATTTCCTTAAGCATTATAAAAACGTATTTTCATGTGCGAGACCCCTCAGAAAGCGAGCGTGGAATCTGGTGTACGTGACTTTTGGGGATAGTGTTGTAGTGATCGGCAAGTGTACATGACTTTTGAACAATTTCACACATTCCTGGAGCGTTGCATCAGCCAACTGGACAATGTGCTCACCAGGAAAGTCAGATTAGCGCTGGAACGCAAAGAGAGGTGGGGGTAGGATGCTTCGGCGTGGCGTCAGTCAGTCACAATTTTAACGCTGAGCAGTACAGTAAAACGGCCGGGGCAGTGACTCAAGGAGACCGCGCCGATTGTGAAATCATCATGAAATACTAATTTTTCAGTTTAAAAAAAGTTAATCAACTCATCAAACAGTGCGCGCATCATAATTACGGCGATTCGGTGCCCGTGGGCATAAAAGTTGTAGGCCTACAATTACACTGTAATTACATCATTGAAGTATTACAAAGTTGCTTACCCATACCAGTTTCTGGACAGACTTAAGACAACTATTTTGGAACAATAAATTAAAGGAACTAAATACACACAAAATTAACAAGTGCGTGGTATCGAGCTATGTGTGCGCGAGAGAAGAACGTGGCATTTCTACGTATGGACAGCTAACAGATAAGTAACCAGCAGAGGAAACTACAAACAAAAAATAATATAAAGAAATTATATAATAAACAATAGTCAGGAGGGTCAGATGGTATTTAAAAGAGAAAGTGTCATAAGAGAAAAGGGGGTTATATAAAGAGAGAGCGTGTGAGAGGAAGAGAGGATAAAGAAAAGTACTGATTTTGTATTGATTTTAGATTATAAGATGATCTAATAATTAGTTTTCTAATAATGTTAATCTAACATTCAAAAGTAGTTTTCAAAATTACAATGTAGTGTTGGTGATTGCACCACAGGTGGTAACTGTTTAGATAAATTACTTTATACGTTGAGTAAAACATATTGTTATGACGGTCTACTTGATCGTCTCTACTACAACAAATCAAATAAAAATTGTTCACACGCAATAAAATGTCACTAATATTAAACACAATTGTATTACAATTATACCGCCCAATTATAAAACGTCACTCTTAACTAATAACCACTTGAACATGCACAGTAATCTCGCCCGATAATAACTCTCGAACCGCACTGAAAATATATCGCTACTCTACTAAACTTAATGCCGCTGCCGCCATGTATTTATACCTACGCTCACACACCAGAATGTTCCTAATTGCGTCTTACCGCTCGTGTGAACTACGTAATTAACTGCGCCCTTGACACAGTCCGCGCGGCTGCCGCCTTCGAGAAACCTCTCGAAAATGCGTTGACAAGCACATACGCCACATGCGTTACATCGAGATTCTTCTGGCACATTTGACAAACATGTAGATTGTTCTGTGATGTCGTAACACTGCCCCTTCCTTAAGCCTGTTCGTCCCGAACTGGCAAACCGTCTCTCAAGTAATACTCAACCAGGCGATCTAGGTGGACGTCCTTGCGAAAGATAATTCTCCCGTTCTTCGAATTCAGTCTCGTGTGATCCGAACATCACGTTCCCAGGAATGCGAGTCTTCCACTCAACACTAGTTTCGCTGGAATCACTTCCGTTGCGTCATGTATTGATGGCCTAAACACCAGTGGCTGATCCAAGTCTGTTTGGTTCTCGTCAACAACCTCTTGCGTAACCTCATCTTCAGCCACTTTGCCCTCGGGCGCTTCTATCAGCTCAGGAACAAGCAAGAGTTTTGTCTCGACACCCATAGTTGGCTTTCCAATCACTTCTTTTGTTGTTACACTTATTTGTATTTCCTCTGCTAGTTCTTCCTCCATTTTTGCTTGCAATAGGGAGGGTTCCTCTTGACCAGACCTGTTGACTTTTTCTTCGACTAATGCCACTCGCTTAATCGAATGGTTGATAGACCCTGCCATTTTAGCCATGCAAAGCTTTATCTTCACTTGGCCAACCTTCAGGACATTTAATCTTAAGTCCACAACGAATCTGTAGGCATTCATAATGTCCGTGCCAAGAATCACTTCATCGACAATGTCTGCATCTGCAACGAGCATTTGGAGGCTAAACTTGAGAAGACCCAGGCATACACGTACGTCTACCTTTCCTAGCACCTTGACGGTGCTTCCAGTCACAGTCTGTATTGTACAAGCGCTAATTAGAGGCTGGCGGTTGCTGACTAAGTCAGGGCGCACAATGGACACTGTTGTGTCCGTGTCAACTGTAAATGATGTTGGTTTACCTTCCGCAAATCCATTAACGATCAAGTTTCCACTAGTCTTATGTAGCATGGAAACTGTGTGCTGTTCTGGGGCTTTACTTCTCCAATTGGTGCGATCACTCTCTTCTCTCGGTATCTTCTTCTCCCTGTAGATGACCATGTTTTCCACAGTTGTAACATTTTGGTCTTCTGTAATTTTCAAATCGTTGCGACTATCTTGAACTTTTGAATTGTTTGTTCGACAACATTGTTTTTCTGCACCCATCATAACAGCAATATGATGGCACAAACCCATTAATGTAGCGGGACGCTGACTTGGCAGCTTCAAGCTCTAGGACGTGAACAAGAGCTTCTGAGCTATTTCGGTGTCTTGCCATTTGTAACACTTGCTGAAGTTCACAATCTCCGATGCCATCAATAAATGTCTACACCGCAAGCCTTATTCGGAAGTCTTCTGGTGCTTCAGGATAGGCCAATCTAATCAATCTGTCGATACTTGCTTCAAACTCTTGAAGACTCCCCGGAACGTTGTCGTCTTGTTCTCAACTGAGCGTAGTACACCTCTCGCAAATGTTTATCACCATACCGTAATTCTAGAGCTTTTATCAACTCGGCATAGATGTTCTGGCTGTCACGTACGACTTTCTGTAGTAATTCTGCCACAGGTCCTTTTAATGCAAGAACGAGTGAAACAGCCTTGTCTTTCTCTCTCCAATTATTTGTGCATGCAGCAGCTTCAAATTGGCGGAGGTATGTTGCCCAGTGACTGCTTCCGTCAAAGGTTGGAGCTTTGACATGAACTGTCCCTACTGCAGGTAAAGTCACTTTCTCTGTTGACTTACTTTCGGCATCTCTTTCTGTTTTTTATCATTGGTACAGTTTGTTCACAAAGTTGTTTGGTTGTAACTTTTGGAACTGCTCTCTTATGTTTGCCATTGAGATTTCTACTGCAGATATTTTATTTGACATGGTTTCTTCTATGTCAGATATTTTTGTGGACATCGATTCTTCAACACTCGAAACAGATTTCTCTATTTAAGCTATTTTCAATGTCACTGATTCTTGTACCTCTGATATTTTAGTAACTTGTTCATTAAACTCACCTCGTAGGAGACCCAATTCTGCGGTACTATGTTCTTGCATCTGTTTCTGCTCCTGTATTAATGCTTTGATGTCTTCTGTTTCACGCTTCCGTTCCTCTGTTTCCAGCTTATGTTCTTCTCTTTCCTGTCGGCGTTCTTCTTTTCTCTCTTCCGCCTCCTGTTTGCGTTTCTCATCCTGCCATTTTTCTGCTTCTTCCTGTGTCTGCCGCAGCAGTGTTTGAAAAGCTTCCATCATCTGACTAGGATCCATGTTTCCAATTAATCACGAATTACACTCGTCTTGTACAAAGTGCCCACTGTTTCTACTGTTAACCGTTCTATCCCACTTCTGACACCACTGTTATGACGGTCTACTTGATCGTCGTATGTACAGTGGAAAACAACACAATACAAGACACCAATTAAGTCACTAATCACCAGCTTTAATTTTTACAGTTAAACAGTTCGTAATTAACAACACAGTCTACTACAACAAATCAAATAAAAATTGCTCACACACAATAAAATGTCACTAATCTTAAACACAATTGTATTACAATTATACCGCCCGATTATAAAACGCAACACTAATAACCACTTGAACTTACACAGTAATATCGCCCGGTAATAACTCTTGAACCATACTGAAAATATATCGCTGCTCTATTGAACTTAAGGCCGCTGCCACCATGTATTTATACCTGCGCTCACACACCAGAATGTTCCTAATTGTATCTTAGCACTCGTATGAACTACGTAATTAACTGTGCCCTTGACACAGTCCACGCGGCTGGCGCCTTCGAGATTCTTCTGGCACATTCGACAAACACGTTGTAACAATATTAACTTGTAAAATTTATAGCAATGAACGCATTTTCCATTTGGGTATTAATACATTTGGGTAAAATATGATAAATATGTGTTAAATTATTTTTACGTCATCTACCTAACCTATAACCTGCGTTCCATAAGTTCGTCTAAATGCCCTTGGAATTTTTCTGAGGGAGTTTTTTTTTATTCTTAAATTGTTTTTCATGGGGAAAGTGATAGGGTTTCCATATTTCCTCCTATAAAAATGGGGTGGTGGCCCTGGGGCTTTTGGTGTTTTTGGAATCTTCTGTCTGAAGGTAAGTAGGTAAGTAAAAAAGAAGTATCGGGGCTTAATTAATTTCCTTCTTCTCTTCTCTTTAATTAAAACATTACATAGTTGGCAACACCTGCACTTGCCTACCAGCTGATTCTCCCTTACCCTCCCGCCATTCATAATTTCAAAGTGGACTTAAATGGATCATCCATCTATAAATTGATTTCTGCACATATGCCCTTAACTTTCAGTTTTACTGTACATTATGGCGCATTTTGAACCTGCTATTCTGAAAGTTAATTTTATTATTAATTGATATTAAACAATACAGTTATTGTATGATTTTACAATGTTTTCCATAAGTTTCATTAGCCACTTTAAATTTCTAATTTTTGACATCATACTCATAATCAGTAACACAAAAACTCCCAAATCAAAATTTTATGACTAGTGAAATAATATTTTTTATTAATGTTGTTTACAATTTGTTTGTTTTCTTTATACATATGAGTGGAAAGTTTTTGTATTTACAGGATAAAGTTGTTTGTGTTTAATGTCCTTAAAACAATGCAAATGATTTCCCATTGATTAACTGAGAAATGCTCGACTACTGAAACACCACCACACTGAAACAATTTATGACGAGCTATATCTGTGTGGAATTGTACAGAGCAGACACCTGGGCAACCAGACATATGGAGTCAAATTATTTGGAAAGTTTTGAACTGTGGACCTATAGAATAATGCAGAATCCATGGCAGGCAGGTATGGTAAGGTATGAGATACTGATGGGATAGATAGAAGAAAAGAGAAAATGACTGAAATCTATAAATAAAAGAAAATACAAATGGTTAGGGGAAATGTTAAGAACTGCGTTACTGGGAATATAACATATGAAAAGAGAGAAAGAGTAAGATGTATGATAACATTACTAGGGAGGAAGTTCTTAAGAAGAAATTAAGAGAAACGCATTGGTTAAAGTAAAATGGAGGCACATGTTCAGATCTTAAATTTTGGATCTGTTGTAAATGAGAAGACTTGTATTGAACTGATACTGATTATTCCAGACACTTGTCAATCCTCTGTATTTATTTATCTATTTATTTAGTTTGGGTGATAATAATATTCCAAACATACTAGAAAATACAAAAAATCACGAACCTCACAACCATAGCAGTTAATAGTGCTTATTCTTATCTTTACATATAGATAACAGGTCTAGGTGTTCACAAAAGCGAACGTGAACATTTCTCAAAGCCACAAGGAGCAATGGAAAGACATGCTACACATATGACGGACAGACAGGGAGTGAAACACGTGGATTAGAAAACATAACAAATGTACAAGGACTTAAATAATACGTTGCTAGACTGAACTGGAACTCTGTGACATCACAACGACAGACAAAATATAAGGTCACCAGACTTACAGTTTAGCAAAGACAGTCATTTTTAACATTGAAAATGTTTATAAGGACATGTCGTACATTTGAAAACGACCGCTGGTGCGTGATCGAAAATGGGAACCGGTGAGTTTCCATAGAAACTACTTCTTTGTTGTCAATAACGTAGTACACATATAAAACTTCGCTTATGAATGCGACTACATTTAACTTATAATCTGTACATTGGTAAATGAAGAATGAATTCACTGATTGGTGAATGAACATAAATATATATATTTTTTTTAGATTTATTGAAGCATTTTCAATGCCCTTCTCTGTGCATTGCATTTGTGCAATGCCTGTAAATTTTTTTACATGGTTCCAATTTTTAGTTTTCATAAATATTTATTTCAAGTGGGAATTGTGAACATGAGCCAGCATTACAGCATTTTTATAAAATACCATGTCATAAGGAAGATTCATTAGTCAGAAAAATACGAGTAATAAAACAAAACTGAAATGTTGAATGTGATTGTTATACACAAATGCACTACTTTTTACTTCAGTTGGCTCATATCCTGATTTCATGTTTTTGAAGTACGGAAATATTTTGATTTCATGAAGGGAACTAAACAAAGTATGGTGGAATGGACACAAAACACTGCAGACTTTTTGGACATGGAAACAGCTACAAGACGATAGCAAATGACACTTACAGACAACCATCAAGCATGCTGGATCTAAACGGATGATTTTGGCACGTGATAGAAAATTATAGAAAAACAAAGGGCACCTTTACACGGTTCACAATAAGTAGAAGAACGTTTTATATCCTTTAACTGTTTGAAAATACTTACTTGAATAATACTGCATAAACCACGGCTTTAGACAATAACGGGTCCAAAGTAAACAGATAGATTCGTTTACCAAGTGGGGTAAGCTCTTCAGTTTCAGTCAGAGCTCTCATGTCTTGCAGCTTCTTAACAGCCTGCTGTACTGAGTAATAGCCAGGTGGTTCTGGTAAATGTCCAAGAAAGTCTACCATTTTTTCATTTGTATTTGTATATGCCTGTAAATAAAAATAAATACAAGTAAGTTTTATCACTAATAGCAATATTTTAAAACCACATATTTTAGTATCCATGTCATGTGATTTATAATATGTACAATTATCTAGTCTTTTGTGCGCGTGACTTTCTTATCGAAAATGATAACACGTTTCGCAATTTACCACTCCACTATCAGAAATCAGTCCTGCTGAACATCACCGACACATTAAAATCAAGTGAAAATTCATCGCTGTCACACACCATAAAATGAAGCCTGGGGTCCACCATCTGTTGGTTTGCCAAACATCGCAACCAACTATCTGGGAGTGCATCACAATACAGCAGAAGGTGCATGCCTGGAATTTGTTTCATGTGATGTGTCAATATGGTGTTTCACTTGATTTAATGTGTAAATAGGTCCAGGAAGACTGATTTCTGATGACGGACAGTAAACTCTGAAGCACATCATTTCCAATAATGAAGTCACATCACGGACCAACTAATATCATTTATTATTAAAAACAATATGCTGCAAGATACCAACAACAACAATAATGATTATTAATATTATTGTAAATATTAAAAAAAAATATTTTTTTAAATATTTGGGCCTTGTTGCCCACCTCAGTCAAATCAAAGTTTAATCCTCTGAAAGATGCCTACTATGCCATGAGCCGAACTCCAGGATGGTTAGTGAACACCTCCTCCAATGTCAAAACCTAGACGCAAGTTTGTGAGCTACACAAACAACTGTATTGGAATGCTGAAAAGCTGATGGACTGGAGTCCGGGCTAGCCATAAGCAATAACAACAACACCACAAAAATGTTTGTTCATATGAAACAAACACAGTAGGACAACATTCTTCAGGCCTAACAAAACACATTAAAAAATTTGAAATATTCGTATAACAAAAATCTATTTTTAAGGCTAAAAAAAAATAAATAACAGCACCAAATCTGCTGTTCAAAAACTGCACTGTGGTTACAGATATTGTGGTTGTAGTCTACTAGTTGTTCACTCAAATTGAGACGTTTTTGTGAGTTTTACAATCTTTAGTACTAGTGGGTCGCGGGATCTATTCAGGTGGGTCGCCGGACAACTTTTAAAATATCTAAGTAAAATATCTCACCGACTGAAAAAAATATGAAAGTGTATTTCAAGAGGAAAGTTTTATAATCTGAAAAATCTGGCAGTCGTGGGACTGCCGACAGAAGCGTTAACTTAAATAACATGGTTACTGAATAATATATGTTGTCTTTATAAGTGACCGTTCTGCAATATTAATAATTAATATAAAAACTCTTGTGCATAATAAAAATCTTGTACTTGTGCACAAAACGTGGTGCACAATTTTTAGTGTACAATAATATCGTGTACAATTCTCATGTGCACAAACCATACCATGCCTTAGGAGTTATGCGCGAACAAACAGAAAAAAATATATACAGGTCAAATTCAGAACCTCCTCCTTTTTCGAAGTCGGTTAAAAATAACACTTTTGTTTATTATCTTACATTTTCAATATACTTCTTACTGGTAAAACTGGGTTCATGCACAGACAGATTGTGCACAGAAAGTTTTTCATCGCATAATTATTTAATTTTATTTTGTACACTTAACAAAAATAAACAAAATGAATTATACACCGTGCACGAATAATTGTGCACGAGCAATTATTAAAGTGAAAAACTTTCTGTGCACAATATTTCGTGCAAAATGTGAAAAAATTATTAACTCGTTTTTAAAATTGAACATACTGAACTTTTTCTTTTAACAAATTAAATTTTGATAGCCATTTTGATTATTGAGACAAAATATCTTGTTAAACCTTGAAAATTCTTTTGGTAAAATTTACCATTCATTATTTGTAATCTCCTTTATCATTTGCGCGTATACTTTTAGACCCTAATTATTCTCTAAATTTAAATTTACATTCCCCGCTAAAGAATTCAATTTTTCCCTCTCCTCTGCTATAAGAAGAGTGGGAAAGAACATGGGATACAGAGAGGGGGAAATTGTTACGGATTCTCGTCGCATTCCTTTCTGATGACGTCACATTCTACCGATTCACTCCCGTGTAAATTTTTTCCCTCTCCTCTGCTATAAGAAGTTAACACTTCAAAAGTTATGTACAAAACCTGTTCTAAACAAGAAACCAATGTGGCTAATAACGCGCAGCTGTAGGATTCGTTCGTAATTGCGATATGGCAACGCCGCGTCCCCTTCCACTTGCGACAAGTGTCAGATGAGTAACCTTGAATTGATTTAGTCTTTCTCTGACTGTGGGATTGGCGTTATTTGTTTGTTGTTTAGTGTGTTCATGCGTGTTTATAGTGGCGGTTTGTTTTATTTTATACTATATTTCTATTTTCTATTTATTTTATTATGGACGCGTGGATTAAGACTGGATCGTGGCATAAAAGACAGACTTCAGCTAATTATGACGAACCTTCCACATCCGGTACCAGTGCTTCATGTAATACACCTAAAGGTGACAGTGTTAGTGAAGTTAGCGAACTGAACTCCTCCCTGAAGAAGGCAAAACCCTGCTTTCGTAAATACAACGCTGACTATTTGAAATATGGGTTTGTGTTTTGTGGCACAGAAGACGAGCCGCTTCCTCAGTGTGTTGTGTGTTTTGAAGTACTTGCTAATGAAAGTATGAAACCCTCAAAACTGGAAAGACATTTATCAAGAAAACATGCAGAATACGTAAGTAAGCCAATCGATTTTTTCCAGAACAAAAAACGAGAATTTTTTAAGTCAGAATCAGTGATGACAAAATCGACTTCTGGTGAACAAAATAAGCAAACTACAATCGCTTCATATCGACTATCCTTATTGATAGCCAAAAAGGGGGCAGCTCACACCGTAGGAGAGGATATTATTTTACCAGCGGCCAAAATAATATCTGATGCTTATTTAGCGAAAAGCAAACAAAACTAATTGGTGAAATACCCCTATCAAACACAACGGTAAAGAGAAGAATCGATGAAATGTCAGATTTTGTGAAACAGTCCATGATCACAGTTTTAAAGCAAAGTGAGTACTTTTCACTTCAGCTTGATGAAAGCACAGATGTAGCTGGCAAGGCTATTCTGTTAGCTTTTGTTAGGTTTGAATTTGATGGGAGGATAGAAGAAGAAATGCTCTTTTGTAAATGTTTGCCATCGACAACAATGGGGGAAGAAATTTTTAAATGTCTTGATGGCTTTATACTAGAAAATTAAATAGAGCGGTCAAAATGTGTTGCACTGATGACTGATGGTGCCCGTGCTATGTCTGGCATTTACTCAGGTTTGATTGCCAAAGTTAGGGCAGTTGCCCCTTCTGGTCTGGCCAAAAGCCTAAAGAAAATCCTTAATGATGCAGTGAAAATTGTGAATTTCATTAAATCAAGACCTAAAAATTCAAGACTGTTTGCCGTACTGTGCGAAGAGATGGGCAGTGAGCATAAAACACTTCTCCTGCACTGTGAAATACGCTGGCTGTCAAGAGGGAAAGTGCTATCAAGATTATTTGAGCTTCGAGATGAACTGAGAATGTTTTTGTTGGAGCACAAAAGTGATGCGAAATCTGTGAGCAGTTTTTTGGAAATGTTAAATGACGAAAACTGGCTAATACAGCTTTCATATTTGGGTGACATATTCAGTGCTCTCAATAACCTCAATTTATCGCTGCAAGGGAAGGATGTCCACAAGTTCTATGTTCAAGATTAAATAGAAGCAACTATTAAAAAACTTGAAAGATGGTCCAGTAAAGTGAAAGACAGTTGTTTTTATGCATTCCCACTCCTCAATGACTTCTTAGAAACATATGGAATCAAAGTTAACGAGGAAACTGCAACTGCCATGAAGGAACATCTTGAAGCACTGGCCTCTAGTTTCAGGTAATTATTCTCAAATGATTTTACTAATAACCACTTAGATTTGAAGTATTTCTTATTAAACATAAGACTTATTATTTTCATGATATTATTTTTCACCCAATAAAGAAAAGGAACAATTAAGTTCTACCGCTTCTTTATTTAAAATGATAATGGTTACGGGTTAATGTTTTAAGTTTAAGGTTTTTACGAACTGATATTTTTACGTTAGGCCCATTGAAAGTTGTTTGTTTATGCAAGAGTATTACTTAAAATTGGTTCTTGTTTTAGGAGTTACTTTCCAAGAATTCCTGATGAATTGTTATGGATAAGAAATCCGTTTGTAGAGGACAACCTTAAAAAGCTAAAACTGTCAGCATCTGAGGAAGACTCCCTGATGGAACTATCAAGTGATTCTTCTTTGAAAACTTTCTTTAAAGACTCGAGCCTAATCCCATTTTGGATCAAAATAAAGGGAGAGTATCGAGTGCTTGCAAATATAGCTTTGAAGGAATTAATGGGATTCACAACTACTTACTTATGTGAGAGTGCATTTTCTAGTTTGGTTTTTTTAAAAAACAAATATAGAAACAAACTTTGCATGGAAAACGATTTACGCCTAAAACTAACAAGCTTCAATCCAGATATAGAAAGTATCATTAACGCCAAGACTAAACAATACCACAAATCTCATTGAGTTTACCATTTAATTTGTATAAAATAAATTTCTTATTGGACAAAATATTGTTTCTTTTCTTTAATAATGTTCCCTTCACCATTTTAAAAATTCTTACTCAGCAAAGCATTTGCACATATAATAATAACTTCAGTTTCATATTACATATAATTTTACGTGTATATATATATATATATATATATTACTATAATACCTATAACTATTTTACCTCAAGATATATTTTTTCCTTCAGGAACATGTTTCGGGAGATCCTGTTCTCCCATCTTCAGCCTTCGCCATCTTGCTTCTGGTGCAGTATTTGTGTGTTGGCTTCTGGATGGAACACACAAATACTGCACCAAAAGCAAGATGGCGAAGGCTGAAGATGGGAGAACAGGATCTCCCGAAACATGTTCCTGAAGGAAAAAATATATCTTGAGGTAAATTAGTTATAGGTATTATAGTATTATATACATCAAGAAACGGACTGTAGCAGAAAGTGATTGAAATATATATATATATATATATATACACAACGTAGTGGTAGTGTATATATATATTGTAACGCAACAGAAATGCGGTCCTCGACGTTACATAAATAAAAATATTAAAAATAGAATAGGGAAGTAAATATCTATATCCCATATTAATACAAGGGTCAGATAAATAAATTTATCATTATATAAAAATAATAAGAATGCAAGGTAGTAATAGTAATAAAAAATAAACATGTACTATAGACAATAGTGAGAAATCTCAATGTTCAGTGAGAGGTAAATAAATAAAAAACATTGATAAAAATTATAGGAAAGAAAACTAATATCGACTATGTTAAAGTAAATGAAGGTGAAAATAGATAAAAATGAGTCAATAATGTACGTTACAAGTTAATCTAAAAATAATGATTCTGAATTGTATAATGTTATGTTGTTATCATAAATATTATGTTAAAGTTTGTGTTATCATATAAAAGCTTACTTGTTGATGTAATATCAAATAATGAAGCAATATGTATTATTTGTTTACTGTTGTAGAAATGTGATGGAAATCAGTTAGTTAGTATTAATTAATTTCAATTTTTCTTATGGGTGATCCATAGGTCAAGATAAAGCTGTTGTTAGATATCATAAAGATAATTATGTGTGTACATGTACATAGTTAAAGGTTGATTATGTTTGTAAACTTGTATAAAAAGGCTATAGTTGTTAACAAGTTAAATTCAAAGGTAGATCAAAATATAATTAAAGGCCTAACAGCCAATAACACTATATAACAACTCAGAACAGAAAGGTTAGGTAAAGAAGTTAATAATAATTAATAAATATAATTCAATGAGTTAGAAAAAACCAATAATAATTAATAATAAATAATAAACAAACTCAATATAAACAAATTATGATAATGCCATAGTGCAATGATATCGATTGATAACGTTTGATATCGGAAAAATAATAATTATTAAAAGAAACAGACTAAGAGTGAAAAACCAGCAGAATATATAGAAATTAGTAAAGAAGCTATAAATAAGATTACATTTTAATATAATGGAAGTTTAATAAGGAATCATATTGATGAGTGGAAGAATAATATATGAAATTATCACTATATAACAAAACATTGAATAAGAATAAAAAAATTTGTTGCTAGGGACGACAAAAATTAATATAATTTGTTGATTTTGATGATTGCAATTTATGACATGATCGAGAAGAGATTAAACCAAGAGATATGGTCAATAAAAACTAAATTAATCTAAATTATTAAATCCAGTAACATTCACAATAAATGAATGACTAATTGCCGTACTTTGGGCCGAATAAACTTTAACCAAATTGTATAATTGTATAATACAAAACGATTATAAGTAATTGAATTCAAAGGAATGACTTGGATTGCCCAATATCAGATCATGAAACGAATGTTAATCTAATGAAGTAATAAAACCAGATAAGGAACTACCTGTGCAAAGAGTTAATCCTACAAACCAAACGAAAATAGAATAACCATCGAATCACATTGTACATCGCAGTTTACATCATATAATAGAAAACGTATTTGGATCCAGAGTTTGCCGAAGCACGTAATCACAAGTTTGGACGTTGGTGAACAAAGGGAGCGGTATTCCTGCATCAACCCGGACCAAGGATTCCACTTTATTACAACTTGAAGACAAGAATAGAGAACATCATCTCATCTGTATTTGATACGGAACGACAACTACCAAGGTTAGAAGCAACAGCCTTCCTGAGTCGCATGGTACTTCGAACAGTAATTTTCAATTATATAAATAATATTAAATAAAATAACACTTTAATTTTGTAATATCTTGCATTCCTATTTATGTATTTTTAATCTTCCCCGCAGTTGAAAGAACCTTCACACTCTGAATCTAAATTAATTATAAAAAACTATAACTGAATTTAAAATAAAATATTGTACCGATTAATAATCGCATAACTCAAACGTATAGCCTTTCGTATATCAAGTAAAAACAATCTTATTGGATGTTAAAATATTTGAACTAATAAAGAAACATTGTATAATTTCAAGATCTTATCATTTATGTATTATTTAATGAAGTGGGAATAAGAATTAAACAGACAGAGTGTATAACAACTAATCACCGTACGTGGTGGGTTAACCTCCAAATTTCGTTTGTTTTGGAACTGCAGCGCTTGTTGTGGAATTCTCTGATACCAAAGAGAAGAGAATTACACACGAATTTTCTATAATTCTCTGCAAGGCAGAATAGGCTTGAGCAGAATTTTTGAATAACGCCCTACATACATAAGTTTCATTCACACCAACACTTTTAGATTAAATAGAGAGATAAGGTAGTCATAATTAAATATATTACTATATCTAGTAAACCCAGATATATAAGAAATTGACATATAAAATAATCAAGGAGAGGAAAGACAGAGAGGTACGTACCCGGTGCATTACAAATTGACGATCCCAACAGTGGGGCTTAAACGGAACGCACAGGTCTCATAACAAATTGGCGCTCAACTAGTGTAGGGCTTAAGTTAAGTAAAACTATAATTATATCAATATTACTTAACCAGAGCAGGCAACTGTGGGAGACTGAAAATGCATAATACCAGAGGTAGATCAAAGAAGAGGGCAGAAGACACGGAGAAGGAAGAAGGAGGACAAGAACAAGAAATAGAAGTTATCACAGATAGTGAAATAGAACAACAGGCAAGCAATAAAGAAGAAACTGAAGTAAGTATGGACACGGAAAAGGAAACAGTTGAAGAGGATGCCCAAGGGGACCAACCAGATAAAGTGGAAGCCAGAAGAGAACCAGATTGGCAAGAAATGATGAGGCTAATGATGGAGAAAATTTATAGCATTAAGGAAAGCATAATGAAAATTTTAGGAAACAGGAGGAAAACTCAAAGAGACAGGAGGAGAACTTCGATAAAACGAATGAGGAAATTAAAGAAACCTCAAAACAAATTAACGAAAGATTTGACAGGAATGAGGAGGGTTTAAGACAAATGAAGGAAGATATCTACAAATAAATGAAGAAAATGTAAGGCAGATTAACGAAAGAATGGAAAATATCCATGTGACAATTAACCAAAAAGCAGACCAAAATAACGAGGAAAGGAAATTAGAAATAGCCAAAACAAATGAAAAGTTAGAAAAAACTAACGAAACAGTAATACAGGTTCGTGAGGAATTACAAAATAAAATTAATAACATACAAAATGAGAATAAAACAATGGTCGAAGGAATCCAACATGAGACTGTTGGAAAATATGAGAAAATTAAACAAGAAGTACCTCAGATACGGGAGGAGAATAAGGAAGGGATTGCGCAAATACAGACAGACATGGGTGAGCGACTAGAAAGAGTATATGGCAATTTAAACAATATGGAAGGTCAAATTAATACAAATAAAAATAAAATCGAGGAAATTAGTAGACGAGAATTACAGATACAAGAAGAAGTAGATTCATGGCGGGATAGAACATGCCAGCATAATCATATAACTAACCACGATAATCGGGAGTCGATTAATTTTCGAAATTATAAACGTAATCCAATGGAATTTTTAAAAAGGTTGGAAGAGTTGGTCATAAGAAATAGAGAGAACCGTTGGAGTATAATACGCGGTATGATTGATGAGACATTTAAGGATACGTATGACAATTGGTGGACGGCGGTGCATCCGGATATACAGGACATGACCGAATTCAAAAAGCAATTCAGAGAAAAATATTGGTCGGAGTCGACCCAGAACATGGTTAGAAATAATTTGAGCAGCAGTCGATACGAAGCGAACGTAGGATAGTCTCCTACATCATACTTCCTTGGAAAAGTATGTATGGCACATAATTTAGAGCCCAGAATTCCAGAGGAATGTTTAGTGATACAACTATCCTACCATTATGAGGAAGGAATAAAGAACTCACGTATGTGTAGCCAAATTAAAACAATTACAGCCATGGCCAAATTCCTTGAGAATTATGAACACGAAACTCATTATCAAAGAAACAGAGTACTAAATTCTAAATACCATAAGTATAATAATAACGACCAACAAACAAATTCCCATAGTAATGATCACAATCGACCAACTCAGAACGTTAACACGAATAGAACACCGAACGATCACTCGAATAATAATCAAAGGAATTATAATTACCGCGACAGTCGTAATAATAGAGGAGATGGGGACAACCGACCCAATAATTATGGACACAATGTTATTTATATCTATTCCAGACCTCAAAACAATCAGCGACGGTATTACCCGAGGACGCACCAATATAACAATTATTATAATCAATCCCGGCATGAAGACAATTACCAAAATGAAAGAAATTATAGGATAACGGAACATAATACAGAGGACTGACCCGAACCTTTACAAAATCAACCTCAGAACTCACCGGAAAATAGAGAAGATGGGGGAAGCCCTCATTTAAACTAATAGAGGCAGTGAGAAATGAAGAATACCCTTCACTGAACCGTAATCTTGGGGAACAACGACTTACAAATAAACCTACAAATGATAATACCATGACTATAATCACTAACCATTATTTAAAAAATATTAGAGAAGATTTACTGGAAGAGGATAATAATCATATACACAGTAATAGTAATAATGAAATTATATATGTAATAGCTAAGTTAAATGGAATACAATCCACAATTATGATAGATACGGGATCCAACATCTCGTTAATAGATAGTACTGAACTGGAAAAAATACAGCGAGAAGGCCAGTTACCTATACCTACCTTACCTGTTAATAATGTAATAATCATTGGAGCCACTGGGCGGCAAAATAAAACTGTTAAAAATCAAGTATCGCTCGATCTCACCAATAATAATATAACTATACCAATAGGGTTCTTGGTCGCAACGGGATTACCGTTCAATGTATTGATTGGATGCGATATATTGCGACAGCATTCAGCAGTAACTGACTTACATAAAGGAATAGTATCATTAACATCCGAAGAAGGATTATGGACAGCAGAATTGGTAGACGCTAATAGAACCGTTCCAGTTAACGACAAATGTCAGGTCATAAAAAGTTATTTTTGTAAGAACAATCAATTACAAGAAGCAGGGGCGGTTCGTTCTTAGGGCGCTAAGGCGCGCGCCCCCCAGATTAAATCATATCATTAAACAACCCATTATCACTACTTGTGGAAAGTCATTACATATTTCATTAATACTTCGGACAAGAAAATATTTTTGTATTAGATAATAGCAGAAATGTTTTTGGAACAGCATGCATTACGGCGCTCTGACAATCGCGCCCATTTCTCAATTCCCCCACTCTATCCAAAGTTGAAGGAAGTTGTAAGCTTAAATATGGCATTTAGACGATTAGACGGTCGCTCGGCGCGCCGGCTTCCGCGCCACGTTTAGCAGAACGTGGCCTGATTCACTCAGTATAACTAATCGCAGACTATTGATAATAATACGAGATTTGCTCTTTTTAGTGTTTATAGTTCCTCTGGCGTGGTTAATTGAGTGCGGGCATTTGTTTAGGTTTTGGTTTTGAGTTTGTGTGTTTTTTTTAATAGCTTCACGAATAATTTAGGCAAATACTGTAGTGTCGAATTATTAGGTTTTGTTTTAACATTTAATCCAACATTTTAACATTCAGTGCAGGCCCTTAAAGCAATAACTTTTGTAAGATCAAAAAATTGAACTAAAGTCATTAGGTAGGCCAACTCCTGAATTCTGCATGATGCAAACAGAAAATAAGAAAAGTGGGAATCGTGTTTTCAGATGGCAACTGCTTTTAAAAGATGCATACCAAAAAAAAAAAATGACTGGATCTGAGTGGCTGCGACGTTCAGAAAGTTTTGTTCTGTTTTCCATGTATTTTATTGTCTCCCAGAGACAATGGTGATCCAATAATGTTGGATGCAGCACTAGAATAGGGGATGCAAAAGAAGTACGTGGCATCATTATAACTCACGTAAAAGATAGATTTACTTACACGGGTCACCTAGAAGCAGCTTCATTGATGTCCAGTGACTTATTTCCACTTTTTTCTACAAACTTTCCGGAAGAAAAATTCAAGCTAGTGATTTGGCATTAACCTTTCTTACAAGAAAACAAACTCCGGAGTGAATTGGAACTATTATAGAGACGGCATGATTATAATATTAAAGGCGCAATAAAACTTCTTAACTTTATAGAAGAAAACAATCTTACGTCAGTTTCAAAGAAGTGTTGATACTTCTGAAAATTGTCATAACTACCCCATGACAACTGCCGAACCTGAGCGCTGCTTTTCGACTCTGAAAAGACTAAAGACTCTCTTGAGAAATACAATGAAAAACGATAGACTGAATGCCCTTGCGATGTTATCTATCAACAAGGAACTTGTTAAAGAAATGAAGGACTTTGATGCTAGAAAGTTCGTTAATTTAAACGAAAGGCGAATGGACTTTGTATATAAATAAATGGTCTTTTTAAAGTGTAGGTATCATAAAAATAATATAATGTAAATATAGTATATTACTTTGTTTGTGGAAACAGCATAGATATTTTTGTGGACACTTTCTACAGTTTGTTTATTAATAAAGCTGCTGACTTCTACAAGAGATCACAATATTTGAGGTGAGATCAAATTTTTAAATAATCGTTGCATGCTGCACGTGTTACTATTCTTATTTTATTAATGAATTATGTGATCAAATATTGGCGACATTTCCATTGTGCGTTAACTACAATATTGATAAATAATTAAGAAGCCTAAAGGCCGCGCCCTCCAGCCTCTTAAGTCACGAGCCGCCACTGACAAGAAGCCATCCAATATGAGGACGACGATCCAGAACTATGGCAGAGTAAGTTGGAAGAGATACGAGAATTCCAAAGAGAAAAAACCTGTCAACAAATAAGTAAGGTACAGGCCGAAAATTTAATTAAAATATATAATAGATACAAACACATATTCTCCAACGCTCCAGGTAAAGTAAAAGGCTACCAGTGTGAAATAAATTTTAAAGAACCGGTGGACTTTCGTAGAAAATCCTACCCGATAGCATATTCAATAAAAAACGAAGTTCGGGAAGAAATAAATCGCATGATTAAGGATGACATAATAGAATACAGTCAATCACCCTATACCAGTCCCATAGTGGCAATCCCAAAAAAGAACAGAAAGATGAGAATTTGCCTGGACGCTAGGGAAATAAATAAAATGATCATGAACGATAGGACTTCCCCTGGCGAGATCAAAGAAATTAAAAAAAAAATTCCACGGCACCAAATACATTAGTACTTGGGATACGGTATGCGGATACTGGCAGGTTGAGTTGCACCCAAATAGTAGAAAATATATGGCGTTCCTTTTTGACGGAAGGAACTATCAATTTAAAAGGCTACCTTTTGGATTAATTAATTCTGTTGCTATATTCGTAAAATGTATGGACCAGATATTGGGACAAGAAACTCTACAATTCACTACAGTCTACGTAGATGACTTACTTATAACTTCTTCACATTGGGATTAACAATGCGAGAGGGTGGAACAGGTACTGAGAAAGCTGTCCGAAAATAATATAACACTCAAATTAAACAAATCTAAATTTATTGCTAACCAAGTAAAATTCTTAGGTTTTAATTTGACTGAGAAGGGTATCACGCCTTCAACAGAGAAAGTAGAAGCAATTCAACAGTTCCCTACTCCAAAAAATAGAAAACAGGTACAATCCTTCCTTGGAATTTGTAACTATTACCGCAGATTCCAAGATAATTATTCAGAAATAACTGCTAAATTCCAAAAACAACTATCATCCAAGGACAAATGGGCATGGGGACCAGAACAAGATAGAGTTCTACAATTAATCAAGGAAAAATTTCTAGAGACTGTTATGTTGCACCACCCTGACTTTAATAAACACTTTTATCTAAACTGTGATGCAAGCAATGTCAGTTTAGGAGCCACTTTATATCAAGAAGATGAAGAAGGACATCACATGGTAATTAGTTTCACCAGCAGAGTGCTAAACAACTGCGAACGCAACTATAATGTTACCGAAAAGGAGCTGCTAAGTGTAGTTTACGCATGCAATAAGTTCAGAACTTATATACTTGGATACCCAGTGACCGTAAGGAGTGATCACAAATCAATTTCATTCCTAAAACGATGTAAGCTCAGTCATGGTCGGCTAACTAGATGGGTCCTTGCACTGCAAGAATATCACATTAATTGGGAATATATACCCGGAAGGAAGAACACAGCAGCCGATATCTTGTCCCAAATAAACATACAAGACCACTCGTTCGATGGAGAAAAGGAACAAATTGCCAAAGTGTACAATATTATTAAGAGTAGGAAGGATTTAGAAATAATAACAAACGAAATTAAACAACATCAAAAATTGGATCCCAAATTAGTAAACATACGCCAGAAGGTGCAAAATGCTGATGAAATTATTACAAAATATTACTGTATACATGATGATAGATTATTTATTAAAGTTACCCCTAATCAAGTAAAATGGAAATTAGTAATTCCCACAGCTGTGGAAAACAAATGAATCTTGGATTACCATGTAAGATATGGACACATGGGAGCCCTAAAAATTGTCAAAGCCCTGGAAGAACAAGTGTACATAAAAAATATAAACAGAAAGGTGCAAAAATCGATCCAAACCTGTCACATCTGCCAGATGGTTAAACATAACAATGAGAAGAAGGAGGGAGTAATGATCCCTATTACATCCAAACATAAGCTGGAGAAAGTATTCCTGGATATATGTGGACCGTTCCCACGCAGTGGAGGGAACCATAGATATAAATTTATCATTATTATTTTTGACCATTTTTCTAAATATACTAAACTTTATGCTATCAGCAGAGCCACTACCAAGAAAATTCTGGAGATAGTCATTGGACATTATATAATAGAGATTGGTAAACCATCATCCATTATCACCGATCATGGTACGCAGTTCAAGGGAAGCAAATGGAGAAATAGTCTTCTAAAACACGGTATTAGAACATATAAGACTTCAGTCTACCACCCCAGCAGCAATCCTGCGGAACGTGTATTGAGGGAAGTTGGCAGAATACTCCGAACTTACTGTCATGACCAACAGAGGAGGTGGCACGAATACTTGTCACTTACCGAAGAGTTTCTCAATATATCTTACCATCAATCCATTGAAAATACCCCCTATACTGTTATGTTTGAAAAGCTTCCACCTAGGGAAATCCAGGATATCATCAATTTTCCAATAAACACAGAATATCAATTTGAAAACCTTAAATTTTATAACCGGATAATGGAAAAGGCAGAACAAAAGAAAAAGAAATATGAAAAGAATAATCCAAAACCTATAAATTACCAAATTGGTGAAAAAATATTAATAAGAAATAGAGAGTTACCCAGTACACTAGAAGGAATAACGAAAAAATTATTATTACTATATACTGGACCCTATGTGATAACAAAAAAAAATAATAATAATAATACCTATGAAATAATGAACCCTATCACGAAAAAGATTAAGGGAACATATAATCAGGAATCTATAAAAAAATATTATGAAGAAACATCATCACTCATCATAAAGTACTGACAAGACGCACGAAAATATTATTTAATAAAAACCCACTAAATCAAAAAAGTATGTAAGCACAACTTACTAAAAAATGTTTTGAACAATATATTTAAATAGAAAACACAACATTCAAAAGGAAGTAAGTACGTGTAACTATATGGTTAGGAAGAAGGTATTAAGAAGAGTTAATAACACCCCCAAGATTACAGAAGGAAATAAGAAATATTACTATAGTCTACAAAGAAATATCCTAAATAAGGAATAATGGAACCCCAAGATAAAAAATTTTTTATATCAAGAAGTACCTATGCAAAACAATAAAGGAAAAAAACAATATGATCTAAAATACATGCCGAATTGCCAAATGAAGTGAACAACAAAATAAATAATTGATTATGACCAGAATAATATCAAATGGAACAATAAAAAATGTTAACAACATAATTCATTGTAATGTAACCAGACAAAATAGTAAAAGAAGAAGAACAAGGGTTGATTTATTGACTATAATTACACTGAACGTAATAATAATAATTAAAACAATTATGATTTAGAAATTCTTGGAATTATAAGAACAAATGAAGAAATAATACTTAGAGTTGTAACGGTACAGAAGTGTGCGATCCCATAGATTTAATTTCACTTTGTATCAATTCAGTAATTAATAAATTGTTCACACTTTCACCTGTGAGGTGCCCCAGTAACCAGCAGTACAACACTGTTAGTCTAAACAACAGGCTAGACGCATTGCGTAACTGCCCCAGTAAGCAGCAGGCTTTGGGAATAACAGTCTGCAGTTTGTCATCAGAAGGGGTACAATACACAGCCAGCAGCAGCACAGTGCCGTTTTATTAAAAAACAAAACGGTGGCCTCGGGAGTAAGATAGGCCGTAATTATTAGGCGGCCTGTCCATTTAAATAGAATATTCAATTCTAAACTGTTGTTTATCAGCTGTTTGGTATAAAAGTACGTTTCACCGCTATTGACTCTCCACATTCGGTGGCCAAATACACGAATTGTTTAGAGTTCCATTGCAACTCACGGCTGAGCGGCCAGACAATCAGCAGATAGTCATCAGAAAAGGGTTATTGTGTTTACTTGTCCTGTTGACAATGATTGTGTTAGGTGTTTTGATTTTATAGGATAATAGAGGTTTTTTATATATAAAGGGTATATTAGAAATAAAATTTTTGAACATTGCCGAGGCACGTGAAAATAAAGTAAGTGGATTAGGGGAGGCATGGAATAGATGCAATACGGAATTCATGCAAGAGTTTGAAAGGGTTTTGAACAGAATGACTGAGGAGGATTGGTGTAAATTAAATAATGAGCTTAGACACACGGAAGAACAAAAAACGGGATTATACACTTTTTTGAACGAATTTCATGATAATACTAGTAAACAAAGCAACGAGGTAAGGGAAGGGGTAGCGTTAGATAATAAAATAGTAAACGAAAAAGACGATCAAGTAACAGAGAATGAGGTAAGTAAAAATAGTATGAATGGAAATAACAAAATAACAGAAAAAAATGGTGCCAATACATCTGAGAGTGTAGGGGTGACAGAAAACTGTAATTATGGTGGTAAGTTATACGCCGATGAGAACATAAATAATGAAGGAATAGTAGACAAGGTAAGTGGTAGTAATACAAGTAATTATAATGATGAAATAACATTAAATAAGAATAATGAAAATGGGGTATCTAAGAATGATACGGTAAGTAACAGTAGTGAAATTACAAACGTGGTGTTAGAGTGTAAGGTTGTGAGCAGAGAAAGTGTTGATGAGGTTAAGTGTGTATGTAGAGAGGTTAAATGGGCAAAGGGCAGATGTTCTCTAAGTTTATGGTGAAACAGAGTTTTCACAGGTGTTTAATGAGGACAGAGTTTCCTCCTGTATTTGTATGGAAGACAAGGTGTCATCAGATGGTCCCTGTATTTTTCGTGATTTAACTGGTAAAGCCAGTAGAGGTAATAAATATTTAATGGTGCCCTTTGCATGGAGTGAGAGAGAAAAGGTGATATGGTGTTGTGATGAGAGAAAGAGACAAATAGCGATTTTTGAGGTTAATAGAGGTTATGGAAGGTTAGTGCAGGTTTTAGATATAGAGAAAGGTGAAAAAAGTGACTTGCATGGTGAAATAGAGAGATGAATATTTTGATAATACTGTTATAAATAATAAAATAACTTACCTGATGTTAACTAATACTACTAATGGAGACTGGACCGAAATAAATAATGTTGACTTGATTTATGATTATTGTGGTAAAATGAATAAACTGAAATTTTATGGTTATTACACACAAGATAGCCATATGTGTGTAAATAAAATTGAAAATTGTTATGTGGAACCCAGACTAATTTTTGACGATGGAGGCTGAAATTCATAAATGGACAATTTTAAATATTTTGTGTGATGGTTCAGACCTCGCAACCTTGGACAATGAAGTGTGATATAACTGAATAATTAATGATGAAGAATTGTAAATAAATGTTTAATGAATTTAATTGTGTGTATTGTAAAATGTTAGGTAAACAATGTGTGTATGTAATGGAAATTGTTGTGAGAATAATAATAATAATAATATTTTGCAGTCTAAGTAAATAACAAAAATAATTTGGAAGAAGATAATAAATGAGTTGCAGTTATTGCAATTGGCGAAAGTAATTAAAATGTTGTGTTTTCAATAATTGATTTAATTAAATAATTTGAAAGGTTTAAATATTCTGATTGATTTGAATGTTGTATAATTGAATTTTCTAATGGATTTAAATTGTTTTATGAGATTTGATATTAATTAATAAACAAATGTTAAATTGAGTGGTATGAAATAACACTGTTGTTAAATGTTTCAGAGGTTACATGGAAGTATTGGTGTGTGTGGAGTGTATATTGTGTGTTTATGTCAGTAGGTGAATAATGTACTGTAAGTATAAAGCTTATAATACCAATTAGATAAAATAAAATGTTTACACGCGTGAAAAGATTTGGATTCAATAATCAAAATGAATTGAGATAATGGTATTAAATAGAAACTGTAATTAAAAAGTAATAATAACTGAAAGGTGAATTAAAATTATATTTGGTTTGAATTGTAATAAATAGAAATTGACAAATATGTTAACATTAAAAGATTTGTGGAAATTAAAAGTATAGGTATTAGGGTGATGTAATTTTGAGTGTTGAGACTGAGAGTGTTTATGAAAACAAGTCTGACACACAAGTGTTTATGTAAACAGGTAGGTTGTGTGACCAATGTTTACAGCCAGATGTGCTGAAGTTGATAACTGTTGCAGTTTGATGAATCAGTACCATTGAGCAGATTCTATTATGAAATAAAAGAACCATCTGATGTGATGGAATGTAGGTAATATTTTTTTGTCTTTTGTAAAATGTAATTAAAACAAATGAGATTGATAATCAGGATTTGAGGAATTAAATTAAATTAAATGAAATTGGTAATTAAAGTATTTGAAAAAAATGAATTTTAATAATGAGTTTAAATCTATTTTGATTTGATAAATAATAAATAAATAATAAATAATATGTACTTTATTTAAAGTTGAAAACTTTATTTATGATACATAACTTGTATTTTAGTTATAATTACTGTGAGTTAATGCAATTCTGTATAATTAATATGTCATTTTGACTGGAACTTATATGTACTACTGTATTGTATATATCCTATATTGTTTTGTTAACACTATTTTCTAGGGTTACGGTATATTCCATAATATAAAATGAGCCAGTACGTTGTCAATGAACCAGTACGGCTAAGAGGAAACAAATCAGTTGTGGGATATGGAGTGATGGAAGGCCGTTTGTTGATTTTAATTGAATGTTCCAGAGTCAGGTGATACTGTGGCGGGTATCTGTCCGAGCTTATGGTGTTGGGATCTCGAACAGAGAAGTCCAGTAAGATCGGATGGGGGCTGCCGCAGTCACCGGACTAGGGGGGTAAGTACCCATGATTTTAGTAGAGTGTTTAGGGGGGTTGCGGCGCCATATCCTCACTGATCCTCTTAGGTATTAGGCAATAAGAGTTTGAACGCTTCGGCCTTCAACCTCTTATTGGCGGGGGGGTATTGTAACGGTACAGAAGTGTGTGATCCCATAGATTTAATTTCATTTTGTATCAATTCAGTAATTACTAAATTGTTCACACTTTCACCTGTGAGGTGCCCCAGTACAGCAGTACAACACTGTTAGTCTGAACAACAGGCTAGACACATTGCGTAACTGCCCCAGTAAGCAGCAGGCTTTGGGAATAACAGTCTGCAGTTTGTCATCAGAAGGGGTACAATACACAGCCAGCAGCAGCACAGTGCCGTTTTATTAAAAAACAAAATGGTGGCCTCGGGAGTAGGATAGGCCGTAATTATTAGGCGGCCTATCCATTTAAATAGAATATTCAATTCTAAACTGTTGTTTATCAGCTGTTTGGTATAAAAGTACGTTTCACCACTATTGACTCTCCACGTTCGGTGGCCAAATACATGAATTGTTTAGACTTCCATTGCAACTCATGGCTGAGCGGCCAGACAATCAGCAGATAGTCATGAGAACAAAAATGGTAGCCTCGGACGAGTTCTTGGTAGGCCGAAAAATACAAAAGTAGGCCTACCAAGTAATATAAAATGTACAAACAAGCAAAGTGACGAGTAAATGACGTAAGGTAATAATAAACTGTGTTTGGAGTGGAGAATGATTAGTGAAAACAGTTCCGGACAATATCGTGTACAACGTTTGGATATTACGCATATAGGTAACAAGTGTAAAGACAGTTTCATTTGGCCAAAACATTATAATTAATAAGGAGCTCATTAATTAAATAAGAAGTTTTAAAAATAAATGTAAATGGAGTGAGTGTGTGTATGGGTTATCAAAAGTACTGGCTCAACTAGAAAGATGTAGTAGTAGTCTATACAAAATTATTGGACTAAAATTAGTAAAAAATGATTAATATAAAGAAAACATAATAATCAATGATAGAGTAAATGGTAAAAAATTAAAAGGTTCATTCTTCTATAAACATGTGTTAGTGTAGTTATTTTGCTGCAAACCATTTCCTAGATTTCTGTGCTGACAACTCGTTTAACGTAACTGGGGGTTTTCTGAAATTTTATTACAGTCAGATAGCGGGATTTTTATAAGGGCGAGAGTGTTCAAAGTTTACATGTATTAATAAAAAACATGTTGGCGACCTGGGCAGTTTCAAAAGGTAAATTTTACGGGGACCATGACGGTAAGTAAAATTCTCGCAGCGGTGAGTATTTTATGATGAGTGTATTATTTAGTTAAAAGGGTAAAAGGCGAGGACCTTAACAGCGACGCCCCTGCCAGGATGTTCGTATATAAAAATTATATGAACTAGACCTGTATTAAAGCACAGAAAGTAGGACTTGGTAACGGCGTATTTGTAGAAATATTCGTATATATATTTACGTTATAAAAGGTTATGTTTTGATAGGGTTATTGTGTTTACTTGTCCAGTTGACAATGATTGTGTTAGGTGTTTTGATTTTATAGGATAATAGTGGTTTTTTATATATAAAGGGTATATTAGAAATAAAATTTTTGAACATGGCCGAGGCACGTGAAAATAAAGTAAGTGGATTAGGGGAGGCATGGAATAGATGCAATACGGAATTCATGCAAGAGTTTGAAAGGGTTTTGAACAGAATGACTGAGGAGGATTGGTGTAAATTAAATAATGAGCTTAGACACACGGAAGAACAAAAAACGGGATTATACACTTTTTTGAACGAATTTCATGATAATACTAGTAAACAAAGCAACGAGGTAAGGGAAGGGGTAGCGTTAGATAATAAAATAGTAAACGAAAAAGACGATCAAGTAACAGAGAATGAGGTAAGTAAAAATAGTATGAATGGAAATAACAAAATAACAGAAAAAAATGGTGCCAATACATCTGAGAGTGTAGGGGTGACAGAAAACTGTAATTATGGTGGTAAGTTATACGCCGATGAGAACATAAATAATGAAGGAATAGTAGACAAGGTAAGTGGTAGTAATACAAGTAATTATAATGATGAAATAACATTAAATAAGAATAATGAAAATGGGGTATCTAAGAATGATACGGTAAGTAACAGTAGTGAAATTACAAACGTGGTGTTAGAGTGTAAGGTTGTGAGCAGAGAAAGTGTTGATGAGGTTAAGTGTGTATGTAGAGAGGTTAAATGGGCAAAGGGCAGATGTTCTCTAAGTTTATGGTGAAACAGAGTTTTCACAGGTGTTTAATGAGGACAGAGTTTCCTCCTGTATTTGTATGGAAGACAAGGTGTCATCAGATGGTCCCTGTATTTTTCGTGATTTAACTGGTAAAGCCAGTAGAGGTAATAAATATTTAATGGTGCCCTTTGCATGGAGTGAGAGAGAAAATGTGATATGGTGTTGTGATGAGAGAAAGAGAGAAATAGCGATTTTTGAGGTTAATAGAGGTTATGGAAGGTTAGTGCAGGTTTTAGATATAGAGAAAGGTGAAAAAAGTGACTTGCATGGTGAAATAGAGAGATGAATATTTTGATAATACTGTTATAAATAATAAAATAACTTACCTGATGTTAACTAATACTACTAATGGAGACTGGACCGAAATAAATAATGTTGACTTGATTTATGATTATTGTGGTAAAATGAATAAACTGAAATTTTATGGTTATTACACACAAGATAGCCATATGTGTGTAAATAAAACTGAAAATTGTTACGTGGAACCCAGACTAATTTTTGACGATGGAGGCTGAAATTCATAAATGGACAATTTTAAATATTTTGTGTGATGGTTCAGACCTCGCAACCTTGGACAATGAAGTGTGATATAACTGAATATTTAATGATGAAGAATTGTAAATAAATGTTTAATGAATTTAATTGTGTGTATTGTAAAAAGTTAGGTAAACAATGTGTGTATGTAATGGAAATTGTTGTGAGAATAATAATAATAATATTTTGCAGTCTAAGTAAATAACAAAAATTATTTGGAAGAAGATAATAAATGAGTTGCAGTTATTGCAATTGGCGAAAGTAATTAAAATGTTGTGTTTTCAATAATTGATTTAATTAAATAATTTGAAAGGTTTAAATATTCTGATTGATTTGAATGTTGTATAATTGAATTTTCTAATGGATTTAAATTGTTTTATGAGATTTGATATTAATTAATAAACAAATGTTAAATTGAGTGGTATGAAATAACACTGTTGTTAAATGTTTCAGAGGTTACATGGAAGTATTGGTGTGTGTGGAGTGTATATTGTGTGTTTATGTCAGTAGGTGAATAATGTACTGTAAGTATAAAGCTTATAATACCAATTAGATAAAATAAAATGTTTACACGCGTGAAAAGATTTGGATTCAATAATCAAAATGAATTGAGATAATGGTATTAAATAGAAACTGTAATTAAAAAGTAATAATAACTGAAAGGTGAATTAAAATTATATTTGGTTTGAATTGTAATAAATAGAAATTGACAAATATGTTAACATTAAAAGATTTGTGGAAATTAAAAGTATAGGTATTAGGGTGATGTAATTTTGAGTGTTGAGACTGAGAGTGTTTATGAAAACAAGTCTGACACACAAGTGTTTACGTAAACAGGTAGGTTGTGTGACCAATGTTTACAGCCAGATGTGCTGAAGTTGATAACTGTTGCAGTTTGATGAATCAGTACCATTGAGCAGATTCTATTATGAAATAAAAGAACCATCTGATGTGATGGAATGTAGGTAATATTTTTTTGTCTTTTGTAAAATGTAATTAAAACAAATGAGATTGATAATCAGGATTTGAGGAATTAAATTAAATTAAATGAAATTGGTAATTAAAGTATTTGAAAAAAATGAATTTTAATAATGAGTTTAAATCTATTTTGATTTGATAAATAATAAATAAATGATAAATAATATGTACTTTATTTAAATTGAAAACTTTATTTATGATACATAACTTGTATTTTAGTTATAATTACTGTGAGTTAATGCAATTCTGTATAATTAATATGTCATTTTGACTGGAACTTATATGTACTACTGTATTGTATATATCCTATATTGTTTTGTTAACACTATTTTCTAGGGTTACGGTATATTCCATAATATAAAATGAGCCAGTACGTTGTCAATGAACCAGTACGGCTAAGAGGAAACAAATCAGTTGTGGGATATGGAGTGATGGAAGGCCGTTTGTTGATTTTAATTGAATGTTCCAGAGTCAGGTGATACTGTGGCGGGTATCTGTCCGAGCTTATGGTGTTGGGATCTCGAACAGAGAAGTCCAGTAAGATCGGATGGGTGCTGCCGCAGTCACCGGACTAGGGTAAGTACCCATGATTTTAGTAGAGTGTTTAGGGGGGTTGCGGCGCCATATCCTCACTGATCCTCTTAGGTATTAGGCAATAAGAGTTTGAACGCTTCGGCCTTCAACCTCTTATTGGGGGGGGAGGTATTGTAACGGTACAGAAGTGTGTGATCCCATAGATTTAATTTCATTTTGTATCAATTCAGTAATTAATAAATTGTTCACACTTTCACCTGTGAGGTGCCCCAGTAACCAGCAGTACAACACTGTTAGTCTGAACAACAGGCTAGACGCATTGCGTAACTGCCCCAGTAAGCAGCAGGCTTTGGGAATAACAGTCTGCAGTTTGTCATCAGAAGGGGTACAATACACAGCCAGCAGCAGCAGTACAGTGCCGTTTTATTAAAAAACAAAATGGTGGCCTCGGGAGTAGGATAGGCCGTAATTATTAGGCGGCCTATCCATTTAAATAGAATATTCAATTCTAAACTGTTGTTTATCAGCTGTTTGGTATAAAAGTACGTTTCAGCGCTATTGACTCTCCACATTCGGTGGCCAAATACATGAATTGTTTAGAGTTCCATTGCAACTCACGGCTGAGCGGCCAGACAATCAGCAGATAGTCATCAGAACAAAAACGGTAGCCTCGGACGAGTTCTTGGTAGGCCGAAAAATACAAAAGTAGGCCTACCAAGTAATATAAAATGTACAAACAAGCAAAGTGACGAGTAAATGACGTAAGGTAATAATAAACTGTGTTTGGAGTGGAGAATGATTAGTGAAAACAGTTCCGGACAATATCGTGTACAACGTTTGGATATTACGCATATAGGTAACAAGTGTAAAGACAGTTTCATTTGGCCAAAACATTATAATTAATAAGGAGCTCATTAATTAAATAAGAAGTTTTAAAAATAAATGTAAATGGAGTGAGTGTGTGTATGGGTTATCAAAAGTACTGGCTCAACTAGAAAGATGTAGTAGTAGTCTATACAAAATTATTGGACTAAAATTAGTAAAAAATGATTAATATAAAGAAAACATAATAATCAATGATAGAGTAAATGGTAAAAAATTAAAAGGTTCATTCTTCTATAAACATGTGTTAGTGTAGTTATTTTGCTGCAAACCATTTCCTAGATTTCTGTGCTGACAACTCGTTTAACGTAACTGGGGGTTTTCTGAAATTTTATTACAGTCAGATAGCGGGATTTTTATAAGGGCGAGAGTGTTCAAAGTTTACATGTATTAATAAAAAACATGTTGGCGACCTGGGCAGTTTCAAAAGGTAAATTTTACGGGGACCATGACGGTAAGTAAAATTCTCGCAGCGGTGAGTATTTTATGATGAGTGTATTATTTAGTTAAAAGGGTAAAAGGCGAGGACCTTAACAGCGACGCCCCTGCCAGGATGTTCGTATATAAAAATTATATGAACTAGACCTGTATTAAAGCACAGAAAGTAGGACTTGGTAACGGCGTATTTGTAGAAATATTCGTATATATATTTACGTTATAAAAGGTTATGTTTTGATAGGGTTATTGTGTTTACTTGTCCAGTTGACAATGATTGTGTTAGGTGTTTTGATTTTATAGGATAATAGTGGTTTTTTATATATAAAGGGTATATTAGAAATAAAATGTTTGAACATGGCCGAGGCACGTGAAAATAAAGTAAGTGGATTAGGGGAGGCATGGAATAGATGCAATACGGAATTCATGCAAGAGTTTGAAAGGGTTTTGAACAGAATGACTGAGGAGGATTGGTGTAAATTAAATAATGAGCTTAGACACACGGAAGAACAAAAAACGGGATTATACACTTTTTTGAACGAATTTCATGATAATACTAGTAAACAAAGCAACGAGGTAAGGGAAGGGGTAGCGTTAGATAATAAAATAGTAAACGAAAAAGACGATCAAGTAACAGAGAATGAGGTAAGTAAAAATAGTATGAATGGAAATAACAAAATAACAGAAAAAAATGGTGCCAATACATCTGAGAGTGTAGGGGTGACAGAAAACTGTAATTATGGTGGTAAGTTATACGCCGATGAGAACATAAATAATGAAGGAATAGTAGACAAGGTAAGTGGTAGTAATACAAGTAATTATAATGATGAAATAACATTAAATAAGAATAATGAAAATGGGGTATCTAAGAATGATACGGTAAGTAACAGTAGTGAAATTACAAACGTGGTGTTAGAGTGTAAGGTTGTGAGCAGAGAAAGTGTTGATGAGGTTAAGTGTGTATGTAGAGAGGTTAAATGGGCAAAGGGCAGATGTTCTCTAAGTTTATGGTGAAACAGAGTTTTCACAGGTGTTTAATGAGGACAGAGTTTCCTCCTGTATTTGTATGGAAGACAAGGTGTCATCAGATGGTCCCTGTATTTTTCGTGATTTAACTGGTAAAGCCAGTAGAGGTAATAAATATTTAATGGTGCCCTTTGCATGGAGTGAGAGAGAAAATGTGATATGGTGTTGTGATGAGAGAAAGAGAGAAATAGTGATTTTTGAGGTTAATAGAGGTTATGGAAGGTTAGTGCAGGTTTTAGATATAGAGAAAGGTGAAAAAAGTGACTTGCATGGTGAAATAGAGAGATGAATATTTTGATAATACTGTTATAAATAATAAAATAACTTACCTGATGTTAACTAATACTACTAATGGAGACTGGACCGAAATAAATAATGTTGATTTGATTTATGATTATTGTGGTAAAATGAATAAACTGAAATTTTATGGTTATTACACACAAGATAGCCATATGTGTGTAAATAAAATTGAAAATTGTTATGTGGAACCCAGACTAATTTTTGACGATGGAGGCTGAAATTCATAAATGGACAATTTTAAATATTTTGTGTGATGGTTCAGACCTCGCAACCTTGGACAATGAAGTGTGATATAACTGAATATTTAATGATGAAGAATTGTAAATAAATGTTTAATGAATTTAATTGTGTGTATTGTAAAATGTTAGGTAAACAATGTGTGTATGTAATGGAAATTGTTGTGAGAATAATAATAATAATATTTTGCAGTCTAAGTAAATAACAAAAATAATTTGGAAGAAGATAATAAATGAGTTGCAGTTATTGCAATTGGCGAAAGTAATTAAAATGTTGTGTTTTCAATAATTGATTTAATTAAATAATTTGAAAGGTTTAAATATTCTGATTGATTTGAATGTTGTATAATTGAATTTTCTAATGGATTTAAATTGTTTTATGAGATTTGATATTAATTAATAAACAAATGTTAAATTGAGTGGTATGAAATAACACTGTTGTTAAATGTTTCAGAGGTTACATGGAAGTATTGGTGTGTGTGGAGTGTATATTGTGTGTTTATGTCAGTAGGTGAATAATGTACTGTAAGTATAAAGCTTATAATACCAATTAGATAAAATAAAATGTTTACAGGCGTGAAAAGATTTGGATTCAATAATCAAAATGAATTGAGATAATGGTATTAAATAGAAACTGTAATTAAAAAGTAATAATAACTGAAAGGTGAATTAAAATTATATTTGGTTTGAATTGTAATAAATAGAAATTGACAAATATGTTAACATTAAAAGATTTGTGGAAATTAAAAGTATAGGTATTAGGGTGATGTAATTTTGAGTGTTGAGACTGAGAGTGTTTATGAAAACAAGTCCGACACACAAGTGTTTACGTAAACAGGTAGGTTGTGTGACCAATGTTTACGGCCAGATGTGCTGAAGTTGATAACTGTTGCAGTTTGATGAATCAGTACCATTGAGCAGATTCTATTATGAAATAAAAGAACCATCTGATGTGATGGAATGTAGGTAATATTTTTTTTTTTTTTGTAAAATGTAATTAAAACAAATGAGATTGATAATCAGGATTTGAGGAATTAAATTAAATTAAATGAAATTGGTAATTAAAGTATTTGAAAAAAATGAATTTTAATAATGAGTTTAAATCTATTTTGATTTGATAAATAATAAATAAATGATAAATAATATGTACTTTATTTAAATTGAAAACTTTATTTATGATACATAACTTGTATTTTAGTTATAATTACTGTGAGTTAATGCAATTCTGTATAATTAATATGTCATTTTGACTGGAACTTATATGTACTACTGTATTGTATATATCCTATATTGTTTTGTTAACACTATTTTCTAGGGTTACGGTATATTCCATAATATAAAATGAGCCAGTACGTTGTCAATGAACCAGTACGGCTAAGAGGAAACAAATCAGTTGTGGGATATGGAGTGATGGAAGGCCGTTTGTTGATTTTAATTGAATGTTCCAGAGTCAGGTGATACTGTGGCGGGTATCTGTCCGAGCTTATGGTGTTGGGATCTCGAACAGAGAAGTCCAGTAAGATCGGATGGGTGCTGCCGCAGTCACCGGACTAGGGTAAGCACCCATGATTTTAGTAGAGTGTTTAGGGGGGTTGCGGCGCCATATCCTCACTGATCCTCTTAGGTATTAGGCAATAAGAGTTTGAACGCTTCGGCCTTCAACCTCTTATTGGGGGGGGAGGTATTGTAACGGTACAGAAGTGTGTGATCCCATAGATTTAATTTCATTTTGTATCAATTCAGTAATTACTAAATTGTTCACACTTTCACCTGTGAGGTGCCCCAGTACAGCAGTACAACACTGTTAGTCTGAACAACAGGCTAGACACATTGCGTAACTGCCCCAGTAAGCAGCAGGCTTTGGGAATAACAGTCTGCAGTTTGTCATCAGAAGGGGTACAATACACAGCCAGCAGCAGCACAGTGCCGTTTTATTAAAAAACAAAATGGTGGCCTCGGGAGTAGGATAGGCCGTAATTATTAGGCGGCCTATCCATTTAAATAGAATATTCAATTCTAAACTGTTGTTTATCAGCTGTTTGGTATAAAAGTACGTTTCACCACTATTGACTCTCCACGTTCGGTGGCCAAATACATGAATTGTTTAGACTTCCATTGCAACTCACGGCTGAGCGGCCAGACAATCAGCAGATAGTCATCAGAACAAAAACGGTAGCCTCGGACGAGTTCTTGGTAGGCCGAAAAATACAAAAGTAGGCCTACCAAGTAATATAAAATGTACAAACAAGCAAAGTGACGAGTAAATGACGTAAGGTAATAATAAACTGTGTTTGGAGTGGAGAATGATTAGTGAAAACAGTTCCGGACAATATCGTGTACAACGTTTGGATATTACGCATATAGGTAACAAGTGTAAAGACAGTTTCATTTGGCCAAAACATTATAATTAATAAGGAGCTTATTAATTAAATAAGAAGTTTTAAAAATAAATGTAAATGGAGTGAGTGTGTGTATGGGTTATCAAAAGTACTGGCTCAACTAGAAAGATGTAGTAGTAGTCTATACAAAATTATTGGACTAAAATTAGTAAAAAATGATTAATATAAAGAAAACATAATAATCAATGATAGAGTAAATGGTAAAAAATTAAAAGGTTCATTCTTCTATAAACATGTGTTAGTGTAGTTATTTTGCCGCAAATCATTTCCTAGTTTTCTGTGCTGACAACTCGTTTAACGTAACTGGGGGTTTTCTGAAATTTTATTACAGTCAGATAGCGGGATTTTTATAAGGGCGAGAGTGTTCAAAGTTTACATGTATTAATAAAAAACATGTTGGCGACCTGGGCAGTTTCAAAAGGTAAATTTTACGGGGACCATGACGGTAAGTAAAATTCTCGCAGCGGTGTGTATTTTATGATGAGTGTATTATTTAGTTAAAAGGGTAAAAGGCGAGGACCTTAACAGTGACGCCCCTGCCAGGATGTTCGTATATAAAAATTATATGAACTAGACCTGTTTTAAAGCACAGAAAGTAGGACTTGGTAACGGCATATTTGTAGAAATATTCGTATATATATTTACGTTATAAAAGGTTATGTTTTGATAGGGTTATTGTGTTTACTTGTCCTGTTGACAATGATTGTGTTAGGTGTTTTGATTTTATAGGATAATAGTGGTTTTTTTATATATAAAGGGTATATTAGAAATAAAATTTTTGAACATGGCCGAGGCACGTGAAAATAAAGTAAGTGGATTAGGGGAGGCATGGAATAGATGCAATACGGAATTCATGCAAGAGTTTGAAAGGGTTTTGAACAGAATGACTGAGGAGGATTGGTGTAAATTAAATAATGAGCTTAGACACACGGAAGAACAAAAAACGGGATTATACACTTTTTTGAACGAATTTCATGATAATACTAGTAAACAAAGCAACGAGGTAAGGGAAGGGGTAGCGTTAGATAATAAAATAGTAAACGAAAAAGACGATCAAGTAACAGAGAATGAGGTAAGTAAAAATAGTATGAATGGAAATAACAAAATAACAGAAAAAAATGGTGCCAATACATCTGAGAGTGTAGGGGTGACAGAAAACTGTAATTATGGTGGTAAGTTATACGCCGATGAGAACATAAATAATGAAGGAATAGTAGACAAGGTAAGTGGTAGTAATACAAGTAATTATAATGATGAAATAACATTAAATAAGAATAATGAAAATGGGGTATCTAAGAATGATACGGTAAGTAACAGTAGTGAAATTACAAACGTGGTGTTAGAGTGTAAGGTTGTGAGCAGAGAAAGTGTTGATGAGGTTAAGTGTGTATGTAGAGAGGTTAAATGGGCAAAGGGCAGATGTTCTCTAAGTTTATGGTGAAACAGAGTTTTCACAGGTGTTTAATGAGGACAGAGTTTCCTCCTGTATTTGTATGGAAGACAAGGTGTCATCAGATGGTTCTGTATTTTTCGTGATTTAACTGGTAAAGCCAGTAGAGGTAATAAATATTTAATGGTGCCCTTTGCATGGAGTGAGAGAGAAAAGGTGATATGGTGTTGTGATGAGAGAAAGAGAGAAATAGTGATTTTTGAGGTTAATAGAGGTTATGGAAGGTTAGTGCAGGTTTTAGATATAGAGAAAGGTGAAAAAAGTGACTTGCATGGTGAAATAGAGAGATGAATATTTTGATAATACTGTTATAAATAATAAAATAACTTACCTGATGTTAACTAATACTACTAATGGAGACTGGACCGAAATAAATAATGTTGATTTGATTTATGATTATTGTGGTAAAATGAATAAACTGAAATTTTATGGTTATTACACACAAGATAGCCATATGTGTGTAAATAAAATTGAAAATTGTTATGTGGAACCCAGACTAATTTTTGACGATGGAGGCTGAAATTCATAAATGGACAATTTTAAATATTTTGTGTGATGGTTCAGACCTCGCAACCTTGGACAATGAAGTGTGATATAACTGAATATTTAATGATGAAGAATTGTAAATAAATGTTTAATGAATTTAATTGTGTGTATTGTAAAATGTTAGGTAAACAATGTGTGTATGTAATGGAAATTGTTGTGAGAATAATAATAATAATATTTTGCAGTCTAAGTAAATAACAAAAATAATTTGGAAGAAGATAATAAATGAGTTGCAGTTATTGCAATTGGCGAAAGTAATTAAAATGTTGTGTTTTCAATAATTGATTTAATTAAATAATTTGAAAGGTTTAAATATTCTGATTGATTTGAATGTTGTATAATTGAATTTTCTAATGGATTTAAATTGTTTTATGAGATTTGATATTAATTAATAAACAAATGTTAAATTGAGTGGTATGAAATAACACTGTTGTTAAATGTTTCAGAGGTTACATGGAAGTATTGGTGTGTGTGGAGTGTATATTGTGTGTTTATGTCAGTAGGTGAATAATGTACTGTAAGTATAAAGCTTATAATACCAATTAGATAAAATAAAATGTTTACAGGCGTGAAAAGATTTGGATTCAATAATCAAAATGAATTGAGATAATGGTATTAAATAGAAACTGTAATTAAAAAGTAATAATAACTGAAAGGTGAATTAAAATTATATTTGGTTTGAATTGTAATAAATAGAAATTGACAAATATGTTAACATTAAAAGATTTGTGGAAATTAAAAGTATAGGTATTAGGGTGATGTAATTTTGAGTGTTGAGACTGAGAGTGTTTATGAAAACAAGTCCGACACACAAGTGTTTACGTAAACAGGTAGGTTGTGTGACCAATGTTTACGGCCAGATGTGCTGAAGTTGATAACTGTTGCAGTTTGATGAATCAGTACCATTGAGCAGATTCTATTATGAAATAAAAGAACCATCTGATGTGATGGAATGTAGGTAATATTTTTTTTTTTTTTGTAAAATGTAATTAAAACAAATGAGATTGATAATCAGGATTTGAGGAATTAAATTAAATTAAATGAAATTGGTAATTAAAGTATTTGAAAAAAATGAATTTTAATAATGAGTTTAAATCTATTTTGATTTGATAAATAATAAATAAATGATAAATAATATGTACTTTATTTAAATTGAAAACTTTATTTATGATACATAACTTGTATTTTAGTTATAATTACTGTGAGTTAATGCAATTCTGTATAATTAATATGTCATTTTGACTGGAACTTATATGTACTACTGTATTGTATATATCCTATATTGTTTTGTTAACACTATTTTCTAGGGTTACGGTATATTCCATAATATAAAATGAGCCAGTACGTTGTCAATGAACCAGTACGGCTAAGAGGAAACAAATCAGTTGTGGGATATGGAGTGATGGAAGGCCGTTTGTTGATTTTAATTGAATGTTCCAGAGTCAGGTGATACTGTGGCGGGTATCTGTCCGAGCTTATGGTGTTGGGATCTCGAACAGAGAAGTCCAGTAAGATCGGATGGGTGCTGCCGCAGTCACCGGACTAGGGTAAGCACCCATGATTTTAGTAGAGTGTTTAGGGGGGTTGCGGCGCCATATCCTCACTGATCCTCTTAGGTATTAGGCAATAAGAGTTTGAACGCTTCGGCCTTCAACCTCTTATTGGGGGGGGGAGGTATTGTAACGGTACAGAAGTGTGTGATCCCATAGATTTAATTTCATTTTGTATCAATTCAGTAATTACTAAATTGTTCACACTTTCACCTGTGAGGTGCCCCAGTACAGCAGTACAACACTGTTAGTCTGAACAACAGGCTAGACACATTGCGTAACTGCCCCAGTAAGCAGCAGGCTTTGGGAATAACAGTCTGCAGTTTGTCATCAGAAGGGGTACAATACACAGCCAGCAGCAGCACAGTGCCGTTTTATTAAAAAACAAAATGGTGGCCTCGGGAGTAGGATAGGCCGTAATTATTAGGCGGCCTATCCATTTAAATAGAATATTCAATTCTAAACTGTTGTTTATCAGCTGTTTGGTATAAAAGTACGTTTCACCACTATTGACTCTCCACGTTCGGTGGCCAAATACATGAATTGTTTAGACTTCCATTGCAACTCACGGCTGAGCGGCCAGACAATCAGCAGATAGTCATCAGAACAAAAACGGTAGCCTCGGACGAGTTCTTGGTAGGCCGAAAAATACAAAAGTAGGCCTACCAAGTAATATAAAATGTACAAACAAGCAAAGTGACGAGTAAATGACGTAAGGTAATAATAAACTGTGTTTGGAGTGGAGAATGATTAGTGAAAACAGTTCCGGACAATATCGTGTACAACGTTTGGATATTACGCATATAGGTAACAAGTGTAAAGACAGTTTCATTTGGCCAAAACATTATAATTAATAAGGAGCTTATTAATTAAATAAGAAGTTTTAAAAATAAATGTAAATGGAGTGAGTGTGTGTATGGGTTATCAAAAGTACTGGCTCAACTAGAAAGATGTAGTAGTAGTCTATACAAAATTATTGGACTAAAATTAGTAAAAAATGATTAATATAAAGAAAACATAATAATCAATGATAGAGTAAATGGTAAAAAATTAAAAGGTTCATTCTTCTATAAACATGTGTTAGTGTAGTTATTTTGCCGCAAATCATTTCCTAGTTTTCTGTGCTGACAACTCGTTTAACGTAACTGGGGGTTTTCTGAAATTTTATTACAGTCAGATAGCGGGATTTTTATAAGGGCGAGAGTGTTCAAAGTTTACATGTATTAATAAAAAACATGTTGGCGACCTGGGCAGTTTCAAAAGGTAAATTTTACGGGGACCATGATGGTAAGTAAAATTCTCGCAGCGGTGTGTATTTTATGATGAGTGTATTATTTAGTTAAAAGGGTAAAAGGCGAGGACCTTAACAGTGACGCCCCTGCCAGGATGTTCGTATATAAAAATTATATGAACTAGACCTGTTTTAAAGCACAGAAAGTAGGACTTGGTAACGGCGTATTTGTAGAAATATTCGTATATATATTTACGTTATAAAAGGTTATGTTTTGATAGGGTTATTGTGTTTACTTGTCCTGTTGACAATGATTGTGTTAGGTGTTTTGATTTTATAGGATAATAGTGGTTTTTTTATATATAAAGGGTATATTAGAAATAAAATTTTTGAACATGGCCGAGGCACGTGAAAATAAAGTAAGTGGATTAGGGGAGGCATGGAATAGATGCAATACGGAATTCATGCAAGAGTTTGAAAGGGTTTTGAACAGAATGACTGAGGAGGATTGGTGTAAATTAAATAATGAGCTTAGACACACGGAAGAACAAAAAACGGGATTATACACTTTTTTGAACGAATTTCATGATAATACTAGTAAACAAAGCAACGAGGTAAGGGAAGGGGTAGCGTTAGATAATAAAATAGTAAACGAAAAAGACGATCAAGTAACAGAGAATGAGGTAAGTAAAAATAGTATGAATGGAAATAACAAAATAACAGAAAAAAATGGTGCCAATACATCTGAGAGTGTAGGGGTGACAGAAAACTGTAATTATGGTGGTAAGTTATACGCCGATGAGAACATAAATAATGAAGGAATAGTAGACAAGGTAAGTGGTAGTAATACAAGTAATTATAATGATGAAATAACATTAAATAAGAATAATGAAAATGGGGTATCTAAGAATGATACGGTAAGTAACAGTAGTGAAATTACAAACGTGGTGTTAGAGTGTAAGGTTGTGAGCAGAGAAAGTGTTGATGAGGTTAAGTGTGTATGTAGAGAGGTTAAATGGGCAAAGGGCAGATGTTCTCTAAGTTTATGGTGAAACAGAGTTTTCACAGGTGTTTAATGAGGACAGAGTTTCCTCCTGTATTTGTATGGAAGACAAGGTGTCATCAGATGGTCCCTGTATTTTTCGTGATTTAACTGGTAAAGCCAGTAGAGGTAATAAATATTTAATGGTGCCCTTTGCATGGAGTGAGAGAGAAAAGGTGATATGGTGTTGTGATGAGAGAAAGAGAGAAATAGTGATTTTTGAGGTTAATAGAGGTTATGGAAGGTTAGTGCAGGTTTTAGATATAGAGAAAGGTGAAAAAAGTGACTTGCATGGTGAAATAGAGAGATGAATATTTTGATAATACTGTTATAAATAATAAAATAACTTACCTGATGTTAACTAATACTACTAATGGAGACTGGACCGAAATAAATAATGTTGATTTGATTTATGATTATTGTGGTAAAATGAATAAACTGAAATTTTATGGTTATTACACACAAGATAGCCATATGTGTGTAAATAAAATTGAAAATTGTTATGTGGAACCCAGACTAATTTTTGACGATGGAGGCTGAAATTCATAAATGGACAATTTTAAATATTTTGTGTGATGGTTCAGACCTCGCAACCTTGGACAATGAAGTGTGATATAACTGAATATTTAATGATGAAGAATTGTAAATAAATGTTTAATGAATTTAATTGTGTGTATTGTAAAATGTTAGGTAAACAATGTGTGTATGTAATGGAAATTGTTGTGAGAATAATAATAATAATATTTTGCAGTCTAAGTAAATAACAAAAGTAATTTGGAAGAAGATAATAAATGAGTTGCAGTTATTGCAATTGGCGAAAGTAATTAAAATGTTGTGTTTTCAATAATTGATTTAATTAAATAATTTGAAAGGTTTAAATATTCTGATTGATTTGAATGTTGTATAATTGAATTTTCTAATGGATTTAAATTGTTTTATGAGATTTGATATTAATTAATAAACAAATGTTAAATTGAGTGGTATGAACTAACACTGTTGTTAAATGTTTCAGAGGTTACATGGAAGTATTGGTGTGTGTGGAGTGTATATTGTGTGTTTATGTCAGTAGGTGAATAATGTACTGTAAGTATAAAGCTTATAATACCAATTAGATAAAATAAAATGTTTACAGGCGTGAAAAGATTTGGATTCAATAATCAAAATGAATTGAGATAATGGTATTAAATAGAAACTGTAATTAAAAAGTAATAATAACTGAAAGGTGAATTAAAATTATATTTGGTTTGAATTGTAATAAATAGAAATTGACAAATATGTTAACATTAAAAGATTTGTGGAAATTAAAAGTATAGGTATTAGGGTGATGTAATTTTGAGTGTTGAGACTGAGAGTGTTTATGAAAACAAGTCCGACACACAAGTGTTTACGTAAACAGGTAGGTTGTGTGACCAATGTTTACGGCCAGATGTGCTGAAGTTGATAACTGTTGCAGTTTGATGAATCAGTACCATTGAGCAGATTCTATTATGAAATAAAAGAACCATCTGATGTGATGGAATGTAGGTAATATTTTTTTTTTTTTTTGTAAAATGTAATTAAAACAAATGAGATTGATAATCAGGATTTGAGGAATTAAATTAAATTAAATGAAATTGGTAATTAAAGTATTTGAAAAAAATGAATTTTAATAATGAGTTTAAATCTATTTTGATTTGATAAATAATAAATAAATGATAAATAATATGTACTTTATTTAAATTGAAAACTTTATTTATGATACATAACTTGTATTTTAGTTATAATTACTGTGAGTTAATGCAATTCTGTATAATTAATATGTCATTTTGACTGGAACTTATATGTACTACTGTATTGTATATATCCTATATTGTTTTGTTAACACTATTTTCTAGGGTTACGGTATATTCCATAATATAAAATGAGCCAGTACGTTGTCAATGAACCAGTACGGCTAAGAGGAAACAAATCAGTTGTGGGATATGGAGTGATAGAAGGCCGTTTGTTGATTTTAATTGAATGTTCCAGAGTCAGGTGATACTGTGGCGGGTATCTGTCCGAGCTTATGGTGTTGGGATCTCGAACAGAGAAGTCCAGTAAGATCGGATGGGTGCTGCCGCAGTCACCGGACTAGGGTAAGCACCCATGATTTTAGTAGAGTGTTTAGGGGGGTTGCGGCGCCATATCCTCACTGATCCTCTTAGGTATTAGGCAATAAGAGTTTGAACGCTTCGGCCTTCAACCTCTTATTGGGGGGGGAGGTATTGTAACGGTACAGAAGTGTGTGATCCCATAGATTTAATTTCATTTTGTATCAATTCAGTAATTAATAAATTGTTCACACTTTCACCTGTGAGGTGCCCCAGTAACCAGCAGTACAACACTGTTAGTCTGAACAACAGGCTAGACGCATTGCGTAACTGCCCCAGTAAGCAGCAGGCTTTGGGAATAACAGTCTGCAGTTTGTCATCAGAAGGGGTACAATACACAGCCAGCAGCAGCAGTACAGTGCCGTTTTATTAAAAAACAAAATGGTGGCCTCGGGAGTAGGATAGGCCGTAATTATTAGGCGGCCTATCCATTTAAATAGAATATTCAATTCTAAACTGTTGTTTATCAGCTGTTTGGTATAAAAGTACGTTTCACCGCTATTGACTCTCCACATTCGGTGGCCAAATACATGAATTGTTTAGAGTTCCATTGCAACTCACGGCTGAGCGGCCAGACAATCAGCAGATAGTCATCAGAACAAAAACGGTAGCCTCGGACGAGTTCTTGGTAGGCCGAAAAATACAAAAGTAGGCCTACCAAGTAATATAAAATGTACAAACAAGCAAAGTGACGAGTAAATGACGTAAGGTAATAATAAACTGTGTTTGGAGTGGAGAATGATTAGTGAAAACAGTTCCGGACAATATCGTGTACAACGTTTGGATATTACGCATATAGGTAACAAGTGTAAAGACAGTTTCATTTGGCCAAAACATTATAATTAATAAGGAGCTCATTAATTAAATAAGAAGTTTTAAAAATAAATGTAAATGGAGTGAGTGTGTGTATGGGTTATCAAAAGTACTGGCTCAACTAGAAAGATGTAGTAGTAGTCTATACAAAATTATTGGACTAAAATTAGTAAAAAATTATAAATATAAAGAAAACATAATAATCAATGATAGAGTAAATGGTAAAAAATTAAAAGGTTCATTCTTCTATAAACATGTGTTAGTGTAGTTATTTTGCTGCAAACCATTTCCTAGATTTCTGTGCTGACAACTCGTTTAACGTAACTGGGGGTTTTCTGAAATTTTATTACAGTCAGATAGCGGGATTTTTATAAGGGCGAGAGTGTTCAAAGTTTACATGTATTAATAAAAAACATGTTGGCGACCTGGGCAGTTTCAAAAGGTAAATTTTACGGGGACCATGACGGTAAGTAAAATTCTCGCAGCGGTGAGTATTTTATGATGAGTGTATTATTTAGTTAAAAGGGTAAAAGGCGAGGACCTTAACAGCGACGCCCCTGCCAGGATGTTCGTATATAAAAATTATATGAACTAGACCTGTATTAAAGCACAGAAAGTAGGACTTGGCAACGGCGTATTTGTAGAAATATTCGTATATATATTTACGTTATAAAAGGTTATGTTTTGATAGGGTTATTGTGTTTACTTGTCCTGTTGACAATGATTGTGTTAGGTGTTTTGATTTTATAGGATAATAGTGGTTTTTTTATATATAAAGGGTATATTAGAAATAAAATTTTTGAACATGGCCGAGGCACGTGAAAATAAAGTAAGTGGATTAGGGGAGGCATGGAATAGATGCAATACGGAATTCATGCAAGAGTTTGAAAGGGTTTTGAACAGAATGACTGAGGAGGATTGGTGTAAATTAAATAATGAGCTTAGACACACGGAAGAACAAAAAACGGGATTATACACTTTTTTGAACGAATTTCATGATAATACTAGTAAACAAAGCAACGAGGTAAGGGAAGGGGTAGCGTTAGATAATAAAATAGTAAACGAAAAAGACGATCAAGTAACAGAGAATGAGGTAAGTAAAAATAGTATGAATGGAAATAACAAAATAACAGAAAAAAATGGTGCCAATACATCTGAGAGTGTAGGGGTGACAGAAAACTGTAATTATGGTGGTAAGTTATACGCCGATGAGAACATAAATAATGAAGGAATAGTAGACAAGGTAAGTGGTAGTAATACAAGTAATTATAATGATGAAATAACATTAAATAAGAATAATGAAAATGGGGTATCTAAGAATGATACGGTAAGTAACAGTAGTGAAATTACAAACGTGGTGTTAGAGTGTAAGGTTGTGAGCAGAGAAAGTGTTGATGAGGTTAAGTGTGTATGTAGAGAGGTTAAATGGGCAAAGGGCAGATGTTCTCTAAGTTTATGGTGAAACAGAGTTTTCACAGGTGTTTAATGAGGACAGAGTTTCCTCCTGTATTTGTATGGAAGACAAGGTGTCATCAGATGGTCCCTGTATTTTTCGTGATTTAACTGGTAAAGCCAGTAGAGGTAATAAATATTTAATGGTGCCCTTTGCATGGAGTGAGAGAGAAAAGGTGATATGGTGTTGTGATGAGAGAAAGAGAGAAATAGTGATTTTTGAGGTTAATAGAGGTTATGGAAGGTTAGTGCAGGTTTTAGATATAGAGAAAGGTGAAAAAAGTGACTTGCATGGTGAAATAGAGAGATGAATATTTTGATAATACTGTTATAAATAATAAAATAACTTACCTGATGTTAACTAATACTACTAATGGAGACTGGACCGAAATAAATAATGTTGATTTGATTTATGATTATTGTGGTAAAATGAATAAACTGAAATTTTATGGTTATTACACACAAGATAGCCATATGTGTGTAAATAAAATTGAAAATTGTTATGTGGAACCCAGACTAATTTTTGACGATGGAGGCTGAAATTCATAAATGGACAATTTTAAATATTTTGTGTGATGGTTCAGACCTCGCAACCTTGGACAATGAAGTGTGATATAACTGAATATTTAATGATGAAGAATTGTAAATAAATGTTTAATGAATTTAATTGTGTGTATTGTAAAATGTTAGGTAAACAATGTGTGTATGTAATGGAAATTGTTGTGAGAATAATAATAATAATATTTTGCAGTCTAAGTAAATAACAAAAATAATTTGGAAGAAGATAATAAATGAGTTGCAGTTATTGCAATTGGCGAAAGTAATTAAAATGTTGTGTTTTCAATAATTGATTTAATTAAATAATTTGAAAGGTTTAAATATTCTGATTGATTTGAATGTTGTATAATTGAATTTTCTAATGGATTTAAATTGTTTTATGAGATTTGATATTAATTAATAAACAAATGTTAAATTGAGTGGTATGAACTAACACTGTTGTTAAATGTTTCAGAGGTTACATGGAAGTATTGGTGTGTGTGGAGTGTATATTGTGTGTTTATGTCAGTAGGTGAATAATGTACTGTAAGTATAAAGCTTATAATACCAATTAGATAAAATAAAATGTTTACAGGCGTGAAAAGATTTGGATTCAATAATCAAAATGAATTGAGATAATGGTATTAAATAGAAACTGTAATTAAAAAGTAATAATAACTGAAAGGTGAATTAAAATTATATTTGGTTTGAATTGTAATAAATAGAAATTGACAAATATGTTAACATTAAAAGATTTGTGGAAATTAAAAGTATAGGTATTAGGGTGATGTAATTTTGAGTGTTGAGACTGAGAGTGTTTATGAAAACAAGTCCGACACACAAGTGTTTACGTAAACAGGTAGGTTGTGTGACCAATGTTTACGGCCAGATGTGCTGAAGTTGATAACTGTTGCAGTTTGATGAATCAGTACCATTGAGCAGATTCTATTATGAAATAAAAGAACCATCTGATGTGATGGAATGTAGGTAATATTTTTTTTTTTTTTTGTAAAATGTAATTAAAACAAATGAGATTGATAATCAGGATTTGAGGAATTAAATTAAATTAAATGAAATTGGTAATTAAAGTATTTGAAAAAAATGAATTTTAATAATGAGTTTAAATCTATTTTGATTTGATAAATAATAAATAAATGATAAATAATATGTACTTTATTTAAATTGAAAACTTTATTTATGATACATAACTTGTATTTTAGTTATAATTACTGTGAGTTAATGCAATTCTGTATAATTAATATGTCATTTTGACTGGAACTTATATGTACTACTGTATTGTATATATCCTATATTGTTTTGTTAACACTATTTTCTAGGGTTACGGTATATTCCATAATATAAAATGAGCCAGTACGTTGTCAATGAACCAGTACGGCTAAGAGGAAACAAATCAGTTGTGGGATATGGAGTGATGGAAGGCCGTTTGTTGATTTTAATTGAATGTTCCAGAGTCAGGTGATACTGTGGCGGGTATCTGTCCGAGCTTATGGTGTTGGGATCTCGAACAGAGAAGTCCAGTAAGATCGGATGGGTGCTGCCGCAGTCACCGGACTAGGGTAAGTACCCATGATTTTAGTAGAGTGTTTAGGGGGGTTGCGGCGCCATATCCTCACTGATCCTCTTAGGTATTAGGCAATAAGAGTTTGAACGCTTCGGCCTTCAACCTCTTATTGGGGGGGGAGGTATTGTAACGGTACAGAAGTGTGTGATCCCATAGATTTAATTTCATTTTGTATCAATTCAGTAATTAATAAATTGTTCACACTTTCACCTGTGAGGTGCCCCAGTAACCAGCAGTACAACACTGTTAGTCTGAACAACAGGCTAGACGCATTGCGTAACTGCCCCAGTAAGCAGCAGGCTTTGGGAATAACAGTCTGCAGTTTGTCATCAGAAGGGGTACAATACACAGCCAGCAGCAGCAGTACAGTGCCGTTTTATTAAAAAACAAAATGGTGGCCTCGGGAGTAGGATAGGCCGTAATTATTAGGCGGCCTATCCATTTAAATAGAATATTCAATTCTAAACTGTTGTTTATCAGCTGTTTGGTATAAAAGTACGTTTCACCGCTATTGACTCTCCACATTCGGTGGCCAAATACATGAATTGTTTAGAGTTCCATTGCAACTCACGGCTGAGCGGCCAGACAATCAGCAGATAGTCATCAGAACAAAAACGGTAGCCTCGGACGAGTTCTTGGTAGGCCGAAAAATACAAAAGTAGGCCTACCAAGTAATATAAAATGTACAAACAAGCAAAGTGACGAGTAAATGACGTAAGGTAATAATAAACTGTGTTTGGAGTGGAGAATGATTAGTGAAAACAGTTCCGGACAATATCGTGTACAACGTTTGGATATTACGCATATAGGTAACAAGTGTAAAGACAGTTTCATTTGGCCAAAACATTATAATTAATAAGGAGCTCATTAATTAAATAAGAAGTTTTAAAAATAAATGTAAATGGAGTGGAGTGTGTGTATGGGTTATCAAAAGTACTGGCTCAACTAGAAAGATGTAGTAGTAGTCTATACAAAATTATTGGACTAAAATTAGTAAAAAATTATAAATATAAAGAAAACATAATAATCAATGATAGAGTAAATGGTAAAAAATTAAAAGGTTCATTCTTCTATAAACATGTGTTAGTGTAGTTATTTTGCTGCAAACCATTTCCTAGATTTCTGTGCTGACAACTCGTTTAACGTAACTGGGGGTTTTCTGAAATTTTATTACAGTCAGATAGCGGGATTTTTATAAGGGCGAGAGTGTTCAAAGTTTACATGTATTAATAAAAAACATGTTGGCGACCTGGGCAGTTTCAAAAGGTAAATTTTACGGGGACCATGACGGTAAGTAAAATTCTCGCAGCGGTGAGTATTTTATGATGAGTGTATTATTTAGTTAAAAGGGTAAAAGGCGAGGACCTTAACAGCGACGCCCCTGCCAGGATGTTCGTATATAAAAATTATATGAACTAGACCTGTATTAAAGCACAGAAAGTAGGACTTGGTAACGGCGTATTTGTAGAAATATTCGTATATATATTTACGTTATAAAAGGTTATGTTTTGATAGGGTTATTGTGTTTACTTGTCCTGTTGACAATGATTGTGTTAGGTGTTTTGATTTTATAGGATAATAGTGGTTTTTTTATATATAAAGGGTATATTAGAAATAAAATTTTTGAACATGGCCGAGGCACGTGAAAATAAAGTAAGTGGATTAGGGGAGGCATGGAATAGATGCAATACGGAATTCATGCAAGAGTTTGAAAGGGTTTTGAACAGAATGACTGAGGAGGATTGGTGTAAATTAAATAATGAGCTTAGACACACAGAAGAACAAAAAACGGGATTATACACTTTTTTAAACGAATTTCATGATAATACTAGTAAACAAAGCAACGAGGTAAGGGAAGGGGTAGCGTTAGATAATAAAATAGTAAACGAAAAAGACGATCAAGTAACAGAGAATGAGGTAAGTAAAAATAGTATGAATGGAAATAACAAAATAACAGAAAAAAATGGTGCCAATACATCTGAGAGTGTAGGGGTGACAGAAAACTGTAATTATGGTGGTAAGTTATACGCCGATGAGAACATAAATAATGAAGGAATAGTAGACAAGGTAAGTGGTAGTAATACAAGTAATTATAATGATGAAATAACATTAAATAAGAATAATGAAAATGGGGTATCTAAGAATGATACGGTAAGTAACAGTAGTGAAATTACAAACGTGGTGTTAGAGTGTAAGGTTGTGAGCAGAGAAAGTGTTGATGAGGTTAAGTGTGTATGTAGAGAGGTTAAATGGGCAAAGGGCAGATGTTCTCTAAGTTTATGGTGAAACAGAGTTTTCACAGGTGTTTAATGAGGACAGAGTTTCCTCCTGTATTTGTATGGAAGACAAGGTGTCATCAGATGGTCCCTGTATTTTTCGTGATTTAACTGGTAAAGCCAGTAGAGGTAATAAATATTTAATGGTGCCCTTTGCATGGAGTGAGAGAGAAAAGGTGATATGGTGTTGTGATGAGAGAAAGAGAGAAATAGTGATTTTTGAGGTTAATAGAGGTTATGGAAGGTTAGTGCAGGTTTTAGATATAGAGAAAGGTGAAAAAAGTGACTTGCATGGTGAAATAGAGAGATGAATATTTTGATAATACTGTTATAAATAATAAAATAACTTACCTGATGTTAACTAATACTACTAATGGAGACTGGACCGAAATAAATAATGTTGATTTGATTTATGATTATTGTGGTAAAATGAATAAACTGAAATTTTATGGTTATTACACACAAGATAGCCATATGTGTGTAAATAAAATTGAAAATTGTTAGGTGGAACCCAGACTAATTTTTGACGATGGAGGCTGAAATTCATAAATGGACAATTTTAAATATTTTGTGTGATGGTTCAGACCTCGCAACCTTGGACAATGAAGTGTGATATAACTGAATATTTAATGATGAAGAATTGTAAATAAATGTTTAATGAATTTAATTGTGTGTATTGTAAAATGTTAGGTAAACAATGTGTGTATGTAATGGAAATTGTTGTGAGAATAATAATAATAATATTTTGCAGTCTAAGTAAATAACAAAAATAATTTGGAAGAAGATAATAAATGAGTTGCAGTTATTGCAATTGGCGAAAGTAATTAAAATGTTGTGTTTTCAATAATTGATTTAATTAAATAATTTGAAAGGTTTAAATATTCTGATTGATTTGAATGTTGTATAATTGAATTTTCTAATGGATTTAAATTGTTTTATGAGATTTGATATTAATTAATAAACAAATGTTAAATTGAGTGGTATGAAATAACACTGTTGTTAAATGTTTCAGAGGTTACATGGAAGTATTGGTGTGTGTGGAGTGTATATTGTGTGTTTATGTCAGTAGGTGAATAATGTACTGTAAGTATAAAGCTTATAATACCAATTAGATAAAATAAAATGTTTACAGGCGTGAAAAGATTTGGATTCAATAATCAAAATGAATTGAGATAATGGTATTAAATAGAAACTGTAATTAAAAAGTAATAATAACTGAAAGGTGAATTAAAATTATATTTGGTTTGAATTGTAATAAATAGAAATTGACAAATATGTTAACATTAAAAGATTTGTGGAAATTAAAAGTATAGGTATTAGGGTGATGTAATTTTGAGTGTTGAGACTGAGAGTGTTTATGAAAACAAGTCCGACACACAAGTGTTTACGTAAACAGGTAGGTTGTGTGACCAATGTTTACGGCCAGATGTGCTGAAGTTGATAACTGTTGCAGTTTGATGAATCAGTACCATTGAGCAGATTCTATTATGAAATAAAAGAACCATCTGATGTGATGGAATGTAGGTAATATTTTTTTTTTTTGTAAAATGTAATTAAAACAAATGAGATTGATAATCAGGATTTGAGGAATTAAATTAAATTAAATGAAATTGGTAATTAAAGTATTTGAAAAAATGAATTTTAATAATGAGTTTAAATCTATTTTGATTTGATAAATAATAAATAAATGATAAATAATATGTACTTTATTTAAATTGAAAACTTTATTTATGATACATAACTTGTATTTTAGTTATAATTACTGTGAGTTAATGCAATTCTGTATAATTAATATGTCATTTTGACTGGAACTTATATGTACTACTGTATTGTATATATCCTATATTGTTTTGTTAACACTATTTTCTAGGGTTACGGTATATTCCATAATATAAAATGAGCCAGTACGTTGTCAATGAACCAGTACGGCTAAGAGGAAACAAATCAGTTGTGGGATATGGAGTGATGGAAGGCCGTTTGTTGATTTTAATTGAATGTTCCAGAGTCAGGTGATACTGTGGCGGGTATCTGTCCGAGCTTATGGTGTTGGGATCTCGAACAGAGAAGTCCAGTAAGATCGGATGGGTGCTGCCGCAGTCACCGGACTAGGGTAAGTACCCATGATTTTAGTAGAGTGTTTAGGGGGGTTGCGGCGCCATATCCTCACTGATCCTCTTAGGTATTAGGCAATAAGAGTTTGAACGCTTCGGCCTTCAACCTCTTATTGGGGGGGGAGGTATTGTAACGGTACAGAAGTGTGTGATCCCATAGATTTAATTTCATTTTGTATCAATTCAGTAATTAATAAATTGTTCACACTTTCACCTGTGAGGTGCCCCAGTAACCAGCAGTACAACACTGTTAGTCTGAACAACAGGCTAGACGCATTGCGTAACTGCCCCAGTAAGCAGCAGGCTTTGGGAATAACAGTCTGCAGTTTGTCATCAGAAGGGGTACAATACACAGCCAGCAGCAGCAGTACAGTGCCGTTTTATTAAAAAACAAAATGGTGGCCTCGGGAGTAGGATAGGCCGTAATTATTAGGCGGCCTATCCATTTAAATAGAATATTCAATTCTAAACTGTTGTTTATCAGCTGTTTGGTATAAAAGTACGTTTCACCGCTATTGACTCTCCACATTCGGTGGCCAAATACATGAATTGTTTAGAGTTCCATTGCAACTCACGGCTGAGCGGCCAGACAATCAGCAGATAGTCATCAGAACAAAAACGGTAGCCTCGGACGAGTTCTTGGTAGGCCGAAAAATACAAAAGTAGGCCTACCAAGTAATATAAAATGTACAAACAAGCAAAGTGACGAGTAAATGACGTAAGGTAATAATAAACTGTGTTTGGAGTGGAGAATGATTAGTGAAAACAGTTCCGGACAATATCGTGTACAACGTTTGGATATTACGCATATAGGTAACAAGTGTAAAGACAGTTTCATTTGGCCAAAACATTATAATTAATAAGGAGCTCATTAATTAAATAAGAAGTTTTAAAAATAAATGTAAATGGAGTGAGTGTGTGTATGGGTTATCAAAAGTACTGGCTCAACTAGAAAGATGTAGTAGTAGTCTATACAAAATTATTGGACTAAAATTAGTAAAAAATGATAAATATAAAGAAAACATAATAATCAATGATAGAGTAAATGGTAAAAAATTAAAAGGTTCATTCTTCTATAAACATGTGTTAGTGTAGTTATTTTGCTGCAAACCATTTCCTAGATTTCTGTGCTGACAACTCGTTTAACGTAACTGGGGGTTTTCTGAAATTTTATTACAGTCAGATAGCGGGATTTTTATAAGGGCAAGAGTGTTCAAAGTTTACATGTATTAATAAAAAACATGTTGGCGACCTGGGCAGTTTCAAAAGGTAAATTTTACGGGGACCATGACGGTAAGTAAAATTCTCGCAGCGGTGAGTATTTTATGATGAGTGTATTATTTAGTTAAAAGGGTAAAAGGCGAGGACCTTAACAGCGACGCCCCTGCCAGGATGTTCGTATATAAAAATTATATGAACTAGACCTGTATTAAAGCACAGAAAGTAGGACTTGGTAACGGCGTATTTGTAGAAATATTCGTATATATATTTACGTTATAAAAGGTTATGTTTTGATAGGGTTATTGTGTTTACTTGTCCTGTTGACAATGATTGTGTTACGTGTTTTGATTTTATAGGATAATAGTGGTTTTTTTATATATAAAGGGTATATTAGAAATAAAATTTTTGAACATGGCCGAGGCACGTGAAAATAAAGTAAGTGGATTAGGGGAGGCATGGAATAGATACAATACGGAATTCATGCAAGAGTTTGAAAGGGTTTTGAACAGAATGACTGAGGAGGATTGGTGTAAATTAAATAATGAGCTTAGACACACAGAAGAACAAAAAACGGGATTATACACTTTTTTGAACGAATTTCATGATAATACTAGTAAACAAAGCAACGAGGTAAGGGAAGGGGTAGCGTTAGATAATAAAATAGTAAACGAAAAAGACGATCAAGTAACAGAGAATGAGGTAAGTAAAAATAGTATGAATGGAAATAACAAAATAACAGAAAAAAATGGTGCCAATACATCTGAGAGTGTAGGGGTGACAGAAAACTGTAATTATGGTGGTAAGTTATACGCCGATGAGAACATAAATAATGAAGGAATAGTAGACAAGGTAAGTGGTAGTAATACAAGTAATTATAATGATGAAATAACATTAAATAAGAATAATGAAAATGGGGTATCTAAGAATGATACGGTAAGTAACAGTAGTGAAATTACAAACGTGGTGTTAGAGTGTAAGGTTGTGAGCAGAGAAAGTGTTGATGAGGTTAAGTGTGTATGTAGAGAGGTTAAATGGGCAAAGGGCAGATGTTCTCTAAGTTTATGGTGAAACAGAGTTTTCACAGGTGTTTAATGAGGACAGAGTTTCCTCCTGTATTTGTATGGAAGACAAGGTGTCATCAGATGGTCCCTGTATTTTTCGTGATTTAACTGGTAAAGCCAGTAGAGGTAATAAATATTTAATGGTGCCCTTTGCATGGAGTGAGAGAGAAAAGGTGATATGGTGTTGTGATGAGAGAAAGAGAGAAATAGTGATTTTTGAGGTTAATAGAGGTTATGGAAGGTTAGTGCAGGTTTTAGATATAGAGAAAGGTGAAAAAAGTGACTTGCATGGTGAAATAGAGAGATGAATATTTTGATAATACTGTTATAAATAATAAAATAACTTACCTGATGTTAACTAATACTACTAATGGAGACTGGACCGAAATAAATAATGTTGATTTGATTTATGATTATTGTGGTAAAATGAATAAACTGAAATTTTATGGTTATTACACACAAGATAGCCATATGTGTATTATATATATGTGTGATATATATAATATTTACACACATTAGCTATCTTGTGTGTAAATAAAATTGAAAATTGTTATGTGGAACCCAGACTAATTTTTGACGATGGAGGCTGAAATTCATAAATGGACAATTTTAAATATTTTGTGTGATGGTTCAGACCTCGCAACCTTGGACAATGAAGTGTGATATAACTGAATATTTAATGATGAAGAATTGTAAATAAATGTTTAATGAATTTAATTGTGTGTATTGTAAAATGTTAGGTAAACAATGTGTGTATGTAATGGAAATTGTTGTGAGAATAATAATAATAATATTTTGCAGTCTAAGTAAATAACAAAAATAATTTGGAAGAAGATAATAAATGAGTTGCAGTTATTGCAATTGGCGAAAGTAATTAAAATGTTGTGTTTTCAATAATTGATTTAATTAAATAATTTGAAAGGTTTAAATATTCTGATTGATTTGAATGTTGTATAATTGAATTTTCTAATGGATTTAAATTGTTTTATGAGATTTGATATTAATTAATAAACAAATGTTAAATTGAGTGGTATGAAATAACACTGTTGTTAAATGTTTCAGAGGTTACATGGAAGTATTGGTGTGTGTGGAGTGTATATTGTGTGTTTATGTCAGTAGGTGAATAATGTACTGTAAGTATAAAGCTTATAATACCAATTAGATAAAATAAAATGTTTACAGGCGTGAAAAGATTTGGATTCAATAATCAAAATGAATTGAGATAATGGTATTAAATAGAAACTGTAATTAAAAAGTAATAATAACTGAAAGGTGAATTAAAATTATATTTGGTTTGAATTGTAATAAATAGAAATTGACAAATATGTTAACATTAAAAGATTTGTGGAAATTAAAAGTATAGGTATTAGGGTGATGTAATTTTGAGTGTTGAGACTGAGAGTGTTTATGAAAACAAGTCCGACACACAAGTGTTTACGTAAACAGGTAGGTTGTGTGACCAATGTTTACGGCCAGATGTGCTGAAGTTGATAACTGTTGCAGTTTGATGAATCAGTACCATTGAGCAGATTCTATTATGAAATAAAAGAACCATCTGATGTGATGGAATGTAGGTAATATTTTTTTGTCTTTTGTAAAATGTAATTAAAACAAATGAGATTGATAATCAGGATTTGAGGAATTAAATTAAATTGGTAATTTAAGTATTTGAAAAAAATGAATTTTAATAATGAGTTTAAATCTATTTTGATTTGATAAATAATAAATAAATAATAAATAATATGTACTTTATTTAAATTGAAAACTTTATTTATGATACATAACTTGTATTTTAGTTATAATTACTGTGAGTTAATGCAATTCTGTATAATTAATATGTCATTTTGACTGGAACTTATATGTACTACTGTATTGTATATATCCTATATTGTTTTGTTAACACTATTTTCTAGGGTTACGGTATATTCCATAATATAAAATGAGCCAGTACGTTGTCAATGAACCAGTACGGCTAAGAGGAAACAAATCAGTTGTGGGATATGGAGTGATGGAAGGCCGTTTGTTGATTTTAATTGAATGTTCCAGAGTCAGGTGATACTGTGGCGGGTATCTGTCCGAGCTTATGGTGTTGGGATCTCGAACAGAGAAGTCCAGTAAGATCGGATGGGTGCTGCCGCAGTCACCGGACTAGGGGGGTAAGTACCCATGATTTTAGTAGAGTGTTTAGGGGGGTTGCGGCGCCATATCCTCACTGATCCTCTTAGGTATTAGGCAATAAGAGTTTGAACGCTTCGGCCTTCAACCTCTTATTGGGGGGGGGGTATTGTAACGGTACAGAAGTGTGTGATCCCATAGATTTAATTTCATTTTGTATCAATTCAGTAATTAATAAATTGTTCACACTTTCACCTGTGAGGTGCCCCAGTAACCAGCAGTACAACACTGTTAGTCTGAACAACAGGCTAGACGCATTGCGTAACTGCCCCAGTAAGCAGCAGGCTTTGGGAATAACAGTCTGCAGTTTGTCATCAGAAGGGGTACAATACACAGCCAGCAGCAGCACAGTGCCATTTTATTAAAAAACAAAATGGTGGCCTCGGGAGTAGGATAGGCCGTAATTATTAGGCGGCCTATCCATTTAAATAGAATATTCAATTCTAAACTGTTGTTTATCAGCTGTTTGGTATAAAAGTACGTTTCACCGCTATTGACTCTCCACATTCGGTGGCCAAATACATGAATTGTTTAGAGTTCCATTGCAACTCACGGCTGAGCGGCCAGACAATCAGCAGATAGTCATCAGAACAAAAACGGTAGCCTCGGACGAGTTCTTGGTAGGCCGAAAAATACAAAAGTAGGCCTACCAAGTAATATAAAATGTACAAACAAGCAAAGTGACGAGTAAATGACGTAAGGTAATAATAAACTGTGTTTGGAGTGGAGAATGATTAGTGAAAACAGTTCCGGACAATATCGTGTACAACGTTTGGATATTACGCATATAGGTAACAAGTGTAAAGACAGTTTCATTTGGCCAAAACATTATAATTAATAAGGAGCTCATTAATTAAATAAGAAGTTTTAAAAATAAATGTAAATGGAGTGAGTGTGTGTATGGGTTATCAAAAGTACTGGCTCAACTAGAAAGATGTAGTAGTAGTCTATACAAAATTATTGGACTAAAATTAGTAAAAAATGATAAATATAAAGAAAACATAATAATCAATGATAGAGTAAATGGTAAAAAATTAAAAGGTTCATTCTTCTATAAACATGTGTTAGTGTAGTTATTTTGCTGCAAACCATTTCCTAGATTTCTGTGCTGACAACTCGTTTAACGTAACTGGGGGTTTTCTGAAATTTTATTACAGTCAGATAGCGGGATTTTTATAAGGGCGATAGTGTTCAAAGTTTACATGTATTAATAAAAAACATGTTGGCGACCTGGGCAGTTTCAAAAGGTAAATTTTACGGGGACCATGACGGTAAGTAAAATTCTCGCAGCGGTGAGTATTTTATGATGAGTGTATTATTTAGTTAAAAGGGTAAAAGGCGAGGACCTTAACAGCGACGCCCCTGCCAGGATGTTCGTATATAAAAATTATATGAACTAGACCTGTGTTAAAGCACAGAAAGTAGGACTTGGTAACGGCGTATTTGTAGAAATATTCGTATATATATTTACGTTATAAAAGGTTATGTTTTGATAGGGTTATTGTGTTTACTTGTCCTGTTGACAATGATTGTGTTAGGTGTTTTGATTTTATAGGATAATAGTGGTTTTTTATATATAAAGGGTATATTAGAAATAAAATTTTTGAACATGGCCGAGGCACGTGAAAATAAAGTAAGTGGATTAGGGGAGGCATGGAATAGATGCAATACGGAATTCATGCAAGAGTTTGAAAGGGTTTTGAACAGAATGACTGAGGAGGATTGGTGTAAATTAAATAATGAGCTTAGACACACAGAAGAACAAAAAACGGGATTATACACTTTTTTAAACGAATTTCATGATAATACTAGTAAACAAAGCAACGAGGTAAGGGAAGGGGTAGCGTTAGATAATAAAATAGTAAACGAAAAAGACGATCAAGTAACAGAGAATGAGGTAAGTAAAAATAGTATGAATGGAAATAACAAAATAACAGAAAAAAATGGTGCCAATACATCTGAGAGTGTAGGGGTGACAGAAAACTGTAATTATGGTGGTAAGTTATACGCCGATGAGAACATAAATAATGAAGGAATAGTAGACAAGGTAAGTGGTAGTAATACAAGTAATTATAATGATGAAATAACATTAAATAAGAATAATGAAAATGGGGTATCTAAGAATGATACGGTAAGTAACAGTAGTGAAATTACAAACGTGGTGTTAGAGTGTAAGGTTGTGAGCAGAGAAAGTGTTGATGAGGTTAAGTGTGTATGTAGAGAGGTTAAATGGGCAAAGGGCAGATGTTCTCTAAGTTTATGGTGAAACAGAGTTTTCACAGGTGTTTAATGAGGACAGAGTTTCCTCCTGTATTTGTATGGAAGACAAGGTGTCATCAGATGGTCCCTGTATTTTTCGTGATTTAACTGGTAAAGCCAGTAGAGGTAATAAATATTTAATGGTGCCCTTTGCATGGAGTGAGAGAGAAAAGGTGATATGGTGTTGTGATGAGAGAAAGAGAGAAATAGTGATTTTTGAGGTTAATAGAGGTTATGGAAGGTTAGTGCAGGTTTTAGATATAGAGAAAGGTGAAAAAAGTGACTTGCATGGTGAAATAGAGAGATGAATATTTTGATAATACTGTTATAAATAATAAAATAACTTACCTGATGTTAACTAATACTACTAATGGAGACTGGACCGAAATAAATAATGTTGATTTGATTTATGATTATTGTGGTAAAATGAATAAACTGAAATTTTATGGTTATTACACACAAGATAGCCATATGTGTGTAAATAAAATTGAAAATTGTTATGTGGAACCCAGACTAATTTTTGACGATGGAGGCTGAAATTCATAAATGGACAATTTTAAATATTTTGTGTGATGGTTCAGACCTCGCAACCTTGGACAATGAAGTGTGATATAACTGAATATTTAATGATGAAGAATTGTAAATAAATGTTTAATGAATTTAATTGTGTGTATTGTAAAATGTTAGGTAAACAATGTGTGTATGTAATGGAAATTGTTGTGAGAATAATAATAATAATATTTTGCAGTCTAAGTAAATAACAAAAATAATTTGGAAGAAGATAATAAATGAGTTGCAGTTATTGCAATTGGCGAAAGTAATTAAAATGTTGTGTTTTCAATAATTGATTTAATTAAATAATTTGAAAGGTTTAAATATTCTGATTGATTTGAATGTTGTATAATTGAATTTTCTAATGGATTTAAATTGTTTTATGAGATTTGATATTAATTAATAAACAAATGTTAAATTGAGTGGTATGAAATAACACTGTTGTTAAATGTTTCAGAGGTTACATGGAAGTATTGGTGTGTGTGGAGTGTATATTGTGTGTTTATGTCAGTAGGTGAATAATGTACTGTAAGTATAAAGCTTATAATACCAATTAGATAAAATAAAATGTTTACAGGCGTGAAAAGATTTGGATTCAATAATCAAAATGAATTGAGATAATGGTATTAAATAGAAACTGTAATTAAAAAGTAATAATAACTGAAAGGTGAATTAAAATTATATTTGGTTTGAATTGTAATAAATAGAAATTGACAAATATGTTAACATTAAAAGATTTGTGGAAATTAAAAGTATAGGTATTAGGGTGATGTAATTTTGAGTGTTGAGACTGAGAGTGTTTATGAAAACAAGTCCGACACACAAGTGTTTACGTAAACAGGTAGGTTGTGTGACCAATGTTTACGGCCAGATGTGCTGAAGTTGATAACTGTTGCAGTTTGATGAATCAGTACCATTGAGCAGATTCTATTATGAAATAAAAGAACCATCTGATGTGATGGAATGTAGGTAATATTTTTTTTTTTTGTAAAATGTAATTAAAACAAATGAGATTGATAATCAGGATTTGAGGAATTAAATTAAATTAAATGAAATTGGTAATTAAAGTATTTGAAAAAATGAATTTTAATAATGAGTTTAAATCTATTTTGATTTGATAAATAATAAATAAATGATAAATAATATGTACTTTATTTAAATTGAAAACTTTATTTATGATACATAACTTGTATTTTAGTTATAATTACTGTGAGTTAATGCAATTCTGTATAATTAATATGTCATTTTGACTGGAACTTATATGTACTACTGTATTGTATATATCCTATATTGTTTTGTTAACACTATTTTCTAGGGTTACGGTATATTCCATAATATAAAATGAGCCAGTACGTTGTCAATGAACCAGTACGGCTAAGAGGAAACAAATCAGTTGTGGGATATGGAGTGATGGAAGGCCGTTTGTTGATTTTAATTGAATGTTCCAGAGTCAGGTGATACTGTGGCGGGTATCTGTCCGAGCTTATGGTGTTGGGATCTCGAACAGAGAAGTCCAGTAAGATCGGATGGGTGCTGCCGCAGTCACCGGACTAGGGTAAGTACCCATGATTTTAGTAGAGTGTTTAGGGGGGTTGCGGCGCCATATCCTCACTGATCCTCTTAGGTATTAGGCAATAAGAGTTTGAACGCTTCGGCCTTCAACCTCTTATTGGGGGGGGAGGTATTGTAACGGTACAGAAGTGTGTGATCCCATAGATTTAATTTCATTTTGTATCAATTCAGTAATTAATAAATTGTTCACACTTTCACCTGTGAGGTGCCCCAGTAACCAGCAGTACAACACTGTTAGTCTGAACAACAGGCTAGACGCATTGCGTAACTGCCCCAGTAAGCAGCAGGCTTTGGGAATAACAGTCTGCAGTTTGTCATCAGAAGGGGTACAATACACAGCCAGCAGCAGCAGTACAGTGCCGTTTTATTAAAAAACAAAATGGTGGCCTCGGGAGTAGGATAGGCCGTAATTATTAGGCGGCCTATCCATTTAAATAGAATATTCAATTCTAAACTGTTGTTTATCAGCTGTTTGGTATAAAAGTACGTTTCACCGCTATTGACTCTCCACATTCGGTGGCCAAATACATGAATTGTTTAGAGTTCCATTGCAACTCACGGCTGAGCGGCCAGACAATCAGCAGATAGTCATCAGAACAAAAACGGTAGCCTCGGACGAGTTCTTGGTAGGCCGAAAAATACAAAAGTAGGCCTACCAAGTAATATAAAATGTACAAACAAGCAAAGTGACGAGTAAATGACGTAAGGTAATAATAAACTGTGTTTGGAGTGGAGAATGATTAGTGAAAACAGTTCCGGACAATATCGTGTACAACGTTTGGATATTACGCATATAGGTAACAAGTGTAAAGACAGTTTCATTTGGCCAAAACATTATAATTAATAAGGAGCTCATTAATTAAATAAGAAGTTTTAAAAATAAATGTAAATGGAGTGAGTGTGTGTATGGGTTATCAAAAGTACTGGCTCAACTAGAAAGATGTAGTAGTAGTCTATACAAAATTATTGGACTAAAATTAGTAAAAAATGATAAATATAAAGAAAACATAATAATCAATGATAGAGTAAATGGTAAAAAATTAAAAGGTTCATTCTTCTATAAACATGTGTTAGTGTAGTTATTTTGCTGCAAACCATTTCCTAGATTTCTGTGCTGACAACTCGTTTAACGTAACTGGGGGTTTTCTGAAATTTTATTACAGTCAGATAGCGGGATTTTTATAAGGGCAAGAGTGTTCAAAGTTTACATGTATTAATAAAAAACATGTTGGCGACCTGGGCAGTTTCAAAAGGTAAATTTTACGGGGACCATGACGGTAAGTAAAATTCTCGCAGCGGTGAGTATTTTATGATGAGTGTATTATTTAGTTAAAAGGGTAAAAGGCGAGGACCTTAACAGCGACGCCCCTGCCAGGATGTTCGTATATAAAAATTATATGAACTAGACCTGTATTAAAGCACAGAAAGTAGGACTTGGTAACGGCGTATTTGTAGAAATATTCGTATATATATTTACGTTATAAAAGGTTATGTTTTGATAGGGTTATTGTGTTTACTTGTCCTGTTGACAATGATTGTGTTACGTGTTTTGATTTTATAGGATAATAGTGGTTTTTTTATATATAAAGGGTATATTAGAAATAAAATTTTTGAACATGGCCGAGGCACGTGAAAATAAAGTAAGTGGATTAGGGGAGGCATGGAATAGATACAATACGGAATTCATGCAAGAGTTTGAAAGGGTTTTGAACAGAATGACTGAGGAGGATTGGTGTAAATTAAATAATGAGCTTAGACACACAGAAGAACAAAAAACGGGATTATACACTTTTTTGAACGAATTTCATGATAATACTAGTAAACAAAGCAACGAGGTAAGGGAAGGGGTAGCGTTAGATAATAAAATAGTAAACGAAAAAGACGATCAAGTAACAGAGAATGAGGTAAGTAAAAATAGTATGAATGGAAATAACAAAATAACAGAAAAAAATGGTGCCAATACATCTGAGAGTGTAGGGGTGACAGAAAACTGTAATTATGGTGGTAAGTTATACGCCGATGAGAACATAAATAATGAAGGAATAGTAGACAAGGTAAGTGGTAGTAATACAAGTAATTATAATGATGAAATAACATTAAATAAGAATAATGAAAATGGGGTATCTAAGAATGATACGGTAAGTAACAGTAGTGAAATTACAAACGTGGTGTTAGAGTGTAAGGTTGTGAGCAGAGAAAGTGTTGATGAGGTTAAGTGTGTATGTAGAGAGGTTAAATGGGCAAAGGGCAGATGTTCTCTAAGTTTATGGTGAAACAGAGTTTTCACAGGTGTTTAATGAGGACAGAGTTTCCTCCTGTATTTGTATGGAAGACAAGGTGTCATCAGATGGTCCCTGTATTTTTCGTGATTTAACTGGTAAAGCCAGTAGAGGTAATAAATATTTAATGGTGCCCTTTGCATGGAGTGAGAGAGAAAAGGTGATATGGTGTTGTGATGAGAGAAAGAGAGAAATAGTGATTTTTGAGGTTAATAGAGGTTATGGAAGGTTAGTGCAGGTTTTAGATATAGAGAAAGGTGAAAAAAGTGACTTGCATGGTGAAATAGAGAGATGAATATTTTGATAATACTGTTATAAATAATAAAATAACTTACCTGATGTTAACTAATACTACTAATGGAGACTGGACCGAAATAAATAATGTTGATTTGATTTATGATTATTGTGGTAAAATGAATAAACTGAAATTTTATGGTTATTACACACAAGATAGCCATATGTGTATTATATATATGTGTGATATATATAATATTTACACACATTAGCTATCTTGTGTGTAAATAAAATTGAAAATTGTTATGTGGAACCCAGACTAATTTTTGACGATGGAGGCTGAAATTCATAAATGGACAATTTTAAATATTTTGTGTGATGGTTCAGACCTCGCAACCTTGGACAATGAAGTGTGATATAACTGAATATTTAATGATGAAGAATTGTAAATAAATGTTTAATGAATTTAATTGTGTGTATTGTAAAATGTTAGGTAAACAATGTGTGTATGTAATGGAAATTGTTGTGAGAATAATAATAATAATATTTTGCAGTCTAAGTAAATAACAAAAATAATTTGGAAGAAGATAATAAATGAGTTGCAGTTATTGCAATTGGCGAAAGTAATTAAAATGTTGTGTTTTCAATAATTGATTTAATTAAATAATTTGAAAGGTTTAAATATTCTGATTGATTTGAATGTTGTATAATTGAATTTTCTAATGGATTTAAATTGTTTTATGAGATTTGATATTAATTAATAAACAAATGTTAAATTGAGTGGTATGAAATAACACTGTTGTTAAATGTTTCAGAGGTTACATGGAAGTATTGGTGTGTGTGGAGTGTATATTGTGTGTTTATGTCAGTAGGTGAATAATGTACTGTAAGTATAAAGCTTATAATACCAATTAGATAAAATAAAATGTTTACAGGCGTGAAAAGATTTGGATTCAATAATCAAAATGAATTGAGATAATGGTATTAAATAGAAACTGTAATTAAAAAGTAATAATAACTGAAAGGTGAATTAAAATTATATTTGGTTTGAATTGTAATAAATAGAAATTGACAAATATGTTAACATTAAAAGATTTGTGGAAATTAAAAGTATAGGTATTAGGGTGATGTAATTTTGAGTGTTGAGACTGAGAGTGTTTATGAAAACAAGTCCGACACACAAGTGTTTACGTAAACAGGTAGGTTGTGTGACCAATGTTTACGGCCAGATGTGCTGAAGTTGATAACTGTTGCAGTTTGATGAATCAGTACCATTGAGCAGATTCTATTATGAAATAAAAGAACCATCTGATGTGATGGAATGTAGGTAATATTTTTTTGTCTTTTGTAAAATGTAATTAAAACAAATGAGATTGATAATCAGGATTTGAGGAATTAAATTAAATTGGTAATTTAAGTATTTGAAAAAAATGAATTTTAATAATGAGTTTAAATCTATTTTGATTTGATAAATAATAAATAAATAATAAATAATATGTACTTTATTTAAATTGAAAACTTTATTTATGATACATAACTTGTATTTTAGTTATAATTACTGTGAGTTAATGCAATTCTGTATAATTAATATGTCATTTTGACTGGAACTTATATGTACTACTGTATTGTATATATCCTATATTGTTTTGTTAACACTATTTTCTAGGGTTACGGTATATTCCATAATATAAAATGAGCCAGTACGTTGTCAATGAACCAGTACGGCTAAGAGGAAACAAATCAGTTGTGGGATATGGAGTGATGGAAGGCCGTTTGTTGATTTTAATTGAATGTTCCAGAGTCAGGTGATACTGTGGCGGGTATCTGTCCGAGCTTATGGTGTTGGGATCTCGAACAGAGAAGTCCAGTAAGATCGGATGGGTGCTGCCGCAGTCACCGGACTAGGGGGGTAAGTACCCATGATTTTAGTAGAGTGTTTAGGGGGGTTGCGGCGCCATATCCTCACTGATCCTCTTAGGTATTAGGCAATAAGAGTTTGAACGCTTCGGCCTTCAACCTCTTATTGGGGGGGGGGTATTGTAACGGTACAGAAGTGTGTGATCCCATAGATTTAATTTCATTTTGTATCAATTCAGTAATTAATAAATTGTTCACACTTTCACCTGTGAGGTGCCCCAGTAACCAGCAGTACAACACTGTTAGTCTGAACAACAGGCTAGACGCATTGCGTAACTGCCCCAGTAAGCAGCAGGCTTTGGGAATAACAGTCTGCAGTTTGTCATCAGAAGGGGTACAATACACAGCCAGCAGCAGCACAGTGCCATTTTATTAAAAAACAAAATGGTGGCCTCGGGAGTAGGATAGGCCGTAATTATTAGGCGGCCTATCCATTTAAATAGAATATTCAATTCTAAACTGTTGTTTATCAGCTGTTTGGTATAAAAGTACGTTTCACCGCTATTGACTCTCCACATTCGGTGGCCAAATACATGAATTGTTTAGAGTTCCATTGCAACTCACGGCTGAGCGGCCAGACAATCAGCAGATAGTCATCAGAACAAAAACGGTAGCCTCGGACGAGTTCTTGGTAGGCCGAAAAATACAAAAGTAGGCCTACCAAGTAATATAAAATGTACAAACAAGCAAAGTGACGAGTAAATGACGTAAGGTAATAATAAACTGTGTTTGGAGTGGAGAATGATTAGTGAAAACAGTTCCGGACAATATCGTGTACAACGTTTGGATATTACGCATATAGGTAACAAGTGTAAAGACAGTTTCATTTGGCCAAAACATTATAATTAATAAGGAGCTCATTAATTAAATAAGAAGTTTTAAAAATAAATGTAAATGGAGTGAGTGTGTGTATGGGTTATCAAAAGTACTGGCTCAACTAGAAAGATGTAGTAGTAGTCTATACAAAATTATTGGACTAAAATTAGTAAAAAATGATAAATATAAAGAAAACATAATAATCAATGATAGAGTAAATGGTAAAAAATTAAAAGGTTCATTCTTCTATAAACATGTGTTAGTGTAGTTATTTTGCTGCAAACCATTTCCTAGATTTCTGTGCTGACAACTCGTTTAACGTAACTGGGGGTTTTCTGAAATTTTATTACAGTCAGATAGCGGGATTTTTATAAGGGCGATAGTGTTCAAAGTTTACATGTATTAATAAAAAACATGTTGGCGACCTGGGCAGTTTCAAAAGGTAAATTTTACGGGGACCATGACGGTAAGTAAAATTCTCGCAGCGGTGAGTATTTTATGATGAGTGTATTATTTAGTTAAAAGGGTAAAAGGCGAGGACCTTAACAGCGACGCCCCTGCCAGGATGTTCGTATATAAAAATTATATGAACTAGACCTGTGTTAAAGCACAGAAAGTAGGACTTGGTAACGGCGTATTTGTAGAAATATTCGTATATATATTTACGTTATAAAAGGTTATGTTTTGATAGGGTTATTGTGTTTACTTGTCCTGTTGACAATGATTGTGTTAGGTGTTTTGATTTTATAGGATAATAGTGGTTTTTTATATATAAAGGGTATATTAGAAATAAAATTTTTGAACATGGCCGAGGCACGTGAAAATAAAGTAAGTGGATTAGGGGAGGCATGGAATAGATGCAATACGGAATTCATGCAAGAGTTTGAAAGGGTTTTGAACAGAATGACTGAGGAGGATTGGTGTAAATTAAATAATGAGCTTAGACACACAGAAGAACAAAAAACGGGATTATACACTTTTTTGAACGAATTTCATGATAATACTAGTAAACAAAGCAACGAGGTAAGGGAAGGGGTAGCGTTAGATAATAAAATAGTAAACGAAAAAGACGATCAAGTAACAGAGAATGAGGTAAGTAAAAATAGTATGAATGGAAATAACAAAATAACAGAAAAAAATGGTGCCAATACATCTGAGAGTGTAGGGGTGACAGAAAACTGTAATTATGGTGGTAAGTTATACGCCGATGAGAACATAAATAATGAAGGAATAGTAGACAAGGTAAGTGGTAGTAATACAAGTAATTATAATGATGAAATAACATTAAATAAGAATAATGAAAATGGGGTATCTAAGAATGATACGGTAAGTAACAGTAGTGAAATTACAAACGTGGTGTTAGAGTGTAAGGTTGTGAGCAGAGAAAGTGTTGATGAGGTTAAGTGTGTATGTAGAGAGGTTAAATGGGCAAAGGGCAGATGTTCTCTATGTTTATGGTGAAACAGAGTTTTCACAGGTGTTTAATGAGGACAGAGTTTCCTCCTGTATTTGTATGGAAGACAAGGTGTCATCAGATGGTCCCTGTATTTTTCGTGATTTAACTGGTAAAGCCAGTAGAGGTAATAAATATTTAATGGTGCCCTTTGCATGGAGTGAGAGAGAAAAGGTGATATGGTGTTGTGATGAGAGAAAGAGAGAAATAGTGATTTTTGAGGTTAATAGAGGTTATGGAAGGTTAGTGCAGGTTTTAGATATAGAGAAAGGTGAAAAAAGTGACTTGCATGGTGAAATAGAGAGATGAATATTTTGATAATACTGTTATAAATAATAAAATAACTTACCTGATGTTAACTAATACTACTAATGGAGACTGGACCGAAATAAATAATGTTGATTTGATTTATGATTATTGTGGTAAAATGAATAAACTGAAATTTTATGGTTATTACACACAAGATAGCCATATGTGTGTAAATAAAATTGAAAATTGTTATGTGGAACCCAGACTAATTTTTGACGATGGAGGCTGAAATTCATAAATGGACAATTTTAAATATTTTGTGTGATGGTTCAGACCTCGCAACCTTGGACAATGAAGTGTGATATAACTGAATATTTAATGATGAAGAATTGTAAATAAATGTTTAATGAATTTAATTGTGTGTATTGTAAAATGTTAGGTAAACAATGTGTGTATGTAATGGAAATTGTTGTGAGAATAATAATAATAATATTTTGCAGTCTAAGTAAATAACAAAAATAATTTGGAAGAAGATAATAAATGAGTTGCAGTTATTGCAATTGGCGAAAGTAATTAAAATGTTGTGTTTTCAATAATTGATTTAATTAAATAATTTGAAAGGTTTAAATATTCTGATTGATTTGAATGTTGTATAATTGAATTTTCTAATGGATTTAAATTGTTTTATGAGATTTGATATTAATTAATAAACAAATGTTAAATTGAGTGGTATGAAATAACACTGTTGTTAAATGTTTCAGAGGTTACATGGAAGTATTGGTGTGTGTGGAGTGTATATTGTGTGTTTATGTCAGTAGGTGAATAATGTACTGTAAGTATAAAGCTTATAATACCAATTAGATAAAATAAAATGTTTACAGGCGTGAAAAGATTTGGATTCAATAATCAAAATGAATTGAGATAATGGTATTAAATAGAAACTGTAATTAAAAAGTAATAATAACTGAAAGGTGAATTAAAATTATATTTGGTTTGAATTGTAATAAATAGAAATTGACAAATATGTTAACATTAAAAGATTTGTGGAAATTAAAAGTATAGGTATTAGGGTGATGTAATTTTGAGTGTTGAGACTGAGAGTGTTTATGAAAACAAGTCCGACACACAAGTGTTTACGTAAACAGGTAGGTTGTGTGACCAATGTTTACGGCCAGATGTGCTGAAGTTGATAACTGTTGCAGTTTGATGAATCAGTACCATTGAGCAGATTCTATTATGAAATAAAAGAACCATCTGATGTGATGGAATGTAGGTAATATTTTTTTGTCTTTTGTAAAATGTAATTAAAACAAATGAGATTGATAATCAGGATTTGAGGAATTAAATTAAATTAAATTAAATTGGTAATTAAAGTATTTGAAAAAAATGAATTTTAATAATGAGTTTAAATCTATTTTGATTTGATAAATAATAAATAATATGTACTTTATTTAAATTGAAAACTTTATTTATGATACATAACTTGTATTTTAGTTATAATTACTGTGAGTTAATGCAATTCTGTATAATTAATATGTCATTTTGACTGGAACTTATATGTACTACTGTATTGTATATATCCTATATTGTTTTGTTAACACTATTTTCTAGGGTTACGGTATATTCCATAATATAAAATGAGCCAGTACGTTGTCAATGAACCAGTACGGCTAAGAGGAAACAAATCAGTTGTGGGATATGGAGTGATGGAAGGCCGTTTGTTGATTTTAATTGAATGTTCCAGAGTCAGGTGATACTGTGGCGGGTATCTGTCCGAGCTTATGGTGTTGGGATCTCGAACAGAGAAGTCCAGTAAGATCGGATGGGTGCTGCCGCAGTCACCGGACTAGGGGGGTAAGTACCCATGATTTTAGTAGAGTGTTTAGGGGGGTTGCGGCGCCATATCCTCACTGATCCTCTTAGGTATTAGGCAATAAGAGTTTGAACGCTTCGGCCTTCAACCTCTTATTGGGGGGGGGGGTATTGTAACGGTACAGAAGTGTGTGATCCCATAGATTTAATTTCATTTTGTATCAATTCAGTAATTAATAAATTGTTCACACTTTCACCTGTGAGGTGCCCCAGTAACCAGCAGTACAACACTGTTAGTCTGAACAACAGGCTAGACGCATTGCGTAACTGCCCCAGTAAGCAGCAGGCTTTGGGAATAACAGTCTGCAGTTTGTCATCAGAAGGGGTACAATACACAGCCAGCAGCAGCACAGTGCCGTTTTATTAAAAAACAAAATGGTGGACTCGGGAGTAGGATAGGCCGTAATTATTAGGCGGCCTATCCATTTAAATAGAATATTCAATTCTAAACTGTTGTTTATCAGCTGTTTGGTATAAAAGTACGTTTCACCGCTATTGACTCTCCACATTCGGTGGCCAAATACATAAATTGTTGAGAGTTCCATTGCAACTCACGGCTGAGCGGCCAGACAATCAGCAGATAGTCATCAGAACAAAAACGGTAGCCTCGGACGAGTTCTTGGTAGGCCGAAAAATACAAAAGTAGGCCTACCAAGTAATATAAAATGTACAAACAAGCAAAGTGACGAGTAAATGACGTAAGGTAATAATAAACTGTGTTTGGAGTGGAGAATGATTAGTGAAAACAGTTCCGGACAATATCGTGTACAACGTTTGGATATTACGCATATAGGTAACAAGTGTAAAGACAGTTTCATTTGGCCAAAACATTATAATTAATAAGGAGCTCATTAATTAAATAAGAAGTTTTAAAAGTAAATGTAAATGGAGTGAGTGTGTGTATGGGTTATCAAAAGTACTGGCTCAACTAGAAAGATGTAGTAGTAGTCTATACAAAATTATTGGACTAAAATTAGTAAAAAATGATAAATATAAAGAAAACATAATAATCAATGATAGAGTAAATGGTAAAAAATTAAAAGGTTCATTCTTCTATAAACATGTGTTAGTGTAGTTATTTTGCCGCAAACCATTTCCTAGTTTTCTGTGCTGACAACTCGTTTAACGTAACTGGGGGTTTTCTGAAATTTTATTACAGTCAGATAGCGGGATTTTTATAAGGGCGAGAGTGTTCAAAGTTTACATGTATTAATAAAAAACATGTTGGCGACCTGGGCAGTTTCAAAAGGTAAATTTTACGGGGACCATGACGGTAAGTAAAATTCTCGCAGCGGTGTGTATTTTATGATGAGTGTATTATTTAGTTAAAAGGGTAAAAGGCGAGGACCTTAACAGTGATGCCCCTGCCAGGATGTTCGTATATAAAAATTATATGAACTAGACCTGTTTTAAAGCACAGAAAGTAGGACTTGGTAACGGCGTATTTGTAGAAATATTCGTATATATATTTACGTTATAAAAGGTTATGTTTTGATAGGGTTATTGTGTTTACTTGTCCTGTTGACAATGATTGTGTTAGGTGTTTTGATTTTATAGGATAATAGTGGTTTTTTTATATATAAAGGGTATATTAGAAATAAAATTTTTGAACATGGCCGAGGCACGTGAAAATAAAGTAAGTGGATTAGGGGAGGCATGGAATAGATGCAATACGGAATTCATGCAAGAGTTTGAAAGGGTTTTGAACAGAATGACTGAGGAGGATTGGTGTAAATTAAATAATGAGCTTAGACACACGGAAGAACAAAAAACGGGATTATACACTTTTTTGAACGAATTTCATGATAATACTAGTAAACAAAGCAACGAGGTAAGGGAAGGGGTAGCGTTAGATAATAAAATAGTAAACGAAAAAGACGATCAAGTAACAGAGAATGAGGTAAGTAAAAATAGTATGAATGGAAATAACAAAATAACAGAAAAAAATGGTGCCAATACATCTGAGAGTGTAGGGGTGACAGAAAACTGTAATTATGGTGGTAAGTTATACGCCGATGAGAACATAAATAATGAAGGAATAGTAGACAAGGTAAGTGGTAGTAATACAAGTAATTATAATGATGAAATAACATTAAATAAGAATAATGAAAATGGGGTATCTAAGAATGATACGGTAAGTAACAGTAGTGAAATTACAAACGTGGTGTTAGAGTGTAAGGTTGTGAGCAGAGAAAGTGTTGATGAGGTTAAGTGTGTATGTAGAGAGGTTAAATGGGCAAAGGGCAGATGTTCTCTAAGTTTATGGTGAAACAGAGTTTTCACAGGTGTTTAATGAGGACAGAGTTTCCTCCTGTATTTGTATGGAAGACAAGGTGTCATCAGATGGTCCCTGTATTTTTCGTGATTTAACTGGTAAAGCCAGTAGAGGTAATAAATATTTAAAGGTGCCCTTTGCATGGAGTGAGAGAGAAAAGGTGATATGGTGTTGTGATGAGAGAAAGAGAGAAATAGCGATTTTTGAGGTTAATAGAGGTTATGGAAGGTTAGTGCAGGTTTTAGATATAGAGAAAGGTGAAAAAAGTGACTTGCATGGTGAAATAGAGAGATGAATATTTTGATAATACTGTTATAAATAATAAAATAACTTACCTGATGTTAACTAATACTACTAATGGAGACTGGACCGAAATAAATAATGTTGACTTGATTTATGATTATTGTGGTAAAATGAATAAACTGAAATTTTATGGTTATTACACACAAGATAGCCATATGTGTGTAAATAAAATTGAAAATTGTTATGTGGAACCCAGACTAATTTTTGACGATGGAGGCTGAAATTCATAAATGGACAATTTTAAATATTTTGTGTGATGGTTCAGACCTCGCAACCTTGGACAATGAAGTGTGATATAACTGAATAATTAATGATGAAGAATTGTAAATAAATGTTTAATGAATTTAATTGTGTGTATTGTAAAATGTTAGGTAAACAATGTGTGTATGTAATGGAAATTGTTGTGAGAATAATAATAATAATATTTTGCAGTCTAAGTAAATAACAAAAATAATTTGGAAGAAGATAATAAATGAGTTGCAGTTATTGCAACTGGCGAAAGTAATTAAAATGTTGTGTTTTCAATAATTGATTTAATTAAATAATTTGAAAGGTTTAAATATTCTGATTGATTTGAATGTTGTATAATTGAATTTTCTAATGGATTTAAATTGTTTTATGAGATTTGATATTAATTAATAAACAAATGTTAAATTGAGTGGTATGAAATAACACTGTTGTTAAATGTTTCAGAGGTTACATGGAAGTATTGGTGTGTGTGGAGTGTATATTGTGTGTTTATGTCAGTAGGTGAATAATGTACTGTAAGTATAAAGCTTATAATACCAATTAGATAAAATAAAATGTTTACAAGCGTGAAAAGATTTGGATTCAATAATCAAAATGAATTGAGATAATGGTATTAAATAGAAACTGTAATTAAAAAGTAATAATAACTGAAAGGTGAATTAAAATTATATTTGGTTTGAATTGTAATAAATAGAAATAGACAAATATGTTAACATTAAAAGATTTGTTGAAATTAAAAGTATAGGTATTAGGGTGATGTAATTTTGAGTGTTGAGACTGAGAGTGTTTATGAAAACAAGTCTGACACACAAGTGTTTACGTAAACAGGTAGGTTGTGTGACCAATGTTTACAGCCAGATGTGCTGAAGTTGATAACTGTTGCAGTTTGATGAATCAGTACCATTGAGCAGATTCTATTATGAAATAAAAGAACTATCTGATGTGATGGAATGTAGGTAATATTTTTTTGTCTTTTGTAAAATGTAATTAAAACAAATGAGATTGATAATCAGGATTTGAGGAATTAAATTAAATTAAATTAAATTGGTAATTAAGTATTTGAAAAAATGAATTTTAATAATGAGTTTAAATCTATTTTGATTTGATAAATAATAAATAAATAATAAATAATATGTACTTTATTTAAATTGAAAACTTTATTTATGATACATAACTTGTATTTTAGTTATAATTACTGTGAGTTAATGCAATTCTGTATAATTAATATGTCATTTTGACTGGAACTTATATGTACTACTGTATTGTATATATCCTATATTGTTTTGTTAACACTATTTTCTAGGGTTACGGTATATTCCATAATATAAAATGAGCCAGTACGTTGTCAATGAACCAGTACGGCTAAGAGGAAACAAATCAGTTGTGGGATATGGAGTGATGGAAGGCCGTTTGTTGATTTTAATTGAATGTTCCAGAGTCAGGTGATACTGTGGCGGGTATCTGTCCGAGCTTATGGTGTTGGGATCTCGAACAGAGAAGTCCAGTAAGATCGGATGGGTGCTGCCGCAGTCACCGGACTAGGGGGGTAAGTACCCATGATTTTAGTAGAGTGTTTAGGGGGGTTGCGGCGCCATATCCTCACTGATCCTCTTAGGTATTAGGCAATAAGAGTTTGAACGCTTCGGCCTTCAACCTCTTATTGGGGGGGGGGGGGTATTGTAACGGTACAGAAGTGTGTGATCCCATAGATTTAATTTCATTTTGTATCAATTCAGTAATTAATAAATTGTTCACACTTTCACCTGTGAGGTGCCCCAGTAACCAGCAGTACAACACTGTTAGTCTGAACAACAGGCTAGACGCATTGCGTAACTGCCCCAGTAAGCAGCAGGCTTTGGGAATAACAGTCTGCAGTTTGTCATCAGAAGGGGTACAATACACAGCCAGCAGCAGCACAGTGCCGTTTTATTAAAAAACAAAATGGTGGCCTCGGGAGTAGGATAGGCCGTAATTATTAGGCGGCCTATCCATTTAAATAGAATATTCAATTCTAAACTGTTGTTTATCAGCTGTTTGGTATAAAAGTACGTTTCACCGCTATTGACTCTCCACATTCGGTGGCCAAATACATGAATTGTTTAGAGTTCCATTGCAACTCACGGCTGAGCGGCCAGACAATCAGCAGATAGTCATCAGAACAAAAACGGTAGCCTCGGACGAGTTCTTGGTAGGCCGAAAAATACAAAAGTAGGCCTACCAAGTAATATAAAATGTACAAACAAGCAAAGTGACGAGTAAATGACGTAAGGTAATAATAAACTGTGTTTGGAGTGGAGAATGATTAGTGAAAACAGTTCCGGACAATATCGTGTACAACGTTTGGATATTACGCATATAGGTAACAAGTGTAAAGACAGTTTCATTTGGCCAAAACATTATAATTAATAAGGAGCTCATTAATTAAATAAGAAGTTTTAAAAATAAATGTAAATGGAGTGAGTGTGTGTATGGGTTATCAAAAGTACTGGCTCAACTAGAAAGATGTAGTAGTAGTCTATACAAAATTATTGGACTAAAATTAGTAAAAAATTATAAATATAAAGAAAACATAATAATCAATGATAGAGTAAATGGTAAAAAATTAAAAGGTTCATTCTTCTATAAACATGTGTTAGTGTAGTTATTTTGCTGCAACCCATTTCCTAGATTTCTGTGCTGACAACTCGTTTAACGTAACTGGGGGTTTTCTGAAATTTTATTACAGTCAGATAGCGGGATTTTTATAAGGGCGAGAGTGTTCAAAGTTTACATGTATTAATAAAAAACATGTTGGCGACCTGGGCAGTTTCAAAAGGTAAATTTTACGGGGACCATGACGGTAAGTAAAATTCTCGCAGCGGTGAGTATTTTATGATGAGTGTATTATTTAGTTAAAAGGGTAAAAGGCGAGGACCTTAACAGCGACGCCCCTGCCAGGATGTTCGTATATAAAAATTATATGAACTAGACCTGTATTAAAGCACAGAAAGTAGGACTTGGTAACGGCGTATTTGTAGAAATATTCGTATATATATTTACGTTATAAAAGGTTATGTTTTGATAGGGTTATTGTGTTTACTTGTCCTGTTGACAATGATTGTGTTAGGTGTTTTGATTTTATAGGATAATAGTGGTTTTTTTATATATAAAGGGTATATTAGAAATAAAATTTTTGAACATGGCTGAGGCACGTGAAAATAAAGTAAGTGGATTAGGGGAGGCATGGAATAGATGCAATACGGAATTCATGCAAGAGTTTGAAAGGGTTTTGAACAGAATGACTGAGGAGGATTGGTGTAAATTAAATAATGAGCTTAGACACACGGAAGAACAAAAAACGGGATTATACACTTTTTTGAACGAATTTCATGATAATACTAGTAAACAAAGCAACGAGGTAAGGGAAGGGGTAGCGTTAGATAATAAAATAGTAAACGAAAAAGATGATCAAGTAACAGAGAATGAGGTAAGTAAAAATAGTATGAATGGAAATAACAAAATAACAGAAAAAAATGGTGCCAATACATCTGAGAGTGTAGGGGTGACAGAAAACTGTAATTATGGTGGTAAGTTATACGCCGATGAGAACATAAATAATGAAGGAATAGTAGACAAGGTAAGTGGTAGTAATACAAGTAATTATAATGATGAAATAACATTAAATAAGAATAATGTTTATATAGTTGAAAATGGGGTATCTAAGAATGATACGGTAAGTAACAGTAGTGAAATTAAAAACGTGGTGTTAGAGTGTAAGGTTGTGAGCAGAGAAAGTGTTGATGAGGTTATAAGTGTGTATGTAGAGAGGGTAAATGGGCAAAGGGCAGATGTTCCCTAAGTTTATGGTGAAACAGAGTTTTCACAGGTGTTTAATGAGGACAGAGTTTCCTCCTGTATTTGTATGGAAGACAAGGTGTCATTGGTCCCTGTATTTTTCGTGATTTAACTGGTAAAGCCAGTAGAGGTAATAAATATTTAATGGTGCCCTTTGCATGGAGTGAGAGAGAAAAGGTGATATGGTGTTGTGATGAGAGAAAGAGAGAAATAGCGATTTTTGAGGTTAATAGAGGTTATGGAAGGTTAGTGCAGGTTTTAGATATAGAGAAAGGTGAAAAAAGTGACTTGCATGGTGAAATAGAGAGATGAATATTTTGATAATACTGTTATAAATAATAAAATAACTTACCTGATGTTAACTAATACTACTAATGGAGACTGGACCGAAATAAATAAGGTTGACTTGATTTATGATTATTGTGGTAAAATTAATAAACTGAAATTTTATGGTTATTACACACAAGATAGCCATATGTGTGTAAATAAAATTGAAAATTGTTATGTGGAACCCAGACTAATTTTTGACGATGGAGGCTGAAATTCATAAATGGACAATTTTAAATATTTTGTGTGATGGTTCAGACCTCGCAACCTTGGACAATGAAGTGTGATATAACTGAATAATTAATGATGAAGAATTGTAAATAAATGTTTAATGAATTTAATTGTGTGTATTGTAAAATGTTAGGTAAACAATGTGTGTATGTAATGGAAATTGTTGTGAGAATAATAATAATAATATTTTGGAGTCTAAGTAAATAACAAAAATAATTTGGAAGAAGATAATAAATGAGTTGCAGTTATTGCAATTGGCGAAAGTAATTAAAATGTTGTGTTTTCAATAATTGATTTAATTAAATAATTTGAAAGGTTTAAATATTCTGATTGATTTGAATGTTGTATAATTGAATTTTCTAATGGATTTAAATTGTTTTATGAGATTTGATATTAATTAATAAACAAATGTTAAATTGAGTGGTATGAAATAACACTGTTGTTAAATGTTTCAGAGGTTACATGGAAGTATTGGTGTGTGTGGAGTGTATATTGTGTGTTTATGTCAGTAGGTGAATAATGTACTGTAAGTATAAAGCTTATAATACCAATTAGATAAAATAAAATGTTTACACGCGTGAAAAGATTTGGATTCAATAATCAAAATGAATTGAGATAATGGTATTAAATAGAAACTGTAATTAAAAAGTAATAATAACTGAAAGGTGAATTAAAATTATATTTGGTTTGAATTGTAATAAATAGAAATTGACAAATATGTTAACATTAAAAGATTTGTGGAAATTAAAAGTATAGGTATTAGGGTGATGTAATTTTGAGTGTTGAGACTGAGAGTGTTTATGAAAACAAGTCTGACACACAAGTGTTTACGTAAACAGGTAGGTTGTGTGACCAATGTTTACAGCCAGATGTGCTGAAGTTGATAACTGTTGCAGTTTGATGAATCAGTACCATTGAGCAGATTCTATTATGAAATAAAAGAACCATCTGATGTGATGGAATGTAGGTAATATTTTTTTGTCTTTTGTAAAATGTAATTAAAACAAATTGAGATTGATAATCAGGATTTGAGGAATTAAATTAAATTAAATTAAATTGGTAATTAAAGTATTTGAAAAAAATGAATTTTAATAATGAGTTTAAATCTATTTTGATTTGATAAATAATAAATAAATAATAAATAATATGTACTTTATTTAAAATTGAAAACTTTATTTATGATACATAACTTGTATTTTAGTTATAATTACTGTGAGTTAATGCAATTCTGTATAATTAATATGTCATTTTGACTGGAACTTATATGTACTACTGTATTGTATATATCCTATATTGTTTTGTTAACACTATTTTCTAGGGTTACGGTATATTCCATAATATAAAATGAGCCAGTACGTTGTCAATGAACCAGTACGGCTAAGAGGAAACAAATCAGTTGTGGGATATGGAGTGATGGAAGGCCGTTTGTTGATTTTAGTTGAATGTTCCAGAGTCAGGTGATACTGTGGCGGGTATCTGTCCGAGCTTATGGTGTTGGGATCTCGAACAGAGAACTCCAGTAAGATCGGATGGGTGCTGCCGCAGTCACCGGACTAGGGGGGTAAGTACCCATGATTTTAGTAGAGTGTTTAGGGGGGTTGCGGCGCCATATCCTCACTGATCCTCTTAGGTATTAGGCAGTAAGAGTTTGAACGCTTCGGCCTTCAGCCTCTTATTGGGGGGGTATTGTAACGGTGAGGTGCCCCAGTAACCAGCAGTACAACACTGTTAGTCTGAACAACAGGCTAGACGTATTGTGTAACTGCCCCAGTAAGCAGCAGGCTTTGGGAATAACAGTCTGCAGTTTGTCATCAGAAGGGGTACAATACACAGCCAGCAGCAGCACAGTGCCGTTTTATTAAAAAACAAAATGGTGGCCTCGGGAGTAGGATAGGCCGTAATTATTAGGCGGCCTATCCATTTAAATAGAATATTCAATTCTAAACTGTTGTTTATCAGCTGTTTGGTATAAAAGTACGTTTCACCGCTATTGACTCTCCACATTCGGTGGCCAAATACATGAATTGTTTAGAGTTCCATTGCAACTCACGGCTGAGCGGCCAGACAATCAGCAGATAGTCATCAGAACAAAAACGGTAGCCTCGGACGAGTTCTTGGTAGGCCGAAAAATACAAAAGTAGGCCTACCAAGTAATATAAAATGTACAAACAAGCAAAGTGACGAGTAAATGACGTAAGGTAATAATAAACTGTGTTTGGAGTGGAGAATGATTAGTGAAAACAGTTCCGGACAATATCGTGTACAACGTTTGGATATTACGCATATAGGTAACAAGTGTAAAGACAGTTTCATTTGGCCAAAACATTATAATTAATAAGGAGCTCATTAATTAAATAAGAAGTTTTAAAAATAAATGTAAATGGAGTGGAGTGTGTGTATGGGTTATCAAAAGTACTGGCTCAACTAGAAAGATGTAGTAGTAGTCTATACAAAATTATTGGACTAAAATTAGTAAAAAATTATAAATATAAAGAAAACATAATAATCAATGATAGAGTAAATGGTAAAAAATTAAAAGGTTCATTCTTCTATAAACATGTGTTAGTGTAGTTATTTTGCTGCAAACCATTTCCTAGATTTCTGTGCTGACAACTCGTTTAACGTAACTGGGGGTTTTCTGAAATTTTATTACAGTCAGATAGCGGGATTTTTATAAGGGCGAGAGTGTTCAAAGTTTACATGTATTAATAAAAAACATGTTGGCGACCTGGGCAGTTTCAAAAGTAAATTATACGGGGACCATGACGGTAAGTAAAATTCTCGCAGCGGTGAGTATTTTATGATGAGTGTATTATTTAGTTAAAAGGGTAAAAGGCGAGGACCTTAACAGCGACGCCCCTGCCAGGATGTTCGTATATAAAAATTATATGAACTAGACCTGTATTAAAGCACAGAAAGTAGGACTTGGTAACGGCGTATTTGTAGAAATATTCGTATATATATTTACGTTATAAAAGGTTATGTTTTGATAGGGTTATTGTGTTTACTTGTCCTGTTGACAATGATTGTGTTAGGTGTTTTGATTTTATAGGATAATAGTGGTTTTTTTATATATAAAGGGTATATTAGAAATAAAATTTTTGAACATGGCCGAGGCACGTGAAAATAAAGTAAGTGGATTAGGGGAGGCATGGAATAGATACAATACGGAATTCATGCAAGAGTTTGAAAGGGTTTTGAACAGAATGACTGAGGAGGATTGGTGTAAATTAAATAATGAGCTTAGACAAATGGAAGAACAAAAAACGGGATTATACACTTTTTTGAACAAATTTCGTAATAATACTAGTAAACAAAGCAACGAGGTAAGAGAAGGGTAGCGTTAGATAATAAAATAGTAAACGATAAAAGACGATCAAGTAACAGAGAATTTGGTAAGTAAAAATAGTATGAATGGAAATAACAAAATAACAGAAAAAAATGGTGCCAATACATATGAGAGTGTAGGGGTGACAGAAAACTGTAATTATGGTGGTAAGTTATACGCCAATGAGAACATAAATAATGAAGGAATAGTAGACAAGGTAAGTGGTAGTAATACAAGTAATTATAATGATGAAATAACATTAAATAAGAATAATGATTATATAGTTGAAAATGGGGTATCTAAGAATGATACGGTAAGTAACAGTAGTGAAATTAAAAACGTGGTGTTAGAGTGTAACGTTGTGAGCAGAGAAAGTGTTGATGAGGTTATAAGTGTGTATGTAGAGAGGGTAAATGGGCAAAGGGCAGATGTTCCCTAAGTTTATGGTGAAACAGAGTTTTCACAGGTGTTTAATGAGGACAGAGTTTCCTCCTGTATTTGTATGGAAGACAAGGTGTCATCAGATGGTCCCTGTATTTTTCGTGATTTAACTGGTAAAGCCAGTAGAGGTAATAAATATTTAATGGTGCCCTTTGCATGGAGTGAGAGAGAAAAGGTGATATGGTGTTGTGATGAGAGAAAGAGAGAAATAGCGATTTTTGAGGTTAATAGAGGTTATGGAAGGTTAGTGCAGGTTTTAGATATAGAGAAAGGTGAAAAAAGTGACTTGCATGGTGAAATAGAGAGATGAATATTTTGATAATACTGTTATAAATAATAAAATAACTTACCTGATGTTAACTAATACTACTAATGGAGACTGGACCGAAATAAATAATGTTGACTTGATTTATGATTATTGTGGTAAAATTAATAAACTGAAATTTTATGGTTATTACACACAAGATAGCCATATGTGTGTAAATAAAATTGAAAATTGTTATGTGGAACCCAGACTAATTTTTGACGATGGAGGCTGAAATTCATAAATGGACAATTTTAAATATTTTGTGTGATGGTTCAGACCTCGCAACCTTGGACAATGAAGTGTGATATAACTGAATAATTAATGATGAAGAATTGTAAATAAATGTTTAATGAATTTAATTGTGTGTATTGTAAAATGTTAGGTAAACAATGTGTGTATGTAATGGAAATTGGTGTGAGAATAATAATAATAATATTTTGCAGTCTAAGTAAATAACAAAAATAATTTGGAAGAAGATAATAAATGAGCTGCAGTTATTGCAATTGGCGAAAGTAATTAAAATGTTGTGTTTTCAATAATTGATTTAATTAAATAATTTGAAAGGTTTAAATATTCTGATTGATTTGAATGTTGTATAATTGAATTTTCTAATGGATTTAAATTGTTTTATGACATTTGATAATAATTAATAAACAAATGTTAAATTGAGTGGTATGAAATAACACTGTTGTTAAATGTTTCAGAGGTTACATGGAAGTATTGTTGTGTGTGGAGTGTATATTGTGTGTTTATGTCAGTAGGTGAATAATGTACTGTAAGTATAAAGCTTATAATACCAATTAGATAAAATAAAATGTTTACACGCGTGAAAAGATTTGGATTCAATAATCAAAATGAATTGAGATAATGGTATTAAATAGAAACTGTAATTAAAAAGTAATAATAACTGAAAGGTGAATTAAAATTATATTTGGTTTGAATTGTAATAAATAGAAATTGACAAATATGTTAACATTAAAAGATTTGTGGAAATTAAAAGTATAGGTATTAGGGTGATGTAATTTTGAGTGTTGAGACTGAGAGTGTTTATGAAAACAAGTCTGACACACAAGTGTTTACGTAAACAGGTAGGTTGTGTGACCAATGTTTACAGCCAGATGTGCTGAAGTTGATAACTGTTGCAGTTTGATGAATCAGTACCATTGAGCAGATTCTATTATGAAATAAAAGAACCATCTGATGTGATGGAATGTAGGTAATAATTTTTTGTCTTTTGTAAAATGTAATTAAAACAAATTGAGATTGATAATCAGGATTTGAGGAATTAAATTAAATTAAATTAAATTGGTAATTAAAGTATTTGAAAAATATGAATTTTAATAATGAGTTTAAATCTATTTTGATTTGATAAATCATAAATAAATAATAAATAATATGTACTTTATTTAAATTTGAAAACTTTATTTATGATACATAACTTGTATTTTAGTTATAATTACTGTGAGTTAATGCAATTCTGTATAATTAATATGTCATTTTGACTGGAACTTATATGTACTACTGTATTGTATATATCCTATATTGTTTTGTTAACACTATTTTCTAGGGTTACGGTATATTCCATAATATAAAATGAGCCAGTACGTTGTCAATGAACCAGTACGGCTAAGAGGAAACAAATCAGTTGTGGGATATGGAGTGATGGAAGGCCGTTTGTTGATTTTAATTGAATGTTCCAGAGTCAGGTGATACTGTGGCGGGTATCTGTCCGAGCTTATGGTGTTGGGATCTCGAACAGAGAAGTCCAGTAAGATCGGATGGGTGCTGCCGCAGTCACCGGACTAGGGGGGTAAGTACCCATGATTTTAGTAGAGTGTTTAGGGGGGTTGCGGCGCCATATCCTCACTGATCCTCTTAGGTATTAGGCAGTAAGAGTTTGAACGCTTCGGCCTTCAACCTCTTATTGGGGGGGTATTGTAACGGTACAGAAGTGTGTGATCCCATAGATTTAATTTCATTTTATATCAATTCAGTAATTAATAAATTGTTCACACTTTCACCTGTGAGGTGCCCCAGTAACCAGCAGTACAACACTGTTAGTCTGAACAACAGGCTAGACGTATTGCGTAACTGCCCCAGTAAGCAGCAGGCTTTGGGAATAACAGTCTGCAGTTTGTCATCAGAAGGGGTACAATACACAGCCAGCAGCAGCACAGTGCCGTTTTATTAAAAAACAAAATGGTGGCCTCGGGAGTAGGATAGGCCGTAATTATTAGGCGGCCTATCCATTTAAATAGAATATTCAATTCTAAACTGTTGTTTATCAGCTGTTTGGTATAAAAGTACGTTTCACCGCTATTGACTCTCCACATTCGGTGGCCAAATACATGAATTGTTTAGAGTTCCATTGCAACTCACGGCTGAGCGGCAAGACAATCAGCAGATAGTCATCAGAACAAAAACGGTAGCCTCGGACGAGTTCTTGGTAGGCCGAAAAATACAAAAGTAGGCCTACCAAGTAATATAAAATGTACAAACAAGCAAAGTGACGAGTAAATGACGTAAGGTAATAATAAACTGTGTTTGGAGTGGAGAATGATTAGTGAAAACAGTTCCGGACAATATCGTGTACAACGTTTGGATATTACGCATATAGGTAACAAGTGTAAAGACAGTTTCATTTGGCCAAAACATTATAATTAATAAGGAGCTCATTAATTAAATAAGAAGTTTTAAAAATAAATGTAAATGGAGTGGAGTGTGTGTATGGGTTATCAAAAGTACTGGCTCAACTAGAAAGATGTAGTAGTAGTCTATACAAAATTATTGGACTAAAATTAGTAAAAAATTATAAATATAAAGAAAACATAATAATCAATGATAGAGTAAATGGTAAAAAATTAAAAGGTTCATTCTTCTATAAACATGTGTTAGTGTAGTTATTTTGCTGCAAACCATTTCCTAGATTTCTGTGCTGACAACTCGTTTAACGTAACTGGGGGTTTTCTGAAATTTTATTACAGTCAGATAGCGGGATTTTTATAAGGGCGAGAGTGTTCAAAGTTTACATGTATTAATAAAAAACATGTTGGCGACCTGGGCAGTTTCAAAAGGTAAATTTTACGGGGACCATGACGGTAAGTAAAATTCTGGCAGCGGTGAGTATTTTATGATGAGTGTATTATTTAGTTAAAAGGGTAAAAGGCGAGGACCTTAACAGCGACGCCCCTGCCAGGATGTTCGTATATAAAAATTATATGAACTAGACCTGTATTAAAGCACAGAAAGTAGGACTTGGTAACGGCGTATTTGTAGAAATATTCGTATATATATTTACGTTATGAAAGGTTATGTTTTGATAGGGTTATTGTGTTTACTTGTCCTGTTGACAATGATTGTGTTAGGTGTTTTGATTTTATAGGATAATAGTGGTTTTTTTATATATAAAGGGTATATTAGAAATAAAATTTTTGAACATGGCCGAGGCACGTGAAAATAAAGTAAGTGGATTAGGGGAGGCATGGAATAGATACAATACGGAATTCATGCAAGAGTTTGAAAGGGTTTTGAACAGAATGACTGAGGAGGATTGGTGTAAATTAAATAATGAGCTTAGACAAATGGAAGAACAAAAAACGGGATTATACACTTTTTTGAACAAATTTCGTAATAATACTAGTAAACAAAGCAACGAGGTAAGGGAAGGGTAGCGTTAGATAATAAAATAGTAAACGATAAAAGACGATCAAGTAACAGAGAATTTGGTAAGTAAAAATAGTATGAATGGAAATAACAAAATAACAGAAAAAAATGGTGCCAATACATATGAGAGTGTAGGGGTGACAGAAAACTGTAATTATGGTGGTAAGTTATACGCCGATGAGAACATAAATAATGAAGGAATAGTAGACAAGGTAAGTGGTAGTAATACAAGTAATTATAATGATGAAATAACATTAAATAAGAATAATGATTATATAGTTGAAAATGGGGTATCTAAGAATGATACGGTAAGTAACAGTAGTGAAATTAAAAACGTGGTGTTAGAGTGTAACGTTGTGAGCAGAGAAAGTGTTGATGAGGTTATAAGTGTGTATGTAGAGAGGGTAAATGGGCAAAGGGCAGATGTTCCCTAAGTTTATGGTGAAACAGAGTTTTCACAGGTGTTTAATGAGGACAGAGTTTCCTCCTGTATTTGTATGGAAGACAAGGTGTCATCAGATGGTCCCTGTATTTTTCGTGATTTAACTGGTAAAGCCAGTAGAGGTAATAAATATTTAATGGTGCCCTTTGCATGGAGTGAGAGAGAAAAGGTGATATGGTGTTGTGATGAGAGAAAGAGAGAAATAGCGATTTTTGAGGTTAATAGAGGTTATGGAAGGTTAGTGCAGGTTTTAGATATAGAGAAAGGTGAAAAAAGTGACTTGCATGGTGAAATAGAGAGATGAATATTTTGATAATACTGTTATAAATGATAAAATACCTTACCTGATGTTAACTAATACTACTAATGGAGACTGGACCGAAATAAATAATGTTGACTTGATTTATGATTATTGTGGTAAAATTAATAAACTGAAATTTTATGGTTATTACACACAAGATAGCCATATGTGTGTAAATAAAATTGAAAATTGTTATGTGGAACCCAGACTAATTTTTGACGATGGAGGCTGAAATTCATAAATGGACAATTTTAAATATTTTGTGTGATGGTTCAGACCTCGCAACCTTGGACAATGAAGTGTGATATAACTGAATAATTAATGATGAAGAATTGTAAATAAATGTTTAATGAATTTAATTGTGTGTATTGTAAAATGTTAGGTAAACAATGTGTGTATGTAATGGAAATTGTTGTGAGAATAATAATAATAATATTTTGCAGTCTAAGTAAATAACAAAAATAATTTGGAAGAAGATAATAAATGAGTTGCAGTTATTGCAATTGGCGAAAGTAATTAAAATGTTGTGTTTTCAATAATTGATTTAATTAAATAATTTGAAAGGTTTAAATATTCTGATTGATTTGAATGTTGTATAATTGAATTTTCTAATGGATTTAAATTGTTTTATGACATTTGATATTAATTAATAAACAAATGTTAAATTGAGTGGTATGAAATAACACTGTTGTAAAATGTTTCAGAGGTTACATGGAAGTATTGGTGTGTGTGGAGTGTATATTGTGTGTTTATGTCAGTAGGTGAATAATGTACTGTAAGTATAAAGCTTATAATACCAATTAGATAAAATAAAATGTTTACACGCGTGAAAAGATTTGGATTCAATAATCAAAATGAATTGAGATAATGGTATTAAATAGAAACTGTAATTAAAAAGTAATAATAACTGAAAGGTGAATTAAAATTATATTTGGTTTGAATTGTAATAAATAGAAATTGACAAATATGTTAACATTAAAAGATTTGTGGAAATTAAAAGTATAGGTATTAGGGTGATGTAATTTTGAGTGTTGAGACTGAGAGTGTTTATGAAAACAAGTCTGACACACAAGTGTTTACGTAAACAGGTAGGTTGTGTGACCAATGTTTACAGCCAGATGTGCTGAAGTTGATAACTGTTGCAGTTTGATGAATCAGTACCATTGAGCAGATTCTATTATGAAATAAAAGAACCATCTGATGTGATGGAATGTAGGTAATATTTTTTTGTCTTTTGTAAAATGTAATTAAAACAAATTGAGATTGATAATCAGGATTTGAGGAATTAAATTAAATTAAATTAAATTGGTAATTAAAGTATTTGAAAAAAATGAATTTTAATAATGAGTTTAAATCTATTTTGATTTGATAAATAATAAATAAATAATAAATAATATGTACTTTATTTAAAATTGAAAACTTTATCTATGATACATAACTTGTATTTTAGTTATAATTACTGTGAGTTAATGCAATTCTGTATAATTAATATGTCATTTTGACTGGAACTTATATGTACTACTGTATTGTATATATCCTATATTGTTTTGTTAACACTATTTTCTAGGGTTACGGTATATTCCATAATATAAAATGAGCCAGTACGTTGTCAATGAACCAGTACGGCTAAGAGGAAACAAATCAGTTGTGGGATATGGAGTGATGGAAGGCCGTTTGTTGATTTTAGTTGAATGTTCCAGAGTCAGGTGATACTGTGGCGGGTATCTGTCCGAGCTTATGGTGTTGGGATCTCGAACAGAGAACTCCAGTAAGATCGGATGGGTGCTGCCGCAGTCACCGGACTAGGGGGGTAAGTACCCATGATTTTAGTAGAGTGTTTAGGGGGGTTGCGGCGCCATATCCTCACTGATCCTCTTAGGTATTAGGCAGTAAGAGTTTGAACGCTTCGGCCTTCAACCTCTTATTGGGGGGGTATTGTAACGGTGAGGTGCCCCAGTAACCAGCAGTACAACACTGTTAGTCTGAACAACAGGCTAGACGTATTGCGTAACTGCCCCAGTAAGCAGCAGGCTTTGGGAATAACAGTCTGCAGTTTGTCATCAGAAGGGGTACAATACACAGCCAGCAGCAGCACAGTGCCGTTTTATTAAAAAACAAAATGGTGGCCTCGGGAGTAGGATAGGCCGTAATTATTAGGCGGCCTATCCATTTAAATAGAATATTCAATTCTAAACTGTTGTTTATCAGCTGTTTGGTATAAAAGTACGTTTCACCGCTATTGACTCTCCACATTCGGTGGCCAAATACATGAATTGTTTAGAGTTCCATTGCAACTCACGGCTGAGCGGCCAGACAATCAGCAGATAGTCATCAGAACAAAAACGGTAGCCTCGGACGAGTTCTTGGTAGGCCGAAAAATACAAAAGTAGGCCTACCAAGTAATATAAAATGTACAAACAAGCAAAGTGACGAGTAAATGACGTAAGGTAATAATAAACTGTGTTTGGAGTGGAGAATGATTAGTGAAAACAGTTCCGGACAATATCGTGTACAACGTTTGGATATTACGCATATAGGTAACAAGTGTAAAGACAGTTTCATTTGGCCAAAACATTATAATTAATAAGGAGCTCATTAATTAAATAAGAAGTTTTAAAAATAAATGTAAATGGAGTGGAGTGTGTGTATGGGTTATCAAAAGTACTGGCTCAACTAGAAAGATGTAGTAGTAGTCTATACAAAATTATTGGACTAAAATTAGTAAAAAATTATAAATATAAAGAAAACATAATAATCAATGATAGAGTAAATGGTAAAAAATTAAAAGGTTCATTCTTCTATAAACATGTGTTAGTGTAGTTATTTTGCTGCAAACCATTTCCTAGATTTCTGTGCTGACAACTCGTTTAACGTAACTGGGGGTTTTCTGAAATTTTATTACAGTCAGATAGCGGGATTTTTATAAGGGCGAGAGTGTTCAAAGTTTACATGTATTAATAAAAAACATGTTGGCGACCTGGGCAGTTTCAAAAGGTAAATTTTACGGGGACCATGACTGTAAGTAAAATTCTGGCAGCGGTGAGTATTTTATGATGAGTGTATTATTTAGTTAAAAGGGTAAAAGGCGAGGACCTTAACAGCGACGCCCCTGCCAGGATGTTCGTATATAAAAATTATATGAACTAGACCTGTATTAAAGCACAGAAAGTAGGACTTGGTAACGGCGTATTTGTAGAAATATTCGTATATATATTTACGTTATAAAAGGTTATGTTTTGATAGGGTTATTGTGTTTACTTGTCCTGTTGACAATGATTGTGTTAGGTGTTTTGATTTTATAGGATAATAGTGGTTTTTTTATATATAAAGGGTATATTAGAAATAAAATTTTTGAACATGGCCGAGGCACGTGAAAATAAAGTAAGTGGATTAGGGGAGGCATGGAATAGATACAATACGGAATTCATGCAAGAGTTTGAAAGGGTTTTGAACAGAATGACTGAGGAGGATTGGTGTAAATTAAATAATGAGCTTAGACAAATGGAAGAACAAAAAACGGGATTATACACTTTTTTGAACAAATTTCGTAATAATACTAGTAAACAAAGCAACGAGGTAAGGGAAGGGTAGCGTTAGATAATAAAATAGTAAACGATAAAAGACGATCAAGTAACAGAGAATTTGGTAAGTAAAAATAGTATGAATGGAAATAACAAAATAACAGAAAAAAATGGTGCCAATACATATGAGAGTGTAGGGGTGACAGAAAACTGTAATTATGGTGGTAAGTTATACGCCGATGAGAACATAAATAATGAAGGAATAGTAGACAAGGTAAGTGGTAGTAATACAAGTAATTATAATGATGAAATAACATTAAATAAGAATAATGATTATATAGTTGAAAATGGGGTATCTAAGAATGATACGGTAAGTAACAGTAGTGAAATTAAAAACGTGGTGTTAGAGTGTAACGTTGTGAGCAGAGAAAGTGTTGATGAGGTTATAAGTGTGTATGTAGAGAGGGTAAATGGGCAAAGGGCAGATGTTCCCTAAGTTTATGGTGAAACAGAGTTTTCACAGGTGTTTAATGAGGACAGAGTTTCCTCCTGTATTTGTATGGAAGACAAGGTGTCATCAGATGGTCCCTGTATTTTTCGTGATTTAACTGGTAAAGCCAGTAGAGGTAATAAATATTTAATGGTGCCCTTTGCATGGAGTGAGAGAGAAAAGGTGATATGGTGTTGTGATGAGAGAAAGAGAGAAATAGCGATTTTTGAGGTTAATAGAGGTTATGGAAGGTTAGTGCAGGTTTTAGATATAGAGAAAGGTGAAAAAAGTGACTTGCATGGTGAAATAGAGAGATGAATATTTTGATAATACTGTTATAAATGATAAAATACCTTACCTGATGTTAACTAATACTACTAATGGAGACTGGACCGAAATAAATAATGTTGACTTGATTTATGATTATTGTGGTAAAATTAATAAACTGAAATTTTATGGTTATTACACACAAGATAGCCATATGTGTGTAAATAAAATTGAAAATTGTTATGTGGAACCCAGACTAATTTTTGACGATGGAGGCTGAAATTCATAAATGGACAATTTTAAATATTTTGTGTGATGGTTCAGACCTCGCAACCTTGGACAATGAAGTGTGATATAACTGAATAATTAATGATGAAGAATTGTAAATAAATGTTTAATGAATTTAATTGTGTGTATTGTAAAATGTTAGGTAAACAATGTGTGTATGTAATGGAAATTGTTGTGAGAATAATAATAATAATATTTTGCAGTCTAAGTAAATAACAAAAATAATTTGGAAGAAGATAATAAATGAGTTGCAGTTATTGCAATTGGCGAAAGTAATTAAAATGTTGTGTTTTCAATAATTGATTTAATTAAATAATTTGAAAGGTTTAAATATTCTGATTGATTTGAATGTTGTATAATTGAATTTTCTAATGGATTTAAATTTTTTTATGACATTTGATATTAATTAATAAACAAATGTTAAATTGAGTGGTATGAAATAACACTGTTGTAAAATGTTTCAGAGGTTACATGGAAGTATTGGTGTGTGTGGAGTGTATATTGTGTGTTTATGTCAGTAGGTGAATAATGTACTGTAAGTATAAAGCTTATAATACCAATTAGATAAAATAAAATGTTTACACGCGTGAAAAGATTTGGATTCAATAATCAAAATGAATTGAGATAATGGTATTAAATAGAAACTGTAATTAAAAAGTAATAATAACTGAAAGGTGAATTAAAATTATATTTGGTTTGAATTGTAATAAATAGAAATTGACAAATATGTTAACATTAAAAGATTTGTGGAAATTAAAAGTATAGGTATTAGGGTGATGTAATTTTGAGTGTTGAGACTGAGAGTGTTTATGAAAACAAGTCTGACATACAAGTGTTTACGTAAACAGGTAGGTTGTGTGACCAATGTTTACAGCCAGATGTGCTGAAGTTGATAACTGTTGCAGTTTGATGAATCAGTACCATTGAGCAGATTCTATTATGAAATAAAAGAACCATCTGATGTGATGGAATGTAGGTAATATTTTTTTGTCTTTTGTAAAATGTAATTAAAACAAATTGAGATTGATAATCAGGATTTGAGGAACTAAATTAAATTAAATTAAATTGGTAATTAAAGTATTTGAAAAAAATGAATTTTAATAATGAGTTTAAATCTATTTTGATTTGATAAATAATAAATAAATAATAAATAATATGTACTTTATTTAAAATTGAAAACTTTATCTATGATACATAACTTGTATTTTAGTTATAATTACTGTGAGTTAATGCAATTCTGTATAATTAATATGTCATTTTGACTGGAACTTATATGTACTACTGTATTGTATATATCCTATATTGTTTTGTTAACACTATTTTCTAGGGTTACGGTATATTCCATAATATAAAATGAGCCAGTACGTTGTCAATGAACCAGTACGGCTAAGAGGAAACAAATCAGTTGTGGGATATGGAGTGATGGAAGGCCGTTTGTTGATTTTAGTTGAATGTTCCAGAGTCAGGTGATACTGTGGCGGGTATCTGTCCGAGCTTATGGTGTTGGGATCTCGAACAGAGAACTCCAGTAAGATCGGATGGGTGCTGCCGCAGTCACCGGACTAGGGGGGTAAGTACCCATGATTTTAGTAGAGTGTTTAGGGGGGTTGCGGCGCCATATCCTCACTGATCCTCTTAGGTATTAGGCAGTAAGAGTTTGAACGCTTCGGCCTTCAACCTCTTATTGGGGGGGTATTGTAATGGTGAGGTGCCCCAGTAACCAGCAGTACAACACTGTTAGTCTGAACAACAGGCTAGACGTATTGCGTAACTGCCCCAGTAAGCAGCAGGCTTTGGGAATAACAGTCTGCAGTTTGTCATCAGAAGGGGTACAATACACAGCCAGCAGCAGCACAGTGCCGTTTTATTAAAAAACAAAATGGTGGCCTCGGGAGTAGGATAGGCCGTAATTATTAGGCGGCCTATCCATTTAAATAGAATATTCAATTCTAAACTGTTGTTTATCAGCTGTTTGGTATAAAAGTACGTTTCACCGCTATTGACTCTCCACATTCGGTGGCCAAATACATGAATTGTTTAGAGTTCCATTGCAACTCACGGCTGAGCGGCCAGACAATCAGCAGATAGTCATCAGAACAAAAACGGTAGCCTCGGACGAGTTCTTGGTAGGCCGAAAAATACAAAAGTAGGCCTACCAAGTAATATAAAATATACAAACAAGCAAAGTGACGAGTAAATGACGTAAGGTAATAATAAACTGTGTTTGGAGTGGAGAATGATTAGTGAAAACAGTTCCGGACAATATCGTGTACAACGTTTGGATATTACGCATATAGGTAACAAGTGTAAAGACAGTTTCATTTGGCCAAAACATTATAATTAATAAGGAGCTCATTAATTAAATAAGAAGTTTTAAAAATAAATGTAAATGGAGTGGAGTGTGTGTATGGGTTATCAAAAGTACTGGCTCAACTAGAAAGATGTAGTAGTAGTCTATACAAAATTATTGGACTAAAATTAGTAAAAAATTATAAATATAAAGAAAACATAATAATCAATGATAGAGTAAATGGTAAAAAATTAAAAGGTTCATTCTTCTATAAACATGTGTTAGTGTAGTTATTTTGCTGCAAACCATTTCCTAGATTTCTGTGCTGACAACTCGTTTAACGTAACTGGGGGTTTTCTGAAATTTTATTACAGTCAGATAGCGGGATTTTTATAAGGGCGAGAGTGTTCAAAGTTTACATGTATTAATAAAAAACATGTTGGCGACCTGGGCAGTTTCAAAAGGTAAATTTTACGGGGACCATGACTGTAAGTAAAATTCTGGCAGCGGTGAGTATTTTATGATGAGTGTATTATTTAGTTAAAAGGGTAAAAGGCGAGGACCTTAACAGCGACGCCCCTGCCAGGATGTTCGTATATAAAAATTATATGAACTAGACCTGTATTAAAGCACAGAAAGTAGGACTTGGTAACGGCGTATTTGTAGAAATATTCGTATATATATTTACGTTATAAAAGGTTATGTTTTGATAGGGTTATTGTGTTTACTTGTCCTGTTGACAATGATTGTGTTAGGTGTTTTGATTTTATAGGATAATAGTGGTTTTTTTATATATAAAGGGTATATTAGAAATAAAATTTTTGAACATGGCCGAGGCACGTGAAAATAAAGTAAGTGGATTAGGGGAGGCATGGAATAGATACAATACGGAATTCATGCAAGAGTTTGAAAGGGTTTTGAACAGAATGACTGAGGAGGATTGGTGTAAATTAAATAATGAGCTTAGACAAATGGAAGAACAAAAAACGGGATTATACACTTTTTTGAACAAATTTCGTAATAATACTAGTAAACAAAGCAACGAGGTAAGGGAAGGGTAGCGTTAGATAATAAAATAGTAAACGATAAAAGACGATCAAGTAACAGAGAATTTGGTAAGTAAAAATAGTATGAATGGAAATAACAAAATAACAGAAAAAAATGGTGCCAATACATATGAGAGTGTAGGGGTGACAGAAAACTGTAATTATGGTGGTAAGTTATACGCCGATGAGAACATAAATAATGAAGGAATAGTAGACAAGGTAAGTGGTAGTAATACAAGTAATTATAATGATGAAATAACATTAAATAAGAATAATGATTATATAGTTGAAAATGGGGTATCTAAGAATGATACGGTAAGTAACAGTAGTGAAATTAAAAACGTGGTGTTAGAGTGTAACGTTGTGAGCAGAGAAAGTGTTGATGAGGTTATAAGTGTGTATGTAGAGAGGGTAAATGGGCAAAGGGCAGATGTTCCCTAAGTTTATGGTGAAACAGAGTTTTCACAGGTGTTTAATGAGGACAGAGTTTCCTCCTGTATTTGTATGGAAGACAAGGTGTCATCAGATGGTCCCTGTATTTTTCGTGATTTAACTGGTAAAGCCAGTAGAGGTAATAAATATTTAATGGTGCCCTTTGCATGGAGTGAGAGAGAAAAGGTGATATGGTGTTGTGATGAGAGAAAGAGAGAAATAGCGATTTTTGAGGTTAATAGAGGTTATGGAAGGTTAGTGCAGGTTTTAGATATAGAGAAAGGTGAAAAAAGTGACTTGCATGGTGAAATAGAGAGATGAATATTTTGATAATACTGTTATAAATAATAAAATAACTTACCTGATGTTAACTAATACTACTAATGGAGACTGGACCGAAATAAATAATGTTGACTTGATTTATGATTATTGTGGTAAAATTAATAAACTGAAATTTTATGGTTATTACACAAAAGATAGCCATATGTGTGTAAATAAAATTGAAAATTGTTATGTGGAACCCAGACTAATTTTTGACGATGGAGGCTGAAATTCATAAATGGACAATTTTAAATATTTTGTGTGATGGTTCAGACCTCGCAACCTTGGACAATGAAGTGTGATATAACTGAATAATTAATGATGAAGAATTGTAAATAAATGTTTAATGAATTTAATTGTGTGTATTGTAAAATGTTAGGTAAACAATGTGTGTATGTAATGGAAATTGGTGTGAGAATAATAATAATAATATTTTGCAGTCTAAGTAAATAACAAAAATAATTTGGAAGAAGATAATAAATGAGTTGCAGTTACTGCAATTGGCGAAATTAATTAAAATGTTGTGTTTTCAATAATTGATTTAATTAAATAATTTGAAAGGTTTAAATATTCTGATTGATTTGAATGTTGTATAATTGAATTTTCTAATGGATTTAAATTGTTTTATGACATTTGATATTAATTAATAAACAAATGTTAAATTGAGTGGTATGAAATAACACTGTTGTTAAATGTTTCAGAGGTTACATGGAAGTATTGGTGTGTGTGGAGTGTATATTGTGTGTTTATGTCAGTAGGTGAATAATGTACTGTAAGTATAAAGCTTATAATACCAATTAGATAAAATAAAATGTTTACACGCGTGAAAAGATTTGGATTCAATAATCAAAATGAATTGAGATAATGGTATTAAATAGAAACTGTAATTAAAAAGTAATAATAACTGAAAGGTGAATTAAAATTATATTTGGTTTGAATTGTAATAAATAGAAATTGACAAATATGTTAACATTAAAAGATTTGTGGAAATTAAAAGTATAGGTATTAGGGTGATGTAATTTTGAGTGTTGAGACTGAGAGTGTTTATGAAAACAAGTCTGACACACAAGTGTTTACGTAAACAGGTAGGTTGTGTGACCAATGTTTACAGCCAGATGTGCTGAAGTTGATAACTGTTGCAGTTTGATGAATCAGTACCATTGAGCAGATTCTATTATGAAATAAAAGAACCATCTGATGTGATGGAATGTAGGTAATATTTTTTTGTCTTTTGTAAAATGTAATTAAAACAAATTGAGATTGATAATCAGGATTTGAGGAATTAAATTAAATTAAATTAAATTGGTAATTAAAGTATTTGAAAAAAATGAATTTTAATAATGAGTTTAAATCTATTTTGATTTGATAAATAATAAATAAATAATAAATAATATGTACTTTATTTAAAATTGAAAACTTTATCTATGATACATAACTTGTATTTTAGTTATAATTACTGTGAGTTAATGCAATTCTGTATAATTAATATGTCATTTTGACTGGAACTTATATGTACTACTGTATTGTATATATCCTATATTGTTTTGTTAACACTATTTTCTAGGGTTACGGTATATTCCATAATATAAAATGAGCCAGTACGTTGTCAATGAACCAGTACGGCTAAGAGGAAACAAATCAGTTGTGGGATATGGAGTGATGGAAGGCCGTTTGTTGATTTTAGTTGAATGTTCCAGAGTCAGGTGATACTGTGGCGGGTATCTGTCCGAGCTTATGGTGTTGGGATCTCGAACAGAGAAGTCCAGTAAGATCGGATGGGTGCTGCCGCAGTCACCGGACTAGGGGGGTAAGTACCCATGATTTTAGTAGAGTGTTTAGGGGGGTTGCGGCGCCATATCCTCACTGATCCTCTTAGGTATTAGGCAGTAAGAGTTTGAACGCTTCGGCCTTCAACCTCTTATTGGGGGGGTATTGTAACGGTGAGGTGCCCCAGTAACCAGCAGTACAACACTGTTAGTCTGAACAACAGGCTAGACGTATTGCGTAACTGCCCCAGTAAGCAGCAGGCTTTGGGAATAACAGTCTGCAGTTTGTCATCAGAAGGGGTACAATACACAGCCAGCAGCAGCACAGTGCCGTTTTATTAAAAAACAAAATGGTGGCCTCGGGAGTAGGATAGGCCGTAATTATTAGGCGGCCTATCCATTTAAATAGAATATTCAATTCTAAACTGTTGTTTATCAGCTGTTTGGTATAAAAGTACGTTTCACCGCTATTGACTCTCCACATTCGGTGGCCAAATACATGAATTGTTTAGAATTCCATTGCAACTCACGGCTGAGCGGCCAGACAATCAGCAGATAGTCATCAGAACAAAAACGGTAGCCTCGGACGAGTTCTTGGTAGGCCGAAAAATACAAAAGTAGGCCTACCAAGTAATATAAAATGTACAAACAAGCAAAGTGACGAGTAAATGACGTAAGGTAATAATAAACTGTGTTTGGAGTGGAGAATGATTAGTGAAAACAGTTCCGGACAATATCGTGTACAACGTTTGGATATTACGCATATAGGTAACAAGTGTAAAGACAGTTTCATTTGGCCAAAACATTATAATTAATAAGGAGCTCATTAATTAAATAAGAAGTTTTAAAAATAAATGTAAATGGAGTGAGTGTGTGTATGGGTTATCAAAAGTACTGGCTCAACTAGAAAGATGTAGTAGTAGTCTATACAAAATTATTGGACTAAAATTAGTAAAAAATTATAAATATAAAGAAAACATAATAATCAATGATAGAGTAAATGGTAAAAAATTAAAAGGTTCATTCTTCTATAAACATGTGTTAGTGTAGTTATTTTGCTGCAAACCATTTCCTAGATTTCTGTGCTGACAACTCGTTTAACGTAACTGGGGGTTTTCTGAAATTTTATTACAGTCAGATAGCGGGATTTTTATAAGGGCGAGAGTGTTCAAAGTTTACATGTATTAATAAAAAACATGTTGGCGACCTGGGCAGTTTCAAAAGGTAAATTTTACGGGGACCATGACTGTAAGTAAAATTCTGGCAGCGGTGAGTATTTTATGATGAGTGTATTATTTAGTTAAAAGGGTAAAAGGCGAGGACCTTAACAGCGACGCCCCTGCCAGGATGTTCGTATATAAAAATTATATGAACTAGACCTGTATTAAAGCACAGAAAGTAGGACTTGGTAACGGCGTATTTGTAGAAATATTCGTATATATATTTACGTTATAAAAGGTTATGTTTTGATAGGGTTATTGTGTTTACTTGTCCTGTTGACAATGATTGTGTTAGGTGTTTTGATTTTATAGGATAATAGTGGTTTTTTTATATATAAAGGGTATATTAGAAATAAAATTTTTGAACATGGCCGAGGCACGTGAAAATAAAGTAAGTGGATTAGGGGAGGCATGGAATAGATACAATACGGAATTCATGCAAGAGTTTGAAAGGGTTTTGAACAGAATGACTGAGGAGGATTGGTGTAAATTAAATAATGAGCTTAGACAAATGGAAGAACAAAAAACGGGATTATACACTTTTTTGAACAAATTTCGTAATAATACTAGTAAACAAAGCAACGAGGTAAGGGAAGGGTAGCGTTAGATAATAAAATAGTAAACGATAAAAGACGATCAAGTAACAGAGAATTTGGTAAGTAAAAATAGTATGAATGGAAATAACAAAATAACAGAAAAAAATGGTGCCAATACATATGAGAGTGTAGGGGTGACAGAAAACTGTAATTATGGTGGTAAGTTATACGCCAATGAGAACATAAATAATGAAGGAATAGTAGACAAGGTAAGTGGTAGTAATACAAGTAATTATAATGATGAAATAACATTAAATAAGAATAATGATTATATAGTTGAAAATGGGGTATCTAAGAATGATACGGTAAGTAACAGTAGTGAAATTAAAAACGTGGTGTTAGAGTGTAACGTTGTGAGCAGAGAAAGTGTTGATGAGGTTATAAGTGTGTATGTAGAGAGGGTAAATGGGCAAAGGGCAGATGTTCCCTAAGTTTATGGTGAAACAGAGTTTTCACAGGTGTTTAATGAGGACAGAGTTTCCTCCTGTATTTGTATGGAAGACAAGGTGTCATCAGATGGTCCCTGTATTTTTCGTGATTTAACTGGTAAAGCCAGTAGAGGTAATAAATATTTAATGGTGCCCTTTGCATGGAGTGAGAGAGAAAAGGTGATATGGTGTTGTGATGAGAGAAAGAGAGAAATAGCGTTTTTTGAGGTTAATAGAGGTTATGGAAGGTTAGTGCAGGTTTTAGATATAGAGAAAGGTGAAAAAAGTGACTTGCATGGTGAAATAGAGAGATGAATATTTTGATAATACTGTTATAAATAATAAAATAACTTACCTGATGTTAACTAATACTACTAATGGAGACTGGACCGAAATAAATAATGTTGACTTGATTTATGATTATTGTGGTAAAATTAATAAACTGAAATTTTATGGTTATTACACACAAGATAGCCATATGTGTGTAAATAAAATTGAAAATTGTTATGTGGAACCCAGACTAATTTTTGACGATGGAGGCTGAAATTCATAAATGGACAATTTTAAATATTTTGTGTGATGGTTCAGACCTCGCAACCTTGGACAATGAAGTGTGATATAACTGAATAATTAATGATGAAGAATTGTAAATAAATGTTTAATGAATTTAATTGTGTGTATTGTAAAATGTTAGGTAAACAATGTGTGTATGTAATGGAAATTGGTGTGAGAATAATAATAATAATATTTTGCAGTCTAAGTAAATAACAAAAATAATTTGGAAGAAGATAATAAATGAGTTGCAGTTACTGCAATTGGCGAAATTAATTAAAATGTTGTGTTTTCAATAATTGATTTAATTAAATAATTTGAAAGGTTTAAATATTCTGATTGATTTGAATGTTGTATAATTGAATTTTCTAATGGATTTAAATTGTTTTATGACATTTGATATTAATTAATAAACAAATGTTAAATTGAGTGGTATGAAATAACACTGTTGTTAAATGTTTCAGAGGTTACATGGAAGTATTGGTGTGTGTGGAGTGTATATTGTGTGTTTATGTCAGTAGGTGAATAATGTACTGTAAGTATAAAGCTTATAATACCAATTAGATAAAATAAAATGTTTACACGCGTGAAAAGATTTGGATTCAATAATCAAAATGAATTGAGATAATGGTATTAAATAGAAACTGTAATTAAAAAGTAATAATAACTGAAAGGTGAATTAAAATTATATTTGGTTTGAATTGTAATAAATAGAAATTGACAAATATGTTAACATTAAAAGATTTGTGGAAATTAAAAGTATAGGTATTAGGGTGATGTAATTTTGAGTGTTGAGACTGAGAGTGTTTATGAAAACAAGTCTGACACACAAGTGTTTATGTAAACAGGTAGGTTGTGTGACCAATGTTTACAGCCAGATGTGCTGAAGTTGATAACTGTTGCAGTTTGATGAATCAGTACCATTGAGCAGATTCTATTATGAAATAAAAGAACCATCTGATGTGATGGAATGTAGGTAATATTTTGTTGTCTTTTGTAAAATGTAATTAAAACAAATTGAGATTGATAATCAGGATTTGAGGAATTAAATTAAATTAAATTAAATTGGCAATTAAAGTATTTGAAAAAAATGAATTTTAATAATGAGTTTAAATCTATTTTGATTTGATAAATAATAAATAAATAATAAATAATATGTACTTTATTTAAAATTGAAAACTTTATCTATGATACATAACTTGTATTTTAGTTATAATTACTGTGAGTTAATGCAATTCTGTATAATTAATATGTCATTTTGACTGGAACTTATATGTACTACTGTATTGTATATATCCTATATTGTTTTGTTAACACTATTTTCTAGGGTTACGGTATATTCCATAATATAAAATGAGCCAGTACGTTGTCAATGAACCAGTACGGCTAAGAGGAAACAAATCAGTTGTGGGATATGGAGTGATGGAAGGCCGTTTGTTGATTTTAGTTGAATGTTCCAGAGTCAGGTGATACTGTGGCGGGTATCTGTCCGAGCTTATGGTGTTGGGATCTCGAACAGAGAACTCCAGTAAGATCGGATGGGTGCTGCCGCAGTCACCGGACTAGGGGGGTAAGTACCCATGATTTTAGTAGAGTGTTTAGGGGGGTTGCGGCGCCATATCCTCACTGATCCTCTTAGGTATTAGGCAGTAAGAGTTTGAACGCTTCGGCCTTCAACCTCTTATTGGGGGGGTATTGTAACGGTGAGGTGCCCCAGTAACCAGCAGTACAACACTGTTAGTCTGAACAACAGGCTAGACGTATTGCGTAACTGCCCCAGTAAGCAGCAGGCTTTGGGAATAACAGTCTGCAGTTTGTCATCAGAAGGGGTACAATACACAGCCAGCAGCAGCACAGTGCCGTTTTATTAAAAAACAAAATGGTGGCCTCGGGAGTAGGATAGGCCGTAATTATTAGGCGGCCTATCCATTTAAATAGAATATTCAATTCTAAACTGTTGTTTATCAGCTGTTTGGTATAAAAGTACGTTTCACCGCTATTGACTCTCCACATTCGGTGGCCAAATACATGAATTGTTTAGAGTTCCATTGCAACTCACGGCTGAGCGGCCAGACAATCAGCAGATAGTCATCAGAACAAAAACGGTAGCCTCGGACGAGTTCTTGGTAGGCCGAAAAATACAAAAGTAGGCCTACCAAGTAATATAAAATGTACAAACAAGCAAAGTGACGAGTAAATGACGTAAGGTAATAATAAACTGTGTTTGGAGTGGAGAATGATTAGTGAAAACAGTTCCGGACAATATCGTGTACAACGTTTGGATATTACGCATATAGGTAACAAGTGTAAAGACAGTTTCATTTGGCCAAAACATTATAATTAATAAGGAGCTCATTAATTAAATAAGAAGTTTTAAAAATAAATGTAAATGGAGTGGAGTGTGTGTATGGGTTATCAAAAGTACTGGCTCAACTAGAAAGATGTAGTAGTAGTCTATACAAAATTATTGGACTAAAATTAGTAAAAAATTATAAATATAAAGAAAACATAATAATCAATGATAGAGTAAATGGTAAAAAATTAAAAGGTTCATTCTTCTATAAACATGTGTTAGTGTAGTTATTTTGCTGCAAACCATTTCCTAGATTTCTGTGCTGACAACTCGTTTAACGTAACTGGGGGGTTTTCTGAAATTTTATTACAGTCAGATAGCGGGATTTTTATAAGGGCGAGAGTGTTCAAAGTTTACATGTATTAATAAAAAACATGTTGGCGACCTGGGCAGTTTCAAAAGGTAAATTTTACGGGGACCATGACTGTAAGTAAAATTCTGGCAGCGGTGAGTATTTTATGATGAGTGTATTATTTAGTTAAAAGGGTAAAAGGCGAGGACCTTAACAGCGACGCCCCTGCCAGGATGTTCGTATATAAAAATTATATGAACTAGACCTGTATTAAAGCACAGAAAGTAGGACTTGGTAACGGCGTATTTGTAGAAATATTCGTATATATATTTACGTTATAAAAGGTTATGTTTTGATAGGGTTATTGTGTTTACTTGTCCTGTTGACAATGATTGTGTTAGGTGTTTTGATTTTATAGGATAATAGTGGTTTTTTTATATATAAAGGGTATATTAGAAATAAAATTTTTGAACATGGCCGAGGCACGTGAAAATAAAGTAAGTGGATTAGGGGAGGCATGGAATAGATACAATACGGAATTCATGCAAGAGTTTGAAAGGGTTTTGAACAGAATGACTGAGGAGGATTGGTGTAAATTAAATAATGAGCTTAGACAAATGGAAGAACAAAAAACGGGATTATACACTTTTTTGAACAAATTTCGTAATAATACTAGTAAACAAAGCAACGAGGTAAGGGAAGGGTAGCGTTAGATAATAAAATAGTAAACGATAAAAGACGATCAAGTAACAGAGAATTTGGTAAGTAAAAATAGTATGAATGGAAATAACAAAATAACAGAAAAAAATGGTGCCAATACATATGAGAGTGTAGGGGTGACAGAAAACTGTAATTATGGTGGTAAGTTATACGCCGATGAGAACATAAATAATGAAGGAATAGTAGACAAGGTAAGTGGTAGTAATACAAGTAATTATAATGATGAAATAACATTAAATAAGAATAATGATTATATAGTTGAAAATGGGGTATCTAAGAATGATACGGTAAGTAACAGTAGTGAAATTAAAAACGTGGTGTTAGAGTGTAACGTTGTGAGCAGAGAAAGTGTTGATGAGGTTATAAGTGTGTATGTAGAGAGGGTAAATGGGCAAAGGGCAGATGTTCCCTAAGTTTATGGTGAAACAGAGTTTTCACAGGTGTTTAATGAGGACAGAGTTTCCTCCTGTATTTGTATGGAAGACAAGGTGTCATCAGATGGTCCCTGTATTTTTCGTGATTTAACTGGTAAAGCCAGTAGAGGTAATAAATATTTAATGGTGCCCTTTGCATGGAGTGAGAGAGAAAAGGTGATATGGTGTTGTGATGAGAGAAAGAGAGAAATAGCGATTTTTGAGGTTAATAGAGGTTATGGAAGGTTAGTGCAGGTTTTAGATATAGAGAAAGGTGAAAAAAGTGACTTGCATGGTGAAATAGAGAGATGAATATTTTGATAATACTGTTATAAATAATAAAATAACTTACCTGATGTTAACTAATACTACTAATGGAGACTGGACCGAAATAAATAATGTTGACTTGATTTATGATTATTGTGGTAAAATTAATAAACTGAAATTTTATGGTTATTACACACAAGATAGCCATATGTGTGTAAATAAAATTGAAAATTGTTATGTGGAACCCAGACTAATTTTTGACGATGGAGGCTGAAATTCATAAATGGACAATTTTAAATATTTTGTGTGATGGTTCAGACCTCGCAACCTTGGACAATGAAGTGTGATATAACTGAATAATTAATGATGAAGAATTGTAAATAAATGTTTAATGAATTTAATTGTGTGTATTGTAAAATGTTAGGTAAACAATGTGTGTATGTAATGGAAATTGGTGTGAGAATAATAATAATAATATTTTGCAGTCTAAGTAAATAACAAAAATAATTTGGAAGAAGATAATAAATGAGTTGCAGTTACTGCAATTGGCGAAATTAATTAAAATGTTGTGTTTTCAATAATTGATTTAATTAAATAATTTGAAAGGTTTAAATATTCTGATTGATTTGAATGTTGTATAATTGAATTTTCTAATGGATTTAAATTGTTTTATGACATTTGATATTAATTAATAAACAAATGTTAAATTGAGTGGTATGAAATAACACTGTTGTTAAATGTTTCAGAGGTTACATGGAAGTATTGGTGTGTGTGGAGTGTATATTGTGTGTTTATGTCAGTAGGTGAATAATGTACTGTAAGTATAAAGCTTATAATACCAATTAGATAAAATAAAATGTTTACACGCGTGAAAAGATTTGGATTCAATAATCAAAATGAATTGAGATAATGGTATTAAATAGAAACTGTAATTAAAAAGTAATAATAACTGAAAGGTGAATTAAAATTATATTTGGTTTGAATTGTAATAAATAGAAATTGACAAATATGTTAACATTAAAAGATTTGTGGAAATTAAAAGTATAGGTATTAGGGTGATGTAATTTTGAGTGTTGAGACTGAGAGTGTTTATGAAAACAAGTCTGACACACAAGTGTTTACGTAAACAGGTAGGTTGTGTGACCAATGTTTACAGCCAGATGTGCTGAAGTTGATAACTGTTGCAGTTTGATGAATCAGTACCATTGAGCAGATTCTATTATGAAATAAAAGAACCATCTGATGTGATGGAATGTAGGTAATATTTTTTTGTCTTTTGTAAAATGTAATTAAAACAAATTGAGATTGATAATCAGGATTTGAGGAATTAAATTAAATTAAATTAAATTGGTAATTAAAGTATTTGAAAAAAATGAATTTTAATAATGAGTTTAAATCTATTTTGATTTGATAAATAATAAATAAATAATAAATAATATGTACTTTATTTAAAATTGAAAACTTTATCTATGATACATAACTTGTATTTTAGTTATAATTACTGTGAGTTAATGCAATTCTGTATAATTAATATGTCATTTTGACTGGAACTTATATGTACTACTGTATTGTATATATCCTATATTGTTTTGTTAACACTATTTTCTAGGGTTACGGTATATTCCATAATATAAAATGAGCCAGTACGTTGTCAATGAACCAGTACGGCTAAGAGGAAACAAATCAGTTGTGGGATATGGAGTGATGGAAGGCCGTTTGTTGATTTTAGTTGAATGTTCCAGAGTCAGGTGATACTGTGGCGGGTATCTGTCCGAGCTTATGGTGTTGGGATCTCGAACAGAGAAGTCCAGTAAGATCGGATGGGTGCTGCCGCAGTCACCGGACTAGGGGGGTAAGTACCCATGATTTTAGTAGAGTGTTTAGGGGGGTTGCGGCGCCATATCCTCACTGATCCTCTTAGGTATTAGGCAGTAAGAGTTTGAACGCTTCGGCCTTCAACCTCTTATTGGGGGGGTATTGTAACGGTGAGGTGCCCCAGTAACCAGCACTACAACACTGTTAGTCTGAACAACAGGCTAGACGTATTGCGTAACTGCCCCAGTAAGCAGCAGGCTTTGGGAATAACAGTCTGCAGTTTGTCATCAGAAGGGGTACAATACACAGCCAGCAGCAGCACAGTGCCGTTTTATTAAAAAACAAAATGGTGGCCTCGGGAGTAGGATAGGCCGTAATTATTAGGCGGCCTATCCATTTAAATAGAATATTCAATTCTAAACTGTTGTTTATCAGCTGTTTGGTATAAAAGTACGTTTCACCGCTATTGACTCTCCACATTCGGTGGCCAAATACATGAATTGTTTAGAATTCCATTGCAACTCACGGCTGAGCGGCCAGACAATCAGCAGATAGTCATCAGAACAAAAACGGTAGCCTCGGACGAGTTCTTGGTAGGCCGAAAAATACAAAAGTAGGCCTACCAAGTAATATAAAATGTACAAACAAGCAAAGTGACGAGTAAATGACGTAAGGTAATAATAAACTGTGTTTGGAGTGGAGAATGATTAGTGAAAACAGTTCCGGACAATATCGTGTACAACGTTTGGATATTACGCATATAGGTAACAAGTGTAAAGACAGTTTCATTTGGCCAAAACATTATAATTAATAAGGAGCTCATTAATTAAATAAGAAGTTTTAAAAATAAATGTAAATGGAGTAGAGTGTGTGTATGGGTTATCAAAAGTACTGGCTCAACTAGAAAGATGTAGTAGTAGTCTATACAAAATTATTGGACTAAAATTAGTAAAAAATTATAAATATAAAGAAAACATAATAATCAATGATAGAGTAAATGGTAAAAAATTAAAAGGTTCATTCTTCTATAAACATGTGTTAGTGTAGTTATTTTGCTGCAAACCATTTCCTAGATTTCTGTGCTGACAACTCGTTTAACGTAACTGGGGGTTTTCTGAAATTTTATTACAGTCAGATAGCGGGATTTTTATAAGGGCGAGAGTGTTCAAAGTTTACATGTATTAATAAAAAACATGTTGGCGACCTGGGCAGTTTCAAAAGGTAAATTTTACGGGGACCATGACTGTAAGTAAAATTCTGGCAGCGGTGAGTATTTTATGATGAGTGTATTATTTAGTTAAAAGGGTAAAAGGCGAGGACCTTAACAGCGACGCCCCTGCCAGGATGTTCGTATATAAAAATTATATGAACTAGACCTGTATTAAAGCACAGAAAGTAGGACTTGGTAACGGCGTATTTGTAGAAATATTCGTATATATATTTACGTTATAAAAGGTTATGTTTTGATAGGGTTATTGTGTTTACTTGTCCTGTTGACAATGATTGTGTTAGGTGTTTTGATTTTATAGGATAATAGTGGTTTTTTTATATATAAAGGGTATATTAGAAATAAAATTTTTGAACATGGCCGAGGCACGTGAAAATAAAGTAAGTGGATTAGGGGAGGCATGGAATAGATACAATACGGAATTCATGCAAGAGTTTGAAAGGGTTTTGAACAGAATGACTGAGGAGGATTGGTGTAAATTAAATAATGAGCTTAGACAAATGGAAGAACAAAAAACGGGATTATACACTTTTTTGAACAAATTTCGTAATAATACTAGTAAACAAAGCAACGAGGTAAGGGAAGGGTAGCGTTAGATAATAAAATAGTAAACGATAAAAGACGATCAAGTAACAGAGAATTTGGTAAGTAAAAATAGTATGAATGGAAATAACAAAATAACAGAAAAAAATGGTGCCAATACATATGAGAGTGTAGGGGTGACAGAAAACTGTAATTATGGTGGTAAGTTATACGCCGATGAGAACATAAATAATGAAGGAATAGTAGACAAGGTAAGTGGTAGTAATACAAGTAATTATAATGATGAAATAACATTAAATAAGAATAATGATTATATAGTTGAAAATGGGGTATCTAAGAATGATACGGTAAGTAACAGTAGTGAAATTAAAAACGTGGTGTTAGAGTGTAACGTTGTGAGCAGAGAAAGTGTTGATGAGGTTATAAGTGTGTATGTAGAGAGGGTAAATGGGCAAAGGGCAGATGTTCCCTAAGTTTATGGTGAAACAGAGTTTTCACAGGTGTTTAATGAGGACAGAGTTTCCTCCTGTATTTGTATGGAAGACAAGGTGTCATCAGATGGTCCCTGTATTTTTCGTGATTTAACTGGTAAAGCCAGTAGAGGTAATAAATATTTAATGGTGCCCTTTGCATGGAGTGAGAGAGAAAAGGTGATATGGTGTTGTGATGAGAGAAAGAGACAAATAGCGATTTTTGAGGTTAATAGAGGTTATGGAAGGTTAGTGCAGGTTTTAGATATAGAGAAAGGTGAAAAAAGTGACTTGCATGGTGAAATAGAGAGATGAATATTTTGATAATACTGTTATAAATAATAAAATAACTTACCTGATGTTAACTAATACTACTAATGGAGACTGGACCGAAATAAATAATGTTGACTTGATTTATGATTATTGTGGTAAAATTAATAAACTGAAATTTTATGGTTATTACACACAAGATAGCCATATGTGTGTAAATAAAATTGAAAATTGTTATGTGGAACCCAGACTAATTTTTGACGATGGAGGCTGAAATTCATAAATGGACAATTTTAAATATTTTGTGTGATGGTTCAGACCTCGCAACCTTGGACAATGAAGTGTGATATAACTGAATAATTAATGATGAAGAATTGTAAATAAATGTTTAATGAATTTAATTGTGTGTATTGTAAAATGTTAGGTAAACAATGTGTGTATGTAATGGAAATTGGTGTGAGAATAATAATAATAATATTTTGCAGTCTAAGTAAATAACAAAAATAATTTGGAAGAAGATAATAAATGAGTTGCAGTTACTGCAATTGGCGAAATTAATTAAAATGTTGTGTTTTCAATAATTGATTTAATTAAATAATTTGAAAGGTTTAAATATTCTGATTGATTTGAATGTTGTATAATTGAATTTTCTAATGGATTTAAATTGTTTTATGACATTTGATATTAATTAATAAACAAATGTTAAATTGAGTGGTATGAAATAACACTGTTGTTAAATGTTTCAGAGGTTACATGGAAGTATTGGTGTGTGTGGAGTGTATATTGTGTGTTTATGTCAGTAGGTGAATAATGTACTGTAAGTATAAAGCTTATAATACCAATTAGATAAAATAAAATGTTTACACGCGTGAAAAGATTTGGATTCAATAATCAAAATGAATTGAGATAATGGTATTAAATAGAAACTGTAATTAAAAAGTAATAATAACTGAAAGGTGAATTAAAATTATATTTGGTTTGAATTGTAATAAATAGAAATTGACAAATATGTTAACATTAAAAGATTTGTGGAAATTAAAAGTATAGGTATTAGGGTGATGTAATTTTGAGTGTTGAGACTGAGAGTGTTTATGAAAACAAGTCTGACACACAAGTGTTTACGTAAACAGGTAGGTTGTGTGACCAATGTTTACAGCCAGATGTGCTGAAGTTGATAACTGTTGCAGTTTGATGAATCAGTACCATTGAGCAGATTCTATTATGAAATAAAAGAACCATCTGATGTGATGGAATGTAGGTAATATTTTTTTGTCTTTTGTAAAATGTAATTAAAACAAATTGAGATTGATAATCAGGATTTGAGGAATTAAATTAAATTAAATTAAATTGGTAATTAAAGTATTTGAAAAAAATGAATTTTAATAATGAGTTTAAATCTATTTTGATTTGATAAATAATAAATAAATAATAAATAATATGTACTTTATTTAAAATTGAAAACTTTATCTATGATACATAACTTGTATTTTAGTTATAATTACTGTGAGTTAATGCAATTCTGTATAATTAATATGTCATTTTGACTGGAACTTATATGTACTACTGTATTGTATATATCCTATATTGTTTTGTTAACACTATTTTCTAGGGTTACGGTATATTCCATAATATAAAATGAGCCAGTACGTTGTCAATGAACCAGTACGGCTAAGAGGAAACAAATCAGTTGTGGGATATGGAGTGATGGAAGGCCGTTTGTTGATTTTAGTTGAATGTTCCAGAGTCAGGTGATACTGTGGCGGGTATCTGTCCGAGCTTATGGTGTTGGGATCTCGAACAGAGAAGTCCAGTAAGATCGGATGGGTGCTGCCGCAGTCACCGGACTAGGGGGGTAAGTACCCATGATTTTAGTAGAGTGTTTAGGGGGGTTGCGGCGCCATATCCTCACTGATCCTCTTAGGTATTAGGCAGTAAGAGTTTGAACGCTTCGGCCTTCAACCTCTTATTGGGGGGGTATTGTAACGGTGAGGTGCCCCAGTAACCAGCAGTACAACACTGTTAGTCTGAACAACAGGCTAGACGTATTGCGTAACTGCCCCAGTAAGCAGCAGGCTTTGGGAATAACAGTCTGCAGTTTGTCATCAGAAGGGGTACAATACACAGCCAGCAGCAGCACAGTGCCGTTTTATTAAAAAACAAAATGGTGGCCTCGGGAGTAGGATAGGCCGTAATTATTAGGCGGCCTATCCATTTAAATAGAATATTCAATTCTAAACTGTTGTTTATCAGCTGTTTGGTATAAAAGTACGTTTCACCGCTATTGACTCTCCACATTCGGTGGCCAAATACATGAATTGTTTAGAATTCCATTGCAACTCACGGGTGAGCGGCCAGACAATCAGCAGATAGTCATCAGAACAAAAACGGTAGCCTCGGACGAGTTCTTGGTAGGCCGAAAAATACAAAAGTAGGCCTACCAAGTAATATAAAATGTACAAACAAGCAAAGTGACGAGTAAATGACGTAAGGTAATAATAAACTGTGTTTGGAGTGGAGAATGATTAGTGAAAACAGTTCCGGACAATATCGTGTACAACGTTTGGATATTACGCATATAGGTAACAAGTGTAAAGACAGTTTCATTTGGCCAAAACATTATAATTAATAAGGAGCTCATTAATTAAATAAGAAGTTTTAAAAATAAATGTAAATGGAGTAGAGTGTGTGTATGGGTTATCAAAAGTACTGGCTCAACTAGAAAGATGTAGTAGTAGTCTATACAAAATTATTGGACTAAAATTAGTAAAAAATTATAAATATAAAGAAAACATAATAATCAATGATAGAGTAAATGGTAAAAAATTAAAAGGTTCATTCTTCTATAAACATGTGTTAGTGTAGTTATTTTGCTGCAAACCATTTCCTAGATTTCTGTGCTGACAACTCGTTTAACGTAACTGGGGGTTTTCTGAAATTTTATTACAGTCAGATAGCGGGATTTTTATAAGGGCGAGAGTGTTCAAAGTTTACATGTATTAATAAAAAACATGTTGGCGACCTGGGCAGTTTCAAAAGGTAAATTTTACGGGGACCATGACTGTAAGTAAAATTCTGGCAGCGGTGAGTATTTTATGATGAGTGTATTATTTAGTTAAAAGGGTAAAAGGCGAGGACCTTAACAGCGACGCCCCTGCCAGGATGTTCGTATATAAAAATTATATGAACTAGACCTGTATTAAAGCACAGAAAGTAGGACTTGGTAACGGCGTATTTGTAGAAATATGCGTATATATATTTACGTTATAAAAGGTTATGTTTTGATAGGGTTATTGTGTTTACTTGTCCTGTTGACAATGATTGTGTTAGGTGTTTTGATTTTATAGGATAATAGTGGTTTTTTTATATATAAAGGGTATATTAGAAATAAAATTTTTGAACATGGCCGAGGCACGTGAAAATAAAGTAAGTGGATTAGGGGAGGCATGGAATAGATACAATACGGAATTCATGCAAGAGTTTGAAAGGGTTTTGAACAGAATGACTGAGGAGGATTGGTGTAAATTAAATAATGAGCTTAGACAAATGGAAGAACAAAAAACGGGATTATACACTTTTTTGAACAAATTTCGTAATAATACTAGTAAACAAAGCAACGAGGTAAGGGAAGGGTAGCGTTAGATAATAAAATAGTAAACGATAAAAGACGATCAAGTAACAGAGAATTTGGTAAGTAAAAATAGTATGAATGGAAATAACAAAATAACAGAAAAAAATGGTGCCAATACATATGAGAGTGTAGGGGTGACAGAAAACTGTAATTATGGTGGTAAGTTATACGCCGATGAGAACATAAATAATGAAGGAATAGTAGACAAGGTAAGTGGTAGTAATACAAGTAATTATAATGATGAAATAACATTAAATAAGAATAATGATTATATAGTTGAAAATGGGGTATCTAAGAATGATACGGTAAGTAACAGTAGTGAAATTAAAAACGTGGTGTTAGAGTGTAACGTTGTGAGCAGAGAAAGTGTTGATGAGGTTATAAGTGTGTATGTAGAGAGGGTAAATGGGCAAAGGGCAGATGTTCCCTAAGTTTATGGTGAAACAGAGTTTTCACAGGTGTTTAATGAGGACAGAGTTTCCTCCTGTATTTGTATGGAAGACAAGGTGTCATCAGATGGTCCCTGTATTTTTCGTGATTTAACTGGTAAAGCCAGTAGAGGTAATAAATATTTAATGGTGCCCTTTGCATGGAGTGAGAGAGAAAAGGTGATATGGTGTTGTGATGAGAGAAAGAGAGAAATAGCGATTTTTGAGGTTAATAGAGGTTATGGAAGGTTAGTGCAGGTTTTAGATATAGAGAAAGGTGAAAAAAGTGACTTGCATGGTGAAATAGAGAGATGAATATTTTGATAATACTGTTATAAATAATAAAATAACTTACCTGATGTTAACTAATACTACTAATGGAGACTGGACCGAAATAAATAATGTTGACTTGATTTATGATTATTGTGGTAAAATTAATAAACTGAAATTTTATGGTTATTACACACAAGATAGCCATATGTGTGTAAATAAAATTGAAAATTGTTATGTGGAACCCAGACTAATTTTTGACGATGGAGGCTGAAATTCATAAATGGACAATTTTAAATATTTTGTGTGATGGTTCAGACCTCGCAACCTTGGACAATGAAGTGTGATATAACTGAATAATTAATGATGAAGAATTGTAAATAAATGTTTAATGAATTTAATTGTGTGTATTGTAAAATGTTAGGTAAACAATGTGTGTATGTAATGGAAATTGGTGTGAGAATAATAATAATAATATTTTGCAGTCTAAGTAAATAACAAAAATAATTTGGAAGAAGATAATAAATGAGTTGCAGTTACTGCAATTGGCGAAATTAATTAAAATGTTGTGTTTTCAATAATTGATTTAATTAAATAATTTGAAAGGTTTAAATATTCTGATTGATTTGAATGTTGTATAATTGAATTTTCTAATGGATTTAAATTGTTTTATGACATTTGATATTAATTAATAAACAAATGTTAAATTGAGTGGTATGAAATAACACTGTTGTTAAATGTTTCAGAGGTTACATGGAAGTATTGGTGTGTGTGGAGTGTATATTGTGTGTTTATGTCAGTAGGTGAATAATGTACTGTAAGTATAAAGCTTATAATACCAATTAGATAAAATAAAATGTTTACACGCGTGAAAAGATTTGGATTCAATAAATCAAAATGAATTGAGATAATGGTATTAAATAGAAACTGTAATTAAAAAATAATAATAACTGAAAGGTGAATTAAAATTATATTTGGTTTGAATTGTAATAAATAGAAATTGACAAATATGTTAACATTAAAAGATTTGTGGAAATTAAAAGTATAGGTATTAGGGTGATGTAATTTTGAGTGTTGAGACTGAGAGTGTTTATGAAAACAAGTCTGACACACAAGTGTTTACGTAAACAGGTAGGTTGTGTGACCAATGTTTACAGCCAGATGTGCTGAAGTTGATAACTGTTGCAGTTTGATGAATCAGTACCATTGAGCAGATTCTATTATGAAATAAAAGAACCATCTGATGTGATGGAATGTAGGTAATATTTTTTTGTCTTTTGTAAAATGTAATTAAAACAAATTGAGATTGATAATCAGGATTTGAGGAATTAAATTAAATTAAATTAAATTGGTAATTAAAGTATTTGAAAAAAATGAATTTTAATAATGAGTTTAAATCTATTTTGATTTGATAAATAATAAATAAATAATAAATAATATGTACTTTATTTAAAATTGAAAACTTTATCTATGATACATAACTTGTATTTTAGTTATAATTACTGTGAGTTAATGCAATTCTGTATAATTAATATGTCATTTTGACTGGAACTTATATGTACTACTGTATTGTATATATCCTATATTGTTTTGTTAACACTATTTTCTAGGGTTACGGTATATTCCATAATATAAAATGAGCCAGTACGTTGTCAATGAACCAGTACGGCTAAGAGGAAACAAATCAGTTGTGGGATATGGAGTGATGGAAGGCCGTTTGTTGATTTTAGTTGAATGTTCCAGAGTCAGGTGATACTGTGGCGGGTATCTGTCCGAGCTTATGGTGTTGGGATCTCGAACAGAGAAGTCCAGTAAGATCGGATGGGTGCTGCCGCAGTCACCGGACTAGGGGGGTAAGTACCCATGATTTTAGTAGAGTGTTTAGGGGGGTTGCGGCGCCATATCCTCACTGATCCTCTTAGGTATTAGGCAGTAAGAGTTTGAACGCTTCGGCCTTCAACCTCTTATTGGGGGGGTATTGTAACGGTGAGGTGCCCCAGTAACCAGCAGTACAACACTGTTAGTCTGAACAACAGGCTAGTCGTATTGCGTAACTGCCCCAGTAAGCAGCAGGCTTTGGGAATAACAGTCTGCAGTTTGTCATCAGAAGGGGTACAATACACAGCCAGCAGCAGCACAGTGCCGTTTTATTAAAAAACAAAATGGTGGCCTCGGGAGTAGGATAGGCCGTAATTATTAGGCGGCCTATCCATTTAAATAGAATATTCAATTCTAAACTGTTGTTTATCAGCTGTTTGGTATAAAAGTACGTTTCACCGCTATTGACTCTCCACATTCGGTGGCCAAATACATGAATTGTTTAGAGTTCCATTGCAACTCACGGCTGAGCGGCCAGACAATCAGCAGATAGTCATCAGAACAAAAACGGTAGCCTCGGACGAGTTCTTGGTAGGCCGAAAAATACAAAAGTAGGCCTACCAAGTAATATAAAATGTACAAACAAGCAAAGTGACGAGTAAATGACGTAAGGTAATAATAAACTGTGTTTGGAGTGGAGAATGATTAGTGAAAACAGTTCCGGACAATATCGTGTACAACGTTTGGATATTACGCATATAGGTAACAAGTGTAAAGACAGTTTCATTTGGCCAAAACATTATAATTAATAAGGAGCTCATTAATTAAATAAGAAGTTTTAAAAATAAATGTAAATGGAGTGGAGTGTGTGTATGGGTTATCAAAAGTACTGGCTCAACTAGAAAGATGTAGTAGTAGTCTATACAAAATTATTGGACTAAAATTAGTAAAAAATTATAAATATAAAGAAAACATAATAATCAATGATAGAGTAAATGGTAAAAAATTAAAAGGTTCATTCTTCTATAAACATGTGTTAGTGTAGTTATTTTGCTGCAAACCATTTCCTAGATTTCTGTGCTGACAACTCGTTTAACGTAACTGGGGGTTTTCTGAAATTTTATTACAGTCAGGTAGCGGGATTTTTATAAGGGCGAGAGTGTTCAAAGTTTACATGTATTAATAAAAAACATGTTGGCGACCTGGGCAGTTTCAAAAGGTAAATTTTACGGGGACCATGACGGTAAGTAAAATTCTGGCAGCGGTGAGTATTTTATGATGAGTGTATTATTTAGTTAAAAGGGTAAAAGGCGAGGACCTTAACAGCGACGCCCCTGCCAGGATGTTCGTATATAAAAATTATATGAACTAGACCTGTATTAAAGCACAGAAAGTAGGACTTGGTAACGGCGTATTTGTAGAAATATTCGTATATATATTTACGTTATAAAAGGTTATGTTTTGATAGGGTTATTGTGTTTACTTGTCCTGTTGACAATGATTGTGTTAGGTGTTTTGATTTTATAGGATAATAGTGGTTTTTTTATATATAAAGGGTATATTAGAAATAAAATTTTTGAACATGGCCGAGGCACGTGAAAATAAAGTAAGTGGATTAGGGGAGGCATGGAATAGATACAATACGGAATTCATGCAAGAGTTTGAAAGGGTTTTGAACAGAATGACTGAGGAGGATTGGTGTAAATTAAATAATGAGCTTAGACAAATGGAAGAACAAAAAACGGGATTATACACTTTTTTGAACAAATTTCGTAATAATACTAGTAAACAAAGCAACGAGGTAAGGGAAGGGTAGCGTTAGATAATAAAATAGTAAACGATAAAAGACGATCAAGTAACAGAGAATTTGGTAAGTAAAAATAGTATGAATGGAAATAACAAAATAACAGAAAAAAATGGTGCCAATACATATGAGAGTGTAGGGGTGACAGAAAACTGTAATTATGGTGGTAAGTTATACGCCGATGAGAACATAAATAATGAAGGAACAGTAGACAAGGTAAGTGGTAGTAATACAAGTAATTATAATGATGAAATAACATTAAATAAGAATAATGATTATATAGTTGAAAATGGGGTATCTAAGAATGATACGGTAAGTAACAGTAGTGAAATTAAAAACGTGGTGTTAGAGTGTAACGTTGTGAGCAGAGAAAGTGTTGATGAGGTTATAAGTGTGTATGTAGAGAGGGTAAATGGGCAAAGGGCAGATGTTCCCTAAGTTTATGGTGAAACAGAGTTTTCACAGGTGTTTAATGAGGACAGAGTTTCCTCCTGTATTTGTATGGAAGACAAGGTGTCATCAGATGGTCCCTGTATTTTTCGTGATTTAACTGGTAAAGCCAGTAGAGGTAATAAATATTTAATGGTGCCCTTTGCATGGAGTGAGAGAGAAAAGGTGATATGGTGTTGTGATGAGAGAAAGAGACAAATAGCGATTTTTGAGGTTAATAGAGGTTATGGAAGGTTAGTGCAGGTTTTAGATATAGAGAAAGGTGAAAAAAGTGACTTGCATGGTGAAATAGAGAGATGAATATTTTGATAATACTGTTATAAATAATAAAATAACTTACCTGATGTTAACTAATACTACTAATGGAGACTGGACCGAAATAAATAATGTTGACTTGATTTATGATTATTGTGGTAAAATTAATAAACTGAAATTTTATGGTTATTACACACAAGATAGCCATATGTGTGTAAATAAAATTGAAAATTGTTATGTGGAACCCAGACTAATTTTTGACGATGGAGGCTGAAATTCATAAATGGACAATTTTAAATATTTTGTGTGATGGTTCAGACCTCGCAACCTTGGACAATGAAGTGTGATATAACTGAATAATTAATGATGAAGAATTGTAAATAAATGTTTAATGAATTTAATTGTGTGTATTGTAAAATGTTAGGTAAACAATGTGTGTATGTAATGGAAATTGGTGTGAGAATAATAATAATAATATTTTGCAGTCTAAGTAAATAACAAAAATAATTTGGAAGAAGATAATAAATGAGTTGCAGTTACTGCAATTGGCGAAATTAATTAAAATGTTGTGTTTTCAATAATTGATTTAATTAAATAATTTGAAAGGTTTAAATATTCTGATTGATTTGAATGTTGTATAATTGAATTTTCTAATGGATTTAAATTGTTTTATGACATTTGATATTAATTAATAAACAAATGTTAAATTGAGTGGTATGAAATAACACTGTTGTTAAATGTTTCAGAGGTTACATGGAAGTATTGGTGTGTGTGGAGTGTATATTGTGTGTTTATGTCAGTAGGTGAATAATGTACTGTAAGTATAAAGCTTATAATACCAATTAGATAAAATAAAATGTTTACACGCGTGAAAAGATTTGGATTCAATAATCAAAATGAATTGAGATAATGGTATTAAATAGAAACTGTAATTAAAAAGTAATAATAACTGAAAGGTGAATTAAAATTATATTTGGTTTGAATTGTAATAAATAGAAATTGACAAATATGTTAACATTAAAAGATTTGTGGAAATTAAAAGTATAGGTATTAGGGTGATGTAATTTTGAGTGTTGAGACTGAGAGTGTTTATGAAAACAAGTCTGACACACAAGTGTTTACGTAAACAGGTAGGTTGTGTGACCAATGTTTACAGCCAGATGTGCTGAAGTTGATAACTGTTGCAGTTTGATGAATCAGTACCATTGAGCAGATTCTATTATGAAATAAAAGAACCATCTGATGTGATGGAATGTAGGTAATATTTTTTTGTCTTTTGTAAAATGTAATTAAAACAAATTGAGATTGATAATCAGGATTTGAGGAATTAAATTAAATTGGTAATTAAAGTATTTGAAAAAAATGAATTTTAATAATGAGTTTAAATCTATTTTGATTTGATAAATAATAAATAAATAATAAATAATATGTACTTTATTTAAAATTGAAAACTTTATCTATGATACATAACTTGTATTTCAGTTATAATTACTGTGAGTTAATGCAATTCTGTATAATTAATATGTCATTTTGACTGGAACTTATATGTACTACTGTATTGTATATATCCTATATTGTTTTGTTAACACTATTTTCTAGGGTTACGGTATATTCCATAATATAAAATGAGCCAGTACGTTGTCAATGAACCAGTACGGCTAAGAGGAAACAAATCAGTTGTGGGATATGGAGTGATGGAAGGCCGTTTGTTGATTTTAGTTGAATGTTCCAGAGTCAGGTGATACTGTGGCGGGTATCTGTCCGAGCTTATGGTGTTGGGATCTCGAACAGAGAAGTCCAGTAAGATCGGATGGGTGCTGCCGCAGTCACCGGACTAGGGGGGTAAGTACCCATGATTTTAGTAGAGTGTTTAGGGGGGTTGCGGCGCCATATCCTCACTGATCCTCTTAGGTATTAGGCAGTAAGAGTTTGAACGCTTCGGCCTTCAACCTCTTATTGGGGGGGTATTGTAACGGTGAGGTGCCCCAGTATCCAGCAGTACAACACTGTTAGTCTGAACAACAGGCTAGTCGTATTGCGTAACTGCCCCAGTAAGCAGCAGGCTTTGGGAATAACAGTCTGCAGTTTGTCATCAGAAGGGGTACAATACACAGCCAGCAGCAGCACAGTGCCGTTTTATTAAAAAACAAAATGGTGGCCTCGGGAGTAGGATAGGCCGTAATTATTAGGCGGCCTATCCATTTAAATAGAATATTCAATTCTAAACTGTTGTTTATCAGCTGTTTGGTATAAAAGTACGTTTCACCGCTATTGACTCTCCACATTCGGTGGCCAAATACATGAATTGTTTAGAGTTCCATTGCAACTCACGGCTGAGCGGCCAGACAATCAGCAGATAGTCATCAGAACAAAAACGGTAGCCTCGGACGAGTTCTTGGTAGGCCGAAAAATACAAAAGTAGGCCTACCAAGTAATATAAAATGTACAAACAAGCAAAGTGACGAGTAAATGACGTAAGGTAATAATAAACTGTGTTTGGAGTGGAGAATGATTAGTGAAAACAGTTCCGGACAATATCGTGTACAACGTTTGGATATTACGCATATAGGTAACAAGTGTAAAGACAGTTTCATTTGGCCAAAACATTATAATTAATAAGGAGCTCATTAATTAAATAAGAAGTTTTAAAAATAAATGTAAATGGAGTGGAGTGTGTGTATGGGTTATCAAAAGTACTGGCTCAACTAGAAAGATGTAGTAGTAGTCTATACAAAATTATTGGACTAAAATTAGTAAAAAATTATAAATATAAAGAAAACATAATAATCAATGATAGAGTAAATGGTAAAAAATTAAAAGGTTCATTCTTCTATAAACATGTGTTAGTGTAGTTATTTTGCTGCAAACCATTTCCTAGATTTCTGTGCTGACAACTCGTTTAACGTAACTGGGGGTTTTCTGAAATTTTATTACAGTCAGATAGCGGGATTTTTATAAGGGCGAGAGTGTTCAAAGTTTACATGTATTAATAAAAAACATGTTGGCGACCTGGGCAGTTTCAAAAGGTAAATTTTACGGGGACCATGACGGTAAGTAAAATTCTGGCAGCGGTGAGTATTTTATGATGAGTGTATTATTTAGTTAAAAGGGTAAAAGGCGAGGACCTTAACAGCGACGCCCCTGCCAGGATGTTCGTATATAAAAATTATATGAACTAGACCTGTATTAAAGCACAGAAAGTAGGACTTGGTAACGGCGTATTTGTAGAAATATTCGTATATATATTTACGTTATAAAAGGTTATGTTTTGATAGGGTTATTGTGTTTACTTGTCCTGTTGACAATGATTGTGTTAGGTGTTTTGATTTTATAGGATAATAGTGGTTTTTTTATATATAAAGGGTATATTAGAAATAAAATTTTTGAACATTGCCGAGGCACGTGAAAATAAAGTAAGTGGATTAGGGGAGGCATGGAATAGATACAATACGGAATTCATGCAAGAGTTTGAAAGGGTTTTGAACAGAATGACTGAGGAGGATTGGTGTAAATTAAATAATGAGCTTAGACAAATGGAAGAACAAAAAACGGGATTATACACTTTTTTGAACAAATTTCGTAATAATACTAGTAAACAAAGCAACGAGGTAAGGGAAGGGTAGCGTTGATAATAAAATAGTAAACGATAAAAGACGATCAAGTAACAGAGAATTTGGTAAGTAAAAATAGTATGAATGGAAATAACAAAATAACAGAAAAAAATGGTGCCAATACATATGAGAGTGTAGGGGTGACAGAAAACTGTAATTATGGTGGTAAGTTATACGCCGATGAGAACATAAATAATGAAGGAATAGTAGACAAGGTAAGTGGTAGTAATACAAGTAATTATAATGATGAAATAACATTAAATAAGAATAATGATTATATAGTTGAAAATGGGGTATCTAAGAATGATACGGTAAGTAACAGTAGTGAAATTAAAAACGTGGTGTTAGAGTGTAACGTTGTGAGCAGAGAAAGTGTTGATGAGGTTATAAGTGTGTATGTAGAGAGGGTAAATGGGCAAAGGGCAGATGTTCCCTAAGTTTATGGTGAAACAGAGTTTTCACAGGTGTTTAATGAGGACAGAGTTTCCTCCTGTATTTGTATGGAAGACAAGGTGTCATCAGATGGTCCCTGTATTTTTCGTGATTTAACTGGTAAAGCCAGTAGAGGTAATAAATATTTAATGGTGCCCTTTGCATGGAGTGAGAGAGAAAAGGTGATATGGTGTTGTGATGAGAGAAAGAGAGAAATAGCGATTTTTGAGGTTAATAGAGGTTATGGAAGGTTAGTGCAGGTTTTAGATATAGAGAAAGGTGAAAAAAGTGACTTGCATGGTGAAATAGAGAGATGAATATTTTGATAATACTGTTATAAATAATAAAATAACTTACCTGATGTTAACTAATACTACTAATGGAGACTGGACCGAAATAAATAATGTTGACTTGATTTATGATTATTGTGGTAAAATTAATAAACTGAAATTTTATGGTTATTACACACAAGACAGCCATATGTGTGTAAATAAAATTGAAAATTGTTATGTGGAACCCAGACTAATTTTTGACGATGGAGGCTGAAATTCATAAATGGACAATTTTAAATATTTTGTGTGATGGTTCAGACCTCGCAACCTTGGACAATGAAGTGTGATATAACTGAATAATTAATGATGAAGAATTGTAAATAAATGTTTAATGAATTTAATTGTGTGTATTGTAAAATGTTAGGTAAACAATGTGTGTATGTAATGGAAATTGGTGTGAGAATAATAATAATAATATTTTGCAGTCTAAGTAAATAACAAAAATAATTTGGAAGAAGATAATAAATGAGTTGCAGTTACTGCAATTGGCGAAATTAATTAAAATGTTGTGTTTTCAATAACTGATTTAATTAAATAATTTGAAAGGTTTAAATATTCTGATTGATTTGAATGTTGTATAATTGAATTTTCTAATGGATTTAAATTGTTTTATGACATTTGATATTAATTAATAAACAAATGTTAAATTGAGTGGTATGAAATAACACTGTTGTTAAATGTTTCAGAGGTTACATGGAAGTATTGGTGTGTGTGGAGTGTATATTGTGTGTTTATGTCAGTAGGTGAATAATGTACTGTAAGTATAAAGCTTATAATACCAATTAGATAAAATAAAATGTTTACACGCGTGAAAAGATTTGGATTCAATAATCAAAATGAATTGAGATAATGGTATTAAATAGAAACTGTAATTAAAAAGTAATAATAACTGAAAGGTGAATTAAAATTATATTTGGTTTGAATTGTAATAAATAGAAATTGACAAATATGTTAACATTAAAAGATTTGTGGAAATTAAAAGTATAGGTATTAGGGTGATGTAATTTTGAGTGTTGAGACTGAGAGTGTTTATGAAAACAAGTCTGACACACAAGTGTTTACGTAAACAGGTAGGTTGTGTGACCAATGTTTACAGCCAGATGTGCTGAAGTTGATAACTGTTGCAGTTTGATGAATCAGTACCATTGAGCAGATTCTATTATGAAATAAAAGAACCATCTGATGTGATGGAATGTAGGTAATATTTTTTTGTCTTTTGTAAAATGTAATTAAAACAAATTGAGATTGATAATCAGGATTTGAGGAATTAAATTAAATTAAATTAAATTGGTAATTAAAGTATTTGAAAAAAATGAATTTTAATAATGAGTTTAAATCTATTTTGATTTGATAAATAATAAATAAATAATAAATAATATGTACTTTATTTAAAATTGAAAACTTTATTTATGATACATAACTTGTATTTTAGTTATAATTACTGTGAGTTAATGCAATTCTGTATAATTAATATGTCATTTTGACTGGAACTTATATGTACTACTGTATTGTATATATCCTATATTGTTTTGTTAACACTATTTTCTAGGGTTACGGTATATTCCATAATATAAAATGAGCCAGTACGTTGTCAATGAACCAGTACGGCTAAGAGGAAACAAATCAGTTGTGGGATATGGAGTGATGGAAGGCCGTTTGTTGATTTTAGTTGAATGTTCCAGAGTCAGGTGATACTGTGGCGGGTATCTGTCCGAGCTTATGGTGTTGGGATCTCGAACAGAGAAGTCCAGTAAGATCGGATGGGTGCTGCCGCAGTCACCGGACTAGGGGGGTAAGTACCCATGATTTTAGTAGAGTGTTTAGGGGGGTTGCGGCGCCATATCCTCACTGATCCTCTTAGGTATTAGGCAGTAAGAGTTTGAACTCTTCGGCCTTCAACCTCTTATTGGGGGGGTATTGTAACGGTACAGAAGTGTGTGATCCCATAGATTTAATTTCATTTTATATCAATTCAGTAATTAATAAATTGTTCACACTTTCACCTGTGAGGTGCCCCAGTAACCAGCAGTACAACACTGTTAGTCTGAACAACAGGCTAGACGTATTGCGTAACTGCCCCAGTAAGCAGCAGGCTTTGGGAATAACAGTCTGCAGTTTGTCATCAGAAGGGGTACAATACACAGCCAGCAGCAGCACAGTGCCGTTTTATTAAAAAACAAAATGGTGGACTCGGGAGTAGGATAGGCCGTAATTATTAGGCGGCCTATCCATTTAAATAGAATATTCAATTCTAAACTGTTGTTTATCAGCTGTTTGGTATAAAAGTACGTTTCACCGCTATTGACTCTCCACATTCGGTGGCCAAATACATGAATTGTTTAGAGTTCCATTGCAACTCACGGCTGAGCGGCCAGACAATCAGCAGATAGTCATCAGAACAAAAACGGTAGCCTCGGACGAGTTCTTGGTAGGCCGAAAAATACAAAAGTAGGCCTACCAAGTAATATAAAATGTACAAACAAGCAAAGTGACGAGTAAATGACGTAAGGTAATAATAAACTGTGTTTGGAGTGGAGAATGATTAGTGAAAACAGTTCCGGACAATATCGTGTACAACGTTTGGATATTACGCATATAGGTAACAAGTGTAAAGACAGTTTCATTTGGCCAAAACATTATAATTAATAAGGAGCTCATTAATTAAATAAGAAGTTTTAAAAATAAATGTAAATGGAGTGGAGTGTGTGTATGGGTTATCAAAAGTACTGGCTCAACTAGAAAGATGTAGTAGTAGTCTATACAAAATTATTGGACTAAAATTAGTAAAAAATTATAAATATAAAGAAAACATAATAATCAATGATAGAGTAAATGGTAAAAAATTAAAAGGTTCATTCTTCTATAAACATGTGTTAGTGTAGTTATTTTGCTGCAAACCATTTCCTAGATTTCTGTGCTGACAACTCGTTTAACGTAACTGGGGGTTTTCTGAAATTTTATTACAGTCAGATAGCGGGATTTTTATAAGGGCGAGAGTGTTCAAAGTTTACATGTATTAATAAAAAACATGTTGGCGACCTGGGCAGTTTCAAAAGGTAAATTTTACGGGGACCATGACGGTAAGTAAAATTCTGGCAGCGGTGAGTATTTTATGATGAGTGTATTATTTAGTTAAAAGGGTAAAAGGCGAGGACCTTAACAGCGACGCCCCTGCCAGGATGTTCGTATATAAAAATTATATGAACTAGACCTGTATTAAAGCACAGAAAGTAGGACTTGGTAACGGCGTATTTGTAGAAATATTCGTATATATATTTACGTTATAAAAGGTTATGTTTTGATAGGGTTATTGTGTTTACTTGTCCTGTTGACAATGATTGTGTTAGGTGTTTTGATTTTATAGGATAATAGTGGTTTTTTATATATAAAGGGTATATTAGAAATAAAATTTTTGAACATGGCCGAGGCACGTGAAAATAAAGTAAGTGGATTAGGGGAGGCATGGAATAGATACAATACGGAATTCATGCAAGAGTTTGAAAGGGTTTTGAACAGAATGACTGAGGAGGATTGGTGTAAATTAAATAATGAGCTTAGACAAATGGAAGAACAAAAAACGGGATTATACACTTTTTTGAACAAATTTCATAATAATACTAGTAAACAAAGCAACGAGGTAAGGGAAGGGTAGCGTTAGATAATAAAATAGTAAACGATAAAAGACGATCAAGTAACAGAGAATTTGGTAAGTAAAAATAGTATGAATGGAAATAACAAAATAACAGAAAAAAATGGTGCCAATACATATGAGAGTGTAGGGGTGACAGAAAACTGTAATTATGGTGGTAAGTTATACGCCGATGAGAACATAAATAATGAAGGAATAGTAGACAAGGTAAGTGGTAGTAATACAAGTAATTATAATGATGAAATAACATTAAATAAGAATAATAATTATATAGTTGAAAATGGGGTATCTAAGAATGATACGGTAAGTAACAGTAGTGAAATTAAAAACGTGGTGTTAGAGTGTAACGTTGTGAGCAGAGAAAGTGTTGATGAGGTTATAAGTGTGTATGTAGAGAGGGTAAATGGGCAAAGGGCAGATGTTCCCTAAGTTTATGGTGAAACAGAGTTTTCACAGGTGTTTAATGAGGACAGAGTTTCCTCCTGTATTTGTATGGAAGACAAGGTGTCATCAGATGGTCCCTGTATTTTTCGTGATTTAACTGGTAAAGCCAGTAGAGGTAATAAATATTTAATGGTGCCCTTTGCATGGAGTGAGAGAGAAAAGGTGATATGGTGTTGTGATGAGAGAAAGAGACAAATAGCGATTTTTGAGGTTAATAGAGGTTATGGAAGGTTAGTGCAGGTTTTAGATATAGAGAAAGGTGAAAAAAGTGACTTGCATGGTGAAATAGAGAGATGAATATTTTGATAATACTGTTATAAATAATAAAATAACTTACCTGATGTTAACTAATACTACTAATGGAGACTGGACCGAAATAAATAATGTTGACTTGATTTATGATTATTGTGGTAAAATTAATAAACTGAAATTTTATGGTTATTACACACAAGATAGCCATATGTGTGTAAATAAAATTGAAAATTGTTATGTGGAACCCAGACTAATTTTTGACGATGGAGGCTGAAATTCATAAATGGACAATTTTAAATATTTTGTGTGATGGTTCAGACCTCGCAACCTTGGACAATGAAGTGTGATATAACTGAATAATTAATGATGAAGAATTGTAAATAAATGTTTAATGAATTTAATTGTGTGTATTGTAAAATGTTAGGTAAACAATGTGTGTATGTAATGGAAATTGTTGTGAGAATAATAATAATAATATTTTGCAGTCTAAGTAAATAACAAAAATAATTTGGAAGAAGATAATAAATGAGTTGCAGTTATTGCAATTGGCGAAAGTAATTAAAATGTTGTGTTTTCAATAATTGATTTAATTAAATAATTTGAAAGGTTTAAATATTCTGATTGATTTGAATGTTGTATAATTGAATTTTCTAATGGATTTAAATTGTTTTATGACATTTGATATTAATTAATAAACAAATGTTAAATTGAGTGGTATGAAATAACACTGTTGTAAAATGTTTCAGAGGTTACATGGAAGTATTGGTGTGTGTGGAGTGTATATTGTGTGTTTATGTCAGTAGGTGAATAATGTACTGTAAGTATAAAGCTTATAATACCAATTAGATAAAATAAAATGTTTACACGCGTGAAAAGATTTGGATTCAATAATCAAAATGAATTGAGATAATGGTATTAAATAGAAACTGTAATTAAAAAGTAATAATAACTGAAAGGTGAATTAAAATTATATTTGGTTTGAATTGTAATAAATAGAAATTGACAAATATGTTAACATTAAAAGATTTGTGGAAATTAAAAGTATAGGTATTAGGGTGATGTAATTTTGAGTGTTGAGACTGAGAGTGTTTATGAAAACAAGTCTGACACACAAGTGTTTACGTAAACAGGTAGGTTGTGTGACCAATGTTTACAGCCAGATGTGCTGAAGTTGATAACTGTTGCAGTTTGATGAATCAGTACCATTGAGCAGATTCTATTATGAAATAAAAGAACCATCTGATGTGATGGAATGTAGGTAATATTTTTTTGTCTTTTGTAAAATGTAATTAAAACAAATGAGATTGATAATCAGGATTTGAGGAATTAAATTAAATTAAATTAAATTGGTAATTAAAGTATTTGAAAAAAATGAATTTTAATAATGAGTTTAAATCTATTTTGATTTGATAAATAATAAATAATATGTACTTTATTTAAAATTGAAAACTTTATTTATGATACATAACTTGTATTTTAGTTATAATCACTGTGAAATAATGCAATTCTGTATAATTAATATGTCATTTTGACTGGAACTTATATGTACTACTGTATTGTATATATCCTATATTGTTTTGTTAACACTATTTTCTAGGGTTACGGTATATTCCATAATATAAAATGAGCCAGTACGTTGTCAATGAACCAGTACGGCTAAGAGGAAACAAATCAGTTGTGGGATATGGAGTGATGGAAGGCCGTTTGTTGATTTTAGTTGAATGTTCCAGAGTCAGGTGATACTGTGGCGGGTATCTGTCCGAGCTTATGGTGTTGGGATCTCGAACAGAGAAGTCCAGTAAGATCGGATGGGTGCTGCCGCAGTCACCGGACTAGGGGGGTAAGTACCCATGATTTTAGTAGAGTGTTTAGGGGGGTTGCGGCGCCATATCCTCACTGATCCTCTTAGGTATTAGGCAGTAAGAGTTTGAACGCTTCGGCCTTCAACCTCTTATTGGGGGGGTATTGTAACGGTACAGAAGTGTGTGATCCCATAGATTTAATTTCATTTTATATCAATTCAGTAATTAATAAATTGTTCACACTTTCACCTGTGAGGTGCCCCAGTAACCAGCAGTACAACACTGTTAGTCTGAACAACAGGCTAGACGCATTGCGTAACTGCCCCAGTAAGCAGCAGGCTTTGGGAATAACAGTCTGCAGTTTGTCATCAGAAGGGGTACAATACACAGCCAGCAGCAGCACAGTGCCGTTTTATTAAAAAACAAAATGGTGGCCTCGGGAGTAGGATAGGCCGTAATTATTAGGCGGCCTATCCATTTAAATAGAATATTCAATTCTAAACTGTTGTTTATCAGCTGTTTGGTATAAAAGTACTTTTCACCGCTATTGACTCTCCACATTCGGTGGCCAAATACATGAATTGTTTAGAGTTCCATTGCAACTCACGGCTGAGCGGCCAGACAATCAGCAGATAGTCATCAGAACAAAAACGGTAGCCTCGGACGAGTTCTTGGTAGGCCGAAAAATACAAAAGTAGGCCTACCAAGTAATATAAAATGTACAAACAAGCAAAGTGACGAGTAAATGACGTAAGGTAATAATAAACTGTGTTTGGAGTGGAGAATGATTAGTGAAAACAGTTCCGGACAATATCGTGTACAACGTTTGGATATTACGCATATAGGTAACAAGTGTAAAGACAGTTTCGTTTGGCCAAAACATTATAATTAATAAGGAGCTCATTAATTAAATAAGAAGTTTTAAAAATAAATGTAAATGGAGTGGAGTGTGTGTATGGGTTATCAAAAGTACTGGCTCAACTAGAAAGATGTAGTAGTAGTCTATACAAAATTATTGGACTAAAATTAGTAAAAAATTATAAATATAAAGAAAACATAATAATCAATGATAGAGTAAATGGTAAAAAATTAAAAGGTTCATTCTTCTATAAACATGTGTTAGTGTAGTTATTTTGCTGCAAACCATTTCCTAGATTTCTGTGCTGACAACTCGTTTAACGTAACTGGGGGTTTTCTGAAATTTTATTACAGTCAGATAGCGGGATTTTTATAAGGGCGAGAGTGTTCAAAGTTTACATGTATTAATAAAAAACATGTTGGCGACCTGGGCAGTTTCAAAAGGTAAATTTTACGGGGACCATGACGGTAAGTAAAATTCTGGCAGCGGTGAGTATTTTATGATGAGTGTATTATTTAGTTAAAAGGGTAAAAGGCGAGGACCTTAACAGCGACGCCCCTGCCAGGATGTTCGTATATAAAAATTATATGAACTAGACCTGTATTAAAGCACAGAAAGTAGGACTTGGTAACGGCGTATTTGTAGAAATATTCGTATATATATTTACGTTATAAAAGGTTATGTTTTGATAGGGTTATTGTGTTTACTTGTCCTGTTGACAATGATTGTGTTAGGTGTTTTGATTTTATAGGATACTAATGGTTTTTTTATATATAAAGGGTATATTAGAAATAAAATTTTTGAACATGGCCGAGGCACGTGAAAATAAAGTAAGTGGATTAGGGGAGGCATGGAATAGATACAATACGGAATTCATGCAAGAGTTTGAAAGGGTTTTGAACAGAATGACTGAGGAGGATTGGTGTAAATTAAATAATGAGCTTAGACAAATGGAAGAACAAAAAACGGGATTATACACTTTTTTGAACAAATTTCGTAATAATACTAGTAAACAAAGCAACGAGGTAAGGGAAGGGTAGCGTTAGATAATAAAATAGTAAACGATAAAAGACGATCAAGTAACAGAGAATTTGGTAAGTAAAAATAGTATGAATGGAAATAACAAAATAACAGAAAAAAATGGTGCCAATACATATGAGAGTGTAGGGGTGACAGAAAACTGTAATTATGGTGGTAAGTTATACGCCGATGAGAACATAAATAATGAAGGAATAGTAGACAAGGTAAGTGGTAGTAATACAAGTAATTATAATGATGAAATAACATTAAATAAGAATAATGATTATATAGTTGAAAATGGGGTATCTAAGAATGATACGGTAAGTAACAGTAGTGAAATTAAAAACGTGGTGTTAGAGTGTAACGTTGTGAGCAGAGAAAGTGTTGATGAGGTTATAAGTGTGTATGTAGAGAGGGTAAATGGGCAAAGGGCAGATGTTCCCTAAGTTTATGGTGAAACAGAGTTTTCACAGGTGTTTAATGAGGACAGAGTTTCCTCCTGTATTTGTATGGAAGACAAGGTGTCATCAGATGGTCCCTGTATTTTTCATGATTTAACTGGTAAAGCCAGTAGAGGTAATAAATATTTAATGGTGCCCTTTGCATGGAGTGAGAGAGAAAAGGTGATATGGTGTTGTGATGAAAGAAAGAGAGAAATAGCGATTTTTGAGGTTAATAGAGGTTATGGAAGGTTAGTGCAGGTTTTAGATATAGAGAAAGGTGAAAAAAGTGACTTGCATGGTGAAATAGAGAGATGAATATTTTGATAATACTGTTATAAATAATAAAATAACTTACCTGATGTTAACTAATACTACTAATGGAGACTGGACCGAAATAAATAATGTTGACTTGATTTATGATTATTGTGGTAAAATTAATAAACTGAAATTTTATGGTTATTACACACAAGATAGCCATATGTGAGTAAATAAAATTGAAAATTCTTATGTGGAACCCAGACTAATTTTTGACGATGGAGGCTGAAATTCATAAATGGACAATTTTAAATATTTTGTGTGATGGTTCAGACCTCGCAACCTTGGACAATGAAGTGTGATATAACTGAATAATTAATGATGAAGAATTGTAAATAAATGTTTAATGAATTTAATTGTGTGTATTGTAAAATGTTAGGTAAACAATGTGTGTATGTAATGGAAATTGGTGTGAGAATAATAATAATAATATTTTGCAGTCTAAGTAAATAACAAAAATAATTTGGAAGAAGATAATAAATGAGTTGCAGTTATTGCAATTGGCGAAAGTAATTAAAATGTTGTGTTTTCAATAATTGATTTAATTAAATAATTTGAAAGGTTTAAATATTCTGATTGATTTGAATGTTGTATAATTGAATTTTCTAATGGATTTAAATTGTTTTATGACATTTGATATTAATTAATAAACAAATGTTAAATTGAGTGGTATGAAATAACACTGTTGTAAAATGTTTCAGAGGTTACATGGAAGTATTGGTGTGTGTGGAGTGTATATTGTGTGTTTATGTCAGTAGGTGAATAATGTACTGTAAGTATAAAGCTTATAATACCAATTAGATAAAATAAAATGTTTACACGCGTGAAAAGATTTGGATTCAATAATCAAAATGAATTGAGATAATGGTATTAAATAGAAACTGTAATTAAAAAGTAATAATAACTGAAAGGTGAATTAAAATTATATTTGGTTTGAATTGTAATAAATAGAAATTGACAAATATGTTAACATTAAAAGATTTGTGGAAATTAAAAGTATAGGTATTAGGGTGATGTAATTTTGAGTGTTGAGACTGAGAGTGTTTATGAAAACAAGTCTGACACACAAGTGTTTACGTAAACAGGTAGGTTGTGTGACCAATGTTTACAGCCAGATGTGCTGAAGTTGATAACTGTTGCAGTTTGATGAATCAGTACCATTGAGCAGATTCTATTATGAAATAAAAGAACCATCTGATGTGATGGAATGTAGGTAATATTTTTTTGTCTTTTGTAAAATGTAATTAAAACAAATTGAGATTGATAATCAGGATTTGAGGAATTAAATTAAATTAAATTAAATTGGTAATTAAAGTATTTGAAAAAAATGAATTTTAATAATGAGTTTAAATCTATTTTGATTTGATAAATAATAAATAAATAATAAATAATATGTACTTTATTTAAAATTGAAAACTTTATCTATGATACATAACTTGTATTTTAGTTATAATTACTGTGAGTTAATGCAATTCTGTATAATTAATATGTCATTTTGACTGGAACTTATATGTACTACTGTATTGTATATATCCTATATTGTTTTGTTAACACTATTTTCTAGGGTTACGGTATATTCCATAATATAAAATGAGCCAGTACGTTGTCAATGAACCAGTACGGCTAAGAGGAAACAAATCAGTTGTGGGATATGGAGTGATGGAAGGCCGTTTGTTGATTTTAGTTGAATGTTCCAGAGTCAGGTGATACTGTGGCGGGTATCTGTCCGAGCTTATGGTGTTGGGATCTCGAACAGAGAAGTCCAGTAAGATCGGATGGGTGCTGCCGCAGTCACCGGACTAGGGGGGTAAGTACCCATGATTTTAGTAGAGTGTTTAGGGGGGTTGCGGCGCCATATCCTCACTGATCCTCTTAGGTATTAGGCAGTAAGAGTTTGAACGCTTCGGCCTTCAACCTCTTATTGGGGGGGTATTGTAACGGTGAGGTGCCCCAGTAACCAGCAGTACAACACTGTTAGTCTGAACAACAGGCTAGTCGTATTGCGTAACTGCCCCAGTAAGCAGCAGGCTTTGGGAATAACAGTCTGCAGTTTGTCATCAGAAGGGGTACAATACACAGCCAGCAGCAGCACAGTGCCGTTTTATTAAAAAACAAAATGGTGGCCTCGGGAGTAGGATAGGCCGTAATTATTAGGCGGCCTATCCATTTAAATAGAATATTCAATTCTAAACTGTTGTTTATCAGCTGTTTGGTATAAAAGTACGTTTCACCGCTATTGACTCTCCACATTCGGTGGCCAAATACATGAATTGTTTAGAGTTCCATTGCAACTCACGGCTGAGCGGCCAGACAATCAGCAGATAGTCATCAGAACAAAAACGGTAGCCTCGGACGAGTTCTTGGTAGGCCGAAAAATACAAAAGTAGGCCTACCAAGTAATATAAAATGTACAAACAAGCAAAGTGACGAGTAAATGACGTAAGGTAATAATAAACTGTGTTTGGAGTGGAGAATGATTAGTGAAAACAGTTCCGGACAATATCGTGTACAACGTTTGGATATTACGCATATAGGTAACAAGTGTAAAGACAGTTTCATTTGGCCAAAACATTATAATTAATAAGGAGCTCATTAATTAAATAAGAAGTTTTAAAAATAAATGTAAATGGAGTGGAGTGTGTGTATGGGTTATCAAAAGTACTGGCTCAACTAGAAAGATGTAGTAGTAGTCTATACAAAATTATTGGACTAAAATTAGTAAAAAATTATAAATATAAAGAAAACATAATAATCAATGATAGAGTAAATGGTAAAAAATTAAAAGGTTCATTCTTCTATAAACATGTGTTAGTGTAGTTATTTTGCTGCAAACCATTTCCTAGATTTCTGTGCTGACAACTCGTTTAACGTAACTGGGGGTTTTCTGAAATTTTATTACAGTCAGATAGCGGGATTTTTATAAGGGCGAGAGTGTTCAAAGTTTACATGTATTAATAAAAAACATGTTGGCGACCTGGGCAGTTTCAAAAGGTAAATTTTACGGGGACCATGACGGTAAGTAAAATTCTGGCAGCGGTGAGTATTTTATGATGAGTGTATTATTTAGTTAAAAGGGTAAAAGGCGAGGACCTTAACAGCGACGCCCCTGCCAGGATGTTCGTATATAAAAATTATATGAACTAGACCTGTATTAAAGCACAGAAAGTAGGACTTGGTAACGGCGTATTTGTAGAAATATTCGTATATATATTTACGTTATAAAAGGTTATGTTTTGATAGGGTTATTGTGTTTACTTGTCCTGTTGACAATGATTGTGTTAGGTGTTTTGATTTTATAGGATAATAGTGGTTTTTTTATATATAAAGGGTATATTAGAAATAAAATTTTTGAACATGGCCGAGGCACGTGAAAATAAAGTAAGTGGATTAGGGGAGGCATGGAATAGATACAATACGGAATTCATGCAAGAGTTTGAAAGGGTTTTGAACAGAATGACTGAGGAGGATTGGTGTAAATTAAATAATGAGCTTAGACAAATGGAAGAACAAAAAACGGGATTATACACTTTTTTGAACAAATTTCGTAATAATACTAGTAAACAAAGCAACGAGGTAAGGGAAGGGTAGCGTTAGATAATAAAATAGTAAACGATAAAAGACGATCAAGTAACAGAGAATTTGGTAAGTAAAAATAGTATGAATGGAAATAACAAAATAACAGAAAAAAATGGTGCCAATACATATGAGAGTGTAGGGGTGACAGAAAACTGTAATTATGGTGGTAAGTTATACGCCGATGAGAACATAAATAATGAAGGAATAGTAGACAAGGTAAGTGGTAGTAATACAAGTAATTATAATGATGAAATAACATTAAATAAGAATAATGATTATATAGTTGAAAATGGGGTATCTAAGAATGATACGGTAAGTAACAGTAGTGAAATTAAAAACGTGGTGTTAGAGTGTAACGTTGTGAGCAGAGAAAGTGTTGATGAGGTTATAAGTGTGTATGTAGAGAGGGTAAATGGGCAAAGGGCAGATGTTCCCTAAGTTTATGGTGAAACAGAGTTTTCACAGGTGTTTAATGAGGACAGAGTTTCCTCCTGTATTTGTATGGAAGACAAGGTGTCATCAGATGGTCCCTGTATTTTTCGTGATTTAACTGGTAAAGCCAGTAGAGGTAATAAATATTTAATGGTGCCCTTTGCATGGAGTGAGAGAGAAAAGGTGATATGGTGTTGTGATGAGAGAAAGAGAGAAATAGCGATTTTTGAGGTTAATAGAGGTTATGGAAGGTTAGTGCAGGTTTTAGATATAGAGAAAGGTGAAAAAAGTGACTTGCATGGTGAAATAGAGAGATGAATATTTTGATAATACTGTTATAAATAATAAAATAACTTACCTGATGTTAACTAATACTACTAATGGAGACTGGACCGAAATAAATAATGTTGACTTGATTTAAGATTATTGTGGTAAAATTAATAAACTGAAATTTTATGGTTATTACACACAAGATAGCCATATGTGTGTAAATAAAATTGAAAATTGTTATGTGGAACCCAGACTAATTTTTGACGATGGAGGCTGAAATTCATAAATGGACAATTTTAAATATTTTGTGTGATGGTTCAGACCTCGCAACCTTGGACAATGAAGTGTGATATAACTGAATAATTAATGATGAAGAATTGTAAATAAATGTTTAATGAATTTAATTGTGTGTATTGTAAAATGTTAGGTAAACAATGTGTGTATGTAATGGAAATTGGTGTGAGAATAATAATAATAATATTTTGCAGTCTAAGTAAATAACAAAAATAATTTGGAAGAAGATAATAAATGAGTTGCAGTTACTGCAATTGGCGAAATTAATTAAAATGTTGTGTTTTCAATAATTGATTTAATTAAATAATTTGAAAGGTTTAAATATTCTGATTGATTTGAATGTTGTATAATTGAATTTTCTAATGGATTTAAATTGTTTTATGACATTTGATATTAATTAATAAACAAATGTTAAATTGAGTGGTATGAAATAACACTGTTGTTAAATGTTTCAGAGGTTACATGGAAGTATTGGTGTGTGTGGAGTGTATATTGTGTGTTTATGTCAGTAGGTGAATAATGTACTGTAAGTATAAAGCTTATAATACCAATTAGATAAAATAAAATGTTTACACGCGTGAAAAGATTTGGATTCAATAATCAAAATGAATTGAGATAATGGTATTAAATAGAAACTGTAATTAAAAAGTAATAATAACTGAAAGGTGAATTAAAATTATATTTGGTTTGAATTGTAATAAATAGAAATTGACAAATATGTTAACATTAAAAGATTTGTGGAAATTAAAAGTATAGGTATTAGGGTGATGTAATTTTGAGTGTTGAGACTGAGAGTGTTTATGAAAACAAGTCTGACACACAAGTGTTTACGTAAACAGGTAGGTTGTGTGACCAATGTTTACAGCCAGATGTGCTGAAGTTGATAACTGTTGCAGTTTGATGAATCAGTACCATTGAGCAGATTCTATTATGAAATAAAAGAACCATCTGATGTGATGGAATGTAGGTAATATTTTTTTGTCTTTTGTAAAATGTAATTAAAACAAATTGAGATTGATAATCAGGATTTGAGGAATTAAATTAAATTAAATTAAATTGGTAATTAAAGTATTTGAAAAAAATGAATTTTAATAATGAGTTTAAATCTATTTTGATTTGATAAATAATAAATAAATAATAAATAATATGTACTTTATTTAAAATTGAAAACTTTATCTATGATACATAACTTGTATTTTAGTTATAATTACTGTGAGTTAATGCAATTCTGTATAATTAATATGTCATTTTGACTGGAACTTATATGTACTACTGTATTGTATATATCCTATATTGTTTTGTTAACACTATTTTCTAGGGTTACGGTATATTCCATAATATAAAATGAGCCAGTACGTTGTCAATGAACCAGTACGGCTAAGAGGAAACAAATCAGTTGTGGGATATGGAGTGATGGAAGGCCGTTTGTTGATTTTAGTTGAATGTTCCAGAGTCAGGTGATACTGTGGCGGGTATCTGTCCGAGCTTATGGTGTTGGGATCTCGAACAGAGAAGTCCAGTAAGATCGGATGGGTGCTGCCGCAGTCACCGGACTAGGGGGGTAAGTACCCATGATTTTAGTAGAGTGTTTAGGGGGGTTGCGGCGCCATATCCTCACTGATCCTCTTAGGTATTAGGCAGTAAGAGTTTGAACGCTTCGGCCTTCAACCTCTTATTGGGGGGGTATTGTAACGGTGAGGTGCCCCAGTAACCAGCAGTACAACACTGTTAGTCTGAACAACAGGCTAGTCGTATTGCGTAACTGCCCCAGTAAGCAGCAGGCTTTGGGAATAACAGTCTGCAGTTTGTCATCAGAAGGGGTACAATACACAGCCAGCAGCAGCACAGTGCCGTTTTATTAAAAAACAAAATGGTGGCCTCGGGAGTAGGATAGGCCGTAATTATTAGGCGGCCTATCCATTTAAATAGAATATTCAATTCTAAACTGTTGTTTATCAGCTGTTTGGTATAAAAGTACGTTTCACCGCTATTGACTCTCCACATTCGGTGGCCAAATACATGAATTGTTTAGAGTTCCATTGCAACTCACGGCTGAGCGGCCAGACAATCAGCAGATAGTCATCAGAACAAAAACGGTAGCCTCGGACGAGTTCTTGGTAGGCCGAAAAATACAAAAGTAGGCCTACCAAGTAATATAAAATGTACAAACAAGCAAAGTGACGAGTAAATGACGTAAGGTAATAATAAACTGTGTTTGGAGTGGAGAATGATTAGTGAAAACAGTTCCGGACAATATCGTGTACAACGTTTGGATATTACGCATATAGGTAACAAGTGTAAAGACAGTTTCATTTGGCCAAAACATTATAATTAATAAGGAGCTCATTAATTAAATAAGAAGTTTTAAAAATAAATGTAAATGGAGTGGAGTGTGTGTATGGGTTATCAAAAGTACTGGCTCAACTAGAAAGATGTAGTAGTAGTCTATACAAAATTATTGGACTAAAATTAGTAAAAAATTATAAATATAAAGAAAACATAATAATCAATGATAGAGTAAATGGTAAAAAATTAAAAGGTTCATTCTTCTATAAACATGTGTTAGTATAGTTATTTTGCTGCAAACCATTTCCTAGATTTCTGTGCTGACAACTCGTTTAACGTAACTGGGGGTTTTCTGAAATTTTATTACAGTCAGATAGCGGGATTTTTATAAGGGCGAGAGTGTTCAAAGTTTACATGTATTAATAAAAAACATGTTGGCGACCTGGGCAGTTTCAAAAGGTAAATTTTACGGGGACCATGACGGTAAGTAAAATTCTGGCAGCGGTGAGTATTTTATGATGAGTGTATTATTTAGTTAAAAGGGTAAAAGGCGAGGACCTTAACAGCGACGCCCCTGCCAGGATGTTCGTATATAAAAATTATATGAACTAGACCTGTATTAAAGCACAGAAAGTAGGACTTGGTAACGGCGTATTTGTAGAAATATTCGTATATATATTTACGTTATAAAAGGTTATGTTTTGATAGGGTTATTGTGTTTACTTGTCCTGTTGACAATGATTGTGTTAGGTGTTTTGATTTTATAGGATAATAGTGGTTTTTTTATATATAAAGGGTATATTAGAAATAAAATTTTTGAACATGGCCGAGGCACGTGAAAATAAAGTAAGTGGATTAGGGGAGGCATGGAATAGATACAATACGGAATTCATGCAAGAGTTTGAAAGGGTTTTGAACAGAATGACTGAGGAGGATTGGTGTAAATTAAATAATGAGCTTAGACAAATGGAAGAACAAAAAACGGGATTATACACTTTTTTGAACAAATTTCGTAATAATACTAGTAAACAAAGCAACGAGGTAAGGGAAGGGTAGCGTTAGATAATAAAATAGTAAACGATAAAAGACGATCAAGTAACAGAGAATTTGGTAAGTAAAAATAGTATGAATGGAAATAACAAAATAACAGAAAAAAATGGTGCCAATACATATGAGAGTGTAGGGGTGACAGAAAACTGTAATTATGGTGGTAAGTTATACGCCGATGAGAACATAAATAATGAAGGAATAGTAGACAAGGTAAGTGGTAGTAATACAAGTAATTATAATGATGAAATAACATTAAATAAGAATAATGATTATATAGTTGAAAATGGGGTATCTAAGAATGATACGGTAAGTAACAGTAGTGAAATTAAAAACGTGGTGTTAGAGTGTAACGTTGTGAGCAGAGAAAGTGTTGATGAGGTTATAAGTGTGTATGTAGAGAGGGTAAATGGGCAAAGGGCAGATGTTCCCTAAGTTTATGGTGAAACAGAGTTTTCACAGGTGTTTAATGAGGACAGAGTTTCCTCCTGTATTTGTATGGAAGACAAGGTGTCATCAGATGGTCCCTGTATTTTTCGTGATTTAAATGGTAAAGCCAGTAGAGGTAATAAATATTTAATGGTGCCCTTTGCATGGAGTGAGAGAGAAAAGGTGATATGGTGTTGTGATGAGAGAAAGAGAGAAATAGCGATTTTTGAGGTTAATAGAGGTTATGGAAGGTTAGTGCAGGTTTTAGATATAGAGAAAGGTGAAAAAAGTGACTTGCATGGTGAAATAGAGAGATGAATATTTTGATAATACTGTTATAAATAATAAAATAACTTACCTGATGTTAACTAATACTACTAATGGAGACTGGACCGAAATAAATAATGTTGACTTGATTTATGATTATTGTGGTAAAATGAATAAACTGAAATTTTATGGTTATTACACACAAGATAGCCATATGTGTGTAAATAAAATTGAAAATTGTTATGTGGAACCCAGACTAATTTTTGACGATGGAGGCTGAAATTCATAAATGGACAATTTTAAATATTTTGTGTGATGGTTCAGACCTCGCAACCTTGGACAATGAAGTGTGATATAACTGAATAATTAATGATGAAGAATTGTAAATAAATGTTTAATGAATTTAATTGTGTGTATTGTAAAATGTTAGGTAAACAATGTGTGTATGTAATGGAAATTGGTGTGAGAATAATAATAATAATATTTTGCAGTCTAAGTAAATAACAAAAATAATTTGGAAGAAGATAATAAATGAGTTGCAGTTACTGCAATTGGCGAAATTAATTAAAATGTTGTGTTTTCAATAATTGATTTAATTAAATAATTTGAAAGGTTTAAATATTCTGATTGATTTGAATGTTGTATAATTGAATTTTCTAATGGATTTAAATTGTTTTATGACATTTGATATTAATTAATAAACAAATGTTAAATTGAGTGGTATGAAATAACACTGTTGTTAAATGTTTCAGAGGTTACATGGAAGTATTGGTGTGTGTGGAGTGTATATTGTGTGTTTATGTCAGTAGGTGAATAATGTACTGTAAGTATAAAGCTTATAATACCAATTAGATAAAATAAAATGTTTACACGCGTGAAAAGATTTGGATTCAATAATCAAAATGAATTGAGATAATGGTATTAAATAGAAACTGTAATTAAAAAGTAATAATAACTGAAAGGTGAATTAAAATTATATTTGGTTTGAATTGTAATAAATAGAAATTGACAAATATGTTAACATTAAAAGATTTGTGGAAATTAAAAGTATAGGTATTAGGGTGATGTAATTTTGAGTGTTGAGACTGAGAGTGTTTATGAAAACAAGTCTGACACACAAGTGTTTACGTAAACAGGTAGGTTGTGTGACCAATGTTTACAGCCAGATGTGCTGAAGTTGATAACTGTTGCAGTTTGATGAATCAGTACCATTGAGCAGATTCTATTATGAAATAAAAGAACCATCTGATGTGATGGAATGTAGGTAATATTTTTTTGTCTTTTGTAAAATGTAATTAAAACAAATTGAGATTGATAATCAGGATTTGAGGAATTAAATTAAATTAAATTAAATTGGCAATTAAAGTATTTGAAAAAAATGAATTTTAATAATGAGTTTAAATCTATTTTGATTTGATAAATAATAAATAAATAATAAATAATATGTACTTTATTTAAAATTGAAAACTTTATTTATGATACATAACTTGTATTTTAGTTATAATTACTGTGAGTTAATGCAATTCTGTATAATTAATATGTCATTTTGACTGGAACTTATATGTACTACTGTATTGTATATATCCTATATTGTTTTGTTAACACTATTTTCTAGGGTTACGGTATATTCCATAATATAAAATGAGCCAGTACGTTGTCAATGAACCAGTACGGCTAAGAGGAAACAAATCAGTTGTGGGATATGGAGTGATGGAAGGCCGTTTGTTGATTTTAGTTGAATGTTCCAGAGTCAGGTGATACTGTGGCGGGTATCTGTCCGAGCTTATGGTGTTGGGATCTCGAACAGAGAAGTCCAGTAAGATCGGATGGGTGCTGCCGCAGTCACCGGACTAGGGGGGTAAGTACCCATGATTTTAGTAGAGTGTTTAGGGGGGTTGCGGCGCCATATCCTCACTGATCCTCTTAGGTATTAGGCAGTAAGAGTTTGAACGCTTCGGCCTTCAACCTCTTATTGGGGGGGTATTGTAACGGTACAGAAGTGTGTGATCCCATAGATTTAATTTCATTTTATATCAATTCAGTAATTAATAAATTGTTCACACTTTCACCTGTGAGGTGCCCCAGTAACCAGCAGTACAACACTGTTAGTCTGAACAACAGGCTAGACGCATTGCGTAACTGCCCCAGTAAGCAGCAGGCTTTGGGAATAACAGTCTGCAGTTTGTCATCAGAAGGGGTACAATACACAGCCAGCAGCAGCACAGTGCCGTTTTATTAAAAAACAAAATGGTGGCCTCGGGAGTAGGATAGGCCGTAATTATTAGGCGGCCTATCCATTTAAATAGAATATTCAATTCTAAACTGTTGTTTATCAGCTGTTTGGTATAAAAGTACGTTTCACCGCTATTGACTCTCCACATTCGGTGGCCAAATACATGAATTGTTTAGAGTTCCATTGCAACTCACGGCTGAGCGGCCAGACAATCAGCAGATAGTCATCAGAACAAAAACGGTAGCCTCGGACGAGTTCTTGGTAGGCCGAAAAATACAAAAGTAGGCCTACCAAGTAATATAAAATGTACAAACAAGCAAAGTGACGAGTAAATGACGTAAGGTAATAATAAACTGTGTTTGGAGTGGAGAATGATTAGTGAAAACAGTTCCGGACAATATCGTGTACAACGTTTGGATATTACGCATATAGGTAACAAGTGTAAAGACAGTTTCATTTGGCCAAAACATTATAATTAATAAGGAGCTCATTAATTAAATAAGAAGTTTTAAAAATAAATGTAAATGGAGTGGAGTGTGTGTATGGGTTATCAAAAGTACTGGCTCAACTAGAAAGATGTAGTAGTAGTCTATACAAAATTATTGGACTAAAATTAGTAAAAAATTATAAATATAAAGAAAACATAATAATCAATGATAGAGTAAATGGTAAAAAATTAAAAGGTTCATTCTTCTATAAACATGTGTTAGTGTAGTTATTTTGCTGCAAACCATTTCCTAGATTTCTGTGCTGACAACTCGTTTAACGTAACTGGGGGTTTTCTGAAATTTTATTACAGTCAGATAGCGGGATTTTTATAAGGGCGAGAGTGTTCAAAGTTTACATGTATTAATAAAAAACATGTTGGCGACCTGGGCAGTTTCAAAAGGTAAATTTTACGGGGACCATGACGGTAAGTAAAATTCTGGCAGCGGTGAGTATTTTATGATGAGTGTATTATTTAGTTAAAAGGGTAAAAGGCGAGGACCTTAACAGCGACGCCGCTGCCAGGATGTTCGTATATAAAAATTATATGAACTAGACCTGTATTAAAGCACAGAAAGTAGGACTTGGTAACGGCGTATTTGTAGAAATATTCGTATATATATTTACGTTATAAAAGGTTATGTTTTGATAGGGTTATTGTGTTTACTTGTCCTGTTGACAATGATTGTGTTAGGTGTTTTGATTTTATAGGATAATAGTGGTTTTTTTATATATAAAGGGTATATTAGAAATAAAATTTTTGAACATGGCCGAGACACGTGAAAATAAAGTAAGTGGATTAGGGGAGGCATGGAATAGATACAATACGGAATTCATGCAAGAGTTTGAAAGGGTTTTGAACAGAATGACTGAGGAGGATTGGTGTAAATTAAATAATGAGCTTAGACAAATGGAAGAACAAAAAACGGGATTATACACTTTTTTGAACAAATTTCGTAATAATACTAGTAAACAAAGCAACGAGGTAAGGGAAGGGTAGCGTTAGATAATAAAATAGTAAACGATAAAAGACGATCAAGTAACAGAGAATTTGGTAAGTAAAAATAGTATGAATGGAAATAACAAAATAACAGAAAAAAATGGTGCCAATACATATGAGAGTGTAGGGGTGACAGAAAACTGTAATTATGGTGGTAAGTTATACGCCGATGAGAACATAAATAATGAAGGAGTAGTAGACAAGGTAAGTGGTAGTAATACAAGTAATTATAATGATGAAATAACATTAAATAAGAATAATGATTATATAGTTGAAAATGGGGTATCTAAGAATGATACGGTAAGTAACAGTAGTGAAATTAAAAACGTGGTGTTAGAGTGTAACGTTGTGAGCAGAGAAAGTGTTGATGAGGTTATAAGTGTGTATGTAGAGAGGGTAAATGGGCAAAGGGCAGATGTTCCCTAAGTTTATGGTGAAACAGAGTTTTCACAGGTGTTTAATGAGGACAGAGTTTCCTCCTGTATTTGTACGGAAGACAAGGTGTCATCAGATGGTCCCTGTATTTTTCGTGATTTAACTGGTAAAGCCAGTAGAGGTAATAAATATTTAATGGTGCCCTTTGCATGGAGTGAGAGAGAAAAGGTGATATGGTGTTGTGATGAGAGAAAGAGAGAAATAGCGATTTTTGAGGTTAATAGAGGTTATGGAAGGTTAGTGCAGGTTTTAGATATAGAGAAAGGTGAAAAAAGTGACTTGCATGGTGATATAGAGAGATGAATATTTTGATAATACTGTTATAAATAATAAAATAACTTACCTGATGTTAACTAATACTACTAATGGAGACTGGACCGAAATAAATAATGTTGACTTGATTTATGATTATTGTGGTAAAATGAATAAACTGAAATTTTATGGTTATTACACACAAGATAGCCATATGTGTGTAAATAAAATTGAAAATTGTTATGTGGAACCCAGACTAATTTTTGACGATGGAGGCTGAAATTCATAAATGGACAATTTTAAATATTTTGTGTGATGGTTCAGACCTCGCAACCTTGGACAATGAAGTGTGATATAACTGAATAATTAATGATGAAGAATTGTAAATAAATGTTTAATGAATTTAATTGTGTGTATTGTAAAATGTTAGGTAAACAATGTGTGTATGTAATGGAAATTGGTGTGAGAATAATAATAATAATATTTTGCAGTCTAAGTAAATAACAAAAATAATTTGGAAGAAGATAATAAATGAGTTGCAGTTACTGCAATTGGCGAAATTAATTAAAATGTTGTGTTTTCAATAACTGATTTAATTAATTAATTTGAAAGGTTTAAATATTCTGATTGATTTGAATGTTGTATAATTGAATTTTCTAATGGATTTAAATTGTTTTATGACATTTGATATTAATTAATAAACAAATGTTAAATTGAGTGGTATGAAATAACACTGTTGTTAAATGTTTCAGAGATTACATGGAAGTATTGGTGTGTGTGGAGTGTATATTGTGTGTTTATGTCAGTAGGTGAATAATGTACTGTAAGTATAAAGCTTATAATACCAATTAGATAAAATAAAATGTTTACACGCGTGAAAAGATTTGGATTCAATAATCAAAATGAATTGAGATAATGGTATTAAATAGAAACTGTAATTAAAAAGTAATAATAACTGAAAGGTGAATTAAAATTATATTTGGTTTGAATTGTAATAAATAGAAATTGACAAATATGTTAACATTAAAAGATTTGTGGAAATTAAAAGTATAGGTATTAGGGTGATGTAATTTTGAGTGTTGAGACTGAGAGTGTTTATGAAAACAAGTCTGACACACAAGTGTTTACGTAAACAGGTAGGTTGTGTGACCAATGTTTACAGCCAGATGTGCTGAAGTTGATAACTGTTGCAGTTTGATGAATCAGTACCATTGAGCAGATTCTATTATGAAATAAAAGAACCATCTGATGTGATGGAATGTAGGTAATATTTTTTTGTCTTTTGTAAAATGTAATTAAAACAAACTGAGATTGATAATCAGGATTTGAGGAATTAAATTAAATTAAATTAAATTGGTAATTAAAATATTTGAAAAAAAAGAATTTTAATAATGAGTTTAAATCTATTTTGATTTGATAAATAATAAATAAATAATAAATAATATGTACTTTATTTAAAATTGAAAACTTTATTTATGATACATAACTTGTATTTTAGTTATAATTACTGTGAGTTAATGCAATTCTGTATAATTAATATGTCATTTTGACTGGAACTTATATGTACTACTGTATTGTATATATCCTATATTGTTTTGTTAACACTATTTTCTAGGGTTACGGTATATTCCATAATATAAAATGAGCCAGTACGTTGTCAATGAACCAGTACGGCTAAGAGGAAACAAATCAGTTGTGGGATATGGAGTGATGGAAGGCCGTTTGTTGATTTTAGTTGAATGTTCCAGAGTCAGGTGATACTGTGGCGGGTATCTGTCCGAGCTTATGGTGTTGGGATCTCGAACAGAGAAGTCCAGTAAGATCGGATGGGTGCTGCCGCAGTCACCGGACTAGGGGGGTAAGTACCCATGATTTTAGTAGAGTGTTTAGGGGGGTTGCGGCGCCATATCCTCACTGATCCTCTTAGGTATTAGGCAGTAAGAGTTTGAACGCTTCGGCCTTCAACCTCTTATTGGGGGGGGTATTGTAACGGTACAGAAGTGTGTGATCCCATAGATTTAATTTCATTTTATATCAATTCAGTAATTAATAAATTGTTCACACTTTCACCTGTGAGGTGCCCCAGTAACCAGCAGTACAACACTGTTAGTCTGAACAACAGGCTAGACGCATTGCGTAACTGCCCCAGTAAGCAGCAGGCTTTGGGAATAACAGTCTGCAGTTTGTCATCAGAAGGGGTACAATACACAGCCAGCAGCAGCACAGTGCCGTTTTATTAAAAAACAAAATGGTGGCCTCGGGAGTAGGATAGGCCGTAATTATTAGGCGGCCTATCCATTTAAATAGAATATTCAATTCTAAACTGTTGTTTATCAGCTGTTTGGTATAAAAGTACGTTTCACCGCTATTGACTCTCCACATTCGGTGGCCAAATACATGAATTGTTTAGAGTTCCATTGCAACTCACGGCTGAGCGGCCAGACAATCAGCAGATAGTCATCAGAACAAAAACGGTAGCCTCGGACGAGTTCTTGGTAGGCCGAAAAATACAAAAGTAGGCCTACCAAGTAATATAAAATGTACAAACAAGCAAAGTGACGAGTAAATGACGTAAGGTAATAATAAACTGTGTTTGGAGTGGAGAATGATTAGTGAAAACAGTTCCGGACAATATCGTGTACAACGTTTGGATATTACGCATATAGGTAACAAGTGTAAAGACAGTTTCATTTGGCCAAAACATTATAATTAATAAGGAGCTCATTAATTAAATAAGAAGTTTTAAAAATAAATGTAAATGGAGTGGAGTGTGTGTATGGGTTATCAAAAGTACTGGCTCAACTAGAAAGATGTAGTAGTAGTCTATACAAAATTATTGGACTAAAATTAGTAAAAAATTATAAATATAAAGAAAACATAATAATCAATGATAGAGTAAATGGTAAAAAATTAAAAGGTTCATTCTTCTATAAACATGTGTTAGTGTAGTTATTTTGCTGCAAACCATTTCCTAGATTTCTGTGCTGACAACTCGTTTAACATAACTGGGGGTTTTCTGAAATTTTATTACAGTCAGATAGCGGGATTTTTATAAGGGCGAGAGTGTTCAAAGTTTACATGTATTAATAAAAAACATGTTGGCGACCTGGGCAGTTTCAAAAGGTAAATTTTACGGGGACCATGACGGTAAGTAAAATTCTGGCAGCGGTGAGTATTTTATGATGAGTGTATTATTTAGTTAAAAGGGTAAAAGGCGAGGACCTTAACAGCGACGCCCCCGCCACGATGTTCGTATATAAAAATTATATGAACTAGACCTGTATTAAAGCACAGAAAGTAGGACTTGGTAACGGCGTATTTGTAGAAATATTCGTATATATATTTACGTTATAAAAGGTTATGTTTTGATAGGGTTATTGTGTTTACTTGTCCTGTTGACAATGATTGTGTTAGGTGTTTTGATTTTATAGGATAATAGTGGTTTTTTTATATATAAAGGGTATATTAGAAATAAAATTTTTGAACATGGCCGAGACACGTGAAAATAAAGTAAGTGGATTAGGGGAGGCATGGAATAGATACAATACGGAATTCATGCAAGAGTTTGAAAGGGTTTTGAACAGAATGACTGAGGAGGATTGGTGTAAATTAAATAATGAGCTTAGACAAATGGAAGAACAAAAAACGGGATTATACACTTTTTTGAACAAATTTCGTAATAATACTAGTAAACAAAGCAACGAGGTAAGGGAAGGGTAGCGTTAGATAATAAAATAGTAAACGATAAAAGACGATCAAGTAACAGAGAATTTGGTAAGTAAAAATAGTATGAATGGAAATAACAAAATAACAGAAAAAAATGGTGCCAATACATATGAGAGTGTAGGGGTGACAGAAAACTGTAATTATGGTGGTAAGTTATACGCCGATGAGAACATAAATAATGAAGGAATAGTAGACAAGGTAAGTGGTAGTAATACAAGTAATTATAATGATGAAATAACATTAAATAAGAATAATGATTATATAGTTGAAAATGGGGTATCTAAGAATGATACGGTAAGTAACAGTAGTGAAATTAAAAACGTGGTGTTAGAGTGTAACGTTGTGAGCAGAGAAAGTGTTGATGAGGTTATAAGTGTGTATGTAGAGAGGGTAAATGGGCAAAGGGCAGATGTTCCATAAGTTTATGGTGAAACAGAGTTTTCACAGGTGTTTAATGAGGACAGAGTTTCCTCCTGTATTTGTATGGAAGACAAGGTGTCATCAGATGGTCCCAGTATTTTTCGTGATTTAACTGGTAAAGCCAGTAGAGGTAATAAATATTTAATGGTGCCCTTTGCATGGAGTGAGAGAGAAAAGGTGATATGGTGTTGTGATGAGAGAAAGAGAGAAATAGCGATTTTTGAGGTTATGGAAGGTTAGTGCAGGTTTTAGATATAGAGAAAGGTGAAAAAAGTGACTTGCATGGTGAAATAGAGAGATGAATATTTTGATAATACTGTTATAAATAATAAAATAACTTACCTGATGTTAACTAATACTACTAATGGAGACTGGACCGAAATAAATAATGTTGACTTGATTTATGATTATTGTGGTAAAATGAATAAACTGAAATTTTATGGTTATTACACACAAGATAGCCATATGTGTGTAAATAAAATTGAAAATTGTTATGTGGAACCCAGACTAATTTTTGACGATGGAGGCTGAAATTCATAAATGGACAATTTTAAATATTTTGTGTGATGGTTCAGACCTCGCAACCTTGGACAATGAAGTGTGATATAACTGAATAATTAATGATGAAGAATTGTAAATAAATGTTTAATGAATTTAATTGTGTGTATTGTAAAATGTTAGGTAAACAATGTGTGTATGTAATGGAAATTGGTGTGAGAATAATAATAATAATATTTTGCAGTCTAAGTAAATAACAAAAATAATTTGGAAGAAGATAATAAATGAGTTGCAGTTATTGCAATTGGCGAAAGTAATTAAAATGTTGTGTTTTCAATAATTGATTTAATTAAATAATTTGAAAGGTTTAAATATTCTGATTGATTTGAATGTTGTATAATTGAATTTTCTAATGGATTTAAATTGTTTTATGACATTTGATATTAATTAATAAACAAATGTTAAATTGAGTGGTATGAAATAACACTGTTGTAAAATGTTTCAGAGGTTACATGGAAGTATTGGTGTGTGTGGAGTGTATATTGTGTGTTTATGTCAGTAGGTGAATAATGTACTGCAAGTATAAAGCTTATAATACCAATTAGATAAAATAAAATGTTTACAGGCGTGAAAAGATTTGGATTCAATAATCAAAATGAATTGAGATAATGGTATTAAATAGAAAGAAACTGTAATTAAAAAGTAATAATAACTGAAAGGTGAATTAAAATTATATTTGTTTGAATTGTAATAAATAGAAATTGACAAATATGTTAACATTAAAAGATTTGTGGAAATTAAAAGTATAGGTATTAGGGTGATGTAATTTTGAGTGTTGAGACTGAGAGTGTTTATGAAACAAGTCTGACACACAAGTGTTTACGTAAACAGGTAGGTTGTGTGACCAATGTTTACAGCCAGATGTGCTGAAGTTGATAACTGTTGCAGTTTGATGAATCAGTACCATTGAGCAGATTCTATTATGAAATAAAAGAACCATCTGATGTGATGGAATGTAGGTAATATTTTTTTGTCTTTTGTAAAATGTAATTAAAACAAATGAGATTGATAATCAGGATTTGAGGAATTAAATTAAATTAAATTAATTGGTAATTAAAGTATTTGAAAAAATGAATTTTAATAATGAGTTTAAATCTATTTTGATTTGATAAATAATAAATAAATAATAAATAATATGTACTTTATTTAAAATTGAAAACTTTATTTATGATACATAACTTGTATTTTAGTTATAATTACTGTGAGTTAATGCAATTCTGTATAATTAATATGTCATTTTGACTGGAACTTATATGTACTACTGTATTGTATATATCCTATATTGTTTTGTTAACACTATTTTCTAGGGTTACGGTATATTCCATAATATAAAATGAGCCAGTACGTTGTCAATGAACCAGTACGGCTAAGAGGAAACAAATCAGTTGTGGGATATGGAGTGATGGAAGGTCGTTTGTTGATTTTAATTGAATGTTCCAGAGTCAGGTGATACTGTGGCGGGTATCTGTCCGAGCTTATGGTGTTGGGATCTCGAACAGAGAAGTCCAGTAAGATAGGATGGGTGCTGCCGCAGTCACCGGACTAGGGGAGTAAGTACCCATGATTTTAGTAGAGTGTTTAGGGGGGTTGCGGCGCCATATCCTCACTGATCCTCTTAGGTATTAGGCAATAAGAGTTTGAACGCTTCGGCCTTCAACCTCTTATTGGGGGGGTATTGTAACGGTACAGAAGTGTGTGATCCCATAGATTTAATTTCATTTTGTATCAATTCAGTAATTAATAAATTGTTCACACTTTCACCTGTGAGGTGCCCCAGTAACCAGCAGTACAACACTGTTAGTCTGAACAACAGGCTAGACGCATTGCGTAACTGCCCCAGTAAGCAGCAGGCTTTGGGAATAACAGTCTGCAGTTTGTCATCAGAAGGGGTACAATACACAGCCAGCAGCAGCACAGTGCCGTTTTATTAAAAAACAAAATGGTGGCCTCGGGAGTAGGATAGGCCGTAATTATTAGGCGGCCTATCCATTTAAATAGAATATTCAATTCTAAACTGTTGTTTATCAGCTGTTTGGTATAAAAGTACGTTTCACCGCTATTGACTCTCCACATTCGGTGGCCAAATACATGAATTGTTTAGAGTTCCATTGCAACTCACGGCTGAGCGGCCAGACAATCAGCAGATAGTCATCAGAACAAAAACGGTAGCCTCGGACGAGTTCTTGGTAGGCCGAAAAATACAAAAGTAGGCCTACCAAGTAATATAAAATGTACAAACAAGCAAAGTGACGAGTAAATGACGTAAGGTAATAATAAACTGTGTTTGGAGTGGAGAATGATTAGTGAAAACAGTTCCGGACAATATCGTGTACAACGTTTGGATATTACGCATATAGGTAACAAGTGTAAAGACAGTTTCATTTGGCCAAAACATTATAATTAATAAGGAGCTCATTAATTAAATAAGAGGTTTTAAAAATAAATGTAAATGGAGTGGAGTGTGTGTATGGGTTATCAAAAGTACTGGCTCAACTAGAAAGATGTAGTAGTAGTCTATACAAAATTATTGGACTAAAATTAGTAAAAAATTATAAATATAAAGAAAACATAATAATCAATGATAGAGTAAATGGTAAAAAATTAAAAGGTTCATTCTTCTATAAACATGTGTTAGTGTAGTTATTTTGCTGCAAACCATTTCCTAGATTTCTGTGCTGACAACTCGTTTAACGTAACTGGGGGTTTTCTGAAATTTTATTACAGTCAGATAGCGGGATTTTTATAAGGGCGAGAGTGTTCAAAGTTTACATGTATTAATAAAAAACATGTTGGCGACCTGGGCAGTTTCAAAAGGTAAATTTTACGGGGACCATGACGGTAAGTAAAATTCTGGCAGCGGTGAGTATTTTATGATGAGTGTATTATTTAGTTAAAAGGGTAAAAGGCGAGGACCTTAACAGCGACTCCCCTGCCAGGATGTTCGTATATAAAAATTATATGAACTAGACCTGTATTAAAGCACAGAAAGTAGGACTTGGTAACGGCGTATTTGTAGAAATATTCGTATATATATTTACGTTATAAAAGGTTATGTTTTGATAGGGTTATTGTGTTTACTTGTCCTGTTGACAATGATTGTGTTAGGTGTTTTGATTTTATAGGATAATAGTGGTTTTTTTATATATAAAGGGTATATTAGAAATAAAATTTTTGAACATGGCCGAGGCACGTGAAAATAAAGTAAGTGGATTAGGGGAGGCATGGAATAGATACAATACGGAATTCATGCAAGAGTTTGAAAGGGTTTTGAACAGAATGACTGAGGAGGATTGGTGTAAATTAAATAATGAGCTTAGACAAATGGAAGAACAAAAAACGGGATTATACACTTTTTTGAACAAATTTCGTAATAATACTAGTAAACAAAGCAACGAGGTAAGGGAAGGGTAGCGTTAGATAATAAAATAGTAAACGATAAAAGACGATCAAGTAACAGAGAATTTGGTAAGTAAAAATAGTATGAATGGAAATAACAAAATAACAGAAAAAAATGGTGCCAATACATATGAGAGTGTAGGGGTGACAGAAAACTGTAATTATGGTGGTAAGTTATACGCCGATGAGAACATAAATAATGAAGGAATAGTAGACAAGGTAAGTGGTAGTAATACAAGTAATTATAATGATGAAATAACATTAAATAAGAATAATGATTATATAGTTGAAAATGGGGTATCTAAGAATGATACGGTAAGTAACAGCAGTGAAATTAAAAACGTGGTGTTAGAGTGTAACGTTGTGAGCAGAGAAAGTGTTGATGAGGTTATAAGTGTGTATGTAGAGAGGGTAAATGGGCAAAGGGCAGATGTTCCCTAAGTTTATGGTGAAACAGAGTTTTCACAGGTGTTTAATGAGGACAGAGTTTCCTCCTGTATTTGTATGGAAGACAAGGTGTCATCAGATGGTCCCTGTATTTTTCGTGATTTAACTGGTAAAGCCAGTAGAGGTAATAAATATTTAATGGTGCCCTTTGCATGGAGTGAGAGAGAAAAGGTGATATGGTGTTGTGATGAGAGAAAGAGAGAAATAGCGATTTTTGAGGTTATGGAAGGTTAGTGCAGGTTTTAGATATAGAGAAAGGTGAAAAAAGTGACTTGCATGGTGAAATAGAGAGATGAATATTTTGATAATACTGTTATAAATAATAAAATAACTTACCTGATGTTAACTAATACTACTAATGGAGACTGGACCGAAATAAATAATGTTGACTTGATTTATGATTATTGTGGTAAAATGAATAAACTGAAATTTTATGGTTATTACACACAAGATAGCCATATGTGTGTAAATAAAATTGAAAATTGTTATGTGGAACCCAGACTAATTTTTGACGATGGAGGCTGAAATTCATAAATGGACAATTTTAAATATTTTGTGTGATGGTTCAGACCTCGCAACCTTGGACAATGAAGTGTGATATAACTGAATAATTAATGATGAAGAATTGTAAATAAATGTTTAATGAATTTAATTGTGTGTATTGTAAAATGTTAGGTAAACAATGTGTGTATGTAATGGAAATTGGTGTGAGAATAATAATAATAATATTTTGCAGTCTAAGTAAATAACAAAAATAATTTGGAAGAAGATAATAAATGAGTTGCAGTTATTGCAATTGGCGAAAGTAATTAAAATGTTGTGTTTTCAATAATTGATTTAATTAAATAATTTGAAAGGTTTAAATATTCTGATTGATTTGAATGTTGTATAATTGAATTTTCTAATGGATTTAAATTGTTTTATGACATTTGATATTAATTAATAAACAAATGTTAAATTGAGTGGTATGAAATAACACTGTTGTAAAATGTTTCAGAGGTTACATGGAAGTATTGGTGTGTGTGGAGTGTATATTGTGTGTTTATGTCAGTAGGTGAATAATGTACTGCAAGTATAAAGCTTATAATACCAATTAGATAAAATAAAATGTTTACAGGCGTGAAAAGATTTGGATTCAATAATCAAAATGAATTGAGATAATGGTATTAAATAGAAACTGTAATTAAAAAGTAATAATAACTGAAAGGTGAATTAAAATTATATTTGGTTTGAATTGTAATAAATAGAAATTGACAAATATGTTAACATTAAAAGATTTGTGGAAATTAAAAGTATAGGTATTAGGGTGATGTAATTTTGAGTGTTGAGACTGAGAGTGTTTATGAAAACAAGTCTGACACACAAGTGTTTACGTAAACAGGTAGGTTGTGTGACCAATGTTTACAGCCAGATGTGCTGAAGTTGATAACTGTTGCAGTTTGATGAATCAGTACCATTGAGCAGATTCTATTATGAAATAAAAGAACCATCTGATGTGATGGAATGTAGGTAATATTTTTTTGTCTTTTGTAAAATGTAATTAAAACAAATGAGATTGATAATCAGGATTTGAGGAATTAAATTAAATTAAATTAAATTGGTAATTAAAGTATTTGAAAAAAATGAATTTTAATAATGAGTTTAAATCTATTTTGATTTGATAAATAATAAATAAATAATAAATAATATGTACTTTATTTAAAATTGAAAACTTTATTTATGATACATAACTTGTATTTTAGTTATAATTACTGTGAGTTAATGCAATTCTGTATAATTAATATGTCATTTTGACTGGAACTTATATGTACTACTGTATTGTATATATCCTATATTGTTTTGTTAACACTATTTTCTAGGGTTACGGTATATTCCATAATATAAAATGAGCCAGTACGTTGTCAATGAACCAGTACGGCTAAGAGGAAACAAATCAGTTGTGGGATATGGAGTGATGGAAGGTCGTTTGTTGATTTTAATTGAATGTTCCAGAGTCAGGTGATACTGTGGCGGGTATCTGTCCGAGCTTATGGTGTTGGGATCTCGAACAGAGAAGTCCAGTAAGATAGGATGGGTGCTGCCGCAGTCACCGGACTAGGGGAGTAAGTACCCATGATTTTAGTAGAGTGTTTAGGGGGGTTGCGGCGCCATATCCTCACTGATCCTCTTAGGTATTAGGCAATAAGAGTTTGAACGCTTCGGCCTTCAACCTCTTATTGGGGGGGTATTGTAACGGTACAGAAGTGTGTGATCCCATAGATTTAATTTCATTTTGTATCAATTCAGTAATTAATAAATTGTTCACACTTTCACCTGTGAGGTGCCCCAGTAACCAGCAGTACAACACTGTTAGTCTGAACAACAGGCTAGACGCATTGCGTAACTGCCCCAGTAAGCAGCAGGCTTTGGGAATAACAGTCTGCAGTTTGTCATCAGAAGGGGTACAATACACAGCCAGCAGCAGCACAGTGCCGTTTTATTAAAAAACAAAATGGTGGCCTCGGGAGTAGGATAGGCCGTAATTATTAGGCGGCCTATCCATTTAAATAGAATATTCAATTCTAAACTGTTGTTTATCAGCTGTTTGGTATAAAAGTACGTTTCACCGCTATTGACTCTCCACATTCGGTGGCCAAATACATGAATTGTTTAGAGTTCCATTGCAACTCACGGCTGAGCGGCCAGACAATCAGCAGATAGTCATCAGAACAAAAACGGTAGCCTCGGACGAGTTCTTGGTAGGCCGAAAAATACAAAAGTAGGCCTACCAAGTAATATAAAATGTACAAACAAGCAAAGTGACGAGTAAATGACGTAAGGTAATAATAAACTGTGTTTGGAGTGGAGAATGATTAGTGAAAACAGTTCCGGACAATATCGTGTACAACGTTTGGATATTACGCATATAGGTAACAAGTGTAAAGACAGTTTCATTTGGCCAAAACATTATAATTAATAAGGAGCTCATTAATTAAATAAGAGGTTTTAAAAATAAATGTAAATGGAGTGGAGTGTGTGTATGGGTTATCAAAAGTACTGGCTCAACTAGAAAGATGTAGTAGTAGTCTATACAAAATTATTGGACTAAAATTAGTAAAAAATTATAAATATAAAGAAAACATAATAATCAATGATAGAGTAAATGGTAAAAAATTAAAAGGTTCATTCTTCTATAAACATGTGTTAGTGTAGTTATTTTGCTGCAAACCATTTCCTAGATTTCTGTGCTGACAACTCGTTTAACGTAACTGGGGGTTTTCTGAAATTTTATTACAGTCAGATAGCGGGATTTTTATAAGGGCGAGAGTGTTCAAAGTTTACATGTATTAATAAAAAACATGTTGGCGACCTGGGCAGTTTCAAAAGGTAAATTTTACGGGGACCATGACGGTAAGTAAAATTCTGGCAGCGGTGAGTATTTTATGATGAGTGTATTATTTAGTTAAAAGGGTAAAAGGCGAGGACCTTAACAGCGACTCCCCTGCCAGGATGTTCGTATATAAAAATTATATGAACTAGACCTGTATTAAAGCACAGAAAGTAGGACTTGGTAACGGCGTATTTGTAGAAATATTCGTATATATATTTACGTTATAAAAGGTTATGTTTTGATAGGGTTATTGTGTTTACTTGTCCTGTTGACAATGATTGTGTTAGGTGTTTTGATTTTATAGGATAATAGTGGTTTTTTTATATATAAAGGGTATATTAGAAATAAAATTTTTGAACATGGCCGAGGCACGTGAAAATAAAGTAAGTGGATTAGGGGAGGCATGGAATAGATACAATACGGAATTCATGCAAGAGTTTGAAAGGGTTTTGAACAGAATGACTGAGGAGGATTGGTGTAAATTAAATAATGAGCTTAGACAAATGGAAGAACAAAAAACGGGATTATACACTTTTTTGAACAAATTTCGTAATAATACTAGTAAACAAAGCAACGAGGTAAGGGAAGGGTAGCGTTAGATAATAAAATAGTAAACGATAAAAGACGATCAAGTAACAGAGAATTTGGTAAGTAAAAATAGTATGAATGGAAATAACAAAATAACAGAAAAAAATGGTGCCAATACATATGAGAGTGTAGGGGTGACAGAAAACTGTAATTATGGTGGTAAGTTATACGCCGATGAGAACATAAATAATGAAGGAATAGTAGACAAGGTAAGTGGTAGTAATACAAGTAATTATAATGATGAAATAACATTAAATAAGAATAATGATTATATAGTTGAAAATGGGGTATCTAAGAATGATACGGTAAGTAACAGCAGTGAAATTAAAAACGTGGTGTTAGAGTGTAACGTTGTGAGCAGAGAAAGTGTTGATGAGGTTATAAGTGTGTATGTAGAGAGGGTAAATGGGCAAAGGGCAGATGTTCCCTAAGTTTATGGTGAAACAGAGTTTTCACAGGTGTTTAATGAGGACAGAGTTTCCTCCTGTATTTGTATGGAAGACAAGGTGTCATCAGATGGTCCCTGTATTTTTCGTGATTTAACTGGTAAAGCCAGTAGAGGTAATAAATATTTAATGGTGCCCTTTGCATGGAGTGAGAGAGAAAAGGTGATATGGTGTTGTGATGAGAGAAAGAGAGAAATAGCGATTTTTGAGGTTATGGAAGGTTAGTGCAGGTTTTAGATATAGAGAAAGGTGAAAAAAGTGACTTGCATGGTGAAATAGAGAGATGAATATTTTGATAATACTGTTATAAATAATAAAATAACTTACCTGATGTTAACTAATACTACTAATGGAGACTGGACCGAAATAAATAATGTTGACTTGATTTATGATTATTGTGGTAAAATGAATAAACTGAAATTTTATGGTTATTACACACAAGATAGCCATATGTGTGTAAATAAAATTGAAAATTGTTATGTGGAACCCAGACTAATTTTTGACGATGGAGGCTGAAATTCATAAATGGACAATTTTAAATATTTTGTGTGATGGTTCAGACCTCGCAACCTTGGACAATGAAGTGTGATATAACTGAATAATTAATGATGAAGAATTGTAAATAAATGTTTAATGAATTTAATTGTGTGTATTGTAAAATGTTAGGTAAACAATGTGTGTATGTAATGGAAATTGGTGTGAGAATAATAATAATAATATTTTGCAGTCTAAGTAAATAACAAAAATAATTTGGAAGAAGATAATAAATGAGTTGCAGTTATTGCAATTGGCGAAAGTAATTAAAATGTTGTGTTTTCAATAATTGATTTAATTAAATAATTTGAAAGGTTTAAATATTCTGATTGATTTGAATGTTGTATAATTGAATTTTCTAATGGATTTAAATTGTTTTATGACATTTGATATTAATTAATAAACAAATGTTAAATTGAGTGGTATGAAATAACACTGTTGTAAAATGTTTCAGAGGTTACATGGAAGTATTGGTGTGTGTGGAGTGTATATTGTGTGTTTATGTCAGTAGGTGAATAATGTACTGCAAGTATAAAGCTTATAATACCAATTAGATAAAATAAAATGTTTACAGGCGTGAAAAGATTTGGATTCAATAATCAAAATGAATTGAGATAATGGTATTAAATAGAAACTGTAATTAAAAAGTAATAATAACTGAAAGGTGAATTAAAATTATATTTGGTTTGAATTGTAATAAATAGAAATTGACAAATATGTTAACATTAAAAGATTTGTGGAAATTAAAAGTATAGGTATTAGGGTGATGTAATTTTGAGTGTTGAGACTGAGAGTGTTTATGAAAACAAGTCTGACACACAAGTGTTTACGTAAACAGGTAGGTTGTGTGACCAATGTTTACAGCCAGATGTGCTGAAGTTGATAACTGTTGCAGTTTGATGAATCAGTACCATTGAGCAGATTCTATTATGAAATAAAAGAACCATCTGATGTGATGGAATGTAGGTAATATTTTTTTGTCTTTTGTAAAATGTAATTAAAACAAATGAGATTGATAATCAGGATTTGAGGAATTAAATTAAATTAAATTAAATTGGTAATTAAAGTATTTGAAAAAAATGAATTTTAATAATGAGTTTAAATCTATTTTGATTTGATAAATAATAAATAAATAATAAATAATATGTACTTTATTTAAAATTGAAAACTTTATTTATGATACATAACTTGTATTTTAGTTATAATTACTGTGAGTTAATGCAATTCTGTATAATTAATATGTCATTTTGACTGGAACTTATATGTACTACTGTATTGTATATATCCTATATTGTTTTGTTAACACTATTTTCTAGGGTTACGGTATATTCCATAATATAAAATGAGCCAGTACGTTGTCAATGAACCAGTACGGCTAAGAGGAAACAAATCAGTTGTGGGATATGGAGTGATGGAAGGTCGTTTGTTGATTTTAATTGAATGTTCCAGAGTCAGGTGATACTGTGGCGGGTATCTGTCCGAGCTTATGGTGTTGGGATCTCGAACAGAGAAGTCCAGTAAGATAGGATGGGTGCTGCCGCAGTCACCGGACTAGGGGAGTAAGTACCCATGATTTTAGTAGAGTGTTTAGGGGGGTTGCGGCGCCATATCCTCACTGATCCTCTTAGGTATTAGGCAATAAGAGTTTGAACGCTTCGGCCTTCAACCTCTTATTGGGGGGGTATTGTAACGGTACAGAAGTGTGTGATCCCATAGATTTAATTTCATTTTGTATCAATTCAGTAATTAATAAATTGTTCACACTTTCACCTGTGAGGTGCCCCAGTAACCAGCAGTACAACACTGTTAGTCTGAACAACAGGCTAGACGCATTGCGTAACTGCCCCAGTAAGCAGCAGGCTTTGGGAATAACAGTCTGCAGTTTGTCATCAGAAGGGGTACAATACACAGCCAGCAGCAGCACAGTGCCGTTTTATTAAAAAACAAAATGGTGGCCTCGGGAGTAGGATAGGCCGTAATTATTAGGCGGCCTATCCATTTAAATAGAATATTCAATTCTAAACTGTTGTTTATCAGCTGTTTGGTATAAAAGTACGTTTCACCGCTATTGACTCTCCACATTCGGTGGCCAAATACATGAATTGTTTAGAGTTCCATTGCAACTCACGGCTGAGCGGCCAAACAATCAGCAGATAGTCATCAGAACAAAAACGGTAGCCTCGGACGAGTTCTTGGTAGGCCGAAAAATACAAAAGTAGGCCTACCAAGTAATATAAAATGTACAAACAAGCAAAGTGACGAGTAAATGACGTAAGGTAATAATAAACTGTGTTTGGAGTGGAGAATGATTAGTGAAAACAGTTCCGGACAATATCGTGTACAACGTTTGGATATTACGCATATAGGTAACAAGTGTAAAGACAGTTTCATTTGGCCAAAACATTATAATTAATAAGGAGCTCATTAATTAAATAAGAGGTTTTAAAAATAAATGTAAATGGAGTGGAGTGTGTGTATGGGTTATCAAAAGTACTGGCTCAACTAGAAAGATGTAGTAGTAGTCTATACAAAATTATTGGACTAAAATTAGTAAAAAATTATAAATATAAAGAAAACATAATAATCAATGATAGAGTAAATGGTAAAAAATTAAAAGGTTCATTCTTCTATAAACATGTGTTAGTGTAGTTATTTTGCTGCAAACCATTTCCTAGATTTCTGTGCTGACAACTCGTTTAACGTAACTGGGGGTTTTCTGAAATTTTATTACAGTCAGATAGCGGGATTTTTATAAGGGCGAGAGTGTTCAAAGTTTACATGTATTAATAAAAAACATGTTGGCGACCTGGGCAGTTTCAAAAGGTAAATTTTACGGGGACCATGACGGTAAGTAAAATTCTGGCAGCGGTGAGTATTTTATGATGAGTGTATTATTTAGTTAAAAGGGTAAAAGGCGAGGACCTTAACAGCGACTCCCCTGCCAGGATGTTCGTATATAAAAATTATATGAACTAGACCTGTATTAAAGCACAGAAAGTAGGACTTGGTAACGGCGTATTTGTAGAAATATTCGTATATATATTTACGTTATAAAAGGTTATGTTTTGATAGGGTTATTGTGTTTACTTGTCCTGTTGACAATGATTGTGTTAGGTGTTTTGATTTTATAGGATAATAGTGGTTTTTTTATATATAAAGGGTATATTAGAAATAAAATTTTTGAACATGGCCGAGGCACGTGAAAATAAAGTAAGTGGATTAGGGGAGGCATGGAATAGATACAATACGGAATTCATGCAAGAGTTTGAAAGGGTTTTGAACAGAATGACTGAGGAGGATTGGTGTAAATTAAATAATGAGCTTAGACAAATGGAAGAACAAAAAACGGGATTATACACTTTTTTGAACAAATTTCGTAATAATACTAGTAAACAAAGCAACGAGGTAAGGGAAGGGTAGCGTTAGATAATAAAATAGTAAACGATAAAAGACGATCAAGTAACAGAGAATTTGGTAAGTAAAAATAGTATGAATGGAAATAACAAAATAACAGAAAAAAATGGTGCCAATACATATGAGAGTGTAGGGGTGACAGAAAACTGTAATTATGGTGGTAAGTTATACGCCGATGAGAACATAAATAATGAAGGAATAGTAGACAAGGTAAGTGGTAGTAATACAAGTAATTATAATGATGAAATAACATTAAATAAGAATAATGATTATATAGTTGAAAATGGGGTATCTAAGAATGATACGGTAAGTAATAGCAGTGAAATTAAAAACGTGGTGTTAAGAGTGTAACGTTGTGAGCAGAGAAAGTGTTGATGAGGTTATAAGTGTGTATGTAGAGAGGGTAAATGGGCAAAGGGCAGATGTTCCCTAAGTTTATGGTGAAACAGAGTTTTCACAGGTGTTTAATGAGGACAGAGTTTCCTCCTGTATTTGTATGGAAGACAAGGTGTCATCAGATGGTCCCTGTATTTTTCGTGATTTAACTGGTAAAGCCAGTAGAGGTAATAAATATTTAATGGTGCCCTTTGCATGGAGTGAGAGAGAAAAGGTGATATGGTGTTGTGATGAGAGAAAGAGAGAAATAGCGATTTTTGAGGTTATGGAAGGTTAGTGCAGGTTTTAGATATAGAGAAAGGTGAAAAAAGTGACTTGCATGGTGAAATAGAGAGATGAATATTTTGATAATACTGTTATAAATAATAAAATAACTTACCTGATGTTAACTAATACTACTAATGGAGACTGGACCGAAATAAATAATGTTGACTTGATTTATGATTATTGTGGTAAAATGAATAAACTGAAATTTTATGGTTATTACACACAAGATAGCCATATGTGTGTAAATAAAATTGAAAATTGTTATGTGGAACCCAGACTAATTTTTGACGATGGAGGCTGAAATTCATAAATGGACAATTTTAAATATTTTGTGTGATGGTTCAGACCTCGCAACCTTGGACAATGAAGTGTGATATAACTGAATAATTAATGATGAAGAATTGTAAATAAATGTTTAATGAATTTAATTGTGTGTATTGTAAAATGTTAGGTAAACAATGTGTGTATGTAATGGAAATTGGTGTGAGAATAATAATAATAATATTTTGCAGTCTAAGTAAATAACAAAAATAATTTGGAAGAAGATAATAAATGAGTTGCAGTTATTGCAATTGGCGAAAGTAATTAAAATGTTGTGTTTTCAATAATTGATTTAATTAAATAATTTGAAAGGTTTAAATATTCTGATTGATTTGAATGTTGTATAATTGAATTTTCTAATGGATTTAAATTGTTTTATGACATTTGATATTAATTAATAAACAAATGTTAAATTGAGTGGTATGAAATAACACTGTTGTAAAATGTTTCAGAGGTTACATGGAAGTATTGGTGTGTGTGGAGTGTATATTGTGTGTTTATGTCAGTAGGTGAATAATGTACTGCAAGTATAAAGCTTATAATACCAATTAGATAAAATAAAATGTTTACAGGCGTGAAAAGATTTGGATTCAATAATCAAAATGAATTGAGATAATGGTATTAAATAGAAACTGTAATTAAAAAGTAATAATAACTGAAAGGTGAATTAAAATTATATTTGGTTTGAATTGTAATAAATAGAAATTGACAAATATGTTAACATTAAAAGATTTGTGGAAATTAAAAGTATAGGTATTAGGGTGATGTAATTTTGAGTGTTGAGACTGAGAGTGTTTATGAAAACAAGTCTGACACACAAGTGTTTACGTAAACAGGTAGGTTGTGTGACCAATGTTTACAGCCAGATGTGCTGAAGTTGATAACTGTTGCAGTTTGATGAATCAGTACCATTGAGCAGATTCTATTATGAAATAAAAGAACCATCTGATGTGATGGAATGTAGGTAATATTTTTTTGTCTTTTGTAAAATGTAATTAAAACAAATTGAGATTGATAATCAGGATTTGAGGAATTAAATTAAATTAAATTAAATTGGTAATTAAAGTATTTGAAAAAAATGAATTTTAATAATGAGTTTAAATCTATTTTGATTTGATAAATAATAAATAAATAATAAATAATATGTACTTTATTTAAAATTGAAAACTTTATTTATGATACATAACTTGTATTTTAGTTATAATTACTGTGAGTTAATGCAATTCTGTATAATTAATATGTCATTTTGACTGGAACTTATATGTACTACTGTATTGTATATATCCTATATTGTTTTGTTAACACTATTTTCTAGGGTTACGGTATATTCCATAATATAAAATGAGCCAGTACGTTGTCAATGAACCAGTACGGCTAAGAGGAAACAAATCAGTTGTGGGATATGGAGTGATGGAAGGTCGTTTGTTGATTTTAATTGAATGTTCCAGAGTCAGGTGATACTGTGGCGGGTATCTGTCCGAGCTTATGGTGTTGGGATCTCGAACAGAGAAGTCCAGTAAGATAGGATGGGTGCTGCCGCAGTCACCGGACTAGGGGGGTAAGTACCCATGATTTTAGTAGAGTGTTTAGGGGGGTTGCGGCGCCATATCCTCACTGATCCTCTTAGGTATTAGGCAATAAGAGTTTGAACGCTTCGGCCTTCAACCTCTTATTGGGGGGGTATTGTAACGGTACAGAAGTGTGTGATCCCATAGATTTAATTTCATTTTGTATCAATTCAGTAATTAATAAATTGTTCACACTTTCACCTGTGAGGTGCCCCAGTAACCAGCAGTACAACACTGTTAGTCTGAACAACAGGCTAGACGCATTGCGTAACTGCCCCAGTAAGCAGCAGGCTTTGGGAATAACAGTCTGCAGTTTGTCATCAGAAGGGGTACAATACACAGCCAGCAGCAGCACAGTGCCGTTTTATTAAAAAACAAAATGGTGGCCTCGGGAGTAGGATAGGCCGTAATTATTAGGCGGCCTATCCATTTAAATAGAATATTCAATTCTAAACTGTTGTTTATCAGCTGTTTGGTATAAAAGTACGTTTCACCGCTATTGACTCTCCACATTCGGTGGCCAAATACATGAATTGTTTAGAGTTCCATTGCAACTCACGGCTGAGCGGCCAGACAATCAGCAGATAGTCATCAGAACAAAAACGGTAGCCTCGGACGAGTTCTTGGTAGGCCGAAAAATACAAAAGTAGGCCTACCAAGTAATATAAAATGTACAAACAAGCAAAGTGACGAGTAAATGACGTAAGGTAATAATAAACTGTGTTTGGAGTGGAGAATGATTAGTGAAAACAGTTCCGGACAATATCGTGTACAACGTTTGGATATTACGCATATAGGTAACAAGTGTAAAGACAGTTTCATTTGGCCAAAACATTATAATTAATAAGGAGCTCATTAATTAAATAAGAGGTTTTAAAAATAAATGTAAATGGAGTGGAGTGTGTGTATGGGTTATCAAAAGTACTGGCTCAACTAGAAAGATGTAGTAGTAGTCTATACAAAATTATTGGACTAAAATTAGTAAAAAATTATAAATATAAAGAAAACATAATAATCAATGATAGAGTAAATGGTAAAAAATTAAAAGGTTCATTCTTCTATAAACATGTGTTAGTGTAGTTATTTTGCTGCAAACCATTTCCTAGATTTCTGTGCTGACAACTCGTTTAACGTAACTGGGGGTTTTCTGAAATTTTATTACAGTCAGATAGCGGGATTTTTATAAGGGCGAGAGTGTTCAAAGTTTACATGTATTAATAAAAAACATGTTGGCGACCTGGGCAGTTTCAAAAGGTAAATTTTACGGGGACCATGACGGTAAGTAAAATTCTGGCAGCGGTGAGTATTTTATGATGAGTGTATTATTTAGTTAAAAGGGTAAAAGGCGAGGACCTTAACAGCGACTCCCCTGCCAGGATGTTCGTATATAAAAATTATATGAACTAGACCTGTATTAAAGCACAGAAAGTAGGACTTGGTAACGGCGTATTTGTAGAAATATTCGTATATATATTTACGTTATAAAAGGTTATGTTTTGATAGGGTTATTGTGTTTACTTGTCCTGTTGACAATGATTGTGTTAGGTGTTTTGATTTTATAGGATAATAGTGGTTTTTTTATATATAAAGGGTATATTAGAAATAAAATTTTTGAACATGGCCGAGGCACGTGAAAATAAAGTAAGTGGATTAGGGGAGGCATGGAATAGATACAATACGGAATTCATGCAAGAGTTTGAAAGGGTTTTGAACAGAATGACTGAGGAGGATTGGTGTAAATTAAATAATGAGCTTAGACAAATGGAAGAACAAAAAACGGGATTATACACTTTTTTGAACAAATTTCGTAATAATACTAGTAAACAAAGCAACGAGGTAAGGGAAGGGTAGCGTTAGATAATAAAATAGTAAACGATAAAAGACGATCAAGTAACAGAGAATTTGGTAAGTAAAAATAGTATGAATGGAAATAACAAAATAACAGAAAAAAATGGTGCCAATACATATGAGAGTGTAGGGGTGACAGAAAACTGTAATTATGGTGGTAAGTTATACGCCGATGAGAACATAAATAATGAAGGAATAGTAGACAAGGTAAGTGGTAGTAATACAAGTAATTATAATGATGAAATAACATTAAATAAGAATAATGATTATATAGTTGAAAATGGGGTATCTAAGAATGATACGGTAAGTAACAGCAGTGAAATTAAAAACGTGGTGTTAAGAGTGTAACGTTGTGAGCAGAGAAAGTGTTGATGAGGTTATAAGTGTGTATGTAGAGAGGGTAAATGGGCAAAGGGCAGATGTTCCCTAAGTTTATGGTGAAACAGAGTTTTCACAGGTGTTTAATGAGGACAGAGTTTCCTCCTGTATTTGTATGGAAGACAAGGTGTCATCAGATGGTCCCTGTATTTTTCGTGATTTAACTGGTAAAGCCAGTAGAGGTAATAAATATTTAATGGTGCCCTTTGCATGGAGTGAGAGAGAAAAGGTGATATGGTGTTGTGATGAGAGAAAGAGAGAAATAGCGATTTTTGAGGTTATGGAAGGTTAGTGCAGGTTTTAGATATAGAGAAAGGTGAAAAAAGTGACTTGCATGGTGAAATAGAGAGATGAATATTTTGATAATACTGTTATAAATAATAAAATAACTTACCTGATGTTAACTAATACTACTAATGGAGACTGGACCGAAATAAATAATGTTGACTTGATTTATGATTATTGTGGTAAAATGAATAAACTGAAATTTTATGGTTATTACACACAAGATAGCCATATGTGTGTAAATAAAATTGAAAATTGTTATGTGGAACCCAGACTAATTTTTGACGATGGAGGCTGAAATTCATAAATGGACAATTTTAAATATTTTGTGTGATGGTTCAGACCTCGCAACCTTGGACAATGAAGTGTGATATAACTGAATAATTAATGATGAAGAATTGTAAATAAATGTTTAATGAATTTAATTGTGTGTATTGTAAAATGTTAGGTAAACAATGTGTGTATGTAATGGAAATTGGTGTGAGAATAATAATAATAATATTTTGCAGTCTAAGTAAATAACAAAAATAATTTGGAAGAAGATAATAAATGAGTTGCAGTTATTGCAATTGGCGAAAGTAATTAAAATGTTGTGTTTTCAATAATTGATTTAATTAAATAATTTGAAAGGTTTAAATATTCTGATTGATTTGAATGTTGTATAATTGAATTTTCTAATGGATTTAAATTGTTTTATGACATTTGATATTAATTAATAAACAAATGTTAAGTTGAGTGGTATGAAATAACACTGTTGTAAAATGTTTCAGAGGTTACATGGAAGTATTGGTGTGTGTGGAGTGTATATTGTGTGTTTATGTCAGTAGGTGAATAATGTACTGCAAGTATAAAGCTTATAATACCAATTAGATAAAATAAAATGTTTACAGGCGTGAAAAGATTTGGATTCAATAATCAAAATGAATTGAGATAATGGTATTAAATAGAAACTGTAATTAAAAAGTAATAATAACTGAAAGGTGAATTAAAATTATATTTGGTTTGAATTGTAATAAATAGAAATTGACAAATATGTTAACATTAAAAGATTTGTGGAAATTAAAAGTATAGGTATTAGGGTGATGTAATTTTGAGTGTTGAGACTGAGAGTGTTTATGAAAACAAGTCTGACACACAAGTGTTTACGTAAACAGGTAGGTTGTGTGACCAATGTTTACAGCCAGATGTGCTGAAGTTGATAACTGTTGCAGTTTGATGAATCAGTACCATTGAGCAGATTCTATTATGAAATAAAAGAACCATCTGATGTGATGGAATGTAGGTAATATTTTTTTGTCTTTTGTAAAATGTAATTAAAACAAATTGAGATTGATAATCAGGATTTGAGGAATTAAATTAAATTAAATTAAATTGGTAATTAAAGTATTTGAAAAAAATGAATTTTAATAATGAGTTTAAATCTATTTTGATTTGATAAATAATAAATAAATAATAAATAATATGTACTTTATTTAAAATTGAAAACTTTATTTATGATACATAACTTGTATTTTAGTTATAATTACTGTGAGTTAATGCAATTCTGTATAATTAATATGTCATTTTGACTGGAACTTATATGTACTACTGTATTGTATATATCCTATATTGTTTTGTTAACACTATTTTCTAGGGTTACGGTATATTCCATAATATAAAATGAGCCAGTACGTTGTCAATGAACCAGTACGGCTAAGAGGAAACAAATCAGTTGTGGGATATGGAGTGATGGAAGGTCGTTTGTTGATTTTAATTGAATGTTCCAGAGTCAGGTGATACTGTGGCGGGTATCTGTCCGAGCTTATGGTGTTGGGATCTCGAACAGAGAAGTCCAGTAAGATAGGATGGGTGCTGCCGCAGTCACCGGACTAGGGGGGTAAGTACCCATGATTTTAGTAGAGTGTTTAGGGGGTTTGCGGCGCCATATCCTCACTGATCCTCTTAGGTATTAGGCAATAAGAGTTTGAACGCTTCGGCCTTCAACCTCTTATTGGGGGGGTATTGTAACGGTACAGAAGTGTGTGATCCCATAGATTTAATTTCATTTTGTATCAATTCAGTAATTAATAAATTGTTCACACTTTCACCTGTGAGGTGCCCCAGTAACCAGCAGTACAACACTGTTAGTCTGAACAACAGGCTAGACGCATTGCGTAACTGCCCCAGTAAGCAGCAGGCTTTGGGAATAACAGTCTGCAGTTTGTCATCAGAAGGGGTACAATACACAGCCAGCAGCAGCACAGTGCCGTTTTATTAAAAAACAAAATGGTGGCCTCGGGAGTAGGATAGGCCGTAATTATTAGGCGGCCTATCCATTTAAATAGAATATTCAATTCTAAACTGTTGTTTATCAGCTGTTTGGTATAAAAGTACGTTTCACCGCTATTGACTCTCCACATTCGGTGGCCAAATACATGAATTGTTTAGAGTTCCATTGCAACTCACGGCTGAGCGGCCAGACAATCAGCAGATAGTCATCAGAACAAAAACGGTAGCCTCGGACGAGTTCTTGGTAGGCCGAAAAATACAAAAGTAGGCCTACCAAGTAATATAAAATGTACAAACAAGCAAAGTGACGAGTAAATGACGTAAGGTAATAATAAACTGTGTTTGGAGTGGAGAATGATTAGTGAAAACAGTTCCGGACAATATCGTGTACAACGTTTGGATATTACGCATATAGGTAACAAGTGTAAAGACAGTTTCATTTGGCCAAAACATTATAATTAATAAGGAGCTCATTAATTAAATAAGAGGTTTTAAAAATAAATGTAAATGGAGTGGAGTGTGTGTATGGGTTATCAAAAGTACTGGCTCAACTAGAAAGATGTAGTAGTAGTCTATACAAAATTATTGGACTAAAATTAGTAAAAAATTATAAATATAAAGAAAACATAATAATCAATGATAGAGTAAATGGTAAAAAATTAAAAGGTTCATTCTTCTATAAACATGTGTTAGTGTAGTTATTTTGCTGCAAACCATTTCCTAGATTTCTGTGCTGACAACTCGTTTAACGTAACTGGGGGTTTTCTGAAATTTTATTACAGTCAGATAGCGGGATTTTTATAAGGGCGAGAGTGTTCAAAGTTTACATGTATTAATAAAAAACATGTTGGCGACCTGGGCAGTTTCAAAAGGTAAATTTTACGGGGACCATGACGGTAAGTAAAATTCTGGCAGCGGTGAGTATTTTATGATGAGTGTATTATTTAGTTAAAAGGGTAAAAGGTGAGGACCTTAACAGCGACTCCCCTGCCAGGATGTTCGTATATAAAAATTATATGAACTAGACCTGTATTAAAGCACAGAAAGTAGGACTTGGTAACGGCGTATTTGTAGAAATATTCGTATATATATTTACGTTATAAAAGGTTATGTTTTGATAGGGTTATTGTGTTTACTTGTCCTGTTGACAATGATTGTGTTAGGTGTTTTGATTTTATAGGATAATAGTGGTTTTTTTATATATAAAGGGTATATTAGAAATAAAATTTTTGAACATGGCCGAGGCACGTGAAAATAAAGTAAGTGGATTAGGGGAGGCATGGAATAGATACAATACGGAATTCATGCAAGAGTTTGAAAGGGTTTTGAACAGAATGACTGAGGAGGATTGGTGTAAATTAAATAATGAGCTTAGACAAATGGAAGAACAAAAAACGGGATTATACACTTTTTTGAACAAATTTCGTAATAATACTAGTAAACAAAGCAACGAGGTAAGGGAAGGGTAGCGTTAGATAATAAAATAGTAAACGATAAAAGACGATCAAGTAACAGAGAATTTGGTAAGTAAAAATAGTATGAATGGAAATAACAAAATAACAGAAAAAAATGGTGCCAATACATATGAGAGTGTAGGGGTGACAGAAAACTGTAATTATGGTGGTAAGTTATACGCCGATGAGAACATAAATAATGAAGGAATAGTAGACAAGGTAAGTGGTAGTAATACAAGTAATTATAATGATGAAATAACATTAAATAAGAATAATGATTATATAGTTGAAAATGGGGTATCTAAGAATGATACGGTAAGTAACAGCAGTGAAATTAAAAACGTGGTGTTAGAGTGTAACGTTGTGAGCAGAGAAAGTGTTGATGAGGTTATAAGTGTGTATGTAGAGAGGGTAAATGGGCAAAGGGCAGATGTTCCCTAAGTTTATGGTGAAACAGAGTTTTCACAGGTGTTTAATGAGGACAGAGTTTCCTCCTGTATTTGTATGGAAGACAAGGTGTCATCAGATGGTCCCTGTATTTTTCGTGATTTAACTGGTAAAGCCAGTAGAGGTAATAAATATTTAATGGTGCCCTTTGCATGGAGTGAGAGAGAAAAGGTGATATGGTGTTGTGATGAGAGAAAGAGAGAAATAGCGATTTTTGAGGTTATGGAAGGTTAGTGCAGGTTTTAGATATAGAGAAAGGTGAAAAAAGTGACTTGCATGGTGAAATAGAGAGATGAATATTTTGATAATACTGTTATCTTCTATATCTATAAAAATGAATGTTTGTTTCTTTCTTTCTTTCTTTGTCCCGTATGCGTTCCTATACCATTCATCCGATTGCGATGAAACTTCGGTGAATTGTTGTGCGCACGCCCGCGAAGGTTTATGAATTTTTTTCGATGGGGTGCTATGGGGGGTTCTTGGGGTCTTCCACATCTCCTCCTAAACCACTGGACCGATTTCAACCAAACTTGGCAAAAATATTTTATGCAACGGGAGAACCAACATAGGGTAGGTGTTTTTTCGATGGGGTCCTTTGGGGGGTCCTTTGGGGTCTTCCACATCTCCTCCTAAACCACTGGACCGATTTCAACCAAACTTGGCACAAATATTTTACGCAACGGGAGAACCAACATAGGATAGGTGTTTTTTTCGACGGGGTCCATTGGGGGGTCCTTTGGGGTCTTCCACATCTCCTCCTAAACCACTGGACCGATTTCAACCAAACTTGGCACAAATATTTGACGCAACGGGAGAACCAACATAGGATATGTGTTTTTTCGATATGATCCTTCGGGGGGTCCTTTGGGGTCTTTCACATCTCCTCCTAAACCACTGGACCGATTTCAACCAAACGTGGCACAAATATTTTACGCAAAGGGAGAACCAACATAGGATAGGTGTTTTTTCAATGGGGTTCTTTTGGGGGTTCTTTGGGGTCTTCCACATCTTCTCCTAAACGACTGGACCGATTTCAACCAAACTTGGCACAAATATTTTACGCAACGGGAGAACCAACATAGGATATGTGTTTTTTCGATATGATACTTCGGGGGGTCCTTTGGGGTCTTCCACATCTCCTCCTAAACCACTGGACCGATTTCAACCAAACTTGGCAAAAATATTTTATGCAAAGGAAGAACCAACATAGGATAGGTGTTTTTTCGATGGGGTCCTTTGGGGTCTTCCACATCTTCTCCTAAACCACTGGACCGATTTCAACCAAACTTGGCACAAATATTTTACGCAACGGGAGAACCAACATAGGATAGGTGTTTTTTCCGACGGGGTCCTTTGGGGTCTTCCACATCTTCTCCTAAACCACTGGACCGATTTCAACCAATCTTGGCACAAATATTTTACGCAAAGGGAGAACCAACATAGGATAGGTGTTTTTTCGATGGGGTCCTTTGGGGGATCCTTTGGGGTCTTCCACATCTTCTCCTAAACCACTGGACCGATTTCAACCAAACTTGGCACAAATATTTTACGCAACGGGAGAACCAACATAGGATATGTGTTTTTTCGATATGATACTTCGGGGGGTCCTTTGGGGTCTTCCACATCTCCTCCTAAACCACTGGACCGATTTCAACCAAACTTGGCACAAATATTTTACGCAAAGGGAGAACCAACATAGGATAGGTGTTTTTTCGATGGAGTTCTTTTGGGGGTTCTTTGGGGTCTTCCACATCTCCTCCTAAACCACTGGACCGATTTCAACCAAACTTGGCACAAATATTTTACGCAACGGGAGAACCAACATAGGACAGGTGTTTTTTCGATACGATCCTCTGGGGGGTCCTTTGGAGTCTTAAAAACTAACTTATTAGATCTGGTTACTATGGCAACCCAATGGAATAGATTCTGTTCTAAATATATTATCGCATTAAATTGAAGACCACGCGAACGAAGTCTTTATATATTATATATATACAAACACTTTCTTTCTTTGAGTGGCATTGCAACGCATGCCGGGTACTCGCTAGTAAATAATAAAATAACTTACCTGATGTTAACTAATACTACTAATGGAGACTGGACCGAAATAAATAATGTTGACTTGATTTATGATTATTGTGGTAAAATGAATAAACTGAAATTTTATGGTTATTACACACAAGATAGCCATATGTGTGTAAATAAAATTGAAAATTGTTATGTGGAACCCAGACTAATTTTTGACGATGGAGGCTGAAATTCATAAATGGACAATTTTAAATATTTTGTGTGATGGTTCAGACCTCGCAACCTTGGACAATGAAGTGTGATATAACTGAATAATTAATGATGAAGAATTGTAAATAAATGTTTAATGAATTTAATTGTGTGTATTGTAAAATGTTAGGTAAACAATGTGTGTATGTAATGGAAATTGGTGTGAGAATAATAATAATAATATTTTGCAGTCTAAGTAAATAACAAAAATAATTTGGAAGAAGATAATAAATGAGTTGCAGTTATTGCAATTGGCGAAAGTAATTAAAATGTTGTGTTTTCAATAATTGATTTAATTAAATAATTTGAAAGGTTTAAATATTCTGATTGATTTGAATGTTGTATAATTGAATTTTCTAATGGATTTAAATTGTTTTATGACATTTGATATTAATTAATAAACAAATGTTAAATTGAGTGGTATGAAATAACACTGTTGTAAAATGTTTCAGAGGTTACATGGAAGTATTGGTGTGTGTGGAGTGTATATTGTGTGTTTATGTCAGTAGGTGAATAATGTACTGGAAGTATAAAGCTTATAATACCAATTAGATAAAATAAAATGTTTACAGGCGTGAAAAGATTTGGATTCAATAATCAAAATGAATTGAGATAATGGTATTAAATAGAAACTGTAATTAAAAAGTAATAATAACTGAAAGGTGAATTAAAATTATATTTGGTTTGAATTGTAATAAATAGAAATTGACAAATATGTTAACATTAAAAGATTTGTGGAAATTAAAAGTATAGGTATTAGGGTGATGTAATTTTGAGTGTTGAGACTGAGAGTGTTTATGAAAACAAGTCTGACACACAAGTGTTTACGTAAACAGGTAGGTTGTGTGACCAATGTTTACAGCCAGATGTGCTGAAGTTGATAACTGTTGCAGTTTGATGAATCAGTACCATTGAGCAGATTCTATTATGAAATAAAAGAACCATCTGATGTGATGGAATGTAGGTAATATTTTTTTGTCTTTTGTAAAATGTAATTAAAACAAATGAGATTGATAATCAGGATTTGAGGAATTAAATTAAATTAAATTAAATTGGTAATTAAAGTATTTGAAAAAAATGAATTTTAATAATGAGTTTAAATCTATTTTGATTTGATAAATAATAAATAAATAATAAATAATATGTACTTTATTTAAAATTGAAAACTTTATTTATGATACATAACTTGTATTTTAGTTATAATTACTGTGAGTTAATGCAATTCTGTATAATTAATATGTCATTTTGACTGGAACTTATATGTACTACTGTATTGTATATATCCTATATTGTTTTGTTAACACTATTTTCTAGGGTTACGGTATATTCCATAATATAAAATGAGCCAGTACGTTGTCAATGAACCAGTACGGCTAAGAGGAAACAAATCAGTTGTGGGATATGGAGTGATGGAAGGTCGTTTGTTGATTTTACTTGAATGTTCCAGAGTCAGGTGATACTGTGGCGGGTATCTGTCCGAGCTTATGGTGTTGGGATCTCGAACAGAGAAGTCCAGTAAGATAGGATGGGTGCTGCCGCAGTCACCGGACTAGGGGGGTAAGTACCCATGATTTTAGTAGAGTGTTTAGGGGGGTTGCGGCGCCATATCCTCACTGATCCTCTTAGGTATTAGGCAATAAGAGTTTGAACGCTTCGGCCTTCAACCTCTTATTGGGGGGGTATTGTAACGGTACAGAAGTGTGTGATCCCATAGATTTAATTTCATTTTGTATCAATTCAGTAATTAATAAATTGTTCACACTTTCACCTGTGAGGTGCCCCAGTAACCAGCAGTACAACACTGTTAGTCTGAACAACAGGCTAGACGCATTGCGTAACTGCCCCAGTAAGCAGCAGGCTTTGGGAATAACAGTCTGCAGTTTGTCATCAGAAGGGGTACAATACACAGCCAGCAGCAGCACAGTGCCGTTTTATTAAAAAACAAAATGGTGGCCTCGGGAGTAGGATAGGCCGTAATTATTAGGCGGCCTATCCATTTAAATAGAATATTCAATTCTAAACTGTTGTTTATCAGCTGTTTGGTATAAAAGTACGTTTCACCGCTATTGACTCTCCACATTCGGTGGCCAAATACATGAATTGTTTAGAGTTCCATTGCAACTCACGGCTGAGCGGCCAGACAATCAGCAGATAGTCATCAGAACAAAAACGGTAGCCTCGGACGAGTTCTTGGTAGGCCGAAAAATACAAAAGTAGGCCTACCAAGTAATATAAAATGTACAAACAAGCAAAGTGACGAGTAAATGACGTAAGGTAATAATAAACTGTGTTTGGAGTGGAGAATGATTAGTGAAAACAGTTCCGGACAATATCGTGTACAACGTTTGGATATTACGCATATAGGTAACAAGTGTAAAGACAGTTTCATTTGGCCAAAACATTATAATTAATAAGGAGCTCATTAATTAAATAAGAGGTTTTAAAAATAAATGTAAATGGAGTGGAGTGTGTGTATGGGTTATCAAAAGTACTGGCTCAACTAGAAAGATGTAGTAGTAGTCTATACAAAATTATTGGACTAAAATTAGTAAAAAATTATAAATATAAAGAAAACATAATAATCAATGATAGAGTAAATGGTAAAAAATTAAAAGGTTCATTCTTCTATAAACATGTGTTAGTGTAGTTATTTTGCTGCAAACCATTTCCTAGATTTCTGTGCTGACAACTCGTTTAACGTAACTGGGGGTTTTCTGAAATTTTATTACAGTCAGATAGCGGGATTTTTATAAGGGCGAGAGTGTTCAAAGTTTACATGTATTAATAAAAAACATGTTGGCGACCTGGGCAGTTTCAAAAGGTAAATTTTACGGGGACCATGACGGTAAGTAAAATTCTGGCAGCGGTGAGTATTTTATGATGAGTGTATTATTTAGTTAAAAGGGTAAAAGGTGAGGACCTTAACAGCGACTCCCCTGCCAGGATGTTCGTATATAAAAATTATATGAACTAGACCTGTATTAAAGCACAGAAAGTAGGACTTGGTAACGGCGTATTTGTAGAAATATTCGTATATATATTTACGTTATAAAAGGTTATGTTTTGATAGGGTTATTGTGTTTACTTGTCCTGTTGACAATGATTGTGTTAGGTGTTTTGATTTTATAGGATAATAGTGGTTTTTTTATATATAAAGGGTATATTAGAAATAAAATTTTTGAACATGGCCGAGGCACGTGAAAATAAAGTAAGTGGATTAGGGGAGGCATGGAATAGATACAATACGGAATTCATGCAAGAGTTTGAAAGGGTTTTGAACAGAATGACTGAGGAGGATTGGTGTAAATTAAATAATGAGCTTAGACAAATGGAAGAACAAAAAACGGGATTATACACTTTTTTGAACAAATTTCGTAATAATACTAGTAAACAAAGCAACGAGGTAAGGGAAGGGTAGCGTTAGATAATAAAATAGTAAACGATAAAAGACGATCAAGTAACAGAGAATTTGGTAAGTAAAAATAGTATGAATGGAAATAACAAAATAACAGAAAAAAATGGTGCCAATACATATGAGAGTGTAGGGGTGACAGAAAACTGTAATTATGGTGGTAAGTTATACGCCGATGAGAACATAAATAATGAAGGAATAGTAGACAAGGTAAGTGGTAGTAATACAAGTAATTATAATGATGAAATAACATTAAATAAGAATAATGATTATATAGTTGAAAATGGGGTATCTAAGAATGATACGGTAAGTAACAGCAGTGAAATTAAAAACGTGGTGTTAGAGTGTAACGTTGTGAGCAGAGAAAGTGTTGATGAGGTTATAAGTGTGTATGTAGAGAGGGTAAATGGGCAAAGGGCAGATGTTCCCTAAGTTTATGGTGAAACAGAGTTTTCACAGGTGTTTAATGAGGACAGAGTTTCCTCCTGTATTTGTATGGAAGACAAGGTGTCATCAGATGGTCCCTGTATTTTTCGTGATTTAACTGGTAAAGCCAGTAGAGGTAATAAATATTTAATGGTGCCCTTTGCATGGAGTGAGAGAGAAAAGGTGATATGGTGTTGTGATGAGAGAAAGAGACAAATAGCGATTTTTGAGGTTAATAGAGGTTATGGAAGGTTAGTGCAGGTTTTAGATATAGAGAAAGGTGAAAAAAGTGACTTGCATGGTGAAATAGAGAGATGAATATTTTGATAATACTGTTATAAATAATAAAATAACTTACCTGATGTTAACTAATACTACTAATGGAGACTGGACCGAAATAAATAATGTTGACTTGATTTATGATTATTGTGGTAAAATTAATAAACTGAAATTTTATGGTTATTACACACAAGATAGCCATATGTGTGTAAATAAAATTGAAAATTGTTATGTGGAACCCAGACTAATTTTTGACGATGGAGGCTGAAATTCATAAATGGACAATTTTAAATATTTTGTGTGATGGTTCAGACCTCGCAACCTTGGACAATGAAGTGTGATATAACTGAATAATTAATGATGAAGAATTGTAAATAAATGTTTAATGAATTTAATTGTGTGTATTGTAAAATGTTAGGTAAACAATGTGTGTATGTAATGGAAATTGGTGTGAGAATAATAATAATAATATTTTGCAGTCTAAGTAAATAACAAAAATAATTTGGAAGAAGATAATAAATGAGTTGCAGTTATTGCAATTGGCGAAAGTAATTAAAATGTTGTGTTTTCAATAATTGATTTAATTAAATAATTTGAAAGGTTTAAATATTCTGATTGATTTGAATGTTGTATAATTGAATTTTCTAATGGATTTAAATTGTTTTATGACATTTGATATTAATTAATAAACAAATGTTAAATTGAGTGGTATGAAATAACACTGTTGTAAAATGTTTCAGAGGTTACATGGAAGTATTGGTGTGTGTGGAGTGTATATTGTGTGTTTATGTCAGTAGGTGAATAATGTACTGCAAGTATAAAGCTTATAATACCAATTAGATAAAATAAAATGTTTACAGGCGTGAAAAGATTTGGATTCAATAATCAAAATGAATTGAGATAATGGTATTAAATAGAAACTGTAATTAAAAAGTAATAATAACTGAAAGGTGAATTAAAATTATATTTGGTTTGAATTGTAATAAATAGAAATTGACAAATATGTTAACATTAAAAGATTTGTGGAAATTAAAAGTATAGGTATTAGGGTGATGTAATTTTGAGTGTTGAGACTGAGAGTGTTTATGAAAACAAGTCTGACACACAAGTGTTTACGTAAACAGGTAGGTTGTGTGACCAATGTTTACAGCCAGATGTGCTGAAGTTGATAACTGTTGCAGTTTGATGAATCAGTACCATTGAGCAGATTCTATTATGAAATAAAAGAACCATCTGATGTGATGGAATGTAGGTAATATTTTTTTGTCTTTTGTAAAATGTAATTAAAACAAATGAGATTGATAATCAGGATTTGAGGAATTAAATTAAATTAAATTAAATTGGTAATTAAAGTATTTGAAAAAAATGAATTTTAATAATGAGTTTAAATCTATTTTGATTTGATAAATAATAAATAAATAATAAATAATATGTACTTTATTTAAAATTGAAAACTTTATTTATGATACATAACTTGTATTTTAGTTATAATTACTGTGAGTTAATGCAATTCTGTATAATTAATATGTCATTTTGACTGGAACTTATATGTACTACTGTATTGTATATATCCTATATTGTTTTGTTAACACTATTTTCTAGGGTTACGGTATATTCCATAATATAAAATGAGCCAGTACGTTGTCAATGAACCAGTACGGCTAAGAGGAAACAAATCAGTTGTGGGATATGGAGTGATGGAAGGTCGTTTGTTGATTTTACTTGAATGTTCCAGAGTCAGGTGATACTGTGGCGGGTATCTGTCCGAGCTTATGGTGTTGGGATCTCGAACAGAGAAGTCCAGTAAGATAGGATGGGTGCTGCCGCAGTCACCGGACTAGGGGGGTAAGTACCCATGATTTTAGTAGAGTGTTTAGGGGGGTTGCGGCGCCATATCCTCACTGATCCTCTTAGGTATTAGGCAATAAGAGTTTGAACGCTTCGGCCTTCAACCTCTTATTGGGGGGGTATTGTAACGGTACAGAAGTGTGTGATCCCATAGATTTAATTTCATTTTGTATCAATTCAGTAATTAATAAATTGTTCACACTTTCACCTGTGAGGTGCCCCAGTAACCAGCAGTACAACACTGTTAGTCTGAACAACAGGCTAGACGCATTGCGTAACTGCCCCAGTAAGCAGCAGGCTTTGGGAATAACAGTCTGCAGTTTGTCATCAGAAGGGGTACAATACACAGCCAGCAGCAGCACAGTGCCGTTTTATTAAAAAACAAAATGGTGGCCTCGGGAGTAGGATAGGCCGTAATTATTAGGCGGCCTATCCATTTAAATAGAATATTCAATTCTAAACTGTTGTTTATCAGCTGTTTGGTATAAAAGTACGTTTCACCGCTATTGACTCTCCACATTCGGTGGCCAAATACATGAATTGTTTAGAGTTCCATTGCAACTCACGGCTGAGCGGCCAGACAATCAGCAGATAGTCATCAGAACAAAAACGGTAGCCTCGGACGAGTTCTTGGTAGGCCGAAAAATACAAAAGTAGGCCTACCAAGTAATATAAAATGTACAAACAAGCAAAGTGACGAGTAAATGACGTAAGGTAATAATAAACTGTGTTTGGAGTGGAGAATGATTAGTGAAAACAGTTCCGGACAATATCGTGTACAACGTTTGGATATTACGCATATAGGTAACAAGTGTAAAGACAGTTTCATTTGGCCAAAACATTATAATTAATAAGGAGCTCATTAATTAAATAAGAGGTTTTAAAAATAAATGTAAATGGAGTGGAGTGTGTGTATGGGTTATCAAAAGTACTGGCTCAACTAGAAAGATGTAGTAGTAGTCTATACAAAATTATTGGACTAAAATTAGTAAAAAATTATAAATATAAAGAAAACATAATAATCAATGATAGAGTAAATGGTAAAAAATTAAAAGGTTCATTCTTCTATAAACATGTGTTAGTGTAGTTATTTTGCTGCAAACCATTTCCTAGATTTCTGTGCTGACAACTCGTTTAACGTAACTGGGGGTTTTCTGAAATTTTATTACAGTCAGATAGCGGGATTTTTATAAGGGCGAGAGTGTTCAAAGTTTACATGTATTAATAAAAAACATGTTGGCGACCTGGGCAGTTTCAAAAGGTAAATTTTACGGGGACCATGACGGTAAGTAAAATTCTGGCAGCGGTGAGTATTTTATGATGAGTGTATTATTTAGTTAAAAGGGTAAAAGGTGAGGACCTTAACAGCGACTCCCCTGCCAGGATGTTCGTATATAAAAATTATATGAACTAGACCTGTATTAAAGCACAGAAAGTAGGACTTGGTAACGGCGTATTTGTAGAAATATTCGTATATATATTTACGTTATAAAAGGTTATGTTTTGATAGGGTTATTGTGTTTACTTGTCCTGTTGACAATGATTGTGTTAGGTGTTTTGATTTTATAGGATAATAGTGGTTTTTTTATATATAAAGGGTATATTAGAAATAAAATTTTTGAACATGGCCGAGGCACGTGAAAATAAAGTAAGTGGATTAGGGGAGGCATGGAATAGATACAATACGGAATTCATGCAAGAGTTTGAAAGGGTTTTGAACAGAATGACTGAGGAGGATTGGTGTAAATTAAATAATGAGCTTAGACAAATGGAAGAACAAAAAACGGGATTATACACTTTTTTGAACAAATTTCGTAATAATACTAGTAAACAAAGCAACGAGGTAAGGGAAGGGTAGCGTTAGATAATAAAATAGTAAACGATAAAAGACGATCAAGTAACAGAGAATTTGGTAAGTAAAAATAGTATGAATGGAAATAACAAAATAACAGAAAAAAATGGTGCCAATACATATGAGAGTGTAGGGGTGACAGAAAACTGTAATTATGGTGGTAAGTTATACGCCGATGAGAACATAAATAATGAAGGAATAGTAGACAAGGTAAGTGGTAGTAATACAAGTAATTATAATGATGAAATAACATTAAATAAGAATAATGATTATATAGTTGAAAATGGGGTATCTAAGAATGATACGGTAAGTAACAGCAGTGAAATTAAAAACGTGGTGTTAGAGTGTAACGTTGTGAGCAGAGAAAGTGTTGATGAGGTTATAAGTGTGTATGTAGAGAGGGTAAATGGGCAAAGGGCAGATGTTCCCTAAGTTTATGGTGAAACAGAGTTTTCACAGGTGTTTAATGAGGACAGAGTTTCCTCCTGTATTTGTATGGAAGACAAGGTGTCATCAGATGGTCCCTGTATTTTTCGTGATTTAACTGGTAAAGCCAGTAGAGGTAATAAATATTTAATGGTGCCCTTTGCATGGAGTGAGAGAGAAAAGGTGATATGGTGTTGTGATGAGAGAAAGAGACAAATAGCGATTTTTGAGGTTAATAGAGGTTATGGAAGGTTAGTGCAGGTTTTAGATATAGAGAAAGGTGAAAAAAGTGACTTGCATGGTGAAATAGAGAGATGAATATTTTGATAATACTGTTATAAATAATAAAATAACTTACCTGATGTTAACTAATACTACTAATGGAGACTGGACCGAAATAAATAATGTTGACTTGATTTATGATTATTGTGGTAAAATTAATAAACTGAAATTTTATGGTTATTACACACAAGATAGCCATATGTGTGTAAATAAAATTGAAAATTGTTATGTGGAACCCAGACTAATTTTTGACGATGGAGGCTGAAATTCATAAATGGACAATTTTAAATATTTTGTGTGATGGTTCAGACCTCGCAACCTTGGACAATGAAGTGTGATATAACTGAATAATTAATGATGAAGAATTGTAAATAAATGTTTAATGAATTTAATTGTGTGTATTGTAAAATGTTAGGTAAACAATGTGTGTATGTAATGGAAATTGGTGTGAGAATAATAATAATAATATTTTGCAGTCTAAGTAAATAACAAAAATAATTTGGAAGAAGATAATAAATGAGTTGCAGTTATTGCAATTGGCGAAAGTAATTAAAATGTTGTGTTTTCAATAATTGATTTAATTAAATAATTTGAAAGGTTTAAATATTCTGATTGATTTGAATGTTGTATAATTGAATTTTCTAATGGATTTAAATTGTTTTATGACATTTGATATTAATTAATAAACAAATGTTAAATTGAGTGGTATGAAATAACACTGTTGTAAAATGTTTCAGAGGTTACATGGAAGTATTGGTGTGTGTGGAGTGTATATTGTGTGTTTATGTCAGTAGGTGAATAATGTACTGCAAGTATAAAGCTTATAATACCAATTAGATAAAATAAAATGTTTACAGGCGTGAAAAGATTTGGATTCAATAATCAAAATGAATTGAGATAATGGTATTAAATAGAAACTGTAATTAAAAAGTAATAATAACTGAAAGGTGAATTAAAATTATATTTGGTTTGAATTGTAATAAATAGAAATTGACAAATATGTTAACATTAAAAGATTTGTGGAAATTAAAAGTATAGGTATTAGGGTGATGTAATTTTGAGTGTTGAGACTGAGAGTGTTTATGAAAACAAGTCTGACACACAAGTGTTTACGTAAACAGGTAGGTTGTGTGACCAATGTTTACAGCCAGATGTGCTGAAGTTGATAACTGTTGCAGTTTGATGAATCAGTACCATTGAGCAGATTCTATTATGAAATAAAAGAACCATCTGATGTGATGGAATGTAGGTAATATTTTTTTGTCTTTTGTAAAATGTATTTAAAACAAATGAGATTGATAATCAGGATTTGAGGAATTAAATTGGTAATTCAAGTATTTGAAAAAAATGAATTTTAATAATGAGTTTAAATCTATTTTGATTTGATAAATAATAAATAAATAATAAATAATATGTACTTTATTTAAAATTGAAAACTTTATTTATGATACATAACTTGTATTTTAGTTATAATTACTGTGAGTTAATGCAATACTGTATAATTAATATGTCATTTTGACTGGAACTTATATGTACTACTGTATTGTATATATCCTATATTGTTTTGTTAACACTATTTTCTAGGGTTACGGTATATTCCATAATATAAAATGAGCCAGTACGTTGTCAATGAACCAGTACGGCTAAGAGGAAACAAATCAGTTGTGGGATATGGAGTGATGGAAGGCCGTTTGTTGATTTTAATTGAATGTTCCAGAGTCAGGTGATACTGTGGCGGGTATCTGTCTGAGCTTATGGTGTTGGGATCTTGAACAGAGAAGTCCAGTAAGATCGGATGGGTGCTGCCGCAGTCACCGGACTAGGGGGGTACGTACCCATGATTTTAGTAGAGTGTTTAGGGGGGTTGCGGCGCCATATCCTCACTGATCCTCTTAGGTATTAGGCAATAAGAGTTTGAACGCTTCGGCCTTCAACCTCTTATTGGGGGGGTATTGTAACGGTACAGAAGTGTGTGATCCCATAGATTTAATTTCATTTTGTATCAATTCAGTAATTAATAAATTGTTCACACTTTCACCTGTGAGGTGCCCCAGTAACCAGCAGTACAACACTGTTAGTCTGAACAACAGGCTAGACGCATTGCGTAACTGCCCCTGTAAGCAGCAGGCTTTGGGAATAACAGTCTGCAGTTTGTCATCAGAAGGGGTACAATACACAGCCAGCAGCAGCACAGTGCCGTTTTATTAAAAAACAAAATGGTGGCCTCGGGAGTAGGATAGGCCGTAATTATTAGGCGGCCTATCCATTTAAATAGAATATTCTATTCTAAACTGTTGTTTATCAGCTGTTTGGTATAAAAGTACGTTTCACCGCTATTGACTCTCCACATTCGGTGGCCAAATACATGAATTGTTTAGACTTCCATTGCAACTCACGGCTGAGCGGCCAGACAATCAGGAGATAGTCATCAGAACAAAAATGGTAGCCTCTGACGAGTTCTTGGTAGGCCGAAAAATACAAAAGTAGGCCTACCAAGTAATATAAAATGTACAAACAAGCAAAGTGACGAGTAAATGACGTAAGGTAATAATAAACTGTGTTTGGAGTGGAGAATGATTAGTGAAAACAGTTCCGGACAATATCGTGTACAACGTTTGGATATTACGCATATAGGTAACAAGTGTAAAGACAGTTTCATTTGGCCAAAACATTATAATTAATAAGGAGCTCATTAATTAAATAAGAAGTTTTAAAAATAAATGTAAATGGAGTGGAGTGTGTGTATGGGTTATCAAAAGTACTGGCTCAACTAGAAAGATGTAGTAGTAGTCTATACAAAATTATTGGACTAAAATTAGTAAGAAATTATAAATATAAAGAAAACATAATAATCAATGATAGAGTAAATGGTAAAAAATTAAAAGGTTAATTCTTCTATAAACATGTGTTAGTGTAGTTATTTTGCTGCAAACCATTTCCTAGATCTCTGTGCTGACAACTCGTTTAACATAACTGGGGGTTTTCTGAAATTTTATTACAGTCAGATAGCGGGATTTTTATAAGGGCGAGAGTGTTCAAAGTTTACATGTATTAATAAAAAACATGTTGGCGACCTGGGCAGTTTCAAAAGGTAAATTTTACGGGGACCATGACGGTAAGTAAAATTCTGGCAGCGGTGAGTATTTTATGATGAGTGTATTATTTAGTTAAAAGGGTAAAAGGCGAGGACGTTAACAGCGACGCCCCTGCCAGGATGTTCGTATATAAAAATTATATGAACTAGACCTGTATTAAAGCACAGAAAGTAGGACTTGGTAACGGCGTATTTGTAGAAATATTCGTATATATATTTACGTTATAAAAGGTTATGTTTTGATAGGGTTATTGTGTTTACTTGTCCTGTTGACAATGATTGTGTTAGGTGTTTTGATTTTATAGGATAATAGTGGTTTTTTTATATATAAAGGGTATATTAGAAATAAAATTTTTGAACATGGCCGAGGCACGTGAAAATAAAGTAAGTGGATTAGGGGAGGCATGGAATAGATACAATACGGAATTCATGCAAGAGTTTGAAAGGGTTTTGAACAGAATGACTGAGGAGGATTGGTGTAAATTAAATAATGAGCTTAGACAAATGGATGAACAAAAAACGGGATTATACACTTTTTTTAACAAATTTCGTAATAATACTAGTAAACAAAGCAACGAGGTAAGGGAAGGGTAGCGTTAGATAATAAAATAGTAAACGATAAAAGACGATCAAGTAACAGAGAATTTGGTAAGTAAAAATAGTATGAATGGAAATAACAAAATAACAGAAAAAAATGGTGCCAATACATATGAGAGTGTAGGGGTGACAGAAAACTGTAATTATGGTGGTAAGTTATACGCCGATGAGAACATAAATAATGAAGGAATAGTAGACAAGGTAAGTGGTAGTAATACAAGTAATTATAATGATGAAATAACATTAAATAAGAATAATGATTATATAGTTGAAAATGGGGTATCTAAGAATGATACGGTAAGTAACAGTAGTGAAATTAAAAACGTGGTGTTAGAGTGTAAGGTTGTGAGCAGAGAAAGTGTTGATGAGGTTATAAGTGTGTATGTAGAGAGGGTAAATGGGCAAAGGGCAGATGTTCCCTAAGTTTATGGTGAAACAGAGTTTTCACAGGTGTTTAATGAGGACAGAGTTTCCTCCTGTATTTGTATGGAAGACAAGGTGTCATCAGATGGTCCCTGTATTTTTCGTGATTTAACTGGTAAAGCCAGTAGAGGTAATAAATATTTAATGGTGCCCTTTGCATGGAGTGAGAGAGAAAAGGTGATATGGTGTTGTGATGAGAGAAAGAGACAAATAGCGATTTTTGAGGTTAATAGAGGTTATGGAAGGTTAGTGCAGGTTTTAGATATAGAGAAAGGTGAAAAAAGTGACTTGCATGGTGAAATAGAGAGATGAATATTTTGATAATACTGTTATAAATAATAAAATAACTTACCTGATGTTAACTAATACTACTAATGGAGACTGGACCGAAATAAATAATGTTGACTTGATTTATGATTATTGTGGTAAAATTAATAAAGTGAAATTTTATGGTTATTACACACAAGATAGCCATATGTGTGTAAATAAAATTGAAAATTGTTATGTGGAACCCAGACTAATTTTTGACGATGGAGGCTGAAATTCATAAATGGACAATTTTAAATATTTTGTGTGATGGTTCAGACCTCGCAACCTTGGACAATGAAGTGTGATATAACTGAATAATTAATGATGAAGAATTGTAAATAAATGTTTAATGAATTTAATTGTGTGTATTGTAAAATGTTAGGTAAACAATGTGTGTATGTAATGGAAATTGGTGTGAGAATAATAATAATAATATTTTGCAGTCTAAGTAAATAACAAAAATAATTTGGAAGAAGATAATAAATGAGTTGCAGTTATTGCAATTGGCGAAAGTAATTAAAATGTTGTGTTTTCAATAATTGATTTAATTAAATAATTTGAAAGGTTTAAATATTCTGATTGATTTTAATGTTGTATAACTGAATTTTCTAATGGATTTAAATTGTTTTATGACATTTGATATTAATTAATAAACAAATGTTAAATTGAGTGGTATGAAATAACACTGTTGTTAAATGTTTCAGAGGTTACATGGAAGTATTGGTGTGTGTGGAGTGTATATTGTGCGTTTATGTCAGTAGGTGAATAATGTACTGTAAGTATAAAGCTTATAATACCAATTAGATAAAATAAAATGTTTACAGGCGTGAAAAGATTTGGATTCAATAATCAAAATGAATTGAGATAATGGTATTAAATAGAAACTGTAATTAAAAAGTAATAATAACTGAAAGGTGAATTAAAATTATATTTGGTTTGAATTGTAATAAATAGAAATTGACAAATATGTTAACATTAAAAGATTTGTGGAAATTAAAAGTATAGGTATTAGGGTGATGTAATTTTGAGTGTTGAGACTGAGAGTGTTTATGAAAACAAGTCTGACACACAAGTGTTTACGTAAACAGGTAGGTTGTGTGACCAATGTTTACAGCCAGATGTGCTGAAGTTGATAACTGTTGCAGTTTGATGAATCAGTACCATTGAGCAGATTCTATTATGAAATAAAAGAACCATCTGATGTGATGGAATGTAGGTAATATTTTTTTGTCTTTTGTAAAATGTATTTAAAACAAATGAGATTGATAATCAGGATTTGAGGAATTAAATTGGTAATTCAAGTATTTGAAAAAAATGAATTTTAATAATGAGTTTAAATCTATTTTGATTTGATAAATAATAAATAAATAATAAATAATATGTACTTTATTTAAAATTGAAAACTTTATTTATGATACATAACTTGTATTTTAGTTATAATTACTGTGAGTTAATGCAATACTGTATAATTAATATGTCATTTTGACTGGAACTTATATGTACTACTGTATTGTATATATCCTATATTGTTTTGTTAACACTATTTTCTAGGGTTACGGTATATTCCATAATATAAAATGAGCCAGTACGTTGTCAATGAACCAGTACGGCTAAGAGGAAACAAATCAGTTGTGGGATATGGAGTGATGGAAGGCCGTTTGTTGATTTTAATTGAATGTTCCAGAGTCAGGTGATACTGTGGCGGGTATCTGTCTGAGCTTATGGTGTTGGGATCTTGAACAGAGAAGTCCAGTAAGATCGGATGGGTGCTGCCGCAGTCACCGGACTAGGGGGGTACGTACCCATGATTTTAGTAGAGTGTTTAGGGGGGTTGCGGCGCCATATCCTCACTGATCCTCTTAGGTATTAGGCAATAAGAGTTTGAACGCTTCGGCCTTCAACCTCTTATTGGGGGGGTATTGTAACGGTACAGAAGTGTGTGATCCCATAGATTTAATTTCATTTTGTATCAATTCAGTAATTAATAAATTGTTCACACTTTCACCTGTGAGGTGCCCCAGTAACCAGCAGTACAACACTGTTAGTCTGAACAACAGGCTAGACGCATTGCGTAACTGCCCCTGTAAGCAGCAGGCTTTGGGAATAACAGTCTGCAGTTTGTCATCAGAAGGGGTACAATACACAGCCAGCAGCAGCACAGTGCCGTTTTATTAAAAAACAAAATGGTGGCCTCGGGAGTAGGATAGGCCGTAATTATTAGGCGGCCTATCCATTTAAATAGAATATTCTATTCTAAACTGTTGTTTATCAGCTGTTTGGTATAAAAGTACGTTTCACCGCTATTGACTCTCCACATTCGGTGGCCAAATACATGAATTGTTTAGACTTCCATTGCAACTCACGGCTGAGCGGCCAGACAATCAGGAGATAGTCATCAGAACAAAAATGGTAGCCTCTGACGAGTTCTTGGTAGGCCGAAAAATACAAAAGTAGGCCTACCAAGTAATATAAAATGTACAAACAAGCAAAGTGACGAGTAAATGACGTAAGGTAATAATAAACTGTGTTTGGAGTGGAGAATGATTAGTGAAAACAGTTCCGGACAATATCGTGTACAACGTTTGGATATTACGCATATAGGTAACAAGTGTAAAGACAGTTTCATTTGGCCAAAACATTATAATTAATAAGGAGCTCATTAATTAAATAAGAAGTTTTAAAAATAAATGTAAATGGAGTGGAGTGTGTGTATGGGTTATCAAAAGTACTGGCTCAACTAGAAAGATGTAGTAGTAGTCTATACAAAATTATTGGACTAAAATTAGTAAGAAATTATAAATATAAAGAAAACATAATAATCAATGATAGAGTAAATGGTAAAAAATTAAAAGGTTAATTCTTCTATAAACATGTGTTAGTGTAGTTATTTTGCTGCAAACCATTTCCTAGATCTCTGTGCTGACAACTCGTTTAACATAACTGGGGGTTTTCTGAAATTTTATTACAGTCAGATAGCGGGATTTTTATAAGGGCGAGAGTGTTCAAAGTTTACATGTATTAATAAAAAACATGTTGGCGACCTGGGCAGTTTCAAAAGGTAAATTTTACGGGGACCATGACGGTAAGTAAAATTCTGGCAGCGGTGAGTATTTTATGATGAGTGTATTATTTAGTTAAAAGGGTAAAAGGCGAGGACGTTAACAGCGACGCCCCTGCCAGGATGTTCGTATATAAAAATTATATGAACTAGACCTGTATTAAAGCACAGAAAGTAGGACTTGGTAACGGCGTATTTGTAGAAATATTCGTATATATATTTACGTTATAAAAGGTTATGTTTTGATAGGGTTATTGTGTTTACTTGTCCTGTTGACAATGATTGTGTTAGGTGTTTTGATTTTATAGGATAATAGTGGTTTTTTTATATATAAAGGGTATATTAGAAATAAAATTTTTGAACATGGCCGAGGCACGTGAAAATAAAGTAAGTGGATTAGGGGAGGCATGGAATAGATACAATACGGAATTCATGCAAGAGTTTGAAAGGGTTTTGAACAGAATGACTGAGGAGGATTGGTGTAAATTAAATAATGAGCTTAGACAAATGGATGAACAAAAAACGGGATTATACACTTTTTTTAACAAATTTCGTAATAATACTAGTAAACAAAGCAACGAGGTAAGGGAAGGGTAGCGTTAGATAATAAAATAGTAAACGATAAAAGACGATCAAGTAACAGAGAATTTGGTAAGTAAAAATAGTATGAATGGAAATAACAAAATAACAGAAAAAAATGGTGCCAATACATATGAGAGTGTAGGGGTGACAGAAAACTGTAATTATGGTGGTAAGTTATACGCCGATGAGAACATAAATAATGAAGGAATAGTAGACAAGGTAAGTGGTAGTAATACAAGTAATTATAATGATGAAATAACATTAAATAAGAATAATGATTATATAGTTGAAAATGGGGTATCTAAGAATGATACGGTAAGTAACAGTAGTGAAATTAAAAACGTGGTGTTAGAGTGTAAGGTTGTGAGCAGAGAAAGTGTTGATGAGGTTATAAGTGTGTATGTAGAGAGGGTAAATGGGCAAAGGGCAGATGTTCCCTAAGTTTATGGTGAAACAGAGTTTTCACAGGTGTTTAATGAGGACAGAGTTTCCTCCTGTATTTGTATGGAAGACAAGGTGTCATCAGATGGTCCCTGTATTTTTCGTGATTTAACTGGTAAAGCCAGTAGAGGTAATAAATATTTAATGGTGCCCTTTGCATGGAGTGAGAGAGAAAAGGTGATATGGTGTTGTGATGAGAGAAAGAGACAAATAGCGATTTTTGAGGTTAATAGAGGTTATGGAAGGTTAGTGCAGGTTTTAGATATAGAGAAAGGTGAAAAAAGTGACTTGCATGGTGAAATAGAGAGATGAATATTTTGATAATACTGTTATAAATAATAAAATAACTTACCTGATGTTAACTAATACTACTAATGGAGACTGGACCGAAATAAATAATGTTGACTTGATTTATGATTATTGTGGTAAAATTAATAAAGTGAAATTTTATGGTTATTACACACAAGATAGCCATATGTGTGTAAATAAAATTGAAAATTGTTATGTGGAACCCAGACTAATTTTTGACGATGGAGGCTGAAATTCATAAATGGACAATTTTAAATATTTTGTGTGATGGTTCAGACCTCGCAACCTTGGACAATGAAGTGTGATATAACTGAATAATTAATGATGAAGAATTGTAAATAAATGTTTAATGAATTTAATTGTGTGTATTGTAAAATGTTAGGTAAACAATGTGTGTATGTAATGGAAATTGGTGTGAGAATAATAATAATAATATTTTGCAGTCTAAGTAAATAACAAAAATAATTTGGAAGAAGATAATAAATGAGTTGCAGTTATTGCAATTGGCGAAAGTAATTAAAATGTTGTGTTTTCAATAATTGATTTAATTAAATAATTTGAAAGGTTTAAATATTCTGATTGATTTTAATGTTGTATAACTGAATTTTCTAATGGATTTAAATTGTTTTATGACATTTGATATTAATTAATAAACAAATGTTAAATTGAGTGGTATGAAATAACACTGTTGTTAAATGTTTCAGAGGTTACATGGAAGTATTGGTGTGTGTGGAGTGTATATTGTGCGTTTATGTCAGTAGGTGAATAATGTACTGTAAGTATAAAGCTTATAATACCAATTAGATAAAATAAAATGTTTACAGGCGTGAAAAGATTTGGATTCAATAATCAAAATGAATTGAGATAATGGTATTAAATAGAAACTGTAATTAAAAAGTAATAATAACTGAAAGGTGAATTAAAATTATATTTGGTTTGAATTGTAATAAATAGAAATTGACAAATATGTTAACATTAAAAGATTTGTGGAAATTAAAAGTATAGGTATTAGGGTGATGTAATTTTGAGTGTTGAGACTGAGAGTGTTTATGAAAACAAGTCTGACACACAAGTGTTTACGTAAACAGGTAGGTTGTGTGACCAATGTTTACAGCCAGATGTGCTGAAGTTGATAACTGTTGCAGTTTGATGAATCAGTACCATTGAGCAGATTCTATTATGAAATAAAAGAACCATCTGATGTGATGGAATGTAGGTAATATTTTTTTGTCTTTTGTAAAATGTATTTAAAACAAATGAGATTGATAATCAGGATTTGAGGAATTAAATTGGTAATTCAAGTATTTGAAAAAAATGAATTTTAATAATGAGTTTAAATCTATTTTGATTTGATAAATAATAAATAAATAATAAATAATATGTACTTTATTTAAAATTGAAAACTTTATTTATGATACATAACTTGTATTTTAGTTATAATTACTGTGAGTTAATGCAATTCTGTATAATTAATGTGTCATTTTGACTGGAACTTATATGTACTACTGTATTGTATATATCCTATATTGTTTTGTTAACACTATTTTCTAGGGTTACGGTATATTCCATAATATAAAATGAGCCAGTACGTTGTCAATGAACCAGTACGGCTAAGAGGAAGCAAATCAGTTGTGGGATATGGAGTGATGGAAGGCCGTTTGTTGATTTTAATTGAATGTTCCAGAGTCAGGTGATACTGTGGCGGGTATCTGTCTGAGCTTATGGTGTTGGGATCTCGAACAGAGAAGTCCAGTAAGATCGGATGGGTGCTGCCGCAGTCACCGGACTAGGGGGGTACGTACCCATGATTTTAGTAGAGTGTTTAGGGGGGTTGCGGCGCCATATCCTCACTGATCCTCTTAGGTATTAGGCAGTAAGAGTTTGAACGCTTCGGCCTTCAACCTCTTATTGGGGGGGTATTGTAACGGTACAGAAGTGTGTGATCCCATAGATTTAATTTCATTTTGTATCAATTCAGTAATTAATAAATTGTTCACACTTTCACCTGTGAGGTGCCCCAGTAACCAGCAGTACAACACTGTTAGTCTGAACAACAGGCTAGACGCATTGCGTAACTGCCCCTGTAAGCAGCAGGCTTTGGGAATAACAGTCTGCAGTTTGTCATCAGAAGGGGTACAATACACAGCCAGCAGCAGCACAGTGCCGTTTTATTAAAAAACAAAATGGTGGCCTCGGGAGTAGGATAGGCCGTAATTATTAGGCGGCCTATCCATTTAAATAGAATATTCAATTCTAAACTGTTGTTTATCAGCTGTTTGGTATAAAAGTACGTTTCACCGCTATTGACTCTCCACATTCGGTGGCCAAATACATGAATTGTTTAGAGTTCCATTGCAACTCACGGCTGAGCGGCCAGACAATCAGGAGATAGTCATCAGAACAAAAACGGTAGCCTCTGACAAGTTCTTGGTAGGCCGAAAAATACAAAAGTAGGCCTACCAAGTAATATAAAATGTACAAACAAGCAAAGTGACGAGTAAATGACGTAAGGTAATAATAAACTGTGTTTGGAGTGGAGAATGATTAGTGAAAACAGTTCCGGACAATATCGTGTACAACGTTTGGATATTACGCATATAGGTAACAAGTGTAAAGACAGTTTCATTTGGCCAAAACATTATAATTAATAAGGAGCTCATTAATTAAATAAGAAGTTTTAAAAATAAATGTAAATGGAGTGGAGTGTGTGTATGGGTTATCAAAAGTACTGGCTCAACTAGAAAGATGTAGTAGTAGTCTATACAAAATTATTGGACTAAAATTAGTAAAAAATTATAAATATAAAGAAAACATAATAATCAATGATAGAGTAAATGGTAAAAAATTAAAAGGTTCATTCTTCTATAAACATGTGTTAGTGTAGTTATTTTGCTGCAAACCATTTCGTAGATTTCTGTGCTGACAACTCGTTTAACGTAACTGGGGGTTTTCTGAAATTTTATTACAGTCAGATAGCGGGATTTTTATAAGGGCGAGAGTGTTCAAAGTTTACATGTATTAATAAAAAACATGTTGGCGACCTGGGCAGTTTCAAAAGGTAAATTTTACGGGGACCATGACGGTAAGTAAAATTCTGGCAGCGGTGAGTATTTTATGATGAGTGTATTATTTAGTTAAAAGGGTAAAAGGCGAGGACCTTAACAGCGACGCCCCTGCCAGGATGTTCGTATATAAAAATTATATGAACTAGACCTGTATTAAAGCACACAAAGTAGGACTTGGTAATGGCGTATTTGTAGAAATATTCGTATATATATTTACGTTATAAAAGGTTATGTTTTGATAGGGTTATTGTGTTTACTTGTCCTGTTGACAATGATTGTGTTAGGTGTTTTGATTTTATAGGATAATAGTGGTTTTTTTATATATAAAGGGTATATTAGAAATAAAATTTTTGAACATGGCCGAGGCACGTGAAAATAAAGTAAGTGGATTAGGGGAGGCATGGAATAGATACAATACGGAATTCATGCAAGAGTTTGAAAGGGTTTTGAACAGAATGACTGAGGAGGATTGGTGTAAATTAAATAATGAGCTTAGACAAATGGAAGAACAAAAAACGGGATTATACACTTTTTTGAACAAATTTCGTAATAATACTAGTAAACAAAGCAACGAGGTAAGGGAAGGGTAGCGTTAGATAATAAAATAGTAAACGATAAAAGACGATCAAGTAACAGAGAATTTGGTAAGTAAAAATAGTATGAATGGAAATAACAAAATAACAGAAAAAAATGGTGCCAATACATATGAGAGTGTAGGGGTGACAGAAAACTGTAATTATGGTGGTAAGTTATACGCCGATGAGAACATAAATAATGAAGGAATAGTAGACAAGGTAAGTGGTAGTAATACAAGTAATTATAATGATGAAATAACATTAAATAAGAATAATGATTATATAGTTGAAAATGGGGTATCTAAGAATGATACGGTAAGTAACAGTAGTGAAATTAAAAACGTGGTGTTAGAGTGTAACGTTGTGAGCAGAGAAAGTGTTGATGAGGTTATAAGTGTGTATGTAGAGAGGGTAAATGGGCAAAGGGCAGATGTTCCCTAAGTTTATGGTGAAACAGAGTTTTCACAGGTGTTTAATGAGGACAGAGTTTCCTCCTGTATTTGTATGGAAGACAAGGTGTCATCAGATGGTCCCTGTATTTTTCGTGATTTAACTGGTAAAGCCAGTAGAGGTAATAAATATTTAATGGTGCCCTTTGCATGGAGTGAGAGAGAAAAGGTGATATGGTGTTGTGATGAGAGAAAGAGAGAAATAGCGATTTTTGAGGTTAATAGAGGTTATGGAAGGTTAGTGCAGGTTTTAGATATAGAGAAAGGTGAAAAAAGTGACTTGCATGGTGAAATAGAGAGACGAACATTTTGATAATACTGTTATAAATAATAAAATAACTTACCTGATGTTAACTAATACTACTAATGGAGACTGGACCGAAATAAATAATGTTGACTTGATTTATGATTATTGTGGTAAAATGAATAAACTGAAATTTTATGGTTATTACACACAAGATAGCCATATGTACGTAAATAAAATTGAAAATTGTTATGTGGAACCCAGACTAATTTTTGACGATGGAGGCTGAAATTCATAAATGGACAATTTTAAATATTTTCTGTGATGGTTCAGACCTCGCAACCTTGGACAATGAAGTGTGATATAACTGAATAATTAATGATGAAGAATTGTAAATAAATGTTTAATGAATTTAATTGTGTGTATTGTAAAATGTTAGGTAAACAATGTGTGTATGTAATGGAAATTGGTGTGAGAATAATAATAATAATATTTTGCAGTCTAAGTAAATAACAAAAATAATTTGGAAGAAGATAATAAATGAGTTGCAGTTATTGCAATTGGCGAAAGTAATTAAAATATTGTGTTTTCAATAATTGATTTAATTAAATAATTTGAAAGGTTTAAATATTCTGATTGATTTGAATGTTGTATAATTGAATTTTCTAATGGATTTAAATTGTTTTATGACATTTGATATTAATTAATAAACAAATGTTAAATTGTGTGGTATGAAATAACACTGCTGTTAAATGTTTCAGAGGTTACATGGAAGTATTGGTGTGTGTGGAGTGTATATTGTGTGTTTATGTCAGTAGGTGAATAATGTACTGTAAGTATAAAGCTTATAATACCAATTAGATAAAATAAAATGTTTACACGCGTGAAAAGATTTGGATTCAATAATCAAAATGAATTGAGATAATGGTATTACATAGAAACTGTAATTAAAAAGTAATAATAACTTAAAGGTGAATTAAAATTATATTTGGTTTGAATTGTAATAAATAGAAATTGACAAATATGTTAACATTAAAAGATTTGTGGAAATTAAAAGTATAGGTATTAGGGTGATGTAATTTTGAGTGTTGAGACTGAGAGTGTTTATGAAAACAAGTCTGACACACAAGTGTTTACGTAAACAGGTAGGTTGTGTGACCAATGTTTACAGCCAGATGTGCTGAAGTTGATAACTGTTGCAGTTTGATGAATCAGTACCATTGAGCAGATTCTATTATGAAATAAAAGAACCATCTGATGTGATGGAATGTAGGTAATATTTTTTTGTCTTTTGTAAAATGTAATTAAAACAAATGAGATTGATAATCAGGATTTGAGGAATTAAATTAAATTAAATTAAATTGGTAATTAAAGTATTTGAAAAAAATGAATTTTAATAATGAGTTTAAATCTATTTAGATTTGATAAATAATAAATAAATAATAAATAATATGTACTTTACTTAAAATTGAAAACTTTATTTATGATACATAACTTGTATTTTAGTTATAATTACTGTGAGTTAATGCAATTCTGTATAATTAATGTGTCATTTTGACTGGAACTTATATGTACTACTGTATTGTATATATCCTATATTGTATTGTTAACACTATTTTCTAGGGTTACGGTATATTCCATAATATAAAATGAGCCAGTACGTTGTCAATGAACCAGTACGGCTAAGAGGAAACAAATCAGTTGTGGGATATGGAGTGATGGAAGGCCGTTTGTTGATTTTAATTGAATGTTCCAGAGTCAGGTGATACTGTGGCGGGTATCTGTCCGAGCTTATGGTGTTGGGATCTCGAACAGAGAAGTCCAGTAAGATCGGATGGGTGCTGCCGCAGTCACCGGACTAGGGGGGTAAGTACCCATGATTTTAGTAGAGTGTTTAGGGGGGTTGCGACGCCATATCCTCACTGATCCTCTTAGGTATTAGGCAATAAGAGTTTGAACGCTTCGGCCTTCAACCTCTTATTGGGGGGGTATTGTAACGGTACAGAAGTGTGTGATCCCATAGATTTAATTTCATTTTGTATCAATTCAGTAATTAATAAATTGTTCACACTTTCACCTGTGAGGTGCCCCAGTAACCAGCAGTACAACACTGTTAGTCTACACAACAGGCTAGACGCATTGCGTAACTGCCCCAGTAAGCAGCAGGCTTTGGGAATAACAGTCTGCAGTTTGTCATCAGAAGGGGTACAATACACAGCCAGCAGCAGCACAGTGCCGTTTTATTAAAAAACAAAACGGTGGCCTCGGGAGTAGGATAGGCCGTAATTATTAGGCGGCCTATCCATTTAAATAGAATATTCAATTCTAAACTGTTGTTTATCAGTTGTTTGGTATAAAAGTACGTTTCACCGCTACTGACTCTCCACATTCGGTGGCCAAATACAGGAATTGTTTAGAGTTCCATTGCAACTCATGGCTGAGCGGCCAGACAATCAGCAGATAGTCATCAGAACAAAAACGGTAGCCTCGGACGAGTTCTTGGTAGGCCGAAAAATACAAAAGTACGCCTATCAAGTAATATAAAATGTACAAACAAGCAAAGTGACGAGTAAATGACGTAAGGTAATAATAAACTGTGTTTGGAGTGGAGAGTGATTAGTGAAAACAGTTCCGGACAATATCGTGTACAACGTTTGGATATTACGCATATAGGTAACAAGTGTAAAGACAGTTTCATTTGGCCAAAACATTATAATTAATAAGGAGCTCATTAATTAAATAGGAAGTTTTAAAAATAAATGTAAATCGAGTGAGTGTGTGTATGGGTTATCAAAAGTACTGGCTCAACTAGAAAGATGTAGTAGTAGTCTATACAAAATTATTAGACTAAAATTAGTAAAAAATTTTAAATATAAAGAAAACATAATAATCAATGATAGAGTAAATGGTAAAAAATTAAAAGGTTCATTCTTCTATAAACATTGTAGCGTGACAGAAAATCCACTACTTATTAAGTCATATAAAATTATAAAAATTAATTACACCACATATGTTAAAATAATATTGAATGAGATTTAATGAAATCAAAGGAATGAACCACAATAAAATAAAAATCCTCATTACATTATATAAAAACCACTGTTTAAATATCAAAGAATTTATTAAAAGCAACTCATATTATAAGATCAGGAATTTACCCAGGAAGTTAGGAGCAGTAAACAAATTAAATAACACCATATCAAGAAGAAAGAGAATCAGTTTAAGAGTGGTGAACACCAAAATACCCCAAAGACAAGAAGAAGGAAGAATAAATTTTGTGATCAGGAAGAAAACAATACCCTGAAACCTTTAGAGAAGAGCAAGGTCCGTGTCAGTAAATAAATTAGATGATCCAAACTAAACATCAGTCGAGATAACACGAAGTACCTTGGTTTACCCAAGAGTGAAGAATGAAGACAAGAAGACAAGAAGAAGGAAGACCAGAAGAAAGACAAGAATGAAGACCAGAAAGAAGATAAGAAGAAAGACAAGAAAGAAGATAAGAAGGAGGACAAGAAAGAAGATAAGAAGAAAGACAAGAAAGAAGACAGGAAGAGAGGAAGAAATAGTATGAAAGAAACACCGTTGTAAAACCTATTATTATTATTAACTACCATCAACCCCAAACCCACAAAAACGATTAAAAAGAAAGTATAACATACCAAAATCCTATAAAAATGTAATTATTTAGAAACCTAAAGTGTTGTATAGTATTATAAGAAGTGAACCTACTAAAGCTATTGTGTGATAAAGAAAATAGACAAGTCTTAACAGTCCATGATTACTAAAGGTCTGGTCCGAGATAGTGAGACTCAAAATATCAGAACCACCAGTGAAAGTGAATTTGTGTAAGTGTTTTTTGGAAATGCAATAAACTTAAAGTTAGTGATACTATGACTTATCAATATGCTATATAACAACTTTAATATCCAATAATAAACAGCATCATAAAATAATAAAATGGAAGATTTCCAGTATTTTAATGTAACTCTTTATTTACAAGACATTTGTAAAAAATGCTAATAACTAGAGTATGGGTGGTCATGTTTACTGATGAAGGGGATCATAAATAATAATGGTTTAGACCAGAAAGGACTGGCATTAATTTAGTATTCATAGGTTTAAAATGTTTAAATAGACTGTTTGTTCACAGCCATAAAATCAATGTATTTGTAAGAATTATTAGAAAATAAAATTTATATGTGTTAAAAATAAGTTATGTTTGCTAAATAACAGCATACATACCATTAATAATGTTTCAGTAGGTATGCTGTGTTAATTCAAAAGGAGTTAAATGTATATGTTCAAACCATGTCAGCAATATGTTCAATTGTACAGATTGCTAAATAATGTTCATAATTATTTTTTTTATAACAGTAGTGTTAATTAAATACTACACCTCACAATAAGTTATAAACCATTTTATTTTCATGTAATAATAACTATGTAAAGTCAGAGGAGTGGTAGGATTAAATTTCTTTGAGAAAGACAGAAATGTAAAATTCTAAACTCTAGGCCATTTGGTGAATTCACAGAAACCATATAAACCAGTATAATTCACTTATAAATCCTGTAAACTAGCAAGATTTAGATAAGGTAAATCAGTTAACCACTACTGGGAATGATCCTATGAGTTAAAATGATAATAAGGAAATATACCTTCAAATATTGTAAATTTTCAAAATATATAAATTAATTAATTTTAAAGAGCATTGTCAAATTCAGAGATTAACACAAAAAACCAGTTCAAAGGTTTAATTTATATGTATTTAAGGAAAGGAAGAGAAATATGACTAATTAAAATTTATTATAATACTATTAATAACAATTAAAATGGAAGAAAAATTGTATAAAGGCGGAAATCAATGTTTGAGCCTAAATTTCCAAAAAGGAAAGAAATTTGGTAATTTCCACAAAATGTCTACAGATATGGACTATAATATATCAATTTAAAAGGAATGAGATGATTAAACCAATGATAAGGTTCATAATTCATGAAAGTGATGAATAAAATAAATAAATTCCATATATAATGTAATTTTGTATCATGTGTATGGGTAATCGAAATATGTTAACAATACTTTTTCAAAGATTAACTGGGCCAGATTTTGACCAAGTTAAATTAGTCTTTTGTTGAATGTCAAGCTGAATAGTTGTGTGATAAAACGTTCCTTAAAATCGAGTAGAAAATGGTAATACGGTTAGCCATTAATATAAGTGGATCGAGTTAGATGAATTAAACACTTTTTTAACTAAATCTACCAAAACTTTAGCGACAATAGTGAAAACTAACATCTAACTTCATTATACGAGTGATCTAAAACAGTAAAACAATATATTTGATATAATTCACGCTACAACTCATAACCACTTTTACAGACAAATTAACCCACAGAAGTGAACACGTACCAAATAACTTAATTAACACCAGTATACACAGAACACTTCTTCAGAACACACCAAACAACCTAGTAGACAGATTACACCAGTGCGGGGACATTTCAAACATTCATGAAGGTAATTTTGCTGGGAGTTTTTGAAACGACGACATCGCAGTAACTTCGCCATATCTAGTAGCGGCCATCATGAAAATACGAATCTGCCATCCACATCGAGTGACGTCATAGAAGCTACATATGGTCTGACAAAACAATTTATTAAACATTATATATCAGAATTATTTCAATATTGTTAAATAATAATTAATGAAATTACTTTAATTGTAAATGTTATACTTTCTCGTTACCCTTCTCTGACTATTAATTTAATCGCTCAAAGAACCTGTCCTTTTTATAATACTTATAATAATTTTTTCTACTGTATGCACGAATCGATAATTCCCTGAGACGGAGTCGATAATTGTTCTCAATCGATAAAAAATTGATTATTTATTAAATTGTTTAATAAATCCATTTATTTCAATTGTATTTATTTCTTATTATTTCACATGCTCATTTAAGGTTATTTATTAAGGCAAAGAGACTTCAAGAAGAAGAAAATATTTTAATTCAGTGAGATATTGGACCAGCAAGGAAAATCATCAATCGATTGCTGACCGGAGTTAATCTGATTAACTCCAGACTTGGTTCAGATCTTCCAGAAGTGCTCAATAGTTAATAAATACCTTCCTAATTCTTAAAATTTTTACAGAACATTTAAAACAGCATTATTTCTTAATTACAAACATCTATTAAAACATAAATTTTAATTTTTTTTGAAATAAAATTTGTTCTATTATCTTTTTTTGTAAAGACCGGCATACAGGGAATCGTTACAACATGTGTTAGTGTAGTTATTTTGCCGCAAACCATTTCCTAGTTTTCTGTGCTGACAACTCGTTTAACGTAACTGGGGGTTTTCTGAAATTTTATTACAGTCAGATAGCGGGATTTTTATAAGGGCAAGAGTGTTCAAAGTTTACACGTATAACTAAAAAACATGTTGGCGACCTGGGCAGTTTCAAAAGGTAAGTTTTACGGGGACCATGACGGTAAGTAAAATTCTGGCAGCGGTGAGTATTTTATGATGAGTGTATTATTTAGTTAAAAGGGTAAAAGGCGAGGACCTCAACATAGTTACTGTCACAACAAAAAAGAAGAACAAGATTAATTACAGATAATGACTGTCAGAAATGTTATCAGAAAATGATTAAGGAAAATAAATGGAATCACGAAGTATAAAAGATATGAATAATTAAATATAAAACGCGACAATGTAAAGAATTCCCAAATGTTTATTATTAATTAATTAAGAAGATTATTATGATATTATTATATTTTTATAGCTGACTGTAGATGAATTCCAGCAGTACTATATTGAAGTGTAGTGTGGGCAGCAGAGTATGAAGCCAAACAGTGCCTCGCTGAACTGTACCAACTCACATATTAGGGATTGTTAGAGAAATTGAATATTTAAGGGATATCAGAATCGTTGCAAAGAATGACATCAAATTCCAGAAAGGTATGACGAAAGAAAACAGAAGGAAAATAGCTGACAGAAGAATAATGGAGAAATACAGTGATAGCAGTAACTAGCAGTAGAAGAGAAGTTAACCTAAAGTTTCATTGAATATTGTAACCAACTATCGACAAATACTGTTTAAAGAAAAAATATATATAACCAAGAATGTTAATATGAGTAATGAAATGTCATTAATAAAGAATTGTGAATACAAGTCTAAACAAGTTACATTGAGAATCCCATCGTTGACCATTAAAATTGATATGAAGGAAAGGCATGTAAAAGATACAAGTTGACTTGACCTAAATTACATTCAGGTAAATTAAACTTCTTTAGGAGGGGGAGCATATGTAACGCAACAGAAATGCGGTCCTCGACGTTACATAAATAAAAATATTAAAAATAGAATAGGGAAGTACATATCTATATCCCATATTAATACAAGGGTCAGATAAATAAATTTATCATTATATCAAAATAATAAGAATGCAAGGTAGTAATAGTAATAAAAAATAAACATGTACTATAGACAATAGTGAGAAATCTCAATGTTCAGTGAGAGGTAAATAAATAAAAAACATTGATAAAAATTATAAGAAAGGAAACTAATATCGACTATGTTAAAGTAAATGAAGGTGAAAATAGATAGAAATGAGTCAATAATGTACGTTACAAGTTAATCTAAAAATAATGATTCTGAATTGTATAATGTTATGTTGTTATCATAAATATTATGTTAAAGTTTGTGTTATCATATAAAAGCTTACTTGTTGATGTAATATCAAATAATGAAGCAATATGTATTATTTGTTTACTGTTGTAGAAATGTGATGGAAATCAGTTATTTAGTATTAATTAATTTCAATTTTTCTTATGGGTGATCCATAGGTCAAGATAAAGCTGTTGTTAGATATCATAAAGATAATTATGTGTGTACATGTACGTAGTTAAAGGTTGATTATGTTTGTAAACTTGTATAAAAAGGCTATAGTTGTTAACAAGTTAAATTCAAAGGTAGATCAAAATATAATTAAAGGCCTAACAGCCAATAACACTATATAACAACTCAGAACAGAAAGGTTAGGTAAAGAAGTTAATAATAATTAATAAATATAATTCAATGAGTTAGAAAAAACCAATAATAATTAATAATAAATAATAAACAAACTCAATATAAACAAATTATGATAATGCCATAGTGCAATGATATCGATTGATAACGTTTGATATCGGAAAAATAATAATTATTAAAAGAAACAGACTAAGAGTGAAAAACCAGCAGAATATATAGAAATTGTGGATGATGTCAAACATATTACTTACAAAGGTTTAAAAAAATATATAAACACTTGGTACATTTCACAGTTTTTATTTTACTCTGACAGCTGTTTCAACTTCTTAAGCCATTGTCAAAGAGATCAGTGAACAACTAACCAGATGATGGAAGGGTAGTGAACATCTGTTTAGGGCGTGTATTGGAACATGTGTGGGGTGTGAAGATGGAGGGGGGAGTTGTAGGAGCTAAGGGAAGGTCAAGTGTCTGTAGAAACTAAATATAATCTGAATGCAAAATATAAAATTAAGTAAACTAAATAACAGCTTTTAAGAATGGGGATACACAGAATTCAGTTTGTTAAATTTTTGTTACTTTTTATTCCTTTTCTAATCTTTAGAATTTCTAAAAAATCCATTTTTTTACCTTTTTGTATGTTGTGCAGTAGTGTTATGTTTTTTGTATCTATGAAGTGATTGTGTTGTCAGCAATGATCTCCAAAACCTGTATTGGCTGTATTGGTTAAAATTGCCTTCTTATGTTCAGAAATGCGATGTTTCATAGTCCAATATAAACAGCTGTAACGTGTCACAATTGGGTCATGTCATTTATTGCGGGTATGGGGCATTTGTAATTTTATTTCTTTCATTTTTGCGGGATTTTATAAAAATATTGGGAAAGTTTTATTTTACGGCAGACATTATTTCCATTGTAACAGACCACGTGGCAAGTAGAACAGTTTGAAACAAAGCAGCAAGACGCAGTTTCTGTTATGTAACCAGGCAAGGAATTCGTACCACCCTCGAATTCTCAGAACTCTGTATATGTGTGATGATGCGCGTACTCAACATCTCAAGCATGCGCGCTGTTAGTGACGCCGAGAAACTCAAATGGCGCTGTAAAAAATGGCGCTGGAGCGAACAATTTGCAAAATTAACCAGCCAACTACAGGAAATGTAGTTAAGCCCCGCCTACTGCTAGTGACATCAGTTTAGCAGCGCTAAATATCGTCTACGCACTGGGCTGATATAACTAATATGTTCCATGCATATAGCTCATATGCCACAACAAATCCACCTTGAACGACGGCGAAATCAAACGGGCCGTGGATACGAACTTCCTACCGCCCAAACAGTCTACATTAGGCAGAGACGCCAAGCAGTCAACTAGAAGCCGACTCCAGATACAGACGCTTACAGTTTTGTTTAGGGCCCGGTCGGTGGTGTTATAAAATGTAATTAATTCAATGGGACCGACCGGGACCCCAGAATTTAATAAACACATCGCAGTCATAAGTTGGTACAGTGATGTGGGGAAATCATAAAGTACGGACATTGAAGTTGCGGGACTAAGCACGTGTTCGGCCGGCAACGCGTTTGTGGACGGGTATCTTAAATGTATTAAATTTAATAAATAAAGGGTAATGTATAAAAAGGTATGGAAGTGTGCGTGAGCAGATTGGGCTGCCTTAGATGTAAGTATAGTTAAATGTAATTAAAACTTGGTATAGTATTCTATGGCATATTCTATTGTAGTACTCTAATTCAATTAATTATAATAATTAATTATAACTAATTCTCTTGTAATACTAATAATGAAAATTGACTTAATTCATTAAAGTAATTTAGTTTACGCCATAACCATGTGTTAGACTAAGTTATTTCGTCATTACCACTTTCTCATTTCTGTGTTGCGAAATTCGTCTAAATGTTCCGGAATCTTTCTGAATTATTAATTGGGTGTGGTCAGATTGCAAAATTGTCCTTTTTATTTAAGGTGGAGTGTAAAGGTTTTCGATATTTTACCTATAAAAAATAATCGTGGCGACCTTGGTCTTCTGAAGAAATTTTAATATGAGGTAAGTAGTTGTGATTGTGCACAGGTAAGTCCTGGTAGTGTATTTTAGGTATTTAATATATTTCGGCATATTTTTTATTGTTACATTTGGCTCTCGCTGCCAGGATTTTCGTTTTAATTTTATTTATACGAGATAGACCTATTTTAATGCACAGAAAATAGGATGTGGTAATGATGAATTTATAAAAATGATTTATTGTATTTAATTACGCACGTAGGTTAGGTTTGTGTTGTGATTCACAGTAGTATTAGGCGTTTGATTATAGGAAAAAAAAAGTGGTTTTATATATAAAAAGTGTTGTATAAATAAACTTTAAACATGTCTATAATACAAAGTAATGATAGTGATTTTGCGTGGGATGAGTGGGAGAATGAATTTTGAGGTGTTGTGGGTGAGATGACAGACGAGGAATGGGGTAATTTAGACGATAGGTTAACACGAATGGAAGAACAAGAGGAAGGAATATTTGCAGAAATCAATAAACATAGTGAGATGACCAATGGTAAAGGTAAGATAGTCGAAGTAACAGTGGTAGAAAATAAGACAGTAAATAGGCCTAGTGATAATGATGACGACAGTGTGGGGGTAGTAAAAGGGGAGCGTTCATGGGAGGATGTGCTGAATTTTTTAATAGCAATGGAACAAAAGTGGAATAAACGTTTTGACGAGTGGGATAAAATAAGGGATGAGGGTTTTAATAAACTAAAAAATGCTATTGATAAACCAGACGAGAAGCGGGAGGAGGATAGATATCAATTAAAAGAGAGTACAGAAGTTGAATTAACACAGGTAAGTGGTAATAATGTTTTTGATGATAGTGAAGAAATAATTAACCAGGTGAGTGATAATTCTGATAATGAATTCATAAATGACAGTGACAAAATAGTGGAAGAAATAGTGTTGAATAGTGGAGATAATTATGATGGTTACAATTTTGAGGTAAGTGGTGATGTTGATATAATTAATTATAATGATGAAAAAATGGTAAATAATAAGAATAATGATGAGGTAGCTGAAAATGGGGTATCAAAAAGTCATACAGTAGACAATAGTGAGAATGAGAGTAGAATGAGAGTTGAGGTTGATCATGGATTGCTAGTTAGTGTTTATGATTTAGAAAGGGAGTATAGGGTTAGTTTAAATGTAGAAGGTGAACAGGGGCAAATTTTTACGGGGTTAAAGGTGAAGCAGAGACTTCACAAGTGTTGATGGAGGACAAGAGTTCCTCGATAATTTTTGTAGAAGACGAGAGTTCTTCAGAAGGTAAAATAAGTTTTTTGTGTTTATCTGGTAGGGCCAGATGGTATTTAAATAATTTTGTGGTATTGCCTTCTGCATGGAATGGGAGAGTTCAGTACGGTTATGAGAGGCGTTGTAATGAAAGAGAGAGAGAAATAAAAATTTTTGAGATTAATAGTGGTTATAAAATGTTGGTGCAGGTGTTAGATATTGAGAGACATGATGAAACAGAGAGAGAGGAATATTTGAATAAAACTGTTATAAATGATGATAAAATAATTGACTGGGTATTGAGACAATTTACTGACGGAGACTGGACAAAATTAATTGATCATGACAGGTTGTATGAAATAATAGAAGGTATGATGAACTTAGAAATAATGGTTTATGAAAACAATAATAATAAACTAAAGGTGAACAAAAATCATTTAGTCTATAGATATGTGAGATATCTTTTTGACGATGGAGGCTAAACTATAAAACAGTAAAAGACAGTTATAAACATTTTGTTTTATGGGTTTTGACTTAGCTGATTTGGACATTGAAATATGATAATTGAATAAATAATGAATCAGATTTGTAAATAAATATTTAGTGAGTTCAATTGTATGTGTTGTAAAGGGTTAAGTGAACAGTGTATGCAGGAAGATAATTGTTGGAATAATAAGATGAAAATTTGGAATTTAAATAAATAAATATCAGAATTACTTTTGAAAACAGTAATTGGTTAATTGTCATTGTTTTGGTAGAAATGAAACTTGTATTTTTCAGTAATTAATTTAATTAAAACAATTTGATACACGTTAAATATTTTGATTGATTATTTAAATGTTGTATAATTAAAATTTGAATGAATATAAATTAATTTTCGAGATGAATTTGGTAATTAAAGGATAAATTGTTTGATTTAAACTAATATTTGTGTTAAGTGTTTCAGAGGTGAGGTGAAAGTTATGTGGTATGGTGAATATGTTTTGTGTATATCATGTTAAACGGACTGTAAGTATAGAACTTTTACAGTATGAATCATGTATAATAAAAATGTTTAAGATTTTAATTCAATAGTGAGATTATTTGAAATAATTGTGTTCAATAAAAATGATAAGTAAAAAATTTAATAATAACTGGAAAATGATATATACTAATTATTAATAATAAATTTTGAAAATTTTAAGAAAGTCCAATGGTAGAAAGTTATGAATGAGTTAAGTGATTATTGATGAAAATATTATATTAGAATGTATATAAAAATTTAATTAATTAGTTATTAAGCTGCTATTGCGGGGGTGGCCTGTGCTCTCGTAGATAGCGAAATGGGTTGGGGGCAACAGAGAGTGTTACCTCCATCGGAGGCAAAAATGGCGGAAATGTGCGACACACCTTTTTCGTGTAAACTTAATTTGCACACTGATAGACGTTCGTGTCGCACATACTAATGATGGAGTAGAGCAGGCACTGAAATGAAGTTAGATTTCCCCGACTTTTCGGGCGATTACTGCCTTACCAGCACTAATCGTGGATTTGGCTAGCGGTTAGCTATGGTCGTATCAAGTCCCTTGACCATAGCTGACTTGAAATTGGTATATAGTAGAAATTAAATGGGGGGTGAATTTTAGGGGAAATCCAGGTACTAGGGAACAGCGGCTACCACTCTGTTCGAGTAGGAACAGCAAGGCCAGGTGGTAGACCCGTTTAAGGGGGTTTAATTATAGCCAAGAATATGTTGATATTCCGACGTTAAATGTAACAGCCGAAGCAAAGACACGGAGAGGTCAACCTACTCCAAAATATGCCGTCTTTGTAGAAGCGAGGGGGCGCCACAGCCTTACATAATTTGCAATAGAGTGTGTGGATGGGAGGTGACCCAAATGAGTCACGAATGTAAATTTTATAACATAAAAACTTGCTAACTCAAATTTTGATCCAGTAAGAAATGCTTGTGTTCTGTTTAAATAACTATACGCTCAGACATTCAAAATAAGGTGTTCATTCCATAATTTTAAATGTATTATTTTATTGTTGTACGTTAGATATAGGTATTGATAAAAAATGTGTTTTCATTATTTGTGTATTTTGAACTTAAGTAAATAATTAAACCGAATGGCAGGTGGTTAACATGAATTAACAGAATCAGAGAAATGGGAAACAAGGAGTTGAGAAGTAAGGAGAAATAAATATATATATACTTCATGTAATTTGTTCAATTTTGAGATGTGTTTTCATTGTGTTAGAAAGATCAGCTGATCAGCAATAAAATGTCACTGGTATATTGGTTTATAAATGTTCCAAGTAATGAAGGTTTAATGTAGTGTTTCAATGTATTACAGATGCTATTTTAAGGTAATGAGAGAAATAATTTGATGAAGTGAGAAATAAAATAATAATTTGTCAGAGATAATAAAAGATAGTTTTGGGTGATGAATATTTTATGGGACATATAGATCACTCCAAGTTGAAAGTCAAGTTGAAATAGTAGAAATGAAGATAATGTAATGTTGTTTTGAAGTAATATATATTATAGAGTTTTGAGAAGTATTGATGTTGACACAGAAGTAATGGAGAATATATGTAGAGTTTTGAGTGATATATTGTTGTTTATAATTGATGTTGTTATTTTGTTGTAATGAAGTAAGGTAATAAGATTGAGATTTTGGGGATGGCAATTTTGTAGTAGGGGGTAGTGTAATGTAGGAGTCCGCAACATAATGATAAGTTGGGACGGGATGGGATCGATTTAGTGGGGACGGGGCCGCCTTAGGTAGAATCCAGGGGTCAGATCAGGGAAATGAGTTTTTTTGGGGGGGGAAACACGTATCCTAAGTACAAAGGGTTAGAGAGTATTTTTTTTATATATATATAGAGAGAAGGTGGCGATTTGAGTTTAATGATAAAGTAGGTTTAGAGAGTGTTTGATAGAGATTTTGATAGAGATGGGTGTCATGTTAGTAAAAGTTGTTAGTAGTAGAGTCAAAGGGAGAAAGATTATATATGTATACAGATCAAGTAGTAAATTAAATGGAGATGAGTAATTCAATCACCCACAGTAAAGTAGATTGAGATTGTTAAATGAAGAAAGAGATTTATAACAATAATAAAATATTTTTTATTGAAACCAGTGACAAAATTTGGATAGAATTTGAAAATAATGTAAAATTAAGAGTTGTTTATTTTGAATAATTTAAATGTCAATTTGCTTATTATTTATAATAATATTTTGTTATTTTAAATATTTTATTTTATTATGTTTTGTGTTTCAAGTTAGGATGTTACAGATGTCGAATGTATTCACAGATGTCACTTGTAAATATTGTATGTGGGTCAAGGTTGTGGACTTGACCTAGTTTCGATCAGCTGACAGTGAGGTCATACACCCACTAAGCTTGTTTAGTAAGGAAGTTGATTCAAATTTTGTTTTTTTGATCAATTTAAACAAATTTTAAATAAATTTTATATGTAAAGGAAACATTTTAATAAATTTAAATTTTTTTGTCTTTGAATTTTAAAAAATTTTTGGAAATTATTTTTTTGTTGAAAAAAAAAAAATCTTGATTTTTCGCCTGCCAGCTAATGAATATTTTTAAACTTTGATTATTTGAGTGTTTGTGTACTAACCATGTTTATTTTATGGATTTATTGTATTGACTTGTATTGTTAGATTCTAAGTATTCACATGTTAGGTTAAGGATATGTTTAATTATAAGAAATGTTTAAATTAACTTATTTTAAATAAAAACAGGAAACAATGAAGAGAATTTAGAATTTATACAAAATTTATGAATCAATTTTACCTGAAAACAACCAATGGGTTGTAAGTTGAATAACTTTTGAAAATTTTTCAATTTTATGATATGTGATGTCAATATGTAATGTGAGTGTGTGTGAGCCCAGTATCTGCTAAAGGCAGCCCAGCTTGCATACAAGGGGAAACATATCGGTGGAGGATCTGGCATGGTCTAAGCCAGGGATTGAGGATTTTGGGGGGTAGCATGTTAGAAGGTGAGGTGTGCTGTGGTACTTGTCTGTTCGATTTCTCGGTGTTGGGATCTCCTACGGAGAAGTCCAGTGATCTCGTTCAGATGCGTCCATGGTTGCCGAGCCAGGGGGGTCGTGTACCCATGAAGAGTAAGAACTAAAGGGGGTTGTTGGCACCAGTTCCTCACCGGTCCTCTTAGGGGTTTTATCAATGAGATTTCTTCTGTTTTGGACAGAAGAATTCTCATTGGGAGGGTATTGTAACGTGTCACAATTGGGTCATGTCATTTATTGCGGGTATGGGGCATTTGTAATTTTATTTCTTTCATTTTTGCGGGATTTTATAAAAATATTGGGAAAGTTTTATTTTACGACAGACGTTATTTCCATTGTAACAGACCACGTGGCAAGTAGAACAGTTTGAAACAAAGCAGCAAGACGCAGTTTCTGTTATGTAACCAGGCAAGGAATTCGTACCACCCTCGAATTCTCAGAACTCTGTATATGTGTGACGATGCGCGTACTCAACATCTCAAGCATGCGCGCTGTTAGTGAACACTCAAACGGCGCTGGAGCGAACAATTTGCAAAATTAACCAGCCAACTACAGGAAATGTAGTTAAGCCCCGCCTACTGCTAGTGACATCAGTTTAGCAGCGCTAAATATCGTCTACGCACTGGGCTGATATAACTAATATGTTCCATGCATATAGCTCATACGCCACAACAAATCCACCTTGAACGACGGCGAAATCAAACGGGCCGTGGATACGAACTTCCTACCGCCCAAACAGTCTACATTAGGCAGAGACGCCAAGCAGTCAACTAGAAGCCGACTCCAGATACAGATGCTTACAGTTTTGTTTAGGGCCCGGTCGGTGGTGTTATAAAATGTAATTAATTCAATGGGACCGACCGGGACCCCAGAATTTAATAAACACATCGCAGTCATAAGTTGGTACAGTGATGTGGGGAAATCATAAAGTACGGACATTGAAGTTGCGGGACTAAGCACGTGTTCGGCCGGCAACGCGTTCGTGGACGGGTATCTTAAATGTATTAAATTTAATAAATAAAGGGTAATGTATAAAAAGGTATGGAAGTGTGCGTGAGCAGATTGGGCTGCCTTAGATGTAAGTATAGTTAAATGTAATTAAAACTTGGTATAGTATTCTATGGCATATTCTATTGTAGTACTCTAATTCAATTAATTATAATAAATAATTATAACTAATTCTCTTGTAATACTAATAATGAAAATTGACTTAATTCATTAAAGTAATTTAGTTTACGCCATAACCATGTGTTAGACTAAGTTATTTCGTCATTACCACTTTCTCATTTCTGTGTTGCGAAATTCGTCTAAACGTTCTGGAATCTTTCTGAATTATTAATTGGGTGTGGTCAGATTGCAAAATTGTCCTTTTTATTTAAGGTGGAGTGTAAAGGTTTTCGATATTTTACCTATAAAAAATAATCGTGGCGACCTTGGTCTTCTGAAGAAATTTTAATATGAGGTAAGTAGTTGTGATTGTGCACAGGTAAGTCCTGGTAGTGTATTTTAGGTATTTAATATATTTCGGCATATTTTTTATTGTTACACAGCATCGCATTCTGCACAGTGTATTTTATAAACTCCATTTTTCTCTAGTGTGTTTCATTTTTCTTTATTGTTGACTAGTGATATAAAAATTTTCAAAATTTTTGTAAATTTTTACGAATTAACATTACTTTATTGTCTCATAAAACCAAAATGAAAATCTACAAAACTTGATCAGACCAGTTTTCACTTATGGAATTGTAGCATGCCTACTCACGGCTGTATCAATAAATTTGTTGAGATTATTTGAAAACAAAATAGTGAGAAAGATATACGACCCAATAATGGAAACAGGAGAGTGGAGATGCGTTTGAAATGCTGAAATTTATGAGATATTGCAGCTGGAAGATATAGTGTGCTTCTAAAGGCAAGATAAGCTGGCTTGTGGAGTGATAAGTGATAAGTCCACGTGGAGAGAATGACACAGGAGAGACTGGTGCTAAATGAAAAGTGGAAGGAACATGAAGGGACAGTCCCAGAAGGCGATTGATACATGAGGTGGAGGAAGAACATTGTAACGGGGGGGAGAGAGAGAGAGAGAGAGAGAGAGAGAGAGAGAGAGAGAGAGAGAGAGGAGTGGTAACGGAAGCCAAGGGTCATCCCGGGCTGTAGAGCTCTGGAAGAAGAAAAACATTATTTTATAGACAGTCAATTTGACATTCTTTTAATGAATTGTGGTCAACACTTAACAACAGTCAATATTCACAACAGTCAGGCTGAGGATGGTGGTGAGCACTGCCAAAACAATTTGCACACTTAAGCAAATAAATTAGCGGTATGACAATGTGTATCATCCATTTACTTCTAAGATGGAAAAATGCCATAAGGTCTTGCTATGGCAAACATAAATGCTGAATTGATATGACAATGATGATTATTACAGGTAGCTGCTGACTATACGCTGTATTTATTCATTTAGTTTAGCTGATGACAATTCTCCAAACTGCCAACATTAAAAAAAAAAAAAAAAAAAAATACATTTTCTTCTTCACTTCACAATATGGGCTTGAGCCTGTTCCGACTTCAGAAAGTCATTCTCTAGGTTTCCACAGTGATTTAGAAGTATGTGTTCCATTCAGGAACATGAGACTTACAGTTCTATCTAATTTCCTAAAGAAATTTCTATCTACAACTTAAAACATACATTATGATCTTTCTTGATATCTTTTTTCTTTGATGACCTCTCAAGCTACATCTCGTCACAGCTTTTAATTTCATTTCAGAGAACTGTATTTTTGAAATGCTTTTCTGCCAGAACTCATATTTCTCTTAACATGTTTCAAGAATTCGCCTTTAACATGGCCGTATTAACACTTTGAGGATCAACGGCATAATATTACGCTGCCAGCAGATGTGGTATCTTGACAGGTAGCATAATAGTATAATATTATGCCACTCACTTTTCAATGCTTTCAAATACGTCGCGTCTGATTATTACGTCACAGAATAAATGCAGAATGTTTATCAAGCATTTCGGTTCTTGTTTCTGCCTTCAGATTGCAGCACTAACTGCAGAAAACAGTTTATACAAAAGAATGTAAACTGTTGGCAAGCACTGCAAGTTTGTTTACATTTTACATGTTCAACGTGCGACTTACATTTTTGTTTATGAGTATTTCGAAGTTATTTTGTCATTCTTTTGAGTGTATTCTATATCTATGAGTGTAATATTTAGCATATTAGCATACTATTTATTTTAAAATTGATACATTATACACGGTTATACTCTAAACTCAATGATAACGTAGACATTAAACTTTCCTGTAGTAATTTCTGATATTTTCCAGAATATTTTGTTTTCATTTAAACTAATTTAATCATTAACACCAACATTCTGAAAAATAAATAATTATGTTCGTACACAAATGTAACATGACAAATACAGGGGATTTTCATTTTATTAAATTTTTGGGGTTTGTTAAAAATATTTATAAATTTAATTTCCATCTGGGATCAGGCCACGTGTTGAATTGAAACAGTGTTCTAACAAGGGAACAATACGCCTTAACTATTGTGCAATCTGTATGAAGGAATGTACTAAGCGTCATTTCCTAGAACTTTGCGAGAGTGTGGCAGTACGTCCGAGCGCGTCACACCAGCAGGTGCGCGGGCCGACGCCGACTTGTGAAACTCAAAAATGGCTAGCGACGAAAATTGTATGAGCACATGGTCTAGGCTGACAGATGTAAGTCCTAAGTCCAACCCTTTTTGTGACGTCAGCCAGTGTGGAACAAATATCTTCTATGACCAACACACAATCAACTGCATGCGTTAAATGTGACATAGCTGTGGCGACGAATTACAGGGCATTGTTTTCCACTTTGAAAAAGACGCAATCTAGTTGGCGGTGAACGTGGAGACGCTTCTCGCCCAGTTCGCTTACAGACACAGATAGTGTTGTGTGGGCCCGGTCGGCCGAACTTTATAAAGTATGAACAACTAAATATAACACCGCTTTTATACCGACCGGGACCCAAGGAATTAGTGGATTTATCAATTTTAGGACGGGTGAAACGAAATTGGCAACAGACAAGTTAATTACGGGAAGTGAACCGGTGAACAAACAACACGTGTCCAGCCGTAGTCGCGGTAGTGCACAGTTTAAGTAAAAATGAATTTATAAGATAAAAACAAGGGGTAAGGTATTAAATCGTGTGAATGTGCGTGTGAGCAGAATGGGCTGTCCTTATAAATTTTATATAAATAAAATCTAATAATTCCATTACCATGTTTATACTATACGATTGATCGTATTTCTATTTTATATAATTTTCAAAGAGAAGAACAGTAAACATAGTTATTTCAGAATATAAAATGTGTTAGTTTAGTTATTTCGCCATTACCACTTCCTCATTTCTGTGCTGCAAGATTCGTCTAAACGTTCCCGGATTTCTTCTGAATTATTATTGGGGGGTAGTCAGATTGCAAAATTGTCCCGTTTTATTAAGGTAAAGTGTGAAGGTTTCCATATCTGTCCTTCAAAGATATTGGTGGCGACTCTGGGCTTCTGATCAAAATTTTTAAAAGCAGGTAAGTGAAAACGATCGCAGGTAAGTTCCTGGCAGTATTTTATTTATTTATTTATTACGAGAAAGTAAGTTTATTTACAATTGGCGACGCGCTGTCAGGATCCTGATATAATTTTATACGAGGTAGACCTATTTTAAAGCACAGAAAATAGGATTTGGTAATGACGTATTTATGTAAAATTTATCGTGTATACTTACGTATGTGTGAATAGGTTATGTTTGGGTTATTAAGGTATACAGTTGTGTTACGTGTTTTGATTTTATAATAATAGTGGTTTTTATACATAAAAGTGTTATGGAAATAAATTTTAAATATGGGTGAAGTACGAAATAACGAAATAATGAAAATGATGCAAACACTTTTTAACGAACAGAAAAATAATCTTAACGTAAAATTCGATGAAATGAAAAAAGAAATTCAGGAACAAAGCTGTATTTATGACAAGAGATTAAGTGAAATAGAGACGCGGTTGGGCGAAATAGAATTAGAAAATAAGAAAGTAATAGACAAATTAAAATCGAACAAAGCTGACAGGGTAAGTAGTAGTGGAAATGATAATTTGAATAATGGGTTTACAAGTAATAACAATGATAATAGAAGTAAAAATATGGTGTTAGAAAATGATTGTGTAGATGTTGATAGTGATAACAAAATTGTAGAAAGAGTAGAAGTTGATAATAAGATGTTTGTGTGTGATGAATCAGAGAGAGAGAGTAGAAAGAATTTACAGGTAGAGTGGATGCAGGTGGTAGATTTTTCCCGTAATGTTGTAGTGGGGGGTGAAGAAATGGCTTCACGTGAGTATTTGGAAGACGATAGGTCTGCAAATAAATTTCCCTGGGTTTTTTGTGCACTTCATAGGTGGTGCCGTAGTGATGAGTTAGTGTCCCCTGCATATTTTGATTGAGAGAGTGTAGCTTGGCATGATGGTGAGAAATGTTTTGAGAGAGAGAGAGAGAGAAAGAGAGAAATAGAGATATTCAAAGTAAAGAGAAATTATGAAGAATTCGTAGAAAGGTTAGGCGGAGAGAGAAGTAATAATAATAATGAGTACTTACCATATAGTGAAACTGAGATAGCAGTAGATGATGTTACCGATGATAATATAACTCACCTGATTTTAACAGAATATAATAACGGCGACAGGACTACACTCGAGCGTGACCAGGTACATGATAGAATAATATGGAATAATCATATTAATTTAAATGACATTGTAGAAGAATATGACAAGACAGATAATCATTATGTTGATAATCATGAGATTATGCATGTAATTGTAAATGAATGGTATAATGATAAGATTAGACTATTATTCGATGATGGAGGGTGATTGTTTATTGTTTATGAACATTTAATTATATGAATAATGTGGTTTTGAAGTGCATTGTCTTATGAAACGATTTGTGGTTGATGATAACAAATAATAAGTTGGACTGTATATTCGTTTATGTGTTGATGTCATTATGTTAAAGGTATTTGTGTACTACATTATGGTGTACTTTGTGTTATGTAAACAATGTGTATATGTAGGAGAAATTGATAACATTAATTATCAATTAAATTAAATTTGCCATTAACCAGTATAAATTAACAATAATTATAAAATTTGACAGACAAAATAAGCGATGAAAGTAATTGTGAACTTTTAAATAATTGAATTAAATAATTGAAGATTAATTACGTAATTAAGGTTGATAATGAAGTTAAATGATTTTATGAAATTAAGATTCTATAATGATTAGTAGATGATTAAACAGATAATACGTTCAAATTGAGGTATATTATTATAAGGAGAGAAGTGATGAATTTCCAGGGTAATGTAATTATTATATCAAAGTGAAATGTTGTAAAAAGGGTTTGGGTGATAATGAAATAAGGCAGGTGAGTTAAGTAGAATTAAAGTTAATGGGAGTTAAAGAGAATAAGAATTTTGAAATACAGGTAACACACAAAAATAGTGTTAGATATTTAGGGACACAGTGGTTAGCGATTATATGTAGGGGTGAGTAATGTGAATGGTATATAAATATATTTGTTGATGATGATATTTTGTAGTAAGGATGAGGTGGTAAGGAGTGATCAGCGTGCGGCGTAGCGAGAGACCAGCGTGCGGCGTTGTGGCAAGTGATAGAGTAGTTTAAGGGAGTGTTTGCCGATATTTTGGAGGGGCAAAGGGTTAGGTATGTATATAGCCAGGTTGGGAACACACATCCTAGTACAAAGATGAGCGGTGCCAGAGGTAAGTGGAATTAGTGAAGGTGTTTATAATTGAGAGATTGGTGTCATGATAGGTAAATTTGGTTGTTAGTAGGAAAAAGGGAGTAAGATTAAAATGTCTATTCAATTGAAAGTATAGAGAATACAGGTGTCACCCAGACTAATCAATGATTAAAATGTGAAGAGTTAAGTAGAAAATTCATAGTAGAAAGGTAATCAGAGATGAAATATAATGTAACATGAATGGTTAATAATAAATTTGAATTTTATAGAATTAAATGATTAATAATTAATTGATGGTTAATTAATAAAAGTTCAATTAATTAAAATGTAAAATGTTTATAATTGTCATACGCAAATTTAAAGATGTAGGGTGTGTAGATTTTGACCAAAGTTAAATGTGATCTGGTTATTTTAATGTAATAATTGCAATGTTAATTATGAATGTATTATGTTTATTATGTATTAGTTAAAGTTGTTAGTGGTATTAGAGTCAGAGGGAGAAAGATTATAAGTGTAGACATATCAAGTTGTAAATCAAGGTAGTATAAATAATTAAATCACCCAAATTAATGGATATGAGATTATTAAAGAAAAGAGGTTCATAGTAAAAAATATACATTTTTGATTGAAACCAGTGACAATTTTAGTAGAATTTGAAAATGTAAAGCTATAAAGTGCTTATTTTGAGTAATTTAAAGATCAATTTTATTGTTAATTACAATAATATTTTGTTATTTTAAATGTTTTATTTTATTGTGTTTTGTGTTTAAAGATAGAATTTTAAAGAGGTCAAGGTATTTTCTGTAGGAACTTGTGTATAACTTATGTAGGTCAAGGTTCTTGACTTGACCCAGTTTGATCAGCTGATAGGTGATGTTCGATACTAGACCAGTTTTGGCAAGGAAGTAATGCCGATCTTGCTTTTGAATTAATTTCAATAAATTTAAATAATTTTGAAAATGATAAAAAAAATATATATTTTAATAAATTTAAATTTTTGAAAAAAAAAAAAAAAAATTTTATTTTATGCCTGCTATCTAATGGATGTTTTTGGATTTTGATTATGTTATTGTTGGTGTGTACTAATCGTTTTTTTTTTATTGAATTGTATTGTTTAGAATATAGGTGTAATCACATGTTAGAATAAGGATGTACTCACATGGATAAGGATGTTCATATTTTAATAAATGTTCAACTTGTTTATTTTCTAATGATAAAAAATAATGAAGAGAATTATTCAATCTAGATAAAAGATTTTATTTTGATTTTTAAGAGAATAGCTGTGGATTTTTAACTTAAATGAAATTTTGTAACTAAGAATATTTCAATTGTGATAAGAGGTAGCAATAAGTGTGTGCGCGAGCCCAGTAACTGCTAAAGGCAGCCCAGTGTGCACGATAAGGGGGAACATATCGGTTGAGGATCTGGCATGATATAAGCCAGGGATTTGGATTTTGGGGTTGCATGTTAGAAGGTGAGGTGCACTGTGGTGCGTATGTGTTCGATTTTACGGTGTTGGGATCTCGTACAGAGAAGTCCAGTGATCTCGTTCGGATGCGGCAATAGTCGCCGAGCCAGGGGGGTTGTTTACCCATGAAGTAGAAGAGCAAAAGGGGGTTGTTGGCACCAGTTCCTCACCGGCCTTCTTAGGGGTTTTATCAATGAGATTTCTTCTGTTTCGGCAGAAGATCTCTCATTGGGGAGGGGGTATTGTAACGTGACAAATACAGGGGATTTTCATTTTATTAAATTTTTGGGGTTTGTTAAAAATATTTATAAATTTAATTTCCATCTGGGATCAGGCCACGTGTTGAATTGAAACAGTGTTATAACAAGGGAACAATATGCCTTAACTATTGTGCAATCTGTATGAAGGAATGTACTAAGCGTCATTTCCTAGAACTTTGCGAAAGTGTGGCAGTACGTCCGAGCGTGTCACACCAGCAGGTGCGCGGACCGACGCCGACTTGTGAAACTCAAAAATGGCTAGCGACGAAAATTGTACGAGCACATGGTCCAGGCTGACGGATGTAAGTCCTAAGTCCAACCCTTTTTGTGACGTCAGCCAGTGCGGAACAAATATCTTCTACGACCAACACACAATCAACTGCATGGGTTAAATGTGACATAGCTGTGGCGACGAATTACAAGGCATTGTTTCTTTTTCCACTTTGAAAAAGACGCAATCTAGTTGGCGGTGAACGTGGAGACGCTTCTCGCCCAGTTCGCTTACAGACACAGATAGTGTTGTGTGGGCCCGGTCGGCCGAACTTTATAAAGTATGAACAAGTAAATATAACACCGCTTTCATACCGACCGGGACCCAAGGAATTAGTGGATTTATCAATTTTAGGACGGGTGAAACGAAATTGGCAACAGACAAGTTAATTACGGGAAGTGAACCGGTGAACAAACAACACGTGTCCAGCCGTAGTCGCGGTAGTGCACAGTTTAAGTAAAAATGAATTTATAAGATAAAAACAAGGGGTAAGGTATTAAATCGTGTGAATGTGCGTGTGAGCAGAATGGGCTGTCCTTATAAATTTTATATAAATAAAATCTAATAATTCCATTACCATGTTTATACTATACGATTGATCGTATTTCTATTTTATATAATTTTCAAAGAGAAGAACAGTAAACATAGTTATTTCAGAATATAAAATGTGTTAGTTTAGTTATTTCGCCATTACCACTTCCTCATTTCTGTGCTGCAAGATTCGTCTAAACGTTCCCGGATTTCTTCTGAATTATTATTGGGGGGTAGTCAGATTGCAAAATTGTCCCGTTTTATTAAGGTAAAGTGTAAAGGTTTCCATATCTGTCCTTCAAAGATATTGGTGGCGACTCTGGGCTTCTGATCAAAATTTTTAAAAGCAGGTAAGTGAAAACGATCGCAGGTAAGTTCCTGGCAGTATTTTATTTATTTATTTATTACGAGAAAGTAAGTTTATTTACACAAATTCTGATCCACTAGTTACGTGTCCATCTCTGCTTCAAACTTTATGACTCTAAAACATATTGTAATTTATACTTTTTGTAAGTCTCACATACTTTCGTTTTTACTAAAGACAATATCTGAGTTATGAACATAACAATATGTGTAAACTCTGGTCTGATGTAGCGGTTTGAGTTCAAATAATATGATTTCAAAGAATTTTTTTTTTCCTAAAAATTACACAAAACATTATATTTTTATACACCTTTACTTGTGACATACAAAAAAAATAATAAAAAATATAAAGAATGTATTCATTAACAGGAATGTCTGGTAAACGTTTGGTGCAATTATTTTGTAGTAATAAATTTTAGTAAATGTTTTTAACTGTTTCAATACAGTGGTTGTTTTGAAAAAAAAAAAACCGCTGGTCACAGGGGATGATCTATGTACAAATGCCATGGTACTCAAAGTGTTAAAAGCTGGAATGACCACGCCGTTATAAACTTCAGCTTCCGCTCCACCCCTCTCTCTATCTCATAGAATAAAATATTTGTATTAAATAAATTTTCGCATAAACAAAATAAAACTTAAGTCAATGTCAATTGTCAGTACATAATAATACAAAAAATAATAATGGTTACATACCTTACAAACCAATATGGTCTTATCAAGAGGTACACACTGAATTTCTGGTCTGGGATATTTGTCCATCGAGTTGTACACCTCTTGCGTAAACAAATGGTAACACTCTCCGGGCCTTGTACGGCCTGCTCTACCCTGTCGCTGTCTCACATTGGCTTGCGATATCCAGTACAGACCTACACTGCTGTAACCGCCCACTTCCATTCTGTAAAAGAAATTATTATTATCATTGCTTTTTTTAAATTTACTGCAGTTAGTTTCCTTTACATATTAAGAATTGGAATTAATTTATAATTTAACATTATAACACAGATAAGTTGAAAGAGATAACAGTAATACGAATTCAGAATTACACATTTTTTGTCAATTATGAAAAAAAAGTTGATAAATTCTGTAGAAATAAATTATGCAATGTATTAAAACATACAGGATTTCCACTCTTCCTTGCCCATGCCATTCACACAGCCTATGAGCAGGAACACGTAAGTGTACAGTTTTAGGTAACAGAAGATTATTACAAGAAGTGGCCATAAGTGTTACTCACACGTAGACAAATCTCAGAGAAGGACTCAATTAATCCATAACTGAATACAGATAAACAAATACTTATTATGGGACAATGTGAAAATGAATTACAGAAGTCTGTACACTGTATGCAATAAATCAGAAAACGCTATTTTAAAATTTATGAATTCCTTAAGAACAATATCGGAACGGAGAACCATACATGACTTCCATGTTCTAAGATTTATATTTTAAATCATTTTCGAAATAAATTTGAAATATTTCCATAGAAACTACTTCTTTCTACTTCATGCTTCATCCTTAACCACAGTACTGAGGTCACTAACGTATACCACCTCACGTTAGCGCACTCGATTTTCACTGGTGATGGCAGTCGATAGCACTGCTAAAACATCTGGTTTTGCAGAAAACATTGGACCACGGCCAAACCGTACGGGAAGGAATTTTAACAAAAACTACTTCTTTGTTGCCGATAACATAGTACAAATAAAAAAAATTATCCCCTCCCCCTTTAACTATCATTACCTCCACCCCCTTTAACTACCCTTTTCATTTATAGATATTTCATCTACCTTTCTACATTGGATTATTATGACCTTCTTTTCAGGATACTTTATTTATCAAAATTAAGTACTTTACTCTTGTTAAAACATAAAACATTGCAGGTAAACTATCCCTTCCCCTTAACCGATCTTCACCAAAATCAATAGGCCTTGAGTCCCCTATAATTCAGGGATGTATGCAAAAAATTATTTGATTCTGTTTGAATTTGCGGCAGTTATCATTCGCCATAGAAAAATTCCACACACAAAATGCGTGCGCGTGCGCACACATACTTTTCTAAATAAAAATGACTTTTCTTCATGTTTTGAGGGTGGTACAATCAGAATCAGCCCTTATATCGAATACGATTTTTTCCGCCATCACCATACTTCCATTTCCTTATGGAACATGGAACTAAAAACACTGTTACAGGCAGCACTGTTTTTAAAGCACCTATCAAATTTTAATTATTTAGTGCACGTAAGCTGAGATCTTGAGTATAGGAAAAATGAGAGAGAGAGAGAGAGAGAGAGAGAGAGAGAGGGGGGGAGAGGGGAGAGAGAGAGAGAGAGAGAGAGAGAGAGAGAGAGAGAGAGAGAGAGAGAGAGAGAGAGAGAGAGAGAGAGAGAGAGAGAGAGAGAGAGAGAGAGAGAGAGAGAATGTTCCAACTTTAATACTAGTGAAGTGAAACATGGACTCTCTTGAGAAGACACATTTCAAAAATAAACCTCCAAAATGAAATCCTTCACAGCCATGAAGGCTTGAAGTAGCTTCTTGAAGTCACCTCAGAAACAAGGAAATCATGAAAGATCTCACGATGTTTTCAGTTTTAAACAGAATAAAAAGAAAAAACTAACAAATTCTGATGTGAAACAAATATGAATATTTGTATTTCTGAACATGTACTACAGTTTGTAAGGTAAAGGTATACATCAGGGCATGTGATGGATACTGTAATGCCCATGTTAACTGTATACGCATCTGGTTTATTTTCGACAAATCCATTAACAGTCACGATTCCAATGACCTTCTGAGTGTAAAAACTACTAAAGTTCAGGAGCTTTACACCTCCAATTGAAATTTCATACCCTTCAATTATATAAGACACTGGAATTAGATGTCCAATCGATAACAAATAACATCATGCTATAAAGATATGATGTTGTACATATGTCCTTGGATAGAATATCCAGGCACGCTGTGGGACAACAAAGTGTTGGGACATAAGATAGACAGTGAACCCGGAAGGGTCAGAAGACCTAATCCTAGCAAGCAAGAAGAATAATTAAATTCAAGTTAAAATCTTTCCATTAAACTAAGGAGAATTATTTATTCATATAAAAAATTTCAGCAGTGAGTATCAGTTGAGTCCTTGTAAACAATGTTAATTACCTTTCCTCTTTATGGATTCCAGTGTCCACTACGTATGACACATCATCGATAGTTATACCGGTTTCAGCTATATTTGTCGCCAGAATGACTTTACGCTTTCCTGGTGGTGGCCTCTGGAATATCATGAACTGTTCGTCCTTTGACAGTTTAGAATGCGCACTGACAACAAAAAGATTTGGATTCTGACTCAGTTCCTGAGTTAAGGTCTTAATATGATTCCAACCGGGTAAAAACACTAGAATTGCACCTTCTGGTCTACGCTCATGGATATACAGTACCATACGTATCACAACGTTGTAATCGACTTGACGATAGTATGGGTCTAGTAACACTTTTGGAGACTCTCTTAATTGCAGTTTAGTAATCATATCCCTCTGTAACAACAACAAAATTATAGAATTAATTACAACTAATAACAATAAATTCTACTAGCTTTAATTCAGACTCTGATTGACTGAAACTATTATCGGTTCTCTGGGGTTTTTTCGATTAAAATTTTATTGTCATTCTGATTAATTCAAAGTAATGTTATATACCGCAAATACATCAGAGGTGTTTCTCTAGGAGGCTGAGAAACTACTGAGCACTACCTCCAGAAATTTTGAGATATAAAAAACACATGAAGTATTTTTGTTATACAACTGCAAATACCTCAATTTATATCCCTATATTTAATATTATTCAAATGTCCATACTGTACTGAGTTCCTTTTTAAACTGCCACCACCCACTCCAAATGTCGTAGTTTTATATTCAGAGTGAGGTTGCTTGAGTCTGTTTCCATGCTACCTCACGAAAAGTATTACGGATCCATGTGACTAGTCTGAGGTGGTTGAGGGGTATGCTGCACCTAAGCATAGGAGTGAGTGAGAGAACAAAAGAGCAAGTGAGATAGGCTTAGGTAGCATACGGTGAGCTACCTACAACCTGCCACATTATCAGTGGCGGTCAGTTAAAGTTTATTTGAATGTGTCATGTGAACATAGAATTATGCAAAGTCAATTGTTAGTGACTTAAACGTTTATTTATTTGAATTATATATTTACAATTAATTAGGTCTAAAAATATTTTAATAAAAATGTAAAGGTGTTCTTGATTAAGACTTAATTTTTTTTGTGCACCACCAGATTTTTTCGTCATGAGCTGTCACTGAAATACATAATTCCAAGTTGTACACAAATAATTCTTTTTCTTAACTAACCACTATAAGGTCTAAAAACTAAGGTCTGAAATCTTAAAATGTTAGGCCAATTCTTCTTCTCTTAGGCCAGGCCTTTTTGTATAATTTTAAATTGCAGAAGCTACTGAACTCAATTGTAAAAATAGATTTTACCTGCATTGTTATAAATCTGTAAATGTCATCTAATCTCCAAACGTTATACACTTCTACATGTTGTGCACTCTACTCAAAATAGAGTATTACTATGTACTAGAGTTGTTATTAAACAAATCCATGTTTTGAGGGAAACAAAACGTTTACTGAACAGATGCAGCTGTATATGTTACATGTGAATACAACTGTATAAACAGTTTCATACGTTTAATGTTTCCTTTTTAATTAAACGATTTTTGACCTACGAAAGATACTGATACTACAAACTTAAATAAGACTTTGAAATTAAAGGTACACCACATGCAGTTTGTTAGACCGATTGTTATATACTGATCTGAAACATGGTCCTTGTTGGAAGAACATGAAAAGACATGCAAATGCAAAATTCTCTGCCACGTATTTTATGGTGCACGAGAAGAAGGACAACCGGAGGACAAGAACAAATGAAGAACTAAAATCTTGATTTGTAACTTATAAATGAAAACAACATAAATACATCCAGGTGGCTAGGATACGTACTGTACATATACTGAAGGAAAGGCGTATCATGAAGGCCTTTTTGAGAATGCAGGAGTACGAGGGTAGGGAGAAAAGGTCATGACCTGAGCACAGACATAGCGCTACTATGATCATTATTTTGACCGTGTTGTATGATTTCATCCTTTGTAGGTCTAGTTTCGATGATTTGAAGTTGTTTATTATTAGTGGCACACTCCATCACTTTAAGCACCTTGACCATCATTGGATAGACTGGAAATTTGTGCTGTGATTAAATTTTGTTTTCATAGATTTAACTGCAACTGATATAAAAAATGAGCTGTATTCAAAGTTGGAGGACTCTTATCCATCGAATACAATGGTTGAGCGCTGGGTTGCTGTATTTAAGTGGGTCGGACAAGCACAACTGACCATGGCTGGACATCCAGTTGAAGTGACTGTGCCAGCAAAAAAATTTTAAAAAAATCCATAAAATCGTTTTGGTAGACCATAAAATGAAAGTGAACGAGATAGCTGAGACTGTTGGTATATCAACGGAACCTGTGCGCAATATCTTACACAAACATCTGTGTATGACAAAAGCTGTGCGCTAGATGGGTACCGCGTTTGCTGACACTTGACCAAAAAAACTGTCGAAAGGAGGTTTCAACCAAATGTTGCGATAGCTAAAATCAAAGAACTGAAGTTTGAATTGCTTCCTCAGCCACCATACTTGCCCTATTTAGCCCCAAATGACTTCTACCTCTTTCCTAACCTCAAAAATGACTCGGTGAGAAAAGATTTACTGGCAACAATAAGTCAGTGATGCCGTAAATGGCTATTTTGAGGACATCAACAAATCAGCTTATCAGTGTGGCATAACTGCTTCAGAACATCATTGGAAAAAGTGTATAGAACTAAATAGAGATTATGTTGAGAAATAAATGTAAACTAATCCAGAAAAGTGTTGTTTTCCTATTCAGGCCCGCAACTTTTCACCCTACCCTCGTATATACAAAGACAGGTTGACTACTTTTTCATATTGACAGTTTCCATCAGAAACAACTGGATATCTGTATTTTACTAGAATATTAATATTAAACTACTACTACTACTACTACTACTACTACTACTACTACTACACTGTTCCATTGTTATTATTTTAAATTTATTCTCTTTCACACACACACACACACACACACACACACACACACACACACACACACACACACACACACACACACACACAATTAATAACATTTTGAGGCTTGTTGTGTTGACACTCTTCAGTCATGAGTACTTTTCAGGTGTACTTTTTAGAATTTGCTTATTTTCAAAAACATACTTATACTGAGTTCATATAAGTAAAACTTATAATTTGTGCTGTGTTCTAATAATATTAACATGTTTATACAACAGAAATTAACTCTCTGTTGATTTATAACAATTCACTTGGACTCATCCTCTGACCTCATTCATGAAATAAAAACTACAATACTTAAAACTCCGGGACAAAGCACCATACCAGTAGCGTATTTGTAGGACACTGGAACAATCATCTAGGATGAATCTCAGATCCCTTTCCGGGAGGTTTGGTTGCAATATTTTAATTAAACTAATTTTAATCTTCAACCCTAGTTTACATCTGATGAGTATTCGGCCAAGACACTCACTATGCTACTCGACAGAGCATAAGTCTTGACTGAGTAGACGTCTACACACATACAAGATTTTGAATGAGTTAGTTCACTCAGGTGCATAGTCAAGAACATAAACAAAATGAGTGGTGGACATAATACATTGAAGAGAATGAAGAAACTTTCAAGGATTATGCCTACAATATTATACCTAGATTGATAGAACTATTGGAAAATGAGTCAGCGAATAAAAAGAAGCAGATTTGGACTAGAATGTGAATATTAAGAAGGGGAATTGCCCTTTGATTCGTAAACGCTGTCACTCCCAATGCCAGACTTTTTGAGTCATCAATTTTTATAATTTCTTGGGCATACATAGAACGTTAATTTTTTATTTTGTTTTTGACATCTTCAATTTCAAAATCATTTATATTCATTGCAGTTGCACTGCTCATATAAGCAGTATGACATGTTGCCTTGTTTTTATGTAATTTTGACTCGAAGTTACACAAGCACTCATGCGCTTTATGAAGGGACTGGTTGCACAGTTCCACTTTGATCCCATTTTAAGTGCACAATTTGAAAAATATTATGAAACTTCTACGAGAAGACTTTAAATTGCATAAGCACTCGGTAATCAGTGAGAACCAACTGTTCAAGACAGGCCAAATATGTCGACGAGTCCACTTTTATTTTCCCAAACATTATGCCACTGACTTGTTATAATATTATTATATACACACCACCAAAATCAGTAAAATTCCATTTTTAAATTAACGAATAAGGCCTTTTCGAAATATTAAAATTTCATCCTCAGTTCATACACTGTAATGTTCCTGTTATGATGTTTTTCTTTAAATGTATAACTGTTTTTAAATGGAGTCCACTTTTGTAGGTGGTGGGGGTTTCCACCACTAGCCCAAGAAAATAAAAATGGTTTCTATTCATTCGCTCGATAATTTCACTCATCTGATCACACAGTCGAGTAATGTACTTAGGGTTCACATTGTTTAAGTACTCCGCTGAGTTCACTGCATCGGCTGAATACTCATCAGGTGTAAACTAGGCTTCAGAATCTGAATATTGGTCAGATTCTTGGACAGATTCCTATCTGGTACTGACAAGAAAGTACCGCAGAGATTTGACTCCACAGCAAACACTATTTGACACTGATCAAAAATGACATTCTGACAAATAAGGCAGTTAAACTTTTGATTGTTCCTATTCAGTTTTTTTTTTAGAATAAAGACAGACAAAAAGAATACATACACCATACAGGCAATAACTGGAGCTGTCATTTTGCTAAAGCTATTCAAACTATATGTAAAAGTAACCAACAATAATCATTTTAATAAAAGCACAAAAACAACAAAATTATATTTACATCAAAAAAGTATGACTGCACAGGGTAAACAAATCCTGGAATGGTTAAAGGCGGAGGAGCTTTGTAGTACATTTGGAACAGCTTGGTATTTATTGTTGCGCTCATAATAATAACACGTAGCTCTGGATTGAGTTGTACTGCTCTTTTCAAAAGATATAACAGAAGATCTATGTCAATGCTCCTCTCATGGGCTTCGTCAATAATCACATGTGAAAAATCTGGCAAATCTGCAAAAAGAATTATAAAGCAAACAAAATAAGTAGAAAATAATTTGTATTTATTTATTTTATTTATAAAATAATTCATTACATATAATTATTTATAATACTATAATACTTATAACTAATTTACCTCAAGATATATTTTTTCCTTTAGGAACATGTTTCGGGAGATCCTGTTCTCCCATCTTCAGCCTTCGCCATCTTGCTTCTGGTGCAGTATTTGTGTGTTGGCTTCTGGATGTTATTAAGGTGGTTTGTTGGTCTTTGGTCCTTCAATGTTGCATTATTGTGTGTGGTTGTGGTATCTGTTTTTGTATTTTGTGTATTTTCGATGTTGAGTGCTTTGAATATCGTGTCATGTTTTGTATTGATTTGTATTTGTTCTGGTATTAATTTGTTTTGTGTTTTATGTTTGTAAATCTGTAAATTTTCCCAAATGTTCATTATGGTGCCTTTGTGTGGTATATGTTTTATTAGTGTTACATTGGTTATGTCTGGGAATTCATGTCCTGTGTTTATTGCATGTGTGGCTAAATTGGATTTATATATATTTGGTTTTTTGTATGCATTTAGGTGTTCAAAATAACGTTTTTTCAGCTGTTTTTTTGTTTGTCCTATATAACATTTATTGCAATCTTGGCATTCAATTTTGTATATACCGTTGGTTGTTGTATTATCTTTGTTGTGTGAGCTATTTAGATTTTGTAATTTATTTTTATTAGTTTTGTATGCTATTTTTATATCTGTGTTTTTAAATAGTTTTGTTAGTTTTGTCATTTTATTATTTATATATGTGAATGTGGCCCATTTTTTGTTGTTGTTATTATTTATGTGTTGTTCAGTTTGATTAATTCTTAATTGTTCAGTTTTTATTTTGTATTTGATTTTATTTTCTATTTTGATCATACTATTTTTATTGTATCCATTTGCATAACCAATTTGGTATATTATATTTCTTTCTTTGTCAGTTTCTTGTTTGTTTAGGGGTATTTTGTACATTCTGTTAAATAACGAATAAAATGCTGCCATTTTATGCTGTGGTGGGTGGTCAGAATGGTTAGGTATAATTATGTTAGTGGAAGTTGGTTTTCTATATATTGCATATTGTATGTGTTTGTTGTATCTTGTGATGGTTATGTCTAAATAGTTGATTTTGTTATGTTTTTCTTTTTCTTCTGTGAATTGTATTTTGGGATGTATGTTATTGATTTGTTTCAGTATGTTCTCTGCATTTGTGTTTTTGTTATTTGATACATATAGTCCATCATCTACATATCTTATCCATATGCCATCTGGGTCATGTGTTTTTATGATATTTTGTATTTTGGTGTCTATGTGTTGTAGGAATATTTCTGCTATTATGCTTGATAATGGTGATCCCATTGCTAAACCTTCTTTCTGTTGATAAATTTTGCTATTAAATTCAAAGTAATTTTGTTTTAGTATTAGTTGGAGACTATTTTTTATTTCGGTTATATATTGTTTGTTTTCATTTTGTTCTATAAGTTTGTTTATTATTATGTCAATTGTTTCTTCTACTGGGATATTAGTGTACATGTTTGTTATGTCATATGATGTGAAAAATGTATTTTCATTTATATTTATTATTTTTAGTTTGTCTATTAATTCGTATGTATTTTTTATGTTATGATGGTTATTATACCTAACCATTCTGACCACCCACCACAACATAAAATGGCAGCATTTTATTCGTTATTTAACAGAATGTACAAAATACCCCTAAACAAACAAGAAACTGACAAAGAAAGAAATATAATATACCAAATTGGTTATGCAAATGGATACAATAAAAATACTATGATCAAAATAGAAAATAAAATCAAATACAAAATAAAAACTGAACAATTAAGAATTAATCAAACTGAACAACACATAAATAATAACAACAACAAAAAATGGGCCACATTCACATATATAAATAATAAAATGACAAAACTAACAAAACTATTTAAAAACACAGATATAAAAATAGCATACAAAACTAATAAAAATAAATTACAAAATCTAAATAGCTCACACAACAAAGATAATACAACAACCAACGGTATATACAAAATTGAATGCCAAGATTGCAATAAATGTTATATAGGACAAACAAAAAAACAGCTGAAAAAACGTTATTTTGAACACCTAAATGCATACAAAAAACCAAATATATATAAATCCAATTTAGCCACACATGCAATAAACACAGGACATGAATTCCCAGACATAACCAATGTAACACTAATAAAACATATACCACACAAAGGCACCATAATGAACATTTGGGAAAATTTACAGATTTACAAACATAAAACACAAAACAAATTAATACCAGAAAAAATACAAATCAATACAAAACATGACACAATATTCAAAGCACTCAACATCGAAAATACACAAAATACAAAAACAGATACCACAACCACACACAATAATGCAACATTGAAGGACCAAAGACCAACAAACCACCTTAATAACATCCAGAAGCCAACACACAAATACTGCACCAGAAGCAAGATGGCGAAGGCTGAAGATGGGAGAACAGGATCTCCCGAAACATGTTCCTAAAGGAAAAAATATATCTTGAGGTAAATTAGTTATAAGTATTATAGTATTATATACATCAAGAAACGGACTGTAGCAGAAAGTGATTGAAATTATTTATAAATAACACAGATCAATAAATTTTTATGTACAAAGTTATTTTTTATTTATTTATTTTCAAATTTACTGATTGTGCGAATGGCACTAAAACATGCAAAAAACGATTTGCACCTATATTTGTTTCAATAATAAATATCTGGCTTTTGAGTTAATCTGAAAACATTTAAATAAATACCAGTATATACTTTATAATTTATTTAAGGAAATGTAATTTCTTTACACACACCCATACACTCTCTCTCTCTCTCTCTCTCTCTCTCTCTCTCTCTCTCTCTCTCTCTCTGCCTCCCCCTATTACATGTCTAAGATGTTTTTCATAACTCTTAGAGAAGTCTCAACTTAAAAATTTTGTCAAAGTAAAAATGTGTAATCATCTTCTTCTCCAGTTGTAGGGTTGCAATTTCTTCCATTCTGTACACATTTAGAGTGTAGGACAGTCTCTTAACCACCACATACCTTCTTCCACCATTTATCTCATCCATATACTCCTGCCTGGGCCTCTCCCTCTCACTATGCCCGTCGATCATGGCGGTGAACCAGTTAGGTGACCAACCATACTGCTTCTCATTTCCGCCATAATTTCAATCAGCGTTTCACCTGCTCTCTTTAAAACCTCACATTAGGCATTCCTTCTGTCCATGAAAGTCTTAAGCTCCTCCTCCAATACCAGTACCAAATTTCAAAAGCTTCAAAATAGCCCCTCTCCTAAGAGTCCAGGTTTCCGAGCCATATGTGCACATGCTCCAAATGAAACAACACATTTCTTATTAGTTTCCAGGGACATGTTTCTGGATGCTAGAAAAGACTTTTTCTTAAAATTCTCTTTCTTGTGCAATTCTACTTTTTTACACCACTTGTGTATCTCTCATCTGATCTAATGCACTGCCCAAGTCATTTAACGGTATCAAATTTAAATATACCTTGTGTTATATTTAAATATAACTAGTTATTAGATAACTTGTGTTATGATTACAAAATTTTTAGTGGTGATTGGGCCTAAGTAAAGTGCGTTCCTGGAGGAGGATGGCTACTGACAGAAGAGAATGGGGGGGAAAATTGAAGGAGGCCAGGGCCCAACAAGGGCTGTAGTGCCATAGGAGAGAGAGAGATTGGCCCCAAGTATTCTGTATACTATACGGTACAGATTTTATTATTTTTGTTAAAAGAAATGCTGTTCTCAGTTTTGTGAAACAACTTTTCCTCACCACAGGCAATTCAGATCAAAATAAAAAGTGGTATTGTTTTAATTGTTTTTATCACTGCATCCGTAGTAAATTTTTTTTAAAAGTTTTATACTGATACTGATATAACAGCAAATTTGTACGCTTAGATGTAAAAAGTCCACATGAGACAATGTCTACTGTAACAGTTCATGACCCGTATACACTGGAAATTCAAAATCCTGCACCAAAAAGATAGCAGAAACTGTATAATAAGAAGGCAGTGGTGCAAGTTCATGTTGTAACGGGACAAAACAGGGGAGAACCATTTTTTGATATTATTCAATAATTCCCAATGTATGTAACCATTTGTAAAATACTTATTTAGAAGTCTGGGTAGTGTGACTAAGCGTGTATGACGCGTGCATTGCCATCTCAGGCCGAATAGACTTAACCATATAAGGCGAGGAATTTTATTAATTAGTCTGATGTCACGCTGTGATCATGAGCAGGCCACATGCTTTCAATGTTAGAACGCATTTCTGACGTCCAGAATCTTCGATATGTGGAGGTAGGAAACGGGTCAACATCCGTTTGGAACCACGTGGCGAATAGACAAAGAACGAATAGCGTCACCAGGCAGTAATAGGACAAAATGGGGAGGTTTCTTTTATTAATTTCTGTATTAAAATTGACATTGAGAATTCCCATGACAGCCAAAGAATTCCCAAATTCAACAAAGAACTACAGCAGAGCTTTTTAAACGTACGTTAGTCTGGAACGGTGTGCGCGGTACAAAATTCAAGAATTGTCACGTACAGAATGTGAGTCCACACGCACGGGCACCTCACCTGCGCCGAACAAGAAAAAGGGACGCTAAAAACGCCGTAACAAAAAATGGCATGAGACGACAAATTTGCACCGTGTGTCTGTGAAGACGAAGGAAATGGTGAACCACGGCCTGTGGTATCGCCACAGAATAGCTTCGCCGATCGAAAGAACCAAGGAACCGTCGAAACATCACAGTAAGGAGCTTAGACGTCATCGTATTTCTGCCAACATCTAGTAGACAAGCCCAAAAAAAAATCCTATCCAGGCCATCGTGGCGATGCATCACTTTACATCCAGTCTCAGGACCGGCCGGTCGTGTGTGTAAGTCATCTGAGCAATTCGAACCGAATTATAAATATAGTGTGTTGAAACTAAACTAAAAACTAAATGTGATCAAGAAACCGATAATAGTGAGTAGCGGACAGCTAAATTTATAAAATGAACAAACTATAGTGAAAACAGTGCGTGACACGTGGTCTATGAAAGGATGAGTACCCAACATCTTATATAAAACCCTAAAGATAATTAATCTCTAAAGAAAATAAATTTCGAAATTAAACTCATTTTGAACAAAATCTAGAAGTGGGGTAACTGGAATGTGAGTGGTGTGTGTAATTACAAAGAATTGGTTCGTCTTATGATTATAGAATATATAATTTAGTAATTAAGATTTTATAAAAGGTAAAATGTATTGTTTGTATTAGTGGGAGTTGCGAGACGCAAAAGCCATTACTGTGTATTAAGTAACTCGATGAGGAGAATGGGATTATAACAATAGATTCAGTAAAAAGAGAAAATGTCATGTTAAAGAAAATAAAATAATATTTTATTTTAACTTTATGAACATGTATTTGTTTATTTGTATTTGCCTATTATTCTCATCCAAGTACACTAGACGATATCATGGTTAACCTTCACACGTAAAATCAATGTTAACATAATATCTAAATACTGAACAGACTTCAGTTGACGTCCGAACAGGGACGAATTTAATATTAATTACCCAACTGAATACTTCAGTTGGCGCCCGTTAACAGTGATGTTGTAAATTAAAGTTAAAAAATTACAACTTAGTCGAAAATGGCAAAGAAAAATACAAATACAAATTTATATGAAAATGCACATATGAGGTCCATGCTGGACGTTACACAAGATGATTTAGTAACCACAAATGAAAATGTTAATGAGAGTGTAGGCGAAATAGCAAATGTAATTGAAACGGTAGGAGCTGAGAGTAGTAGAAATAATCGTGTAGATATACATAGTCAATTAGCATTGATTATGGAAATGATGAATAATTAGTTTGACCAACAAAATAAGAATAATGATAAGAATAACTGTCAGATATTTTGTTTTCATAACAATAATTAAACTTACCCTGTCTCTACTTCATTAGTTCTCTAATAGTGTGCACTCCCATTAACTGTTTAAAAATACAATAGACATAGTAATCAACGGTCATAATTAGAGCGTTTTTCTTTCCTGTAGTGTAAGGCATATCGTGCAGTTCAGTTTTTTTGGTTTATACATGCATACCGCAAGAATAGAAAGTCTATTCACCGCTATTGTTATTTTACTTCACTTATAATTTAAAACTCCGCTTATTTCAAGTGTTTATTTTATGTGTTTAACGTTTATTAGAATATTATTGTTAAGTTTAGGACTGCTAATAAAAAAAGAACCCCACATTTTTGGTCCGTCCAGCCCAGATAGCATCTTTCATTCTGAATCCAGCACGTTGGAAAGCAAGATTTTTATTAATTATTACGCTCTTTATTATTACGTTTATTGAATTACTGTAACGCTTAAATATAAAAAAAAAACAAAAACAATTATTTACTACTGGCAAGTATTGCCAATACTCAGTGCTCTTTTCATTTTGTTATGATTATTTCATGTTTTTTCACGCAAGCATAGTTTTATTGATTCATTGTGCAGCGTGTGTTATTTCATGTTTTATCTAGCAAGCATAGTTCTAACGTGTGATGTTTCTTCAAAACCGACCTCTGTATTAGTTTCTATAAAATACAGTAGCCATATTCCTTTATTACCATATTACCATTATTACTGTCATCTACAATATTGGTATTTTAGAGTGATAAAAAAAAAAAATTAAAATTATTTGGACTGGAAATTACTGAATACTGGAAGAACATTGTGAATTACAACTTTTACTTAGAACTCTTTTGTTATTTACATCTGAATCTGTTTTTTAAAGCGAGTGTATTAATAAATTACCAAAATGAGATTTTCTTCTTTTGTGAAGCAAAGTGAAGTGATTGAGAGTAGGCTTCATAATATTAACAAGCAAATTGTTGCTTTTGAGGTTATTGGTATAGGTAATTTAACTGAACAGCAAACACGAAAAGTTAGTTTGCTTAGTTCCACCGCAGAAAATAAATATGCTGAATTTGAAAGGCTTATAAATAAACTATTTAGTACAACACCTTTACCAGAAGATCTGGATAATGAACAGATTTCAAGATTACAAGATTCTATATCAGACTTAAATATAGCTATACAAAGTTTGTGTGCTCCTTTTCTACCATCCCTACCGCAGGAAACCTTAGATCAGTCTCACACTGGTGCATCACAACTAGTTGCGCCTACTCCCACCATAAATTTACCTCGCTTAAACTTGGGAACATTTTCTGGACAACCTGAGAAATGGGTAGCCTTTCACAGTCTGTTTGAAAATGCAGTGCACAAAAATGAAACCATTTCTAATGTGGAGAAATTTACATACTTGCTTTCTTGTTTGACTGATGAGCCGCTAAATTTAATTAAATCGTTGCCTGTCACTGATACAAACTATGCCATAGCCTGGCAAACTTTGCTAAAAAGATATCAAAATTCTAGATTGTTGATAACACTTCACGTAAACAATATATTTGATTTACCACAATTGCACAATCCTTCAGTTAAACAAATGAGGAATTTTCTGTCGACCTACAATAAAAATTATCAAGCGCTCAAAGCACTAGGACATGATATTGCTAGCGAAAGTTTGTTGTTGACCTCATATATTTTGCATAGATTTGACACGGAATTCAGGACCAAACTTGAACGTTCTCGAGATAATTTACAAAATGTTCCTACCATTACAGAAGTAATTACATTCTTAGAAAATGAATGTTCTTGCAAAGAGGCAGCGGGTTTAACTAATATCATCTCAAAAAATGAACCTTCTCTTCAAACCTCTCAAAAAATCAGTGGCTTTAAAATGAATACAAACCAGTTTAAACCGCACAAAATAGTGATGGTCACTACTCACACTCAGCATTGTATCTTCTGTTCATCAAATTCACACAACATATATAGATGTGCAGATTTTTCCGCACTTACTGTACATGACAGACAAGCTTTTGTTAAAAATAAGAACTTGTGTCAAAATTGTTTTGGAACACATAAGTTAGTCACCTGTAAGTCCGTCCACACATGCAATGTATGTCATAGGCGTCACCATAGCCTACTACATTTTTTTGATCAGAACCGCTCCGCACAACCGCAACAAAAATTGACTCAGTCAAATAGACCTACCTTGTGCCCTTCTGTTGAAACGACAATGCATATAAACTATTCGGTACACCTTGTTATACTTGTCACTCATATTTCATATTACTGAAAAAACTGCTACCAAGGGACAATTTTGTACCCTTATGAAGCTGAGTTTGTTTAAGACAATGTAAGGTAAAACGAGTAACTTCAACTGCTTTCCAACAGTGTGCTCAGTATAAAATACAATGTTTTAAAAAATTGTAATAAGAAAATGCTACCACAAGTTTACTTGTGATACAGCAAACTGTTATACAGCTGTAAACACACACACACACACACACCTGGCTGTGACACAATTTTACGCAGAAGCAATCCTGCAGTCACGAATACGATGGATCCACTTCTCTTCGGTGGCAAACTGCAGTGTAGGCGCACATGATAACCTATAGAATCACCGACCTGTAATAAAAAGAAATTACATATCAATCCAAGTCTTCAGTCACGCATATAATGAACCAGTATCTTAAGAATCTTCAACACTGTGAAAAAGATATAACCGCTTATATGAAAAAGATATATGTAGATTATAGTCCGCTTATTAGAAATCTGATTTTAATGGTTCTAGTACTACAGTAATTTTGCCCTCAAGAATGTAAATTAAATTTTATAGACATATTATTAAAAATCATAAAGCATGTTACATTTTTACAACACTATATTAAAAAAGTACTTTTTTTTGACATTTGAAAAGGCATGACAGCCTATTTCTACACAAAATATGAACCGAGATTCTCTTCAGAAAGCAGTATATGAATTATATAAAATAGTGAAAGTTTACAACTCACAAATGCTATTGAAAAAAAAAAACAGCATTTAAAGGTAACGAATTATTAACATAAAAATAAATGTTTACAATATTAAGACAGAGCAAGAAAAATGGATTCAGTTTTCTAGGTAACTATGTATCATATAAGGAAGAAATGGATATAGGCAAACATATGTACAGTGAAGTTCACTAGACATGAATCAACCTTTTTCGTGCTAACGGTGCATGTAACGAATTGTGCATGCGTCAGCAGAGAAACAAAACTCAGTTGCCTCCGAGATGGCTGTGGAGATTATTATGTGCGTACTTTTCAAAAAACATCAGTATTCATGAGAAGTGTGTTTTAGTCTAATTGTTGCATTAATATTGTCTCTCCTGTTATTTATGGATAGTTTACATCTGCTTGTTTAAAAAAACACACACGCAGTCATTTCACATGCGAGGCTGTTGTTGATGTTACTTACTCAAACAAATTAAGATGCCAGAGCAATGTGGATCATATATTACTACGTTTTTTCATGATCGTAACATGTACACAAAGTGTACACATTCCAAAATGAACAACTATTGTTGATGTCTAGGCTCGACTTTGGAGAAACATTGCAACAGACACAACATGCCAAGTCACTGTTTACAAAATAATGCCAGTATTAAACAGTTTATAACTGTGTGAAAGCTTTATTACATTGTCTCTTTCTGTTGAGTCTGATGCTTGTTTCGTCTTAAAAAATGTCCACGTTTACTGTCTGGTCATGTCGTAATCGAAATCAAAACTTACCTACAACCAAATTTTTTGTATTTAGTAACTTAGTAAAAAAGTAGTGAATTAAATATAAAACGTACTAAACTGTAAAAACCTTAAAAACAATTAAAAGAATAACAAAACAATTTTAAAATTATAAGAATAATTGGTTAGTAAAAAGTTAGGCAAGTTAGTAAAAAGCAAGTTACATAAGTGTGTGTGTGTGTGTGTGTGTGTGTGTGTGTGTGTGTGTGTGTGTGTGTGTGTGTGTGTGTGTGTGTGTGTGTGTGTGTGTGTGTGTGTGTGTGTGTGTGTGTGTGTGTGTTGATAGGGCTATAAAATTTAGTTGGGTAAATTTGGTAATATAGTTAAAAATGTAGCTAATAAAATGTAGAAAACAATAAACCCATAAAAAGTTACAAATTAAAAATAAACAATTGAAAGCATTATAAGAATGCATAGGCAATACAAAATTAAGTAAATAAAGTTATAAAAATAATAAAAAGTAAATTATTGTGAATCGACAAGGCAGTATAACTGCTTTATTTCAACTGTCATTATAAGAGATAACAGTTTTTAAATTTTAGTACTTTTACAGGGAAAAACGTAAATTTTACTTTTCTTTCATCTTTAATTAAAGATGCGTAACTTCGGCACAATAGGTATAAAAAGTTAATCCGTCTCAAAATAGATTAGCCTACACATCTCACACATGCGTCTCATTCACAATTGAGAGAGTAGGTCGATATTTTCAACTGCGTTAGTAGACATTTTCCTCTCTCGTGGGTTCCACCGCTCCTGACTTCTCCCCACTACAACCTGCGCGTTGCTTCATGTCTATTTAATATTACTGTAACAATTCAACTATGTGAATGGTACAATATAATGTAGTGGCATGGCGTCCATGTAACTGCTGCTGCCGGTGGCAACAGTACAGGAAATGAAAGAAAATTAATGATACCATATAGTAAATGCTTTAGTTGTTAAATAATTTGAAATGGAAATGATATTAGTGCAGAAACTTGAAGAGAAGCATAGTGTTGCTTTCGAACTGCTGGACACTTGCACCACCATTTTAATGTGTTGCCTGCTCAGACATTGGCAACGTTGTACTGTGTATGGTCATTGACCTCGCAGTAGTTGTCACTCCCACAACATGAGGGAAGGGGACACATTTGTCCGTCCAACGTGTTGCCACTGTATAAACCAGCACAACACTCAGTTAGCAGCTGTTTGTTTTCAGAACTGAGGTGTACCAGTTACTGCGCACCAATTTCTATTTTGTTCTGTTAGTTTCTTTGGGTTTTCTGTTTCTGGTTTATATTCTCTGGTTCTGCATTTTGTTTCTCTGGGTTTCTTTATTATTTTCAATTCTATTATTTGTATCCAAATTTATTTTGTGTAAGTATAATAGAGTCGGATTACATTGAATAGGAATTCTCTTCTTCTGCCAGCAAAAGATAGAAAATACACTAAAAAAATATTTTGGCTCTAAACAGAATACTAAACAAAATATTTTATACTACAAAAAATTCGAATTGATTTTTCACTAAGTTTTAGACCAAACTCAACCGGCAACAGCTGTTATGTACCCACACCATGCCACTGATATACAGAAACCTGAAGAAGAAATAAGGAAAGCTACATTAGTAAAATTTGATAAAACTAGGGCTATGCTGAGTTTTTGTACAGCAGTGAAACATGGACACTCTCAGGAACAAATGAAAAAAGAATCCAAACAGCATAGATTAAAATGCTACAGAGGATTGCAAGGTGCACAAGGAAAGATAGAATAAGGAATGTGGAAATAAGAGAATGATTACCAGCTGCCAGCTTAAGTGACCAAATTAGAGAGTATAGGAATTGGGAACAACGTCTACAAAGAATGAGCACTGAAAGGATGGGAAAGATTATCTATAGACATCAACTGCAAACACACACACAGAGCTGTACATCTTTAATTCAATAATAGTTTTATTCTATTTGGATCTGAGATACTGCAGTTAAATGAAAGTTTACAGAGATGACTTGAAGTTACAGAGATATGGGTTATTATGACACTCACAAGGATATCGAGAGTATAAACGATACAAAGTTTTTAAAAATATATAAACACTTGGTACATTTCACAGATTTATTTAACTCTGACAGCTGTTTCAACTTCTTAAGTCATTGTCAAAGAGATGAATGAAAGCCTAAACAGAGGATGTAGGGTGAACACCTGTTTAGGGCATGTATTGGAACATGTGTGAGCTGTGAAGATAGAGAGGGGGTGTTATTTTTGTTATTTTTTTATTGCTTTTTTAATTTCTAGAACTTCTAACAAATCCATTTTTTTTACCTTTTTGTATGTTGTGGAGTAGTGTTATGTTTTTTGTATCTACGAATACAGCCAATACAGGTTTTGCAGATCACTGCTTACAGCACAATCACTAGATAGAAAAATTTAACAAATGAACAAACTGAATTCTGTGTATCCCCTTTATTAAAAGCTGTTATTCAGTTTAGTTAATTTTATATTTTGCATTCAGATTATATTTAGTTTTTACAGACACTTGACCTTCACTTAGCTCTTGCAACCCCCCCTCTCCATCTTCACAGCTCACACATGTTCCAATACACACCCTAAACAGATGTCCAACCTACATCCTGTGTTTAGCGTTCACTCAGCTCTTTGACAACGCCTTAAGAAGTCGAAACAGCTGTCAGAGTTAAATAAAATCTGTGAAACCAAGTGTTTATATATTTTTAAAAACCTTTGTATTAATATGTTTCACCAAGTGCCCAATGAGTCCTCAATTAATATTATAAAGGATATCTAATAAAAGGATCTGCAAAATAACTGGGTTAGGAAAAGGACTCACAACATTGAAAGAAATACAGAAAACAACTATAGTGGTACAGGTAGAAAGAGAGTGACACCAATGGCTCTAGCATGCAAACGCACTGAAAGGCAGAAATGAGGTTGTCGTAGAAGAAACTGGCAAAAAGGGGCAAATGATCCTGTGGAGGGTAGATCATTTACAGAGAAGATGTCAGACAGGAACGAAGACAGTAAACCAGAAGATGGCACCATTTGTTATAAACCAGAAAAAACTTCAGCGTATACAATAAAAGAAAAGAATATAACAGAAACCGGGTTGAACATCTTGACCAGAAGGGACAAATTACCTTGCAAAATCTCTGCAGGGCAATTGAATGGCCGCAAGAGCTTGGGGCCAACTAAGTGTTCGGATTTTACACAAGTAATAGTTGTAGAGAAAAAGAAGAAATTTTGTGGTCCTGAGCTACACACGGAGAATTTGTGAGTCCTTTCTTCTGAACACTGATCAACTGTCCAAGCAAGGTTAGACGTATTGTCTGATTTACAACAGTAGAGTGTGGGTCAGATTGGAGACAACCTTCAACAAACCATAAAGTCCCTGACAAACAGTTGGCCACAAAGGCGCTCTAGCCAAAGTATAAATATCGGTATGGAGAACCATACATGATTTCCATGTTCTAAGATTTATATTTAAAATCATTTTCGAAATGAAATATTTCAATAGAAACTACTTATTTCTTCAGCCTTAACCAGAGAACTGTGGTCACTAACGTATACCACCTCACGTAAGTGCACTCGATTTTCACTGATGGTGGAAGTCAATAGCACTGCCGAAACGCCTGATTTTGTAGAAAACATTGGACCACAGCCAAACAGCCCGGGAAGGAATTTTAACAACAAACTACTTCTTTGTCGCCAATAACGCAGTACACATAACATATAAATAAAAATTATCCCCTCCCCGGTCAACTATCATTTTCATTTATAGAAAATTACCCCCACCCCCTTCAACTACCCTTTTCATTTATAGATATTTCATCTGCGTTTCTACAGTGGATTATTATGATCTTCTTTTCAGGATACTTTATTTATCAAAATTAAGTACTTTACACTTGTTAAAACATAAAACGTTCCAGGTAAACTACCCTTTCCCCTTAACCGATATTCACAAAAGTCAATAGACCTTGAGTGCTCTACAATTCAGGGACGTATGCAGAACATTATTTGATTCTGCGGTAGTTATCATTCGTCATAGGAAAAAATCTACACAGACACTTTTGTAAAAACGACTTTTCTTCCTGTTTTGAGGGTAATACAATCAGAATCATCCCTTATCTCAAACACGATTTTTTTCACCATCACCATACTTCCATTTCCTCATGGAACATGGAAGTAAAAAACCCTCACTATCACAGGACACTGTATAACTTCTCTTTGAGAAAGCAGAAGTTACACTATCAGCACAGAATTTTTCATATGCAAGCTGCTGTTTCAGTGTTTGCTATACGAGATTGTACATGAAACAGAGCCTAACTTGTTGGACTTTATGAAACCAGCTTGTACGCTCTCTATCTATATCAAGTGTGCCTACACAATGCTCAAAAACATCCAGTTGGCCACACACATTCATGATGAATGTGCCCGAGTCAGACGATATGTTGCATCCCCCCCCCCCATTTCTTTGAGGGACCCACCCAACTCAACCATCAAGAGAACATTTTTAAACGCTGAGACACTTGGTTAAATTTAAGGTCAGAGACTGACTTACTGCTTCATATCGCTCCTTGGCCACCCAATCAGCAATTGCTAGTGCACTGATCCTTCGAGGTTCTGCAACTATAATGTTGCACTCACAGCCTCTTAAATTTTTTATGTAATGATCAAAAATAAACTGTGGTACTTGAGTGCTTTTACCACAACCAGTCTCTCCCTCGATGACTATTACACGATGTTTTTCTATTTCCTCGATAATCCTATCCCTGTAATTCACAAAAAAATATATAATTATAGATAAATTATGTAACAAAACAAATGGAAACATTATTGTGGCATTATGAATAAATTGTAACTAAATTAATAATTACAAGAATGTAAATTGTCTAATTACTACATTCGTTACAGAACTTTAAATGACTTATATAATTTAGAAAATTAGGAAACTATATAAATAATGATGAAGCTGATGTTGATCTATGTCATAAAATTAAAAAAAAGTGTACTGCTATAAAAGACAATTAATGTCTTTTGACATGCATGAACAATTAAGGCTGTTCCAGACCACACCGGCCAAAACGTTACATTCAAGGTCGCACTATGACCTAGTCACTACATTTTTCTAGCACCTGTAACTATGGAAATTATGCCCATCACACCACCCATAAAATGGAAGATATTCTGGAATCTCTGTGGAGTACATATAAGTGTCAGCAGCCAGCTCAGTTATACCTGGCGATTTTAGAAGTGCAGTTTGTTGATTTATGCTGCTGTTTCTGTCTAATTAAAGATTGTAGTTGGTGATTTCACAGGTGTCGGTTGTTTCATTTTCACTATGCCAATGGCAATCCAGTGTGACCATTGTTACAGTATAAAAATAAAAAAGACGTTTAAGGTAAGAAATGACTAAATTCTTGTGAAACTGTGGATTTATTATATAAACAATAGAAATATCAACCATTTAATTTAGAACCCTGTGTTGTCTTCTGAAATAACTTGGGATTTAATTAATGGTGTGACCATTGTTACAGTATAAAAAGAAAAAAGACGTTTAAGGTGAGAAATGACTAAATTTTTATGAAACTGTGGATTTATTATATAAACAATAGAAATATCAACCATTTAATTTAGAATCTGTGTTAAGTCTTCTGAAATAACTTAGGATTTAATTATGCGCCAATTTCTCTTAATGCAAATACAGTATTGCAAAATTTTATCAGAAAATTTTCATCCAAATTTTTTTCTGTAACCTTACAGATTAGTTAAAATGTTAGGCAAATGTAATTTATTCTCAGACATGTGGTACTGATTTAATACTAATAGTGGTTTGGCCAATATTACTGCATGTCCTTGTTTAAAACGAATAAATCCCAAATTGTTAGTACCAAGCCACGTGTTGTTCAATCAAATATATTGCAACTTACCGTCTGCGGCTTTTTGAAACAACGTCTTCACTATAAAGTTGACATGTTTCGGGACACTTGTCCCATCCTCAGAACTTAAAATGTTCATATATCATTTAACGTTGATACAGTTGTCAAACAATTAAAATATTAAAATCCAATATGAAACAAAATCACGATACTTAAATGTTTAAAACGAGCGCGACGGTTAAACGATGTACATCGTACGGTGACTGACCGCGCACTGAATTATGTCTGGCTCCCACCATGACAATAACGCAAGGCAGTGTCGTACAATACATTTGACTTGAAAAGCAGTTGATCATTTAATACACGCGGCTTAGTATCAGTATTATTATACGCTTTATAAATTACGTACTCTTCAAGGGCGTTCATATATCACCCTTTCTTACATATATGAAGAGGTATCAAATTAGTTTTAAAATTAGTGTAATTATGATTCTCGGAAATGAGGTGTTCTGCAAATTTTGACTTGATATTGTCCAAGCTGTGAAGGTGTGTAGGCCAGACAGGTCGGGCCCCCTTTTATGTGGGCCAGACAGGTTGGGGTTTTTTAAAAAGATTTATAGATAGCGAGAAAGTAGAAATTGTAAGATCCAACATAGAGTCGGCGTTAGAGATTAACAATTCACGCATTAGTGAATGCGAGGCTAAAATCTCCGGGATTGAGGAGAAGGTAGTACAGCACGCGTCCATGATGAGTGAATTAGTGGCCAAGCAAGACCTGCGGATCCATGAGCTGAAACGTCAGATGTCACGACTGGAAAGTACGTCGTCGGCGCTCATCCAGACTACATATGTCTACAAGACCCTAGACGACGCTAATTCACAGCCGAAGTTCTTTGGACGGGAAAGTGAAAACCCCATAAACCCCATTAAAATCTGCCAACGGGACATGGAAGCGATTGGAGACACTTTAGGTGAGGCCGACAATATTAACTTTCTAGTAAGACGCCTAAAGGGTACTGCGGCGGAGTGGTTCTCCGTTATCCACGATAAGATCAACACTTACGGGAATTTGGCAAATATTCTAATACCAAAGGTTCGAAAGAAACGTACTTAATTCAGTTGATATCGTGGGCTAAATACTTAGAACCTGAAATAACTGAACCGGATATGGTCAATAAACTGGCACACCATTTCGGACGCGGCATACAAATTGTTGTCATTACACAAGGGATTAAATCCTTAGAAGGGCTACTTCTATTGCTCACGAAATGGGAGGGTGTTGACAATCAAAATAATAATATTAACAGTAATGAAACACCACGAAAACAGTTTCAATTTCAACCACAACAAAACCAGCCACAATCACAACAACAATATAAAAACAAAGTAACAATTCAGAAATTTGGTACCAACAGAGTAGCAGCGGTTACTGAAAGTGATTCAGTTGAGCAGAAAAAAAAATGTGTAAGGCTGCATGGCGTGGGTCTGTGCAACAAAATAAATATTACACATAAAAATACAAAAATCAGATACAACAATAAAAAGCAGTTCAATCGATCGAGTGTGAATAATGTTAGCTGTAAGAATAGATTCGTTGTGTCTGGCCTATATCCTGCAGAAATTAGGGATAGTTTAGTTTGCAATAATGATAACAATGAATGTGATGAAAATATTAGTGTTGAAAATGACACTAACCCTATCGTCAATGCAAAAATCAATGGTTGTGTTGGTGAAGTATTGTTCGACAGCGACGCGGAAATCTCGCTGATGGACGAGCGGTTCCTATTAAAACACAAAAACCACTTCAAAAAAATCCCGATTCTGCCTGTTAACCACGAAATTATAAAATCGGCGATGGGTGAATCGCAGACAGTTGACAAACAAGCACTAATAACAATATACGTACAGGGAGTAGAAATAGAAATCACCGTACTTGTAATTAAAAAAACTCGTATATGATGTTATTTTGGGAGTCGACACATTAAATAAACTGCACGTTACCATTGATTTTCCGAACAAAACATTGAAATGTACAATTAATAATAAACAACACACTATCAGATTGGGACGCGGGAAGGTAAGGAGAGGTCCGTATGTAAGCTGTATACGTTAGTCTGACCGGCGGTCCAGCAAGCCGATAAGATAACACATAACTCACTGACCCACAATGTTCAGATAACGGACAGAGAGCAAAATCAACTACAGCGTGTGTTAGATAAATTCAAGTCGACCGACAACAACTAATGTATACGAACACACAATTCAAATCACGGACGAGAGTAAATTTGTGCGAAAAACGTACCCCATTCCTCTACACTATCAACAGCCAGTTGATGAAGAAGTCAATAAAATGCTGGATAGTGGATAGTGGCGTGACAGAATGCACAGATAGCAATTTTTTGAACCCCATGGTAGTTGTCAAGAAGAAGAATAATGACATTAGGTTATGTCTTGACATGAGGAACCTAAACACCATCACAAAAAAATGCTCCGAATGCGGAAAACCTATTTGTTAAATGCCAGGGGGTTAATATATGTCCCGCCTTGATCTCAAAAGTTGATTCTGGCAAATCTCCCTTGCTAAGGAATCACGTAAATACACGGCATTTCTGTACCGAAATAAATGCTACCAATTCAAAGTAGTCCCCTTTGGATTGGTAACAAGCTTAGCCGCCATGGTCAAGTGTTTAGAACTAGCTTTAGGTCCTGAAGTAAAAGATTTTGTTAGCGTATTCGTGGATGACATCTTGATCACATCCAAATCTTTCGAAGAGCATATCCAACACCTCGAGATCGTCTTTCAAAAATTAAAGGACGCTAACCTGACCCTCAACCTCAAAAAGTGCGAGTTTGGTAGATCACAAATTAAATTTTTAGTGCATATAATTTCGGCGGATGGAATAATGACTGATCCAGAGAAAATACAAGCGATCATGGAGTTCCCGAACCCCAGAAAACCTAAGGACATCAGAGTGTTCCTCGGTCTGACTGGTTATTTCTGACTTTCACTCCCGAGTATTCCGAAACAATTGAGCCGTTGCTGGAACTTTTACGGAAGAATACAAAATGGAGATGGGAGGAGCATCACGAGCGTGCCTTTAACACAACCAAAGATCTTTACAGCAGGAACCTTCACGTATTCCACCCCGAGAAGGAGGGCACGTATGTCGTAAATTGCGACGCCTCAGATTAATGCATCGGAGGAGTACTCTACCAACGCAATGATAAAGGTGAGCACAAAGTGACTGCACACATCAGTAGATCGCTAAAACGGGCTGAACGCAACTACTTCACTTCAGAGAAAGAAATCTCGACCATAGTCTACTGTATCAGCAAGTTTCGATACTACCTGGTAGGGCAACTTTTCGAAATCCTCTCGGACAACCAGGCCTATCGTTCATGCTGCGCTGCAAGTTGCCTAACGTTCGCATATCCTGCTAGATCATGGCCATCCAGGAATATGATTTCACTATTAAATACTGCAAGGCCAGCGAGAACAAAACGGCAGACACCTTAAGCATATACCCTCCGGTAATGGAAGAGCGACATTCTTCAAATAATAACGAAATACAAATTCTTGCTGTTAAGTACAAAAGAGAAGATAATCTGAAAGGTAAGTTAAAAAATATTGGTAAGGAACAGCAACGGGACACCAAATTAAAACAAATCGTGACGCGATCCGGGTCCAATAAAACCCCAAATACAAAATATATAAGAATGTACTATATAAAATTGTTAATGGAGGTTGGAAAATCATGGTGCCTGACGCGATGGTGGAAGACCTTACCTGGACGTGTCACGAGAGCCTCGCACATGCTGGTGCCTATAAATGTTACCTAGCGATGCGGGAGGATTTTGTATGGCTAAATATGGCCAGGAAAGTAAAGGTCATACTGCGCACATGCCACGCCTGCCAAACTGCAAAATATCCCAACCAGCATACCCAGGTAGAAATGGGCAACATCGTATCAAAAAATAAAAACGACCTCATCGCAACTGACTTTTTAGGTCCACTTCCGCGGGCGGCTCGTGGGATGAAGAACCTTGTGGTGTGTACTGATGCCTTCACCAAGCATGTCAGCCTGTACGCCATCGGTAGACATACCACATCTGTGGTAATACACACCATCCTAAATAAATACATACCGGTACCTAAATATGGCCCCATTAAAAAAATACTATCTGATCAAGGTAAACAGTTTACGAACACCAAGTGGCACTCTGAGCTAGCAAAACATGGTGTCCAGACTGCACTGACAGCGATCCGGAGACCGCAAGGAAACCTTGCTGAACGCGTCAATAAGGAGTTGGGGAGATTGTTCTGGACTTACTGTAATGTCAACCAAAGTAAGTGGCCGGAATTCCTGGAATTTTTCGAATCGGTCATAAATGTCAATTACAATTTGACACAGGATACGCCCCAAATGAACTCCAAACTGGAGCGATGCCAGGACGGATCTGGGAAGGTCACATCGAAAGGATAGCTACTCAGAATGTTCCGATACCAGTCGAAGTAAAGAAACTTGAGGCGAGGCGACCCATTAAAAAGTGCGCACGGAAAAATTTAATGCCGAGCATAAACTCGTGAGTTTCAAGACTGGGGAAAGTGTGCTCTTGCGTGCCTTGAATGTTGGGAAAAGGGAGGACGACACAGCCGCGAAGTTTTTCAGGCTATACAACGGTCCATATACCCTATCTGAACAGGTTGGAAAGAATACTTTCATATTAACCAACCCCAACACTAACCGTGCGATTGGCAAATTTCATGCCTCACGCTGAGAAAATATTATACAAAAATTCATAAATAAATAAATATCAGGATATAGGATGTACGAATGTGTAGCTGTATTTAAAATATGTCAATTTATGTACAAGTGTCATATGTAGGTTAAATCAGAGAGTGAACATTAATCAATAAGAGATAAGGAATGCAGTCTGATGTGTAGCACGCCATGGGTTGGAATTGTTTACATTGCCGACCTCGTGCACTTGCTATCTCCTTGTCAATATCAACCATGTGTATTTGTTATTATTTAAATGTCAATGCAGCCGCATGTCTTTGTTTTATTTATTCTGTCAATTCTACAGTTATGGGATGCTAATATTGCAAAGAAGTTGTTTATTTGGTTTTACGTTTGAGATTATTGTATAATTCTTAGGATTAAGAATTTGTTATTGATGTTTCAAAAGAAAAAAAAATTTTTTTTTCGTTAATCCACTAAAAAAATTTTTTTTTATACGGGAAGGGGTTAATCCTGCAATGAAACACAGGATCCTGATAAGCAGTGCAGGCTAATCTAAATACACGGACGATGAACATTCAGGTTTTAAATGGTATTTTGTTAGATTTCGTTTTTTTGCTATAAGTTTTGTATCTTAGAACGGATAAGGAAGTAGGATAAGTCAAACTGTTTATTATTTTATGTTCTATTTATTCATGTACTGTGTCAGTGGAAATGTGCGCGTATGCGCGAGTGATAAACGTTTTTTCCCTGCCGTGCATGATATAATTATCTGATCGTATTGACACTTGAACTGGACATAAACTATTATATTAGCTACAGTTTCCCTATATTTCCTGATCGTAATATAACGTTAAAATATGTTTTTTTTTTAAATATAAAACTCTTTATAAAACGCAATTCTACTCGAGATAAGACATATAGATAACCATCTATGCATGCCCTTGCAAATCATATGCACTTTCCTGCATGATACCACACTAGTGCCATGTGCAAAATAACCATGTGACTTCTTTTCCACCAATAAGAAGCTTTGAAGGTCAGTCGGAATTTTCCTCAGCCAGGTGCTGAACGGGCAGTTTTTCTTTTCTAGCTGTCGCGGAGGGAATGTGCGCTTCTCGTTCAAGATTTTTCACTTGCGAAAATTCGTTAAGTCCATTCGTTGGTAGTAACAAGTGCAAACTCTCAAAACTGTTTAATTAATCCATCTTCAGACACGTTATTGTTCATTGTAACATAACAGGTATAAAAGTGAACTTAACCTGGGTTTACTGTGTGAGGTATTCTAGAGTACCAGAAGTATTTAATAGTTTACTTATTGTTGTAATATTATTATCAGTAGTTTCCGTGTGAGTGGAAGATTTCCGCTTAGGAAGATCTGCTGACCGTGGTAGATCTAATGTTACGAGTGAACACTTGAAGATTCTGGATAGGTATAAGTTTAATATACTGTTTTTAGTTAAATACCCACTGTTACCTGAGATACTTGTATTATTCTAATTACTGTGTAAAATTCCATTAACGGTACCACTAGAATCAGTGTTCGAGTGCGAATCGTCAGTGTCAGTGTATGAACTTCAGGACACCAGCCCAGCTGTAATCATCGCCAGGGTCAACCATCTGTCATTGTACGCCACGCCTGACGACTCCACTACAAAAAAAACCCTCTCCACATTGCCGTGGAAATCTTCGTATATGTAATGTACAACAAATCATATATGAACATTATTTAACATTTTAAAAGACTATATCGGCAAACACTATTATTATTTATTCTGGTTACATATATCACATAAGCGATTTCATATTTCTTGTGTACAATAAATAATCTTAAATCCTCCAATATAGACTTTTGCATTATAACACTTGCACCACCATATCCTATGCGCCAATAGTTAAGTTATTTGTGTTGTCACAAATATATATAGAGAGAGAGGGGGAGAGAGAGAGAGAGAGAGAGAGAGAGAGAGAGAGAGAGAGAGAGAGAGAGAGAGAGAGAGAGAGAGAGAGAGAGAAGTGGCTGGCAGCATAGTACTTTGAAGATGACGAAGAGTTGACGGCAGCCGTTAATGAATGGCTGAATCACAGGTAGATTTTTATGATTAGAGCATTCAAAAACTTGCAATCATTACGATACGTGTCTTAACTTGAATGGACACTATTTGGAAAAATACTTTAAGAATTTAGCTTTCAACTGTATTAATAAAAAGTGTTCTCTCATTTGTTTAATCCAAAACATAAGTTACTTTCTGTACAGCCCTCATATTTATATAGCAGATATCAAACATTTACATTTGTAAGATCAAAAATATTACACATAAGGTAACAATTAGTTTTTCCTCAGGGTACTGTACTGTACTTTGCATCTACATATATATATATTGTAACATGACATAAGATAGCGCAAGATACCACTAATGATCAATAAAAGAAAAAGCTGAAGGTAGGAAGAAATGTTAAAAACTTATAACTTGAAGATTAATGACCCAACTACGAAATAACAATTGACAGGAACTGACTATGACTAGACCCAATAGATTGGAGAAAACAAGAAAATAGAGACAAGAAGGAAGGAACGAGAAACAAAATGTAACCCAAAAAATGACCACGATCATTGTAACCCCAAGATGTAACTAACAAATAATATGTAAAGTAAATGCACTAAAACAAATAGGGCATAAATAAAATGTCAAATATATATACTATAAAAAAAATAAACTAGAGATATCATATACGTTAAATGAAAAGCAAAGAAACATGAAGTTCTAAATGTAAGATAGGAAGCTAGAAATGAATAATACCCTAGTAAATAATGAACTAGTCGAAAACAAGTAAGTTATAATTGACCTGAATAAAAACAATAAATAATATCAAAAGTGACCAATGTGGAATGAAAATAAAACAAATATTAATTAAAAATAACCACACAGTGATACAAAACTAAATAAACAAACCATGTGTGAAATATCAAGTGAAAGTGATGATAAAAGAAACCTCATATGTAAGGAAGAGTGCAGTGTAAGTGCATGTAGTGTACATTATAAAAAGAAGCAGACTATAGTAATATAGCGAAACAATCTTTAAGAGAATATTATATAAAAAGTAGGGAACTAATTGTACCATTCTTAATTTAAGTGATAGTAAGTAAGAATTACAAAAATAAGGTAAAAGTTAAGTTATTAGAGTGGAAGATAGGAGAAGCAGACACTATATTTTAGTGAAGGAATTTGTAAGTGAGTGATATTGTGTATAACTATATAGTTAAAAATGACTAATATAAGAGTTTCATTATTGTCAAAAAACTATAAAATTAATTAACTTAGAAGATGGGGGGAGATAGTAGTAAGAAACCAAAAATAGTTAGAAGTTTAATTTCAGGATTGAACCTAGTAAGAAATATTTTAATAATAAAAGGTGTGTTGTTGAAAGCACCAATGTTTTGTTTATCTGTTTCTATAAAAAAGATGTTCAATGAACCAATGAATAAAGTTTATGAATTATAAGTAATGTTGAATGGGAGTATTGTGAAACCTATGCTTTAGGTCTAGCATGAAGGAGAGAATTTTATAAATTTAAAAAGAAAACAATAACCATTAGAGTATATAAAATGTTTCAGTAAGTAAGTAAGTGTATTAGATATAAAAATGTATAAACATTATTCCGTTTAAAAATAATTACAAAAGAAATATCAATAAGAAAATAATAAAAATGTTATTAACTAATCAAAAGTAACCATGAGGGGTATCAAAATAATCTTTAGTAAAAAAGCAGAACAATGGTGTTAATATAATTAATAGTAATACTAGCATAAGGAAGTTATCATAATTTAAAGGATATTGACATATTTGAACATAAATAAAACATTAGATTATAACAATGTTATAAGAGGTTGACCAATGAGAACTAGTTTAATCTGAAGAGTAACTATGGCAACTGAGGCTTGTTACATAGATGACCGTTGAATTTTAATTACTTCATTATTGACCAGCATAGAGGGTGGATGTATGAAGCCCTCGGATCCAAATTAATTTTAAAAGTGTTAAAATTTTCCTAATTTTGAAAGAAGAAGAGTAAGAAGACTATGTTAAGCAACCATTGATGAGATGGCCAGCAATTAAAACATTTATAACAAATATTCTGGCCAAAACTTGGAAGGAAGTAAAATAAACCCATAAACGACCAATTCTGGAGAAAGATAAAAAATTACCTAACTCAACCTGAAGAAGAAGAAGATCTACAAGGACCGATGAAAGCTGAATATTGGATTTCAACCATTTGAACAGGAATCGCAGCTAATCCAAAGAAGACAGGACTCTTAGGTGTGTTCCAGAAGAAGAAGAGGGTTGCAAGAGAAGCTACGACCAGGAATCGATGAGTATAAGTTAAATACTTCACCCCAAAAAATAAACATTCAATTACCCATAGTAAACGAACTATATATTATTTTCACGTCACAGATCACAAAATTAACTTTTGAACTGAACTTGATTATAAAATCACTTTTGATAAAATATATCAATCACTGAGTTTTGATCTTATACTAAAATAATTTTAAAAAACATAACTTGCTAACAAGAATTTAACCAAGCGTGCACTATTTCTCATTGCCAATAAACTTACTTTTCATGTTTTAAAATATCAACTATTGTGTATTAGATATAAGGAATATTATAATTTTGTGCATTTATTAGTCTGTAATCCAACTTCTGTAGTCCAAAGAATTTACCCCTGAGATTAATTTGATAAACAGAAAAAACAACATACGCCATTATTAAGCGTCTCTACTACTATCAGACTGAGTGGATTGCCAACTGCGCAACTTGTAAACGCCGGAGCGATATTAAATGTATGTTTCATTTTAACTGTAATTGACCTGATGATTCAAGGAAAGTGTGAATAAATCTTCGTACCGATAAAATCGTTGTAGGTTTGATTATTTTAGCAAAGGTAATATAAGAATTTGAAAAATAAAAAATAAAATTACTGTAGTGAACAAAGTCGACTCGGCCAAACAGCGAGAGCAAATCAGGTGGCGAGGCAGAAAAACTTGAAACGAGCGACGAGAAATACGGTCGACTAGTAAGTATTGAGACAAGGTATAAAACAGCTCGCTACACACTATTAAACAATTTAACATCAATAATAAGTAAAAACACTGGCAACACAAATGTTTACAACATATATATATATTATAATGTAACAGTGTTTTCCCGGGTTATTTTATTTAGTTTTTATTGATGCCGTAAGTTGCCCTCTCTTAAGCCCCGCGATGGGAGCCATCTGTAATGTAACAGTATTTTTTAACTGACTTTTATTTTATTTAACGTGTTGCTTTCAATTCGTTTATCGTGAAAAGTTATTAAGTGTAAGTTGATTCCATTTGTGTAAAAACGCATTTGTTGTCGTAATCGATTCTGTCTTCGAGCGCCCTGTTCTTCTATTCAGTAATCTGGTCCGTTTGCTGCTCACTCTCCTGGTTGCTGCCTGTAATTATTCTGTAAATTCTCTAGTTCTCTACAATGACAACTCTTTCCAGTCAAAATAATAATATTTATTTTATTTCAATTGTTCAGAAACGAACAGTCGACTTGTGTCGAAACAAAATAATGGTCGGGTCGACTCTACTGCTCAATTCGATTATGACACTAACAACCTTCAGTAAACAAATTAATTGTTATAATTATTATTTTAAAATAAATGTTTTAGTGTTCACAGTTTTAGTTTTTAAGCTTTTCTTCTGATCACTAGTGTCTGTTCTGTTAGTGTAGATAGTGTCTACAGTAGTGTTGTGTAGTCATATCTGTAGTGTGGTTATGAATTTTTTCGGTCTCACCCACAAAACGTGCGTTCGCTCTAGGTAGCCAGGATTTTCTGAGGTTCTGCATTTAGTTTTAGTTTTAAGTCAGTTATTTCTGTTTTCTGGTCTTCCTCAGTGTTTACCGCTTCTGTTGGTAATGATTATTGACTGCCAATGGTCCAAAAAACATTACTTATATTTAATTAAAATTGGTTTCATCAGAGCACATCTGCCCTCTGCAATGGTTAACAATACAATACTATTTTCTTGCTTCTTCATCAACGGTCTCCTGACCTTACAATACTGGCCTGTGATTGGTCAAAACTGAGAGTTCATTAGGTCACACGGTCAGTTTACAAAAATCAAATGTTCATTTACCTATAAGAAAAATACTCCTTTTTTAGCTTTAAGTTTCCTTAAATTTAAATTACATAATGTTTTTCTTTATATAATTATGAGCATTTTGATACCTTATTTACATAAGTTGGTTATTATAAAGGGTGATTTCCCACCTTACAAAATTTCTAACTTTGGGCCTACACTTTTGGTTTCCTTACATTTATTTACTAATCTATTTGTTTCTGACAATATTCCTTTTATACTAAATTTGTGGCTTAGGCCATTAGTGGTTTTTCAATACTATTTTATAATTTACATTTATTATTACTTAAACTCTGATTCTGAACCCTTTTTTTCTGATTTTACTATTTACTAAACGAGTCTGGACCCTTAACATTATTTAACAAATGGTTACAATAAAATCCTTTAACATATCGTTCAATATACTGCCTCTATGGCCTAGACTACAATTATTAATTGACAAATAATATAATTAGTATTACTACAATAACCTGATAAGAACAGAATCATCCGGCATGCTATGTTTTAAGCATGGCCTACATGGTTAAACCTTGTATTTTACAATTAGCCACCATCATTAGTTAACTGGCATACTATTCAGCCATCCCACTAATCTTAACCAGTACTACTAATCAGTGATTTGATTATTGTTCATGGGTTTTTTGTTCCTAATGCATCACCTTCTGATTCTGCTCATAGGCTCCAACTATTTCTAACAACATGGTTCATGAATGTTACCCATAAGCTTTGGCATGAAACACAAAACTAGCCATGCCAAAACCTTAGTAAATATCTTATCATAATTTAAAACCCCCACCACAACTCACTATTAACGTGGTCATGGGTTTTCTTTATATAAAAGTATTTAACCCACACTTCTGCCATTACCCCCTCACTGACACTTTTTGTGTTTGGGAATATCACTGGTACTTCACTGACACTTCATTAATTGGGTGTTTGTTTGTTTGCACTATCTAATATCAGGGATTACTACCTTTCACACTCTGTTTCTATTTGCTTAGTAAATACCTTTATCTAAAGGTATACCTTTTTACTACCTTTATCCCACACTCTTTCACATCAACATAATTACAAAAGGTTTGTAATGTTACATTAAATCAATATAGGAATTTGTGGGTACAGGGAAATGTAATTTTATTTTTTATTCAAATGTAAGCAAATATGTGAAAGCAAAAGTTTCCCAATATGCTACAACATAGTTCGCTACGACGAATTGTTGTCAAGGTCACTGGTGTACGTGCCGAATGTCAGCAAGTCATACGCAGCAACAAACAGACACTCCTAAAAAACGTCATAACTAATACAAAATCGTAACAACGGAGGCGTAAGACAATGCCGTCATCCGTTTTAAACAAAAGAAAGATGACGTAATAACCCTTTCCACAAGTGAAAAATCCGCCATGTTATCTGCCCAGTTACCCAGCAGTACTTGTGCGAGATGCACGCTAATTAACTTGCTGGCTAAAATTGCCAGTAACTGCTAGCAACAACATAGAATTTGGTAAAAATGTAGTTAAAATGTGCAAGTGAAATCAGTTGACAATAACAGTTTAGAAAATGTAAAGTAAAATCAGTGAAACAATAATAGCAGAAAGACTTTCAATAGTTCGGCAAACACAGGAGGCACCATGAGGGACGTCTGATTATCCTCAACCATCATCTGAATTCAGGGAAGTAGAACTTCAAGATTTTAAGTCCAATACCCTATAAATTTTTGAGCTCAGATAAAACAAAATGTACCACTTTTCAGTAGTGTGTGTGTGTGTGTGTGTGTGTGTGTGTGTGTGTGTGTGTGTGTGTGTGTGTGTGTGTGTGTGTGTGTGTGTGTGTGTGTGTGTGTGTGTGTGTGTGTGTGTGTGTGTGTGTGTGTGTGTGTGTGTGTGTGTGATAGAGAGAGAGAGGGAGAATGTAAGCTTGTATACCGGTATATGCCTAGAACTAGATCGCAAAGCATTGGTTTACGTTACGTGATCAGAAAAGTAACTATGAGAAAGAGCAAACTGCAGTAAATTTTAAATCCACTTGATAGTAACTTAAACTTAAAATATATTATGTAACCAAAGCACATGTAATGCTCAGGCAGCGAAAGTGAGTCATGGCCATTTTGTTTTGGGCTTGCTAAAGAACAAGCACCCATTTTTGTTTTTTTTTATGTGTGACGTATTTCCAAAATGTTTAAAATTAAATTACCAGTTGTCAATAGAAATATTAGCGTCTATCATTTCTGATAACCGTTCAATCTCAGCCTCGCTTAAAAAGAACCTTGGACCCGAACACAAAATATACGTAATGTTGGCAACACAACTATGGCGCTTGAACGAGTATGTCAACAAATAAGTGTTAATCAAACCTCACCAGGTAAGTCACTTAAAAATATAATCACTGGGAAAGGAGTTTGTTAACAAATGGCAGCCCGAACGTGGGACTTTATATAAATAAATTTGATATAAATAAGCCGGCAAAAAGAGACAGAACGGTTATTGGATTAATGTGTGACATGATACGTAAGAAATTAGGTTGTTATGTCGAGTATATGGTAGATATACAATAATATTTTAAATATATATTTAAAACTCCAAAATGGCAAAAAATTATGAAAATGTCAGCTTAACTGACACTGTAAATGAAAGCCAGATAAGCATGACTGAATCACAAATCATGAGTGAGGAAATGCACTCAACACCAGTCATGGTTAAAAAGGCTGAAGATAGCGAACTAATGAAAATGATGCAATTACTGTTAAAAATAGATAAGAAGTGTGACAATCTAGATGATAAATATGAAAAACAAAATACAAAATTTGATGAGGCAAAAAATGAAATCAAAAACAAAATTTTAATTTTGATAAACGAATTAACGAAATAAATATACATTGTGAGAATAGTAAAAAACAAGCAGTAGAAGCAGTTAGTTAGAAATTTGACACCAAAATAAATGATTTAGATGATAAAATCAATAAAATAAATGAAGCAGTAATAGAGAAAATTCAAAACCAAATAGAGACACAAAGTAAAGAGATAGAAAATAAATGTTTAGCTACAATAGATAAGCAGATAGAGATGAAAACCAATTTTGAAATAAACAAACAAATAGACATTAAAACAAATGTTTTACAAAATCAGTTCGAAAATTTTGAGTCAAATGTAACAAGTATAACAGAAAATATAGAAACAGTAGATAAAGCCATTTCAGAGCATGCAACTAGTACTAACTGTAAAATAAGTACCATACAAAGTAAGCTTAGAGAAATAGATGAGTTCAATATACAAACTAGTAATGACATATATGACAAATGTACTTTAATCGAAAATAATTTAACTAGTGTGAAAAATGAGTTACGGGGGGAAATTAACAAAAAATTTACAGGGATTACCGAAAGGGTGATAATAACTAGAGACCTACACAACGAAATCGAGTTAGAGACTTTCAGCTACGAGAACAGGGCAATACACCCAATGAGATTTATAAACCAAACCCGGGAGTACAACCATTTCAGCAATAGTAGTTGGGAGGTACAGCTAACCAAAATAATTAAATGTTTTAAGGGAAGTTCAATTGTATGGGCGGAAGCACATAGGTTAGAGTGGGATTGTTACGAAGCATTTGAAAAAGCATTTAAAGGGAAATATTGGACAGAAGATGAACAAGAAATACTAAGAAGCCGTATAATGGGAACGGGCAATTTTATAGAACACCCTAATAATAATATAACGATATACGTAACTAAGCTATACAATGAAGCCAAATACCTAGAGCTGCAAATACCATTTAAATCTTTTGTGAGGTATGTAAGTAAGCACTTTCTGCGGGAAGTGCAGATAACCCTAATGACAAAAGAAATTGAAGATATGAACGAGCTAGAGAGAATCCTAGACATATTATAAAGTATTAGAGACCAAGAAGTGGGTAGGCGACCATTACAACGTAACGCCACCAGAGAAATAATTATAACGGACATAATAATATGCATAGAGATAGTTTCAACAAATCAGGTGAGTGGAGATGTTCCAGATGCAGATGCGAGAATTACGCCAACCGGCAACAATGTTTTAAATGCAGGCTACCAAGAGAAGACCAGAGGAGAAGAGACGAACCAAAGCAGTTTGACCAGCAAAATAGAGGAGCACCGAATACCAGAGGAACAACCAGTCATAACCAGGGATTGCCGAGGGGTCACCAGGGACCAACCACAAGCACCAACAGACAACAGACGGAAAACTATATCAGACAGTGGTAGCACGGACCAGACCACTGTCCAGGGAAGCACATGAGGTCCAACCGTTGGAGGATGTCCAGAGCAACGTGATTAAAACAGACATAGTTGCAGATCGTTAGGAGGAAGAGAACAACACCACGATCGAGGTGAGAGCTGGACTCACAGAGATACAGGTAAATATAGAAAATAAGAATTATAGAACACTTGTAGACACAGGTAGCGAGATTTCCGTTATTGCAGAAAACATTTTAGGAGAGTTAAGGGAGACTAATAAGAATATTCCAATTTTACCAGTAGCAGGGGTTACAGTAGTAGGTGTTACAGGAGTACGCAGTAAGAGAATAACAAAACAAATACACTTAAGTTTTTTGATAAATGACACAGAGTTTGAGAACACATTTTTAGTAGTAAGAGGGTTAAGTCTAGACATTATATTGGGTAATGATTTCCTGCGAAGAAACAAAGCTGTTATAAATTTTAAGGAGAGGGTAGTAGAGTTAGACGGGGGTGATCAGTCTGTAAGGGTTAGTTTTGAACAAGTATTAGATAAGATTACAATAACAGGGGTGAAAATACTACAAAAACGAGTAGGCGAGAGTGATACAGATATTAGAATCAATTCATGTAGAGAGGTAGAGAATATAGAGTTTTGAAAATGAAATGGGTAATATTAATAATGCAGTATGGGAGATAAGGGCGGATGAATTTTGTAGTGGAGGTGAGGTGATAAGGGATGATCAACGTGCGTCATTGTGGCAAGTGATTGAGCAGTTTAAGGGAGTGTTTGCCGATGTTCCAGGAAGGGCAAAAGGTTACGAATGTATATTGCAGATACGGGAACACACACCTTTCATGCAGCGAAGTTATCCCATGCCTTATTCCAAGAGACGAGCGGTGCAAGAGGAGCTGGACAGGATGATGGAAGGAGGTATAATAGAGAGGTCAGTGTCACATTATTCAAACCCATTAGTTGTAGTAATAAAAAAGGATGGTAGAGTGAGGTTATGTTTAGATGCGAGGAGGATCAACCAGATTATAATACCAGACCGGGAATCACCAGAGTCGATCAACAAGATATTTCAGAAATTTAGTGGAGTGAGATATATGACATCACTGGATCTAACAGCAGGATATTGGCAAGTACCATTGGTGGAGGTAAGCAGGAAATACACAGCATTCTTGTTTAACGGTAAAAATTATCAGTTTCGACGTTTACCATTTGGATTGAATACCAGCGTAGCCAGCTTCATAAAATGTTTGGACCAAATTTTGAAACCTAAAGACTTAGATTTTTTGACAGTGTACGTCGACGATATATTGATTGCGTCTAGAACTTTTGAGGAACACCTAGATCACTTGGGATATGTTTTAGCGAAATTAAAGGAAGGAGGACTAACCATAAATTGGGACAAATCAAAGTTTCTACAAACAAAAATAAATTTCTTAGGATTTATCATCACACCAGAGGGAATCTCAGCAAATCCGGATAAGGTGGACTCCATTATGCGCTTCCCTGAACCGAAGAACATTAAACAACTTCAAAGTTTCCTAGGGCTATATAATTTTTATCGCAAGTTTCAGAAAAACTACGCACATACAACAGCAAAATTGAGTGCAGTGCTCCAGAAAAATAAGCAGTGGAGATGGGGAGCAGTAGAACATGAAGCTTTCAACGAAATCAAAAGGAAATTTAGTCAAATGATAATGATGAACCATCCCGATTTTAATAAGACATTTTTCTTACAGACGGATGCTAGTAATGTGGCAGTAGGTGCGGAACTCTACCAAGAAGACGACGAGAAGGAACACTTGACCATCGCATTTGCAAGTAGATCATTGCTGTCGGCAGAAAAGAATTATACGGCCACCAAAAAGGAACTGCTAAGCATTGTGTTCGCCATAGGGAAGTTCAGAACCTACATCTTGGGAAACAGAACAGTGATCCGCACCGACCACAAGGCATTATCCTTCTTGAATACATGTAAGCTCGCTCACAGCCGTTTGACCAGGTGGGTACTTGTTTTACAGGAATATAACTTTGATTGGGAGTACATCAAGGGGACAGACAATAAGATACGTGACACTCTTTCTAGGGTAGACATGTTGGACAACAAAACTGGTAGAGATTTGAAGGAGCTAGAAATTTTTCAGATAAGCCGGGAGGACAGAATTTTTGGAGAAGAACTGAAAGACATTAGAACCATGCAAAGAGCAGATGGTAAGTCAGGTAAGATTATAGATAGTTGTACCTTTACCTTTCTTTTTTATATATAACTATTAAATAACTTCATATAAATATATGTAGCTATTGCAGGAATACCCAATAAACTATCTTCGGGTCTGTTTACATTGTTTGATTTATACACGTGTGTCACATTTACCATAATTATGGTATCTACCATAATTATAGCATCTGTTTATTTCAGTTTCGTTACATAAATTTTTATTACCTAAGGATCCAGGATTCTGCTCAGCGAGAATGCTGGCAGAGACAGGCATTGAAATGAGAATACGTTCGGTAGAAACCTTAATCATTAATATTGGTTTATTCCATAAATTCTATAAGCGTGTACACCGGACAAAAAATCAACATGGCGGCCATTAAAATTGGCTCGCCTTCATCATAAACTTCTTTATATTTTATTAATCGTTAATTTACCAAATGTCATATTTTAATTTAGCAGCTGCTTTGCTATTAAATGATTTTAATTATCTTGGCTTAACACAAACGCAAACCAACACCCTGTTCGGATGTCGACATTAAAAAACACGCCCCGCTTTCTCTCACTCATTCATACTTACAAATTCAAATTACTTTTGTGTACACATATCTGATCATAAGGTTAACGAGCTCTTTAGTAAAATTTTGGTTTTGCACTTCCCTGAATCTGTAGACTAGAAGTTCCAGAAGAGGTTTCACATGTTGGGTCCTTAAGGTAGCGTGGTTACGTTTTTTGCTATTATCACTGACTCTACTGCATAATTTTGAAAACAATTACTGCTCACTGTTTAGCTCACTTCTAGTTATCACATAATTATATTTTGGCTACATTTTGTACTGTTTAAAACACTATGCCGGTATAAATTGCCGGCGGCCTGTAACAAGGTGTTACTGCTGCTGCTGTTTTGTGTCGACTGGGCCGAAAATTATGCAAATTTTACGTATGTGTGTGTGAGTATACGTCATCGTTCTTTTGTCTCTGGTTATATAATAGCCTTGTTTGTTACGTATTTTTATAACGTCATTGTGGTTTTAATGACGTTGTGAGCTGCTGGCCAATGAAACATAAGTATGAAGCGCCGTTATTAGTGGCTGTAACCATTATAAGTCCTTTTAGCTGCACGTACACTGCTGTCCTTGAAATTATTTTGTTGTCTCGGAACTGCGTCGTTGTAGGCAAAAACAAAGGGAAATTGTGTCACCCATAGAAATGACTTTAAAACATCGGAATACAATAGTTTGCTACCTTGCATACCATATTTTTATATCAGACTTTTTTGTACTGTCACAAAACCCCCTCAATGAAAGGTTTTGTGTCGAGACACAAAAACTTTCATTGACTCATTCACACTTCTCTAAAAGGATCAGCTCAGATATGGAGCCACAACCCCCTGTAGTGTTACAAAAAATATAAATTCAATCACTTACCCTTGGTCCAATGATGAGGTTCGCACCTTCTGACCTTACTGGACTTCTCCAGAGAGATCCCTACACCATAAGGCCATGAGGCACTTTACGCTCCTGTTCTGACGCACCGGCCAGCTCAGGACCGCGGTCACCACACCATAAAACTCTGAAACATTCAATACAAATTTTAAAATAGTGGCTTTCCTTATATCCATATCCATAACTAATATGTTTCCTCTTAGCACTTTGGTTTGCGTTTTGGGGCATTGGTTTGCCTAATTCTACAAACTTCAAACAATGTATATCAAGAATTAAGATAGAAAATTACTTCTCCTTTTAACACTCCGGTATCTGGTACACCCTTCTGACTCCTGTCAATTATATTCACACTCTTTATCACATGAAACAATTGCTCTTAACCTAGAGAAACAATTCATTTAACTGCTTTAGCAACAACCATTAACCCTAATAATTTACTTCATATAATCTTACAATATCTATATCATGGCAGACAACTTAAAAGTTTTATAATTTCTTTACGACCTTTTCTTACTTTTAACCTTTTTTATAACTGAACCATTTATAGGGAATGAACAAACTTTACAAAATTTTAATCTTATAATCGTTACTATCCTGGTAGTAACCTCCTATCCACACACTATTATCAACATAATAAAATACAATAAAACATTGTACATCATAAGCATTAAACACTAACATTGAACAATTCACATTACTTAATTCATATTTACATAACTTGTAGCAGAACTTTATAACATTATTACTATCGACTCTCTATTGACTTTTACCATTTAACATTCATTTAGATTCTATGCAAAATTCTCAAATTTGTCATTTACCTTTCCATTTACCTTATCTTTCAGTTACATCACCTTTCTAATCCTTTTATCCTTACTAGTTTGGGTGACTCTCTATTATTCATTTTTCTCTATCTTATTTTGGCATTTGTCAACCTACTCACCTTACTACCCCTTTTTTACACTAACCGCTTCTAACCATTAATATATTTTGACACCAATATCTCTATAATAACCCCCTTCACAAATCCCATTTAAAACCTCTGGCACCGCTCATTTTTGTACTAGTATGTGTGTACTCGAACTCTAACCAACTCATTCCCTTATCGGTTCCTGACCCTTTCAGATAACCCTTTCCGGCGCTAAACGGTCCCTTCCCGTCTCAACATCTCTCGTTGGACTCCCTACACCACTACCCTTATTACAAAATATCACCAACAACAACAAATATAATTACCATCCACATTACTCACCTCTACATATAATTACTAACCACTGTGTCCCTAAAATATCTAACACCCCTTTATATACTATCAACATCTCAACACCTTATTTTTCCTAACTCCCAATAACTCTATTTAACTAACTCCAGTGCCCTGATTTATCCTTACTACCCAAACTCTTTACAACATTTCAACTTAATACACCATTACAAAATTCATCACTTACCAACTAACAACAATACCTCTCAATACCCAAATCTATTACCTGCTTAATCATTTACTAACCCTTATAACCTGAATCTCATAATATCATTTAAACTTCCTTTAGTTATTTAAAATCATACAATACATGCTTACCTAAAAATACATAAAATACACAACAGCAAAAATACACAAATGCATAGACATCAATACACAAAAATATACAACTCACATAATCATGAAATCATTTACCATAATCAGTCCTGATCAGTCCATTTTAAAAAAAACACTGGTCACATAATTAAATGTTCATAACACAATAAACAATAAACAATTACCCCATATCGTCAAATAACAGTCTAATCTTAGGTCTATACAAGTCATTTTTTATTGAATACCTTATATTATGATTATCAATGTAAAGATTATTCAATTCTTTATAATTTTCCACAATACTATTACAATCAATATGATCACCCCATATCATTATCTCATATACCTTGTCACGTTTGAGCATGGTCCTGTCGCCTTTAGTATTATCTGTCACAACCAGGTAAGTTACTAAGTCATTATTTTCATTATCATCTCCTACGACTGCCATATCAGCTTCATTACAAGGTAAGTACTTATTATTTTTATTATATATCATCTCTACTCCTAACCTTCCCATAAACTCTTCATAATCTCTGCTTATCTTAAAAATTTCTACCTCCCTCTTTCTCTCACAATATCTCTCACTATCATACCATCTCTCTCTCTTAAAACATCTCTCATAATAACTCTCCCAACAACATTTCTCTCTCTCAATATATTTCTCTTTATCATACCATCTCTCTCTCTTTAACCCTTCAACACACACTATCATTCCATTATCATTATATTCAATTCCCCATAAAATTTCATTTATACTACCAACCTCCACACTATTATCACCTATTACTATATCTTTATTTATTTTATCGTAATTTTCTACCCCACTTACCTTGTCGTCTTTGTTTAATTTGTCCACTTTGTCAATACTACCATTCTGTCTTTGTATTTCATTTTTTAATTCTTCTAATTTTACATTAAAATTATTTTGTACTTCTCTAATTAAACTTTTTTGTTCACTAAACAGCATTTGCATCATCTTCATGATCTCATTATTCTCAACCCTGTTATTTGAAACTGGTGTTGAGTGCACTATTCCTTCACTCATAACTACTGATTCCGTCATGCTTATTTGGCTGTTGTTTGTACTATCAATTGTGTTCAATAAAGAATTATTTTCTTTATTCTCTGCCATTATGAAATTTGTTAATGGTTTGTCGCTTTATCTTATCGTTATCATCTACTTTACAACCGTATTCTCACTTTCAATGTCCACCCCGCCACCATTTAGGCTTATTATATAAAATATATTAATGTATTTTATATAGTCACCAGTTCGGGCCCATTTGTTACTTTACTAATTATGTCCCTGGTTCTGGGCGGCATTTGTACCTTTACCTTTCTTTTTTATATATAACTATTAAATAACTTCATATAAATATATGTAGCTATTGCAGGAATACCCAATAAACTATCTTCGGGTCTGTTTACATTGTTTGATTTATACACGTGTGTCACATTTACCATAATTATGGTATCTACCATAATTATAGCATCTGTTTATTTCAGTTTCGTTACATAAATTTTTATTACCTAAGGATCCAGGATTCTGCTCAGCGAGAATGCTGGCAGAGACAGGCATTGAAATGAGAATACGTTCGGTAGAAACCTTAATCATTAATATTGGTTTATTCCATAAATTCTATAAGCGTGTACACCGGACAAAAAATCAACATGGCGGCCATTAAAATTGGCTCGCCTTCATCATAAACTTCTTTATATTTTATTAATCGTTAATTTACCAAATGTCATATTTTAATTTAGCAGCTGCTTTGCTATTAAATGATTTTAATTATCTTGGCTTAACACAAACGCAAACCAACACCCTGTTCGGATGTCGACATTAAAAAACACGCCCCGCTTTCTCTCACTCATTCATACTTACAAATTCAAATTACTTTTGTGTACACATATCTGATCATAAGGTTAACGAGCTCTTTAGTAAAATTTTGGTTTTGCACTTCCCTGAATCTGTAGACTAGAAGTTCCAGAAGAGGTTTCACATGTTGGGTCCTTAAGGTAGCGTGGTTACGTTTTTTGCTATTATCACTGACTCTACTGCATAATTTTGAAAACAATTACTGCTCACTGTTTAGCTCACTTCTAGTTATCACATAATTATATTTTGGCTACATTTTGTACTGTTTAAAACACTATGCCGGTATAAATTGCCGGCGGCCTGTAACAAGGTGTTACTGCTGCTGCTGTTTTGTGTCGACTGGGCCAAAAATTATGCAAATTTTACGTATGTGTGTGTGAGTATACGTCATCGTTCTTTTGTCTCTGGTTATATAATAGCCTTGTTTGTTACGTATTTTTATAACGTCATTGTGGTTTTAATGACGTTGTGAGCTGCTGGCCAATGAAACATAAGTATGAAGCGCCGTTATTAGTGGCTGTAACCATTATAAGTCCTTTTAGCTGCACGTACACTGCTGTCCTTGAAATTATTTTGTTGTCTCGGAACTGCGTCGTTGTAGGCAAAAACAAAGGGAAATTGTGTCACCCATAGAAATGACTTTAAAACATCGGAATACAATAGTTTGCTACCTTGCATACCATATTTTTATATCAGACTTTTTTGTACTGTCACATAGTTTAGAAACTGAATTAGCAGAATCAGGGTATAGTCAACATTATCAGATTTATAAAGGGTTATTATTTAAGAAAGTAGTAGGGGGTGAGCGTGATTGGAAGTTAGTTGTGCCAAATGGGTTAGCAGATAAGATCATTTGGGATTGTCATTTAAGATATGGTCATTTTGGAGCGAAAAAGTGTGTTAGTGTTTTGAAAGAGTCATGTATTTTCAAGAATATGGAAAGACGGGTTAGAAAATTATTAAGGGGTTGTGATTTGTGTCAGAAGTCGAAGGTAGTAAATTATAGGGTTGAAAGGGAGATGAATTTTATAAGAGTGGAAAGACCTTTCGATTTAGTTGCGGTAGATTTGTTTGGACCATTGTCAAAGGGTAGTGGCAGAGTGATGTATATTTTTGTAATGTTAGACACTTTTTCTAAGTATGTGAGATTGTATAGTGTAAAAAGAGCTACCAGTCAGGTATTGAATGAGAAGGTGACGAAGGACTACATGATTCACGTGGATAAGCCAAAAGTAATTTTATCAGATCATGGGCCACAGTTCATCAGTGGGAAATGGAGGCAGACCCTAGGATGGGTAGGAATCATCACGAAGCATACGGCTGTGTACCATCCCCAGTCCAACCAGGCTGAGCGTGTCATGAGAGAGATAGGCAGGATCTTTAGAGCCTATTGTCACGCCAAACACAGCAAGTGGCCGTTATACGTCAGAAGAGTAGAGAATTGGCTGAACAGTACCACCCACGAGTCCACCGGCTATACACCTCACGAATTGATTAAAGGAACACGCCCCCCGAGGATTTTAGAACAGTTATTTGACTACCCACCTGAGAGTGAGCAAACGGATGTGAGTATTAAGATCAGGTTGGCAAATGAGAACTTATTGAGCAAAGGAGAGCAAAGAAAACGTAGACACGACGCAAAAGGTAAGTGGATGAAGTACGAAGTAGGACGGTTGGTATTGGTGAAGGGACACGACTTGTCGAGCGCTCAGGATAAGGAGATCAAGAAATTCTTCTTGCTCTATGAAGGTCCTTATGAGGTAGTAGAAATTAAGATGGAAAATTCATATGTATTGCAAAATAGGCAGACAAGGGAGATAGTAGGAACCCACAATGCTACAAATTTAAAGTTGTACTGGACATCATAGGAGTTTAAATAAGGTTTATTTTATATTAATGTATGGATGGATTTGAATTTGATATTTATTTTTCCAGAAGGGACACTCCCCCATTTTCGGGCGATCACAGACTCACCACCTCTGATCGTGGATTTTGGCAATCTGGAGGTGGACCATGGTTGGCGGTAGCCTCAGCAACGGGGTGAAACCAACGATGGCAAAAAAAAGAGAGATTTGATGGTAATGGATTTTTCCATGAACTATTTTAGTTTTGTTTTAAAAAAATTGTGAAATGAAACAACCAAAATTATGTAACTTAAATACTTAATTTTTCAAGGAATTGTTTTCCTTCAGAAAACAACACAAATGTATTTTATTATAATGTATAATGTAAACTTGTAAGATGACCCATTGTTGTACTTATTATTTTGTCATAAAGAAAGTTAGTGAAAAGTGAAAGCTTGGACTTGCAAAAGTGTCTATGTGAACATTTTTTTAAATAAATAAAAGAACTTGTTATTATACAAGATTAAAAGGTGATTTTGGGGGTTGTTTTGGTGTTATTAGAAGTGTAAACCAATTGTGGAATGTAGAGACTGCAAAGTAGAAGCACATAAGTTTAGATATAGGTAGGCTATTGCAGTGGTGGCATGTGCCACTGTAGATAGTGTTATGGGTTGATGAGTAACGCACAAATACGTTACCATCATCGGAGGCCGATATCGGCGTATACACACTGCACAACCACTTATATAATTTTATTATATGTTAATTGATGCCGTGCAGTGTTAGTATTGACTAAGTAAAACATGCTAATGAAGATGATTTCCCTGCCTTTTCGGGCGATTACTGTCTTACCAGCACTAATCGTGGTTTTGGACGACAACCAGCTGTGGACAACAATTGTAACACTGACCATGGTTGGTTGTCCTGAAAATTGGTGAAAGTTGAAATTAATGGGAGGCCACTTAGGGGAAATCCCCGGAACTATGGAACAGCGGCTATCACCTTGTTCGAGTAGGAACAGCCAAACAGGTGATAGACCCATTTTAAGGATATAATTATGTAACATTCAGGTATTACGATATCTGGCAATTTTAAAAATGTAAAGCTGAAGCAAGGACAAGGAGATGCTAAAATTCCTCCACCAATTCAGTCCTTGTGAAGGCAACTGGATGCCACAGTCCAGGGGGGGTAATAGAGTGTGTGGCTAGGAGTTGCTACAGGGGTAGCAACGGTAAACAAATATTAAACATTAAGTGTATGATGTCGATAATGGTGTTGAATAAAAATATAGTTATGATTCGGTTGTAAAGAAGTATTAAAATCAAGAAAACTGATTAATAAAGTGTAACTAGTTAGATTGTTTGCCATAATAAAGTTGTGTTTTGAATTCCATGTATTAGAGATATAGATAAGTTGTTGCTTTTTGAAAACTTAAGGAATTATTTTACGTGTTGTTATCTTAGTATAAGAATATATTTTCCTTGTGGTGAAAAGAATTAAGTAGTATTGATTGGAGTCAGAAAGTTGGTAAATGTAGGAATGCCTAAGGAGACAGACCTTCTTTCATAAATCTTGTTTATTTTATGTTTGAGAAATTAGTAGTTAAATATAAAACCAATGCTTATCAACGTAAACCAATGCAGCTAAGGGGAGACAGATCAGTTATGGATATGGGATTATACAAGGCCACAATTTAACATTTTGCATTCGATGTTTCAGAGTTTAGTGATGCTGTGACGGCAGTCCTGAGCTGGCCAGCGTGTCAGAGCAGGAACGTTACGTGCCTAAATGGCCTTGTGGTGTTGGGATCTCACCTGAGAAGTCCAGTAAGGTCAGGCAGGTACGGTCACCACCATTGGACCAAGGGTAAGTGATTGATATTCTTTTTATATAAAAACTACAGGGGGTTGTGGCGACATATCTGGGCTGATCCCTTTAGGAACTATGAATGAGTCAATGAGAGTTTTCATGCTTCGGCATAAAACCTCTCGTTGAGGGGATTTTGTAATGGTACATTAAATCAATATAGGAATTTGTGGGTACAGGGAAATGTAATTTTATTTTTTATTCAAATGTAAGCAAATATGTGAAAGCAAAAGTTTCCCAATATGCTACAACATAGTTCGCTACGACGAATTGGTGTCAAGGTCACTGGTGTACGTGCCGAATGTCAGCAAGTCATACGCAGCAACAAACAGACACTCCTAAAAAACGTCATAACTAATACGAAATCGTAACAACGGAGGCGTAAGACAATGCCGTCATCCGTTTTAAACAAAAGAAAGATGACGTAATAACCCTTTCCACGAGTGAAAAATCCGCCATGTTATCTGCCCAGTTACCCAGCAGTACTTGTGCGAGATGCACGCTAATTAACTTGCTGGCTAAAATTGCCAGTAACTGCTAGCAACAACATAGAATTTGGTAAAACTGTAGTTAAAATGTGCAAGTGAAATCAGTTGACAATAACAGTTTAGAAAATGTAAAGTAAAATCAGTGAAACAATAATAGCAGAAAGACTTTCAATAGTTCGGCAAACACAGGAGGCACCATGAGGGACGTCTGATTATCCTCAACCATCATCTGAATTCAGGGAAGTAGAACTTCAAGATTTTAAGTCCAATACCCTATAAATTTTTGAGCTCAGATAAAACAAAATGTACCACTTTTCAGTAGTGTGTGTGTTGCAACGAATGCCTTTCGATTATGTTATTAATTATATTCGAGGATGTTTAAAAGCCCCACTGTTGGGTTACAATTTGTAAAGAAACTCTGTTTATCAGGTGTACTGGGGTTTAATCAAGCTCCACGTTGGTATGCGCCAATTGGTAAAGAAAGAGTATTGATGTGTTTGACTCCCGTGTATCCACGTTAAGCCCACGTTGTTGACGTCAATTTGTAACCACCAAACGATGTTACGTGTTTTTTAATCAATCTGTTATTAAGGAAATGTTTATTATGTAGACTTATAGGTGACCTCCTGTAACTCAATTTTAATAGACAAATATATTTATTATTGTGTTATTATAACTTTATGTATACTATAACACGGTTTTACCTAATTACTCAATGTTTACTCAATATCAATGATATAATTCATGTATTTAATTAATAAATTAAGAATTCTCTCCAACCCTAGTCAGTCCGTATTGTGTAATTCAATTCAAAAATTGTGCAGGAAACACGCTAGTTCGGTAATCTCACGTTCTACCAGCTGTTGACCATGAGCGCTGTTATTCGTAATTGGCTTGCTTCTAGGTTAACTTGTTCGCCAGCTTTTACTCACCCTTTTGCCTGTAAATTACTCCACCCACAACATATAATACCTATTCTACAATAATATAAAGCATCATCATATACAAGAAAGATTCTTTATTTATTCTGTACTTTAATTCAACTTCTAACAGTGCTCTTCCTGATTATAATAGAGTGATATCGATTATACAATGATGAATCGATTGTTTAGTTGACCATGCTCCTTTTATTTTATACAAATTAAATATAATATTAACTATCTCTTATCCCAGGGTATGTGTGATTCTTTTAACGATTAGTAAGGCCAGGTAATGCAAAATTAAGGTTACTTAGTATTACAAAATCTTATTAGTTCTTACTATATTAAAATTAAATATAAGCTGGTGTTACCCGGTTTGATGATTCTCAAGGCAGCATTGTTCGTCTGCAAACAGTTGAAGATTTACAATTTAGGTTACATCAATCCAGAAAAAGTGTTCCGATTATTAATAAAATTGACAGTGTGATGTCCTGGAAAGCCGCGGGAACTCTTCTAATCTTCGTTCTTCTCTTACGATCCTTGTGGTTGTCGGTCTCGGTGGAATTGGAGTCGTATTATAACTTCCTTCTTGAAAGTGAGATTTATTTCTTCAGAAACAAGGTCCTTGAGTATATTTTTCTATAATTCCATTAATTTAGGCTTTTTTCTTCCATCAATTAGTCTTCTGGTTAGATGGGAAATCGGGTTCAACACTAAATCCAACGGAATTATCTTGACGAGTGAAATAAGAATTTCTCGATATTTTGGAGGTATATGGTTATATTTTTGAAATCTAATTTATTTTATTATTCATCGGTTTGTTTTATAGGAATAGGTTTTGACTTTAATTTATTAATTTTGATTCATTTTTCGTTAATTTGTGTCATCCTTTTTAAATTTGTCTCCTCATCTGAACTCAATAGCATATAACAATCGAATAATTGAAAATCAACAAGATTTTTTACATTTTAGTTACCCTAACAACCACTACTTTCTGTCATTGGATAATATTTGATATCCTAGAGCCAGAATTATAAAACATTACTACTCTTTTTTAATAAAATACTCCATGCTTGGAATTACACCAAATTACCTAAAACTCTCACCCAATCTACCTTATTAAACCGTATATATTTTACTATAGTTTCATTAGACTGGATTTATTAAAAGGGTATTAATTTCCTTTTACAAATATTAAATTTAGGCCTATAAGTTTTCTTACAACTGTTATAATGATTTTGTTGTTAACTTAATTTTCTTTACCTGACCTACTGTACAAATAGTCACTGGTTTATGGCTACTTACATTAATTTATATTTCCTGGTTTTAATTCATTATACTAATTAGTTCATACTTGAATCCTTCATTATTTTATGACATAACTATAAAAACTACTTGTCAACTTTTAAACACTTATTGCCATCCTGGCCAAGTTTACAAACATTAATTCAAAAGACCTTCATTAATCAATTTCAGCCAATACATTTAACATAATATAATACCTAACACAGGTATTTATACTTAATTGTCTAAAGACAATTTTAACATAAATGAAAGGAGTACCACTGACTAAGTACTTCTATAAAACAACAGCTCCCCTCTTACTATCCACAAAACATAAAATAAATATCCTGTAACCACTATATCATGCTACAGCATAACAATAAGTACAATTTGCAACACATTAAATATTAATCTGAATAGTATTTTATATTCCATTACTACATACTCAACTCCTCCCATTTGATAAAATGTTTATATTTTACACCCCATATTATTTATTACATCTTTTAAATTTATGTACACCTCAGATGTATTAATTACTTAGTAACCTTAATATTTGGGTATTGTTCTAAACTATAGTTACTTCGTTTTTTTATGTAACGTTGGGGACCTCAAATCTGTTATGTTACATAACACTCCCCCTTCGAAAGAAGTTTATTTTGGCTCAACTAAGTTTAGTAAAAATAAACTTATAGCTCGTCCCTGACCAGGTTGTCCTTTTACTCATAATATATTTTTTTTCGTTTGGTTGTATACCGGTTATTTGGTTAATGGTAATTACTGTTTTCCTGCTCAACTCTCTCTCTCTCTTGGAGGCAAATTCATCAATTATTTATTTCTCTGGGTAGTGGTACTTCCACATTTTACTTGATAAGGATTGGTCACACTAATCATAAAAACTTGTTTTAACATTTATTTTCTTATTTACTTCTATAAATTAGCTTTCTCAATTAAGCTTCTGTCTGCTATCTTCCTTCTATTTTCTTCATCTATACTTCTGGAATCTAATATCAATCTATACAGCTATTTTATCATTATCCCTAAAATACTCAATTTCCCTAACATTTTTCCCTATCCTGTGCGGTGGTACCAGTCGGGTGGCCACTCTTGGGTCCATTACTCCGCTGTCCATCCTTACACCTTCTGAGACCAGGGGAACATCATCCCTGCTCATAAAAATTATTGCCGGAACATTTCTACGGTCAATACATAAAAATAAAAAGATTATAAGTAGTCAATTAGCGACTAATACTAAACACTTTTGGGATTCTTCATACTGTAGCTGTTTGCATTTATTTATATATTTCTTCTTCTTCTTGATTCCTTCTTCTTTTCCATTAACTAATAGCACATAACATTATTGATAGGCATTATTTTAAAAACCTTTTAACTTTCCTTCTTGTGACATTTTTCTCCGTATCATTTCTTCTTATATAATCTTCAATTCCGAGAGATTCTAAATTATTGTTGTATTAATTATTATCCTCCTTCAGCTTCATTTAGTCCTTAAATTATTCGTTATTCTTCTTATTTGAGCACATTACCATAAATTGTTTTTATTTATATATTTTTCTATCATTCCATTTTAAATCAGTTCTTTTATAAATATTATTTAATCATTTGTCCTTACATTATCTTGGTGGTTTGTCTTTTTATTTTAAATTATATTGTTTCGAAATAAATATTTAGTAAGTTGTTCTTACAGTTTTTTAGAATTTTGGGGTCTTAAATTGATTCCACATAATTTATCTTAATTATTTTGTATTGGCCTCTGTTTGGGCTGCTCTACCAATATGGTTTTCCGGTGGATTCCGTAAATTATATGCAGTGGTAAATCTTTCAATGGCATCTTCGCAGTATGGATCATACACATACGGTTCTATGTCCTCTTCGTTTCGTCTATTCCTTCCCCCAGCATTCCCAGAATTGGGATTAGGTTTACGGTTTCCACGATGATCCTCTTGAATATTCCTCTCATCAGCCATGATATAGTTTACTCGAGCTATATGGGTTCCCTGGTCATTACTTGGTTGATTTTCTGAGGGTATGTCTCTCCTTTGTTCCCTGCTTCCTCCATCATTCTCAACGCTCCTATTTCGGTTTAGATTTCCTCCATCATCGTTCCTTCGGTTATTATCATAATTAACATAGTGATTATTTGGGTAATGATTGTTGTAATAACGATTATTTGTAAATTGGTCATTCACCCTTCGGTGATAATTATTATGGTTAGATCGATTTGTTCCTGTATGCAACTCTTGATTTAGCTCCTCCCTCCTATTGTTGGAATATTCACCTTGCCGTCGGGACCTTTGATAGTAGTCCTCCATTTCGTAACTGGCCAACAAGATTTCCATTGCTTCTATTGTCTTCACTTGTCCACTGCGTCTGGCACGAACTATCTCTTCTTCAAAATGGTAAGATAATTTATTTACCAAACATTCCTCTGGTATTCGCGGTTCCAAATGACGCGCCAAACACACCTTTCCCAAAAAGTAAGTAGTTGGTAACTGCTCTTGATTAAAATTAAATCTCCCATTGGTAATGTTATCTCTAATCATGTTCTGTACGGAATCCGACCAGTATTTCGACCTAAAAGTCCTTTTAAACTCTTCATAATCATTAAGTTCATTCCAGACTACTGACCACCAATTATCATTTATACTTTTAAAACACTCATCTAATAAACTTTTTATTACGTTCCATCGGGTTACCTTAATCCTGCTAAACCATTCCTCTATTCTCTCCAGAAATTCTATAGGATTTCCTCTATAAATTTTAAAATTAATATTTTCTTTTTGCTCAGGGGCTATGTGATGCGCCAGATACATGAGTCGATTTTGTAAAATTTCTATTGATTCCTTTATATTAATCAATTCCTGATTTTTCATATTTTCTACAGTTTCTTTATTTTGAACCACTTGGGTTTTTATTTGTGTTATCTCGTTATTTACTACTTCAATTCTCCCAGCTATATTAATTTGCACTTCGTCCAATTTCTCTTGGGTTTCTAATTGTACTTCCTTTATCATAGTTTTGTTAGTATTTTCCCCCTGGTTAATTTTAGCCTCTACTTCCATTGCGAGTTGTACGATGGTTTCATCTGTCTTTTCCAGATCCACCTTAATTTCAGTTATTTGCTGTCTTACTTCCGCTTCATTATTATCTACCCTTTTATTGAGTGTTTCATTGACATTTGCAACCCTTTCCTTGATGACTTCTCTCAACGCTTGGTTTTGTTCATTTATAATTTGCCTCAACTCCTTATTACTGTTTTCAATTTTCTCGTCTATCTGTTTGTGATTTTCTTGAACCTGCCTTAAGCTCTCATCGTTCCTGTCAAACCTTTCATTAATTTGTTTTAAGCTTTCATTTATCAGCCGGTTATTCTCATCATTTTCCTCTTTATTTTTATCAAACTTCTCATTCATTAGTTTGATTAAATTCTCACTCAAAATTTCGTTTTGTTTCTTTGAGTTTTCATTAATACTGTCTATTTTTTCATTAGTTTGTTTTGAGTTTTCCTCCTGTTTCTTAAAATTTTCATCTATGGTTTGTTTATTGCTTTCCTTAATGCTATCAATTTTCTCCATCATCATCCTCATCATTTCCTGCCAATCTGGTTCTCTTCTGGTTTCCGCTTTTTCTGGTTGGTCCCCTTGGGCATCCTCTTCAACTATTTCCTTTTCCGTGTTTGTGATTACTTCTATTTCTTCTTCCCGTCGGTCTTCTTCTGTTTCTTGCTCCTTCTCCATCCTTTTAGAAACACCTCAAGTATGCATTCCTGTGCCTCTAATGGTTGCCTGCTCAAGTTAAGTAATAATTAAGACGATTTTTTACTTAACTAAAGCCCACTCGTTGAGTGCCACTTTGCAACGAATGCCTTTCGATTACGTTATTAATTATATTCGAGGATTTTTAAAAGCCCCACTGTTGGGTTACAATTTGTAAAGAATTATATACATTTTATAAAACCATGAATGAAGGCTTGACGGAGTGATAGACAAGAGACTGTAGAGGACTAAGTAGTCTGAAACAATAAAGCCACTTACTCGTTGTCGATCATATCTGATCATAAGCAACAGCAGTTTTCCTTTATATCCCACCACTCACACTTTTGGCAATAGATACATACACTGTAATATTTGTTTTATATAACTTTGATGACTGAAATAGTGGGAACATGGTGTTGTCAAATTGTGCTCAACCACGTGTTCCACTGCAAGTAGTCTGCCACCAATAAAAAAAAGGTTAACAAATCACCACAGATTTGTTATTATTAAACAAGATTTGTTACTTATTATTTAGATTTGATATCAAAATAATAAACAAGTATTATTGGAAGAATTAAATACAACATTATTTAACCATAGTAATTAATATTGTTAGCCGTATGACAACAACATCAACAATAATAATACACATGTAGACTTACCTGAATGGCATAATTGGCAGAGATTTAGCCATCTCTTTTTCTTGTCTACTCAAATAGCCTTCATACAATTTTGAATTTCTTGCTGTATACCAATCTGCTTTACGAAATCTGAATGCCACATCACTCATGAAGTCATCACTGAATCCTCCTGTAAAGAGATGAGAAAAGATTACAATGGATTTTGTTACAATTTCAAGTAAACTGACATCTGTGGTGGAGGTTATTATAAAAAGGGGTGGAGCACTATGCAAGACATCTGATAATGTAAGGCGGCACAGAATTTTTACATTTTTCAGACTTACCGTTCAGACAACCTAATGTTTTTAGTAATAATGTTTTCATTATGTCTAAGAAACTTTACTTTACACTTTCTTAATTAATTTAATGTATTAATCACACACTCTCCTTTTTGCTAACGATCATGTTGTCATTGCTAACGATAAATATGATGTCTCATTTGTGGTGAGAAAACTAGTGGAAGTCATCATCATCATCATCCTCAAGGTTTAAACCAAGAAAGGTTTGTTCCGGTCTCAAATAGGCAAAGATTACAGCTGGTCACTCCAGTGCTTCCTCAGATGTCCCACACCTCTCCGTCCCCTCGGCTTATAGTTCCATAGTTGTTTGGGGATGAGGCAGTCATCCGTTCGGCAAAGATGTTCCCACCAATTCAGCTGATACTGGGCGATCCTGTCGAGTATACTCATAATATTCGGTTCCTGCTGTATATCTCTGTTTCTTCTATGATCATGGAGAGTATACCCTACCACATGCCTGAGAAATCTCATTTCAGCCGCTTGGATGCGACTGGCCTGGCCTTTTGTTAAAGTGCAATTCTCAGACCCATAAAGAAGTTTGGGAAGAGCCATCACCTTGTAGAATTTTAGGCGTGTTTCTTTACTTGGTGACTTAAGGGTTCGCCTGATGGTCCCCCACATAAGGTTGAACTTATGCAGCACGTTGTTGCTTGCATTATAAGACACACTGTAGCCCAGATATTCAAAACTGCTAACTTGTTCCAGGAGAGTACCGTCTACAACAATTTTTTCCCGTACGGGATCAGTTCCACAAAAAGCCATCACCTTGGTTTTAATTGTGGATATCTGCAATCCAGATTCTTTGCAGATTCCATTTAACAAATGTATACCCACTAGTGGAGGTCTTACAATTAATTTACAGAAAATGGAGCATTTATGTATGGTGGAAAAGTGAGTGATGTCATCTTAGATGGTGGAATTATAAGACATTGCCATGAGAAGAGGGAACTTGTGATAAAGACACAAACTGTAGACCCACTCAAGGGCAAATAGCTATCCAAACGGTAAACTCATTGCTCTACTCAACAACAGTAGGAATGAATGTTAAAATTAATATACGTATATAGAACAAATGTGCAGCCAATTACGACACTTATGCATCCAACTGTTGGCAGGTGACAAAAACGAATAAAGACAAACTGGGAACAGTCGAAATGCATTGTTTGAAAAGATCTTGTCAGATATCCTAGTTGCACCATGTAAGAAACGAAGTAATAAGGGAGCAAGCACAGGTTAAAGAAAGTAATTACTGAGATAGTTCAGTAATATACGTTGATGTGGTATGGACATTTACAGTGAATGAGCAACAAGAGATGGCCAAGAAGGGTACTATTCATCCGCTCAATCGCAGGAAAAAAGGTAGGTCTCAAAGAATTCAGAGAGAGAACATGTAAGGGCATATCAGGAATGGGAATTTACAGGAGACAGATTGGGAAAACAAAAATTTCTGGTGGTTGAGACGTGGGATGCGATAAATGTTGTAGGCTCCCTGCTACATGTATGTGTAGTTGCAGGTATCTGTGTACGAGAGTTTCATATTGCCGACATTTCATCCATAAACCTGGAACATTTTCAAGGCATATTGGTTGAAAGTACCACAAGACCAGTATGCCTCTTAAAAATGTTCCATGATTACAGAACAAAACGTCTGCAATATGAAAAACCCCTACACGGATGTACCCAAAAACCTGCTACAACAGATATTCACAGAGAAAACCTGTGGGTAAGCATATATATAATCATATCTACATACAGTAAATCCAGTACAATAGACTAATTAAAAATGACTAGGACAACCCGGATAACTAAATATATCTGGATAGAACAATGACTCTTTCTCTCAGAATGAGCAGTGAAATTTATTTTACATAATGAAACTCTTTTACAATCTAATTTATAAAATCTAAATAAACATCCTCCAAAGTAATGGAGAGGATGAGTAACGCCTTATGATTTCATTCCTTGATGAAAGGAAATATCCAGGTGCACCTCCAAGTGGTAGGGGGTGGGCAACACCTACGGGTGGCTAACGTGTCCCTGGAGACCGAATGACAGCCGGCATAAGCTGTCCCTACTTTACTTGTCATTGTCAAGTAGAGGTTAGGGCACCCCCTTGCCACTGGGGTGAGAAATTGCCCCTAAAGACGGATGACCTTCCATTGGTCAACGACATAGGATGTGGGAGGCAAGGAGAAACCACCACATTAATGATCCTTATGGATATCTCAACAGGGAAAACTGGTCTCTTTAGTCTGGTAAGACAGCCAGTTTATGGGAGAACACACAGACAGAAAATCGGGCTGGACGTTAAGCCTGAAGGTGCCAGCCCCACCATACGTCTTACCCTGCGATATGCTAGTAACATATATCCAGGGGACATTCACTATTAAATTGCCTCAAATAAGGACTAGCCGCACGGATTATTATGAGTATACTCAACAGGATCGCCCAGTATCGGCTGGATCGGTGGGAACATCTTTGCCGAATGAATGACTGCCGCATTCCCAAACAACTATGGAACTACAAACAGAGGGGACAGAGGAGAGGTGTGGGACGTCCGAGGAAGTGCTGGAGTGACCAGCTCTAAGCTTTGCCTATTTGAGACAGGAACAAACCATTCTTGGTTTAATCCTTGAAGATGATCATGAACATAAACCAAATCTAAGTCTACTAATGAACTAAAATAATTCTGAAATTATCCAGATGCAGTGCTTTTTTTTTTGCGGTGTTTGCAGAATGTAACGTTCCAAATTTGTTCGCATGCCACAGTAGCGAGTACCTTTACCATTTCTAATATAGCTGACCTTTGTTATAAAATAAAGTCATTTCATTGTGATAAATGAACGTAAGCTGTCACGTCCAGTGTTTACATTATCAGAACTTTACGAGCTGTTAGGCCATGGTCTACAGCGTTCATGTTTACCTCAAGATATATTATATATCGTTTCATTTTGTTTGTTTGTTGAGTTCACTTATTACACGCAAAAAGCTTTCTATCAGTGCAATGATGTACCAGTGTATATAAGTGGTTACAATCCAATATGGGATGATAATATTCTTTAGTTTCCTATTGACCATTATTTGTTATTTCCAAGTAAGTTAGTTTTGGTTAACTTATGACAAGTACATAAAATCCTTTATTATCTTCTTGGACATCTCTGTTAAATTTATTCTGTGTAGTGTATATCAGTATTACTTTAGTTTTCTACTTTTAGTAAAAATTTCTGAACTGTAAAAAGGTGATACGTGTGGGGCCCTAAAGTGTTCCTGCGTGAACAACAGGCCTGCAATAAATGTGACCCTCGAGAAGTTTTGGGGAACAGTTTTATAGACTCTTCTCCTACCTCCAAGTATTGCCTTATGCTCATAATTTTGGAAACAGAAGAACTAGTTCCTTATAACTGAGCTGATACGTCTAAATATAGATCACTAGCACATGCACACGCACTTTGTTTATTTACAGTGCACAAACTTACACCCCCCTCTCACTCACTCTCTCTCTCTCTCTCTCTCTCAATTAATTATTACAAATCTCATTGAAATTTTAAAACTAATGTTTTAAAAAAATTAGTAGTGTAATCAGGATTTTAATAATTTTTCTGATAATTGAATTACAGTGTATAGTGTATTCTTTTTTTTGTATGTTATTCTAACATCTGTATTTTTAAATAAGTTTGTAAATTTTGTTATAGTTTTTTTATGTGAGTGTAGTCCATCGTTTTATATTGTTATTTTATTCATTTGTGTCTTTCTTTATGGATACTTTTTAAATGTACTATTCTATTATTACTTTAGTTAAATGTTTTATGTTACATATTACTTTACTTTCTGTTTTGCTTTTGGTGATTTGATTGTAACCATCTTCTGTGGCAATTTGAAATATTATATACTTTCCTTTTTGAAAGAGCAAAGCAACTTCTCAGTTTAACTCAACACACACATTAATATGTATATATATCTGTACTTACCTATATCAAATTCTGGTGGTGACAGTTTATTTTTGGCAATGATAACTTCTATCTGTGAATCCTGTTAAAAAAAAAGTAAAACATACAAATTTAGTGAAATATTAATGTTATAGCAGATACACATTTCTTCATTAAAATATTAAAGAACTGATTACCAAGTGATCAAATATTGTAAAAGTTTGAAGGATCATGTAATTACCCTTAAGTTCATACCGTAATGGCAGAATGTTACATGAAAATTCCCCATGATAATGATAATGTGCCAGAAAAACGTACAGGTGGCTCCTCTTTTGACATGCTCCAAACAGAAAGTGGGTTCTGTTACTTGTTTCTGTGTAGTGAAGGGTAAACCCATCTACGTTTATTGAACAATGACATTTCAGTACGGTGATGTGTGTCTGACGCTGGGGGAAGTGTACAAATCTACTAGAAAATGTCTTAATGGCAGACAGACTGTAAAAAGACACTTATCAGACCAGTTGTCGGTTACGGAAGTGAAACATGGACATTAGGGTGGAACGAAAAAATCAAGTTTGGATTTTTAATTTGTAATAGCGCGGAAAAGTTGCCTTTTGGTGTACATAAGATAAAAAAAAAGATATGAAAAATATTGGAGCATGTCTTGAGGTGCCGCAAGGACGATAAATTTTCATAAAATTGCAATTTTCGCTACATTTTAAAGTTTTTTTAAGAAGTTGTCAAAAAAAATTTTTTTTTTTAATTTCAAATACCGTCAAAAAAGCAGTTTTTATATAAAAAAAGACATACAATTTTTTTTAACTTTTTGGATTATGTCTTGAGGTGCTGCAAGAGCGGTAAAGTTTTATAAAAACACACTTTTTGTAACTTTTTCAAAGAATTTTACGTGTCTCGATTATGCAATAAAAAGTTTCAAATAGGCGTTTTAATATGAATAGAAAGATAAAAACATTTAACTGTTGCATTGGCATCCGGGAGCATGAGTCATCGTGTAACGTGTCAAAATTTGGGTCATTTTATTTTTACAGTATGGGATATTTACATTTTTATTTGTTTCATTTTGTGCGGGAGTTTATAAAAATTTAGTGGGAAAGTTTTATTATGCGGCAAACGTAGTTTAGTACAACAGAACACGTGTTAAGAAACAGTTGGAACAAAGCAGAGACGCAGTTACTGTATTGTGTAACTCAACAAAGGAATTCATACCCCTTTCGAATTTCTCAGAACTCTGTATATGTGTGGCGGTGCACGCACGCAAACTATACAATCACGCGCTCGGGGGACGCGGTCAGCCAGAAAACCAAGATGGCTAGAGAACAGAATTATTCATCGTCTCCTCAGCGATCCTCAGGAAATGCTGCTAAGGACCGCCCACTTTAGTGACATCAGTAAAGCAGAGGCCAATATCGTCACCTGTTACCACACATATACCAGCTCTATTCTATGCATAAAAGGAATACGTAACAACACATTGAGCATGAACGGCGATTAAAATCAGGTGGCAGTGAGAGGCAGTTTCCTCCCGCCTAAAAGATAGTCTATCTTAGTCAGAGACGCCATATAGTCCACGAGCAACCAGCTTCAGCTACAGACACAGACATTTTTGTTCGGACCCGGTCGGTGTAGTTTATAAAATGTAACTGAGTCAACAATAGAGTTAATACCGACCGGGACCCGAGTAAGTAATGGATATATAACGAGAGAAGTACAGTGGTCAGCGAGTGAAACATGTGCCGTGAATAACGAAGCGAAAACGCGTGTTCGGGCGAGGCCTCGATATATGTGCGAGAGTTAAAACAAATGGGATTTTTCTAAAAAGAAGGTATCGTAAATAATATGAGAGAATGAGCAGGCTGGGCTGTATTTATAATTTTTTCTAAATATAATATAATGATTCAATTAACCTGTCTATACTAAGAACAATAAATGTAATTATTTCAGAGATAAATATTATCCAATAATTCAATTACCATGTTTACGATTGATCATAATTTTATTTTATCTAAGTTTCAAGTAGAAGAACATTAAAAGTAATCATTTCATAACAAAAATGTGTTAGACTAAGTTATTTTGTCATTACCATTTTCTCATTTCTGTGTTGCAAAATTCGTCTAACGGACCGGAATCTTTCTGAATTATTAATTGGGTGGGGTCAGATTGCTAAATTGTCCGTTTTATTAAGGTAAAGTGTAAAGGTCTCCATATCTGTCCTTCAAAGATATAGGTGGCGACTCTGGGCTTCTGATAAAATTTCTGCAGCAGGTAAGCGTAGTTATAACAGGTAAGTCCGGGTAGTGAATTTTATTTATTTAATATATTTTCGGCCTATTTTATAACGTCACAATGGCTCTCGCTGCCAGGATTTTCGTTTAATTGTAATGTTATACGAGATAGACCTATTTTAATACACAGAAAATAGGATGTGGTAATGACGAATGTATAAAAATTGTATTGCACATATTTACGTAGGTTATGTTCGTGTTGTGATTCACAGTGCGTTAGGCGTTTTGAGTATAGAAAAACAGTAGTTTTATATATAAGAGTGTTATACAAACGAACTTTAAAAATGTCTATAATACAAAGTAATGATAGTGATTTTGCATGGGATGAGTGGGAGAAAGAATTTCGAGGTGTTGTGGGGGAGACAACAGATGAGGAATGGAGTAATTTAGACAATAGATTAACACGAATGGAAGAACAAGAGGAAGGAATATTTGCAGAAATTAATAAACATAGTGAGATGACCAATGATACAGGTAAGATAGTTGAAGAGATAGTGGTAGAAAATAAGACCGTAAATAGGCCTAGTGATAATGATGAGAGTGTGGTGGTGGTAAATAAAGGTAAAGAGACAAACCAATTTCAAGAAAATAAAGACGATTCGGGAGCAGATAATAAGGTAGGCCCAAGTAACGATGAGATTGAATTGAGCGAGTCAGTTGTCATAGGTGGAGTTCGACGTAATAGCCAATTTGTAAAAGACTTTATGAGTCTGCTAGTTCAAGAGTTTGCTAAGTTGCATGCGAAGTTTGATAAACAAGAGGAGAAGTGGAAACGAGAGAGAGAGGTCAATTAAAGGAGAGTACAGAAGTTGAATTAAAACAGGTGAGTGATAGTGATGATGAATTAATAAATAACAGTGATAAAATAGTGGAAGAAATAGTGTTGAATAGTGGAGATAATTATGATGATTACACTTCAGAGGTAAGTGGTGATGTTGATATAATTAGTTCTAATGATGAAACAATGGTAAATAATAAGAATAATGATTGTATAGCTGAAAATGGGGTATCAAAAAGTGATACAGTCAACAATAGTGAAAAAGAGAGTAGAATGAGAGTTGAGGTTGATTATGGATTGTTAATTAATGTTGATGAGTTTGATAATGAGTGGAAAGAGAGTTATATTGTGGGTATGAAACAGGGGGCAAATTTTTATGGGGTTAAATGTGAAGCAGAGAATTCACAAGTGTTGATGGAGGACAAGAGTTCCTCAATAATTTTTGTAGAAGACGAGAGTTCTTCAAAAGGTAAAATAAGTTTTTTGTGTTTATCTGGTAGGGCCAGATGGTATTTAGATAATTTTATGGTATTGCCCTCTGCATGGAATGGGAGAGTTCAGTGTGGTTATGAGAGGTGTTGGAATGAAAGAGAGAAAGAAATAAAAATTTTTGAGGTTAATAGAGGGTATGAAATGTTGGTGCAGGTGTTAGATATGGAGGGAGATGATGAAAGAGAGAGAGAGGAATATCTGAATAACACTGTTATAAATAATGATAAAATAATTGACTGGGTATTGAGACAATTTACTGACGGAGACTGGATAACATTAATTGATCATGACAGGTTGTATGAGATAATAAAGGGTATGATGGATTTAGAAATAATGGTTCATGAAGATAATAATTATAAATTCAAGATAAATAAAAATCATTTAGTCTATAAATATGTGAGATATCTTTTTGACGATGGAGGCTAAACCATAAAACAGTAAATATTTTGTTTTAGGGGGTTTGATCTAGCTGAATTGGACATTGAAATGTGATAACTGAATAAATAATGAAGTAGATTTGTAAATAAATACGTAGTAAAGCCAATTGTATGTGTTGTGGTTAAGGGAACAGTGTATGTAGGTAGATAATTGTTGTAATAATAATTGCAATTTAAAGAAATAATAACATTAATTTTGGAAACAGTAATTGGCTAATTTGTATAAGGGCAAACAATAATAATGGAATTTATATTTTAATAATGAATTTAATTGAAACAATTGGAAATGTTTAAAATATTTTGATTGATTTAAAGGTTATATAATTGAATTTTTTTTTGAAGTCAAATGGTTTTACGAGATGAATTTTGTAATTAAATGAATTGTTGGATTTTAACTAATATTTTGTGTTAAATGTTTCAGAGGTGAGGTGAAAGTATTGTGGTATGGGGATTATGTTTTGTATATATCATGTTAAATGGATTGTAAGTATGAAAATTTTATAATCATGTCTAACAAAAATGTTTACAGGTAACTAAGATTTTAATTCAGTAATAAGATGTTTATTTGAAATAATTGTGTTCAATAAAAATGATAATTAAAAAATTTAATAATAAATGAAAAATGATATATACTAATTATTAATAATAAATTTTAAAAATTTTAAGGAAGCTAATTGTTGAAAATTATGAATGATGTAAGTGAGTTAAAGGATTAGTGATGAATGAAGGTCTCATATGATAACGTTGTATATTTGATTTCTTAGTTAGTCATTAAGTTGCTATTGCGGGGGTGGCCTGTGCTCCCGTAGATAGCGAAATGGGTTGGGGGTAACAGAGAGTGTTACCTCCATCGGAGGCCAAAATGGCGAACATGTGCGACACACCTTTTCCGTGTAAATTAAAATTTACACACTGCTAGACGACCGTGTCGCACATAATAAGACGATGTATAACAGGCAGTGAAATGAAATTAGATTTCCCCGACTTTTCGGGCGATTACTGCCTGACCAGCACTAATCGTGGATTTGGCTAGCGGCCAGCTATGGTCATATCAAGTCCCTTGACCATAGCTGACTTGAAATTGGTATATATTAGAAATTCAATGGGGGGAGACAATTAGGGGAAATCTCCAGGAACTATGGAACAGCGGCTGCCACTCTGCCCGCTTGGGGGCAGCAGAGCCAGGTGGTAGACCCGCATTAAGGGCATGTAATTATAGACCAGAACATGTTGATGTTCATAACTTTTAAAATGTAATAGTGGAAGCAAAGACACGGAGAGGTAAAACTACTCCAAAATATGCCGTCTTTGCCGAAGCGAAAAGGGCGATACAGTCCTCCATAACTTGAAATAGTGTGTGTGGATCAGGGGGTGGCTCAGATGAGCCACGAATTTAAATTTTTCAACATAAAAAATTTTTTTTTGCTAATTCAAATTTGACCCAATAAAAAGATGCTTGTGCTTTGTTTAAATAACTAGCTGCTCAGACATTCAATATAAGGTGTTCATGCTGTAATTTTAAAAGTATTATTTTATTATCGTAGGTTAGATATAAGCATTGATAGAAATATGTGTTTTCATTATGTGTATATTTTTTTAAGCCAATAATTAAATCGTCTGGCAGGCGGTTAATATGAATTATCAGAATCTGAGAAAGGGGAAACAATGAGGGTAGACGTAAGTAATATATATATATTAAATATAATATATTTCATGTAATTTGTGCATTTCTGAGCTGTATTTTTTCATTGTGTTAGGGAGATCAGCTGATCAGCAATAACAGGTCACTGGTATATTGGTTATAAATGTTCTAAGTAATTAGTGTTTAATGTAATGTTTTAATGTATTACAGATGTTTAAAGTAATGATAAAAAATAACTTGATAAAATGAGAAATAAAGTAATAATTTGTGAAAGCTAATAAAAGTAGTGTTGGGTGATAAATATGTTGTGGGACATGTAGATCTGTCCAAGTCCAAATTGAAAGTTAAGGAAATAGTAGGGATGATATAATGTAATGTTGTTTTGAATTAATACATGTTATAGAATTTTGAGAAGTATTGATATTGACACAGTAGTAATGGAGAATTTATGTGGAGTTGAGTGATATATTTATGTTTATAATTAATGATGTTATTTTGTTGTAGTTGTAGTAAGGTAATGAGATTGAGATTTTGGGGATGGCAATTTTGTAGTAGGGGGTAGTGTATTGTGGGAGTCCGCAGCAAAATGATATGTTGGGACGGGAATTGGTACCGATTTAATGAGGAGGGGCCGCCTTAGGTAGAATCCAGGGGCCATATAAGGGATTTGAGTTTTTGGGTGGGGGAAACACGTATCCTATGTACAAAGGGTTAGAGAGTTTTTTTTTTTTATATATAGAAAGAAGGTGGTGATTTGAGTTTAAGGATAAGTTGGGGTTAGAGAATGTCTTGATTAGTAGAGATTTTGATAGAGATGGGTGTCATGTGAGTTACAGTTGTTAGAGGTTAGAGTCAAGGAGAGATAAAGATTATATGTGTATACAGATCAAGTAGTAAATTGAATGAGAATAAATAATTTACATCACCCACAGTAATGTAGAATCAGATTGTTAAATAAAGAGAGTGATTTATAATAAAGATATAAAATTTTCATTTTTTAAACCAGTGACAGAATTTTGATAAAATTTGAAAATAATGTAAAATTAAGAATTGTTTATTTTAAATAATTTAAAGGTCAATTTACTTATTATTTATATTAATATTTTGTTTGTTTTAAATGTTTTATTTTATTGTTTTGTGTTTCAAATTAGATTGTTACAGATGTTGAATGTAATTTCAGATAGAAAGCGTACATAACACATGTAGGTCAAGGGTCTTAGACTTGACCTAGTTTCGATCAGCTGATGAGGTCATACACCCACTAAGCTTGTGTAGTAGGAAGTCAGTTTAATTTGTTTATTTTATCAATTTAAACAGATTTTAAAATAATTTATATATATAAAGGAAACATTTAAATAAAATTAAATTTTTTTCTTGAATTTTAAAATTTTTCTGGAAAATATTTTTTTGTTGAAATTTTAATTTTTGAAAAAAAAAATCTTGATTTTTTGCCTGCCAGCGAATGAATATTTTAAGTGTTGATTATTTTATTATTTGTGTCTTAACCAGGTTTATTATATTGATTTCTTGTATTGCACTGTATTGTTAGACACTAAGTATTCATATGTTAGGTTAAGGTTGTTTTAATCATAAGAAATGGTTAAATTAACTTAGTTTAACTAAAGAACAGAAAACAAGGAAGAGAATTTTTTTAATACAATACTTTGTTTCTTAAATGAAATAATAAATTTTAAAAGAATTTTTTAATTTTACAATGTGCTATGTCAACATGTAATGTGAGTGTGTGTGAGCCCAGTATCTGCTAAAGGCAGCCCAGCTTGCATAAAAGGGGAAACATATCGGTGGAGGATCTGGCATAATTTAAGCCAGGGATTGAGGATTTTGGGGATAGCATGTTAAAAGGCGAGGCGTGCTGTGGTACTTGTCGGTTCGATTTCTCGGTGTTGGGATCTCTTACGGAGAAGTCCAGTGATCTCGTTCAGATGAGTCCATAGTCGCCAAGCCAGGGGGGTCGTGTACCCATGTAGATTAAGAACAAGAGGGGGTTGTTGGCACCAGTTCCTCACCGGTCCTCTTCGGGGTTTATCAATGAGATTTCTTCTGTTATGGACAGCAGAATTCTCATTGAGGGGGTATTGTAACGTGTCAAAATTTGGGTCATTTTATTTTTACAGTATGGGATATTTACTTTTTTATTTGTTTCATTTTGTGCGGGAGTTTATAAAAATTTAGTGGGAAAGTTTTATTATGCGGCAAACGTAGTTTAGTACAACAGAACACGTGTTAAGAAACAGTTGGAACAAAGCAGAGACGCAGTTACTGTATTGTGTAACTCAAACAAAGGAATTCATACCCCTTTCGAATTTCTCAGAACTCTGTATATGTGTGGCGGTGCACGCACGCCACTATACAATCACGCGCTCGGGGGACGTGGTCAGCCAGAAAACCAAGATGGCTAGAGAACAAAATTATTCATCGTCTCCTCAGCGATCCTCAGGAAATGCTGCTAAGGACCGCCCACTTTAGTGACATCAGTAAAGCAGAGGCCAATATCGTCACCTGTTACCACACATATACCAGCTCTATTCCATGCATAAAAGGAATACGTAACAACAAATTGAGCATGAACGGCGATTAAAATCAGGTGGCAGTGAACGGCAGTTTCCTCCCGCCTAAAAGATAGTCTATCTTAGTCAGAGACGCCATATAGTCCACGAGCAACCAGCTTCAGCTACAGACACAGACATTTTTGTTCGGACCCGGTCGGTGTAGTTTATAAAATGTAACTGAGTCAACAATAGAGTTAATACCGACCGGGACCCGAGTAAGTAATGGATATATAACGAGAGAAGTACAGTGGTCAGCGAGTGAAACATGTGCCGTGAATAACGAAGCGAAAACGCGTGTTCGGGCGAGGCCTCGATATATGTGCGAGAGTTAAAACAAATGGGATTTTTCTAAAAAGAAGGTATCGTAAATAATATGAGCGAATGAGCAGGCTGTGCTGTATTTATAATTTTTTCTAAATATAATATAATGATTCAATTAACCTGTCTATACTAAGAACAATAAATGTAATTATTTCAGAGATAAATATTATCCAATAATTCAATTACCATGTTTACGATTGATCATAATTTTATTTTATCTAAGTTTCAAGTAGAAGAACATTAAAAGTAATCATTTCATAACAAAAATGTGTTAGACTAAGTTATTTTGTCATTACCATTTTCTCATTTCTGTGTTGCAAAATTCGTCTAACGGACCGGAATCTTTCTGAATTATTAATTGGGTGGGGTCAGATTGCTAAATTGTCCGTTTTATTAAGGTAAAGTGTAAAGGTCTCCATATCTGTCCTTCAAAGATATAGGTGGCGACTCTGGGCTTCTGATAAAATTTCTGCAGCAGGTAAGCGTAGTTATAACAGGTAAGTCCGGGTAGTGAATTTTATTTATTTAATATATTTTCGGCCTATTTTATAACGTCACAATGGCTCTCGCTGCCAGGATTTTCGTTTAATTGTAATGTTATACGAGATAGACCTATTTTAATACACAGAAAATAGGATGTGGTAATGACGAATGTATAAAAATTGTATTGCACATATTTACGTAGGTTATGTTCGTGTTGTGATTCACAGTGCGTTAGGCGTTTTGAGTATAGAAAAACAGTAGTTTTATATATAAGAGTGTTATACAAACGAACTTTAAAAATGTCTATAATACAAAGTAATGATAGTGATTTTGCATGGGATGAGTGGGAGAAAGAATTTCGAGGTGTTGTGGGGGAGACAACAGATGAGGAATGGAGTAATTTAGACAATAGATTAACACGAATGGAAGAACAAGAGGAAGGAATATTTGCAGAAATTAATAAACATAGTGAGATGACCAATGATACAGGTAAGATAGTTGAAGAGATAGTGGTAGAAAATAAGACCGTAAATAGGCCTAGTGATAATGATGAGAGTGTGGTGGTGGTAAATAAAGGTAAAGAGACAAACCAATTTCAAGAAAATAAAGACGATTCGGGAGCAGATAATAAGGTAGGCCCAAGTAACGATGAGATTGAATTGAGCGAGTCAGTTGTCATAGGTGGAGTTCGACGTAATAGCCAATTTGTAAAAGACTTTATGAGTCTGCTAGTTCAAGAGTTTGCTAAGTTGCATGCGAAGTTTGATAAACAAGAGGAGAAGTGGAAACGAGAGAGAGAGGTCAATTAAAGGAGAGTACAGAAGTTGAATTAAAACAGGTGAGTGATAGTGATGATGAATTAATAAATAACAGTGATAAAATAGTGGAAGAAATAGTGTTGAATAGTGGAGATAATTATGATGATTACACTTCAGAGGTAAGTGGTGATGTTGATATAATTAGTTCTAATGATGAAACAATGGTAAATAATAAGAATAATGATTGTATAGCTGAAAATGGGGTATCAAAAAGTGATACAGTCAACAATAGTGAAAAAGAGAGTAGAATGAGAGTTGAGGTTGATTATGGATTGTTAATTAATGTTGGTGAGTTTGATAATGAGTGGAAAGAGAGTTATATTGTGGGTATGAAACAGGGGGCAAATTTTTATGGGGTTAAATGTGAAGCAGAGAATTCACAAGTGTTGATGGAGGACAAGAGTTCCTCAATAATTTTTGTAGAAGACGAGAGTTCTTCAAAAGGTAAAATAAGTTTTTTGTGTTTATCTGGTAGGGCCAGATGGTATTTAGATAATTTTATGGTATTGCCCTCTGCATGGAATGGGAGAGTTCAGTGTGGTTATGAGAGGTGTTGGAATGAAAGAGAGAAAGAAATAAAAATTTTTGAGGTTAATAGAGGGTATGAAATGTTGGTGCAGGTGTTAGATATGGAGGGAGATGATGAAAGAGAGAGAGAGGAATATCTGAATAACACTGTTATAAATAATGATAAAATAATTGACTGGGTATTGAGACAATTTACTGACGGAGACTGGATAACATTAATTGATCATGACAGGTTGTATGAGATAATAAAGGGTATGATGGATTTAGAAATAATGGTTCATGAAGATAATAATTATAAATTCAAGATAAATAAAAATCATTTAGTCTATAAATATGTGAGATATCTTTTTGACGATGGAGGCTAAACCATAAAACAGTAAATATTTTGTTTTAGGGGGTTTGATCTAGCTGAATTGGACATTGAAATGTGATAACTGAATAAATAATGAAGTAGATTTGTAAATAAATACGTAGTAAAGCCAATTGTATGTGTTGTGGTTAAGGGAACAGTGTATGTAGGTAGATAATTGTTGTAATAATAATTGCAATTTAAAGAAATAATAACATTAATTTTGGAAACAGTAATTGGCTAATTTGTATAAGGGCAAACAATAATAATGGAATTTATATTTTAATAATGAATTTAATTGAAACAATTGGAAATGTTTAAAATATTTTGATTGATTTAAAGGTTATATAATTGAATTTTTTTTGAAGTCAAATGGTTTTATGAGATGAATTTTGTAATTAAATGAATTGTTGGATTTTAACTAATATTTTGTGTTAAATGTTTCAGAGGTGAGGTGAAAGTATTGTGGTATGGGGATTATGTTTTGTATATATCATGTTAAATGGATTGTAAGTATGAAAATTTTATAATCATGTCTAACAAAAATGTTTACAGGTAACTAAGATTTTAATTCAGTAATAAGATGTTTATTTGAAATAATTGTGTTCAATAAAAATGATAATTAAAAAATTTAATAATAAATGAAAAATGATATATACTAATTATTAATAATAAATTTTAAAAATTTTAAGGAAGCTAATTGTTGAAAATTATGAATGATGTAAGTGAGTTAAAGGATTAGTGATGAATGAAGGTCTCATATGATAACGTTGTATATTTGATTTCTTAGTTAGTCATTAAGTTGCTATTGCGGGGGTGGCCTGTGCTCCCGTAGATAGCGAAATGGGTTGGGGGTAACAGAGAGTGTTACCTCCATCGGAGCCCAAAATGGCGAACATGTGCGACACACCTTTTCCGTGTAAATTAAAATTTACACACTGCTAGACGACCGTGTCGCACATAATAAGACGATGTATAACAGGCAGTGAAATGAAATTAGATTTCCCCGACTTTTCGGGCGATTACTGCCTGACCAGCACTAATCGTGGATTTGGCTAGCGGCCAGCTATGGTCATATCAAGTCCCTTGACCATAGCTGACTTGAAATTGGTATATATTAGAAATTCAATGGGGGGAGACAATTAGGGGAAATCTCCAGGAACTATGGAACAGCGGCTGCCACTCTGCCCGCTTGGGGGCAGCAGAGCCAGGTGGTAGACCCGCATTAAGGGCATGTAATTATAGACCAGAACATGTTGATGTTCATAACTTTTAAAATGTAATAGCGGAAGCAAAGACACGGAGAGGTAAAACTACTCCAAAATATGCCGTCTTTGCCGAAGCGAAAAGGGCGATACAGTCCTCCATAACTTGAAATAGTGTGTGTGGATCAGGGGGTGGCTCAGATGAGCCACGAATTTAAATTTTTCAACATAAAAAATTTTTTTTTGCTAATTCAAATTTGACCCAATAAAAAGATGCTTGTGCTTTGTTTAAATAACTAGCTGCTCAGACATTCAATATAAGGTGTTCATGCTGTAATTTTAAAAGTATTATTTTATTATCGTAGGTTAGATATAAGCATTGATAGAAATATGTGTTTTCATTATGTGTATATTTTTTTAAGCCAATAATTAAATCGTCTGGCAGGCGGTTAATATGAATTATCAGAATCTGAGAAAGGGGAAACAATGAGGGTAGACGTAAGTAATATATATATATTAAATATAATATATTTCATGTAATTTGTGCATTTCTGAGCTGTATTTTTTCATTGTGTTAGGGAGATCAGCTGATCAGCAATAACAGGTCACTGGTATATTGGTTATAAATGTTCTAAGTAATTAGTGTTTAATGTAATGTTTTAATGTATTACAGATGTTTAAAGTAATGATAAAAAATAACTTGATAAAATGAGAAATAAAGTAATAATTTGTGAAAGCTAATAAAAGTAGTGTTGGGTGATAAATATGTTGTGGGACATGTAGATCTGTCCAAGTCCAAATTGAAAGTTAAGGAAATAGTAGGGATGATATAATGTAATGTTGTTTTGAATTAATACATGTTATAGAATTTTGAGAAGTATTGATATTGACACAGTAGTAATGGAGAATTTATGTGGAGTTGAGTGATATATTTATGTTTATAATTAATGATGTTATTTTGTTGTAGTTGTAGTAAGGTAATGAGATTGAGATTTTGGGGATGGCAATTTTGTAGTAGGGGGTAGTGTATTGTGGGAGTCCGCAGCAAAATGATATGTTGGGACGGGAATTGGTACCGATTTAATGAGGAGGGGCCGCCTTAGGTAGAATCCAGGGGCCATATAAGGGATTTGAGTTTTTGGGTGGGGGAAACACGTATCCTATGTACAAAGGGTTAGAGAGTTTTTTTTTTTTATATATAGAAAGAAGGTGGTGATTTGAGTTTAAGGATAAGTTGGGGTTAGAGAATGTCTTGATTAGTAGAGATTTTGATAGAGATGGGTGTCATGTGAGTTACAGTTGTTAGAGGTTAGAGTCAAGGAGAGATAAAGATTATATGTGTATACAGATCAAGTAGTAAATTGAATGAGAATAAATAATTTACATCACCCACAGTAATGTAGAATCAGATTGTTAAATAAAGAGAGTGATTTATAATAAAGATATAAAATTTTCATTTTTTAAACCAGTGACAGAATTTTGATAAAATTTGAAAATAATGTAAAATTAAGAATTGTTTATTTTAAATAATTTAAAGGTCAATTTACTTATTATTTATATTAATATTTTGTTTGTTTTAAATGTTTTATTTTATTGTTTTGTGTTTCAAATTAGATTGTTACAGATGTTGAATGTAATTTCAGATAGAAAGGGTACATAACACATGTAGGTCAAGGGTCTTAGACTTGACCTAGTTTCGATCAGCTGATGAGGTCATACACCCACTAAGCTTGTGTAGTAGGAAGTCAGTTTAATTTGTTTATTTTATCAATTTAAACAGATTTTAAAATAATTTATATATATAAAGGAAACATTTAAATAAAATTAAATTTTTTTCTTGAATTTTAAAATTTTTCTGGAAAATATTTTTTTTTTGAAATTTTAATTTTTGAAAAAAAAAAATCTTGATTTTTTGCCTGCCAGCGAATGAATATTTTAAGTGTTGATTATTTTATTATTTGTGTCTTAACCAGGTTTATTATATTGATTTCTTGTATTGCACTGTATTGTTAGACACTAAGTATTCATATGTTAGGTTAAGGTTGTTTTAATCATAAGAAATGGTTAAATTAACTTAGTTTAACTAAAGAACAGAAAACAAGGAAGAGAATTTTTTTAATACAATACTTTGTTTCTTAAATGAAATAATAAATTTTAAAAGAATTTTTTAATTTTACAATGTGCTATGTCAACATGTAATGTGAGTGTGTGTGAGCCCAGTATCTGCTAAAGGCAGCCCAGCTTGCATAAAAGGGGAAACATATCGGTGGAGGATCTGGCATAATTTAAGCCAGGGATTGAGGATTTTGGGGATAGCATGTTAAAAGGCGAGGCGTGCTGTGGTACTTGTCGGTTCGATTTCTCGGTGTTGGGATCTCTTACGGAGAAGTCCAGTGATCTCGTTCAGATGAGTCCATAGTCGCCAAGCCAGGGGGGTCGTGTACCCATGTAGATTAAGAACAAGAGGGGGTTGTTGGCACCAGTTCCTCACCGGTCCTCTTCGGGGTTTATCAATGAGATTTCTTCTGTTATGGACAGCAGAATTCTCATTGAGGGGGTATTGTAACGTGTCAAAATTTGGGTCATTTTATTTTTACAGTATGGGATATTTACTTTTTTATTTGTTTCATTTTGTGCGGGAGTTTATAAAAATTTAGTGGGAAAGTTTTATTATGCGGCAAACGTAGTTTAGTACAACAGAACACGTGTTAAGAAACAGTTGGAACAAAGCAGAGACGCAGTTACTGTATTGTGTAACTCAAACAAAGGAATTCATACCCCTTTCGAATTTCTCAGAACTCTGTATATGTGTGGCGGTGCACGCACGCCACTATACAATCACGCGCTCGGGGGACATGGTCAGCCAGAAAACCAAGATGGCTAGAGAACAAAATTATTCATCGTCTCCTCAGCGATCCTCAGGAAATGCTGCTAAGGACCGCCCACTTTAGTGACATCAGTAAAGCAGAGGCCAATATCGTCACCTGTTACCACACATATACCAGCTCTATTCCATGCATAAAAGGAATACGTAACAACAAATTGAGCATGAACGGCGATTAAAATCAGGTGGCAGTGAACGGCAGTTTCCTCCCGCCTAAAAGATAGTCTATCTTAGTCAGAGACGCCATATAGTCCACGAGCAACCAGCTTCAGCTACAGACACAGACATTTTTGTTCGGACCCGGTCGGTGTAGTTTATAAAATGTAACTGAGTCAACAATAGAGTTAATACCGACCGGGACCCGAGTAAGTAATGGATATATAACGAGAGAAGTACAGTGGTCAGCGAGTGAAACATGTGCCGTGAATAACGAAGCGAAAACGCGTGTTCGGGCGAGGCCTCGATATATGTGCGAGAGTTAAAACAAATGGGATTTTTCTAAAAAGAAGGTATCGTAAATAATATGAGCGAATGAGCAGGCTGTGCTGTATTTATAATTTTTTCTAAATATAATATAATGATTCAATTAACCTGTCTATACTAAGAACAATAAATGTAATTATTTCAGAGATAAATATTATCCAATAATTCAATTACCATGTTTACGATTGATCATAATTTTATTTTATCTAAGTTTCAAGTAGAAGAACATTAAAAGTAATCATTTCATAACAAAAATGTGTTAGACTAAGTTATTTTGTCATTACCATTTTCTCATTTCTGTGTTGCAAAATTCGTCTAACGGACCGGAATCTTTCTGAATTATTAATTGGGTGGGGTCAGATTGCTAAATTGTCCGTTTTATTAAGGTAAAGTGTAAAGGTCTCCATATCTGTCCTTCAAAGATATAGGTGGCGACTCTGGGCTTCTGATAAAATTTCTGCAGCAGGTAAGCGTAGTTATAACAGGTAAGTCCGGGTAGTGAATTTTATTTATTTAATATATTTTCGGCCTATTTTATAACGTCACAATGGCTCTCGCTGCCAGGATTTTCGTTTAATTGTAATGTTATACGAGATAGACCTATTTTAATACACAGAAAATAGGATGTGGTAATGACGAATGTATAAAAATTGTATTGCACATATTTACGTAGGTTATGTTCGTGTTGTGATTCACAGTGCGTTAGGCGTTTTGAGTATAGAAAAACAGTAGTTTTATATATAAGAGTGTTATACAAACGAACTTTAAAAATGTCTATAATACAAAGTAATGATAGTGATTTTGCGTGGGATGAGTGGGAGAAAGAATTTCGAGGTGTTGTGGGGGAGACGACAGATGAGGAATGGAGTAATTTAGACAATAGATTAACACGAATGGAAGAACAAGAGGAAGGAATATTTGCAGAAATTAATAAACATAGTGAGATGACCAATGATACAGGTAAGATAGTTGAAGAGATAGTGGTAGAAAATAAGACCGTAAATAGGCCTAGTGATAATGATGAGAGTGTGGTGGTGGTAAATAAAGGTAAAGAGACAAACCAATTTCAAGAAAATAAAGACGATTCGGGAGCAGATAATAAGGTAGGCCCAAGTAACGATGAGATTGAATTGAGCGAGTCAGTTGTCATAGGTGGAGTTCGACGTAATAGCCAATTTGTAAAAGACTTTATGAGTCTGCTAGTTCAAGAGTTTGCTAAGTTGCATGCGAAGTTTGATAAACAAGAGGAGAAGTGGAAACGAGAGAGAGAGGTCAATTAAAGGAGAGTACAGAAGTTGAATTAAAACAGGTGAGTGATAGTGATGATGAATTAATAAATAACAGTGATAAAATAGTGGAAGAAATAGTGTTGAATAGTGGAGATAATTATGATGATTACACTTCAGAGGTAAGTGGTGATGTTGATATAATTAGTTCTAATGATGAAACAATGGTAAATAATAAGAATAATGATTGTATAGCTGAAAATGGGGTATCAAAAAGTGATACAGTCAACAATAGTGAAAAAGAGAGTAGAATGAGAGTTGAGGTTGATTATGGATTGTTAATTAATGTTGATGAGTTTGATAATGAGTGGAAAGAGAGTTATATTGTGGGTATGAAACAGGGGGCAAATTTTTATGGGGTTAAATGTGAAGCAGAGAATTCACAAGTGTTGATGGAGGACAAGAGTTCCTCAATAATTTTTGTAGAAGACGAGAGTTCTTCAAAAGGTAAAATAAGTTTTTTGTGTTTATCTGGTAGGGCCAGATGGTATTTAGATAATTTTATGGTATTGCCCTCTGCATGGAATGGGAGAGTTCAGTGTGGTTATGAGAGGTGTTGGAATGAAAGAGAGAAAGAAATAAAAATTTTTGAGGTTAATAGAGGGTATGAAATGTTGGTGCAGGTGTTAGATATGGAGGGAGATGATGAAAGAGAGAGAGAGGAATATCTGAATAACACTGTTATAAATAATGATAAAATAATTGACTGGGTATTGAGACAATTTACTGACGGAGACTGGATAACATTAATTGATCATGACAGGTTGTATGAGATAATAAAGGGTATGATGGATTTAGAAATAATGGTTCATGAAGATAATAATTATAAATTCAAGATAAATAAAAATCATTTAGTCTATAAATATGTGAGATATCTTTTTGACGATGGAGGCTAAACCATAAAACAGTAAATATTTTGTTTTAGGGGGTTTGATCTAGCTGAATTGGACATTGAAATGTGATAACTGAATAAATAATGAAGTAGATTTGTAAATAAATACGTAGTAAAGCCAATTGCATGTGTTGTGGTTAAGGGAACAGTGTATGTAGGTAGATAATTGTTGTAATAATAATTGCAATTTAAAGAAATAATAACATTAATTTTGGAAACAGTAATTGGCTAATTTGTATAAGGGCAAACAATAATAATGGAATTTATATTTTAATAATGAATTTAATTGAAACAATTGGAAATGTTTAAAATATTTTGATTGATTTAAAGGTTATATAATTGAATTTTTTTTTGAAGTCAAATGGTTTTACGAGATGAATTTTGTAATTAAATGAATTGTTGGATTTTAACTAATATTTTGTGTTAAATGTTTCAGAGGTGAGGTGAAAGTATTGTGGTATGGGGATTATGTTTTGTATATATCATGTTAAATGGATTGTAAGTATGAAAATTTTATAATCATGTCTAACAAAAATGTTTACAGGTAACTAAGATTTTAATTCAGTAATAAGATGTTTATTTGAAATAATTGTGTTCAATAAAAATGATAATTAAAAAATTTAATAATAAATGAAAAATGATATATACTAATTATTAATAATAAATTTTAAAAATTTTAAGGAAGCTAATTGTTGAAAATTATGAATGATGTAAGTGAGTTAAAGGATTAGTGATGAATGAAGGTCTCATATGATAACGTTGTATATTTGATTTCTTAGTTAGTCATTAAGTTGCTATTGCGGGGGTGGCCTGTGCTCCCGTAGATAGCGAAATGGGTTGGGGGTAACAGAGAGTGTTACCTCCATCGGAGCCCAAAATGGCGAACATGTGCGACACACCTTTTCCGTGTAAATTAAAATTTACACACTGCTAGACGACCGTGTCGCACATAATAAGACGATGTATAACAGGCAGTGAAATGAAATTAGATTTCCCCGACTTTTCGGGCGATTACTGCCTGACCAGCACTAATCGTGGATTTGGCTAGCGGCCAGCTATGGTCATATCAAGTCCCTTGACCATAGCTGACTTGAAATTGGTATATATTAGAAATTCAATGGGGGGAGACAATTAGGGGAAATCTCCAGGAACTATGGAACAGCGGCTGCCACTCTGCCCGCTTGGGGGCAGCAGAGCCAGGTGGTAGACCCGCATTAAGGGCATGTAATTATAGACCAGAACATGTTGATGTTCATAACTTTTAAAATGTAATAGCGGAAGCAAAGACACGGAGAGGTAAAACTACTCCAAAATATGCCGTCTTTGCCGAAGCGAAAAGGGCGATACAGTCCTCCATAACTTGAAATAGTGTGTGTGGATCAGGGGGTGGCTCAGATGAGCCACGAATTTAAATTTTTCAACATAAAAAATTTTTTTTTGCTAATTCAAATTTGACCCAATAAAAAGATGCTTGTGCTTTGTTTAAATAACTAGCTGCTCAGACATTCAATATAAGGTGTTCATGCTGTAATTTTAAAAGTATTATTTTATTATCGTAGGTTAGATATAAGCATTGATAGAAATATGTGTTTTCATTATGTGTATATTTTTTTAAGCCAATAATTAAATCGTCTGGCAGGCGGTTAATATGAATTATCAGAATCTGAGAAAGGGGAAACAATGAGGGTAGACGTAAGTAATATATATATATTAAATATAATATATTTCATGTAATTTGTGCATTTCTGAGCTGTATTTTTTCATTGTGTTAGGGAGATCATCTGATCAGCAATAACAGGTCACTGGTATATTGGTTATAAATGTTCTAAGTAATTAGTGTTTAATGTAATGTTTTAATGTATTACAGATGTTTAAAGTAATGATAAAAAATAACTTGATAAAATGAGAAATAAAGTAATAATTTGTGAAAGCTAATAAAAGTAGTGTTGGGTGATAAATATGTTGTGGGACATGTAGATCTGTCCAAGTCCAAATTGAAAGTTAAGGAAATAGTAGGGATGATATAATGTAATGTTGTTTTGAATTAATACATGTTATAGAATTTTGAGAAGTATTGATATTGACACAGTAGTAATGGAGAATTTATGTGGAGTTGAGTGATATATTTATGTTTATAATTAATGATGTTATTTTGTTGTAGTTGTAGTAAGGTAATGAGATTGAGATTTTGGGGATGGCAATTTTGTAGTAGGGGGTAGTGTATTGTGGGAGTCCGCAGCAAAATGATATGTTGGGACGGGAATTGGTACCGATTTAATGAGGAGGGGCCGCCTTAGGTAGAATCCAGGGGCCATATAAGGGATTTGAGTTTTTGGGTGGGGGAAACACGTATCCTATGTACAAAGGGTTAGAGAGTTTTTTTTTTTTATATATAGAAAGAAGGTGGTGATTTGAGTTTAAGGATAAGTTGGGGTTAGAGAATGTCTTGATTAGTAGAGATTTTGATAGAGATGGGTGTCATGTGAGTTACAGTTGTTAGAGGTTAGAGTCAAGGAGAGATAAAGATTATATGTGTATACAGATCAAGTAGTAAATTGAATGAGAATAAATAATTTACATCACCCACAGTAATGTAGAATCAGATTGTTAAATAAAGAGAGTGATTTATAATAAAGATATAAAATTTTCATTTTTTAAACCAGTGACAGAATTTTGATAAAATTTGAAAATAATGTAAAATTAAGAATTGTTTATTTTAAATAATTTAAAGGTCAATTTACTTATTATTTATATTAATATTTTGTTTGTTTTAAATGTTTTATTTTATTGTTTTGTGTTTCAAATTAGATTGTTACAGATGTTGAATGTAATTTCAGATAGAAAGCGTACATAACACATGTAGGTCAAGGGTCTTAGACTTGACCTAGTTTCGATCAGCTGATGAGGTCATACACCCACTAAGCTTGTGTAGTAGGAAGTCAGTTTAATTTGTTTATTTTATCAATTTAAACAGATTTTAAAATAATTTATATATATAAAGGAAACATTTAAATAAAATTAAATTTTTTTCTTGAATTTTAAAATTTTTCTGGAAAATATTTTTTTTTGGAAATTTTAATTTTTGAAAAAAAAAATCTTGATTTTTTGCCTGCCAGCAAATGAATATTTTAAGTGTTGATTATTTTATTATTTGTGTCTTAACCAGGTTTATTATATTGATTTCTTGTATTGCACTGTATTGTTAGACACTAAGTATTCATATGTTAGGTTAAGGTTGTTTTAATCATAAGAAATGGTTAAATTAACTTAGTTTAACTAAAGAACAGAAAACAAGGAAGAGAATTTTTTTAATACAATACTTTGTTTCTTAAATGAAATAATAAATTTTAAAAGAATTTTTTAATTTTACAATGTGCTATGTCAACATGTAATGTGAGTGTGTGTGAGCCCAGTATCTGCTAAAGGCAGCCCAGCTTGCATAAAAGGGGAAACATATCGGTGGAGGATCTGGCATAATTTAAGCCAGGGATTGAGGATTTTGGGGATAGCATGTTAAAAGGCGAGGCGTGCTGTGGTACTTGTCGGTTCGATTTCTCGGTGTTGGGATCTCTTACGGAGAAGTCCAGTGATCTCGTTCAGATGAGTCCATAGTCGCCAAGCCAGGGGGGTCGTGTACCCATGTAGATTAAGAACAAGAGGGGGTTGTTGGCACCAGTTCCTCACCGGTCCTCTTCGGGGTTTATCAATGAGATTTCTTCTGTTATGGACAGCAGAATTCTCATTGAGGGGGTATTGTAACGTGTCAAAATTTGGGTCATTTTATTTTTACAGTATGGGATATTTACTTTTTTATTTGTTTCATTTTGTGCGGGAGTTTATAAAAATTTAGTGGGAAAGTTTTATTATGCGGCAAACGTAGTTTAGTACAACAGAACACGTGTTAAGAAACAGTTGGAACAAAGCAGAGACGCAGTTACTGTATTGTGTAACTCAAACAAAGGAATTCATACCCCTTTCGAATTTCTCAGAACTCTGTATATGTGTGGCGGTGCACGCACGCCACTATACAATCACGCGCTCGGGGGACGTGGTCAGCCAGAAAACCAAGATGGCTAGAGAACAAAATTATTCATCGTCTCCTCAGCGATCCTCAGGAAATGCTGCTAAGGACCGCCCACTTTAGTGACATCAGTAAAGCAGAGGCCAATATCGTCACCTGTTACCACACATATACCAGCTCTATTCCATGCATAAAAGGAATACGTAACAACAAATTGAGCATGAACGGCGATTAAAATCAGATGGCAGTGAACGGCAGTTTCCTCCCGCCTAAAAGATAGTCTATCTTAGTCAGAGACGCCATATAGTCCACGAGCAACCAGCTTCAGCTACAGACACAGACATTTTTGTTCGGACCCGGTCGGTGTAGTTTATAAAATGTAACTGAGTCAACAATAGAGTTAATACCGACCGGGACCCGAGTAAGTAATGGATATATAACGAGAGAAGTACAGTGGTCAGCGAGTGAAACATGTGCCGTGAATAACGAAGCGAAAACGCGTGTTCGGGCGAGGCCTCGATATATGTGCGAGAGTTAAAACAAATGGGATTTTTCTAAAAAGAAGGTATCGTAAATAATATGAGCGAATGAGCAGGCTGGGCTGTATTTATAATTTTTTCTAAATATAATATAATGATTCAATTAACCTGTCTATACTAAGAACAATAAATGTAATTATTTCAGAGATAAATATTATCCAATAATTCAATTACCATGTTTACGATTGATCATAATTTTATTTTATCTAAGTTTCAAGTAGAAGAACATTAAAAGTAATCATTTCATAACAAAAATGTGTTAGACTAAGTTATTTTGTCATTACCATTTTCTCATTTCTGTGTTGCAAAATTCGTCTAACGGACCGGAATCTTTCTGAATTATTAATTGGGTGGGGTCAGATTGCTAAATTGTCCGTTTTATTAAGGTAAAGTGTAAAGGTCTCCATATCTGTCCTTCAAAGATATAGGTGGCGACTCTGGGCTTCTGATAAAATTTCTGCAGCAGGTAAGCGTAGTTATAACAGGTAAGTCCGGGTAGTGAATTTTATTTATTTAATATATTTTCGGCCTATTTTATAACGTCACAATGGCTCTCGCTGCCAGGATTTTCGTTTAATTGTAATGTTATACGAGATAGACCTATTTTAATACACAGAAAATAGGATGTGGTAATGACGAATGTATAAAAATTGTATTGCACATATTTACGTAGGTTATGTTCGTGTTGTGATTCACAGTGCGTTAGGCGTTTTGAGTATAGAAAAACAGTAGTTTTATATATAAGAGTGTTATACAAACGAACTTTAAAAATGTCTATAATACAAAGTAATGATAGTGATTTTGCGTGGGATGAGTGGGAGAAAGAATTTCGAGGTGTTGTGGGGGAGACGACAGATGAGGAATGAAGTAATTTAGACAATAGATTAACACGAATGGAAGAACAAGAGGAAGGAATATTTGCAGAAATTAATAAACATAGTGAGATGACCAATGATACGGGTAAGATAGTTGAAGAGATAGTGGTAGAAAATAAGACCGTAAATAGGCCTAGTGATAATGATGAGAGTGTGGTGGTGGTAAATAAAGGTAAAGAGACAAACCAATTTCAAGAAAATAAAGACGATTCGGGAGCAGATAATAAGGTAGGCCCAAGTAACGATGAGATTGAATTGAGCGAGTCAGTTGTCATAGGTGGAGTTCGACGTAATAGCCAATTTGTAAAAGACTTTATGAGTCTGCTAGTTCAAGAGTTTGCTAAGTTGCATGCGAAGTTTGATAAACAAGAGGAGAAGTGGAAACGAGAGAGAGAGGTCAATTAAAGGAGAGTACAGAAGTTGAATTAAAACAGGTGAGTGATAGTGATGATGAATTAATAAATAACAGTGATAAAATAGTGGAAGAAATAGTGTTGAATAGTGGAGATAATTATGATGATTACACTTCAGAGGTAAGTGGTGATGTTGATATAATTAGTTCTAATGATGAAACAATGGTAAATAATAAGAATAATGATTGTATAGCTGAAAATGGGGTATCAAAAAGTGATACAGTAGACAATAGTGAAAAAGAGAGTAGAATGAGAGTTGAGGTTGATTATGGATTGTTAATTAATGTTGATGAGTTTGATAATGAGTGGAAAGAGAGTTATATTGTGGGTATGAAACAGGGGGCAAATTTTTATGGGGTTAAATGTGAAGCAGAGAATTCACAAGTGTTGATGGAGGACAAGAGTTCCTCAATAATTTTTGTAGAAGACGAGAGTTCTTCAAAAGGTAAAATAAGTTTTTTGTGTTTATCTGGTAGGGCCAGATGGTATTTAGATAATTTTATGGTATTGCCCTCTGCATGGAATGGGAGAGTTCAGTGTGGTTATGAGAGGTGTTGGAATGAAAGAGAGAAAGAAATAAAAATTTTTGAGGTTAATAGAGGGTATGAAATGTTGGTGCAGGTGTTAGATATGGAGGGAGATGATGAAAGAGAGAGAGAGGAATATCTGAATAACACTGTTATAAATAATGATAAAATAATTGACTGGGTATTGAGACAATTTACTGACGGAGACTGGATAACATTAATTGATCATGACAGGTTGTATGAGATAATAAAGGGTATGATGGATTTAGAAATAATGGTTCATGAAGATAATAATTATAAATTCAAGATAAATAAAAATCATTTAGTCTATAAATATGTGAGATATCTTTTTGACGATGGAGGCTAAACCATAAAACAGTAAATATTTTGTTTTAGGGGGTTTGATCTAGCTGAATTGGACATTGAAATGTGATAACTGAATAAATAATGAAGTAGATTTGTAAATAAATACGTAGTAAAGCCAATTGTATGTGTTGTGGTTAAGGGAACAGTGTATGTAGGTAGATAACTGTTGTAATAATAATTGCAATTTAAAGAAATAATAACATTAATTTTGGAAACAGTAATTGGCTAATTTGTATAAGGGCAAACAATAATAATGGAATTTATATTTTAATAATGAATTTAATTGAAACAATTGGAAATGTTTAAAATATTTTGATTGATTTAAAGGTTATATAATTGAATTTTTTTTTGAAGTCAAATGGTTTTACGAGATGAATTTTGTAATTAAATGAATTGTTGGATTTTAACTAATATTTTGTGTTAAATGTTTCAGAGGTGAGGTGAAAGTATTGTGGTATGGGGATTATGTTTTGTATATATCATGTTAAATGGATTGTAAGTATGAAAATTTTATAATCATGTCTAACAAAAATGTTTACAGGTAACTAAGATTTTAATTCAGTAATAAGATGTTTATTTGAAATAATTGTGTTCAATAAAAATGATAATTAAAAAATTTAATAATAAATGAAAAATGATATATACTAATTATTAATAATAAATTTTAAAAATTTTAAGGAAGCTAATTGTTGAAAATTATGAATGATGTAAGTGAGTTAAAGGATTAGTGATGAATGAAGGTCTCATATGATAACGTTGTATATTTGATTTCTTACTTAGTCATTAAGTTGCTATTGCGGGGGTGGCCTGTGCTCCCGTAGATAGCGAAATGGGTTGGGGGTAACAGAGAGTGTTACCTCCATCGGAGGCCAAAATGGCGAACATGTGTGACACACCTTTTCCATGTAAATTAAAATTTACACACTGCTAGACGACCGTGTCGCACATAATAAGACGATGTATAACAGGCAGTGAAATGAAATTAGATTTCCCCGACTTTTCGGGCGATTACTGCCTGACCAGCACTAATCGTGGATTTGGCTAGCGGCCAGCTATGGTCATATCAAGTCCCTTGACCATAGCTGACTTGAAATTGGTATATATTAGAAATTCAATGGGGGGAGACAATTAGGGGAAATCTCCAGGAACTATGGAACTGCGGCTGCCACTCTGCCCGCTTGGGGGCAGCAGAGCCAGGTGGTAGACCCGCATTAAGGGCATGTAATTATAGACCAGAACATGTTGATGTTCATAACTTTTAAAATGTAATAGCGGAAGCAAAGACACGGAGAGGTAAAACTACTCCAAAATATGCCGTCTTTGCCGAAGCGAAAAGGGCGATACAGTCCTCCATAACTTGAAATAGTGTGTGTGGATCAGGGGGTGGCTCAGATGAGCCACGAATTTAAATTTTTCAACATAAACAATTTTTTTTTGCTAATTCAAATTTGACCCAATAAAAAGATGCTTGTGCTTTGTTTAAATAACTAGCTGCTCAGACATTCAATATAAGGTGTTCATGCTGTAATTTTAAATGTATTATTTTATTATCGTAGGTTAGATATAAGCATTGATAGAAATATGTGTTTTCATTATGTGTATATTTTTTTAAGCCAATAATTAAATCGTCTGGCAGGCGGTTAATATGAATTATCAGAATCTGAGAAAGGGGAAACAATGAGGGTAGACGTAAGTAATATATATATATTAAATATAATATATTTCATGTAATTTGTGCATTTCTGAGCTGTATTTTTTCATTGTGTTAGGGAGATCAGCTGATCAGCAATAACAGGTCACTGGTATATTGGTTATAAATGTTCTAAGTAATTAGTGTTTAATGTAATGATTTAATGTATTACAGATGTTTAAAGTAATGATAAAAAATAACTTGATAAAATGAGAAATAAAGTAATAATTTGTGAAAGCTAATAAAAGTAGTGTTGGGTGATAAATATGTTGTGGGACATGTAGATCTGTCCAAGTCCAAATTGAAAGTTAAGGAAATAGTAGGGATGATATAATGTAATGTTGTTTTGAATTAATACATGTTATAGAATTTTGAGAAGTATTGATATTGACACAGTAGTAATGGAGAATTTATGTGGAGTTGAGTGATATATTTATGTTTATAATTAATGATGTTATTTTGTTGTAGTTGTAGTAAGGTAATGAGATTGAGATTTTGGGGATGGCAATTTTGTAGTAGGGGGTAGTGTATTGTGGGAGTCCGCAGCAAAATGATATGTTGGGACGGGAATTGGTACCGATTTAATGAGGAGGGGCCGCCTTAGGTAGAATCCAGGGGCCATATAAGGGATTTGAGTTTTTGGGTGGGGGAAACACGTATCCTATGTACAAAGGGTTAGAGAGTATTTTTTTTTTATATATAGAAAGAAGGTGGCGATTTGAGTTTAAGGATAAGTTGGGGTTAGAGAATGTCTTGATTAGTAGAGATTTTGATAGAGATGGGTGTCATGTGAGTTACAGTTGTTAGAGGTTAGAGTCAAGGAGAGATAAAGATTATATGTGTATACAGATCAAGTAGTAAATTGAATGAGAATAAACAATTTACATCACCCACAGTAATGTAGAATCAGATTGTTAAATAAAGAGAGTGATTTATAATAAAGATATAAAATTTTCATTTTTTAAACCAGTGACAGAATTTTGATAAAATTTGAAAATAATGTAAAATTAAGAATTGTTTATTTTAAATAATTTAAAGGTCAATTTACTTATTATTTATATTAATATTTTGTTTGTTTTAAATGTTTTATTTTATTGTTTTGTGTTTCAAATTAGATTGTTACAGATGTTGAATGTAATTTCAGATAGAAAGCGTACATAACACATGTAGGTCAAGGGTCTTAGACTTGACCTAGTTTCGATCAGCTGATGAGGTCATACACCCACTAAGCTTGTGTAGTAGGAAGTCAGTTTAATTTGTTTATTTTATCAATTTAAACAGATTTTAAAATAATTTATATATATAAAGGAAACATTTAAATAAAATTAAATTTTTTTCTTGAATTTTAAAATTTTTCTGGAAAATATTTTTTTTTGGAAATTTTAATTTTTGAAAAAAAAATCTTGATTTTTCGCCTGCCAGCGAATGAATATTTTAAGTGTTGATTATTTTATTATTTGTGTGTTAACCAGGTTTATTATATTGATTTCTTGTATTGCACTGTATTGTTAGACACTAAGTATTCATATGTTAGGTTAAGGTTGTTTTAATCATAAGAAATGGTTAAATTAACTTAGTTTAACTAAAGAACAGAAAACAAGGAAGAGAATTTTTTTAATACAATACTTTGTTTCTTAAATGAAATAATAAATTTTAAAAGAATTTTTTAATTTTACAATGTGCTATGTCAACATGTAATGTGAGTGTGTGTGAGCCCAGTATCTGCTAAAGGCAGCCCAGCTTGCATAAAAGGGGAAACATATCGGTGGAGGATCTGGCATAATTTAAGCCAGGGATTGAGGATTTTGGGGATAGCATGATAAAAGGCGAGGCGTGCTGTGGTACTTGTCGGTTCGATTTCTCGGTGTTGGGATCTCTTACGGAGAAGTCCAGTGATCTCGTTCAGATGAGTCCATAGTCGCCAAGCCAGGGGGGTCGTGTACCCATGCAGATTAAGAACAAGAGGGGGTTGTTGGCACCAGTTCCTCACCGGTCCTCTTCGGGGTTTATCAGTGAGATTTCTTCTGTTATGGACAGCAGAATTCTCATTGAGGGGGTATTGTAACGTGTCAAAATTTGGGTCATTTTATTTTTACAGTATGGGATATTTACTTTTTTATTTGTTTCATTTTGTGCGGGAGTTTATAAAAATTTAGTGGGAAAGTTTTATTATGCGGCAAACGTAGTTTAGTACAACAGAACACGTGTTAAGAAACAGTTGGAACAAAGCAGAGACGCAGTTACTGTATTGTGTAACTCAAACAAAGGAATTCATACCCCTTTCGAATTTCTCAGAACTCTGTATATGTGTGGCGGTGCACGCACGCCACTATACAATCACGCGCTCGGGGGACGTGGTCAGCCAGAAAACCAAGATGGCTAGAGAACAAAATTATTCATCGTCTCCTCAGCGATCCTCAGGAAATGCTGCTAAGGACCGCCCACTTTAGTGACATCAGTAAAGCAGAGGCCAATATCGTCACCTGTTACCACACATATACCAGCTCTATTCCATGCATAAAAGGAATACGTAACAACAAATTGAGCATGAACGGCGATTAAAATCAGGTGGCAGTGAACGGCAGTTTCCTCCCGCCTAAAAGATAGTCTATCTTAGTCAGAGACGCCATATAGTCCACGAGCAACCAGCTTCAGCTACAGACACAGACATTTTTGTTCGGACCCGGTCGGTGTAGTTTGTAAAATGTAACTGAGTCAACAATAGAGTTAATACCGACCGGGACCCGAGTAAGTAATGGATATATAACGAGAGAAGTACAGTGGTCAGCGAGTGAAACATGTGCCGTGAATAACGAAGCGAAAACGCGTGTTCGGGCGAGGCCTCGATATATGTGCGAGAGTTAAAACAAATGGGATTTTTCTAAAAAGAAGGTATCGTAAATAATATGAGCGAATGAGCAGGCTGGGCTGTATTTATAATTTTTTCTAAATATAATATAATGATTCAATTAACCTGTCTATACTAAGAACAATAAATGTAATTATTTCAGAGATAAATATTATCCAATAATTCAATTACCATGTTTACGATTGATCATAATTTTATTTTATCTAAGTTTCAAGTAGAAGAACATTAAAAGTAATCATTTCATAACAAAAATGTGTTAGACTAAGTTATTTTGTCATTACCATTTTCTCATTTCTGTGTTGCAAAATTCGTCTAACGGACCGGAATCTTTCTGAATTATTAATTGGGTGGGGTCAGATTGCTAAATTGTCCGTTTTATTAAGGTAAAGTGTAAAGGTCTCCATATCTGTCCTTCAAAGATATAGGTGGCGACTCTGGGCTTCTGATAAAATTTCTGCAGCAGGTAAGCGTAGTTATAACAGGTAAGTCCGGGTAGTGAATTTTATTTATTTAATATATTTTCGGCCTATTTTATAACGTCACAATGGCTCTCGCTGCCAGGATTTTCGTTTAATTGTAATGTTATACGAGATAGACCTATTTTAATACACAGAAAATAGGATGTGGTAATGACGAATGTATAAAAATTGTATTGCACATATTTACGTAGGTTATGTTCGTGTTGTGATTCACAGTGCGTTAGGCGTTTTGAGTATAGAAAAACAGTAGTTTTATATATAAGAGTGTTATACAAACGAACTTTAAAAATGTCTATAATACAAAGTAATGATAGTGATTTTGCGTGGGATGAGTGGGAGAAAGAATTTCGAGGTGTTGTGGGGGAGACGACAGATGAGGAATGAAGTAATTTAGACAATAGATTAACACGAATGGAAGAACAAGAGGAAGGAATATTTGCAGAAATTAATAAACATAGTGAGATGACCAATGATACGGGTAAGATAGTTGAAGAGATAGTGGTAGAAAATAAGACCGTAAATAGGCCTAGTGATAATGATGAGAGTGTGGTGGTGGTAAATAAAGGTAAAGAGACAAACCAATTTCAAGAAAATAAAGACGATTCGGGAGCAGATAATAAGGTAGGCCCAAGTAACGATGAGATTGAATTGAGCGAGTCAGTTGTCATAGGTGGAGTTCGACGTAATAGCCAATTTGTAAAAGACTTTATGAGTCTGCTAGTTCAAGAGTTTGCTAAGTTGCATGCGAAGTTTGATAAACAAGAGGAGAAGTGGAAACGAGAGAGAGAGGTCAATTAAAGGAGAGTACAGAAGTTGAATTAAAACAGGTGAGTGATAGTGATGATGAATTAATAAATAACAGTGATAAAATAGTGGAAGAAATAGTGTTGAATAGTGGAGATAATTATGATGATTACACTTCAGAGGTAAGTGGTGATGTTGATATAATTAGTTCTAATGATGAAACAATGGTAAATAATAAGAATAATGATTGTATAGCTGAAAATGGGGTATCAAAAAGTGATACAGTAGACAATAGTGAAAAAGAGAGTAGAATGAGAGTTGAGGTTGATTATGGATTGTTAATTAATGTTGATGAGTTTGATAATGAGTGGAAAGAGAGTTATATTGTGGGTATGAAACAGGGGGCAAATTTTTATGGGGTTAAATGTGAAGCAGAGAATTCACAAGTGTTGATGGAGGACAAGAGTTCCTCAATAATTTTTGTAGAAGACGAGAGTTCTTCAAAAGGTAAAATAAGTTTTTTGTGTTTATCTGGTAGGGCCAGATGGTATTTAGATAATTTTATGGTATTGCCCTCTGCATGGAATGGGAGAGTTCAGTGTGGTTATGAGAGGTGTTGGAATGAAAGAGAGAAAGAAATAAAAATTTTTGAGGTTAATAGAGGGTATGAAATGTTGGTGCAGGTGTTAGATATGGAGGGAGATGATGAAAGAGAGAGAGAGGAATATCTGAATAACACTGTTATAAATAATGATAAAATAATTGACTGGGTATTGAGACAATTTACTGACGGAGACTGGATAACATTAATTGATCATGACAGGTTGTATGAGATAATAAAGGGTATGATGGATTTAGAAATAATGGTTCATGAAGATAATAATTATAAATTCAAGATAAATAAAAATCATTTAGTCTATAAATATGTGAGATATCTTTTTGACGATGGAGGCTAAACCATAAAACAGTAAATATTTTGTTTTAGGGGGTTTGATCTAGCTGAATTGGACATTGAAATGTGATAACTGAATAAATAATGAAGTAGATTTGTAAATAAATACGTAGTAAAGCCAATTGTATGTGTTGTGGTTAAGGGAACAGTGTATGTAGGTAGATAACTGTTGTAATAATAATTGCAATTTAAAGAAATAATAACATTAATTTTGGAAACAGTAATTGGCTAATTTGTATAAGGGCAAACAATAATAATGGAATTTATATTTTAATAATGAATTTAATTGAAACAATTGGAAATGTTTAAAATATTTTGATTGATTTAAAGGTTATATAATTGAATTTTTTTTTGAAGTCAAATGGTTTTACGAGATGAATTTTGTAATTAAATGAATTGTTGGATTTTAACTAATATTTTGTGTTAAATGTTTCAGAGGTGAGGTGAAAGTATTGTGGTATGGGGATTATGTTTTGTATATATCATGTTAAATGGATTGTAAGTATGAAAATTTTATAATCATGTCTAACAAAAATGTTTACAGGTAACTAAGATTTTAATTCAGTAATAAGATGTTTATTTGAAATAATTGTGTTCAATAAAAATGATAATTAAAAAATTTAATAATAAATGAAAAATGATATATACTAATTATTAATAATAAATTTTAAAAATTTTAAGGAAGCTAATTGTTGAAAATTATGAATGATGTAAGTGAGTTAAAGGATTAGTGATGAATGAAGGTCTCATATGATAACGTTGTATATTTGATTTCTTACTTAGTCATTAAGTTGCTATTGCGGGGGTGGCCTGTGCTCCCGTAGATAGCGAAATGGGTTGGGGGTAACAGAGAGTGTTACCTCCATCGGAGGCCAAAATGGCGAACATGTGTGACACACCTTTTCCGTGTAAATTAAAATTTACACACTGCTAGACGACCGTGTCGCACATAATAAGACGATGTATAACAGGCAGTGAAATGAAATTAGATTTCCCCGACTTTTCGGGCGATTACTGCCTGACCAGCACTAATCGTGGATTTGGCTAGCGGCCAGCTATGGTCATATCAAGTCCCTTGACCATAGCTGACTTGAAATTGGTATATATTAGAAATTCAATGGGGGGAGACAATTAGGGGAAATCTCCAGGAACTATGGAACTGCGGCTGCCACTCTGCCCGCTTGGGGGCAGCAGAGCCAGGTGGTAGACCCGCATTAAGGGCATGTAATTATAGACCAGAACATGTTGATGTTCATAACTTTTAAAATGTAATAGCGGAAGCAAAGACACGGAGAGGTAAAACTACTCCAAAATATGCCGTCTTTGCCGAAGCGAAAAGGGCGATACAGTCCTCCATAACTTGAAATAGTGTGTGTGGATCAGGGGGTGGCTCAGATGAGCCACGAATTTAAATTTTTCAACATAAACAATTTTTTTTTGCTAATTCAAATTTGACCCAATAAAAAGATGCTTGTGCTTTGTTTAAATAACTAGCTGCTCAGACATTCAATATAAGGTGTTCATGCTGTAATTTTAAATGTATTATTTTATTATCGTAGGTTAGATATAAGCATTGATAGAAATATGTGTTTTCATTATGTGTATATTTTTTTAAGCCAATAATTAAATCGTCTGGCAGGCGGTTAATATGAATTATCAGAATCTGAGAAAGGGGAAACAATGAGGGTAGACGTAAGTAATATATATATATTAAATATAATATATTTCATGTAATTTGTGCATTTCTGAGCTGTATTTTTTCATTGTGTTAGGGAGATCAGCTGATCAGCAATAACAGGTCACTGGTATATTGGTTATAAATGTTCTAAGTAATTAGTGTTTAATGTAATGATTTAATGTATTACAGATGTTTAAAGTAATGATAAAAAATAACTTGATAAAATGAGAAATAAAGTAATAATTTGTGAAAGCTAATAAAAGTAGTGTTGGGTGATAAATATGTTGTGGGACATGTAGATCTGTCCAAGTCCAAATTGAAAGTTAAGGAAATAGTAGGGATGATATAATGTAATGTTGTTTTGAATTAATACATGTTATAGAATTTTGAGAAGTATTGATATTGACACAGTAGTAATGGAGAATTTATGTGGAGTTGAGTGATATATTTATGTTTATAATTAATGATGTTATTTTGTTGTAGTTGTAGTAAGGTAATGAGATTGAGATTTTGGGGATGGCAATTTTGTAGTAGGGGGTAGTGTATTGTGGGAGTCCGCAGCAAAATGATATGTTGGGACGGGAATTGGTACCGATTTAATGAGGAGGGGCCGCCTTAGGTAGAATCCAGGGGCCATATAAGGGATTTGAGTTTTTGGGTGGGGGAAACACGTATCCTATGTACAAAGGGTTAGAGAGTATTTTTTTTTTATATATAGAAAGAAGGTGGCGATTTGAGTTTAAGGATAAGTTGGGGTTAGAGAATGTCTTGATTAGTAGAGATTTTGATAGAGATGGGTGTCATGTGAGTTACAGTTGTTAGAGGTTAGAGTCAAGGAGAGATAAAGATTATATGTGTATACAGATCAAGTAGTAAATTGAATGAGAATAAATAATTTACATCACCCACAGTAATGTAGAATCAGATTGTTAAATAAAGAGAGTGATTTATAATAAAGATATAAAATTTTCATTTTTTAAACCAGTGACAGAATTTTGATAAAATTTGAAAATAATGTAAAATTAAGAATTGTTTATTTTAAATAATTTAAAGGTCAATTTACTTATTATTTATATTAATATTTTGTTTGTTTTAAATGTTTTATTTTATTGTTTTGTGTTTCAAATTAGATTGTTACAGATGTTGAATGTAATTTCAGATGAAAGCGTACATAACACATGTAGGTCAAGGGTCTTAGACTTGACCTAGTTTCGATCAGCTGATGAGGTCATACACCCACTAAGCTTGTGTAGTAGGAAGTCAGTTTAATTTGTTTATTTTATCAATTTAAACAGATTTTAAAATAATTTATATATATAAAGGAAACATTTAAATAAAATTAAATTTTTTTCTTGAATTTTAAAATTTTTCTGGAAAATATTTTTTTTTTGAAATTTTAATTTTTGAAAAAAAAAAATCTTGATTTTTCGCCTGCCAGCGAATGAATATTTTAAGTGTTGATTATTTTATTATTTGTGTGTTAACCAGGTTTATTATATTGATTTCTTGTATTGCACTGTATTGTTAGACACTAAGTATTCATATGTTAGGTTAAGGTTGTTTTAATCATAAGAAATGGTTAAATTAACTTAGTTTAACTAAAGAACAGAAAACAAGGAAGAGAATTTTTTTAATACAATACTTTGTTTCTTAAATGAAATAATAAATTTTAAAAGAATTTTTTAATTTTACAATGTCCTATGTCAACATGTAATGTGAGTGTGTGTGAGCCCAGTATCTGCTAAAGGCAGCCCAGCTTGCATAAAAGGGGAAACATATCGGTGGAGGATCTGGCATAATTTAAGCCAGGGATTGAGGATTTTGGGGATAGCATGTTAAAAGGCGAGGCGTGCTGTGGTACTTGTCGGTTCGATTTCTCGGTGTTGGGATCTCTTACGGAGAAGTCCAGTGATCTCGTTCAGATGAGTCCATAGTCGCCAAGCCAGGGGGGTCGTGTACCCATGCAGATTAAGAACAAGAGGGGGTTGTTGGCACCAGTTCCTCACCGGTCCTCTTCGGGGTTTATCAACGAGATTTCTTCTGTTATGGACAGCAGAATTCTCATTGAGGGGGTATTGTAACGTGTCAAAATTTGGGTCATTTTATTTTTACAGTATGGGATATTTACATTTTTATTTGTTTCATTTTGTGCGGGAGTTTATAAAAATTTAGTGGGAAAGTTTTATTATGCGGCAAACGTAGTTTAGTACAACAGAACACGTGTTAAGAAACAGTTGGAACAAAGCAGAGACGCAGTTACTGTATTGTGTAACTCAAACAAAGGAATTCATACCCCTTTCGAATTTCTCAGAACTCTGTATATGTGTGGCGGTGCACGCACGCCACTATACAATCACGCGCTCGGGGGACGTGGTCAGCCAGAAAACCAAGATGGCTAGAGAACAAAATTATTCATCGTCTCCTCAGCGATCCTCAGGAAATGCTGCTAAGGACCGCCCACTTTAGTGACATCAGTAAAGCAGAGGCCAATATCGTCACCTGTTACCACACATATACCAGCTCTATTCCATGCATAAAAGGAATACGTAACAACAAATTGAGCATGAACGGCGATTAAAATCAGGTGGCAGTGAACGGCAGTTTCCTCCCGCCTAAAAGATAGTCTATCTTAGTCAGAGACGCCATATAGTCCACGAGCAACCAGCTTCAGCTACAGACACAGACATTTTTGTTCGGACCCGGTCGGTGTAGTTTATAAAATGTAACTGAGTCAACAATAGAGTTAATACCGACCGGGACCCGAGTAAGTAATGGATATATAACGAGAGAAGTACAGTGGTCAGCGAGTGAAACATGTGCCGTGAATAACGAAGCGAAAACGCGTGTTCGGGCGAGGCCTCGATATATGTGCGAGAGTTAAAACAAATGGGATTTTTCTAAAAAGAAGGTATCGTAAATAATATGAGCGAATGAGCAGGCTGGGCTGTATTTATAATTTTTTCTAAATATAATATAATGATTCAATTAACCTGTCTATACTAAGAACAATAAATGTAATTATTTCAGAGATAAATATTATCCAATAATTCAATTACCATGTTTACGATTGATCATAATTTTATTTTATCTAAGTTTCAAGTAGAAGAACATTAAAAGTAATCATTTCATAACAAAAATGTGTTAGACTGAGTTATTTTGTCATTACCATTTTCTCATTTCTGTGTTGCAAAATTCGTCTAACGGACCGGAATCTTTCTGAATTATTAATTGGGTGGGGTCAGATTGCTAAATTGTCCGTTTTATTAAGGTAAAGTGTAAAGGTCTCCATATCTGTCCTTCAAAGATATAGGTGGCGACTCTGGGCTTCTGATAAAATTTCTGCAGCAGGTAAGCGTAGTTATAACAGGTAAGTCCGGGTAGTGAATTTTATTTATTTAATATATTTTCGGCCTATTTTATAACGTCACAATGGCTCTCGCTGCCAGGATTTTCGTTTAATTGTAATGTTATACGAGATAGACCTATTTTAATACACAGAAAATAGGATGTGGTAATGACGAATGTATAAAAATTGTATTGCACATATTTACGTAGGTTATGTTCGTGTTGTGATTCACAGTGCGTTAGGCGTTTTGAGTATAGAAAAACAGTAGTTTTATATATAAGAGTGTTATACAAACGAACTTTAAAAATGTCTATAATACAAAGTAATGATAGTGATTTTGCGTGGGATGAGTGGGAGAAAGAATTTCGAGGTGTTGTGGGGGAGACGACAGATGAGGAATGAAGTAATTTAGACAATAGATTAACACGAATGGAAGAACAAGAGGAAGGAATATTTGCAGAAATTAATAAACATAGTGAGATGACCAATGATACGGGTAAGATAGTTGAAGAGATAGTGGTAGAAAATAAGACCGTAAATAGGCCTAGTGATAATGATGAGAGTGTGGTGGTGGTAAATAAAGGTAAAGAGACAAACCAATTTCAAGAAAATAAAGACGATTCGGGAGCAGATAATAAGGTAGGCCCAAGTAACGATGAGATTGAATTGAGCGAGTCAGTTGTCATAGGTGGAGTTCGACGTAATAGCCAATTTGTAAAAGACTTTATGAGTCTGCTAGTTCAAGAGTTTGCTAAGTTGCATGCGAAGTTTGATAAACAAGAGGAGAAGTGGAAACGAGAGAGAGAGGTCAATTAAAGGAGAGTACAGAAGTTGAATTAAAACAGGTGAGTGATAGTGATGATGAATTAATAAATAACAGTGATAAAATAGTGGAAGAAATAGTGTTGAATAGTGGAGATAATTATGATGATTACACTTCAGAGGTAAGTGGTGATGTTGATATAATTAGTTCTAATGATGAAACAATGGTAAATAATAAGAATAATGATTGTATAGCTGAAAATGGGGTATCAAAAAGTGATACAGTAGACAATAGTGAAAAAGAGAGTAGAATGAGAGTTGAGGTTGATTATGGATTGTTATTTAATGTTGATGAGTTTGATAATGAGTGGAAAGAGAGTTATATTGTGGGTATGAAACAGGGGGCAAATTTTTATGGGGTTAAATGTGAAGCAGAGAATTCACAAGTGTTGATGGAGGACAAGAGTTCCTCAATAATTTTTGTAGAAGACGAGAGTTCTTCAAAAGGTAAAATAAGTTTTTTGTGTTTATCTGGTAGGGCCAGATGGTATTTAGATAATTTTATGGTATTGCCCTCTGCATGGAATGGGAGAGTTCAGTGTGGTTATGAGAGGTGTTGGAATGAAAGAGAGAAAGAAATAAAAATTTTTGAGGTTAATAGAGGGTATGAAATGTTGGTGCAGGTGTTAGATATGGAGGGAGATGATGAAAGAGAGAGAGAGGAATATCTGAATAACACTGTTATAAATAATGATAAAATAATTGACTGGGTATTGAGACAATTTACTGACGGAGACTGGATAACATTAATTGATCATGACAGGTTGTATGAGATAATAAAGGGTATGATGGATTTAGAAATAATGGTTCATGAAGATAATAATTATAAATTCAAGATAAATAAAAATCATTTAGTCTATAAATATGTGAGATATCTTTTTGACGATGGAGGCTAAACCATAAAACAGTAAATATTTTGTTTTAGGGGGTTTGATCTAGCTGAATTGGACATTGAAATGTGATAACTGAATAAATAATGAAGTAGATTTGTAAATAAATACGTAGTAAAGCCAATTGTATGTGTTGTGGTTAAGGGAACAGTGTATGTAGGTAGATAACTGTTGTAATAATAATTGCAATTTAAAGAAATAATAACATTAATTTTGGAAACAGTAATTGGCTAATTTGTATAAGGGCAAACAATAATAATGGAATTTATATTTTAATAATGAATTTAATTGAAACAATTGGAAATGTTTAAAATATTTTGATTGATTTAAAGGTTATATAATTGAATTTTTTTTTGAAGTCAAATGGTTTTACGAGATGAATTTTGTAATTAAATGAATTGTTGGATTTTAACTAATATTTTGTGTTAAATGTTTCAGAGGTGAGGTGAAAGTATTGTGGTATGGGGATTATGTTTTGTATATATCATGTTAAATGGATTGTAAGTATGAAAATTTTATAATCATGTCTAACAAAAATGTTTACAGGTAACTAAGATTTTAATTCAGTAATAAGATGTTTATTTGAAATAATTGTGTTCAATAAAAATGATAATTAAAAAATTTAATAATAAATGAAAAATGATATATACTAATTATTAATAATAAATTTTAAAAATTTTAAGGAAGCTAATTGTTGAAAATTATGAATGATGTAAGTGAGTTAAAGGATTAGTGATGAATGAAGGTCTCATATGATAACGTTGTATATTTGATTTCTTACTTAGTCATTAAGTTGCTATTGCGGGGGTGGCCTGTGCTCCCGTAGATAGCGAAATGGGTTGGGGGTAACAGAGAGTGTTACCTCCATCGGAGGCCAAAATGGCGAACATGTGTGACACACCTTTTCCGTGTAAATTAAAATTTACACACTGCTAGACGACCGTGTCGCACATAATAAGACGATGTATAACAGGCAGTGAAATGAAATTAGATTTCCCCGACTTTTCGGGCGATTACTGCCTGACCAGCACTAATCGTGGATTTGGCTAGCGGCCAGCTATGGTCATATCAAGTCCCTTGACCATAGCTGACTTGAAATTGGTATATATTAGAAATTCAATGGGGGGAGACAATTAGGGGAAATCTCCAGGAACTATGGAACTGCGGCTGCCACTCTGCCCGCTTGGGGGCAGCAGAGCCAGGTGGTAGACCCGCATTAAGGGCATGTAATTATAGACCAGAACATGTTGATGTTCATAACTTTTAAAATGTAATAGCGGAAGCAAAGACACGGAGAGGTAAAACTACTCCAAAATATGCCGTCTTTGCCGAAGCGAAAAGGGCGATACAGTCCTCCATAACTTGAAATAGTGTGTGTGGATCAGGGGGTGGCTCAGATGAGCCACGAATTTAAATTTTTCAACATAAAAAATTTTTTTTTGCTAATTCAAATTTGACCCAATAAAAAGATGCTTGTGCTTTGTTTAAATAACTAGCTGCTCAGACATTCAATATAAGGTGTTCATGCTGTAATTTTAAATGTATTATTTTATTATCGTAGGTTAGATATAAGCATTGATAGAAATATGTGTTTTCATTATGTGTATATTTTTTTAAGCCAATAATTAAATCGTCTGGCAGGCGGTTAATATGAATTATCAGAATCTGAGAAAGGGGAAACAATGAGGGTAGACGTAAGTAATATATATATATTAAATATAATATATTTCATGTAATTTGTGCATTTCTGAGCTGTATTTTTTCATTGTGTTAGGGAGATCAGCTGATCAGCAATAACAGGTCACTGGTATATTGGTTATAAATGTTCTAAGTAATTAGTGTTTAATGTAATGATTTAATGTATTACAGATGTTTAAAGTAATGATAAAAAATAACTTGATAAAATGAGAAATAAAGTAATAATTTGTGAAAGCTAATAAAAGTAGTGTTGGGTGATAAATATGTTGTGGGACATGTAGATCTGTCCAAGTCCAAATTGAAAGTTAAGGAAATAGTAGGGATGATATAATGTAATGTTGTTTTGAATTAATACATGTTATAGAATTTTGAGAAGTATTGATATTGACACAGTAGTAATGGAGAATTTATGTGGAGTTGAGTGATATATTTATGTTTATAATTAATGATGTTATTTTGTTGTAGTTGTAGTAAGGTAATGAGATTGAGATTTTGGGGATGGCAATTTTGTAGTAGGGGGTAGTGTATTGTGGGAGTCCGCAGCAAAATGATATGTTGGGACGGGAATTGGTACCGATTTAATGAGGAGGGGCCGCCTTAGGTAGAATCCAGGGGCCATATAAGGGATTTGAGTTTTTGGGTGGGGGAAACACGTATCCTATGTACAAAGGGTTAGAGAGTATTTTTTTTTTATATATAGAAAGAAGGTGGCGATTTGAGTTTAAGGATAAGTTGGGGTTAGAGAATGTCTTGATTAGTAGAGATTTTGATAGAGATGGGTGTCATGTGAGTTACAGTTGTTAGAGGTTAGAGTCAAGGAGAGATAAAGATTATATGTGTATACAGATCAAGTAGTAAATTGAATGAGAATAAATAATTTACATCACCCACAGTAATGTAGAATCAGATTGTTAAATAAAGAGAGTGATTTATAATAAAGATATAAAATTTTCATTTTTTAAACCAGTGACAGAATTTTGATAAAATTTGAAAATAATGTAAAATTAAGAATTGTTTATTTTAAATAATTTAAAGGTCAATTTACTTATTATTTATATTAATATTTTGTTTGTTTTAAATGTTTTATTTTATTGTTTTGTGTTTCAAATTAGATTGTTACAGATGTTGAATGTAATTTCAGATGAAAGCGTACATAACACATGTAGGTCAAGGGTCTTAGACTTGACCTAGTTTCGATCAGCTGATGAGGTCATACACCCACTAAGCTTGTGTAGTAGGAAGTCAGTTTAATTTGTTTATTTTATCAATTTAAACAGATTTTAAAATAATTTATATATATAAAGGAAACATTTAAATAAAATTAAATTTTTTTCTTGAATTTTAAAATTTTTCTGGAAAATATTTTTTTTTGGAAATTTTAATTTTTGAAAAAAAAAATCTTGATTTTTCGCCTGCCAGCGAATGAATATTTTAAGTGTTGATTATTTTATTATTTGTGTGTTAACCAGGTTTATTATATTGATTTCTTGTATTGCACTGTATTGTTAGACACTAAGTATTCATATGTTAGGTTAAGGTTGTTTTAATCATAAGAAATGGTTAAATTAACTTAGTTTAACTAAAGAACAGAAAACAAGGAAGAGAATTTTTTTAATACAATACTTTGTTTCTTAAATGAAATAATAAATTTTAAAAGAATTTTTTAATTTTACAATGTGCTATGTCAACATGTAATGTGAGTGTGTGTGAGCCCAGTATCTGCTAAAGGCAGCCCAGCTTGCATAAAAGGGGAAACATATCGGTGGAGGATCTGGCATAATTTAAGCCAGGGATTGAGGATTTTGGGGATAGCATGTTAAAAGGCGAGGCGTGCTGTGGTACTTGTCGGTTCGATTTCTCGGTGTTGGGATCTCTTACGGAGAAGTCCAGTGATCTCGTTCAGATGAGTCCATAGTCGCCAAGCCAGGGGGGTCGTGTACCCATGCAGATTAAGAACAAGAGGGGGTTGTTGGCACCAGTTCCTCACCGGTCCTCTTCGGGGTTTATCAACGAGATTTCTTCTGTTATGGACAGCAGAATTCTCATTGAGGGGGTATTGTAACGTGTCAAAATTTGGGTCATTTTATTTTTACAGTATGGGATATTTACATTTTTATTTGTTTCATTTTGTGCGGGAGTTTATAAAAATTTAGTGGGAAAGTTTTATTATGCGGCAAACGTAGTTTAGTACAACAGAACACGTGTTAAGAAACAGTTGGAACAAAGCAGAGACGCAGTTACTGTATTGTGTAACTCAAACAAAGGAATTCATACCCCTTTCGAATTTCTCAGAACTCTGTATATGTGTGGCGGTGCACGCACGCCACTATACAATCACGCGCTCGGGGGACGTGGTCAGCCAGAAAACCAAGATGGCTAGAGAACAAAATTATTCATCGTCTCCTCAGCGATCCTCAGGAAATGCTGCTAAGGACCGCCCACTTTAGTGACATCAGTAAAGCAGAGGCCAATATCGTCACCTGTTACCACACATATACCAGCTCTATTCCATGCATAAAAGGAATACGTAACAACAAATTGAGCATGAACGGCGATTAAAATCAGGTGGCAGTGAACGGCAGTTTCCTCCCGCCTAAAAGATAGTCTATCTTAGTCAGAGACGCCATATAGTCCACGAGCAACCAGCTTCAGCTACAGACACAGACATTTTTGTTCGGACCCGGTCGGTGTAGTTTATAAAATGTAACTGAGTCAACAATAGAGTTAATACCGACCGGGACCCGAGTAAGTAATGGATATATAACGAGAGAAGTACAGTGGTCAGCGAGTGAAACATGTGCCGTGAATAACGAAGCGAAAACGCGTGTTCGGGCGAGGCCTCGATATATGTGCGAGAGTTAAAACAAATGGGATTTTTCTAAAAAGAAGGTATCGTAAATAATATGAGCGAATGAGCAGGCTGGGCTGTATTTATAATTTTTTCTAAATATAATATAATGATTCAATTAACCTGTCTATACTAAGAACAATAAATGTAATTATTTCAGAGATAAATATTATCCAATAATTCAATTACCATGTTTACGATTGATCATAATTTTATTTTATCTAAGTTTCAAGTAGAAGAACATTAAAAGTAATCATTTCATAACAAAAATGTGTTAGACTGAGTTATTTTGTCATTACCATTTTCTCATTTCTGTGTTGCAAAATTCGTCTAACGGACCGGAATCTTTCTGAATTATTAATTGGGTGGGGTCAGATTGCTAAATTGTCCGTTTTATTAAGGTAAAGTGTAAAGGTCTCCATATCTGTCCTTCAAAGATATAGGTGGTGACTCTAAGCTTCTGATAAAATTTCTGCAGCAGGTAAGCGTAGTTATAACAGGTAAGTCCGGGTAGTGAATTTTATTTATTTAATATATTTTCGGCCTATTTTATAACGTCACAATGGCTCTCGCTGCCAGGATTTTCGTTTAATTGTAATGTTATACGAGATAGACCTATTTTAATACACAGAAAATAGGATGTGGTAATGACGAATGTATAAAAATTGTATTGCACATATTTACGTAGGTTATGTTCGTGTTGTGATTCACAGTGCGTTAGGCGTTTTGAGTATAGAAAAACAGTAGTTTTATATATAAGAGTGTTATACAAACGAACTTTAAAAATGTCTATAATACAAAGTAATGATAGTGATTTTGCGTGGGATGAGTGGGAGAAAGAATTTCGAGGTGTTGTGGGGGAGACGACAGATGAGGAATGGAGTAATTTAGACAATAGATTAACACGAATGGAAGAACAAGAGGAAGGAATATTTGCAGAAATTAATAAACATAGTGAGATGACCAATGATACAGGTAAGATAGTTGAAGAGATAGTGGTAGAAAATAAGACCGTAAATAGGCCTAGTGATAATGATGAGAGTGTGGTGGTGGTAAATAAAGGTAAAGAGACAAACCAATTTCAAGAAAATAAAGACGATTCGGGAGCAGATAATAAGGTAGGCCCAAGTAACGATGAGATTGAATTGAGCGAGTCAGTTGTCATAGGTGGAGTTCGACGTAATAGCCAATTTGTAAAAGACTTTATGAGTCTGCTAGTTCAAGAGTTTGCTAAGTTGCATGCGAAGTTTGATAAACAAGAGGAGAAGTGGAAACGAGAGAGAGAGGTCAATTAAAGGAGAGTACAGAAGTTGAATTAAAACAGGTGAGTGATAGTGATGATGAATTAATAAATAACAGTGATAAAATAGTGGAAGAAATAGTGTTGAATAGTGGAGATAATTATGATGATTACACTTCAGAGGTAAGTGGTGATGTTGATATAATTAGTTCTAATGATGAAACAATGGTAAATAATAAGAATAATGATTGTATAGCTGAAAATGGGGTATCAAAAAGTGATACAGTAGACAATAGTGAAAAAGAGAGTAGAATGAGAGTTGAGGTTGATTATGGATTGTTAATTAATGTTGATGAGTTTGATAATGAGTGGAAAGAGAGTTATATTGTGGGTATGAAACAGGGGGCAAATTTTTATGGGGTTAAATGTGAAGCAGAGAATTCACAAGTGTTGATGGAGGACAAGAGTTCCTCAATAATTTTTGTAGAAGACGAGAGTTCTTCAAAAGGTAAAATAAGTTTTTTGTGTTTATCTGGTAGGGCCAGATGGTATTTAGATAATTTTATGGTATTGCCCTCTGCATGGAATGGGAGAGTTCAGTGTGGTTATGAGAGGTGTTGGAATGAAAGAGAGAAAGAAATAAAAATTTTTGAGGTTAATAGAGGGTATGAAATGTTGGTGCAGGTGTTAGATATGGAGGGAGATGATGAAAGAGAGAGAGAGGAATATCTGAATAACACTGTTATAAATAATGATAAAATAATTGACTGGGTATTGAGACAATTTACTGACGGAGACTGGATAACATTAATTGATCATGACAGGTTGTATGAGATAATAAAGGGTATGATGGATTTAGAAATAATGGTTCATGAAGATAATAATTATAAATTCAAGATAAATAAAAATCATTTAGTCTATAAATATGTGAGATATCTTTTTGACGATGGAGGCTAAACCATAAAACAGTAAATATTTTGTTTTAGGGGGTTTGATCTAGCTGAATTGGACATTGAAATGTGATAACTGAATAAATAATGAAGTAGATTTGTAAATAAATACGTAGTAAAGCCAATTGTATGTGTTGTGGTTAAGGGAACAGTGTATGTAGGTAGATAATTGTTGTAATAATAATTGCAATTTAAAGAAATAATAACATTAATTTTGGAAACAGTAATTGGCTAATTTGTATAAGGGCAAACAATAATAATGGAATTTATATTTTAATAATGAATTTAATTGAAACAATTGGAAATGTTTAAAATATTTTGATTGATTTAAAGGTTATATAATTGAATTTTTTTTTGAAGTCAAATGGTTTTACGAGATGAATTTTGTAATTAAATGAATTGTTGGATTTTAACTAATATTTTGTGTTAAATGTTTCAGAGGTGAGGTGAAAGTATTGTGGTATGGGGATTATGTTTTGTATATATCATGTTAAATGGATTGTAAGTATGAAAATTTTATAATCATGTCTAACAAAAATGTTTACAGGTAACTAAGATTTTAATTCAGTAATAAGATGTTTATTTGAAATAATTGTGTTCAATAAAAATGATAATTAAAAAATTTAATAATAAATGAAAAATGATATATACTAATTATTAATAATAAATTTTAAAAATTTTAAGGAAGCTAATTGTTGAAAATTATGAATGATGTAAGTGAGTTAAAGGATTAGTGATGAATGAAGGTCTCATATGATAACGTTGTATATTTGATTTCTTAGTTAGTCATTAAGTTGCTATTGCGGGGGTGGCCTGTGCTCCCGTAGATAGCGAAATGGGTTGGGGGTAACAGAGAGTGTTACCTCCATCGGAGGCCAAAATGGCGAACATGTGTGACACACCTTTTCCGTGTAAATTAAAATTTACACACTGCTAGACGACCGTGTCGCACATAATAAGACGATGTATAACAGGCAGTGAAATGAAATTAGATTTCCCCGACTTTTCGGGCGATTACTGCCTGACCAGCACTAATCGTGGATTTGGCTAGCGGCCAGCTATGGTCATATCAAGTCCCTTGACCATAGCTGACTTGAAATTGGTATATATTAGAAATTCAATGGGGGGAGACAATTAGGGGAAATCTCCAGGAACTATGGAACTGCGGCTGCCACTCTGCCCGCTTGGGGGCAGCAGAGCCAGGTGGTAGACCCGCATTAAGGGCATGTAATTATAGACCAGAACATGTTGATGTTCATAACTTTTAAAATGTAATAGCGGAAGCAAAGACACAGAGAGGTAAAACTACTCCAAAATATGCCGTCTTTGCCGAAGCGAAAAGGGCGATACAGTCCTCCATAACTTGAAATAGTGTGTGTGGATCAGGGGGTGGCTCAGATGAGCCACGAATTTAAATTTTTCAACATAAAAAATTTTTTTTTGCTAATTCAAATTTGACCCAATAAAAAGATGCTTGTGCTTTGTTTAAATAACTAGCTGCTCAGACATTCAATATAAGGTGTTCATGCTGTAATTTTAAATGTATTATTTTATTATCGTAGGTTAGATATAAGCATTGATAGAAATATGTGTTTTCATTATGTGTATATTTTTTTAAGCCAATAATTAAATCGTCTGGCAGGCGGTTAATATGAATTATCAGAATCTGAGAAAGGGGAAACAATGAGGGTAGACGTAAGTAATATATATATATTAAATATAATATATTTCATGTAATTTGTGCATTTCTGAGCTGTATTTTTTCATTGTGTTAGGGAGATCAGCTGATCAGCAATAACAGGTCACTGGTATATTGGTTATAAATGTTCTAAGTAATTAGTGTTTAATGTAATGATTTAATGTATTACAGATGTTTAAAGTAATGATAAAAAATAACTTGATAAAATGAGAAATAAAGTAATAATTTGTGAAAGCTAATAAAAGTAGTGTTGGGTGATAAATATGTTGTGGGACATGTAGATCTGTCCAAGTCCAAATTGAAAGTTAAGGAAATAGTAGGGATGATATAATGTAATGTTGTTTTGAATTAATACATGTTATAGAATTTTGAGAAGTATTGATATTGACACAGTAGTAATGGAGAATTTATGTGGAGTTGAGTGATATATTTATGTTTATAATTAATGATGTTATTTTGTTGTAGTTGTAGTAAGGTAATGAGATTGAGATTTTGGGGATGGCAATTTTGTAGTAGGGGGTAGTGTATTGTGGGAGTCCGCAGCAAAATGATATGTTGGGACGGGAATTGGTACCGATTTAATGAGGAGGGGCCGCCTTAGGTAGAATCCAGGGGCCATATAAGGGATTTGAGTTTTTGGGTGGGGGAAACACCTATCCTATGTACAAAGGGTTAGAGAGTATTTTTTTTTTATATATAGAAAGAAGGTGGCGATTTGAGTTTAAGGATAAGTTGGGGTTAGAGAATGTCTTGATTAGTAGAGATTTTGATAGAGATGGGTGTCATGTGAGTTACAGTTGTTAGAGGTTAGAGTCAAGGAGAGATAAAGATTATATGTGTATACAGATCAAGTAGTAAATTGAATGAGAATAAATAATTTACATCACCCACAGTAATGTAGAATCAGATTGTTAAATAAAGAGAGTGATTTATAATAAAGATATAAAATTTTCATTTTTTAAACCAGTGACAGAATTTTGATAAAATTTGAAAATAATGTAAAATTAAGAATCGTTTATTTTAAATAATTTAAAGGTCAATTTACTTATTATTTATATTAATATTTTGTTTGTTTTAAATGTTTTATTTTATTGTTTTGTGTTTCAAATTAGATTGTTACAGATGTTGAATGTAATTTCAGATGAAAGCGTACATAACACATGTAGGTCAAGGGTCTTAGACTTGACCTAGTTTCGATCAGCTGATGAGGTCATACACCCACTAAGCTTGTGTAGTAGGAAGTCAGTTTAATTTGTTTATTTTATCAATTTAAACAGATTTTAAAATAATTTATATATATAAAGGAAACATTTAAATAAAATTAAATTTTTTTCTTGAATTTTAAAATTTTTCTGGAAAATATTTTTTTTTGGAAATTTTAATTTTTGAAAAAAAAATCTTGATTTTTCGCCTGCCAGCGAATGAATATTTTAAGTGTTGATTATTTTATTATTTGTGTGTTAACCAGGTTTATTATATTGATTTCTTGTATTGCACTGTATTGTTAGACACTAAGTATTCATATGTTAGGTTAAGGTTGTTTTAATCATAAGAAATGGTTAAATTAACTTAGTTTAACTAAAGAACAGAAAACAAGGAAGAGAATTTTTTTAATACAATACTTTGTTTCTTAAATGAAATAATAAATTTTAAAAGAATTTTTTAATTTTACAATGTGCTATGTCAACATGTAATGTGAGTGTGTGTGAGCCCAGTATCTGCTAAAGGCAGCCCAGCTTGCATAAAAGGGGAAACATATCGGTGGAGGATCTGGCATAATTTAAGCCAGGGATTGAGGATTTTGGGGATAGCATGTTAAAAGGCGAGGCGTGCTGTGGTACTTGTCGGTTCGATTTCTCGGTGTTGGGATCTCTTACGGAGAAGTCCAGTGATCTCGTTCAGATGAGTCCATAGTCGCCAAGCCAGGGGGGTCGTGTACCCATGCAGATTAAGAACAAGAGGGGGTTGTTGGCACCAGTTCCTCACCGGTCCTCTTCGGGGTTTATCAATGAGATTTCTTCTGTTATGGACAGCAGAATTCTCATTGAGGGGGTATTGTAACGTGTCAAAATTTGGGTCATTTTATTTTTACAGTATGGGATATTTACTTTTTTATTTGTTTCATTTTGTGCGGGAGTTTATAAAAATTTAGTGGGAAAGTTTTATTATGCGGCAAACGTAGTTTAGTACAACAGAACACGTGTTAAGAAACAGTTGGAACAAAGCAGAGACGCAGTTACTGTATTGTGTAACTCAAACAAAGGAATTCATACCCCTTTCGAATTTCTCAGAACTCTGTATATGTGTGGCGGTGCACGCACGCCACTATACAATCACGCGCTCGGGGGACGTGGTCAGCCAGAAAACCAAGATGGCTAGAGAACAAAATTATTCATCGTCTCCTCAGCGATCCTCAGGAAATGCTGCTAAGGACCGCCCACTTTAGTGACATCAGTAAAGCAGAGGCCAATATCGTCACCTGTTACCTCACATATACCAGCTCTATTCCATGCATAAAAGGAATACGTAACAACAAATTGAGCATGAACGGCGATTAAAATCAGGTGGCAGTGAACGGCAGTTTCCTCCCGCCTAAAAGATAGTCTATCTTAGTCAGAGACGCCATATAGTCCACGAGCAACCAGCTTCAGCTACAGACACAGACATTTTTGTTCGGACCCGGTCGGTGTAGTTTATAAAATGTAACTGAGTCAACAATAGAGTTAATACCGACCGGGACCCGAGTAAGTAATGGATATATAACGAGAGAAGTACAGTGGTCAGCGAGTGAAACATGTGCCGTGAATAACGAAGCGAAAACGCGTGTTCGGGCGAGGCCTCGATATATGTGCGAGAGTTAAAACAAATGGGATTTTTCTAAAAAGAAGGTATCGTAAATAATATGAGCGAATGAGCAGGATGGGCTGTATTTATAATTTTTTCTAAATATAATATAATGATTCAATTAACCTGTCTATACTAAGAACAATAAATGTAATTATTTCAGAGATAAATATTATCCAATAATTCAATTACCATGTTTACGATTGATCATAATTTTATTTTATCTAAGTTTCAAGTAGAAGAACATTAAAAGTAATCATTTCATAACAAAAATGTGTTAGACTAAGTTATTTTGTCATTACCATTTTCTCATTTCTGTGTTGCAAAATTCGTCTAACAGACCGGAATCTTTCTGAATTATTAATTGGGTGGGGTCAGATTGCTAAATTGTCCGTTTTATTAAGGTAAAGTGTAAAGGTCTCCATATCTGTCCTTCAAAGATATAGGTGGCGACTCTGGGCTTCTGATAAAATTTCTGCAGCAGGTAAGCGTAGTTATAACAGGTAAGTCCGGGTAGTGAATTTTATTTATTTAATATATTTTCGGCCTATTTTATAACGTCACAATGGCTCTCGCTGCCAGGATTTTCGTTTAATTGTAATGTTATACGAGATAGACCTATTTTAATACACAGAAAATAGGATGTGGTAATGACGAATGTATAAAAATTGTATTGCACATATTTACGTAGGTTATGTTCGTGTTGTGATTCACAGTGCGTTAGGCGTTTTGAGTATAGAAAAACAGTAGTTTTATATATAAGAGTGTTATACAAACGAACTTTAAAAATGTCTATAATACAAAGTAATGATAGTGATTTTGCGTGGGATGAGTGGGAGAAAGAATTTCGAGGTGTTGTGGGGGAGACGACAGATGAGGAATGGAGTAATTTAGACAATAGATTAACACGAATGGAAGAACAAGAGGAAGGAATATTTGCAGAAATTAATAAACATAGTGAGATGACCAATGATACAGGTAAGATAGTTGAAGAGATAGTGGTAGAAAATAAGACCGTAAATAGGCCTAGTGATAATGATGAGAGTGTGGTGGTGGTAAATAAAGGTAAAGAGACAAACCAATTTCAAGAAAATAAAGACGATTCGGGAGCAGATAATAAGGTAGGCCCAAGTAACGATGAGATTGAATTGAGCGAGTCAGTTGTCATAGGTGGAGTTCGACGTAATAGCCAATTTGTAAAAGACTTTATGAGTCTGCTAGTTCAAGAGTTTGCTAAGTTGCATGCGAAGTTTGATAAACAAGAGGAGAAGTGGAAACGAGAGAGAGAGGTCAATTAAAGGAGAGTACAGAAGTTGAATTAAAACAGGTGAGTGATAGTGATGATGAATTAATAAATAACAGTGATAAAATAGTGGAAGAAATAGTGTTGAATAGTGGAGATAATTATGATGATTACACTTCAGAGGTAAGTGGTGATGTTGATATAATTAGTTCTAATGATGAAACAATGGTAAATAATAAGAATAATGATTGTATAGCTGAAAATGGGGTATCAAAAAGTGATACAGTAGACAATAGTGAAAAAGAGAGTAGAATGAGAGTTGAGGTTGATTATGGATTGTTAATTAATGTTGATGAGTTTGATAATGAGTGGAAAGAGAGTTATATTGTGGGTATGAAACAGGGGGCAAATTTTTATGGGGTTAAATGTGAAGCAGAGAATTCACAAGTGCTGATGGAGGACAAGAGTTCCTCAATAATTTTTGTAGAAGACGAGAGTTCTTCAAAAGGTAAAATAAGTTTTTTGTGTTTATCTGGTAGGGCCAGATGGTATTTAGATAATTTTATGGTATTGCCCTCTGCATGGAATGGGAGAGTTCAGTGTGGTTATGAGAGGTGTTGGAATGAAAGAGAGAAAGAAATAAAAATTTTTGAGGTTAATAGAGGGTATGAAATGTTGGTGCAGGTGTTAGATATGGAGGGAGATGATGAAAGAGAGAGAGAGGAATATCTGAATAACACTGTTATAAATAATGATAAAATAATTGACTGGGTATTGAGACAATTTACTGACGGAGACTGGATAACATTAATTGATCATGACAGGTTGTATGAGATAATAAAGGGTATGATGGATTTAGAAATAATGGTTCATGAAGATAATAATTATAAATTCCAGATAAATAAAAATCATTTAGTCTATAAATATGTGAGATATCTTTTTGACGATGGAGGCTAAACCATAAAACAGTAAATATTTTGTTTTAGGGGGTTTGATCTAGCTGAATTGGACATTGAAATGTGATAACTGAATAAATAATGAAGTAGATTTGTAAATAAATACGTAGTAAAGCCAATTGTATGTGTTGTGGTTAAGGGAACAGTGTATGTAGGTAGATAATTGTTGTAATAATAATTGCAATTTAAAGAAATAATAACATTAATTTTGGAAACAGTAATTGGCTAATTTGTATAAGGGCAAACAATAATAATGGAATTTATATTTTAATAATGAATTTAATTGAAACAATTGGAAATGTTTAAAATATTTTGATTGATTTAAAGGTTATATAATTGAATTTTTTTTTGAAGTCAAATGGTTTTACGAGATGAATTTTGTAATTAAATGAATTGTTGGATTTTAACTAATATTTTGTGTTAAATGTTTCAGAGGTGAGGTGAAAGTATTGTGGTATGGGGATTATGTTTTGTATATATCATGTTAAATGGATTGTAAGTATGAAAATTTTATAATCATGTCTAACAAAAATGTTTACAGGTAACTAAGATTTTAATTCAGTAATAAGATGTTTATTTGAAATAATTGTGTTCAATAAAAATGATAATTAAAAAATTTAATAATAAATGAAAAATGATATATACTAATTATTAATAATAAATTTTAAAAATTTTAAGGAAGCTAATTGTTGAAAATTATGAATGATGTAAGTGAGTTAAAGGATTAGTGATGAATGAAGGTCTCATATGATAACGTTGTATATTTGATTTCTTAGTTAGTCATTAAGTTGCTATTGCGGGGGTGGCCTGTGCTCCCGTAGATAGCGAAATGGGTTGGGGGTAACAGAGAGTGTTACCTCCATCAGAGGCCAAAATGGCGAACATGTGTGACACACCTTTTCCGTGTAAATTAAAATTTACACACTGCTAGACGACCGTGTCGCACATAATAAGACGATGTATAACAGGCAGTGAAATGAAATTAGATTTCCCCGACTTTTCGGGCGATTACTGCCTGACCAGCACTAATCGTGGATTTGGCTAGCGGCCAGCTATGGTCAGGTCATATCAAGTCCCTTGACCATAGCTGACTTGAAATTGGTATATATTAGAAATTCAATGGGGGGAGACAATTAGGGGAAATCTCCAGGAACTATGGAACTGCGGCTGCCACTCTGCCCGCTTGGGGGCAGCAGAGCCAGGTGGTAGACCCGCATTAAGGGCATGTAATTATAGACCAGAACATGTTGATGTTCATAACTTTTAAAATGTAATAGCGGAAGCAAAGACACGGAGAGGTAAAACTACTCCAAAATATGCCGTCTTTGCCGAAGCGAAAAGGGCGATACAGTCCTCCATAACTTGAAATAGTGTGTGTGGATCAGGGGGTGGCTCAGATGAGCCACGAATTTAAATTTTTCAACATAAAAAATTTTTTTTTGCTAATTCAAATTTGACCCAATAAAAAGATGCTTGTGCTTTGTTTAAATAACTAGCTGCTCAGACATTCAATATAAGGTGTTCATGCTGTAATTTTAAATGTATTATTTTATTATCGTAGGTTAGATATAAGCATTGATAGAAATATGTGTTTTCATTATGTGTATATTTTTTTAAGCCAATAATTAAATCGTCTGGCAGGCGGTTAATATGAATTATCAGAATCTGAGAAAGGGGAAACAATGAGGGTAGACGTAAGTAATATATATATATTAAATATAATATATTTCATGTAATTTGTGCATTTCTGAGCTGTATTTTTTCATTGTGTTAGGGAGATCAGCTGATCAGCAATAACAGGTCACTGGTATATTGGTTATAAATGTTCTAAGTAATTAGTGTTTAATGTAATGATTTAATGTATTACAGATGTTTAAAGTAATGATAAAAAATAACTTGATAAAATGAGAAATAAAGTAATAATTTGTGAAAGCTAATAAAAGTAGTGTTGGGTGATAAATATGTTGTGGGACATGTAGATCTGTCCAAGTCCAAATTGAAAGTTAAGGAAATAGTAGGGATGATATAATGTAATGTTGTTTTGAATTAATACATGTTATAGAATTTTGAGAAGTATTGATATTGACACAGTAGTAATGGAGAATTTATGTGGAGTTGAGTGATATATTTATGTTTATAATTAATGATGTTATTTTGTTGTAGTTGTAGTAAGGTAATGAGATTGAGATTTTGGGGATGGCAATTTTGTAGTAGGGGGTAGTGTATTGTGGGAGTCCGCAGCAAAATGATATGTTGGGACGGGAATTGGTACCGATTTAATGAGGAGGGGCCGCCTTAGGTAGAATCCAGGGGCCATATAAGGGATTTGAGTTTTTGGGTGGGGGAAACACGTATCCTATGTACAAAGGGTTAGAGAGTATTTTTTTTTTATATATAGAAATAAGGTGGCGATTTGAGTTTAAGGATAAGTTGGGGTTAGAGAATGTCTTGATTAGTAGAGATTTTGATAGAGATGGGTGTCATGTGAGTTACAGTTGTTAGAGGTTAGAGTCAAGGAGAGATAAAGATTATATGTGTATACAGATCAAGTAGTAAATTGAATGAGAATAAATAATTTACATCACCCACAGTAATGTAGAATCAGATTGTTAAATAAAGAGAGTGATTTATAATAAAGATATAAAATTTTCATTTTTTAAACCAGTGACAGAATTTTGATAAAATTTGAAAATAATGTAAAATTAAGAATTGTTTATTTTAAATAATTTAAAGGTCAATTTACTTATTATTTATATTAATATTTTGTTTGTTTTAAATGTTTTATTTTATTGTTTTGTGTTTCAAATTAGATTGTTACAGATGTTGAATGTAATTTCAGATAGAAAGCGTACATAACACATGTAGGTCAAGGGTCTTAGACTTGACCTAGTTTCGATCAGCTGATGAGGTCATACACCCACTAAGCTTGTGTAGTAGGAAGTCAGTTTAATTTGTTTATTTTATCAATTTAAACAGATTTTAAAATAATTTATATATATAAAGGAAACATTTAAATAAAATTAAATTTTTTTCTTGAATTTTAAAATTTTTCTGGAAAATATTTTTTTTTGGAAATTTTAATTTTTGAAAAAAAAATCTTGATTTTTCGCCTGCCAGCGAATGAATATTTTAAGTGTTGATTATTTTATTATTTGTGTGTTAACCAGGTTTATTATATTGATTTCTTGTATTGCACTGTATTGTTAGACACTAAGTATTCATATGTTAGGTTAAGGTTGTTTTAATCATAAGAAATGGTTAATTTAACTTAGTTTAACTAAAGAACAGAAAACAAGGAAGAGAATTTTTTTAATACAATACTTTGTTTCTTAAATGAAATAATAAATTTTAAAAGAATTTTTTAATTTTACAATGTGCTATGTCAACATGTAATGTGAGTGTGTGTGAGCCCAGTATCTGCTAAAAGCAGCCCAGCTTGCATAAAAGGGGAAACATATCGGTGGAGGATCTGGCATAATTTAAGCCAGGGATTGAGGATTTTGGGGATAGCATGTTAAAAGGCGAGGCGTGCTGTGGTACTTGTCGGTTCGATTTCTCGGTGTTGGGATCTCTTACGGAGAAGTCCAGTGATCTCGTTCAGATGAGTCCATAGTCGCCAAGCCAGGGGGGTCGTGTACCCATGCAGATTAAGAACAAGAGGGGGTTGTTGGCACCAGTTCCTCACCGGTCCTCTTCGGGGTTTATCAATGAGATTTCTTCTGTTATGGACAGCAGAATTCTCATTGAGGGGGTATTGTAACGTGTCAAAATTTGGGTCATTTTATTTTTACAGTATGGGATATTTACTTTTTTATTTGTTTCATTTTGTGCGGGAGTTTATAAAAATTTAGTGGGAAAGTTTTATTATGCGGCAAACGTAGTTTAGTACAACAGAACACGTGTTAAGAAACAGTTGGAACAAAGCAGAGACGCAGTTACTGTATTGTGTAACTCAAACAAAGGAATTCATACCCCTTTCGAATTTCTCAGAACTCTGTATATGTGTGGCGGTGCACGCACGCCACTATACAATCACGCGCTCGGGGGACGTGGTCAGCCAGAAAACCAAGATGGCTAGAGAACAAAATTATTCATCGTCTCCTCAGCGATCCTCAGGAAATGCTGCTAAGGACCGCCCACTTTAGTGACATCAGTAAAGCAGAGGCCAATATCGTCACCTGTTACCACACATATACCAGCTCTATTCCATGCATAAAAGGAATACGTAACAACAAATTGAGCATGAACGGCGATTAAAATCAGGTGGCAGTGAACGGCAGTTTCCTCCCGCCTAAAAGATAGTCTATCTTAGTCAGAGACGCCATATAGTCCACGAGCAACCAGCTTCAGCTACAGACACAGACATTTTTGTTCGGACCCGGTCGGTGTAGTTTATAAAATGTAACTGAGTCAACAATAGAGTTAATACCGACCGGGACCCGAGTAAGTAATGGATATATAACGAGAGAAGTACAGTGGTCAGCGAGTGAAACATGTGCCGTGAATAACGAAGCGAAAACGCGTGTTCGGGCGAGGCCTCGATATATGTGCGAGAGTTAAAACAAATGGGATTTTTCTAAAAAGAAGGTATCGTAAATAATATGAGCGAATGAGCAGGCTGGGCTGTATTTATAATTTTTTCTAAATATAATATAATGATTCAATTAACCTGTCTATACTAAGAACAATAAATGTAATTATTTCAGAGATAAATATTATCCAATAATTCAATTACCATGTTTACGATTGATCATAATTTTATTTTATCTAAGTTTCAAGTAGAAGAACATTAAAAGTAATCATTTCATAACAAAAATGTGTTAGACTAAGTTATTTTGTCATTACCATTTTCTCATTTCTGTGTTGCAAAATTCGTCTACCGGACCGGAATCTTTCTGAATTATTAATTGGGTGGGGTCAGATTGCTAAATTGTCCGTTTTATTAAGGTAAAGTGTAAAGGTCTCCATATCTGTCCTTCAAAGATATAGGTGGCGACTCTGGGCTTCTGATAAAATTTCTGCAGCAGGTAAGCGTAGTTATAACAGGTAAGTCCGGGTAGTGAATTTTATTTATTTAATATATTTTCGGCCTATTTTATAACGTCACAATGGCTCTCGCTGCCAGGATTTTCGTTTAATTGTAATGTTATACGAGATAGACCTATTTTAATACACAGAAAATAGGATGTGGTAATGACGAATGTATAAAAATTGTATTGCACATATTTACGTAGGTTATGTTCGTGTTGTGATTCACAGTGCGTTAGGCGTTTTGAGTATAGAAAAACAGTAGTTTTATATATAAGAGTGTTATACAAACGAACTTTAAAAATGTCTATAATACAAAGTAATGATAGTGATTTTGCGTGGGATGAGTGGGAGAAAGAATTTCGAGGTGTTGTGGGGGAGACGACAGATGAGGAATGGAGTAATTTAGACAATAGATTAACACGAATGGAAGAACAAGAGGAAGGAATATTTGCAGAAATTAATAAACATAGTGAGATGACCAATGATACAGGTAAGATAGTTGAAGAGATAGTGGTAGAAAATAAGACCGTAAATAGGCCTAGTGATAATGATGAGAGTGTGGTGGTGGTAAATAAAGGTAAAGAGACAAACCAATTTCAAGAAAATAAAGACGATTCGGGAGCAGATAATAAGGTAGGCCCAAGTAACGATGAGATTGAATTGAGCGAGTCAGTTGTCATAGGTGGAGTTCGACGTAATAGCCAATTTGTAAAAGACTTTATGAGTCTGCTAGTTCAAGAGTTTGCTAAGTTGCATGCGAAGTTTGATAAACAAGAGGAGAAGTGGAAACGAGAGAGAGAGGTCAATTAAAGGAGAGTACAGAAGTTGAATTAAAACAGGTGAGTGATAGTGATGATGAATTAATAAATAACAGTGATAAAATAGTGGAAGAAATAGTGTTGAATAGTGGAGATAATTATGATGATTACACTTCAGAGGTAAGTGGTGATGTTGATATAATTAGTTCTAATGATGAAACAATGGTAAATAATAAGAATAATGATTGTATAGCTGAAAATGGGGTATCAAAAAGTGATACAGTAGACAATAGTGAAAAAGAGAGTAGAATGAGAGTTGAGGTTGATTATGGATTGTTAATTAATGTTGATGAGTTTGATAATGAGTGGAAAGAGAGTTATATTGTGGGTATGAAACAGGGGGCAAATTTTTATGGGGTTAAATGTGAAGCAGAGAATTCACAAGTGTTGATGGAGGACAAGAGTTCCTCAATAATTTTTGTAGAAGACGAGAGTTCTTCAAAAGGTAAAATAAGTTTTTTGTGTTTATCTGGTAGGGCCAGATGGTATTTAGATAATTTTATGGTATTGCCCTCTGCATGGAATGGGAGAGTTCAGTGTGGTTATGAGAGGTGTTGGAATGAAAGAGAGAAAGAAATAAAAATTTTTGAGGTTAATAGAGGGTATGAAATGTTGGTGCAGGTGTTAGATATGGAGGGAGATGATGAAAGAGAGAGAGAGGAATATCTGAATAACACTGTTATAAATAATGATAAAATAATTGACTGGGTATTGAGACAATTTACTGACGGAGACTGGATAACATTAATTGATCATGACAGGTTGTATGAGATAATAAAGGGTATGATGGATTTAGAAATAATGGTTCATGAAGATAATAATTATAAATTCAAGATAAATAAAAATCATTTAGTCTATAAATATGTGAGATATCTTTTTGACGATGGAGGCTAAACCATAAAACAGTAAATATTTTGTTTTAGGGGGTTTGATCTAGCTGAATTGGACATTGAAATGTGATAACTGAATAAATAATGAAGTAGATTTGTAAATAAATACGTAGTAAAGCCAATTGTATGTGTTGTGGTTAAGGGAACAGTGTATGTAGGTAGATAATTGTTGTAATAATAATTGCAATTTAAAGAAATAATAACATTAATTTTGGAAACAGTAATTGGCTAATTTGTATAAGGGCAAACAATAATAATGGAATTTATATTTTAATAATGAATTTAATTGAAACAATTGGAAATGTTTAAAGTATTTTGATTGATTTAAAGGTTATATAATTGAATTTTTTTTTGAAGTCAAATGGTTTTACGAGATGAATTTTGTAATTAAATGAATTGTTGGATTTTAACTAATATTTTGTGTTAAATGTTTCAGAGGTGAGGTGAAAGTATTGTGGTATGGGGATTATGTTTTGTATATATCATGTTAAATGGATTGTAAGTATGAAAATTTTATAATCATGTCTAACAAAAATGTTTACAGGTAACTAAGATTTTAATTCAGTAATAAGATGTTTATTTGAAATAATTGTGTTCAATAAAAATGATAATTAAAAAATTTAATAATAAATGAAAAAATGATATATACTAATTATTAATAAATTTTAAAAATTTTAAGGAAGCTAATTGTTGAAAATTATGAATGATGTAAGTGAGTTAAAGGATTAGTGATGAATGAAGGTCTCATATGATAACGTTGTATATTTGATTTCTTAGTTAGTCATTAAGTTGCTATTGCGGGGGTGGCCTGTGCTCCCGTAGATAGCGAAATGGGTTGGGGGTAACAGAGAGTGTTACCTCCATCGGAGGCCAAAATGGCGAACATGTGTGACACACCTTTTCCGTGTAAATTAAAATTTACACACTGCTAGACGACCGTGTCGCACATAATAAGACGATGTATAACAGGCAGTGAAATGAAATTAGATTTCCCCGACTTTTCGGGCGATTACTGCCTGACCAGCACTAATCGTGGATTTGGCTAGCGGCCAGCTATGGTCATATCAAGTCCCTTGACCATAGCTGACTTGAAATTGGTATATATTAGAAATTCAATGGGGGGAGACAATTAGGGGAAATCTCCAGGAACTATGGAACTGCGGCTGCCACTCTGCCCGCTTGGGGGCAGCAGAGCCAGGTGGTAGACCCGCATTAAGGGCATGTAATTATAGACCAGAACATGTTGATGTTCATAACTTTTAAAATGTAATAGCGGAAGCAAAGACACGGAGAGGTAAAACTACTCCAAAATATGCCGTCTTTGCCGAAGCGAAAAGGGCGATACAGTCCTCCATAACTTGAAATAGTGTGTGTGGATCAGGGGGTGGCTCAGATGAGCCACGAATTTAAATTTTTCAACATAAAAAATTTTTTTTTGCTAATTCAAATTTGACCCAATAAAAAGATGCTTGTGCTTTGTTTAAATAACTAGCTGCTCAGACATTCAATATAAGGTGTTCATGCTGTAATTTTAAATGTATTATTTTATTATCGTAGGTTAGATATAAGCATTGATAGAAATATGTGTTTTCATTATGTGTATATTTTTTTAAGCCAATAATTAAATCGTCTGGCAGGCGGTTAATATGAATTATCAGAATCTGAGAAAGGGGAAACAATGAGGGTAGACGTAAGTAATATATATATATTAAATATAATATATTTCATGTAATTTGTGCATTTCTGAGCTGTATTTTTTCATTGTGTTAGGGAGATCAGCTGATCAGCAATAACAGGTCACTGGTATATTGGTTATAAATGTTCTAAGTAATTAGTGTTTAATGTAATGATTTAATGTATTACAGATGTTTAAAGTAATGATAAAAAATAACTTGATAAAATGAGAAATAAAGTAATAATTTGTGAAAGCTAATAAAAGTAGTGTTGGGTGATAAATATGTTGTGGGACATGTAGATCTGTCCAAGTCCAAATTGAAAGTTAAGGAAATAGTAGGGATGATATAATGTAATGTTGTTTTGAATTAATACATGTTATAGAATTTTGAGAAGTATTGATATTGACACAGTAGTAATGGAGAATTTATGTGGAGTTGAGTGATATATTTATGTTTATAATTAATGATGTTATTTTGTTGTAGTTGTAGTAAGGTAATGAGATTGAGATTTTGGGGATGGCAATTTTGTAGTAGGGGGTAGTGTATTGTGGGAGTCCGCAGCAAAATGATATGTTGGGACGGGAATTGGTACCGATTTAATGAGGAGGGGCCGCCTTAGGTAGAATCCAGGGGCCATATAAGGGATTTGAGTTTTTGGGTGGGGGAAACACGTATCCTATGTACAAAGGGTTAGAGAGTATTTTTTTTTTATATATAGAAAGAAGGTGGCGATTTGAGTTTAAGGATAAGTTGGGGTTAGAGAATGTCTTGATTAGTAGAGATTTTGATAGAGATGGGTGTCATGTGAGTTACAGTTGTTAGAGGTTAGAGTCAAGGAGAGATAAAGATTATATGTGTATACAGATCAAGTAGTAAATTGAATGAGAATAAATAATTTACATCACCCACAGTAATGTAGAATCAGATTGTTAAATAAAGAGAGTGATTTATAATAAAGATATAAAATTTTCATTTTTTAAACCAGTGACAGAATTTTGATAAAATTTGAAAATAATGTAAAATTAAGAATTGTTTATTTTAAATAATTTAAAGGTCAATTTACTTATTATTTATATTAATATTTTGTTTGTTTTAAATGTTTTATTTTATTGTTTTGTATTTCAAATTAGATTATTACAGATGTTGAATGTAATTTCAGATGAAAGCGTACATAACACATGTAGGTCAAGGGTCTTAGACTTGACCTAGTTTCGATCAGCTGATGAGGTCATACACCCACTAAGCTTGTGTAGTAGGAAGTCAGTTTAATTTGTTTATTTTATCAATTTAAACAGATTTTAAAATAATTTATATATATAAAGGAAACATTTAAATAAAATTAAATTTTTTTCTTGAATTTTAAAATTTTTCTGGAAAATATTTTTTTTTGGAAATTTTAATTTTTGAAAAAAAAAAATCTTGATTTTTCGCCTGCCAGCGAATGAATATTTTAAGTGTTGATTATTTTATTATTTGTGTGTTAACCAGGTTTATTATATTGATTTCTTGTATTGCACTGTATTGTTAGACACTAAGTATTCATATGTTAGGTTAAGGTTGTTTTAATCATAAGAAATGGTTAAATTAACTTAGTTTAACTAAAGAACAGAAAACAAGGAAGAGAATTTTTTTAATACAATACTTTGTTTCTTAAATGAAATAATAAATTTTAAAAAAATTTTTTAATTTTACATTGTGCTATGTCAACATGTAATGTGAGTGTGTGTGAGCCCAGTATCTGCTAAAGGCAGCCCAGCTTGCATAAAAGGGGAAACATATCGGTGGAGGATCTGGCATAATTTAAGCCAGGGATTGAGGATTTTGGGGATAGCATGTTAAAAGGCGAGGCGTGCTGTGGTACTTGTCGGTTCGATTTCTCGGTGTTGGGATCTCTTACGGAGAAGTCCAGTGATCTCGTTCAGATGAGTCCATAGTCGCCAAGCCAGGGGGGTCGTGTACCCATGCAGATTAAGAACAAGAGGGGGTTGTTGGCACCAGTTCCTCACCGGTCCTCTTCGGGGTTTATCAACGAGATTTCTTCTGTTATGGACAGCAGAATTCTCATTGAGGGGGTATTGTAACGTGTCAAAATTTGGGTCATTTTATTTTTACAGTATGGGATATTTACATTTTTATTTGTTTCATTTTGTGCGGGAGTTTATAAAAATTTAGTGGGAAAGTTTTATTATGCGGCAAACGTAGTTTAGTACAACAGAACACGTGTTAAGAAACAGTTGGAACAAAGCAGAGACGCAGTTACTGTATTGTGTAACTCAAACAAAGGAATTCATACCCCTTTCGAATTGCTCAGAACTCTGTATATGTGTGGCGGTGCACGCACGCCACTATACAATCACGCGCTCGGGGGACGTGGTCAGCCAGAAAACCAAGATGGCTAGAGAACAAAATTATTCATCGTCTCCTCAGCGATCCTCAGGAAATGCTGCTAAGGACCGCCCACTTTAGTGACATCAGTAAAGCAGAGGCCAATATCGTCACCTGTTACCACACATATACCAGCTCTATTCCATGCATAAAAGGAATACGTAACAACAAATTGAGCATGAACGGCGATTAAAATCAGGTGGCAGTGAACGGCAGTTTCCTCCCGCCTAAAAGATAGTCTATCTTAGTCAGAGACGCCATATAGTCCACGAGCAACCAGCTTCAGCTACAGACACAGACATTTTTGTTCGGACCCGGTCGGTGTAGTTTATAAAATGTAACTGAGTCAACAATAGAGTTAATACCGACCGGGACCCGAGTAAGTAATGGATATATAACGAGAGAAGTACAGTGGTCAGCGAGTGAAACATGTGCCGTGAATAACGAAGCGAAAACGCGTGTTCGGGCGAGGCCTCGATATATGTGCGAGAGTTAAAACAAATGGGATTTTTCTAAAAAGAAGGTATCGTAAATAATATGAGCGAATGAGCAGGCTGGGCTGTATTTATAATTTTTTCTAAATATAATATAATGATTCAATTAACCTGTCTATACTAAGAACAATAAATGTAATTATTTCAGAGATAAATATTATCCAATAATTCAATTACCATGTTTACGATTGATCATAATTTTATTTTATCTAAGTTTCAAGTAGAAGAACATTAAAAGTAATCATTTCATAACAAAAATGTGTTAGACTGAGTTATTTTGTCATTACCATTTTCTCATTTCTGTGTTGCAAAATTCGTCTAACGGACCGGAATCTTTCTGAATTATTAATTGGGTGGGGTCAGATTGCTAAATTGTCCGTTTTATTAAGGTAAAGTGTAAAGGTCTCCATATCTGTCCTTCAAAGATATAGGTGGCGACTCTAAGCTTCTGATAAAATTTCTGCAGCAGGTAAGCGTAGTTATAACAGGTAAGTCCGGGTAGTGAATTTTATTTATTTAATATATTTTCGGCCTATTTTATAACGTCACAATGGCTCTTGCTGCCAGGATTTTCGTTTAATTGTAATGTTATACGAGATAGACCTATTTTAATACACAGAAAATAGGATGTGGTAATGACGAATGTATAAAAATTTTATTGCACATATTTACGTAGGTTATGTTCGTGTTGTGATTCACAGTGCGTTAGGCGTTTTGAGTATAGAAAAACAGTAGTTTTATATATAAGAGTGTTATACAAACGAACTTTAAAAATGTCTATAATACAAAGTAATGATAGTGATTTTGCGTGGGATGAGTGGGAGAAAGAATTTCGAGGTGTTGTGGGGGAGACGGCAGATGAGGAATGGAGTAATTTAGACAATAGATTAACACGAATGGAAGAACAAGAGGAAGGAATATTTGCAGAAATTAATAAACATAGTGAGATGACCAATGATACAGGTAAGATAGTTGAAGAGATAGTGGTAGAAAATAAGACCGTAAATAGGCCTAGTGATAATGATGAGAGTGTGGTGGTGGTAAATAAAGGTAAAGAGACAAACCAATTTCAAGAAAATAAAGACGATTCGGGAGCAGATAATAAGGTAGGCCCAAGTAACGATGAGATTGAATTGAGCGAGTCAGTTGTCATAGGTGGAGTTCGACGTAATAGCCAATTTGTAAAAGACTTTATGAGTCTGCTAGTTCAAGAGTTTGCTAAGTTGCATGCGAAGTTTGATAAACAAGAGGAGAAGTGGAAACGAGAGAGAGAGGTCAATTAAAGGAGAGTACAGAAGTTGAATTAAAACAGGTGAGTGATAGTGATGATGAATTAATAAATAACAGTGATAAAATAGTGGAAGAAATAGTGTTGAATAGTGGAGATAATTATGATGATTACACTTCAGAGGTAAGTGGTGATGTTGATATAATTAGTTCTAATGATGAAACAATGGTAAATAATAAGAATAATGATTGTATAGCTGAAAATGGGGTATCAAAAAGTGATACAGTAGACAATAGTGAAAAAGAGAGTAGAATGAGAGTTGAGGTTGATTATGGATTGTTAATTAATGTTGATGAGTTTGATAATGAGTGGAAAGAGAGTTATATTGTGGGTATGAAACAGGGGGCAAATTTTTATGGGGTTAAATGTGAAGCAGAGAATTCACAAGTGTTGATGGAGGACAAGAGTTCCTCAATAATTTTTGTAGAAGACGAGAGTTCTTCAAAAGGTAAAATAAGTTTTTTGTGTTTATCTGGTAGGGCCAGATGGTATTTAGATAATTTTATGGTATTGCCCTCTGCATGGAATGGGAGAGTTCAGTGTGGTTATGAGAGGTGTTGGAATGAAAGAGAGAAAGAAATAAAAATTTTTGAGGTTAATAGAGGGTATGAAATGTTGGTGCAGGTGTTAGATATGGAGGGAGATGATGAAAGAGAGAGAGAGGAATATCTGAATAACACTGTTATAAATAATGATAAAATAATTGACTGGGTATTGAGACAATTTACTGACGGAGACTGGATAACATTAATTGATCATGACAGGTTGTATGAGATAATAAAGGGTATGATGGATTTAGAAATAATGGTTCATGAAGATAATAATTATAAATTCAAGATAAATAAAAATCATTTAGTCTATAAATATGTGAGATATCTTTTTGACGATGGAGGCTAAACCATAAAACAGTAAATATTTTGTTTTAGGGGGTTTGATCTAGCTGAATTGGACATTGAAATGTGATAACTGAATAAATAATGAAGTAGATTTGTAAATAAATACGTAGTAAAGCCAATTGTATGTGTTGTGGTTAAGGGAACAGTGTATGTAGGTAGATAATTGTTGTAATAATAATTGCAATTTAAAGAAATAATAACATTAATTTTGGAAACAGTAATTGGCTAATTTGTATAAGGGCAAACAATAATAATGGAATTTATATTTTAATAATGAATTTAATTGAAACAATTGGAAATGTTTAAAATATTTTGATTGATTTAAAGGTTATATAATTGAATTTTTTTTTGAAGTCAAATGGTTTTACGAGATGAATTTTGTAATTAAATGAATTGTTGGATTTTAACTAATATTTTGTGTTAAATGTTTCAGAGGTGAGGTGAAAGTATTGTGGTATGGGGATTATGTTTTGTATATATCATGTTAAATGGATTGTAAGTATGAAAATTTTATAATCATGTCTAACAAAAATGTTTACAGGTAACTAAGATTTTAATTCAGTAATAAGATGTTTATTTGAAATAATTGTGTTCAATAAAAATGATAATTAAAAAATTTAATAATAAATGAAAAATGATATATACTAATTATTAATAATAAATTTTAAAAATTTTAAGGAAGCTAATTGTTGAAAATTATGAATGATGTAAGTGAGTTAAAGGATTAGTGATGAATGAAGGTCTCATATGATAACGTTGTATATTTGATTTCTTAGTTAGTCATTAAGTTGCTATTGCGGGGGTGGCCTGTGCTCCCGTAGATAGCGAAATGGGTTGGGGGTAACAGAGAGTGTTACCTCCATCGGAGGCCAAAATGGCGAACATGTGTGACACACCTTTTCCATGTAAATTAAAATTTACACACTGCTAGACGACCGTGTCGCACATAATAAGACGATGTATAACAGGCAGTGAAATGAAATTAGATTTCCCCGACTTTTCGGGCGATTACTGCCTGACCAGCACTAATCGTGGATTTGGCTAGCGGCCAGCTATGGTCATATCAAGTCCCTTGACCATAGCTGACTTGAAATTGGTATATATTAGAAATTCAATGGGGGGAGACAATTAGGGGAAATCTCCAGGAACTATGGAACTGCGGCTGCCACTCTGCCCGCTTGGGGGCAGCAGAGCCAGGTGGTAGACCCGCATTAAGGGCATGTAATTATAGACCAGAACATGTTGATGTTCATAACTTTTAAAATGTAATAGCGGAAGCAAAGACACGGAGAGGTAAAACTACTCCAAAATATGCCGTCTTTGCCGAAGCGAAAAGGGCGATACAGTCCTCCATAACTTGAAATAGTGTGTGTGGATCAGGGGGTGGCTCAGATGAGCCACGAATTTAAATTTTTCAACATAACAAATTTTTTTTTGCTAATTCAAATTTGACCCAATAAAAAGATGCTTGTGCTTTGTTTAAATAACTAGCTGCTCAGACATTCAATATAAGGTGTTCATGCTGTAATTTTAAATGTATTATTTTATTATCGTAGGTTAGATATAAGCATTGATAGAAATATGTGTTTTCATTATGTGTATATTTTTTTAAGCCAATAATTAAATCGTCTGGCAGGCGGTTAATATGAATTATCAGAATCTGAGAAAGGGGAAACAATGAGGGTAGACGTAAGTAATATATATATATTAAATATAATATATTTCATGTAATTTGTGCATTTCTGAGCTATATTTTTTCATTGTGTTAGGGAGATCAGCTGATCAGCAATAACAGGTCACTGGTATATTGGTTATAAATGTTCTAAGTAATTAGTGTTTAATGTAATGATTTAATGTATTACAGATGTTTAAAGTAATGATAAAAAATAACTTGATAAAATGAGAAATAAAGTAATAATTTGTGAAAGCTAATAAAAGTAGTGTTGGGTGATAAATATGTTGTGGGACATGTAGATCTGTCCAAGTCCAAATTGAAAGTTAAGGAAATAGTAGGGATGATATAATGTAATGTTGTTTTGAATTAATACATGTTATAGAATTTTGAGAAGTATTGATATTGACACAGTAGTAATGGAGAATTTATGTGGAGTTGAGTGATATATTTATGTTTATAATTAATGATGTTATTTTGTTGTAGTTGTAGTAAGGTAATGAGATTGAGATTTTGGGGATGGCAATTTTGTAGTAGGGGGTAGTGTATTGTGGGAGTCCGCAGCAAAATGATATGTTGGGACGGGAATTGGTACCGATTTAATGAGGAGGGGCCGCCTTAGGTAGAATCCAGGGGCCATATAAGGGATTTGAGTTTTTGGGTGGGGGAAACACGTATCCTATGTACAAAGGGTTAGAGAGTATTTTTTTTTTATATATAGAAAGAAGGTGGCGATTTGAGTTTAAGGATAAGTTGGGGTTAGAGAATGTCTTGATTAGTAGAGATTTTGATAGAGATGGGTGTCATGTGAGTTACAGTTGTTAGAGGTTAGAGTCAAGGAGAGATAAAGATTATATGTGTATACAGATCAAGTAGTAAATTGAATGAGAATAAATAATTTACATCACCCACAGTAATGTAGAATCAGATTGTTAAATAAAGAGAGTGATTTATAATAAAGATATAAAATTTTCATTTTTTAAACCAGTGACAGAATTTTGATAAAATTTGAAAATAATGTAAAATTAAGAATTGTTTATTTTAAATAACTTAAAGGTCAATTTACTTATTATTTATATTAATATTTTGTTTGTTTTAAATGTTTTATTTTATTGTTTTGTGTTTCAAATTAGATTGTTACAGATGTTGAATGTAATTTCAGATGAAAGCGTACATAACACATGTAGGTCAAGGGTCTTAGACTTGATCTAGTTTCGATCAGCTGATGAGGTCATACACCCACTAAGCTTGTGTAGTAGGAAGTCAGTTTAATTTGTTTATTTTATCAATTTAAACAGATTTTAAAATAATTTATATATATAAAGGAAACATTTAAATAAAATTAAATTTTTTTCTTGAATTTTAAAATTTTTCTGGAAAATTTTTTTTTTTGAAATTTTAATTTTTGAAAAAAAAAATCTTGATTTTTCGCCTGCCAGCGAATGAATATTTTAAGTGTTGATTATTTTATTATTTGTGTGTTAACCAGGTTTATTATATTGATTTCTTGTATTGCACTGTATTGTTAGACACTAAGTATTCATATGTTAGGTTAAGGTTGTTTTAATCATAAGAAATGGTTAAATTAACTTAGTTTAACTAAAGAACAGAAAACAAGGAAGAGAATTTTTTTAATACAATACTTTGTTTCTTAAATGAAATAATAAATTTTAAAAGAATTTTTTAATTTTACAATGTCCTATGTCAACATGTAATGTGAGTGTGTGTGAGCCCAGTATCTGCTAAAGGCAGCCCAGCTTGCATAAAAGGGGAAACATATCGGTGGAGGATCTGGCATAATTTAAGCCAGGGATTGAGGATTTTGGGGATAGCATGTTAAAAGGCGAGGCGTGCTGTGGTACTTGTCGGTTCGATTTCTCGGTGTTGGGATCTCTTACGGAGAAGTCCAGTGATCTCGTTCAGATGAGTCCATAGTCGCCAAGCCAGGGGGGTCGTGTACCCATGCAGATTAAGAACAAGAGGGGGTTGTTGGCACCAGTTCCTCACCGGTCCTCTTCGGGGTTTATCAACGAGATTTCTTCTGTTATGGACAGCAGAATTCTCATTGAGGGGGTATTGTAACGTGTCAAAATTTGGGTCATTTTATTTTTACAGTATGGGATATTTACATTTTTATTTGTTTCATTTTGTGCGGGAGTTTATAAAAATTTAGTGGGAAAGTTTTATTATGCGGCAAACGTAGTTTAGTACAACAGAACACGTGTTAAGAAACAGTTGGAACAAAGCAGAGACGCAGTTACTGTATTGTGTAACTCAAACAAAGGAATTCATACCCCTTTCGAATTTCTCAGAACTCTGTATATGTGTGGCGGTGCACGCACGCCACTATACAATCACGCGCTCGGGGGACGTGGTCAGCCAGAAAACCAAGATGGCTAGAGAACAAAATTATTCATCGTCTCCTCAGCGATCCTCAGGAAATGCTGCTAAGGACCGCCCACTTTAGTGACATCAGTAAAGCAGAGGCCAATATCGTCACCTGTTACCACACATATACCAGCTCTATTCCATGCATAAAAGGAATACGTAACAACAAATTGAGCATGAACGGCGATTAAAATCAGGTGGCAGTGAACGGCAGTTTCCTCCCGCCTAAAAGATAGTCTATCTTAGTCAGAGACGCCATATAGTCCACGAGCAACCAGCTTCAGCTACAGACACAGACATTTTTGTTCGGACCCGGTCGGTGTAGTTTATAAAATGTAACTGAGTCAACAATAGAGTTAATACCGACCGGGACCCGAGTAAGTAATGGATATATAACGAGAGAAGTACAGTGGTCAGCGAGTGAAACATGTGCCGTGAATAACGAAGCGAAAACGCGTGTTCGGGCGAGGCCTCGATATATGTGCGAGAGTTAAAACAAATGGGATTTTTCTAAAAAGAAGGTATCGTAAATAATATGAGCGAATGAGCAGGCTGGGCTGTATTTATAATTTTTTCTAAATATAATATAATGATTCAATTAACCTGTCTATACTAAGAACAATAAATGTAATTATTTCAGAGATAAATATTATCCAATAATTCAATTACCATGTTTACGATTGATCATAATTTTATTTTATCTAAGTTTCAAGTAGAAGAACATTAAAAGTAATCATTTCATAACAAAAATGTGTTAGACTGAGTTATTTTGTCATTACCATTTTCTCATTTCTGTGTTGCAAAATTCGTCTAACGGACCGGAATCTTTCTGAATTATTAATTGGGTGGGGTCAGATTGCTAAATTGTCCGTTTTATTAAGGTAAAGTGTAAAGGTCTCCATATCTGTCCTTCAAAGATATAGGTGGCGACTCTAAGCTTCTGATAAAATTTCTGCAGCAGGTAAGCGTAGTTATAACAGGTAAGTCCGGGTAGTGAATTTTATTTATTTAATATATTTTCGGCCTATTTTATAACGTCACAATGGCTCTTGCTGCCAGGATTTTCGTTTAATTGTAATGTTATACGAGATAGACCTATTTTAATACACAGAAAATAGGATGTGGTAATGACGAATGTATAAAAATTTTATTGCACATATTTACGTAGGTTATGTTCGTGTTGTGATTCACAGTGCGTTAGGCGTTTTGAGTATAGAAAAACAGTAGTTTTATATATAAGAGTGTTATACAAACGAACTTTAAAAATGTCTATAATACAAAGTAATGATAGTGATTTTGCGTGGGATGAGTGGGAGAAAGAATTTCGAGGTGTTGTGGGGGAGACGGCAGATGAGGAATGGAGTAATTTAGACAATAGATTAACACGAATGGAAGAACAAGAGGAAGGAATATTTGCAGAAATTAATAAACATAGTGAGATGACCAATGATACAGGTAAGATAGTTGAAGAGATAGTGGTAGAAAATAAGACCGTAAATAGGCCTAGTGATAATGATGAGAGTGTGGTGGTGGTAAATAAAGGTAAAGAGACAAACCAATTTCAAGAAAATAAAGACGATTCGGGAGCAGATAATAAGGTAGGCCCAAGTAACGATGAGATTGAATTGAGCGAGTCAGTTGTCATAGGTGGAGTTCGACGTAATAGCCAATTTGTAAAAGACTTTATGAGTCTGCTAGTTCAAGAGTTTGCTAAGTTGCATGCGAAGTTTGATAAACAAGAGGAGAAGTGGAAACGAGAGAGAGAGGTCAATTAAAGGAGAGTACAGAAGTTGAATTAAAACAGGTGAGTGATAGTGATGATGAATTAATAAATAACAGTGATAAAATAGTGGAAGAAATAGTGTTGAATAGTGGAGATAATTATGATGATTACACTTCAGAGGTAAGTGGTGATGTTGATATAATTAGTTCTAATGATGAAACAATGGTAAATAATAAGAATAATGATTGTATAGCTGAAAATGGGGTATCAAAAAGTGATACAGTAGACAATAGTGAAAAAGAGAGTAGAATGAGAGTTGAGGTTGATTATGGATTGTTAATTAATGTTGATGAGTTTGATAATGAGTGGAAAGAGAGTTATATTGTGGGTATGAAACAGGGGGCAAATTTTTATGGGGTTAAATGTGAAGCAGAGAATTCACAAGTGTTGATGGAGGACAAGAGTTCCTCAATAATTTTTGTAGAAGACGAGAGTTCTTCAAAAGGTAAAATAAGTTTTTTGTGTTTATCTGGTAGGGCCAGATGGTATTTAGATAATTTTATGGTATTGCCCTCTGCATGGAATGGGAGAGTTCAGTGTGGTTATGAGAGGTGTTGGAATGAAAGAGAGAAAGAAATAAAAATTTTTGAGGTTAATAGAGGGTATGAAATGTTGGTGCAGGTGTTAGATATGGAGGGAGATGATGAAAGAGAGAGAGAGGAATATCTGAATAACACTGTTATAAATAATGATAAAATAATTGACTGGGTATTGAGACAATTTACTGACGGAGACTGGATAACATTAATTGATCATGACAGGTTGTATGAGATAATAAAGGGTATGATGGATTTAGAAATAATGGTTCATGAAGATAATAATTATAAATTCAAGATAAATAAAAATCATTTAGTCTATAAATATGTGAGATATCTTTTTGACGATGGAGGCTAAACCATAAAACAGTAAATATTTTGTTTTAGGGGGTTTGATCTAGCTGAATTGGACATTGAAATGTGATAACTGAATAAATAATGAAGTAGATTTGTAAATAAATACGTAGTAAAGCCAATTGTATGTGTTGTGGTTAAGGGAACAGTGTATGTAGGTAGATAATTGTTGTAATAATAATTGCAATTTAAAGAAATAATAACATTAATTTTGGAAACAGTAATTGGCTAATTTGTATAAGGGCAAACAATAATAATGGAATTTATATTTTAATAATGAATTTAATTGAAACAATTGGAAATGTTTAAAATATTTTGATTGATTTAAAGGTTATATAATTGAATTTTTTTTTGAAGTCAAATGGTTTTACGAGATGAATTTTGTAATTAAATGAATTGTTGGATTTTAACTAATATTTTGTGTTAAATGTTTCAGAGGTGAGGTGAAAGTATTGTGGTATGGGGATTATGTTTTGTATATATCATGTTAAATGGATTGTAAGTATGAAAATTTTATAATCATGTCTAACAAAAATGTTTACAGGTAACTAAGATTTTAATTCAGTAATAAGATGTTTATTTGAAATAATTGTGTTCAATAAAAATGATAATTAAAAAATTTAATAATAAATGAAAAATGATATATACTAATTATTAATAATAAATTTTAAAAATTTTAAGGAAGCTAATTGTTGAAAATTATGAATGATGTAAGTGAGTTAAAGGATTAGTGATGAATGAAGGTCTCATATGATAACGTTGTATATTTGATTTCTTAGTTAGTCATTAAGTTGCTATTGCGGGGGTGGCCTGTGCTCCCGTAGATAGCGAAATGGGTTGGGGGTAACAGAGAGTGTTACCTCCATCGGAGGCCAAAATGGCGAACATGTGTGACACACCTTTTCCGTGTAAATTAAAATTTACACACTGCTAGACGACCGTGTCGCACATAATAAGACGATGTATAACAGGCAGTGAAATGAAATTAGATTTCCCCGACTTTTCGGGCGATTACTGCCTGACCAGCACTAATCGTGGATTTGGCTAGCGGCCAGCTATGGTCATATCAAGTCCCTTGACCATAGCTGACTTGAAATTGGTATATATTAGAAATTCAATGGGGGGAGACAATTAGGGGAAATCTCCAGGAACTATGGAACTGCGGCTGCCACTCTGCCCGCTTGGGGGCAGCAGAGCCAGGTGGTAGACCCGCATTAAGGGCATGTAATTATAGACCAGAACATGTTGATGTTCATAACTTTTAAAATGTAATAGCGGAAGCAAAGACACGGAGAGGTAAAACTACTCCAAAATATGCCGTCTTTGCCGAAGCGAAAAGGGCGATACAGTCCTCCATAACTTGAAATAGTGTGTGTGGATCAGGGGGTGGCTCAGATGAGCCACGAATTTAAATTTTTCAACATAAAAAATTTTTTTTTGCTAATTCAAATTTGACCCAATAAAAAGATGCTTGTGCTTTGTTTAAATAACTAGCTGCTCAGACATTCAATATAAGGTGTTCATGCTGTAATTTTAAATGTATTATTTTATTATCGTAGGTTAGATATAAGCATTGATAGAAATATGTGTTTTCATTATGTGTATATTTTTTTAAGCCAATAATTAAATCGTCTGGCAGGCGGTTAATATGAATTATCAGAATCTGAGAAAGGGGAAACAATGAGGGTAGACGTAAGTAATATATATATATTAAATATAATATATTTCATGTAATTTGTGCATTTCTGAGCTGTATTTTTTCATTGTGTTAGGGAGATCAGCTGATCAGAAATAACAGGTCACTGGTATATTGGTTATAAATGTTCTAAGTAATTAGTGTTTAATGTAATGATTTAATGTATTACAGATGTTTAAAGTAATGATAAAAAATAACTTGATAAAATGAGAAATAAAGTAATAATTTGTGAAAGCTAATAAAAGTAGTGTTGGGTGATAAATATGTTGTGGGACATGTAGATCTGTCCAAGTCCAAATTGAAAGTTAAGGAAATAGTAGGGATGATATAATGTAATGTTGTTTTGAATTAATACATGTTATAGAATTTTGAGAAGTATTGATATTGACACAGTAGTAATGGAGAATTTATGTGGAGTTGAGTGATATATTTATGTTTATAATTAATGATGTTATTTTGTTGTAGTTGTAGTAAGGTAATGAGATTGAGATTTTGGGGATGGCAATTTTGTAGTAGGGGGTAGTGTATTGTGGGAGTCCGCAGCAAAATGATATGTTGGGATGGGAATTGGTACCGATTTAATGAGGAGGGGCCGCCTTAGGTAGAATCCAGGGGCCATATAAGGGATTTGAGTTTTTGGGTGGGGGAAACACGTATCCTATGTACAAAGGGTTAGAGAGTATTTTTTTTTTATATATAGAAAGAAGGTGGCGATTTGAGTTTAAGGATAAGTTGGGGTTAGAGAATGTCTTGATTAGTAGAGATTTTGATAGAGATGGGTGTCATGTGAGTTACAGTTGTTAGAGGTTAGAGTCAAGGAGAGATAAAGATTATATGTGTATACAGATCAAGTAGTAAATTGAATGAGAATAAATAATTTACATCACCCACAGTAATGTAGAATCAGATTGTTAAATAAAGAGAGTGATTTATAATAAAGATATAAAATTTTCATTTTTTAAACCAGTGACAGAATTTTGATAAAATTTGAAAATAATGTAAAATTAAGAATTGTTTATTTTAAATAATTTAAAGGTCAATTTACTTATTATTTATATTAATATTTTGTTTGTTTTAAATGTTTTATTTTATTGTTTTGTGTTTCAAATTAGATTGTTACAGATGTTGAATGTAATTTCAGATGAAAGCGTACATAACACATGTAGGTCAAGGGTCTTAGACTTGACCTAGTTTCGATCAGCTGATGAGGTCATACACCCACTAAGCTTGTGTAGTAGGAAGTCAGTTTAATTTGTTTATTTTATCAATTTAAACAGATTTTAAAATAATTTATATATATAAAGGAAACATTTAAATAAAATTAAATTTTTTTCTAGAATTTTAAAATTTTTCTGGAAAATATTTTTTTTTGGAAATTTTAATTTTTGAAAAAACAAATCTTGATTTTTCGCCTGCCAGCGAATGAATATTTTAAGTGTTGATTATTTTATTATTTGTGTGTTAACCAGGTTTATTATATTGATTTCTTGTATTGCACTGTATTGTTAGACACTAAGTATTCATATGTTAGGTTAAGGTTGTTTTAATCATAAGAAATGGTTAAATTAACTTAGTTTAACTAAAGAACAGAAAACAAGGAAGAGAATTTTTTTAATACAATACTTTGTTTCTTAAATGAAATAATAAATTTTAAAAGAATTTTTTAATTTTACAATGTGCTATGTCAACATGTAATGTGAGTGTGTGTGAGCCCAGTATCTGCTAAAGGCAGCCCAGCTTGCATAAAAGGGGAAACATATCGGTGGAGGATCTGGCATAATTTAAGCCAGGGATTGAGGATTTTGGGGATAGCATGTTAAAAGGCGAGGCGTGCTGTGGTACTTGTCGGTTCGATTTCTCGGTGTTGGGATCTCTTACGGAGAAGTCCAGTGATCTCGTTCAGATGAGTCCATAGTCGCCAAGCCAGGGGGGTCGTGTACCCATGCAGATTAAGAACAAGAGGGGGTTGTTGGCACCAGTTCCTCACCGGTCCTCTTCGGGGTTTATCAACGAGATTTCTTCTGTTATGGACAGCAGAATTCTCATTGAGGGGGTATTGTAACGTGTCAAAATTTGGGTCATTTTATTTTTACAGTATGGGATATTTACATTTTTATTTGTTTCATTTTGTGCGGGAGTTTATAAAAATTTAGTGGGAAAGTTTTATTATGCGGCAAACGTAGTTTAGTACAACAGAACACGTGTTAAGAAACAGTTGGAACAAAGCAGAGACGCAGTTACTGTATTGTGTAACTCAAACAAAGGAATTCATACCCCTTTCGAATTTCTCAGAACTCTGTATATGTGTGGCGGTGCACGCACGCCACTATACAATCACGCGCTCGGGGGACGTGGTCAGCCAGAAAACCAAGATGGCTAGAGAACAAAATTATTCATCGTCTCCTCAGCGATCCTCAGGAAATGCTGCTAAGGACCGCCCACTTTAGTGACATCAGTAAAGCAGAGGCCAATATCGTCACCTGTTACCACACATATACCAGCTCTATTCCATGCATAAAAGGAATACGTAACAACAAATTGAGCATGAACGGCGATTAAAATCAGGTGGCAGTGAACGGCAGTTTCCTCCCGCCTAAAAGATAGTCTATCTTAGTCAGAGACGCCATATAGTCCACGAGCAACCAGCTTCAGCTACAGACACAGACATTTTTGTTCGGACCCGGTCGGTGTAGTTTATAAAATGTAACTGAGTCAACAATAGAGTTAATACCGACCGGGACCCGAGTAAGTAATGGATATATAACGAGAGAAGTACAGTGGTCAGCGAGTGAAACATGTGCCGTGAATAACGAAGCGAAAACGCGTGTTCGGGCGAGGCCTCGATATATGTGCGAGAGTTAAAACAAATGGGATTTTTCTAAAAAGAAGGTATCGTAAATAATATGAGCGAATGAGCAGGCTGGGCTGTATTTATAATTTTTTCTAAATATAATATAATGATTCAATTAACCTGTCTATACTAAGAACAATAAATGTAATTATTTCAGAGATAAATATTATCCAATAATTCAATTACCATGTTTACGATTGATCATAATTTTATTTTATCTAAGTTTCAAGTAGAAGAACATTAAAAGTAATCATTTCATAACAAAAATGTGTTAGACTGAGTTATTTTGTCATTACCATTTTCTCATTTCTGTGTTGCAAAATTCGTCTAACGGACCGGAATCTTTCTGAATTATTAATTGGGTGGGGTCAGATTGCTAAATTGTCCGTTTTATTAAGGTAAAGTGTAAAGGTCTCCATATCTGTCCTTCAAAGATATAGGTGGCGACTCTGGGCTTCTGATAAAATTTCTGCAGCAGGTAAGCGTAGTTATAACAGGTAAGTCCGGGTAGTGAATTTTATTTATTTAATATATTTTCAGCCTATTTTATAACGTCACAATGGCTCTCGCTGCCAGGATTTTCGTCTAATTGTAATGTTATACGAGATAGACCTATTTTAATACACAGAAAATAGGATGTGGTAATGACGAATGTATAAAAATTGTATTGCACATATTTACGTAGGTTATGTTCGTGTTGTGATTCACAGTGCGTTAGGCGTTTTGAGTATAGAAAAACAGTAGTTTTATATATAAGAGTGTTATACAAACGAACTTTAAAAATGTCTATAATACAAAGTAATGATAGTGATTTTGCGTGGGATGAGTGGGAGAAAGAATTTCGAGGTGTTGTGGGGGAGACGACAGATGAGGAATGGAGTAATTTAGACAATAGATTAACACGAATGGAAGAACAAGAGGAAGGAATATTTGCAGAAATTAATAAACATAGTGAGATGACCAATGATACAGGTAAGATAGTTGAAGAGATAGTGGTAGAAAATAAGACCGTAAATAGGCCTAGTGATAATGATGAGAGTGTGGTGGTGGTAAATAAAGGTAAAGAGACAAACCAATTTCAAGAAAATAAAGACGATTCGGGAGCAGATAATAAGGTAGGCCCAAGTAACGATGAGATTGAATTGAGCGAGTCAGTTGTCATAGGTGGAGTTCGACGTAATAGCCAATTTGTAAAAGACTTTATGAGTCTGCTAGTTCAAGAGTTTGCTAAGTTGCATGCGAAGTTTGATAAACAAGAGGAGAAGTGGAAACGAGAGAGAGAGGTCAATTAAAGGAGAGTACAGAAGTTGAATTAAAACAGGTGAGTGATAGTGATGATGAATTAATAAATAACAGTGATAAAATAGTGGAAGAAATAGTGTTGAATAGTGGAGATAATTATGATGATTACACTTCAGAGGTAAGTGGTGATGTTGATATAATTAGTTCTAATGATGAAACAATGGTAAATAATAAGAATAATGATTGTATAGCTGAAAATGGGGTATCAAAAAGTGATACAGTAGACAATAGTGAAAAAGAGAGTAGAATGAGAGTTGAGGTTGATTATGGATTGTTAATTAATGTTGATGAGTTTGATAATGAGTGGAAAGAGAGTTATATTGTGGGTATGAAACAGGGGGCAAATTTTTATGGGGTTAAATGTGAAGCAGAGAATTCACAAGTGTTGATGGAGGACAAGAGTTCCTCAATAATTTTTGTAGAAGACGAGAGTTCTTCAAAAGGTAAAATAAGTTTTTTGTGTTTATCTGGTAGGGCCAGATGGTATTTAGATAATTTTATGGTATTGCCCTCTGCATGGAATGGGAGAGTTCAGTGTGGTTATGAGAGGTGTTGGAATGAAAGAGAGAAAGAAATAAAAATTTTTGAGGTTAATAGAGGGTATGAAATGTTGGTGCAGGTGTTAGATATGGAGGGAGATGATGAAAGAGAGAGAGAGGAATATCTGAATAACACTGTTATAAATAATGATAAAATAATTGACTGGGTATTGAGACAATTTACTGACGGAGACTGGATAACATTAATTGATCATGACAGGTTGTATGAGATAATAAAGGGTATGATGGATTTAGAAATAATGGTTCATGAAGATAATAATTATAAATTCAAGATAAATAAAAATCATTTAGTCTATAAATATGTGAGATATCTTTTTGACGATGGAGGCTAAACCATAAAACAGTAAATATTTTGTTTTAGGGGGTTTGATCTAGCTGAATTGGACATTGAAATGTGATAACTGAATAAATAATGAAGTAGATTTGTAAATAAATACGTAGTAAAGCCAATTGTATGTGTTGTGGTTAAGGGAACAGTGTATGTAGGTAGATAATTGTTGTAATAATAATTGCAATTTAAAGAAATAATAACATTAATTTTGGAAACAGTAATTGGCTAATTTGTATAAGGGCAAACAATAATAATGGAATTTATATTTTAATAATGAATTTAATTGAAACAATTGGAAATGTTTAAAATATTTTGATTGATTTAAAGGTTATATAATTGAATTTTTTTTTGAAGTCAAATGGTTTTACGAGATGAATTTTGTAATTAAATGAATTGTTGGATTTTAACTAATATTTTGTGTTAAATGTTTCAGAGGTGAGGTGAAAGTATTGTGGTATGGGGATTATGTTTTGTATATATCATGTTAAATGGATTGTAAGTATGAAAATTTTATAATCATGTCTAACAAAAATGTTTACAGGTAACTAAGATTTTAATTCAGTAATAAGATGTTTATTTGAAATAATTGTGTTCAATAAAAATGATAATTAAAAAATTTAATAATAAATGAAAAATGATATATACTAATTATTAATAATAAATTTTAAAAATTTTAAGGAAGCTAATTGTTGAAAATTATGAATGATGTAAGTGAGTTAAAGGATTAGTGATGAATGAAGGTCTCATATGATAACGTTGTATATTTGATTTCTTAGTTAGTCATTAAGTTGCTATTGCGGGGGTGGCCTGTGCTCCCGTAGATAGCGAAATGGGTTGGGGGTAACAGAGAGTGTTACCTCCATCGGAGGCCAAAATGGCGAACATGTGTGACACACCTTTTCCGTGTAAATTAAAATTTACACACTGCTAGACGACCGTGTCGCACATAATAAGACGATGTATAACAGGCAGTGAAATGAAATTAGATTTCCCCGACTTTTCGGGCGATTACTGCCTGACCAGCACTAATCGTGGATTTGGCTAGCGGCCAGCTATGGTCATATCAAGTCCCTTGACCATAGCTGACTTGAAATTGGTATATATTAGAAATTCAATGGGGGGAGACAATTAGGGGAAATCTCCAGGAACTATGGAACTGCGGCTGCCACTCTGCCCGCTTGGGGGCAGCAGAGCCAGGTGGTAGACCCGCATTAAGGGCATGTAATTATAGACCAGAACATGTTGATGTTCATAACTTTTAAAATGTAATAGCGGAAGCAAAGACACGGAGAGGTAAAACTACTCCAAAATATGCCGTCTTTGCCGAAGCGAAAAGGGCGATACAGTCCTCCATAACTTGAAATAGTGTGTGTGGATCAGGGGGTGGCTCAGATGAGCCACGAATTTAAATTTTTCAACATAAAAAATTTTTTTTTGCTAATTCAAATTTGACCCAATAAAAAGATGCTTGTGCTTTGTTTAAATAACTAGCTGCTCAGACATTCAATATAAGGTGTTCATGCTGTAATTTTAAATGTATTATTTTATTATCGTAGGTTAGATATAAGCATTGATAGAAATATGTGTTTTCATTATGTGTATATTTTTTTAAGCCAATAATTAAATCGTCTGGCAGGCGGTTAATATGAATTATCAGAATCTGAGAAAGGGGAAACAATGAGGGTAGACGTAAGTAATATATATATATATATTAAATATAATATATTTCATGTAATTTGTGCATTTCTGAGCTGTATTTTTTCATTGTGTTAGGGAGATCAGCTGATCAGCAATAACAGGTCACTGGTATATTGGTTATAAATGTTCTAAGTAATTAGTGTTTAATGTAATGATTTAATGTATTACAGATGTTTAAAGTAATGATAAAAAATAACTTGATAAAATGAGAAATAAAGTAATAATTTGTGAAAGCTAATAAAAGTAGTGTTGGGTGATAAATATGTTGTGGGACATGTAGATCTGTCCAAGTCCAAATTGAAAGTTAAGGAAATAGTAGGGATGATATAATGTAATGTTGTTTTGAATTAATACATGTTATAGAATTTAGAAGTATTGATATTGACACAGTAGTAATGGAGAATTTATGTGGAGTTGAGTGATATATTTATGTTTATAATTAATGATGTTATTTTGTTGTAGTTGTAGTAAGGTAATGAGATTGAGATTTTGGGGATGGCAATTTTGTAGTAGGGGGTAGTGTATTGTGGGAGTCCGCAGCAAAATGATATGTTGGGACGGGAATTGGTACCGATTTAATGAGGAGGGGCCGCCTTAGGTAGAATCCAGGGGCCATATAAGGGATTTGAGTTTTTGGGTGGGGGAAACACGTATCCTATGTACAAAGGGTTAGAGAGTATTTTTTTTTTATATATAGAAAGAAGGTGGCGATTTGAGTTTAAGGATAAGTTGGGGTTAGAGAATGTCTTGATTAGTAGAGATTTTGATAGAGATGGGTGTCATGTGAGTTACAGTTGTTAGAGGTTAGAGTCAAGGAGAGATAAAGATTATATGTGTATACAGATCAAGTAGTAAATTGAATGAGAATAAATAATTTACATCACCCACAGTAATGTAGAATCAGATTGTTAAATAAAGAGAGTGATTTATAATAAAGATATAAAATTTTCATTTTTTAAACTAGTGACAGAATTTTGATAAAATTTGAAAATAATGTAAAATTAAGAATTGTTTATTTTAAATAATTTAAAGGTCAATTTACTTATTATTTATATTAATATTTTGTTTGTTTTAAATGTTTTATTTTATTGTTTTGTGTTTCAAATTAGATTGTTACAGATGTTGAATGTAATTTCAGATAGAAAGCGTACATAACACATGTAGGTCAAGGGTCTTAGACCTGACCTAGTTTCGATCAGCTGATGAGGTCATACACCCACTAAGCTTGTGTAGTAGGAAGTCAGTTTAATTTGTTTATTTTATCAATTTAAACAGATTTTAAAATAATTTATATATATAAAGGAAACATTTAAATAAAATTAAATTTTTTTCTTGAATTTTAAAATTTTTCTGGAAAATATTTTTTTTTGGAAATTTTAATTTTTGAAAAAAAAATCTTGATTTTTCGCCTGCCAGCGAATGAATATTTTAAGTGTTGATTATTTTATTATTTGTGTGTTAACCAGGTTTATTATATTGATTTCTTGTATTGCACTGTATTGTTAGACACTAAGTATTCATATGTTAGGTTAAGGTTGTTTTAATCATAAGAAATGGTTAAATTAACTTAGTTTAACTAAAGAACAGAAAACAAGGAAGAGAATTTTTTTAATACAATACTTTGTTTCTTAAATGAAATAATAAATTTTAAAAGAATTTTTTAATTTTACAATGTGCTATGTCAACATGTAATGTGAGTGTGTGTGAGCCCAGTATCTGCTAAAGGCAGCCCAGCTTGCATAAAAGGGGAAACATATCGGTGGAGGATCTGGCATAATTTAAGCCAGGGATTGAGGATTTTGGGGATAGCATGTTAAAAGGCGAGGCGTGCTGTGGTACTTGTCGGTTCGATTTCTCGGTGTTGGGATCTCTTACGGAGAAGTCCAGTGATCTCGTTCAGATGAGTCCATAGTCGCCAAGCCAGGGGGGTCGTGTACCCATGCAGATTAAGAACAAGAGGGGGTTGTTGGCACCAGTTCCTCACCGGTCCTCTTCGGGGTTTATCAATGAGATTTCTTCTGTTATGGACAGCAGAATTCTCATTGAGGGGGTATTGTAACGTGTCAAAATTTGGGTCATTTTATTTTTACAGTATGGGATACTTACTTTTTTATTTGTTTCATTTTGTGCGGGAGTTTATAAAAATTTAGTGGGAAAGTTTTATTATGCGGCAAACGTAGTTTAGTACAACAGAACACGTGTTAAGAAACAGTTGGAACAAAGCAGAGACGCAGTTACTGTATTGTGTAACTCAAACAAAGGAATTCATACCCCTTTCGAATTTCTCAGAACTCTGTATATGTGTGGCGGTGCACGCACGCCACTATACAATCACGCGCTCGGGGGACGTGGTCAGCCAGAAAACCAAGATGGCTAGAGAACAAAATTATTCATCGTCTCCTCAGCGATCCTCAGGAAATGCTGCTAAGGACCGCCCACTTTAGTGACATCAGTAAAGCAGAGGCCAATATCGTCACCTGTTACCACACATATACCAGCTCTATTCCATGCATAAAAGGAATACGTAACAACAAATTGAGCATGAACGGCGATTAAAATCAGGTGGCAGTGAACGGCAGTTTCCTCCCGCCTAAAAGATAGTCTATCTTAGTCAGAGACGCCATATAGTCCACGAGCAACCAGCTTCAGCTACAGACACAGACATTTTTGTTCGGACCCGGTCGGTGTAGTTTATAAAATGTAACTGAGTCAACAATAGAGTTAATACCGACCGGGACCCGAGTAAGTAATGGATATATAACGAGAGAAGTACAGTGGTCAGCGAGTGAAACATGTGCCGTGAATAACGAAGCGAAAACGCGTGTTCGGGCGAGGCCTCGATATATGTGCGAGAGTTAAAACAAATGGGATTTTTCTAAAAAGAAGGTATCGTAAATAATATGAGCGAATGAGCAGGCTGGGCTGTATTTATAATTTTTTCTAAATATAATATAATGATTCAATTAACCTGTCTATACTAAGAACAATAAATGTAATTATTTCAGAGATAAATATTATCCAATAATTCAATTACCATGTTTACGATTGATCATAATTTTATTTTATCTAAGTTTCAAGTAGAAGAACATTAAAAGTAATCATTTCATAACAAAAATGTGTTAGACTAAGTTATTTTGTCATTACCATTTTCTCATTTCTGTGTTGCAAAATTCGTCTAACGGACCGGAATCTTTCTGAATTATTAATTGGGTGGGGTCAGATTGCTAAATTGTCCGTTTTATTAAGGTAAAGTGTAAAGGTCTCCATATCTGTCCTTCAAAGATATAGGTGGCGACTCTGGGCTTCTGATAAAATTTCTGCAGCAGGTAAGCGTAGTTATAACAGGTAAGTCCGGGTAGTGAATTTTATTTATTTAATATATTTTCGGCCTATTTTATAACGTCACAATGGCTCTCGCTGCCAGGATTTTCGTTTAATTGTAATGTTATACGAGATAGACCTATTTTAATACACAGAAAATAGGATGTGGTAATGACGAATGTATAAAAATTGTATTGCACATATTTACGTAGGTTATGTTCGTGTTGTGATTCACAGTGCGTTAGGCGTTTTGAGTATAGAAAAACAGTAGTTTTATATATAAGAGTGTTATACAAACGAACTTTAAAAATGTCTATAATACAAAGTAATGATAGTGATTTTGCGTGGGATGAGTGGGAGAAAGAATTTCGAGGTGTTGTGGGGGAGACGACAGATGAGGAATGGAGTAATTTAGACAATAGATTAACACGAATGGAAGAACAAGAGGAAGGAATATTTGCAGAAATTAATAAACATAGTGAGATGACCAATGATACAGGTAAGATAGTTGAAGAGATAGTGGTAGAAAATAAGACCGTAAATAGGCCTAGTGATAATGATGAGAGTGTGGTGGTGGTAAATAAAGGTAAAGAGACAAACCAATTTCAAGAAAATAAAGACGATTCGGGAGCAGATAATAAGGTAGGCCCAAGTAACGATGAGATTGAATTGAGCGAGTCAGTTGTCATAGGTGGAGTTCGACGTAATAGCCAATTTGTAAAAGACTTTATGAGTCTGCTAGTTCAAGAGTTTGCTAAGTTGCATGCGAAGTTTGATAAACAAGAGGAGAAGTGGAAACGAGAGAGAGAGGTCAATTAAAGGAGAGTACAGAAGTTGAATTAAAACAGGTGAGTGATAGTGATGATGAATTAATAAATAACAGTGATAAAATAGTGGAAGAAATAGTGTTGAATAGTGGAGATAATTATGATGATTACACTTCAGAGGTAAGTGGTGATGTTGATATAATTAGTTCTAATGATGAAACAATGGTAAATAATAAGAATAATGATTGTATAGCTGAAAATGGGGTATCAAAAAGTGATACAGTAGACAATAGTGAAAAAGAGAGTAGAATGAGAGTTGAGGTTGATTATGGATTGTTAATTAATGTTGATGAGTTTGATAATGAGTGGAAAGAGAGTTATATTGTGGGTATGAAACAGGGGGCAAATTTTTATGGGGTTAAATGTGAAGCAGAGAATTCACAAGTGTTGATGGAGGACAAGAGTTCCTCAATAATTTTTGTAGAAGACGAGAGTTCTTCAAAAGGTAAAATGAGTTTTTTGTGTTTATCTGGTAGGGCCAGATGGTATTTAGATAATTTTATGGTATTGCCCTCTGCATGGAATGGGAGAGTTCAGTGTGGTTATGAGAGGTGTTGGAATGAAAGAGAGAAAGAAATAAAAATTTTTGAGGTTAATAGAGGGTATGAAATGTTGGTGCAGGTGTTAGATATGGAGGGAGATGATGAAAGAGAGAGAGAGGAATATCTGAATAACACTGTTATAAATAATGATAAAATAATTGACTGGGTATTGAGACAATTTACTGACGGAGACTGGATAACATTAATTGATCATGACAGGTTGTATGAGATAATAAAGGGTATGATGGATTTAGAAATAATGGTTCATGAAGATAATAATTATAAATTCAAGATAAATAAAAATCATTTAGTCTATAAATATGTGAGATATCTTTTTGACGATGGAGGCTAAACCATAAAACAGTAAATATTTTGTTTTAGGGGGTTTGATCTAGCTGAATTGGACATTGAAATGTGATACCTGAATAAATAATGAAGTAGATTTGTAAATAAATACGTAGTAAAGCCAATTGTATGTGTTGTGGTTAAGGGAACAGTGTATGTAGGTAGATAATTGTTGTAATAATAATTGCAATTTAAAGAAATAATAACATTAATTTTGGAAACAGTAATTGGCTAATTTGTTATAAGGGCAAACAATAATAATGGAATTTATATTTTAATAATGAATTTAATTGAAACAATCGGAAATGTTTAAAATATTTTGATTGATTTAAAGGTTATATAATTGAATTTTTTTTTGAAGTCAAATGGTTTTACGAGATGAATTTTGTAATTAAATGAATTGTTGGATTTTAACTAATATTTTGTGTTAAATGTTTCAGAGGTGAGGTGAAAGTATTGTGGTATGGGGATTATGTTTTGTATATATCATGTTAAATGGATTGTAAGTATGAAAATTTTATAATCATGTCTAACAAAAATGTTTACAGGTAACTAAGATTTTAATTCAGTAATAAGATGTTTATTTGAAATAATTGTGTTCAATAAAAATGATAATTAAAAAATTTAATAATAAATGAAAAATGATATATACTAATTATTAATAATAAATTTTAAAAATTTTAAGGAAGCTAATTGTTGAAAATTATGAATGATGTAAGTGAGTTAAAGGATTAGTGATGAATGAAGGTCTCATATGATAACGTTGTATATTTGATTTCTTAGTTAGTCATTAAGTTGCTATTGCGGGGGTGGCCTGTGCTCCCGTAGATAGCGAAATGAGTTGGGGGTAACATAGAGTGTTACCTCCATCGGAGGCCAAAATGGTGAACATGTGTGACACACCTTTTCCGTGTAAATTAAAATTTACACACTGCTAGACGACCGTGTCGCACATAATAAGACGATGTATAACAGGCAGTGAAATGAAATTAGATTTCCCCGACTTTTCGGGCGATTACTGCCTGACCAGCACTAATCGTGGATTTGGCTAGCGGCCAGCTATGGTCATATCAAGTCCCTTGACCATAGCTGAATTGAAATTGCTATATATTAGAAATTCAATGGGGGGAGACAATTAGGGGAAATCTCCAGGAACTATGGAACTGCGGCTGCCACTCTGCCCGCTTGGGGGCAGCAGAGCCAGGTGGTAGACCCGCATTAAGGGCATGTAATTATAGACCAGAACATGTTGATGTTCATAACTTTTAAAATGTAATAGCGGAAGCAAAGACACGGAGAGGTAAAACTACTCCAAAATATGCCGTCTTTGCCGAAGCGAAAAGGGCGATACAGTCCTCCATAACTTGAAATAGTGTGTGTGGATCAGGGGGTGGCTCAGATGAGCCACGAATTTAAATTTTTCAACATAAAAAATTTTTTTTTGCTAATTCAAATTTGACCCAATAAAAAGATGCTTGTGCTTTGTTTAAATAACTAGCTGCTCAGACATTCAATATAAGGTGTTCATGCTGTAATTTTACATGTATTATTTTATTATCGTAGGTTAGATATAAGCATTGATAGAAATATGTGTTTTCATTATGTGTATATTTTTTTAAGCCAATAATTAAATCGTCTGGCAGGCGGTTAATATGAATTATCAGAATCTGAGAAAGGGGAAACAATGAGGGTAGACGTAAGTAATATATATATATTAAATATAATATATTTCATGTAATTTGTGCATTTCTGAGCTGTATTTTTTCATTGTGTTAGGGAGATCAGCTGATCAGCAATAACAGGTCACTGGTATATTGGTTATAAATGTTCTAAGTAATTAGTGTTTAATGTAATGATTTAATGTATTACAGATGTTTAAAGTAATGATAAAAAATAACTTGATAAAATGAGAAATAAAGTAATAATTTGTGAAAGCTAATAAAAGTAGTGTTGGGTGATAAATATGTTGTGGGACATGTAGATCTGTCCAAGTCCAAATTGAAAGTTAAGGAAATAGTAGGGATGATATAATGTAATGTTGTTTTGAATAATACATGTTATAGAATTTTGAGAAGTATTGATATTGACACAGTAGTAATGGAGAATTTATGTGGAGTTGAGTGATATATTTATGTTTATAATTAATGATGTTATTTTGTTGTAGTTGTAGTAAGGTAATGAGATTGAGATTTTGGGGATGGCAATTTTGTAGTAGGGGGTAGTGTATTGTGGGAGTCCGCAGCAAAATGATATGTTGGGACGGGAATTGGTACCGATTTAATGAGGAGGGGCCGCCTTAGGTAGAATCCAGGGGCCATATAAGGGATTTGAGTTTTTGGGTGGGGGAAACACGTATCCTATGTACAAAGGGTTAGAGAGTATTTTTTTTTTATATATAGAAAGAAGGTGGCGATTTGAGTTTAAGGATAAGTTGGGGTTAGAGAATGTCTTGATTAGTAGAGATTTTGATAGAGATGGGTGTCATGTGAGTTACAGTTGTTAGAGGTTAGAGTCAAGGAGAGATAAAGATTATATGTGTATACAGATCAAGTAGTAAATTGAATGAGAATAAATAATTTACATCACCCACAGTAATGTAGAATCAGATTGTTAAATAAAGAGAGTGATTTACAATAAAGATATAAAATTTTCATTTTTTAAACCAGTGACAGAATTTTGATAAAATTTGAAAATAATGTAAAATTAAGAATTGTTTATTTTAAATAATTTAAAGGTCAATTTACTTATTATTTATATTAATATTTTGTTTGTTTTAAATGTTTTAAATGTTTTATTTTATTGTTTTGTGTTTCAAATTAGATTGTTACAGATGTTGAATGTAATTTCAGATAGAAAGCATACATAACACATGTAGGTCAAGGGTCTTAGACTTGACCTAGTTTCGATCAGCTGATGAGGTCATACACCCACTAAGCTTGTGTAGTAGGAAGTCAGTTTAATTTGTTTATTTTATCAATTTAAACAGATTTTAAAATAATTTATATATATATAAAGGAAACATTTAAATAAAATTAAATTTTTTTCTTGAATTTTAAAATTTTTCTGGAAAATATTTTTTTTTGGAAATTTTAATTTTTGAAAAAAAAAATCTTGATTTTTCGCCTGCCAGCGAATGAATATTTTAAGTGTTGATTATTTTATTATTTGTGTGTTAACCAGGTTTATTATATTGATTTCTTGTATTGTTAGACGCTAAGTATTCATATGTTAGGTTAAGGTTGTTTTAATCATAAGAAATGGTTAAATTAACTTAGTTTAACTAAAGAACAGAAAACAAGGAAGAGAATTTTTTTAATACAATACTTTGTTTCTTAAATGAAATAATAAATTTTAAAAGAATTTTTTAATTTTACAATGTGCTATGTCAACATGTAATGTGAGTGTGTGTGAGCCCAGTATCTGCTAAAGGCAGCCCAGCTTGCATAAAAGGGGAAACATATCGGTGGAGGATCTGGCATAATTTAAGCCAGGGATTGAGGATTTTGGGGATAGCATGTTAAAAGGCGAGGCGTGCTGTGGTACTTGTCGGTTCGATTTCTCGGTGTTGGGATCTCTTACGGAGAAGTCCAGTGATCTCGTTCAGATGAGTCCATAGTCGCCAAGCCAGGGGGGTCGTGTACCCATGTAGATTAAGAACAAAAAGGGGGTTGTTGGCACCAGTTCCTCACCGGTCCTCTTCGGGGTTTATCAATGAGATTTCTTCTGTTATGGACAGCAGAATTCTCATTGAGGGGGTATTGTAACGTGTCAAAATTTGGGTCATTTTATTTTTACAGTATGGGATATTTACTTTTTTATTTGTTTCATTTTGTGCGGGAGTTTATAAAAATTTGGTGGGAAAGTTTTATTATGCGGCAAACGTAGTTTAGTACAACAGAACACGTGTTAAGAAACAGTTGGAACAAAGCAGAGATGCAGTTACTGTATTGTGTAACTCAAAAAAGGAATTCATACCCCTTTCGAATTTCTCATAACTCTGTATATGTGTGGCGGTGCACGCACGCCACTATACAATCACGCGCTCGGGGGACGTGGTCAGCCAGAAAACCAAGATGGCTAGAGAACAAAATTATTCATCGTCTCCTCAGCGATCCTCAGGAAATGCTGCTAAGGACCGCCCACTTTAGTGACATCAGTAAAGCAGAGGCCAATATCGTCACCTGTTACCACACATATACCAGCTCTATTCCATGCATAAAAGGAATACGTAACAACAAATTGAGCATGAACGGCGACTAAAATCAGGTGGCAGTGAACGGCAGTTTCCTCCCGCCTAAAAGATAGTCTATCTTAGTCAGAGACGCCATATAGTCCACGAGCAACCAGCTTCAGCTACAGACACAGACATTTTTGTTCGGACCCGGTCGGTGTAGTTTATAAAATGTAACTGAGTCAACAATAGAGTTAATACCGACCGGGACCCGAGTAAGTAATGGATATATAACGAGAGAAGTACAGTGGTCAGCGAGTGAAACATGTGCCGTGAATAACGAAGCGAAAACGCGTGTTCGGGCGAGGCCTCGATATATGTGCGAGAGTTAAAACAAATGGGATTTTTCTAAAAAGAAGGTATCGTAAATAATATGAGCGAATGAGCAGGCTGGGCTGTATTTATAATTTTTTCTAAATATAATATAATGATTCAATTAACCTGTCTATACTAAGAACAATAAATGTAATTATTTCAGAGATAAATATTATCCAATAATTCAATTACCATGTTTACGATTTATCATAATTTTATTTTATCTAAGTTTCAAGTAGAAGAACATTAAAAGTGTGTTCATAACAAAAATGTGTTAGACTAAGTTATTTTGTCATTACCATTTTCTCATTTCTGTGTTGCAAAATTCGTCTAACGGACCGGAATCTTTCTGAATTATTAATTGGGTGGGGTCAGATTGCTAAATTGTCCATTTTATTAAGGTAAAGTGTAAAGGTCTCCATATCTGTCCTTCAAAGATATAGGTGGCGACTCTGGGCTTCTGATAAAATTTCTGCAGCAGGTAAGCGTAGTTATAACAGGTAAGTCCGGGTAGTGAATTTTATTTATTTAATATATTTTCGGCCTATTTTATAACGTCACAATGGCTCTCGCTGCCAGGATTTTCGTCTAATTGTAATGTTATACGAGATAGACCTATTTTAATACACAGAAAATAGGATGTGGTAATGACGAATGTATAAAAATTGTATTGCACATATTTACGTAGGTTATGTTCGTGTTGTGATTCACAGTGCGTTAGGCGTTTTGAGTATAGAAAAACAGTAGTTTTATATATAAGAGTGTTATACAAACGAACTTTAAAAATGTCTATAATACAAAGTAATGATAGTGATTTTGCGTGGGATGAGTGGGAGAAAGAATTTCGAGGTGTTGTGGGGGAGACGACAGATGAGGAATGGAGTAATTTAGACAATAGATTAACACGAATGGAAGAACAAGAGGAAGGAATATTTGCAGAAATTAATAAACATAGTGAGATGACCAATGATACAGGTAAGATAGTTGAAGAGATAGTGGTAGAAAATAAGACCGTAAATAGGCCTAGTGATAATGATGAGAGTGTGGTGGTGGTAAATAAAGGTAAAGAGACAAACCAATTTCAAGAAAATAAAGACGATTCGGGAGCAGATAATAAGGTAGGCCCAAGTAACGATGAGATTGAATTGAGCGAGTCAGTTGTCATAGGTGGAGTTCGACGTAATAGCCAATTTGTAAAAGACTTTATGAGTCTGCTAGTTCAAGAGTTTGCTAAGTTGCATGCGAAGTTTGATAAACAAGAGGAGAAGTGGAAACGAGAGAGAGAGGTCAATTAAAGGAGAGTACAGAAGTTGAATTAAAACAGGTGAGTGATAGTGATGATGAATTAATAAATAACAGTGATAAAATAGTGGAAGAAATAGTGTTGAATAGTGGAGATAATTATGATGATTACACTTCAGAGGTAAGTGGTGATGTTGATATAATTAGTTCTAATGATGAAACAATGGTAAATAATAAGAATAATGATTGTATAGCTGAAAATGGGGTATCAAAAAGTGATACAGTAGACAATAGTGAAAAAGAGAGTAGAATGAGAGTTGAGGTTGATTATGGATTGTTAATTAATGTTGATGAGTTTGATAATGAGTGGAAAGAGAGTTATATTGTGGGTATGAAACAGGGGGCAAATTTTTATGGGGTTAAATGTGAAGCAGAGAATTCACAAGTGTTGATGGAGGACAAGAGTTCCTCAATAATTTTTGTAGAAGACGAGAGTTCTTCAAAAGGTAAAATAAGTTTTTTGTGTTTATCTGGTAGGGCCAGATGGTATTTAGATAATTTTATGGTATTGCCCTCTGCATGGAATGGGAGAGTTCAGTGTGGTTATGAGAGGTGTTGGAATGAAAGAGAGAAAGAAATAAAAATTTTTGAGGTTAATAGAGGGTATGAAATGTTGGTGCAGGTGTTAGATATGGAGGGAGATGATGAAAGAGAGAGAGAGGAATATCTGAATAACACTGTTATAAATAATGATAAAATAATTGACTGGGTATTGAGACAATTTACTGACGGAGACTGGATAACATTAATTGATCATGACAGGTTGTATGAGATAATAAAGGGTATGATGGATTTAGAAATAATGGTTCATGAAGATAATAATTATAAATTCAAGATAAATAAAAATCATTTAGTCTATAAATATGTGAGATATCTTTTTGACGATGGAGGCTAAACCATAAAACAGTAAATATTTTGTTTTAGGGGGTTTGATCTAGCTGAATTGGACATTGAAATGTGATAACTGAATAAATAATGAAGTAGATTTGTAAATAAATACGTAGTAAAGCCAATTGTATGTGTTGTGGTTAAGGGAACAGTGTATGTAGGTAGATAATTGTTGTAATAATAATTGCAATTTAAAGAAATAATAACATTAATTTTGGAAACAGTAATTCGCTAATTTGTATAAGGGCAAACAATAATAATGGAATTTATATTTTAATAATGAATTTAATTGAAACAATTGGAAATGTTTAAAATATTTTGATTGATTTAAAGGTTATATAATTGAATTTTTTTTTGAAGTCAAATGGTTTTACGAGATGAATTTTGTAATTAAATGAATTGTTGGATTTTAACTAATATTTTGTGTTAAATGTTTCAGAGGTGAGGTGAAAGTATTGTGGTATGGGGATTATGTTTTGTATATATCATGTTAAATGGATTGTAAGTATGAAAATTTTATAATCATGTCTAACAAAAATGTTTACAGGTAACTAAGATTTTAATTCAGTAATAAGATGTTTATTTGAAATAATTGTGTTCAATAAAAATGATAATTAAAAAATTTAATAATAAATGAAAAATGATATATACTAATTATTAATAATAAATTTTAAAAATTTTAAGGAAGCTAATTGTTGAAAATTATGAATGATGTAAGTGAGTTAAAGGATTAGTGATGAATGAAGGTCTCATATGATAACGTTGTATATTTGATTTCTTAGTTAGTCATTAAGTTGCTATTGCGGGGGTGGCCTGTGCTCCCGTAGATAGCGAAATGGGTTGGGGGTAACAGAGAGTGTTACCTCCATCGGAGGCCAAAATGGCGAACATGTGTGACACACCTTTTCCGTGTAAATTAAAATTTACACACTGCTAGACGACCGTGTCGCACATAATAAGACGATGTATAACAGGCAGTGAAATGAAATTAGATTTCCCCGACTTTTCGGGCAATTACTGCCTGACCAGCACTAATCGTGGATTTGGCTAGCGGCCAGCTATGGTCATATCAAGTCCCTTGACCATAGCTGACTTGAAATTGGTATATATTAGAAATTCAATGGGGGGAGACAATTAGGGGAAATCTCCAGGAACTATGGAACTGCGGCTGCCACTCTGCCCGCTTGGGGGCAGCAGAGCCAGGTGGTAGACCCGCATTAAGGGCATGTAATTATAGACCAGAACATGTTGATGTTCATAACTTTTAAAATGTAATAGCGGAAGCAAAGACACGGAGAGGTAAAACTACTCCAAAATATGCCGTCTTTGCCGAAGCGAAAAGGGCGATACAGTCCTCCATAACTTGAAATAGTGTGTGTGGATCAGGGGGTGGCTCAGATGAGCCACGAATTTAAATTTTTCAACATAAAAAATTTTTTTTGCTAATTCAAATTTGACCCAATAAAAAGATGCTTGTGCTTTGTTTAAATAACTAGCTGCTCAGACATTCAATATAAGGTGTTCATGCTGTAATTTTAAATGTATTATTTTATTATCGTAGGTTAGATATAAGCATTGATAGAAATATGTGTTTTCATTATGTGTATATTTTTTTAAGCCAATAATTAAATCGTCTGGCAGGCGGTTAATATGAATTATCAGAATCTGAGAAAGGGGAAACAATGAGGGTAGACGTAAGTAATATATATATATTAAATATAATATATTTCATGTAATTTGTGCATTTCTGAGCTGTATTTTTTCATTGTGTTAGGGAGATCAGCTGATCAGCAATAACAGGTCACTGGTATATTGGTTATAAATGTTCTAAGTAATTAGTGTTTAATGTAATGATTTAATGTATTACAGATGTTTAAAGTAATGATAAAAAATAACTTGATAAAATGAGAAATAAAGTAATAATTTGTGAAAGCTAATAAAAGTAGTGTTGGGTGATAAATATGTTGTGGGACATGTAGATCTGTCCAAGTCCAAATTGAAAGTTAAGGAAATAGTAGGGATGATATAATGTAATGTTGTTTTGAATTAATACATGTTATAGAATTTTGAGAAGTATTGATATTGCCACAGTAGTAATGGAGAATTTATGTGGAGTTGAGTGATATATTTATGTTTATAATTAATGATGTTATTTTGTTGTAGTTGTAGTAAGGTAATGAGATTGAGATTTTGGGGATGGCAATTTTGTAGTAGGGGGTAGTGTATTGTGGGAGTCCGCAGCAAAATATGTTGGGACGGGAATTGGTACCGATTTAATGAGGAGGGGCCGCCTTAGGTAGAATCCAGGGGCCATATAAGGGATTTGAGTTTTTGGGTGGGGGAAACACGTATCCTATGTACAAAGGGTTAGAGAGTATTTTTTTTTTATATATAGAAAGAAGGTGGCGATTTGAGTTTAAGGATAAGTTGGGGTTAGAGAATGTCTTGATTAGTAGAGATTTTGATAGAGATGGGTGTCATGTGAGTTACAGTTGTTAGAGGTTAGAGTCAAGGAGAGATAAAGATTATATGTGTATACAGATCAAGTAGTAAATTGAATGAGAATAAATAATTTACATCACCCACAGTAATGTAGAATCAGATTGTTAAATAAAGAGAGTGATTTATAATAAAGATATAAAATTTTCATTTTTTAAACCAGTGACAGAATTTTGATAAAATTTGAAAATAATGTAAAATTAAGAATTGTTTATTTTAAATAATTTAAAGGTCAATTTACTTATTATTTATATTAATATTTTGTTTGTTTTAAATGTTTTATTTTATTGTTTTGTGTTTCAAATTAGATTGTTACAGATGTTGAATGTAATTTCAGATAGAAAGCGTACATAACACATGTAGGTCAAGGGTCTTAGACTTGACCTAGTTTCGATCAGCTGATGAGGTCATACACCCACTAAGCTTGTGTAGTAGGAAGTCAGTTTAATTTGTTTATTTTATCAATTTAAACAGATTTTAAAATAATTTATATATATAAAGGAAACATTTAAATAAAATTAAATTTTTTTCTTGAATTTTAAAATTTTTCTGGAAAATATTTTTTTTTGGAAATTTTAATTTTTGAAAAAAAAAATCTTGATTTTTCGCCTGCCAGCGAATGAATATTTTAAGTGTTGATTATTTTATTATTTGTGTGTTAACCAGGTTTATTATATTGATTTCTTGTATTGCACTGTATTGTTAGACGCTAAGTATTCATATGTTAGGTTAAGGTTGTTTTAATCATAAGAAATGGTTAAATTAACTTAGTTTAACTAAAGAACAGAAAACAAGGAAGAGAATTTTTTTAATACAATACTTTGTTTCTTAAATGAAATAATAAATTTTAAAAGAATTTTTTAATTTTACAATATGCTATGTCAACATGTAATGTGAGTGTGTGTGAGCCCAGTATCTGCTAAAGGCAGCCCAGCTTGCATAAAAGGGGAAACATATCGGTGGAGGATCTAGCATAATTTAAGCCAGGGATTGAGGATTTTGGGGATAGCATGTTAAAAGGCGAGGCGTGCTGTGGTACTTGTCGGTTCGATTTCTCGGTGTTGGGATCTCTTACGGAGAAGTCCAGTGATCTCGTTCAGATGAGTCCATAGTCGCCAAGCCAGGGGGGTCGTGTACCCATGTAGAATAAGAACAAAAAGGGGGTTGTTGGCACCAGTTCCTCACCGGTCCTCTTCGGGGTTTATCAATGAGGTTTCTTCTGTTATGGACAGCAGAATTCTCATTGAGGGGGTATTGTAACGTGTCAAAATTTGGGTCATTTTATTTTTACAGTATGGGATATTTAGATTTTTATTTGTTTCATTTTGTGCGGGAGTTTATAAAAATTTGGTGGGAAAGTTTTATTATGCGGCAAACGTAGTTTAGTACAACAGAACACGTGTTAAGAAACAGTTGGAACAAAGCAGAGATGCAGTTACTGTATTGTGTAACTCAAAAAAGGAATTCATACCCCTTTCGAATTTCTCAGAACTCTGTATATGTGTGGCGGTGCACGCACCCCACTATACAATTACGCGCTCGGGGGACGCGGTCAGCCAGAAAACCAAGATGGCTAGAGAACAAAATTATTCATCGTCTCCTCAGCGATCCTCAGGAAATGCTGCTAAGGACCGCCCACTTTAGTGACATCAGTAAAGCAGAGGCCAATATTGTCACCTGTTACCACACATATACCAGCTCTATTCTATGCATAAAAGGAATACGTAACAACAAATTGAGCATGAACGGCGACTAAAATCAGGTGGCAGTGAACGGCAGTTTCCTCCCGCCTAAAAGATAGTCTATCTTAGTCAGAGACGCCATATAGTCCACAAGCAACCAGCTTCAGCTACAGACACAGACATTTTTGTTCGGACCCGGTCGGTGTAGTTTATAAAATGTAACTGAGTCAACAATAGAGTTAATACCGACCGGGACCCGAGTAAGTAATGGATATATAACGAGAGAAGTACAGTGGTCAGCGAGTGAAACATGTGCCGTGAATAACGAAGCGAAAACGCGTGTTCGGGCGAGGCCTCGATATATGTGCGAGAGTTAAAACAAATGGGATTTTTCTAAAAAGAAGGTATCGTAAATAATATGAGCGAATGAGCAGGCTGGGCTGTATTTATAATTTTTTCTAAATATAATATAATGATTCAATTAACCTGTCTATACTAAGAACAATAAATGTAATTATTTCAGAGATAAATATTATCCAATAATTCAATTACCATGTTTACGATTGATCATAATTTTATTTTATCTAAGTTTTAAGTAGAAGAACATTAAAAGTAATCATTTCATAACAAAAATGTGTTAGACTAAGTTATTTTGTCATTACCATTTTCTCATTTCTGTGTTGCAAAATTCGTCTAACAGACCGGAATCTTTCTGAATTATTAATTGGGTGGGGTCAGATTGCTAAATTGTCCGTTTTATTAAGGTAAAGTGTAAAGGTCTCCATATCTGTCCTTCAAAGATATAGGTGGCGACTCTGGGCTTCTGATAAAATTTCTGCAGCAGGTAAGCGTAGTTATAACAGGTAAGTCCGGGTAGTGAATTTTATTTATTTAATATATTTTCGGCCTATTTTATAACGTCACAATGGCTCTCGCTGCCAGGATTTTCGTCTAATTGTAATGTTATACGAGATAGACCTATTTTAATACTCAGAAAATAGGATGTGGTAATGACGAATGTATAAAAATTGTATTGCACATATTTACGTAGGTTATGTTCGTGTTGTGATTCACAGTGCGTTAGGCGTTTTGAGTATAGAAAAACAGTAGTTTTATATATAAGAGTGTTATACAAACGAACTTTAAAAATGTCTATAATACAAAGTAATGATAGTGATTTTGCGTGGGATGATTGGGAGAAAGAATTTCGAGGTGTTGTGGGGGAGACGACAGATGAGGAATGGAGTAATTTAGACAATAGATTAACACGAATGGAAGAACAAGAGGAAGGAATATTTGCAGAAATTAATAAACATAGTGAGATGACCAATGATACAGGTAAGATAGTTGAAGAGATAGTGGTAGAAAATAAGACCGTAAATAGGCCTAGTGATAATGATGAGAGTGTGGTGGTGGTAAATAAAGGTAAAGAGACAAACCAATTTCAAGAAAATAAAGACGATTCGGGAGCAGATAATAAGGTAGGCCCAAGTAACGATGAGATTGAATTGAGCGAGTCAGTTGTCATAGGTGGAGTTCGACGTAATAGCCAATTTGTAAAAGACTTTATGAGTCTGCTAGTTCAAGAGTTTGCTAAGTTGCATGCGAAGTTTGATAAACAAGAGGAGAAGTGGAAACGAGAGAGAGAGGTCAATTAAAGGAGAGTACAGAAGTTGAATTAAAACAGGTGAGTGATAGTGATGATGAATTAATAAATAACAGTGATAAAATAGTGGAAGAAATAGTGTTGAATAGTGGAGATAATTATGATGATTACACTTCAGAGGTAAGTGGTGATGTTGATATAATTAGTTCTAATGATGAAACAATGGTAAATAATAAGAATAATGATTGTATAGCTGAAAATGGGGTATCAAAAAGTGATACAGTAGACAATAGTGAAAAAGAGAGTAGAATGAGAGTTGAGGTTGATTATGGATTGTTAATTAATGTTGATGAGTTTGATAATGAGTGGAAAGAGAGTTATATTGTGGGTATGAAACAGGGGGCAAATTTTTATGGGGTTAAATGTGAAGCAGAGAATTCACAAGTGTTGATGGAGGACAAGAGTTCCTCAATAATTTTTGTAGAAGACGAGAGTTCTTCAAAAGGTAAAATAAGTTTTTTGTGTTTATCTGGTAGGGCCAGATGGTATTTAGATAATTTTATGGTATTGCCCTCTGCATGGAATGGGAGAGTTCAGTGTGGTTATGAGAGGTGTTGGAATGAAAGAGAGAAAGAAATAAAAATTTTTGAGGTTAATAGAGGGTATGAAATGTTGGTGCAGGTGTTAGATATGGAGGGAGATGATGAAAGAGAGAGAGAGGAATATCTGAATAACACTGTTATAAATAATGATAAAATAATTGACTGGGTATTGAGACAATTTACTGACGGAGACTGCATAACATTAATTGATCATGACAGGTTGTATGAGATAATAAAGGGTATGATGGATTTAGAAATAATGGTTCATGAAGATAATAATTATAAATTCAAGATAAATAAAAATCATTTAGTCTATAAATATGTGAGATATCTTTTTGACGATGGAGGCTAAACCATAAAACAGTAAATATTTTGTTTTAGGGGGTTTGATCTAGCTGAATTGGACATTGAAATGTGATAACTGAATAAATAATGAAGTAGATTTGTAAATAAATACGTAGTAAAGCCAATTGTATGTGTTGTGGTTAAGGGAACAGTGTATGTAGGTAGATAATTGTTGTAATAATAATTGCAATTTAAAGAAATAATAACATTAATTTTGGAAACAGTAATTGGCTAATTTGTTATAAGGGCAAACAATAATAATGGAATTTATATTTTAATAATGAATTTAATTGAAACAATTGGAAATGTTTAAAATATTTTGATTGATTTAAAGGTTATATAATTGAATTTTTTTTTGAAGTCAAATGGTTTTACGAGATGAATTTTGTAATTAAATGAATTGTTGGATTTTAACTAATATTTTGTGTTAAATGTTTCAGAGGTGAGGTGAAAGTATTGTGGTATGGGGATTATGTTTTGTATATATCATGTTAAATGGATTGTAAGTATGAAAATTTTATAATCATGTCTAACAAAAATGTTTACAGGTAACTAAGATTTTAATTCAGTAATAAGATGTTTATTTGAAATAATTGTGTTCAATAAAAATGATAATTAAAAAATTTAATAATAAATGAAAAATGATATATACTAATTATTAATAATAAATTTTAAAAATTTTAAGGAAGCTAATTGTTGAAAATTATGAATGATGTAAGTGAGTTAAAGGATTAGTGATGAATGAAGGTCTCATATGATAACGTTGTATATTTGATTTCTTAGTTAGTCATTAAGTTGCTATTGCGGGGGTGGCCTGTGCTCCCGTAGATAGCGAAATGGGTTGGGGGTAACAGAGAGTGTTACCTCCATCGGAGGCCAAAATGGCGAACATGTGTGACACACCTTTTCCGTGTAAATTAAAATTTACACACTGCTAGACGACCGTGTCACACATAATAAGATGATGTATAACAGGCAGTGAAATGAAATTAGATTTCCCCGACTTTTCGGGCGATTACTGCCTGACCAGCACTAATCGTGGATTTGGCTAGCGGCCAGCTATGGTCATATCAAGTCCCTTGACCATAGCTGACTTGAAATTGGTATATATTAGAAATTCAATGGGGGGAGACAATTAGGGGAAATCTCCAGGAACTATGGAACTGCGGCTGCCACTCTGCCCGCTTGGGGGCAGCAGAGCCAGGTGGTAGACCCGCATTAAGGGCATGTAATTATAGACCAGAACATGTTGATGTTCATAACTTTTAAAATGTAATAGCGGAAGCAAAGACACGGAGAGGTAAAACTACTCCAAAATATGCCGTCTTTGCCGAAGCGAAAAGGGCGATACAGTCCTCCATAACTTGAAATAGTGTGTGTGGATCAGGGGGTGGCTCAGATGAGCCACGAATTTTAAATTTTTCAACATAAAAAATTTTTTTTTGCTATTTCAAATTTGACCCAATAAAAAGATGCTTGTGCTTTGTTTAAATAACTAGCTGCTCAGACATTCAATATAAGGTGTTCATGCTGTAATTTTAAATGTATTATTTTATTATCGTAGGTTAGATATAAGCATTGATAGAAATATGTGTTTTCATTATGTGTATATTTTTTTAAGCCAATAATTAAATCGTCTGGCAGGCGGTTAATATGAATTATCAGAATCTGAGAAAGGGGAAACAATGAGGGTAGACGTAAGTAATATATATATATTAAATATAATATATTTCATGTAATTTGTGCATTTCTGAGCTGTATTTTTTCATTGTGTTAGGGAGATCAGCTGATCAGCAATAACAGGTCACTGGTATATTGGTTATAAATGTTCTAAGTAATTAGTGTTTAATGTAATGATTTAATGTATTACAGATGTTTAAAGTAATGATAAAAAATAACTTGATAAAATGAGAAATAAAGTAATAATTTGTGAAAGCTAATAAAAGTAGTGTTGGGTGATAAATATGTTGTGGGACATGTAGATCTGTCCAAGTCCAAATTGAAAGTTAAGGAAATAGTAGGGATGATATAATGTAATGTTGTTTTGAATTAATACATGTTATAGAATTTTGAGAAGTATTGATATTGCCACAGTAGTAATGGAGAATTTATGTGGAGTTGAGTGATATATTTATGTTTATAATTAATGATGTTATTTTGTTGTAGTTGTAGTAAGGTAATGAGATTGAGATTTTGGGGATGGCAATTTTGTAGTAGGGGGTAGTGTATTGTGGGAGTCCGCAGCAAAATATGTTGGGACGGGAATTGGTACCGATTTAATGAGGAGGGGCCGCCTTAGGTAGAATCCAGGGGCCATATAAGGGATTTGAGTTTTTGGGTGGGGGAAACACGTATCCTATGTACAAAGGGTTAGAGAGTATTTTTTTTTTATATATAGAAAGAAGGTGGCGATTTGAGTTTAAGGATAAGTTGGGGTTAGAGAATGTCTTGATTAGTAGAGATTTTGATAGAGATGGGTGTCATGTGAGTTACAGTTGTTAGAGGTTAGAGTCAAGGAGAGATAAAGATTATATGTGTATACAGATCAAGTAGTAAATTGAATGAGAATAAATAATTTACATCACCCACAGTAATGTAGAATCAGATTGTTAAATAAAGAGAGTGATTTATAATAAAGATATAAAATTTTCATTTTTTAAACCAGTGACAGAATTTTGATAAAATTTGAAAATAATGTAAAATTAAGAATTGTTTATTTTAAATAATTTAAAGGTCAATTTACTTATTATTTATATTAATATTTTGTTTGTTTTAAATGTTTTATTTTATTGTTTTGTGTTTCAAATTAGATTGTTACAGATGTTGAATGTAATTTCAGATAGAAAGCGTACATAACACATGTAGGTCAAGGGTCTTAGACTTGACCTAGTTTCGATCAGCTGATGAGGTCATACACCCACTAAGCTTGTGTAGTAGGAAGTCAGTTTAATTTGTTTATTTTATCAATTTAAACAGATTTTAAAATAATTTATATATATAAAGGAAACATTTAAATAAAATTAAATTTTTTTCTTGAATTTTAAAATTTTTCTGGAAAATATTTTTTTTTGGAAATTTTAATTTTTGAAAAAAAAAATCTTGATTTTTCGCCTGCCAGCGAATGAATATTTTAAGTGTTGATTATTTTATTATTTGTGTGTTAACCAGGTTTATTATATTGATTTCTTGTATTGCACTGTATTGTTAGACGCTAAGTATTCATATGTTAGGTTAAGGTTGTTTTAATCATAAGAAATGGTTAAATTAACTTAGTTTAACTAAAGAACAGAAAACAAGGAAGAGAATTTTTTTAATACAATACTTTGTTTCTTAAATGAAATAATAAATTTTAAAAGAATTTTTTAATTTTACAATATGCTATGTCAACATGTAATGTGAGTGTGTGTGAGCCCAGTATCTGCTAAAGGCAGCCCAGCTTGCATAAAAGGGGAAACATATCGGTGGAGGATCTGGCATAATTTAAGCCAGGGATTGAGGATTTTGGGGATAGCATGTTAAAAGGCGAGGCGTGCTGTGGTACTTGTCGGTTCGATTTCTCGGTGTTGGGATCTCTTACGGAGAAGTCCAGTGATCTCGTTCAGATGAGTCCATAGTCGCCAAGCCAGGGGGGTCGTGTACCCATGTAGAATAAGAACAAAAAGGGGGTTGTTGGCACCAGTTCCTCACCGGTCCTCTTCGGGGTTTATCAATGAGGTTTCTTCTGTTATGGACAGCAGAATTCTCATTGAGGGGGTATTGTAACGTGTCAAAATTTGGGTCATTTTATTTTTACAGTATGGGATATTTAGATTTTTATTTGTTTCATTTTGTGCGGGAGTTTATAAAAATTTGGTGGGAAAGTTTTATTATGCGGCAAACGTAGTTTAGTACAACAGAACACGTGTTAAGAAACAGTTGGAACAAAGCAGAGATGCAGTTACTGTATTGTGTAACTCAAAAAAGGAATTCATACCCCTTTCGAATTTCTCAGAACTCTGTATATGTGTGGCGGTGCACGCACCCCACTATACAATTACGCGCTCGGGGGACGCGGTCAGCCAGAAAACCAAGATGGCTAGAGAACAAAATTATTCATCGTCTCCTCAGCGATCCTCAGGAAATGCTGCTAAGGACCGCCCACTTTAGTGACATCAGTAAAGCAGAGGCCAATATTGTCACCTGTTACCACACATATACCAGCTCTATTCTATGCATAAAAGGAATACGTAACAACAAATTGAGCATGAACGGCGACTAAAATCAGGTGGCAGTGAACGGCAGTTTCCTCCCGCCTAAAAGATAGTCTATCTTAGTCAGAGACGCCATATAGTCCACAAGCAACCAGCTTCAGCTACAGACACAGACATTTTTGTTCGGACCCGGTCGGTGTAGTTTATAAAATGTAACTGAGTCAACAATAGAGTTAATACCGACCGGGACCCGAGTAAGTAATGGATATATAACGAGAGAAGTACAGTGGTCAGCGAGTGAAACATGTGCCGTGAATAACGAAGCGAAAACGCGTGTTCGGGCGAGGCCTCGATATATGTGCGAGAGTTAAAACAAATGGGATTTTTCTAAAAAGAAGGTATCGTAAATAATATGAGCGAATGAGCAGGCTGGGCTGTATTTATAATTTTTTCTAAATATAATATAATGATTCAATTAACCTGTCTATACTAAGAACAATAAATGTAATTATTTCAGAGATAAATATTATCCAATAATTCAATTACCATGTTTACGATTGATCATAATTTTATTTTATCTAAGTTTTAAGTAGAAGAACATTAAAAGTAATCATTTCATAACAAAAATGTGTTAGACTAAGTTATTTTGTCATTACCATTTTCTCATTTCTGTGTTGCAAAATTCGTCTAACAGACCGGAATCTTTCTGAATTATTAATTGGGTGGGGTCAGATTGCTAAATTGTCCGTTTTATTAAGGTAAAGTGTAAAGGTCTCCATATCTGTCCTTCAAAGATATAGGTGGCGACTCTGGGCTTCTGATAAAATTTCTGCAGCAGGTAAGCGTAGTTATAACAGGTAAGTCCGGGTAGTGAATTTTATTTATTTAATATATTTTCGGCCTATTTTATAACGTCACAATGGCTCTCGCTGCCAGGATTTTCGTCTAATTGTAATGTTATACGAGATAGACCTATTTTAATACTCAGAAAATAGGATGTGGTAATGACGAATGTATAAAAATTGTATTGCACATATTTACGTAGGTTATGTTCGTGTTGTGATTCACAGTGCGTTAGGCGTTTTGAGTATAGAAAAACAGTAGTTTTATATATAAGAGTGTTATACAAACGAACTTTAAAAATGTCTATAATACAAAGTAATGATAGTGATTTTGCGTGGGATGATTGGGAGAAAGAATTTCGAGGTGTTGTGGGGGAGACGACAGATGAGGAATGGAGTAATTTAGACAATAGATTAACACGAATGGAAGAACAAGAGGAAGGAATATTTGCAGAAATTAATAAACATAGTGAGATGACCAATGATACAGGTAAGATAGTTGAAGAGATAGTGGTAGAAAATAAGACCGTAAATAGGCCTAGTGATAATGATGAGAGTGTGGTGGTGGTAAATAAAGGTAAAGAGACAAACCAATTTCAAGAAAATAAAGACGATTCGGGAGCAGATAATAAGGTAGGCCCAAGTAACGATGAGATTGAATTGAGCGAGTCAGTTGTCATAGGTGGAGTTCGACGTAATAGCCAATTTGTAAAAGACTTTATGAGTCTGCTAGTTCAAGAGTTTGCTAAGTTGCATGCGAAGTTTGATAAACAAGAGGAGAAGTGGAAACGAGAGAGAGAGGTCAATTAAAGGAGAGTACAGAAGTTGAATTAAAACAGGTGAGTGATAGTGATGATGAATTAATAAATAACAGTGATAAAATAGTGGAAGAAATAGTGTTGAATAGTGGAGATAATTATGATGATTACACTTCAGAGGTAAGTGGTGATGTTGATATAATTAGTTCTAATGATGAAACAATGGTAAATAATAAGAATAATGATTGTATAGCTGAAAATGGGGTATCAAAAAGTGATACAGTAGACAATAGTGAAAAAGAGAGTAGAATGAGAGTTGAGGTTGATTATGGATTGTTAATTAATGTTGATGAGTTTGATAATGAGTGGAAAGAGAGTTATATTGTGGGTATGAAACAGGGGGCAAATTTTTATGGGGTTAAATGTGAAGCAGAGAATTCACAAGTGTTGATGGAGGACAAGAGTTCCTCAATAATTTTTGTAGAAGACGAGAGTTCTTCAAAAGGTAAAATAAGTTTTTTGTGTTTATCTGGTAGGGCCAGATGGTATTTAGATAATTTTATGGTATTGCCCTCTGCATGGAATGGGAGAGTTCAGTGTGGTTATGAGAGGTGTTGGAATGAAAGAGAGAAAGAAATAAAAATTTTTGAGGTTAATAGAGGGTATGAAATGTTGGTGCAGGTGTTAGATATGGAGGGAGATGATGAAAGAGAGAGAGAGGAATATCTGAATAACACTGTTATAAATAATGATAAAATAATTGACTGGGTATTGAGACAATTTACTGACGGAGACTGCATAACATTAATTGATCATGACAGGTTGTATGAGATAATAAAGGGTATGATGGATTTAGAAATAATGGTTCATGAAGATAATAATTATAAATTCAAGATAAATAAAAATCATTTAGTCTATAAATATGTGAGATATCTTTTTGACGATGGAGGCTAAACCATAAAACAGTAAATATTTTGTTTTAGGGGGTTTGATCTAGCTGAATTGGACATTGAAATGTGATAACTGAATAAATAATGAAGTAGATTTGTAAATAAATACGTAGTAAAGCCAATTGTATGTGTTGTGGTTAAGGGAACAGTGTATGTAGGTAGATAATTGTTGTAATAATAATTGCAATTTAAAGAAATAATAACATTAATTTTGGAAACAGTAATTGGCTAATTTGTTATAAGGGCAAACAATAATAATGGAATTTATATTTTAATAATGAATTTAATTGAAACAATTGGAAATGTTTAAAATATTTTGATTGATTTAAAGGTTATATAATTGAATTTTTTTTTGAAGTCAAATGGTTTTACGAGATGAATTTTGTAATTAAATGAATTGTTGGATTTTAACTAATATTTTGTGTTAAATGTTTCAGAGGTGAGGTGAAAGTATTGTGGTATGGGGATTATGTTTTGTATATATCATGTTAAATGGATTGTAAGTATGAAAATTTTATAATCATGTCTAACAAAAATGTTTACAGGTAACTAAGATTTTAATTCAGTAATAAGATGTTTATTTGAAATAATTGTGTTCAATAAAAATGATAATTAAAAAATTTAATAATAAATGAAAAATGATATATACTAATTATTAATAATAAATTTTAAAAATTTTAAGGAAGCTAATTGTTGAAAATTATGAATGATGTAAGTGAGTTAAAGGATTAGTGATGAATGAAGGTCTCATATGATAACGTTGTATATTTGATTTCTTAGTTAGTCATTAAGTTGCTATTGCGGGGGTGGCCTGTGCTCCCGTAGATAGCGAAATGGGTTGGGGGTAACAGAGAGTGTTACCTCCATCGGAGGCCAAAATGGCGAACATGTGTGACACACCTTTTCCGTGTAAATTAAAATTTACACACTGCTAGACGACCGTGTCACACATAATAAGACGATGTATAACAGGCAGTGAAATGAAATTAGATTTCCCCGACTTTTCGGGCGATTACTGCCTGACCAGCACTAATCGTGGATTTGGCTAGCGGCCAGCTATGGTCATATCAAGTCCCTTGACCATAGCTGACTTGAAATTGGTATATATTAGAAATTCAATGGGGGGAGACAATTAGGGGAAATCTCCAGGAACTATGGAACTGCGGCTGCCACTCTGCCCGCTTGGGGGCAGCAGAGCCAGGTGGTAGACCCGCATTAAGGGCATGTAATTATAGACCAGAACATGTTGATGTTCATAACTTTTAAAATGTAATAGCGGAAGCAAAGACACGGAGAGGTAAAACTACTCCAAAATATGCCGTCTTTGCCGAAGCGAAAAGGGCGATACAGTCCTCCATAACTTGAAATAGTGTGTGTGGATCAGGGGGTGGCTCAGATGAGCCACGAATTTTAAATTTTTCAACATAAAAAATTTTTTTTTGCTATTTCAAATTTGACCCAATAAAAAGATGCTTGTGCTTTGTTTAAATAACTAGCTGCTCAGACATTCAATATAAGGTGTTCATGCTGTAATTTTAAATGTATTATTTTATTATCGTAGGTTAGATATAAGCATTGATAGAAATATGTGTTTTCATTATGTGTATATTTTTTTAAGCCAATAATTAAATCGTCTGGCAGGCGGTTAATATGAATTATCAGAATCTGAGAAAGGGGAAACAATGAGGGTAGACGTAAGTAATATATATATATTAAATATAATATATTTCATGTAATTTGTGCATTTCTGAGCTGTATTTTTTCATTGTGTTAGGGAGATCAGCTGATCAGCAATAACAGGTCACTGGTATATTGGTTATAAATGTTCTAAGTAATTAGTGTTTAATGTAATGATTTAATGTATTACAGATGTTTAAAGTAATGATAAAAAATAACTTGATAAAATGAGAAATAAAGTAATAATTTGTGAAAGCTAATAAAAGTAGTGTTGGGTGATAAATATGTTGTGGGACATGTAGATCTGTCCAAGTCCAAATTGAAAGTTAAGGAAATAGTAGGGATGATATAATGTAATGTTGTTTTGAATTAATACATGTTATAGAATTTTGAGAAGTATTGATATTGCCACAGTAGTAATGGAGAATTTATGTGGAGTTGAGTGATATATTTATGTTTATAATTAATGATGTTATTTTGTTGTAGTTGTAGTAAGGTAATGAGATTGAGATTTTGGGGATGGCAATTTTGTAGTAGGGGGTAGTGTATTGTGGGAGTCCGCAGCAAAATATGTTGGGACGGGAATTGGTACCGATTTAATGAGGAGGGGCCGCCTTAGGTAGAATCCAGGGGCCATATAAGGGATTTGAGTTTTTGGGTGGGGGAAACACGTATCCTATGTACAAAGGGTTAGAGAGTATTTTTTTTTTATATATAGAAAGAAGGTGGCGATTTGAGTTTAAGGATAAGTTGGGGTTAGAGAATGTCTTGATTAGTAGAGATTTTGATAGAGATGGGTGTCATGTGAGTTACAGTTGTTAGAGGTTAGAGTCAAGGAGAGATAAAGATTATATGTGTATACAGATCAAGTAGTAAATTGAATGAGAATAAATAATTTACATCACCCACAGTAATGTAGAATCAGATTGTTAAATAAAGAGAGTGATTTATAATAAAGATATAAAATTTTCATTTTTTAAACCAGTGACAGAATTTTGATAAAATTTGAAAATAATGTAAAATTAAGAATTGTTTATTTTAAATAATTTAAAGGTCAATTTACTTATTATTTATATTAATATTTTGTTTGTTTTAAATGTTTTATTTTATTGTTTTGTGTTTCAAATTAGATTGTTACAGATGTTGAATGTAATTTCAGATAGAAAGCGTACATAACACATGTAGGTCAAGGGTCTTAGACTTGACCTAGTTTCGATCAGCTGATGAGGTCATACACCCACTAAGCTTGTGTAGTAGGAAGTCAGTTTAATTTTTTTATTTTATCAATTTAAACAGATTTTAAAATAATTTATATATATAAAGGAAACATTTAAATAAAATTAAATTTTTTTCTTGAATTTTAAAATTTTTCTGGAAAATATTTTTTTTTGGAAATTTTAATTTTTGAAAAAAAAATCTTGATTTTTCGCCTGCCAGCGAATGAATATTTTAAGTGTTGATTATTTTATTATTTGTGTGTTAACCAGGTTTATTATATTGATTTCTTGTATTGCACTGTATTGTTAGACGCTAAGTATTCATATGTTAGGTTAAGGTTGTTTTAATCATAAGAAATGGTTAAATTAACTTAGTTTAACTAAAGAACAGAAAACAAGGAAGAGAATTTTTTTAATACAATACTTTGTTTCTTAAATGAAATAATAAATTTTAAAAGAATTTTTTAATTTTACAATGTGCTATGTCAACATGTAATGTGAGTGTGTGTGAGCCCAGTATCTGCTAAAGGCAGCCCAGCTTGCATAAAAGGGGAAACATATCGGTGGAGGATCTGGCATAATTTAAGCCAGGGATTGAGGATTTTGGGGATAGCATGTTAAAAGGCGAGGCGTGCTGTGGTACTTGTCGGTTCGATTTCTCGGTGTTGGGATCTCTTACGGAGAAGTCCAGTGATCTCGTTCAGATGAGTCCATAGTCGCCAAGCCAGGGGGGTCGTGTACCCATGTAGATTAAGAACAAAAAGGGGGTTGTTGGCACCAGTTCCTCACCGGTCCTCTTCGGGGTTTATCAATGAGGTTTCTTCTGTTATGGACAGCAGAATTCTCATTGAGAGGGTATTGTAACGTGTCAAAATTTGGGTCATTTTATTTTTACAGTATGGGATATTTACATTTCTATTTGTTTCATTGTGTGCGGGAGTTTATAAAAATTTGGTGGGAAAGTTTTATTATGCGGCAAACGTAGTTTAGTACAACAGAACACGTGTTAAGAAACAGTTGGAACAAAGCAGAGATGCAGTTACTGTATTGTGTAACTCAAAAAAGGAATTCATACCCCTTTCGAATTTCTCAGAACTCTGTATATGTGTGGCGGTGCACGCACCCCACTATACAATTACGCGCTCGGGGGACGCGGTCAGCCAGAAAACCAAGATGGCTAGAGAACAAAATTATTCATCGTCTCCTCAGCGATCCTCAGGAAATGCTGCTAAGGACCGCCCACTTTAGTGACATCAGTAAAGCAGAGGCCAATATTGTCACCTGTTACCACACATATACCAGCTCTATTCTATGCATAAAAGGAATACGTAACAACAAATTGAGCATGAACGGCGACTAAAATCAGGTGGCAGTGAACGGCAGTTTCCTCCCGCCTAAAAGATAGTCTATCTTAGTCAGAGACGCCATATAGTCCACAAGCAACCAGCTTCAGCTACAGACACAGACATTTTTGTTCGGACCCGGTCGGTGTAGTTTATAAAATGTAACTGAGTCAACAATAGAGTTAATACCGACCGGGACCCGAGTAAGTAATGGATATATAACGAGAGAAGTACAGTGGTCAGCGAGTGAAACATGTGCCGTGAATAACGAAGCGAAAACGCGTGTTCGGGCGAGGCCTCGATATATGTGCGAGAGTTAAAACAAATGGGATTTTTCTAAAAAGAAGGTATCGTAAATAATATGAGCGAATGAGCAGGCTGGGCTGTATTTATAATTTTTTCTAAATATAATATAATGATTCAATTAACCTGTCTATACTAAGAACAATAAATGTAATTATTTCAGAGATAAATATTATCCAATAATTCAATTACCATGTTTACGATTGATCATAATTTTATTTTATCTAAGTTTTAAGTAGAAGAACATTAAAAGTAATCATTTCATAACAAAAATGTGTTAGACTAAGTTATTTTGTCATTACCATTTTCTCATTTCTGTGTTGCAAAATTCGTCTAACAGACCGGAATCTTTCTGAATTATTAATTGGGTGGGGTCAGATTGCTAAATTGTCCGTTTTATTAAGGTAAAGTGTAAAGGTCTCCATATCTGTCCTTCAAAGATATAGGTGGCGACTCTGGGCTTCTGATAAAATTTCTGCAGCAGGTAAGCGTAGTTATAACAGGTAAGTCCGGGTAGTGAATTTTATTTATTTAATATATTTTCGGCCTATTTTATAACGTCACAATGGCTCTCGCTGCCAGGATTTTCGTCTAATTGTAATGTTATACGAGATAGACCTATTTTAATACTCAGAAAATAGGATGTGGTAATGACGAATGTATAAAAATTGTATTGCACATATTTACGTAGGTTATGTTCGTGTTGTGATTCACAGTGCGTTAGGCGTTTTGAGTATAGAAAAACAGTAGTTTTATATATAAGAGTGTTATACAAACGAACTTTAAAAATGTCTATAATACAAAGTAATGATAGTGATTTTGCGTGGGATGATTGGGAGAAAGAATTTCGAGGTGTTGTGGGGGAGACGACAGATGAGGAATGGAGTAATTTAGACAATAGATTAACACGAATGGAAGAACAAGAGGAAGGAATATTTGCAGAAATTAATAAACATAGTGAGATGACCAATGATACAGGTAAGATAGTTGAAGAGATAGTGGTAGAAAATAAGACCGTAAATAGGCCTAGTGATAATGATGAGAGTGTGGTGGTGGTAAATAAAGGTAAAGAGACAAACCAATTTCAAGAAAATAAAGACGATTCGGGAGCAGATAATAAGGTAGGCCCAAGTAACGATGAGATTGAATTGAGCGAGTCAGTTGTCATAGGTGGAGTTCGACGTAATAGCCAATTTGTAAAAGACTTTATGAGTCTGCTAGTTCAAGAGTTTGCTAAGTTGCATGCGAAGTTTGATAAACAAGAGGAGAAGTGGAAACGAGAGAGAGAGGTCAATTAAAGGAGAGTACAGAAGTTGAATTAAAACAGGTGAGTGATAGTGATGATGAATTAATAAATAACAGTGATAAAATAGTGGAAGAAATAGTGTTGAATAGTGGAGATAATTATGATGATTACACTTCAGAGGTAAGTGGTGATGTTGATATAATTAGTTCTAATGATGAAACAATGGTAAATAATAAGAATAATGATTGTATAGCTGAAAATGGGGTATCAAAAAGTGATACAGTAGACAATAGT